>OY288213.1:17419257-18695136 GCA_958449745.1 Ochropleura leucogaster | reverse complement strand
CTAACCTAACCTAACCTAACCTAACCTAACCTAACCTAACCTAACCTAACCTAACCTAACCTAACCTAACCTAACCTAACCTAACCTAACCTAACCTAACCTAACCTAACCTAACCTAACCTAACCTAACCTAACTAACCTAACCTAACCTAACCTAACCTACTAACCTAACCTAACCTAACCTAACCTAACCTAACCTAACCTAACCTAACCTAACCTAACCTAACCTAACCTAACCTAACCTAACCTAACCTAACCTAACCTAACCTAACCTAACCTAACCTAACCTAACTAACCTAACCTACTAACCTAACCTAACCTAACCTAACCTAACCTAACCTAACCTAACCTAACCTAACCTAACCTAACCTAACCTAACCTACCAACCTAACCTAACCTAACCTAACCTAACCTAACCTACCTAACCTAACCTAACCTAACCTAACCTAACCTAACCTAACCTAACCTAACCTAACCTAACCTAACCTAACCTAACCTAACCTAACCTAACTAACCTAACCTAACCTAACCTAACCTAACCTAACCTAACCTAACCTAACCTAACCTAACCTAACCTAACCTAACCTAACCTAACTAACCTAACCTAACCTAACCTAACCTAACCTAACCTAACCTAACCTAACCTAACCTAACCTAACCTAACCTAACCTAACCTAACCTAACCTAACCTAACCTAACCTAACCTAACCTAACCTAACCTAACCTAACCTAACCTAACCTAACCTAACCTAACCTAACCTAACCTAACCTAACCTAACCTAACCTAACCTAACCTAACCTAACCTAACCTAACCTAACCTAACCTAACCTAACCTAACCTAACCTAACCTAACCTAACCTAACCTAACCTAACCTAACCTAACCTAACCTAACCTAACCTAACCTAACCTAACCTAACCTAACCTAACCTAACCTAACCTAACCTAACCTAACCTAACCTAACCTAACCTAACCTAACCTAACCTAACCTAACCTAACCTAACCTAACCTAACCTAACCTAACCTAACCTAACCTAACCTAACCTAACCTAACCTAACCTAACCTAACCTAACCTAACCTAACCTAACCTAACCTAACCTAACCTAACCTAACCTAACCTAACCTAACCTAACCTAACCTAACCTAACCTAACCTAACCTAACCTAACCTAACCTAACCTAACCTAACCTAACCTAACCTAACCTAACCTAACCTAACCTAACCTAACCTAACCTAACCTAACCTAACCTAACCTAACCTAACCTAACCTAACCTAACCTAACCTAACCTAACCTAACCTAACCTAACCTAACCTAACCTAACCTAACCTAACCTAACCTAACCTAACCTAACCTAACCTAACCTAACCTAACCTAACCTAACCTAACCTAACCTAACCTAACCTAACCTAACCTAACCTAACCTAACCTAACCTAACCTAACCTAACCTAACCTAACCTAACCTAACCTAACCTAACCTAACCTAACCTAACCTAACCTAACCTAACCTAACCTAACCTAACCTAACCTAACCTAACCTAACCTAACCTAACCTAACCTAACCTAACCTAACCTAACCTAACCTAACCTAACCTAACCTAACCTAACCTAACCTAACCTAACCTAACCTAACCTAACCTAACCTAACCTAACCTAACCTAACCTAACCTAACCTAACCTAACCTAACCTAACCTAACCTAACCTAACCTAACCTAACCTAACCTAACCTAACCTAACCTAACCTAACCTAACCTAACCTAACCTAACCTAACCTAACCTAACCTAACCTAACCTAACCTAACCTAACCTAACCTAACCTAACCTAACCTAACCTAACCTAACCTAACCTAACCTAACCTAACCTAACCTAACCTAACCTAACCTAACCTAACCTAACCTAACCTAACCTAACCTAACCTAACCTAACCTAACCTAACCTAACCTAACCTAACCTAACCTAACCTAACCTAACCTAACCTAACCTAACCTAACCTAACCTAACCTAACCTAACCTAACCTAACCTAACCTAACCTAACCTAACCTAACCTAACCTAACCTAACCTAACCTAACCTAACCTAACCTAACCTAACCTAACCTAACCTAACCTAACCTAACCTAACCTAACCTAACCTAACCTAACCTAACCTAACCTAACCTAACCTAACCTAACCTAACCTAACCTAACCTAACCTAACCTAACCTAACCTAACCTAACCTAACCTAACCTAACCTAACCTAACCTAACCTAACCTAACCTAACCTAACCTAACCTAACCTAACCTAACCTAACCTAACCTAACCTAACCTAACCTAACCTAACCTAACCTAACCTAACCTAACCTAACCTAACCTAACCTAACCTAACCTAACCTAACCTAACCTAACCTAACCTAACCTAACCTAACCTAACCTAACCTAACCTAACCTAACCTAACCTAACCTAACCTAACCTAACCTAACCTAACCTAACCTAACCTAACCTAACCTAACCTAACCTAACCTAACCTAACCTAACCTAACCTAACCTAACCTAACCTAACCTAACCTAACCTAACCTAACCTAACCTAACCTAACCTAACCTAACCTAACCTAACCTAACCTAACCTAACCTAACCTAACCTAACCTAACCTAACCTAACCTAACCTAACCTAACCTAACCTAACCTAACCTAACCTAACCTAACCTAACCTAACCTAACCTAACCTAACCTAACCTAACCTAACCTAACCTAACCTAACCTAACCTAACCTAACCTAACCTAACCTAACCTAACCTAACCTAACCTAACCTAACCTAACCTAACCTAACCTAACCTAACCTAACCTAACCTAACCTAACCTAACCTAACCTAACCTAACCTAACCTAACCTAACCTAACCTAACCTAACCTAACCTAACCTAACCTAACCTAACCTAACCTAACCTAACCTAACCTAACCTAACCTAACCTAACCTAACCTAACCTAACCTAACCTAACCTAACCTAACCTAACCTAACCTAACCTAACCTAACCTAACCTAACCTAACCTAACCTAACCTAACCTAACCTAACCTAACCTAACCTAACCTAACCTAACCTAACCTAACCTAACCTAACCTAACCTAACCTAACCTAACCTAACCTAACCTAACCTAACCTAACCTAACCTAACCTAACCTAACCTAACCTAACCTAACCTAACCTAACCTAACCTAACCTAACCTAACCTAACCTAACCTAACCTAACCTAACCTAACCTAACCTAACCTAACCTAACCTAACCTAACCTAACCTAACCTAACCTAACCTAACCTAACCTAACCTAACCTAACCTAACCTAACCTAACCTAACCTAACCTAACCTAACCTAACCTAACCTAACCTAACCTAACCTAACCTAACCTAACCTAACCTAACCTAACCTAACCTAACCTAACCTAACCTAACCTAACCTAACCTAACCTAACCTAACCTAACCTAACCTAACCTAACCTAACCTAACCTAACCTAACCTAACCTAACCTAACCTAACCTAACCTAACCTAACCTAACCTAACCTAACCTAACCTAACCTAACCTAACCTAACCTAACCTAACCTAACCTAACCTAACCTAACCTAACCTAACCTAACCTAACCTAACCTAACCTAACCTAACCTAACCTAACCTAACCTAACCTAACCTAACCTAACCTAACCTAACCTAACCTAACCTAACCTAACCTAACCTAACCTAACCTAACCTAACCTAACCTAACCTAACCTAACCTAACCTAACCTAACCTAACCTAACCTAACCTAACCTAACCTAACCTAACCTAACCTAACCTAACCTAACCTAACCTAACCTAACCTAACCTAACCTAACCTAACCTAACCTAACCTAACCTAACCTAACCTAACCTAACCTAACCTAACCTAACCTAACCTAACCTAACCTAACCTAACCTAACCTAACCTAACCTAACCTAACCTAACCTAACCTAACCTAACCTAACCTAACCTAACCTAACCTAACCTAACCTAACCTAACCTAACCTAACCTAACCTAACCTAACCTAACCTAACCTAACCTAACCTAACCTAACCTAACCTAACCTAACCTAACCTAACCTAACCTAACCTAACCTAACCTAACCTAACCTAACCTAACCTAACCTAACCTAACCTAACCTAACCTAACCTAACCTAACCTAACCTAACCTAACCTAACCTAACCTAACCTAACCTAACCTAACCTAACCTAACCTAACCTAACCTAACCTAACCTAACCTAACCTAACCTAACCTAACCTAACCTAACCTAACCTAACCTAACCTAACCTAACCTAACCTAACCTAACCTAACCTAACCTAACCTAACCTAACCTAACCTAACCTAACCTAACCTAACCTAACCTAACCTAACCTAACCTAACCTAACCTAACCTAACCTAACCTAACCGGTCCGATTTTGAAGCTGTTTTCAGCTATTTTAGACAAAACTAGGCTTCCGCTTAGTACCTGACCGGTTTGAACCCATTTGAACGCACCCCTAAAAAACTTCCCTTAGAAAACTCACATTTTTAATAATTTTCATTTTAAAAAGTCAAAATCTACGTTGTTTTCAAAATTTTTGTTTTTGTTTCAGTAGATTATAGTTGCAATAGTACTCATCCTTCATCCCTGAAATTTGGTCCGCGATCCGTGTACCCAAATTCAGGTTGGGGGTTGATTTTCGAAATTTTTTGCTCAAAAACTAGGTTTTTTGACCAAAACCCAAAATTTTTGTTCCACCGACAATAAGTTTTATTCCATAATCGGCTAGCCCGCGCGGAGACGCGTCTCTGGACACCTCGGTCGAGGGCCTAGCTCGAAATAAAACTGTTTGTTTTTTCAAAATAGTCAATTTCTCATAAACGTTATAAGTACCAAAATCCACCTAAGGGAACACAAAAATTATAAAAGTATCGATAACTTTTTTATTTAGGGTCCGATTTTGAAGCTGTTTTCAGCTATTTTAGACAAAACTAGGCTTCCGCTTAGTACCTGACCGGTTTGAACCCATTTGAACGCACCCCTAAAAAACTTCCCTTAGAAAACTCACATTTTTAATAATTTTCATTTTAAAAAGTCAAAATCTACGTTGTTTTCAAAATTTTTGTTTTTGTTTCAGTAGATTATAGTTGCAATAGTACTCATCCTTCATCCCTGAAATTTGGTCCGCGATCCGTGTACCCAAATTCAGGTTGGGGGTTGATTTTCGAAATTTTTTGCTCAAAAACTAGGTTTTTTGACCAAAACCCAAAATTTTTGTTCCACCGACAATAAGTTTTATTCCATAATCGGCTAGCCCGCGCGGAGACGCGTCTCTGGACACCTCGGTCGAGGGCCTAGCTCGAAATAAAACTGTTTGTTTTTTCAAAATAGTCAATTTCTCATAAACGTTATAAGTACCAAAATCCACCTAAGGGAACACAAAAATTATAAAAGTATCGATAACTTTTTTATTTAGGGTCCGATTTTGAAGCTGTTTTCAGCTATTTTAGACAAAACTAGGCTTCCGCTTAGTACCTGACCGGTTTGAACCCATTTGAACGCACCCCTAAAAAACTTCCCTTAGAAAACTCACATTTTTAATAATTTTCATTTTAAAAAGTCAAAATCTACGTTGTTTTCAAAATTTTTGTTTTTGTTTCAGTAGATTATAGTTGCAATAGTACTCATCCTTCATCCCTGAAATTTGGTCCGCGATCCGTGTACCCAAATTCAGGTTGGGGGTTGATTTTCGAAATTTTTTGCTCAAAAACTAGGTTTTTTGACCAAAACCCAAAATTTTTGTTCCACCGACAATAAGTTTTATTCCATAATCGGCTAGCCCGCGCGGAGACGCGTCTCTGGACACCTCGGTCGAGGGCCTAGCTCGAAATAAAAATCCCCGCCCACCCACCCTATAGTGTATAGGAAGGCTGGGGTGGTCGGCAGTTATTATTTCTTGTTATTTTATTTTACCTTTTGGCTTAATTGTAATCTCGTTTCGACACATAAATAGGGTTTTAAGGGTTAAAAAGCGCTTGAATTGACTATTTTATCTCTATTTTGACCAAGCTGAGAAGGCAAATATCTATTTTAATTGACAGTATTTATTTTTACATTTTTGTGTTACTTGTAGTGTCTCTAAATTGTTATTATTCTTTCTGTGTTTCCCCCTTTACAGGGACACAGAAGTGCCAAGTGTTCTGTTCTCTCTGTTTTAAATTTAATTTTTTCTGTTCTCTCTGTTTTAAATTTAATTTTATTCTGACCTCCTCTCTACAGGGGTTTATTTTAACCGATTTAGTTCCCCGTTTTAAACATGTTTCGCACCCCATCTAGCACCGTAAGGACTCCCAGGTCGCGTAGCTCGTCGCGTTCGGCGGAGAAAGTGGAGACCTCGTCTGCTATTGCGAGAAGGAGAATCTCCTTCGGAGACGACACTCCTTCCGCCTCGCAAGAGGGCTGTGCTGTCCCGGCGACGCGACGAGCTACTGCTGATTACTCTCGCCCGCTCAAAAAGTCTGAGGCCGGGTACCCCAGTCGCACTGCGGAGGCGAGAGCTTGCCTGAGTAAGGCTAAGGTCAATTTGGGCAACTCTCGCAACCTCAAGGCCGAAATAAAGACTGCGGTGCTCGAAGCCATAAACAGGCTTTTTGAGCTGGTGAAGGAGTCTGAGCGGGACAAGGCCCCTCTCGCGCCTTCAGCCGTACCGGTTCCCGCGACCGCTGCTGACCCCAGTCCCCAACCCATCCCCACCGAAATCCTTGCTGGCCAGACTGAGCTCCTTAACACCCTAAAGGAGCATATCTCGGAGTTAAAGGACAACTCCGAGAAACTCGAGAGACTCCGAGACAGTCTGGCCAGCAGGGAAAGTGTTGGAGAGACCACCTACGCGAGTGTTGCGGCTGTCACCAAGAGCCAAACCGGGGCTCAGGCCCTGGAGCGTACGACGCTTCACTCCGTGGTCGTCTCCTCAACACAAGAGATGGATACGGCGGACGAAATTCTTGAAAGGGTGAGGAAAGCGGCGGACGCGAAGGAGGGCTGGGTGCGCGTTGAGAGGGTCAGGAAAGCGAAAGACCAAAGGGTAATAATGGGGTGCGCCACGAGGGACGAGAGAACGAAACTCAAAGCCCGATTGGAGGCGGCCGGAGAAAACCTCGTCGTCGAGGAAGTAAAAAATCGGGACCCGCTTCTGGTTCTTAGGGACGTTCTGTTAGTACACAGCGATGAAGAAGTGCTGAGGGCCCTTAGGAACCAGAACCGGGAGATTTTTCACGGCCTCGAGGACGAGGACCACAGAATTTGTCTTAAATATCGGCGGAAAACAAGAAACCCTCTTGTAAATAGCATTGTGCTGAGTGTTAACCCAGTAATCTGGAGAAGGGCACTCGAAGGGGGCAAACTTCGGATTGACCTCCAGAGAGTGCGCGTCGAAGACCAGACGCCTCTGGTGCAGTGCACCCGCTGCTTGGGATACGGGCATGGAAAACGCCTGTGCTCGGAGCCCGCTGACCTGTGTAGTCACTGCGGCGGTCCACACCTTAGGGCGGACTGCCCGGTTAAACGGGTCGGCGAAGTAGCGGTGTGCGTGAACTGCACCAGAGCCAAGCTAGGGGAGCACTCACACAATGCTTTCAGCAATGACTGCCCGATACGTAGGAAGTGGGACGCATTCGCTAGAGCCTCAATAGCATACTGCTAAAGTTGTCGATGCGCCCACTTCCGCGTACATAGAGAAGACTGACTCGACACAACCAGATAGCAGACGCATTGAGCAGGCCGCTGGGGTTGGCTCAATGGAAACCGAAAACTGGAGTCGCTTTCGTAAGAAAGCGACTGGAGTTATGCTGGACAGTGAGTCAACTCTAGTGAGCTTGTCAAGTTGTGTCGTGTCTGAAAGCGCTCTCTCTCTGAAAGCCAATGCAATATTAATGCACAATACCATTAAGATAAACCAGCTTTTAATACACGTGATATCCAATAATATACTAAGTATAAAAATTGAATATCAATCGGTAATTAAAACAAGCTAGGCAACAGATTTACGTAAACAACATCTAATTTATTTTAGCGTCAGTAAATATATTGTGTAATATAAAAACAAATTTAAAACCAAAAACAACTGAAATATATCCAAGAGTTAAATAATATATGTATATGTAATATATGTGTATATACGAGCAGGGCAATAAATAGAACGTCGATATCGAAAAATGTAGAGAAACAGTATAATAATGAGGATAATGTAAAAATAATAAATTTAACAAAAACAAAACAGTAAATAAACAAATTGTAAAAACTTTTGGCGTAGTAAAATAGTAAAAATTAATAACAAAGTGAAACAAAACGCGCACAGTGTGGCTCTCCGGCCACCACACAACATGATTAAACCAAAACAACAGACGTTAAGGTCTCTGATCACGTTAGAGGGACACTTGGAAAGGCAGGAGTGGTTTTTAGTCGGTTCGAGTCCGACACTACCTCGACTGTCTCACTACTCGTGAGGCAGTCGAGGTGTCCGTGGGGATTTCCCACTCCTGCCACAAAAAAAAAAAAAAAAAAAAAAAAAAAAAAAAAAAAAAAAAAAAAACCTAACCTAACCTAACCTAACCTAACCTAACCTAACCTAACCTAACCTAACCTAACCTAACCTAACCTAACCTAACCTAACCTAACCTAACCTAACCTAACCTAACCTAACCTAACCTAACCTAACCTAACCTAACCTAACCTAACCTAACCTAACCTAACCTAACCTAACCTAACCTAACCTAACCTAACCTAACCTAACCTAACCTAACCTAACCTAACCTAACCTAACCTAACCTAACCTAACCTAACCTAACCTAACCTAACCTAACCTAACCTAACCTAACCTAACCTAACCTAACCTAACCTAACCTAACCTAACCTAACCTAACCTAACCTAACCTAACCTAACCTAACCTAACCTAACCTAACCTAACCTAACCTAACCTAACCTAACCTAACCTAACCTAACCTAACCTAACCTAACCTAACCTAACCTAACCTAACCTAACCTAACCTAACCTAACCTAACCTAACCTAACCTAACCTAACCTAACCTAACCTAACCTAACCTAACCTAACCTAACCTAACCTAACCTAACCTAACCTAACCTAACCTAACCTAACCTAACCTAACCTAACCTAACCTAACCTAACCTAACCTAACCTAACCTAACCTAACCTAACCTAACCTAACCTAACCTAACCTAACCTAACCTAACCTAACCTAACCTAACCTAACCTAACCTAACCTAACCTAACCTAACCTAACCTAACCTAACCTAACCTAACCTAACCTAACCTAACCTAACCTAACCTAACCTAACCTAACCTAACCTAACCTAACCTAACCTAACCTAACCTAACCTAACCTAACCTAACCTAACCTAACCTAACCTAACCTAACCTAACCTAACCTAACCTAACCTAACCTAACCTAACCTAACCTAACCTAACCTAACCTAACCTAACCTAACCTAACCTAACCTAACCTAACCTAACCTAACCTAACCTAACCTAACCTAACCTAACCTAACCTAACCTAACCTAACCTAACCTAACCTAACCTAACCTAACCTAACCTAACCTAACCTAACCTAACCTAACCTAACCTAACCTAACCTAACCTAACCTAACCTAACCTAACCTAACCTAACCTAACCTAACCTAACCTAACCTAACCTAACCTAACCTAACCTAACCTAACCTAACCTAACCTAACCTAACCTAACCTAACCTAACCTAACCTAACCTAACCTAACCTAACCTAACCTAACCTAACCTAACCTAACCTAACCTAACCTAACCTAACCTAACCTAACCTAACCTAACCTAACCTAACCTAACCTAACCTAACCTAACCCATCGATAACTTTTTTGTTTAGGGTCCGATTTTCAAGCTGTTTTCAGCTATTTTAGACAAAACTAGGCTTCCGCTTAGTACCTGACCGGTTTGCACCCGAATTTACGCACCCTTGAAAAACTTCCCTTAGAAAACCAACATTTTTAATAATTTTCATTTTAAAAAAGTCAAAATCTACGTTGTTTTCAAAATTTTTGTTTTTGTTTCAGTAGATTATAGTTGAAATAGTACTCATCCTTCATCCCTGAAATTTGGTCCGCGATCCGTGTACCCAGATTCAGGTTGGGGGTTGATTTTCGAAATTTTTTCCTAAAAAACCACGTTTTTGGACCATAACTCAAAATTTTTGTTCCACCGACAATAAGTTTTATTTCATAATCGGCTAGCCCGCGCGGAGACGCGTCCCTGGACACCTCGGTCGAGGGTCTAGCTCAAAATAAAAAATCCCCGCCCACCCACCCGTTGGTCTATAAGAGGGAAGAGACGAAACAGACGGCAAAATATTTTATTTTAATTTTAGCTTGTAAATCTTTTATTTGGAGGGTTGTGACCATTTATTTCTATTTTTGACAAGCCTTTTGGCAAAACTTTATATTTTATGACATTTGGAAAATTTTATTCTATACAATTTATTATTTTATTCTAATTATTTTTGTATTTTGCCTACTGAATCTCCTCTTTACAGGGATTCAGTTTGGTTGTTTGATTATTTATTCTAATCTGAATCCCCCTTTTACAGGGATTCAGATCTCGTGTCCTCTGACCATATTTTTCTTTTTAGTGCGGTACTGCTAGCTGCGTGATGTTTGGCATAAGAACACCTGTGACAAAGGCGAAGGTTATGGAGGAGCCTACAAATGTGGAGGAAGCCTCAATACAGGCGGGCCCTTCAGTTCGGCGTAGTATTGGAGAGTGGGAAGCGGAGAAACTTAAGGCGGGCCAATCCTGCAAAAGTACAACATCCCCAAAAGAGACACCCGCAACTACTCCTCCCAAGAACACGCTCGGGCCCAGTCCTTCCAAACCCAAGCCTAAAGCCACATCGACGCGGCAAACAAAGTTGGATGATCCGAAGCAGTCTGATAGGGTCCTGCAGAGCTCGCCTCGGGAAGTGCCATCCACAAAGTATATAAACAGAACTACGGAGGCAAAGGCGTGTCTCTGCAGTGCCAAAATACAGCTCGACAGCTCTCGGAACCTCAAAAAAGAAATTAAGGACGGACTGACCAAATCAGTGGAAAGACTGTACCAGTTGGTAAGGGAGGGAGAGGCTGAGAGAGGGAAAGGGACCGGAGAGACAGTCGAACCGGAGCGGCCCTCGAAGGACCTGAATCCGACATCAGATGCAACGGTGGAGCTCGTGAAGCAGCTGGCGGAGAACCTTCAGCAGCACAAACAAGCGCTGGAGGAGTGCCAGCTGCATACACGGGCTCTGTCGGAGCAACTCCAACAGGCCCCACGCTTTATCGCCGGCCAGGGACCCTCGTTTGCGGAAATGGCTGCTGCTGTCCCAAAGCAGAAATTCCAAGAGCCCCTTCACTCGGTGTTCGTGTCATCGGTCGACGACCAGGACACCGGGGAAGAGGTTATTGCGAAGCTTCGGACGGCGGTAGATGCCAGAAACGAGGGAACCAGGATAGAGAGGTTGCGAAAAGTGAGGGACCAGAAGGTGGTCGTCGGCTTCAGGACCAGGGAGGAACTGACCCGGGTGGCGGAGAGGATAAGGAAAGCTGGAAACCTCGTAGTGGAGGAGGTAAAAAACAAAGATCCGCTTATCATCCTCAAGGACGTCCTCTCCTGCCACTCAGATGAGGAGGTCACGGACGCGCTAAAGCGTCAGAACGCCCATCTGATCGGGGACTTACCTGCAGATGGAGTGAGGATGGGGGTGAAGTACCGTCGCAGGACACGGAACCCCCACATGAGCCACATCATTCTGCAGGTGTCTCCGTCAGTGTGGCAGATTTTGACATCGGCGGGTCGAGTGCACATTGACTTACAGCGGGTGTCGCCGCTGATCCAATGCACCCGCTGCTTACGTTTCGGCCACGGTCGCAAACTGTGCACGGAACCCGCCGACCTCTGCACACACTGTGGTGACCCTCATCTGAGAGCCGACTGCCCCTCACGGATAGCTGCTGAACCTCCCAAGTGCAGAAACTGTGCCCTGGCAAAGATGGGCGGGACCGAGCACAACGCCTTCGACAGCGCGTGCCCAATTCGCGTTAAGTGGGACGCATTGGCGCGGCTGTCGGTGGCGTATTGCTAAGGGCCAGCCAGTGGAAACAGCTAGAAGGGACTCTTCCAGGGATGCCCGAACACACCCGAGTGCTCAAAAGAGTTACCAGGTGATCCAAGCGAATCTGCAGCGAAAGAACTTAGCAACCCAAGAACTCATGATTGTGGCTAGTGAGCGGAGGGTTGCGTTCGCATTGCTCCAGGAGCCGTACGTGGGTGGGGTCAAAAGAATGCGAGACTACCGGGGAGCGAGAATCTACCAGTGCGCTGAACAAGGAGATGGAACTGTGAAGGCGGCAATAGCCGTCTTTGATCACGACCTTGACGTTACACAGTGTCCGAAACTTACCACCAACAACATCGTGGTGGTGAGGATCCGTACCAGCGCCTGGGAAATAGCAGTAGTCTCCTTCTACTTTGAACCAGACCGCCCCATACAGCCATACCTGGAGCAACTCATGCGGATTCGTGAGGAAATAAGCCCCACTAGGATACTCATGGGCGGCGACGCCAACGCCAAGAGCACCTGGTGGGGTAGCCTGGTGACTGACAGCAAGGGTGAGGACATGTCGGGAACCCTGGAGGACATGCGCATGCAGGTACTCAACGTCGGCAACACCCCGACCTTCGACACCGTCAGAGGTAACACCTTGTACAGCAGCTTCGTCGATGTCACATTCTGCTCGACGGAGCTGCTGGACCTGGTGGAGGACTGGCGGGTCGAGGAAGGTATCACGAGCTCGGACCACAACGGTATTGTATTCAAAATTAATCTCCAAAAAGCCAAAGGTACAAACATAGTTCGGACCACGAGAATTTATAATAGTAAGAAAGCAAATTGGAGCCAGTTTCATGAGAAACTGGCCCAATTAAAAGCTCAAGCCAATTTAAATATAGTCGAAATTTCAAAAATTAATAACAAAATAGATTTGGAAAATAACATTAATAAATTTATAGTTAGTGTCACAGAATCCTGTGAAGAGACAATGGCTAAAATTAGGCATAATGAACAAATTACAATACCGTGGTGGTCCAAGGAGCTCGCTGAGCGGATGTCGGAGGTGAACACTCTCAGACGGCGCATTCGATGTGCTGCACCCGTCCGGAGACAAAAAGTCGTCGATGAGTACCTGAAAGCAAAAGAAAATTATGAGTCCCTAGCCCAAAAGG
Source organism: Ochropleura leucogaster (assembly GCA_958449745.1). Classification (NCBI taxonomy): domain Eukaryota; kingdom Metazoa; phylum Arthropoda; class Insecta; order Lepidoptera; family Noctuidae; genus Ochropleura; species Ochropleura leucogaster. Next base: position 18,681,832 of record OY288213.1, on the reverse strand, counting down.
CGCAGACCCACGGCTGGAAGGGTTTCTGCGAGAAGCAGGACCGGGAGGGAGTTTGGGAGGGTATTTATAGGGTCATAGGACGGACCGCCAAGAGACAGGAGGACTTGCCGTTGGTCAAGGACGGGGTGCCACTGAGCGCACAAGAGTCGGCTCTGCTGCTGGCCGAGACCTTCTACCCCGAGGACCTAGAAGAGGGAGAAACCGAACACCACCGTCGGACAAGAGAAGCGGCCAGTCGTGTAAACGAGTGGACGCATGATGAAAACCATGACCCGCCGTTTACACATCTGGAGCTGAAAACCGCGGTGGAAAGTTTCAACCCGAAGAAGGCACCCGGGGCTGACGGTCTCACAGCCGACATCTGCGCTCAAGCTATTTCTCGGGACCCAGGGACGTTCCTTGCACTGGCCAACAAGTGCCTGGAGCACGGACACTTCCCTGGGGCCTGGAAAATGGCCACAGTGGTAGTCCTCCGGAAGCCCGGCAAGGAATCCTACACCACCCCAAAATCGTACAGGCCAATCGGCTTCCTACCGGTCCTAGGCAAAGTGCTGGAAAAAATGGTAGTAGCTAGGCTAAAATGGCATCTCATACCGCGGCTCAGTACTCGCCAGTATGGTTTCATGCCACAAAAGAGCACCGAGGACGCCCTCTATAACATGATACAACACATCAAAGGGAAGTTAGAACAAAAGAAACTGATCACTGTTGTATCACTTGATATAGAGGGAGCCTTCGACAGTGCATGGTGGCCGGCAATAAGAACCAGACTGGCTGAGGAAAAGTGCCCGGTAAATATCAGGCGGATGCTAGACAGCTACTTGACCGGTAGGAGTGTGCGACTTAGGTACGCGGGTGTGGAGTGCCTGAGACACACAAACAAGGGGTGTGTGCAAGGATCTATTGGCGGTCCGATCCTGTGGAACCTCATACTAGACCCTCTGCTGAAAGGACTGGAGGAACGGGGAGACCACTGCCAGGCTTTCGCCGATGACGTAGTGATGATCTTCGACGGTGACACAGCATTGCAAGTTCAGGGACAGGCCAATGCCGCCCTCGAGTATGTTCGGGCGTGGGGCATCAGAAATAAGCTGAAGTTTGCACCACATAAAACTTGTGCAATGGTAGTAACCAGGAAGCTAAAGTACGATGTCCCGCTCCTGAGCATGGGCGGGGTAGACATTGGCATGTCCAAGGAAATTAAAATACTGGGGCTCACCGTCGACCACCAGCTCACTTTTAATAGCCATGTCGCCAACGTTTGCAGAAAGGCTGTAAACATCTACAAACAGCTGGCACGAGCGGCAAAAGTGAGCTGGGGCCTTCACCCGGAGATCATCCGCGTCATATATTCGGCAGCGGTCGAACCAATAATTTTGTACGCCGCCAGCGCATGGGCACCTGCTGCCAAAAAAGTAGGGGTATGTAAGCAACTCGCTGTGGTCCAAAGGGGATTTGCGCAGAAGCTATGCAAAGCCTACCGCACGGTATCCCTGAACTCGGCACTGGTGCTGGCTGGGATACTGCCACTTGACTTACGAATAAGGGAAGTGGCTGCATTATACGAGGCCAAGAGGGGGGTACCCCAGCCAGTGCTGGGAGGCAGGGATATTGAGCGGATGGCTCCAGCAGCAGAGGCTCCGCATCCTGCGGACCACGTGGAACTTGAGTTCGGAAGCCTGGTAGACGAGGAACAGTATATGAGCCACAGCGACCTCGCTGTGCGCATTTTCACAGACGGCAGCAAGATTGAGGGCAAGGTTGGGGCGGCGCTATCCTTGTGGAATGGCGCCACCGAAACAAAGACCCTCAAGCTTGTCTTGCCGTCCTACAGCACCGTCTACCAGGCCGAGCTACTGGCCTTGCAAAGAGCGGCAGGAGAGGTGCTCAAGCACAGAGAAGGTACATTCGGCATCTTCAGCGACTCCAGGGCGGCCCTTCAGTCGGTCGTAAACGTTGGATCCTCCCACCCCTTAGCGGTGAAAACAAGGGACACCATCAGACGCTGTAACCTCCAGAACAAGAGTGTCTCCTTGTTCTGGATAAAAGCCCATGCGGGGTTGGAGGGAAACGAACGAGCCGACCAACTTGCGAAGGAAGCTGCCCTGAAGTCGAAGAAGAAGCCGGACTACGACCTGTGTCCCGTGTCATTCGTCAAGCGGCAGATCCGTATGCAGTCGCTTGACGAGTGGAATGAGAGGTACAAGAGCGGTAGCACAGCCTCCGTGACCAAAATGTTCCTGCCTGATGCGATCGACGCCCACAAAATTGTGCTTAGACTGAAACCAGCCGGTATAGTCACACAAATTTTAACGGGGCACGGTGGGTTCTCCGAATACCTGCACCGTTTCAGGTGTAAGGAGAACCCAGCGTGCATCTGCGAACCGGACAAAGTGGAGTCGATCGCACATATTCTCGTGGAATGCCCGGTATTTGTGAGAGAGAGATTAAACGTCGAAACATCAATAGGAACGGCTATCACAAACTTAACAATCGCAGGTATAATGTCAGACAATAAACACAGACAGATCTTTTTAGAATACAGCGTTAAAATTGTCAAAAGAGTAATAAAAAGAAATAAAGAAAATCAAAGTTAGAGTCAAGTCAAAATTTAGTGCTTTATTAAATATGATATTCTTCAGGAAACGATATTTACATACAAGCGCAAAATTAGACGAAACAAAATAAGTATTAATATAAAAGAAATTTAGTAACAAAAAAAAAAAAAAAAAAAAAAAAAAAAAAAAAAAAAAAAAAAATGTAATTTATTTATTTATTTAAAATAAAAGCTGTTAAAACGAAAAGTGCTAAAAAGGTCTCTGACCATGTCAGAGGAACACGTGCAGAGCAGGAGGGTGGTTTTAGTCGGTTCGAGTCCGACACTACCTCGACTGCCTCATTACTTGTGAGGCAGTCGAGGTGTCCGTGGGGATTTCCCCCTCCTGCCAAATAAAAAAAAAAAAAAAAAAAAAAAAAAAAAACCTAACCTAACCTAACCTAACCTAACCTAACCTAACCTAACCTAACCTAACCTAACCTAACCTAACCTAACCTAACCTAACCTAACCTAACCTAACCTAACCTAACCTAACCTAACCTAACCTAACCTAACCTAACCTAACCTAACCTAACCTAACCTAACCTAACCTAACCTAACCTAACCTAACCTAACCTAACCTAACCTAACCTAACCTAACCTAACCTAACCTAACCTAACCTAACCTAACCTAACCTAACCTAACCTAACCTAACCTAACCTAACCTAACCTAACCTAACCTAACCTAACCTAACCTAACCTAACCTAACCTAACCTAACCTAACCTAACCTAACCTAACCTAACCTAACCTAACCTAACCTAACCTAACCTAACCTAACCTAACCTAACCTAACCTAACCTAACCTAACCTAACCTAACCTAACCTAACCTAACCTAACCTAACCTAACCTAACCTAACCTAACCTAACCTAACCTAACCTAACCTAACCTAACCTAACCTAACCTAACCTAACCTAACCTAACCTAACCTAACCTAACCTAACCTAACCTAACCTAACCTAACCTAACCTAACCTAACCTAACCTAACCTAACCTAACCTAACCTAACCTAACCTAACCTAACCTAACCTAACCTAACCTAACCTAACCTAACCTAACCTAACCTAACCTAACCTAACCTAACCTAACCTAACCTAACCTAACCTAACCTAACCTAACCTAACCTAACCTAACCTAACCTAACCTAACCTAACCTAACCTAACCTAACCTAACCTAACCTAACCTAACCGTTCGCGGAAATGGCTGCTGCTGTCCCAAAGCAGAAACTCCAAGAGCCCCTTCACTCGGTGGTCGTGTCATCTGTCGATGACAAGGACACCGGGGAAGAGGTGATTGCGAAGCTAAGGACGGCAATAGACGCCAGAAACGAGGGAACCAGGGTGGACAGGCTGAGGAAGGTAAGGGACCAAAAGGTCGTAATTGGCTTCAGGACCAAGGAGGAGCAGTCACGGGTGGCTGAGCGGATCAGAAAGGCAGGGAACCTCGTGGTGGAAGAGGTCAAGAATAAGGATCCGCTCATCATCATGATGGATGTACTTTCCTGCCACACGGATGAGGAGGTCACCGACGCGTTAAAGCGCCAGAACGCTCACCTGATTGGGGACCTACCTGCGGGCGATGTGAGGATGGGGGTGAAGTACCGTCGCAGGACGCGGAACCCCCACATGAGCCACGTCATCCTGCAGGTGTCTCCATCAGTGTGGCAGAGCTTAACAGCGGCGGGTCGAGTGCACATCGACTTGCAGCGGGTGCGGGTGCAGGACCAGTCACCGCTGATCCAGTGCACCCGCTGCTTGCGTTTCGGACACGGCCGCAAACTGTGCACGGAATCCGCCGACCTCTGCACACACTGTGGTGACCCTCACCTAAGAGCCGACTGCCCCTCACGGCTAGCCGCCGAACCGCCCAAGTGCAGGAACTGCGCCTTGGCAAAGCTGGGCGGGACCGAGCACAACGCCTTCGACAGCGCGTGCCCAATTCGCGTTAAGTGGGACGCATTGGCGCGGCTGTCGGTGGCGTATTGCTAAGGGCCAGCCAGCGGAAACAGACAGCAGGGACTCAAGCAGGGATTCCCGAACACACCCGAGTGCTCACCAGAGTTACCAGGTGATCCAAGCGAATCTGCAGCGAAAGAATCTAGCAACCCAAGAACTCATGATTGTGGCTAGTGAGCGGAGGGTTGCGTTCGCATTGCTCCAGGAGCCGTATGTGGGTGGGGTTAAAAGGATGAGAGACTACCGGGGAGCGAAAGTCTACCAGTGCGCTGAACAAGGAGATGGAACTGTGAAGGCGGCAATAGCCGTCTTCGATCACGATCTCGACGTGACACAGTGTCCGAAACTCACCACCAACAACATCGTGGTGGTGAGGATCCGTACCAGCGCCTGGGAAATCGCAGTAGTCTCCTTCTATTTTGAACCAGACCGCCCCATACAGCCATACCTGGAGCAACTCATGCGGATTCGTGAGGAATTAAGCCCTACTAGGATGCTCATGGGCGGCGACGCCAACGCCAAGAGCACCTGGTGGGGTAGCCTGGTGACTGACAGCAAGGGTGAGGACATGTCGGGAACCCTGGAAGAAATGTGCATGCAGGTACTCAACGTCGGCAACACCCCGACCTTCGACACCGTCAGAGGTAACACCCTGTACAGCAGCTTCGTTGATGTCACCTTCTGCTCGACGGAGCTGCTGGACTTGGTGGAGGACTGGCGGGTCGAGGAAGGCATCACGAGCTCGGACCACAACGGTATTGTTTTCAAAATTAACCTCTTAAAAGCCAAGGGACATAACATCATTAGAACAACTAGAATATACAATAGTAAAAAAGTTAATTGGAGCCAATTTCATGAGAAATTGGCCCAATTAAAAGCTCAAGTAAATTTAAATCCCATAGAAATAGGCAAAATTAATAATAAAATAGATTTGGAAAATAACATAAATAAATTCATAGTTAGTGTCACAGAATCCTGTGAAGAGACAATGGCTAAAATTAGGCATAATGAACAAATTACAATACCGTGGTGGTCCAAGGAGCTCGCTGAGCGGATGTCGGAGGTGAACACTCTCAGACGGCGTATACGATGTGCTGCACCCGTCCGGAGACAAAAAGTCGTCGATGAGTACCTGAAAGCAAAAGAAAATTATGAGTCCCTAGCCAAAAAGGCGCAGACGGAGGGCTGGAAAGGGTACTGCGAAAAGCAGGATAGGGAGGGAGTTTGGGAGGGGATATACAGGGTCATAGGACGGACCGCCAAGAGACAGGAGGACTTACCGCTGATGAAGGATGGAGTGCCACTGAGCGCTCAGGAGTCGGCTCTGCTGCTGGCTGAGACCTTCTACCCCGAAGACCTAGAAGAGGGAGAAAACGAACACCACCGTCGGACAAGAGAAGCGGCCAGTCGTGTAAACGAGTGGGCGCATGATGAAAACCATGATCCGCCGTTTACACTTCTGGAGCTGAAAACCGCGGTGGATAGTTTCAACCCGAAAAAGGCACCCGGGGCAGACGGTCTCACAGCCGATATCTGCGCTCAGGCTATTTCTCGGGACCCAGGGACGTTCCTTGCACTGGCCAACAAGTGCCTGGAGCACGGACACTTCCCTGGGGCCTGGAAAGTGGCCACGGTGGTAGTCCTCCGGAAGCCCGGCAAGGAATCCTACACCACCCCAAAATCATACAGGCCAATCGGCCTCCTACCGGTCCTAGGCAAAGTGCTAGAAAAGATGCTAGTAGCCAGGCTGAAATGGCATCTCATACCGCGGCTCAGTACTCGCCAGTATGGCTTCATGCCACAAAAGAGCACCGAGGACGCCCTCTATAACATGATACAATACATCAAAGGGAAGTTGGACAACAAGAAACTGATCACTGTTGTATCACTTGATATAGAGGGAGCCTTCGACAGTGCATGGTGGCCGGCAATAAGAACCAGACTGGCTGAGGAAAAGTGCCCGGTGAATGTCAGGCGGATGCTAGACAGCTACTTGACCGGTAGGAGTGTGCGACTTAGGTACGCGGGTGTGGAGTGCCTGAGGCACACGAATAAGGGGTGTGTGCAAGGATCTATTGGCGGTCCGATCCTATGGAACCTTTTACTAGACCCTTTGCTGAAGGGGCTGGAGGAGCGGGGAGACCACTGCCAGGCTTTCGCCGATGACGTGGTCATGATCTTCGACGGTGACACAGCATTAGAAGTTCAGGGACAGGCCAATGCCGCCCTCGAGTATGTTCGGGCGTGGGGCATCAGAAATAAGCTGAAGTTTGCACCACATAAAACTTGTGCAATGGTAGTAACCAGGAAGCTTAAGTACGATGTCCCGCTCCTGAGCATGGGCGGGGTAGACATTGGCATGTCCAAGGAGCTGAAAATACTGGGGCTCACCGTCGACCACCAGCTCACTTTCAACAGTCATGTCGCAAATGTTTGCAGAAAAGCTGTAAACATTTATAAACAGCTGGCACGAGCGGCAAAAGTGAGCTGGGGCCTTCACCCGGAGATCATCCGCGTCATCTATACGGCAGCAGTCGAACCAACCATCCTGTACGCCGCCAGCGCATGGGCACCTGCCGCCAAAAAAGTAGGGGTAATCAAACAACTGAACGTGGTCCAAAGGGGATTTGCGCAGAAGCTGTGTAAAGCCTACCGCACGGTATCCCTGAACTCGGCACTGGTGCTGGCTGGGATACTGCCACTAGACCTACGTATAAGGGAAGTGGCTGCATTATACGAGGCCAAGAAAGGGGTACCCCGGCCAGTGCTGGGAGGCAGGGAGATTGAGCGGATGGCTCTAGCAGCGGAGGCTCCACACCCCGCAGACCACGTCGAACTGGAGTTCGGAAGCCTGGTAGACGAGGAACAGTATGAGAGCCACAGCGACCTCGCTGTGCGCATTTTCACAGACGGCAGCAAAATTGAGGGTAAGGTTGGGGCGGCGCTATCCTTGTGGAATGGCGCCACCGAAACAAAGGCCCTCAAGCTTGCTTTGCCGTCTTACAGCACCGTCTACCAGGCCGAGCTTCTGGCCTTACAAAGAGCGGCGGCCGAGGTGCTCAAGCGCAGTGAAAGCACATTCGGCATTTTCAGCGACTCCAGGGCGGCCCTTCAGTCGGTCGTAAACGTCAGATCCTCCCACCCCTTAGCGGTGGAAACAAGGGACGCCATTAGACGCTGCAAGCTCCAGAACAAGAGCGTCTCCCTGTTCTGGATAAAAGCCCACGCGGGGTTGGAAGGAAACGAACGAGCCGACCAACTTGCGAAGGAAGCTGCCCTGAAGTCGAAGAAGAGGCCGGATTACGACTTGTGCCCCGTATCATTCGTCAAGCGGCAGATCCGTATGGAGTCGCTTGACGAATGGAACCGGAGATACAAGAACGGCGACACAGCCTCTGTCACCAAAATCTTCCTCCCAGATGCGATCGACGCCCACAAGATTGTGCTCAAAATGAAACCAGCTGGTGTTCTAACACAAATCTTAACAGGGCACGGTGGGTTCTCCGAATACCTGAACCGCTTCAAGTGTAAGGGGAGCCCATCGTGCATCTGCGAACCTGACAAAGTGGAGTCGATCGCACACATTTTGACGGAATGCCCAGTTTTTGATAAGCAGAGATATGATGCGGAAAGAAAAATAGGAACGGCGATAACAAAACTGTCTATAAAAAACATTCTGATAGATAACAAAAATAGAAAAACCTTTATAGAATACTGCGTAAATATAGCAAATATTGTAATAAAACGAAACAAAGATAATTAAAAATTTATGCTTCTTTAAATATGGTTAGTTCTCATGTAGAATAGATATTTAAAACAAGCACAAAATAACATAGTAAATTATTAATTATTACATGAAAAACTAATTAGAAATAAATATAATTGTCAGCAAATCCTTTTTATCCTAAAATATAAAAATTTAAAAGACAGCAATAAAAGCGGAAAGCGCTAAATAAGGTCTCTGACCACGTCAGAGGGACACTTGCAGAGCAGGAGGGTGGTTTTAGTCGGTTCGAGTCCGACACTACCTCGACTGTCTCATTGTCTGTGAGGCAGTCGAGGTGTCCGTGGGGATTTCCCCCTCCTGCCACAAAAAAAAAAAAAAAAAAAAAAAAAAAAAACCTAACCTAACCTAACCTAACCTAACCTAACCTAACCTAACCTAACCTAACCTAACCTAACCTAACCTAACCTAACCTAACCTAACCTAACCTAACCTAACCTAACCTAACCTAACCTAACCTAACCTAACCTAACCTAACCTAACCTAACCTAACCTAACCTAACCTAACCTAACCTAACCTAACCTAACCTAACCTAACCTAACCTAACCTACCCCAACGCCTCCCAAAAATACACAAGTGGTTACTGCCGCGCCTCTAAATAAAACACTCTTGATCTCTCCTCCAAGAACCAAGCCGAAGACAATGACAGTGCAGCTGGTAAAGCCTCCAAAATCCCTGGAGAGCTCGCCTCGAGAGGTTCTTCCGGTGAAGTACGTCAGCAGAACCACGGAGGCCAAGGCGTGTCTCTCCAGTGCCAAAATCCAACTAGACAGCTCCCGAAATCTCAAAAAAGAGATAAAGGATGCGCTCACGAAAGCTGTCGAGAGACTTTACCAGCTGGTCAAGGAAGGCGAGAGTGAGAGAGGAAAAGAGACTGGGCCGGCACCCGAAGCTGAACCAGAAAAAGGTCCCACGCCGGCTGCGGGTGAGCAGACGGAGCTCATGAGGCAGCTGATGCACAACCTACAGCAGCATAACAAGGCGCTAGAGGAATGCAAGCTGCACACACGGGCTCTGTCTGAGCAACTGCAGCAGGCCCCCCGCTATACCGCAGGAAAGAGTCCCTCATTTGCGGAGATAGCCGCCGCCTCGAAGCCACATATCCGGGAGCCTCTCCACTCGGTGGTCGTGTCGTCGGTTGACGACAAGGACACTGGGGAAGAGGTTATCGAGAAGCTCAGGACGGCGGTAGATGCCAGGAATGAGGGAACCAGGGTTGAGAGGCTGCGGAAAGCGAGGGACCAGAAGGTGGTGGTCGGCTTCCGAACCAGAGAGGAGCTCACCCGAGTGGCCGAGAGGATTAAAAAGGCCGGAAATCTCATGGTGGAAGAGGTGAAGAACAAAGATCCTCTCATCATTGCCAAAGACGTCCTTTCGTGCCACTCGGACGAAGAAGTGCTGGAAGCAATTAGGCGACAAAATAGTCACCTGATTGGCGATGTGCCTGCGGACGAGTTGCGGATGGGGGTTAAATACCGCCGCAGGACTAGGAACCCCCACATGTGCCACATAGTTCTTCAGGTGTCTCCCGCGGTGTGGCAGAGGCTGACCTACGCGGGTCGTGTGCATATCGACCTGCAGCGAGTGCGTGTGCTGGACCAGTCGCCACTAATCCAGTGTACCCGCTGCCTGCGTTTTGGTCACGGCCGAAAGCTGTGCACGGAGCCCGCTGACCTCTGCACGCACTGCGGAGACCCACACTTGAGAGCTGACTGCCCCTCTCGGCTTGCGGCAGAGCCACCGAAGTGCCTAAACTGCGTTTCCGCCAAATTGGGAAAGACGGAGCATAACGCCTTCGACAGCGAGTGCCCTATCCGGACCAAATGGGACGGATTGGCGCGGCTGTCGGTGGCGTACTGCTAAGGGCGTCCCGGGCGTAAGCGCAGTAATCGGTGACGGCAAATCCCACCAGTATCACGTCGTTCAGGCAAACCTCCAACGCAAAAAGCTAGCGACCAATGAACTGCTGATGGAAGCTACGGAGCGCGGAACAGCACTGGCACTCATCCAGGAACCGTACGTGGGCGGGGCAAAAGTGGTAAGGAGTCACAGGGGCGTTAGAATCTTCCAGAGCACTGAAATAGGAGACGGGACTGTTAAGGCAGCAATAGCTGTCTTCAACAGCGACTTCACTGTAAAGCAGTACCCAAAACTCACCACAAACAACATCGTTGTGGTGGGAATCCAGACCAGTGCCTGGGAGATCACGCTTGTCTCCTTTTACTTTGAGCCAGACCAGCCAATTGAGCCTTACCTTGAACAGCTCAAAAGAATAGAGTGCACAGTCGACTCCAAAAAGCTGATCGTTGGAGGGGACGCCAACGCCAAAAGCACATGGTGGGGTAGCCCAGTCTCAGATCTCAGAGGAGACGAGGTTTTCGGTGCTCTCGGCGAGCTAAACCTTAACGTGCTCAATATAGGGGAAACTCCGACTTTTGACACCATCAGAGGGGGAAAGCGGTACTGCAGCCACGTCGACATTACAGCATGCTCGACGGAAATCCTGGACCTGGTAGACGACTGGAGGGTAGACGAAGGCCTCACGAGCTCGGATCATAACGGCATTTTGTTTAGCATCCAATTAGTAAAATCCAAAGGTATACAAATTAATAGAACCACACGGAAATTTAACACAAAAAAAGCAAATTGGCCTGAGTTTCGTGAGAAACTCAGTCAATTATTGCAAGATAACAGCATAAACAAAATTGAAATAGACAAATTAAACACATTAGATCAGTTAAACACACTTACAAATAAATATTCACAAATAATAAAAGACGCGTGCATTTCATCTATACCTTTGAAGAAGAGCAGCGCAGTCTTCAATTTGCCGTGGTGGTCCGAGAATCTCGTGAGGATGAAGAAGGAAGTCGCTACCAGGAAACGCAGAGTCAGGTGTGCTGCACCATCCCGAAGGTCAAAAGTCGTCGAGGAGTACCTGAAACAGAAAAACGAGTATGAAATCGAGGCGGCCAAGGACGAAACCGAGAGTTGGAAGAACTTCTGCACAAAGCAAGACAGAGAGGGGGTCTGGGAGGGAATTTACCGGGTGATAGGGAGAACCAAAGGAAGAGGAGAGGACCAGCCGCTGGTAAAGGATGGGGAGGTATTAGACGCGAAGGGCTCTGTGGGGCTACTGGCGAATACCTTCTACCCGGAAGACCGCTCAGACAACGACAACACCTGCCACCGCTATACCAGAGAAAAGGCCGATGTCGTGAATACTGGAGCGCAAGGTGACCTATGCGATCCGCTATTCACGATGGCAGAACTCATGGCTTCGAGCAGGTCGTTCAACGCCAAGAAAGCTCCAGGATCAGATGGCTTCACTGCCGACATCTGTTGCCAGGCGATAGGATGTGCTCCGGAGGTGGCCCTGGCACTCCTAAACCGTTGTTTTGAGTGCCACTGCTTCCCCGACATCTGGAAGGAGGCTACTGTAATCGTCCTAAAAAAGCCTGGAAAGACTGATTACAGTACGCCCAAGTCTTACCGACCGATCGGCCTGTTGCCAATTCTAGGCAAAATATATGAGAAGATGTTGGTGGCCCGCCTCAAGTTCCACTTGATCCCGAGGATGAGTACTCGTCAGTACGGATTCATGCCCCAGAGGAGCACCGAGGACTCCCTCTATGATCTAATGCAGCACATACGCAACAAAATACAACAAAAGAAAATTGTTGTTGTCGTATCGTTGGACATAGAGGGAGCCTTCGACAGTGCGTGGTGGCCAGCCATAAGGGTCCGTCTGGCTGAGGAAAAGTGTCCGATCGGCTTGAGAAAGGTCATCGATAGCTATCTCACCAACAGGAAGGTCACGGTCAGGTACGCTGGGGAGGAATTTTCCAGGGCCACAAGCAAGGGGTGTGTCCAGGGCTCCATAGGGGGTCCGATACTCTGGAACCTTCTCCTCGACCCGCTCCTAAAGAGTCTGGAGTCTAGGGATGATTATTGCCAGGCCTTCGCTGACGATGTGGTGCTTGTATTCGATGGTGACACATCTCTGGAGATTCAAGGACGTGCCAATGCCGCTCTTGAACATGTTCGGGCGTGGGGCGTACAAAACAAACTAAAATTTGCCCCTCACAAAACCAGCGCTATGGTTGTGACCCGCAAACTAAAATATGACACCCCGCGCCTGAGCATGGGTGGGATCGACATTGCCACGTCCAAGGAGATCAAAATCCTGGGTGTCACCATCGATGAAAAGCTAACGTTTAACACACACGTCTCCAATATGTGCAGAAGGGCAATCGACATCCACAAACAGCTGACAAGGGCGGCAAAAACCAGCTGGGGACTAAACCCTGAAGTCCTCAGAATAATATATGTGGCGATCGTGGAACCCGTTGTGCTGTACGCCGCTAGTGTATGGGCCCCGGCCGTTGAGAAGCTGGGTGTTAGGAAGCAGTTGGGAGCTGTCCAGCGCGGAATCGCACAAAAGCTGTGCAAGGCTTACCGGACGGTCTCCCTGAACTCCGCGCTAGTGCTGGCTGGGATACTGCCCCTCGATCTCCGTGTCCGCGAAGCGGCATCGTTATACGAAGCCAGGAGGGGGGTGCCCCAGCCGGTGCTCTGTGACAGGAGGGTTGAGCAGGTTGCCTCGGCTATGGAAGCCCCACACCCTGCGGAGCGCGCTGAGCTGAAACTCGTGAGCCTGGTAAACCAAGAGCAACTAGATGCCCAGAACGAACTTGAGGTTCGTATCTTCACGGACGGGAGCAAGATTGGGAGCAAGGTTGGGGCTGCGCTCTCCATGTGGAGAGGTGACGCCGAAACCAAAGCCCTCAAACTTGCTCTCCCACACTACTCCACCGTTTACCAGGCTGAGCTTCTTGCAATATGCGTCGCAACCAGACAGATCCTAAAGCACAGTGCGCAATCGTTTGGAATTTTCAGCGACTCCATGGCGGCCCTCCAAACAATTCAAAACTACGAACGGTACCACCCCCTGGCAGTGGAGACTAGAACCAACCTCAGAACCCTGTCGAGTAAAAATAAGGCGGTGACCCTGTTTTGGATTAAAGCTCACGTAGGGCTAAAGGGTAATGAGAGGGCTGACGAACTAGCCAAAAGTGCCGCTGAGAATTCCAAACGAAAGCCTGACTACGACTTGTGCCCGGTTTCATACGTCAAGCGATGCATCCGTACGGCAACGCTCGACGTCTGGAACCGCAGATACGGTGAAGGGGAAACTGCTTCCGTGACCAAATTATTTTTCCCGGACGCGGTGGATGCCTACAGCATAGCCAGAAAACTACGGATCGACGGCATCATCACTCAGATAATGACGGGGCACGGTGGGTTCTCGGAGTACCTGAATCGCTTCAAGTGCAAGGGGAGCCCATCGTGCATCTGCGACCCTGAGGTGGCTGAGACGGTGCCACATGTATTATTTAGCTGTCCTGTCTTCGACAAGGAAAGACTCGAGGCCGAGCATGTACTCAATACCAAACTCGACGCCACTAGCTTGAGCCAAATAATGGCGGGCAAGCACAGAGACCTACTTATAGAATACTGCGTTAGAATATGCAACAAAGTAATAAAAAGGAACAAAACGGTCTAAATCAAAAACTGTGCTTTTTTAAATACAGTCATTCTCTTCAAGAATAGGTATTTCAACATAAGCACAGAATAATTATACGAAACATTTTCCACTACATAAACAAAATTAGATAAAAACGAAACATTTAGAACATAATAAAACATTTATAGAACTTTTTCCAAATTTTTAAATAACTTCAATAGCAGTTTAATAACTAATAAAGCATTAATAAGGTCTCTGATTATGTCAGAGGGACACTTGCAGAGCAGGAGGGTGGTTTTAGTCGGTTCGAGTCCGACACTACCTCGACTGTCGCACAATCTGTGAGGCAGTCGAGGTGTCCGTGGGGATTTCCCCCTCCTGCCAAAACAAAAAAAAAAAAAAAAAAAAAAAAAAAAAAAAAAACCTAACCTAACCTAACCTAACCTAACCTAACCTAACCTAACCTAACCTAACCTAACCTAACCATCGATAACTTTTTTATTTAGGGTCCGATTTTGAAGCTGTTTTCAGCTATTTTAGACAAAACTAGGCTTCCGCTTAGTACCTGACCGGTTTGCACCCGAATTTACGCACCCTTGAAAAACTTCCCTTAGAAAATCAACATTTTTAATAATTTTCATTTTAAAAAGTCAAAATCTACGTTGTTTTCCAAATTTTTGTTTTTGTTTCAGTAGATTATAGTTGCAATAGTACTCATCCTTCATCCCTGAAATTTGGTCCGCGATCCGTGTACCCAAATTCAGGTTGGGGGTTGTTTTTCGAAATTTTTTGCTCAAAAACTAGGTTTTTTGACCAAAACCCAAAATTTTTGTTCTTACCACAGCAAGTTTTATTCCATAATCGGCTAGCCCGCGCGGAGACGCGTCTCTGGACACCTCGGTCGAGGGCCTAGCTCGAAATAAAACTGTTTGTTTTTACATATTAGTGAATTTCTCATAAACGTCATAAGTACCAAAATCCACCTAAGGGAACAAGCAAATTATAAAAGTATCGATAACTTTTTTATTTAGGGTCCGATTTTGAAGCTGTTTTCAGCTATTTTAGACAAAACTAGGCTTCCGCTTAGTACCTGACCGGTTTGCACCCGAATTTACGCACCCTTGAAAAACTTCCCTTAGAAAATCAACATTTTTAATAATTTTCATTTTAAAAAGTCAAAATCTACGTTGTTTTCCAAATTTTTGTTTTTGTTTCAGTAGATTATAGTTGCAATAGTACTCATCCTTCATCCCTGAAATTTGGTCCGCGATCCGTGTACCCAAATTCAGGTTGGGGGTTGTTTTTCGAAATTTTTTGCTCAAAAACTAGGTTTTTTGACCAAAACCCAAAATTTTTGTTCTTACCACAGCAAGTTTTATTCCATAATCGGCTAGCCCGCGCGGAGACGCGTCTCTGGACACCTCGGTCGAGGGCCTAGCTCGAAATAAAACTGTTTGTTTTTACATATTAGTGAATTTCTCATAAACGTCATAAGTACCAAAATCCACCTAAGGGAACAAGCAAATTATAAAAGTATCGATAACTTTTTTATTTAGGGTCCGATTTTGAAGCTGTTTTCAGCTATTTTAGACAAAACTAGGCTTCCGCTTAGTACCTGACCGGTTTGCACCCTATTTTACGCACCCTCGAAAAACTTCCCTTAGAAAACCTACATTTTTAATAATTTTCATTTTAAAAAGTCAAAATCTACGTTGTTTTCAAAATTTTTGTTTTTGTTTCAGTAGATTATAGTTGCAATAGCACTCATCCTTCATCCCTGAAATTTGGTCCGCGATCCGTGTACCCGAATTCAGGTTGGGGGTTGATTTTCGAAATTTTTTGCTCAAAAACTAGGTTTTTTGACCATAACCCAAATTTTTTGTTCTTACCACAGCAAGTTTTATTCCATAATCGGCTAGCCCGCGCGGAGACGCGTCTCTGGACACCTCGGTCGAGGGCCTAGCTCGAAATAAAACTGTTTGTTTTTTCATATTAGTCAATTTCTCAGAAACGTTATAAGTACCAAAATCCACCTAAGGGAACAAGCAAAACATTAAAGTATCGATATCTTTCTTATTTAGGGTCCGATTTTGAAGCTGTTTTCAGCTATTTTAGACAAAACTAGGCTTCCGCTTAGTACCTGACCGGTTTGCACCCTATTTTACGCACCCTCGAAAAACTTCCCTTAGAAAACCTACATTTTTAATAATTTTCATTTTAAAAAGTCAAAATCTACGTTGTTTTCAAAATTTTTGTTTTTGTTTCAGTAGATTATAGTTGCAATAGCACTCATCCTTCATCCCTGAAATTTGGTCCGCGATCCGTGTACCCGAATTCAGGTTGGGGGTTGATTTTCGAAATTTTTTGCTCAAAAACTAGGTTTTTTGACCATAACCCAAATTTTTTGTTCTTACCACAGCAAGTTTTATTCCATAATCGGCTAGCCCGCGCGGAGACGCGTCTCTGGACACCTCGGTCGAGGGCCTAGCTCGAAATAAAACTGTTTGTTTTTTCATATTAGTCAATTTCTCAGAAACGTTATAAGTACCAAAATCCACCTAAGGGAACAAGCAAAACATTAAAGTATCGATATCTTTCTTATTTAGGGTCCGATTTTGAAGCTGTTTTCAGCTATTTTAGACAAAACTAGGCTTCCGCTTAGTACCTGACCGGTTTGCACCCTATTTTACGCACCCTCGAAAAACTTCCCTTAGAAAACCTACATTTTTAATAATTTTCATTTTAAAAAGTCAAAATCTACGTTGTTTTCAAAATTTTTGTTTTTGTTTCAGTAGATTATAGTTGCAATAGCACTCATCCTTCATCCCTGAAATTTGGTCCGCGATCCGTGTACCCGAATTCAGGTTGGGGGTTGATTTTCGAAATTTTTTGCTCAAAAACTAGGTTTTTTGACCATAACCCAAATTTTTTGTTCTTACCACAGCAAGTTTTATTCCATAATCGGCTAGCCCGCGCGGAGACGCGTCTCTGGACACCTCGGTCGAGGGCCTAGCTCGAAATAAAACTGTTTGTTTTTTCATATTAGTCAATTTCTCAGAAACGTTATAAGTACCAAAATCCACCTAAGGGAACAAGCAAAACATTAAAGTATCGATATCTTTCTTATTTAGGGTCCGATTTTGAAGCTGTTTTCAGCTATTTTAGACAAAACTAGGCTTCCGCTTAGTACCTGACCGGTTTGCACCCTATTTTACGCACCCTCGAAAAACTTCCCTTAGAAAACCTACATTTTTAATAATTTTCATTTTAAAAAGTCAAAATCTACGTTGTTTTCAAAATTTTTGTTTTTGTTTCAGTAGATTATAGTTGCAATAGCACTCATCCTTCATCCCTGAAATTTGGTCCGCGATCCGTGTACCCGAATTCAGGTTGGGGGTTGATTTTCGAAATTTTTTGCTCAAAAACTAGGTTTTTTGACCATAACCCAAATTTTTTGTTCTTACCACAGCAAGTTTTATTCCATAATCGGCTAGCCCGCGCGGAGACGCGTCTCTGGACACCTCGGTCGAGGGCCTAGCTCGAAATAAAAATCCCCGCCCACCCACCCTATAGTGTATAGGAAGGCTGGAGTGGTCGGCAATCACATTTTTCTTTTTTTCTTATTTTGGCTCTTCTAGCTGTTATCCTATCCGTTTATATCGTTTTGGCAGGGTTTTAAGGGTAAAAATCGCTTTTATTTGACATTTACTATTATTTTGACCGATTTGAGAGGGTTTCTCCTAATATATTGACAGTATTAACTATACAACTTGCGTGTTATTGTTTTGTCCATTTTTTTTTTCTTACTTTTGTGCTTCCCCCTATACAGGAACACAGCAGTTTCCAGGTGTCACCGCGTTTATATAAGTCTCTCTGTTTTAATAATCATCTTATGCTGTACTCCCTCTTTACAAGGGTTTGTTTTAACTTTTAATTTACCGACGACAACATGTTTCGCACCCCATCCAGCACTGTAAAGACTCAAAGGTCCGGTGGCTCGACGCGATCGTCGGAGAAAGTAGGGCCTGTTATTGCGAGGAAGAGAATCTCATTCGGTGAGGAAACTCCTTCTGCGCCGCAGGCGGGCTCAGCCTCTCCGGGGACGCGCCGAGCTACTGCTGACGCCTCTCGGCAGCTCAAAAGGTCTGTGGCTGAGTACCCCAGTCGCACAGCGGAGGCGAGAGCTTGCCTAAGTAAGGCAAAGGTCAACTTGGGCAACTCTCGCAACCTTAAGGCTGAAATTAAGACTGCGGTGCTCGAAGCTATTAACAGGCTTTTTGAGCTGGTGAAGGAGTCTGAGCGGGATAGGGCTCCTCTCGCACCCACAGCTGAACCGGTATCCGCGCCTGCCGCCGACCACTGTCCCTTGTCCATTTCTGAGAGTCTCGTCAGCCAGACTGAGCTCATCAACACCATTAAGGAGCACATCACAATCGTGAAAGAAAATTCCGACAAAATGGACAAGCTCCGAGACAGTTTGGCTGGCTGGGAAAATGTTGGGGAGAAGACCTACGCTTGCGCAGCGGCTGCGAATAAACGCCACACCGGGGAACAGACCCTGGAGCGAGTGACGCTGCACTCGGTGGTTGTCTCTTCAACCGATGAAATGGACACGGGAGACGAGATCCTTGAGCGGGTCAGAAAAGCAGTTGACGCAAAGGAAGGGTGGGTGCGAGTAGAGAAAGTAAGGAAAGCCAAAGATCAGAAAATTATTATGGGGTGCGAAACTAAAGAGGACAGAGAGAAGCTTAAAGCACGACTAAAGACGGCCGGAGAGAACCTGGTCGTCGAGGAGGTGAAAAATCGGGACCCGCTTCTGATTCTTAGGGACGTGTTGCTGATCCACAGCGACGAAGAAATTTTGCGAGCCCTTAAGAATCAGAACCGGGAGCTATTTCACGGCCTCGGCGACGAGGAACACAGAATGGTAATTAAATACCGAAGGAAAACACGCAACCCTCATGCCAACCACGTTGTGCTTGGTGTGTCCCCTATGATCTGGAGAAGGGCGATTGAGGGAGAAAAACTCCGCATCGACCTCCAACGAGTACGCGTCGAGGACCAGACGCCTCTGGTGCAGTGCACCCGCTGCTTGGCTTACGGGCACGGCAAACGCTTGTGCACGGAGCCAGCCGATCTGTGTAGCCACTGCGGCGGTCTACACCTCAGGGCGGACTGTCCAGCTAGACAGATCGGCATATCAGCGGCGTGCGTAAACTGCACCCGAGCTAAACTGGCGGCCATCGAGCACAACACATTCAGCAACGAATGCCCGCTGCGAAGGAAGTGGGATGCATTTGCAAGAGCTTCCATAGCATATTGCTAAAGATGGCAGTGCGCCCACTTCCAGTCGCATACACAAAATTGATTCGGCTCAACCAACAAGCAGACCAACCAAGGAAACCACGAGGGTTGGCAGTAAACAGAACGGTAACTTGAGTCTGCTTTATAAAAAACCGTCGCAAGTTATTCTGGAACAGACTCCAACTCTGGTGGTAATGTCAAGTTGTGTCGAATCAACAGCAAAACTACAACCTAAATATAGAAAAACTAAAATACTTCATGATATAACTAAAATAACAGTAGTAAAATTAAATATATGATATATAAATATATATTAAATATATAGCTTACATATCAAACAGTTGAAACGTTTTAAAAAATTTGGCAAATCAAGAAAAAGTCATTAAAGAAATAGTGTTGGCAAGAGGGTTGTCTGTGTTCTGATGTTCTACAGTTTATCTCAAAAATAAGAAAAAAGTGTAACAGTAAAATTAGATATTTTTAACATATACATTAAAGATCTAAGAATTAAATAGGTATTAAAGTAAATAAGTACAATATATGGCATATTAATAAAATAAAATAGAAATATCATCAGTTAAAGTATAAATAAATAATTATAGAAAATGTTGTGTGTAAACCTAAGTAATATAAAAACGTAAATTAAAATGCCCATAATGTGGCTCTTCGGCCGCCCAGAGCAAACAAACAAAAATTAGTAAAAAGGGCTCTGATTATGTTAGAGGGACACTTGGAAAGGCAGGAGTGGTTTTTAGTCGGTTCGAGTCCGACACTACCTCGACTGTCTCACTATCTGTGAGGCAGTCGAGGTGTCCGTGGGGATTTCCCACTCCTGCCACAATAAAAAAAAAAAAAAAAAAAAAAAAAAAACCTAACCTAACCTAACCTAACCTAACCTAACCTAACCTAACCTAACCTAACCTAACCTAACCTAACCTAACCTAACCTAACCTAACCTAACCTAACCTAACCTAACCTAACCTAACCTAACCTAACCTAACCTAACCTAACCTAACCTAACCTAACCTAACCTAACCTAACCTAACCTAACCTAACCTAACCTAACCTAACCTAACCTAACCTAACCTAACCTAACCTAACCTAACCTAACCTAACCTAACCTAACCTAACCTAACCTAACCTAACCTAACCTAACCTAACCATCGATAACTTTTTTATTTAGGGTTCGATTTTGAAGCTGTTTTCAGCTATTTTAGACAAAACTAGGCTTCCGCTTAGTACCTGACCGGTTTGAACCCATTTAAACGCACCCTTAAAAAACTTCCCTTAGAAAACTCACATTTTTAATAATTTTCATTTTAAAAAGTCAAAATCTACGTTGTTTTCAAAATTTTTGTTTTTGTTTCAGTAGATTGTAGTTGCAATAGTGCTCATCCTTCATCCCTGAAATTTGGTCCGCGATCCGTGTACCCGAATTCAGGTTGGGGGTTGTTTTTCGGAATTTTTTGCTCAAAAACTAGGTTTTTTGACCATAACCCAAAATTTTTGTTCATACCACAGTAAGTTTTATTCCATAATCGGCTAGCCCGCGCGGAGACGCGTCTCTGGACACCTCGGTCGAGGGCCTAGCTCGAAATAAAACTGTTTGTTTTTTCATATTAGTCAATTTCTCAGAAACGTTATAAGTACCAAAATCCACCTAAGGGAACACAAAAATTATAAAAGTATCGATAACTTTTTTATTTAGGGTTCGATTTTGAAGCTGTTTTCAGCTATTTTAGACAAAACTAGGCTTCCGCTTAGTACCTGACCGGTTTGAACCCATTTAAACGCACCCTTAAAAAACTTCCCTTAGAAAACTCACATTTTTAATAATTTTCATTTTAAAAAGTCAAAATCTACGTTGTTTTCAAAATTTTTGTTTTTGTTTCAGTAGATTGTAGTTGCAATAGTGCTCATCCTTCATCCCTGAAATTTGGTCCGCGATCCGTGTACCCGAATTCAGGTTGGGGGTTGTTTTTCGGAATTTTTTGCTCAAAAACTAGGTTTTTTGACCATAACCCAAAATTTTTGTTCATACCACAGTAAGTTTTATTCCATAATCGGCTAGCCCGCGCGGAGACGCGTCTCTGGACACCTCGGTCGAGGGCCTAGCTCGAAATAAAACTGTTTGTTTTTTCATATTAGTCAATTTCTCAGAAACGTTATAAGTACCAAAATCCACCTAAGGGAACACAAAAATTATAAAAGTATCGATAACTTTTTTATTTAGGGTTCGATTTTGAAGCTGTTTTCAGCTATTTTAGACAAAACTAGGCTTCCGCTTAGTACCTGACCGGTTTGAACCCATTTAAACGCACCCTTAAAAAACTTCCCTTAGAAAACTCACATTTTTAATAATTTTCATTTTAAAAAGTCAAAATCTACGTTGTTTTCAAAATTTTTGTTTTTGTTTCAGTAGATTGTAGTTGCAATAGTGCTCATCCTTCATCCCTGAAATTTGGTCCGCGATCCGTGTACCCGAATTCAGGTTGGGGGTTGTTTTTCGGAATTTTTTGCTCAAAAACTAGGATTTTTGACCATAACCCAAAATTTTTGTTCATACCACAGTAAGTTTTATTCCATAATCGGCTAGCCCGCGCGGAGACGCGTCTCTGGACACCTCGGTCGAGGGCCTAGCTCGAAATAAAACTGTTTGTTTTTTCATATTAGTCAATTTCTCAGAAACGTTATAAGTACCAAAATCCACCTAAGGGAACACAAAAATTATAAAAGTATCGATAACTTTTTTATTTAGGGTTCGATTTTGAAGCTGTTTTCAGCTATTTTAGACAAAACTAGGCTTCCGCTTAGTACCTGACCGGTTTGAACCCATTTAAACGCACCCTTAAAAAACTTCCCTTAGAAAACTCACATTTTTAATAATTTTCATTTTAAAAAGTCAAAATCTACGTTGTTTTCAAAATTTTTGTTTTTGTTTCAGTAGATTGTAGTTGCAATAGTGCTCATCCTTCATCCCTGAAATTTGGTCCGCGATCCGTGTACCCGAATTCAGGTTGGGGGTTGTTTTTCGGAATTTTTTGCTCAAAAACTAGGTTTTTTGACCATAACCCAAAATTTTTGTTCATACCACAGTAAGTTTTATTCCATAATCGGCTAGCCCGCGCGGAGACGCGTCTCTGGACACCTCGGTCGAGGGCCTAGCTCGAAATAAAACTGTTTGTTTTTTCATATTAGTCAATTTCTCAGAAACGTTATAAGTACCAAAATCCACCTAAGGGAACACAAAAATTATAAAAGTATCGATAACTTTTTTATTTAGGGTTCGATTTTGAAGCTGTTTTCAGCTATTTTAGACAAAACTAGGCTTCCGCTTAGTACCTGACCGGTTTGAACCCATTTAAACGCACCCTTAAAAAACTTCCCTTAGAAAACTCACATTTTTAATAATTTTCATTTTAAAAAGTCAAAATCTACGTTGTTTTCAAAATTTTTGTTTTTGTTTCAGTAGATTGTAGTTGCAATAGTGCTCATCCTTCATCCCTGAAATTTGGTCCGCGATCCGTGTACCCGAATTCAGGTTGGGGGTTGTTTTTCAGAATTTTTTGCTCAAAAACTAGGTTTTTTGACCATAACCCAAAATTTTTGTTCATACCACAGTAAGTTTTATTCCATAATCGGCTAGCCCGCGCGGAGACGCGTCTCTGGACACCTCGGTCGAGGGCCTAGCTCGAAATAAAACTGTTTGTTTTTTCATATTAGTCAATTTCTCAGAAACGTTATAAGTACCAAAATCCACCTAAGGGAACACAAAAATTATAAAAGTATCGATAACTTTTTTATTTAGGGTTCGATTTTGAAGCTGTTTTCAGCTATTTTAGACAAAACTAGGCTTCCGCTTAGTACCTGACCGGTTTGAACCCATTTAAACGCACCCTTAAAAAACTTCCCTTAGAAAACTCACATTTTTAATAATTTTCATTTTAAAAAGTCAAAATCTACGTTGTTTTCAAAATTTTTGTTTTTGTTTCAGTAGATTGTAGTTGCAATAGTGCTCATCCTTCATCCCTGAAATTTGGTCCGCGATCCGTGTACCCGAATTCAGGTTGGGGGTTGTTTTTCGGAATTTTTTGCTCAAAAACTAGGTTTTTTGACCATAACCCAAAATTTTTGTTCATACCACAGTAAGTTTTATTCCATAATCGGCTAGCCCGCGCGGAGACGCGTCTCTGGACACCTCGGTCGAGGGCCTAGCTCGAAATAAAAATCCCCGCCCACCCACCCTATAGTGTATAGGAAGGCTGGGGTGGTCGGCAGTTATTATTTCTTCTTATTTTATTTATCCTTTTGGCTAAATTGTAATCTCGTTTCGACACATAAATAGGGTTTTAAGGGTTAAAAGCGCTTGAATTTACTATTTTATCTTTATTTTGACCAAGCTGAGAAGGCAAACATTTATTTTAATTGACAGTAATTATTTTTACATTTTTGTGTTACTTGTATTGTCTCTAAATTGTTATTATTCTTTCTGTGTTTCCCCCTTTACAGGGACACAGAAGTTCCAAGTGTTCTGTTCTCTTTGTTTTAAATTTAATTTTATTCTGACCTCTCTACAGGGGTTTATTTTAACCGATTTAGTTCCCCGTTTTAAACATGTTTCGCACCCCATCTAACACCGTAAGGACTCCCAAGTCGCGTAGCTCGTCGCGTTCGGCGGAGAAAGTGGAGACCTCGTCTGCTATTGCGAGAAGGAGAATCTCCTTCGGAGACGACACTCCTTCCGCCTCGCAAGAGGGCGGTGCTGTTCCGGTGACGCGACGAGCTACTGCGGATTACTCTCGCCCGCTCAAAAAGTCTGAGGCCGGGTACCCCAGTCGCACTGCGGAGGCGAGAGCTTGCCTGAGCAAGGCTAAGGTCAATTTGGGCAACTCTCGCAACCTCAAGGCCGAGATAAAGACTGCGGTGCTCGAAGCCATAAACAGGCTTTTTGAGCTGGTGAAGGAGTCTGAGCGGGACAAGGCCCCTCTCGCGCCTTCAGCCGTACCGGTTCCCGCGACCACCGCTGACCCCAGTCCCCAACCCATCCCCACCGAACTCCTTGCTGGCCAGACTGAGCTCCTTAACACCCTAAAGGAGCATATCTCGGAGTTAAAGGACAACTCCGAGAAACTCGAGAGACTCCGAGACAGTCTGGCCAGCAGGGAAAGTGTTGGAGAGACCACCTACGCGAGTGTTGCGGCTGTCACCAAGAGCCAAACCGGGGCTCAGGCCCTGGAGCGTACGACGCTTCACTCCGTGGTCGTCTCCTCAACACAGGAGATGGATACGGCGGACGAAATTCTTGAAAGGGTGAGGAAAGCGGCGGACGCGAAGGAGGGCTGGGTGCGCGTTGAGAGGGTCAGGAAAGCGAAAGACCAAAGGGTTATAATGGGGTGCGCCACGAGGGACGAGAGAACGAAACTCAAAGCCCGATTGGAGGCGGCCGGAGAAAATCTCGTCGTCGAGGAAGTGAAAAATCGAGACCCACTTCTGGTTCTTAGGGACGTGCTGTTGGTACACAGTGACGATGAAGTGCTGAAGGCCCTTAAGAACCAGAACCGGGAGATATTTCACGGCCTCGAGGACGAGGACCACAGAATGAGCATTAAATACAGACGTAAGACTAGGAACCCGCACGTGAATAGCATTGTGCTGAGTGTCAACCCAGCAATCTGGAGGAGGGCACTCGAAGGAGGCAAGCTTCGCATTGACCTCCAGAGAGTGCGCGTCGAAGATCAGACGCCTCTGGTGCAGTGTACCCGCTGCCTGGCATACGGGCACGGCAAACGCTTGTGCACGGAGCCAGCCGATCTGTGCAGCCATTGCGGTGGCCCACACCTCAATGCGGACTGCCCGGTCAGACAGGTCGGCGAAGCAGCGGCGTGCGTTAACTGCACCAGAGCCAAGCTGGGGGAGCACCAGCACAATGCATTCAGCAACGATTGCCCGGTGCGTCGGAAGTGGGACGCATTCGCTAGAGCATCAATTGCATACTGCTAAAGTTGTCGATGCGCCCACTTCCGTGTACACAGAGATTACTGACTCGACACAACCAGAAAGCAGACGCAAAAAACAGGCCACTGGGGTTGGCTCAGTGGAAACCGAAAACTGGAGTCGCTTTCGTAAGAAAGTGGCTGGAGTTATGCTGGACAGTGAGTCAACTCTAGTGAACTTGTCAAGTTGTGTCGAATCCGGAAAATTTCTGACAAACGACAAAAAATCAAAAATTTCAAACATTAATAACTTAAATTCTAAAGTACAATCATGATAAATAATTATATATTAGATATATGGATTACCTATCATGCAAATAAATTTATAATGACAACAAAAAACCACTTTAAATATTGTAAAAGAAATAAAGTAAACTAACAAATAAAATATATTAAAACTGTTGAATACGGGTATCGAAAATATAAGGGTTAGTACAGGATTAGAAATAGAAACAAAATGAAAACAAAAATAATAGTAAGTTCGTCAAAAGAGTTTATCAATATTTATTTTTATTATATTAATATTATACATCATAGTCATAAAATCGTTCACAAAATATTATCACAATTCATATTAAAATTAAATGTTATATATGATAAATAATAAGATTAAATCAAAAAGGGAACACTTCAGCGTTATTATAAAAGTTAATACAAAATTAAGAAAAGAAACGCGACAAATGTGGTTCTCCGGCCACCAAACAACATGATTAAGTCAAAAATTGAGGTGTTAAGGTCTCTGATCATGTTAGAGGGACACTTGGAAAGGCAGGAGTGGGTTTTAGTCGGTTCGAGTCCGACACTACCTCGACTGTCTCACAATCTGTGAGGCAGTCGAGGTGTCCGTGGGGATTTCCCACTCCTGCCACAAAAAAAAAAAAAAAAAAAAAAAAAAAAAAAAAAAAAAAAAAAAAAAAAAACCTAACCTAACCTAACCTAACCTAACCTAACCTAACCTAACCTAACCTAACCTAACCTAACCTAACCTAACCTAACCTAACCTAACCTAACCTAACCTAACCTAACCTAACCTAACCTAACCTAACCTAACCTAACCTAACCTAACCTAACCTAACCTAACCTAACCGATCGATAACTTTTTTGTTTAGGGTCCGATTTTCAAGCTGTTTTCAGCTATTTTAGACTAAACTAGGCAACCGCTTAGTACCTGACCGTTCTGAACCCATTTGAACGCACCCCTAAAAAACTTCCCTTAGAAAATCAACATTTTTAATAATTTTCATTTTAAAAAGTCAAAATCTACGTTGTTTTCAAAATTTTTGTTTTTGTTTCAGTAGATTATAGTTGCAATAGTACGCATCCTTCATCCCTGAAATTTGTCCGCGATCCGTGTACCCAAATTCAGGTTGGGGGTTGTTTTTCGAAATTTTTTGCTCAAAAACTAGGTTTTTTGATCATAACCCAAAATTTTTGTTCTTACCACAGCAAGTTTTATTCCATAATCGGCTAGCCCGCGCGGAGACGCGTCTCTGGACACCTCGGTCGAGGGCCTAGCTCGAAATAAAACTGTTTGTTTTTACATATTAGTGAATTTCTCATAAACGTTATAAGTACCAAAATCCACCTAAGGGAACAAGCAAATTATAAAAGTATCGATAACTTTCTTATTTAGGGTCCGATTTTGAAGCTGTTTTCAGCTATTTTAGACAAAACTAGGCTTCCGCTTAGTACCTGACCGGTTTGCACCCGAATTTACGCACCCTTGAAAAACTTCCCTTAGAAAATCAACATTTTTAATAATTTTCATTTTAAAAAGTCAAAATCTACGTTGTTTTCAAAATTTTTGTTTTTGTTTCAGTAGATTATAGTTGCAATAGTACGCATCCTTCATCCCTGAAATTTGGTCCGCGATCCGTGTACCCAAATTCAGGTTGGGGGTTGTTTTTCGAAATTTTTTGCTCAAAAACTAGGTTTTTTGACCATAACCCAAAATTTTTGTTCTTACCACAGCAAGTTTTATTCCATAATCGGCTAGCCCGCGCGGAGACGCGTCTCTGGACACCTCGGTCGAGGGCCTAGCTCGAAATAAAACTGTTTGTTTTTACATATTAGTGAATTTCTCATAAACGTTATAAGTACCAAAATCCACCTAAGGGAACAAGCAAATTATAAAAGTATCGATAACTTTCTTATTTAGGGTCCGATTTTGAAGCTGTTTTCAGCTATTTTAGACAAAACTAGGCTTCCGCTTAGTACCTGACCGGTTTGCACCCGAATTTACGCACCCTTGAAAAACTTCGCCCACCCACCCTATAGTGTATAGGAAGGCTGGAGTGGTCGGCAACAATATTTATTTCATTTATTTTTTAATCAAAATATTGCTCCTTTAGCTTCATCTTATCTGTTTTTATTGATTTAAATTGTCATAAGGGAAATAGTGCTATATTTTATCGATTTTTTTTATTTTTTAATTTGTTGACTTATTATATCTTAATAATTAA
Source organism: Ochropleura leucogaster (assembly GCA_958449745.1). Lineage (NCBI taxonomy): Eukaryota > Metazoa > Arthropoda > Insecta > Lepidoptera > Noctuidae > Ochropleura > Ochropleura leucogaster. The sequence continues at coordinate 18,654,207 of OY288213.1, read as the reverse complement.
TCTTTTTTGACTCTGATTTTCTTATTCCTTCTTGTGTGTCCCCCCTTTACAGGGACATAGAAGTAGCTAGTGTCCTTTGCCGCACTCCTCTCTTCCCGGGCAGATATCTTGACGTGACCTCCTATTTACAGGGGTCCTTCTTATTTTATCTGTTCGCAAAAACAACATGTTCCGCACCCCATCAAGTACCGTGAAGACGTATGGCTCCAGTAGCTCGCCGCGTTCAGCGGAAAAAGCGGGGCGTTCACCTGCTTCACTGGCGAGGAGGAGAATCTCCTTCGGAGACGATACTCGTTCCGCCTCTCAGGACGGCCCTGCTACCCCGGGGACGCGCCGAGCTGCTGCGGATGCCTCCAGACAGCTCAAAGGGTCTGATGCCGGGTACCCCAGTCGCACTGCGGAGGCGAGAGCTTGCCTCAGCAAGGCAAAAGTCAACTTAGGCAACTCTCGCAACCTCAGGACCGACATTAAGACTGCGGTGCTCGAGGCAATAAACAGGCTTTTTGAGCTTGTCAAAGAATCTGAGCGAGAAAGGGCCCCTGCCGCACTAACAGCCGTACCAGTATCCGTGCCCGCTGTTGACCGCTGTCCTGAGTCCGACTCCGATTTTCTTGTTGGCCAGACTGAGCTCGTCCAGACAATGAAGGAGCACATCTGTTTGATCAAGGAGAACTCCGAAGAATTGGTCAAACTGCGAGCCAGTCTGGCCAGCAGGGAAACTGTTGTAGAGACAACATACGCAAGTGCAGCAGCCGCCACTAAGAGCCACACCGGGGCTCAGGCCCTGGAGCGAACGACGCTGCACTCCGTGGTTGTCTCATCAACGCAGGAGATGGACACGAGTGACGAAGTCCTCGAAAGAGTGAGGAAAGCAATGGACGCGAAGGAGGGCTGGGTGCGCGTAGAGAGGGTCCGGAAGGCCAAAGACCAAAAGGTCATTATGGGGTGCGAAACAAGAGAAGAAAGGCAGAAAATAAAAGCGCGACTAGAAGCAGCCGGAGTAAACCTCGTCGTCGAGGAGGTGAAAAATCGAGACCCGCTTCTGATTCTAAGGGATGTGTTGTTGATACACAATGACGAAGAAGTCTTGAGGGCCCTTAGGAATCAGAACCGGGAGATATTTCACGGCCTCGACGACAAGGAACAAAAAATGAGCGTCAAGTTCAGGAGGAAGACACGCAATCCACACGCCAATCACGTCGTGCTCGCTGTTACCCCTACTATCTGGAGGAGGGCGATCGAGGTAGGAAAACTCCGCGTCGACCTCCAAAGAGTACGCGTCGAGGACCAGACGCCTCTGGTGCAGTGCACCCGCTGCTTGGCCTACGGGCACGGGAAACGCCTGTGCACGGAGCCAGCCGATCTGTGTAGCCACTGCGGTGGTCTTCACCTTAGGGTAGACTGCCCGGTTAGACAGATCGGCGAAGCGGCGGTTTGCGTTAACTGCACCAGAGCTAAACTAGGGGCCACCGAGCACAACGCGTTCTATAATGAATGCCCGGTGCGAAGGAAGTGGGACGCATTCGCAAGAGCTTCGATAGCTTACTGCTAAAGTTGGCGATGCGACCACTTCCAAGCACAAAAAGCTACCGAGCTCGGCACAACTACAGAACAGGCAAACAGAGCCTGGGGTTAACCTTGCGGAAGACTATAACAGTAGCCAATTTCGTAAGAAAGAGACTAAAGTTAGACGACACCTGAGTTTGGCCCTAGCGGATGTGTCTGGATGTGTCGAGCCCTGTTTTGAAGACTTCTGCAATCTCCTAAAATTTGTCGTAGAGTTTGGTTTTAATACTCTTTAATTGATAATAAAATATATAATAATTATATAGTTTTAGATATCACAAAAACAAAACTATAGGATACTAAAACTAAACTATAACGTAAAATAAAAGTGTAACAAAAAGTCAATAATATAATCTAAAAATTTTAAAATTAAAAGAATTCAAGGCAGATAGAAGAATAATAACCAAATATAATAAGAAAAGTAGCGAAATAAATTGTATATTAAATATGTAAAAATCTAAAATAACCGTAATATTAGTCGAAACAAAAATTTTAAAAACAAATTTAAGTAATAGCAGTAAAAATGAAACAAATTGAAAATAAAATCAAGGAATATTGAAACAGTCTTTAAAACGTAAAAAGATCCAATGGCATCACAGAGTGTGGTCTTTTCGGCCTTATACAAACTAGTCGCTACATAAGGCAAAATCAATTCGCAACCAAGGTCTCTGATTATGTTAGAGGGACACTAGCGGGGCAGGAGTGTGGTTTTAGCCGGTTCGAGTCCGGCACTACCTCGACTGTCTCACCACCCGTGAGATAGTCGAGGTGTCCGCGGGGATTTCCCACTCCTGCCAAAACAAAAAAAAAAAAAAAAAAAAAAAAAAAAAAAAAAAAAAAAAAAAAAAAAAACCTAACCTAACCTAACCTAACCTAACCTAACCTAACCTAACCTAACCTAACCTAACCCAACCTAACCTAACCTAACCTAACCTAACCTAACCTAACCATCGATAACTTTTTTATTTAGGGTCCGATTTTGAAGCTGTTTTCAGCTATTTTAGACAAAACTAGGCTTCCGCTTAGTACCTGACCGGTTTGCACCCGAATTTACGCACCCTTGAAAAACTTCCCTTAGAAAACCAACATTTTTAATAATTTTCATTTTAAAAAGTCAAAATCTACGTTGTTTTCAAAATTTTTGTTTTTGTTTCAGTAGATTATAGTTGAAATAGTACTCATCCTTCATCCCTGAAATTTGGTCCGCGATCCGTGTACCCAGATTCAGGTTGGGGGTTGATTTTCGATTTTTTTTCCTAAAAAACCACGTTTTTGGACCATAACTCAAAATTTTTGTTCCACCGACAGTAAGTTTTATTTCATAATCGGCTAGCCCGCGCGGAGACGCGTCTCTGGACACCTCGGTCGAGGGTCTAGCTCAAAATAAAACTGTTTGTTTTTACATATTAGTGAATTTCTCATAAACGTTATAAGTACCAAAATCCACCTAAGGGAACAAGCAAATTATAAAAGTATCGATAACTTTTTTATTTAGGGTCCGATTTTGAAGCTGTTTTTAGCTATTTTAGACAAAACTAGGCTTCCGCTTAGTACCTGACCGGTTTGCACCCGAATTTACGCACCCTTGAAAAACTTCCCTTAGAAAACCAACATTTTTAATAATTTTCATTTTAAAAAGTCAAAATCTACGTTGTTTTCAAAATTTTTGTTTTTGTTTCAGTAGATTATAGTTGAAATAGTACTCATCCTTCATCCCTGAAATTTGGTCCGCGATCCGTGTACCCAGATTCAGGTTGGGGGTTGATTTTCGATTTTTTTTCCTAAAAAACCACGTTTTTGGACCATAACTCAAAATTTTTGTTCCACCGACAGTAAGTTTTATTTCATAATCGGCTAGCCCGCGCGGAGACGCGTCTCTGGACACCTCGGTCGAGGGTCTAGCTCAAAATAAAACTGTTTGTTTTTACATATTAGTGAATTTCTCATAAACGTTATAAGTACCAAAATCCACCTAAGGGAACAAGCAAATTATAAAAGTATCGATAACTTTTTTATTTAGGGTCCGATTTTGAAGCTGTTTTCAGCTATTTTAGACAAAACTAGGCTTCCGCTTAGTACCTGACCGGTTTGCACCCGAATTTACGCACCCTTGAAAAACTTCCCTTAGAAAACCAACATTTTTAATAATTTTCATTTTAAAAAGTCAAAATCTACGTTGTTTTCAAAATTTTTGTTTTTGTTTCAGTAGATTATAGTTGAAATAGTACTCATCCTTCATCCCTGAAATTTGGTCCGCGATCCGTGTACCCAGATTCAGGTTGGGGGTTGATTTTCGATTTTTTTTCCTAAAAAACCACGTTTTTGGACCATAACTCAAAATTTTTGTTCCACCGACAGTAAGTTTTATTTCATAATCGGCTAGCCCGCGCGGAGACGCGTCTCTGGACACCTCGGTCGAGGGTCTAGCTCAAAATAAAACTGTTTGTTTTTACATATTAGTGAATTTCTCATAAACGTTATAAGTACCAAAATCCACCTAAGGGAACAAGCAAATTATAAAAGTATCGATAACTTTTTTATTTAGGGTCCGATTTTGAAGCTGTTTTCAGCTATTTTAGACAAAACTAGGCTTCCGCTTAGTACCTGACCGGTTTGCACCCGAATTTACGCACCCTTGAAAAACTTCCCTTAGAAAACCAACATTTTTAATAATTTTCATTTTAAAAAGTCAAAATCTACGTTGTTTTCAAAATTTTTGTTTTTGTTTCAGTAGATTATAGTTGAAATAGTACTCATCCTTCATCCCTGAAATTTGGTCCGCGATCCGTGTACCCAGATTCAGGTTGGGGGTTGATTTTCGATTTTTTTTCCTAAAAAACCACGTTTTTGGACCATAACTCAAAATTTTTGTTCCACCGACAGTAAGTTTTATTTCATAATCGGCTAGCCCGCGCGGAGACGCGTCTCTGGACACCTCGGTCGAGGGTCTAGCTCAAAATAAAACTGTTTGTTTTTACATATTAGTGAATTTCTCATAAACGTTATAAGTACCAAAATCCACCTAAGGGAACAAGCAAATTATAAAAGTATCGATAACTTTTTTATTTAGGGTCCGATTTTGAAGCTGTTTTCAGCTATTTTAGACAAAACTAGGCTTCCGCTTAGTACCTGACCGGTTTGAACCCATTTAAACGCACCCTTAAAAAACTTCCCTTAGAAAACTCACATTTTTAATAATTTTCATTTTAAAAAGTCAAAATCTACGTTGTTTTCAAAATTTTTGTTTTTGTTTCAGTAGATTGTAGTTGCAATAGTGCTCATCCTTCATCCCTGAAATTTGGTCCGCGATCCGTGTACCCGAATTCAGGTTGGGGGTTGTTTTTCGGAATTTTTTGCTCAAAAACTAGGTTTTTTGACCATAACCCAAAATTTTTGTTCATACCACAGTAAGTTTTATTCCATAATCGGCTAGCCCGCGCGGAGACGCGTCTCTGGACACCTCGGTCGAGGGCCTAGCTCGAAATAAAAATCCCCGCCCACCCACCCTATAGTGTATAGGAAGGCTGGGGTGGTCGGCAGTTATTATTTCTTCTTATTTTATTTATCCTTTTGGCTAAATTGTAATCTCGTTTCGACACATAAATAGGGTTTTAAGGGTTAAAAGCGCTTGAATTTACTATTTTATCTTTATTTTGACCAAGCTGAGAAGGCAAACATTTATTTTAATTGACAGTAATTATTTTTACATTTTTGTGTTACTTGTATTGTCTCTAAATTGTTATTATTCTTTCTGTGTTTCCCCCTTTACAGGGACACAGAAGTTCCAAGTGTTCTGTTCTCTTTGTTTTAAATTTAATTTTATTCTGACCTCTCTACAGGGGTTTATTTTAACCGATTTAGTTCCCCGTTTTAAACATGTTTCGCACCCCATCTAACACCGTAAGGACTCCCAAGTCGCGTAGCTCGTCGCGTTCGGCGGAGAAAGTGGAGACCTCGTCTGCTATTGCGAGAAGGAGAATCTCCTTCGGAGACGACACTCCTTCCGCCTCGCAAGAGGGCGGTGCTGTTCCGGTGACGCGACGAGCTACTGCGGATTACTCTCGCCCGCTCAAAAAGTCTGAGGCCGGGTACCCCAGTCGCACTGCGGAGGCGAGAGCTTGCCTGAGCAAGGCTAAGGTCAATTTGGGCAACTCTCGCAACCTCAAGGCCGAGATAAAGACTGCGGTGCTCGAAGCCATAAACAGGCTTTTTGAGCTGGTGAAGGAGTCTGAGCGGGACAAGGCCCCTCTCGCGCCTTCAGCCGTACCGGTTCCCGCGACCACCGCTGACCCCAGTCCCCAACCCATCCCCACCGAACTCCTTGCTGGCCAGACTGAGCTCCTTAACACCCTAAAGGAGCATATCTCGGAGTTAAAGGACAACTCCGAGAAACTCGAGAGACTCCGAGACAGTCTGGCCAGCAGGGAAAGTGTTGGAGAGACCACCTACGCGAGTGTTGCGGCTGTCACCAAGAGCCAAACCGGGGCTCAGGCCCTGGAGCGTACGACGCTTCACTCCGTGGTCGTCTCCTCAACACAGGAGATGGATACGGCGGACGAAATTCTTGAAAGGGTGAGGAAAGCGGCGGACGCGAAGGAGGGCTGGGTGCGCGTTGAGAGGGTCAGGAAAGCGAAAGACCAAAGGGTTATAATGGGGTGCGCCACGAGGGACGAGAGAACGAAACTCAAAGCCCGATTGGAGGCGGCCGGAGAAAATCTCGTCGTCGAGGAAGTGAAAAATCGAGACCCACTTCTGGTTCTTAGGGACGTGCTGTTGGTACACAGTGACGATGAAGTGCTGAAGGCCCTTAAGAACCAGAACCGGGAGATATTTCACGGCCTCGAGGACGAGGACCACAGAATGAGCATTAAATACAGACGTAAGACTAGGAACCCGCACGTGAATAGCATTGTGCTGAGTGTCAACCCAGCAATCTGGAGGAGGGCACTCGAAGGAGGCAAGCTTCGCATTGACCTCCAGAGAGTGCGCGTCGAAGATCAGACGCCTCTGGTGCAGTGTACCCGCTGCCTGGCATACGGGCACGGCAAACGCTTGTGCACGGAGCCAGCCGATCTGTGCAGCCATTGCGGTGGCCCACACCTCAATGCGGACTGCCCGGTCAGACAGGTCGGCGAAGCAGCGGCGTGCGTTAACTGCACCAGAGCCAAGCTGGGGGAGCACCAGCACAATGCATTCAGCAACGATTGCCCGGTGCGTCGGAAGTGGGACGCATTCGCTAGAGCATCAATTGCATACTGCTAAAGTTGTCGATGCGCCCACTTCCGTGTACACAGAGATTACTGACTCGACACAACCAGAAAGCAGACGCAAAAAACAGGCCACTGGGGTTGGCTCAGTGGAAACCGAAAACTGGAGTCGCTTTCGTAAGAAAGTGGCTGGAGTTATGCTGGACAGTGAGTCAACTCTAGTGAACTTGTCAAGTTGTGTCGAATCCGGAAAATTTCTGACAAACGACAAAAAATCAAAAATTTCAAACATTAATAACTTAAATTCTAAAGTACAATCATGATAAATAATTATATATTAGATATATGGATTACCTATCATGCAAATAAATTTATAATGACAACAAAAAACCACTTTAAATATTGTAAAAGAAATAAAGTAAACTAACAAATAAAATATATTAAAACTGTTGAATACGGGTATCGAAAATATAAGGGTTAGTACAGGATTAGAAATAGAAACAAAATGAAAACAAAAATAATAGTAAGTTCGTCAAAAGAGTTTATCAATATTTATTTTTATTATATTAATATTATACATCATAGTCATAAAATCGTTCACAAAATATTATCACAATTCATATTAAAATTAAATGTTATATATGATAAATAATAAGATTAAATCAAAAAGGGAACACTTCAGCGTTATTATAAAAGTTAATACAAAATTAAGAAAAGAAACGCGACAAATGTGGTTCTCCGGCCACCAAACAACATGATTAAGTCAAAAATTGAGGTGTTAAGGTCTCTGATCATGTTAGAGGGACACTTGGAAAGGCAGGAGTGGGTTTTAGTCGGTTCGAGTCCGACACTACCTCGACTGTCTCACAATCTGTGAGGCAGTCGAGGTGTCCGTGGGGATTTCCCACTCCTGCCACAAAAAAAAAAAAAAAAAAAAAAAAAAAAAACCTAACCTAACCTAACCTAACCTAACCTAACCTAACCTAACCTAACCTAACCTAACCTAACCTAACCTAACCTAACCTAACCTAACCTAACCTAACCTAACCTAACCTAACCTAACCTAACCTAACCTAACCTAACCTAACCTAACCTAACCTAACCTAACCTAACCTAACCTAACCTAACCTAACCTAACCTAACCTAACCTAACCTAACCTAACCCAACCTAACCTAACCTAACCTAACCTAACCTAACCTAACCATCGATAACTTTTTTATTTAGGGTCCGATTTTGAAGCTGTTTTCAGCTATTTTAGACAAAACTAGGCTTCCGCTTAGTACCTGACCGGTTTGCACCCGAATTTACGCACCCTTGAAAAACTTCCCTTAGAAAACCAACATTTTTAATAATTTTCATTTTAAAAAGTCAAAATCTACGTTGTTTTCAAAATTTTTGTTTTTGTTTCAGTAGATTATAGTTGAAATAGTACTCATCCTTCATCCCTGAAATTTGGTCCGCGATCCGTGTACCCAGATTCAGGTTGGGGGTTGATTTTCGATTTTTTTTCCTAAAAAACCACGTTTTTGGACCATAACTCAAAATTTTTGTTCCACCGACAGTAAGTTTTATTTCATAATCGGCTAGCCCGCGCGGAGACGCGTCTCTGGACACCTCGGTCGAGGGTCTAGCTCAAAATAAAACTGTTTGTTTTTACATATTAGTGAATTTCTCATAAACGTTATAAGTACCAAAATCCACCTAAGGGAACAAGCAAATTATAAAAGTATCGATAACTTTTTTATTTAGGGTCCGATTTTGAAGCTGTTTTTAGCTATTTTAGACAAAACTAGGCTTCCGCTTAGTACCTGACCGGTTTGCACCCGAATTTACGCACCCTTGAAAAACTTCCCTTAGAAAACCAACATTTTTAATAATTTTCATTTTAAAAAGTCAAAATCTACGTTGTTTTCAAAATTTTTGTTTTTGTTTCAGTAGATTATAGTTGAAATAGTACTCATCCTTCATCCCTGAAATTTGGTCCGCGATCCGTGTACCCAGATTCAGGTTGGGGGTTGATTTTCGATTTTTTTTCCTAAAAAACCACGTTTTTGGACCATAACTCAAAATTTTTGTTCCACCGACAGTAAGTTTTATTTCATAATCGGCTAGCCCGCGCGGAGACGCGTCTCTGGACACCTCGGTCGAGGGTCTAGCTCAAAATAAAACTGTTTGTTTTTACATATTAGTGAATTTCTCATAAACGTTATAAGTACCAAAATCCACCTAAGGGAACAAGCAAAGGGCACGCCACAATAGTGGCGGTAAGTCCCCTCTTTGAGGAGTGGCTGGAGAGGCGTCATGGCGTCCTCACCTACCGCCTGACGCAGGTCCTCACCGGACACGGAAGTTTCGGGAGGTTCCTGCACATCATCGGGCGGGAGGAAGCGCCCGGGTGTCACCATTGTGACGATCGCCCGGAGGACACGGTGGAGCACACAGTGGCGATCTGCCCGGCTTGGGCGGAGCACCGCCGTGCCCTCGTAGAGGCGATCGGCGGCGGCGATCTCTCGCGTCCGGCCCTGGTTCAGGCCATGGTCCGGAGCGAGAGGGAATGGGAAGCGGTCACCACCTTCTGCGAAGCAGTAATGTTAGCGAAGGAGGTGGCCGGGCGTTTGAGGGAGAGAACATCTGCCCAACCCAGCCGCCGCGGGAGACGCCCATGGCGCCGGGCGCCGCGAGACGACTTCCGGCCACCGTAGATGCGGGCCTGTGGGCGGTGAGCAATGGGTAGTTCACCGTCCGTCCGTCGATTGACGACAGGCCGTGTCGACGGCGCGTTCGTGTTTCACGCGCGCCTCAAAGAGTGTCAGCAAAGCAGAGGGGCTTGCCAGAGCCTCTGCCTGCCGGGGTTGCGGGTTGTTCGAAAGAGATACCGCGGCCTCGGAACGTAAAGGGCAATAGAAGAAACATGGGTGGGTTTTAGTCAGTACAAGTCTGACATGCCCCCCCGCTCCACCCAGAGCGGGGGAAGTCATTGGATGATTTCCCACCCGAAAAAAAAAAAAAAAAAAAAAAAAAAGGGAACAAGCAAATTATAAAAGTATCGATAACTTTTTTATTTAGGGTCCGATTTTGAAGCTGTTTTCAGCTATTTTAGACAAAACTAGGCTTCCGCTTAGTACCTGACCGGTTTGCACCCGAATTTACGCACCCTTGAAAAACTTCCCTTAGAAAACCAACATTTTTAATAATTTTCATTTTAAAAAGTCAAAATCTACGTTGTTTTCAAAATTTTTGTTTTTGTTTCAGTAGATTATAGTTGAAATAGTACTCATCCTTCATCCCTGAAATTTGGTCCGCGATCCGTGTACCCAGATTCAGGTTGGGGGTTGATTTTCGATTTTTTTTCCTAAAAAACCACGTTTTTGGACCATAACTCAAAATTTTTGTTCCACCGACAGTAAGTTTTATTTCATAATCGGCTAGCCCGCGCGGAGACGCGTCTCTGGACACCTCGGTCGAGGGTCTAGCTCAAAATAAAACTGTTTGTTTTTACATATTAGTGAATTTCTCATAAACGTTATAAGTACCAAAATCCACCTAAGGGAACAAGCAAATTATAAAAGTATCGATAACTTTTTTATTTAGGGTCCGATTTTGAAGCTGTTTTCAGCTATTTTAGACAAAACTAGGCTTCCGCTTAGTACCTGACCGGTTTGCACCCGAATTTACGCACCCTTGAAAAACTTCCCTTAGAAAACCAACATTTTTAATAATTTTCATTTTAAAAAGTCAAAATCTACGTTGTTTTCAAAATTTTTGTTTTTGTTTCAGTAGATTATAGTTGAAATAGTACTCATCCTTCATCCCTGAAATTTGGTCCGCGATCCGTGTACCCAGATTCAGGTTGGGGGTTGATTTTCGATTTTTTTTCCTAAAAAACCACGTTTTTGGACCATAACTCAAAATTTTTGTTCCACCGACAGTAAGTTTTATTTCATAATCGGCTAGCCCGCGCGGAGACGCGTCTCTGGACACCTCGGTCGAGGGTCTAGCTCAAAATAAAACTGTTTGTTTTTACATATTAGTGAATTTCTCATAAACGTTATAAGTACCAAAATCCACCTAAGGGAACAAGCAAATTATAAAAGTATCGATAACTTTTTTATTTAGGGTCCGATTTTGAAGCTGTTTTTAGCTATTTTAGACAAAACTAGGCTTCCGCTTAGTACCTGACCGGTTTGCACCCGAATTTACGCACCCTTGAAAAACTTCCCTTAGAAAACCAACATTTTTAATAATTTTCATTTTAAAAAGTCAAAATCTACGTTGTTTTCAAAATTTTTGTTTTTGTTTCAGTAGATTATAGTTGAAATAGTACTCATCCTTCATCCCTGAAATTTGGTCCGCGATCCGTGTACCCAGATTCAGGTTGGGGGTTGATTTTCGATTTTTTTTCCTAAAAAACCACGTTTTTGGACCATAACTCAAAATTTTTGTTCCACCGACAGTAAGTTTTATTTCATAATCGGCTAGCCCGCGCGGAGACGCGTCTCTGGACACCTCGGTCGAGGGTCTAGCTCAAAATAAAACTGTTTGTTTTTACATATTAGTGAATTTCTCATAAACGTTATAAGTACCAAAATCCACCTAAGGGAACAAGCAAATTATAAAAGTATCGATAACTTTTTTATTTAGGGTCCGATTTTGAAGCTGTTTTCAGCTATTTTAGACAAAACTAGGCTTCCGCTTAGTACCTGACCGGTTTGCACCCGAATTTACGCACCCTTGAAAAACTTCCCTTAGAAAACCAACATTTTTAATAATTTTCATTTTAAAAAGTCAAAATCTACGTTGTTTTCAAAATTTTTGTTTTTGTTTCAGTAGATTATAGTTGAAATAGTACTCATCCTTCATCCCTGAAATTTGGTCCGCGATCCGTGTACCCAGATTCAGGTTGGGGGTTGATTTTCGATTTTTTTTCCTAAAAAACCACGTTTTTGGACCATAACTCAAAATTTTTGTTCCACCGACAGTAAGTTTTATTTCATAATCGGCTAGCCCGCGCGGAGACGCGTCTCTGGACACCTCGGTCGAGGGTCTAGCTCAAAATAAAACTGTTTGTTTTTACATATTAGTGAATTTCTCATAAACGTTATAAGTACCAAAATCCACCTAAGGGAACAAGCAAAGGGCACGCCACAATAGTGGCGGTAAGTCCCCTCTTTGAGGAGTGGCTGGAGAGGCGTCATGGCGTCCTCACCTACCGCCTGACGCAGGTCCTCACCGGACACGGAAGTTTCGGGAGGTTCCTGCACATCATCGGGCGGGAGGAAGCGCCCGGGTGTCACCATTGTGACGATCGCCCGGAGGACACGGTGGAGCACACAGTGGCGATCTGCCCGGCTTGGGCGGAGCACCGCCGTGCCCTCGTAGAGGCGATCGGCGGCGGCGATCTCTCGCGTCCGGCCCTGGTTCAGGCCATGGTCCGGAGCGAGAGGGAATGGGAAGCGGTCACCACCTTCTGCGAAGCAGTAATGTTAGCGAAGGAGGTGGCCGGGCGTTTGAGGGAGAGAACATCTGCCCAACCCAGCCGCCGCGGGAGACGCCCATGGCGCCGGGCGCCGCGAGACGACTTCCGGCCACCGTAGATGCGGGCCTGTGGGCGGTGAGCAATGGGTAGTTCACCGTCCGTCCGTCGATTGACGACAGGCCGTGTCGACGGCGCGTTCGTGTTTCACGCGCGCCTCAAAGAGTGTCAGCAAAGCAGAGGGGCTTGCCAGAGCCTCTGCCTGCCGGGGTTGCGGGTTGTTCGAAAGAGATACCGCGGCCTCGGAACGTAAAGGGCAATAGAAGAAACATGGGTGGGTTTTAGTCAGTACAAGTCTGACATGCCCCCCCGCTCCACCCAGAGCGGGGGAAGTCATTGGATGATTTCCCACCCGAAAAAAAAAAAAAAAAAAAAAAAAAAGGGAACAAGCAAATTATAAAAGTATCGATAACTTTTTTATTTAGGGTCCGATTTTGAAGCTGTTTTCAGCTATTTTAGACAAAACTAGGCTTCCGCTTAGTACCTGACCGGTTTGCACCCGAATTTACGCACCCTTGAAAAACTTCCCTTAGAAAACCAACATTTTTAATAATTTTCATTTTAAAAAGTCAAAATCTACGTTGTTTTCAAAATTTTTGTTTTTGTTTCAGTAGATTATAGTTGAAATAGTACTCATCCTTCATCCCTGAAATTTGGTCCGCGATCCGTGTACCCAGATTCAGGTTGGGGGTTGATTTTCGATTTTTTTTCCTAAAAAACCACGTTTTTGGACCATAACTCAAAATTTTTGTTCCACCGACAGTAAGTTTTATTTCATAATCGGCTAGCCCGCGCGGAGACGCGTCTCTGGACACCTCGGTCGAGGGTCTAGCTCAAAATAAAACTGTTTGTTTTTACATATTAGTGAATTTCTCATAAACGTTATAAGTACCAAAATCCACCTAAGGGAACAAGCAAATTATAAAAGTATCGATAACTTTTTTATTTAGGGTCCGATTTTGAAGCTGTTTTTAGCTATTTTAGACAAAACTAGGCTTCCGCTTAGTACCTGACCGGTTTGCACCCGAATTTACGCACCCTTGAAAAACTTCCCTTAGAAAACCAACATTTTTAATAATTTTCATTTTAAAAAGTCAAAATCTACGTTGTTTTCAAAATTTTTGTTTTTGTTTCAGTAGATTATAGTTGAAATAGTACTCATCCTTCATCCCTGAAATTTGGTCCGCGATCCGTGTACCCAGATTCAGGTTGGGGGTTGATTTTCGATTTTTTTTCCTAAAAAACCACGTTTTTGGACCATAACTCAAAATTTTTGTTCCACCGACAGTAAGTTTTATTTCATAATCGGCTAGCCCGCGCGGAGACGCGTCTCTGGACACCTCGGTCGAGGGTCTAGCTCAAAATAAAACTGTTTGTTTTTACATATTAGTGAATTTCTCATAAACGTTATAAGTACCAAAATCCACCTAAGGGAACAAGCAAAGGGCACGCCACAATAGTGGCGGTAAGTCCCCTCTTTGAGGAGTGGCTGGAGAGGCGTCATGGCGTCCTCACCTACCGCCTGACGCAGGTCCTCACCGGACACGGAAGTTTCGGGAGGTTCCTGCACATCATCGGGCGGGAGGAAGCGCCCGGGTGTCACCATTGTGACGATCGCCCGGAGGACACGGTGGAGCACACAGTGGCGATCTGCCCGGCTTGGGCGGAGCACCGCCGTGCCCTCGTAGAGGCGATCGGCGGCGGCGATCTCTCGCGTCCGGCCCTGGTTCAGGCCATGGTCCGGAGCGAGAGGGAATGGGAAGCGGTCACCACCTTCTGCGAAGCAGTAATGTTAGCGAAGGAGGTGGCCGGGCGTTTGAGGGAGAGAACATCTGCCCAACCCAGCCGCCGCGGGAGACGCCCATGGCGCCGGGCGCCGCGAGACGACTTCCGGCCACCGTAGATGCGGGCCTGTGGGCGGTGAGCAATGGGTAGTTCACCGTCCGTCCGTCGATTGACGACAGGCCGTGTCGACGGCGCGTTCGTGTTTCACGCGCGCCTCAAAGAGTGTCAGCAAAGCAGAGGGGCTTGCCAGAGCCTCTGCCTGCCGGGGTTGCGGGTTGTTCGAAAGAGATACCGCGGCCTCGGAACGTAAAGGGCAATAGAAGAAACATGGGTGGGTTTTAGTCAGTACAAGTCTGACATGCCCCCCCGCTCCACCCAGAGCGGGGGAAGTCATTGGATGATTTCCCACCCGAAAAAAAAAAAAAAAAAAAAAAAAAAGGGAACAAGCAAATTATAAAAGTATCGATAACTTTTTTATTTAGGGTCCGATTTTGAAGCTGTTTTCAGCTATTTTAGACAAAACTAGGCTTCCGCTTAGTACCTGACCGGTTTGCACCCGAATTTACGCACCCTTGAAAAACTTCCCTTAGAAAACCAACATTTTTAATAATTTTCATTTTAAAAAGTCAAAATCTACGTTGTTTTCAAAATTTTTGTTTTTGTTTCAGTAGATTATAGTTGAAATAGTACTCATCCTTCATCCCTGAAATTTGGTCCGCGATCCGTGTACCCAGATTCAGGTTGGGGGTTGATTTTCGATTTTTTTTCCTAAAAAACCACGTTTTTGGACCATAACTCAAAATTTTTGTTCCACCGACAGTAAGTTTTATTTCATAATCGGCTAGCCCGCGCGGAGACGCGTCTCTGGACACCTCGGTCGAGGGTCTAGCTCAAAATAAAACTGTTTGTTTTTACATATTAGTGAATTTCTCATAAACGTTATAAGTACCAAAATCCACCTAAGGGAACAAGCAAATTATAAAAGTATCGATAACTTTTTTATTTAGGGTCCGATTTTGAAGCTGTTTTCAGCTATTTTAGACAAAACTAGGCTTCCGCTTAGTACCTGACCGGTTTGCACCCGAATTTACGCACCCTTGAAAAACTTCCCTTAGAAAACCAACATTTTTAATAATTTTCATTTTAAAAAGTCAAAATCTACGTTGTTTTCAAAATTTTTGTTTTTGTTTCAGTAGATTATAGTTGAAATAGTACTCATCCTTCATCCCTGAAATTTGGTCCGCGATCCGTGTACCCAGATTCAGGTTGGGGGTTGATTTTCGATTTTTTTTCCTAAAAAACCACGTTTTTGGACCATAACTCAAAATTTTTGTTCCACCGACAGTAAGTTTTATTTCATAATCGGCTAGCCCGCGCGGAGACGCGTCTCTGGACACCTCGGTCGAGGGTCTAGCTCAAAATAAAACTGTTTGTTTTTACATATTAGTGAATTTCTCATAAACGTTATAAGTACCAAAATCCACCTAAGGGAACAAGCAAATTATAAAAGTATCGATAACTTTTTTATTTAGGGTCCGATTTTGAAGCTGTTTTTAGCTATTTTAGACAAAACTAGGCTTCCGCTTAGTACCTGACCGGTTTGCACCCGAATTTACGCACCCTTGAAAAACTTCCCTTAGAAAACCAACATTTTTAATAATTTTCATTTTAAAAAGTCAAAATCTACGTTGTTTTCAAAATTTTTGTTTTTGTTTCAGTAGATTATAGTTGAAATAGTACTCATCCTTCATCCCTGAAATTTGGTCCGCGATCCGTGTACCCAGATTCAGGTTGGGGGTTGATTTTCGATTTTTTTTCCTAAAAAACCACGTTTTTGGACCATAACTCAAAATTTTTGTTCCACCGACAGTAAGTTTTATTTCATAATCGGCTAGCCCGCGCGGAGACGCGTCTCTGGACACCTCGGTCGAGGGTCTAGCTCAAAATAAAACTGTTTGTTTTTACATATTAGTGAATTTCTCATAAACGTTATAAGTACCAAAATCCACCTAAGGGAACAAGCAAATTATAAAAGTATCGATAACTTTTTTATTTAGGGTCCGATTTTGAAGCTGTTTTCAGCTATTTTAGACAAAACTAGGCTTCCGCTTAGTACCTGACCGGTTTGCACCCGAATTTACGCACCCTTGAAAAACTTCCCTTAGAAAACCAACATTTTTAATAATTTTCATTTTAAAAAGTCAAAATCTACGTTGTTTTCAAAATTTTTGTTTTTGTTTCAGTAGATTATAGTTGAAATAGTACTCATCCTTCATCCCTGAAATTTGGTCCGCGATCCGTGTACCCAGATTCAGGTTGGGGGTTGATTTTCGATTTTTTTTCCTAAAAAACCACGTTTTTGGACCATAACTCAAAATTTTTGTTCCACCGACAGTAAGTTTTATTTCATAATCGGCTAGCCCGCGCGGAGACGCGTCTCTGGACACCTCGGTCGAGGGTCTAGCTCAAAATAAAACTGTTTGTTTTTACATATTAGTGAATTTCTCATAAACGTTATAAGTACCAAAATCCACCTAAGGGAACAAGCAAAGGGCACGCCACAATAGTGGCGGTAAGTCCCCTCTTTGAGGAGTGGCTGGAGAGGCGTCATGGCGTCCTCACCTACCGCCTGACGCAGGTCCTCACCGGACACGGAAGTTTCGGGAGGTTCCTGCACATCATCGGGCGGGAGGAAGCGCCCGGGTGTCACCATTGTGACGATCGCCCGGAGGACACGGTGGAGCACACAGTGGCGATCTGCCCGGCTTGGGCGGAGCACCGCCGTGCCCTCGTAGAGGCGATCGGCGGCGGCGATCTCTCGCGTCCGGCCCTGGTTCAGGCCATGGTCCGGAGCGAGAGGGAATGGGAAGCGGTCACCACCTTCTGCGAAGCAGTAATGTTAGCGAAGGAGGTGGCCGGGCGTTTGAGGGAGAGAACATCTGCCCAACCCAGCCGCCGCGGGAGACGCCCATGGCGCCGGGCGCCGCGAGACGACTTCCGGCCACCGTAGATGCGGGCCTGTGGGCGGTGAGCAATGGGTAGTTCACCGTCCGTCCGTCGATTGACGACAGGCCGTGTCGACGGCGCGTTCGTGTTTCACGCGCGCCTCAAAGAGTGTCAGCAAAGCAGAGGGGCTTGCCAGAGCCTCTGCCTGCCGGGGTTGCGGGTTGTTCGAAAGAGATACCGCGGCCTCGGAACGTAAAGGGCAATAGAAGAAACATGGGTGGGTTTTAGTCAGTACAAGTCTGACATGCCCCCCCGCTCCACCCAGAGCGGGGGAAGTCATTGGATGATTTCCCACCCGAAAAAAAAAAAAAAAAAAAAAAAAAAGGGAACAAGCAAATTATAAAAGTATCGATAACTTTTTTATTTAGGGTCCGATTTTGAAGCTGTTTTCAGCTATTTTAGACAAAACTAGGCTTCCGCTTAGTACCTGACCGGTTTGCACCCGAATTTACGCACCCTTGAAAAACTTCCCTTAGAAAACCAACATTTTTAATAATTTTCATTTTAAAAAGTCAAAATCTACGTTGTTTTCAAAATTTTTGTTTTTGTTTCAGTAGATTATAGTTGAAATAGTACTCATCCTTCATCCCTGAAATTTGGTCCGCGATCCGTGTACCCAGATTCAGGTTGGGGGTTGATTTTCGATTTTTTTTCCTAAAAAACCACGTTTTTGGACCATAACTCAAAATTTTTGTTCCACCGACAGTAAGTTTTATTTCATAATCGGCTAGCCCGCGCGGAGACGCGTCTCTGGACACCTCGGTCGAGGGTCTAGCTCAAAATAAAACTGTTTGTTTTTACATATTAGTGAATTTCTCATAAACGTTATAAGTACCAAAATCCACCTAAGGGAACAAGCAAATTATAAAAGTATCGATAACTTTTTTATTTAGGGTCCGATTTTGAAGCTGTTTTCAGCTATTTTAGACAAAACTAGGCTTCCGCTTAGTACCTGACCGGTTTGCACCCGAATTTACGCACCCTTGAAAAACTTCCCTTAGAAAACCAACATTTTTAATAATTTTCATTTTAAAAAGTCAAAATCTACGTTGTTTTCAAAATTTTTGTTTTTGTTTCAGTAGATTATAGTTGAAATAGTACTCATCCTTCATCCCTGAAATTTGGTCCGCGATCCGTGTACCCAGATTCAGGTTGGGGGTTGATTTTCGATTTTTTTTCCTAAAAAACCACGTTTTTGGACCATAACTCAAAATTTTTGTTCCACCGACAGTAAGTTTTATTTCATAATCGGCTAGCCCGCGCGGAGACGCGTCCCTGGACACCTCGGTCGAGGGTCTAGCTCAAAATAAAAAATCCCCGCCCACCCGCCCATTGGTCTATAGGAAGGTAGAAGTTGACGAATCGGCAAAATATTTTATTTTATTTTTTGCCTCTGTATCTCTTACTGGCGTTTAAAAAGTTACTTTACAGGGTTTCTGACCAAAAAATCTTAAAATTTGACAAGCCAATTGGCTAGACATAAGCCTTATTTATTGTAGGGCTTAGGAAATTATTATCTTTTTATATTTTAATCTTATTTTTACTTTATTTAATCTCATTTTAACCTTAATTAATCTATTTTAAATATTTTACTCCCATTTTAATTTTATTCAATATAAATATTAATCTTTTGTATATTATTTGATTTTTAAAAAAGACTGCAGTCTGAGTCCCCTTTTTACAGGGACTCAGTCTTTGTTACTTATTCTTTTATTGACTCTGTATCCCCCCTTTACAGGGATCCAGCAAACGTGTTCCCTGACTATTTAGTTTGTTTCAGTGCGGTCTCTCCTGCCGCGTGATGTTCGGGATCAGAACACCTGTTACGAAGGCGAAGGTTGTGGAGGAGGCCATAATGGTGGAGGAAAGTTGCCCAGTACAGGCGGGCCCCTCAGTTCGGCGCAGTATTGGCGAGTGGGAAGCGGAGAAACAAAAGCCGGGGCAAATTGGCAGAACTACACCATCTCCTGTACCCGTTACCACTCCTCCCACCAAGACGCTTGTGCCCAGCCCCTCTAAACCTAAGCCTAAGGCCACATTAACGCGGCAAACAAAAATAGACGACCCCAAGCAGTCGGACAGGGCCCTGCAGAGCTCGCCTCGGGAATTGCCACCCGTGAAGTATGTCAACAGAACCACGGAGGCAAAGGCGTGTCTTTGCAGTGCTAAAATACAACTTGACAGCTCGCGTAACCTTAAAAAGGAAATAAAAGACGGCCTTACTAAAGCGGTCGAGAGGCTCTACCAACTAGTTAAAGAAGGAGAGAGCGAGAGGGCAAAAATACCCGGAGAGGCAGTCGATCCCGAACAGCCCCCTAGGGACCTGAGGCCAACCTCGGATGCAACGACGGAGCTCATGAGGCAGCTGACAGAAAACCTTCAGCAGCACAAACAGGCGCTGGAGGAGTGCCAGCTGCATACGCGGGCTCTGTCGGAGCACCTCCAGCAGGCCCCACGCTTTGTCACCGGACAGGGACCCTCGTTCGCGGAAATGGCTGCTGCTGTCCCAAAGCAGAAATTCCAAGAGCCCCTTCACTCGGTGGTCGTGTCATCTATCGATGACAAGGACACCGGGGAAGAGGTGATTGCGAAGCTAAGGACGGCAATAGATGCCAGGAACGAGGGCACCAGGGTGGACAGGCTAAGAAAGGTGAGAGACCAGAAGGTCGTGGTTGGCTTCAGGACCAAAGAGGAGCAGTCACGGGTGGCTGAGCGGATCCGGAAGGCAGGAAACCTAGTGGTCGAAGAGGTGAAGAACAAGGATCCGCTCATCATCATGAAGGATGTTCTTTCCTGCCACTCAGATGAGGAAGTCACCGACGCGTTAAGGCGTCAGAACGCCCACCTGATCGGGGACTTACCTGCAGATGAAGTGAGGATGGGGGTGAAGTACCGTCGCAGGACACGGAACCCTCACATGAGCCACATCATCCTGCAGGTGTCTCCGTCAGTGTGGCAAAGCCTAACAACGGCGGGTCGAGTGCACATCGACTTGCAGCGGGTGCGGGTGCAGGACCAGTCTCCGCTGATCCAGTGCACCCGCTGCTTGCGTTTCGGCCACGGTCGCAAACTGTGCACGGAACCCGCTGACCTCTGCACACACTGTGGTGACCCTCATCTGAGAGCCGACTGCCCCTCACGGATAGCTGCTGAACCTCCCAAGTGCAGGAACTGCGCCTTGGCAAAGCTGGGCGGGACCGAACACAACGCCTTCGACAGCACGTGCCCAATTCGCGTTAAGTGGGACGCATTGGCACGGCTGTCGGTGGCGTATTGCTAAGGGCCAGCCAGCGGAAACAGCCAGCAGGGACTCGTCCAGGGATTCCCGAACACACCCGAGTGCTCACAAGAGTTACCAGGTGATCCAAGCGAATCTGCAGCGAAAGAACTTAGCAACCCAAGAGCTTATGATTGTGGCTAGTGAGCGGAGGGTTGCGTTCGCATTGCTCCAGGAGCCATATGTGGGTGGGGTTAAAAGGATGAGAGACTACCGGGGAGCGAGAGTCTACCAGTGCGCTGAACAAGGAGATGGAACTGTGAAGGCGGCAATAGCCGTCTTCGATCACGATCTCGACGTGACACAGTGTCCGAAACTCACTACCAACAACATCGTGGTGGTGAGGATCCGTACCAGCGCCTGGGAAATCGCAGTAGTCTCTTTCTACTTTGAACCAGACCGCCCCATACAGCCATACCTGGAGCAGCTTCTGCGGATTCGCAAGGAAATAAGCCCCACTAGGATACTCATGGGCGGTGACGCCAACGCCAAGAGCACCTGGTGGGGTAGCCTGGTGACTGACAGCAAGGGAGAGGACCTGTCGGGAACCCTGGAAGATATGAGCATGCAGGTACTCAACGTCGGCAACACCCCGACTTTCGACACCGTCAGAGGCAACACCTTGTACAGCAGCTTCGTCGATGTCACTTTTTGCTCGACGGAGCTGCTAGACTTGGTGGAGGACTGGCGGGTCGATGAAGGCATGACGAGCTCGGACCACAACGGTATAGTATTCAAAATCAGATTACAAAAATCAAAAGGAAGTAGAATCAACAGGACCACAAGATTGTACAACACCAAAAAGGCGAATTGGAGCCAATTTCGTGAGAAATTGGCCCAATTAGAAGCTGACACAAATTTAAATCAAATTGAAATTAGTAACATAAATAATAAAATAGACCTAGAAAATAACGTTAACAAATTTATAACAAACATAAAAGAATCTTGTGAAGAAACTTTTTCAAAATTAAAGAATGAGGAAACCGTTACTATACCGTGGTGGTCCAAAGAGCTTGGCGATCTGATGTCGGAGGTGAACACCCGAAGACGCCGCATTCGATGCGCTGCACCTGTCCGCAGACAAAAAGTCGTCGATGAGTACCTGCAGGCGAAAGTAAAATATGAGTCTCTTGCCATAAAGGCGCAGACGGAGGGATGGAAGGGGTTCTGTGGCAAACAGGACAAGGAAGGAATGTGGGAAGGAATTTATAGGGTCATAGGACGGACCGCCAAAAGATACGAGGACCTGCCGTTGGTGAAGGATGGAGTGCCACTGAGCGCACAGCAATCGGCCGAGCTGCTAGCTGAGACCTTCTACCCCGAGGACCTTGAAGAGGGTGAAACCGTAGACCACCGTCGGACACGAGAAGCGGCCAGTCGTGTAAACGAGTGGGCGCATGATGAAAACCATGACCCGCCGTTTACACTTCTGGAGCTGAAAACCGCGGTGGAAAGTTTTAACCCGAAAAAGGCACCCGGGGCGGACGGTCTCACGGCCGATATCTGTGCCCAGGCTATTTCTCGGGACCCGGGGACGTTCCTAGCGCTGGCCAACAAGTGCTTGGAGCATGGACACTTCCCTGGGGCCTGGAAAGTGGCCACGGTGGTAGTCCTCCGAAAGCCCGGCAAAGACTCCTACACCACCCCTAAAGCGTACAGGCCGATCGGCCTCCTACCAGTCCTAGGCAAAACGCTCGAGAAGATGCTCGTAGCAAGGCTGAAGTGGCACCTGATCCCGCGGTTTAGTACTCGCCAGTTTGGTTTTATGCCCCAGAAGAGCACCGAGGACTCCCTCTACACAATGATACAACATATCAAGGGGAAGCTAAGTGAAAAGAAGCTGATCACTGTTGTATCGTTGGATATAGAGGGAGCCTTCGATAGCGCGTGGTGGCCGGCCATCAGGACCAGACTGGCTGAGGAAAAGTGCCCGGTGAACCTAAGAAGGTTGCTAGACAGCTACTTGACTGGTAGGAGCGTCCGCGTAAGGTACGCAGGGGCTGAGTGTCGAAGAAACACTAATAAGGGGTGTGTGCAGGGGTCTATTGGCGGTCCGATCCTGTGGAACCTGATCCTGGATCCCCTCCTGAAGGGGTTGGTGACGAGAGGCGTCCACTGCCAGGCTTTCGCCGATGATGTTGTGATGATCTTCGACGGTGACACAGCGTTGGAAGTTCAGAGACAGGCCAATGCCGCCCTCGAGTATGTTCGGGGGTGGGGCATCCGAAACAAGCTGAAGTTTGCACCGCAAAAAACATGTGCAATGGTGGTTACCAAGAAGCTGAAGTACGATGTCCCGCTCCTGAGCATGGGCGGGGTAGACATTGGCATGTCTAAGGAACTGAAAATACTGGGGCTCACCGTCGACCACCAGCTCACTTTCAACTCCCACGTCGCTAACGTTTGCAGAAAAGCTGTGAACATTTACAAACAGCTGGCACGAGCGGCAAAAGTGAGCTGGGGCCTTCACCCGGAGATCATCCACACCATCTACACGGCAGCAGTGGAGCCGATAATCTTGTACGCGGCGAGCGCATGGGCGCCGGCAGCTACAAAGATCGGAGTGCAGAAAAGCCTTAACACGGTCCAGCGAGGTTTCGCGCAGAAGCTCTGCAAATCCTACCGCACAGTATCGCTAAACGCGTCCTTGGTGCTGGCTGGGATACTCCCACTCGACCTCCGAATACAGGAAGCAGCCGCACTGTATGAGGCAAAGAGGGGGGTGCCGCAGCCGGCACTGGCGGGCAGGGAGGTTGAGCGTGTGGTGGCGTTTGCAGAGACTCCGCACCCGGCGAAACATACGGCCATGGAGTTCGTGTGCCTGGAAGATCAGACTCTTGTGGAGACCTATAATAACCAGTCGGTACGATTCTTCACCGACGGCAGCAAAATTGAGGGCAAGGTCGGAGCTGCACTGTCACTTTGGGACGGTGCGGCCGAGATCAAGTCCGTAAAACTCAGCCTGCCGTCGTACTGCACAGTCTACCAGGCGGAACTCCTGGCCATATGCGTAGCCACGCGCGAAATCCTCAAGCGCAAAGAGGGAACCTTTGGCATCTATAGTGACTCGAAGGCGGCACTGCAAACAGTCACAAACCAGGGTTCCCTCCACGCGCTGGCCGTGGAGGCGAGAGCGAATGTGGGCGCTGCTTTGTCCCAGAGCAAAGATGTGTCTTTGTTCTGGGTTAAAGCACATGCCGGGCTGGAGGGTAATGAGCGCGCAGACCACCTCGCTAAGGAGGCTGCACTCCGATCTAGGAAGAGGCCGGACTATGACCGCTGCCCGGTTTCATTCGTCAAGCGGCAGATCCGTTCGGGGTCGCTCGACGAATGGAACCGAAGGTACAGGAACGGCAATACAGCCTCAGTAACCAGAATGTTTCTCCCAGACGCGACCGACGCCCACAAAATCGTATTAAGTCTGAAACCAGTCGGTATCGTCACACAGATCTTAACGGGACACGGTGGGTTCTCCGAATACCTGCACCGTTTCAAGTGCAAAGAGAGCCCATCGTGTATCTGTGAACCGGATGCGGTGGAGTCGGTCGCCCACATTCTGTTGGAATGCCCGGTCTTCCTCGGGGAAAGACATGACACGGAACACAGACTCGAAACAAAACTGGTCAAAGAAAACATCTATAAAATTATTGGTGACCGTAAAAAGCGCAAAATTTTCATAGATTACTGCATCGAAGTTTCCACAAAAGTAGTGAAAAGGAACAAAATCACTTGAAGCCATGTTTTATCCTATATGAATATTTCAACCAGAAAAGATATAGAGATCAAAGCATAGAGCTGAAGAATTTTGACAAATGCAGATAATTTAGGTTTTGAAATATTAGGTAGTAAATAACAATAGAATAAAAATTAGAAAACAGGTTCAAAATTAAATTATGTATTTTTTTTTTTAAAATTGCGTTCTCAAATAAAGAAGAAAAATAAATAAATGAAGTCCCAATAAGGTCTCTGACCATGTCAGAGGGACACGAGCAGAGCAGGAGGGTGGTTTTAGTCGGTTCAAGTCCGACACTACCTCGACTGTCGCACAATCTGTGAGGCAGTCGAGGTGTCCGTGGGGATTTCCCCCTCCTGCCAAAACAAAAAAAAAAAAAAAAAAAAAAAAAAAAAAAAAAAAAAAACCTAACCTAACCTAACCTAACCTAACCTAACCTAACCTAACCATCGATAACTTTTTTATTTAGGGTCCGATTTTGAAGCTGTTTTCAGCTATTTTAGACTAAACTAGGCAATCGCTTAGTACCTGACCGGTTTGAACCCATTTGAACGCACCCCTAAAAAACTTCCCTTAGAAAACTCACATTTTTAATAATTTTCATTTTAAAAAGTCAAAATCTACGTTGTTTTCAAAATTTTTGTTTTTGTTTCAGTAGATTATAGTTGCAATAGTACTCATCCTTCATCCCTGAAATTTGGTCCGCGATCCGTGTACCCGAATTCAGGTTGGGGGTTGATTTTCGAATTTTTTTCCTAAAAAACCACGTTTTTGGACCATAACTCAAAATTTTTGTTCCACCGACAATAAGTTTTATTTCATAATCGGCTAGCCCGCGCGGAGACGCGTCTCTGGACACCTCGGTCGAGGGCCTAGCTCGAAATAAAACTGTTTGTTTTTACATATTAGTGAATTTCTCATAAACGTTATAAGTACCAAAATCCACCTAAGGGAACACAAAAATTATAAAAGTATCGATAACTTTTTTATTTAGGGTCCGATTTTGAAGCTGTTTTCAGCTATTTTAGACTAAACTAGGCAATCGCTTAGTACCTGACCGGTTTGAACCCATTTGAACGCACCCCTAAAAAACTTCCCTTAGAAAACTCACATTTTTAATAATTTTCATTTTAAAAAGTCAAAATCTACGTTGTTTTCAAAATTTTTGTTTTTGTTTCAGTAGATTATAGTTGCAATAGTACTCATCCTTCATCCCTGAAATTTGGTCCGCGATCCGTGTACCCGAATTCAGGTTGGGGGTTGATTTTCGAAATTTTTTCCTAAAAAACCACGTTTTTGGACCATAACTCAAAATTTTTGTTCCACCGACAATAAGTTTTATTTCATAATCGGCTAGCCCGCGCGGAGACGCGTCTCTGGACACCTCGGTCGAGGGCCTAGCTCGAAATAAAACTGTTTGTTTTTACATATTAGTGAATTTCTCATAAACGTTATAAGTACCAAAATCCACCTAAGGGAACACAAAAATTATAAAAGTATCGATAACTTTTTTATTTAGGGTCCGATTTTGAAGCTGTTTTCAGCTATTTTAGACTAAACTAGGCAATCGCTTAGTACCTGACCGGTTTGAACCCATTTGAACGCACCCCTAAAAAACTTCCCTTAGAAAACTCACATTTTTAATAATTTTCATTTTAAAAAGTCAAAATCTACGTTGTTTTCAAAATTTTTGTTTTTGTTTCAGTAGATTATAGTTGCAATAGTACTCATCCTTCATCCCTGAAATTTGGTCCGCGATCCGTGTACCCGAATTCAGGTTGGGGGTTGATTTTCGAATTTTTTTCCTAAAAAACCACGTTTTTGGACCATAACTCAATATTTTTGTTCCACCGACAATAAGTTTTATTTCATAATCGGCTAGCCCGCGCGGAGACGCGTCTCTGGACACCTCGGTCGAGGGCCTAGCTCGAAATAAAAATCCCCGCCCACCCACCCTATAGTGTATAGGAAGGCTGGAGTGGTCGGTTATTATTTTTTTACCAAAATTTTATTCCGTTAGCATCTTAGAGCGTTTTTTACAGGGACTTAAAAGGGATATTGCATTTTTAATTTAGACAAGTTTTTACCGGGTTTTTAATAACTTATTTTAAAATTGACAAGCATTTTTGCTTTTTACCATTTATAGATATAGGACTCAATCGTTTTAGGTTTAAATATTTAATTGTGACAGCATTAACTTTAGTTGATTGTTTAATAATTTATTAGTGTCTGTGCTTCTCCTTTACAGGATCACAGATATATTAGAATCTGTGTCTCCCTCTTTACAGGTACACAGATACCAGTGTCCGTGCCTTTTCTTCCTCGAGCAGATATTGCTGTGTCGACCCCCTATATACAGGAGTCCTCCTAACTGTTATCTGCCAGCCAAAACATGTTTCGCACCCCATGCAATGTCGCTAAGACTCCGGACTCCGGGAGCTCGCCGCGATCGGCGGAGGAGGCGGGGCCTTCGTCTGTGCTTGTGAGAAGGAGAATCTCTTTTGGAGACAACACTCGTTCCTCGCCGCAGGATGGCCCTGCCACTCCGGGAGCGCGCTGTGCTTCTGTTGACAACCTTAAGCAGCTCAAAAAGCCTGAGGCCGGGCGCCCCAGTCGCCTTGCGGAGGCGAAAGCTTGCCTGAGTAAGGCCAAGATCAACTTGGGCAACTCTCGCAACCTCAAGGCGGAGATTAAAACTGCGGTGCTCGAAGCCATAAACAGGCTTTATGA
Source organism: Ochropleura leucogaster (assembly GCA_958449745.1). Taxonomy (NCBI): domain Eukaryota; kingdom Metazoa; phylum Arthropoda; class Insecta; order Lepidoptera; family Noctuidae; genus Ochropleura; species Ochropleura leucogaster. Next base: position 18,627,369 of record OY288213.1, on the reverse strand, counting down.
GCTGGTAAAGGAATCGGAGCTTGACGGACCACCTGCCGCACCTGCACCCGTACCGACAGCCGTATCTTCAGCCGTACCGGTAGCCGCACCCGCTGCCGACTGCTGTCCCCAGTTCTCTTCTGTCGAGTTTCTTGCTGACCAGACTGAGCTCCTAAAGACCATGAAGGAGCACATCTCAGAGTTAAAGGATAACTCTGAGAAACTTGAAAGACTCCGAGACAGTCTGGCCAGCAGAGAGAGTGTGGGCGAGACAACCTACGCGAGTGTGGCGGCCGTTAGTAAGAGCCGCACTGGGGCCCAGGCCTTGGAACGCACGACGCTGCACTCCGTGGTTGTCTCCTCGACACATGAGATGGACACAGGGGACGAAATACTCGAAAGAGTTAGGAAAGCAGTGGATGCGAAGGAGGGTTGGGTTCGGGTGGAACGGGTCAGGAAGGCCAAAGATCAAAAGGTGATCATGGGGTGTGCTACAAAGGAGGAAAGGGCAAAGTTAAAACAGCGACTACAGGCGGCCGGAGAAAACCTCGTTGTCGAGGAGATGGCGAACCGGGACCCGCTTCTGGTTCTTAAGGACGTGCTGTCAATACATAGCGATGACGAAGTACTAAAAGCCCTTAAGAACCAGAATCGGGAGATTTTTCACGAACTCGGCAGTAGAGACCAAAGAATGTCCATAAAATACAGGAGACAGTCTAGAAACCCACATACTAGCAGCATCGTGATGAGTGTTTCCCCAGCAATTTGGAGGAGAGCACTCGAAGGGGGCAAGCTCCGCATTGACCTCCAGAGAGTGCGCGTCGAAGACCAGACGCCTCTGGTGCAGTGCACCCGCTGCTTAGCATACGGACACGGCAAGCGCCTGTGTACGGAGTCAGCCGATCTGTGTAGCCACTGCGGTGGTCAACACTTCAGGGCGGATTGCCCGGCTAGACAGGTTGGTGAAGCAGCGGTCTGCGTGAACTGCACCAGAGCCAAGCTGGGGGAACACTCCCACGATGCGTTTAGCAAAGAGTGCCCTGTACGCAGGAAGTGGGACGCATTCGCGCGAGCAACCACAGCGTATTGCTAAAGTTGTCGGTGCGCCCACTTCCGCGTACATAGAGACTACCACCTCGACACAATTAGATAGCAGATGCATTGAGCGAATCGGTGGGGTTGGCTCAATGGAGAATGGTAATTGTAGCCACTTTCATGAGAAAGTGGCTAAAATTAAGCTGGTCTATTTGTCAACTCTAGTCGATTTGCCGAGTTGTGTCGAGCTGGGTGAAAAAAGCTGCAGTCCTTTTAAAGAAACAGAATTACAATTTAGTATTCCCCCCTTTTTAGGCATCATTCAGGATATCTTAAAAAATACGTATAAATATATGATATTAAAGTATATACTAAGTATATGGTGAAAATATTATAACGTTAAATCAATAAAAACAAAATTAATAACAAAAACCAAATAAAATTAATCGACTCAAACAGAAATTAAGTACATAAATTAAAAGGGACAGGACTAACCATTCTAAATTCGAAAGTAAAACTTAAATAAATATGTAAAGCAAAATAAAAAGAAGTAAGTTGTAGTAATTAAATATCAAATAAAATTGTAACATAACCAAATAAATAACGATTAAAAACATTAACCTAACTTTGCGCATTAACAGTGATATTTTATGGACATTTAAACAAGAATAAAGAGTAAGGTCTCCACGGCCTCCAAAAAATCAGTCGCCAAAAAAGATTAAACATGAGTACACAAGGTCTCTGATCATGTTAGAGGGACACTGGCGGGGCAGGAGTGTGGTTTTAGCCGGTTCGAGTCCGGCACTACCTCGACTGTCTCACAGTCTGTGAGATAGTCGAGGTGTCCGCGGGGATTTCCCACTCCTGCCAAAACAAAAAAAAAAAAAAAAAAAAAAAAAAAACCTAACCTAACCTAACCTAACCTAACCTAACCTAACCTAACCTAACCTAACCTAACCTAACCTAACCTAACCTAACCTAACCTAACCTAACCTAACCTAACCTAACCTAACCATCGATAACTTTCTTATTTAGGGTCCGATTTTGAAGCTGTTTTCAGCTATTTTAGACAAAACTAGGCTTCCGCTTAGTACCTGACCGGTTTGCACCCGAATTTACGCACCCTTGAAAAACTTCCCTTAGAAAATCAACATTTTTAATAATTTTCATTTTAAAAAGTCAAAATCTACGTTGTTTTCAAAATTTTTGTTTTTGTTTCAGTAGATTATAGTTGCAATAGTACTCATCCTTCATCCCTGAAATTTGGTCCGCGATCCGTGTACCCGAATTCAGGTTGGGGGTTGTTTTTCGAAATTTTTTGCTCAAAAACTAGGTTTTTTGACCATAACCCAAAATTTTTGTTCTTACCACAACAAGTTTTATTCCATAATCGGCTAGCCCGCGCGGAGACGCGTCTCTGGACACCTCGGTCGAGGGCCTAGCTCGAAATAAAACTGTTTGTTTTTACATATTAGTGAATTTCTCATAAACGTTATAAGTACCAAAATCCACCTAAGGGAACAAGCAAATTATAAAAGTATCGATAACTTTCTTATTTAGGGTCCGATTTTGAAGCTGTTTTCAGCTATTTTAGACAAAACTAGGCTTCCGCTTAGTACCTGACCGGTTTGCACCCGAATTTACGCACCCTTGAAAAACTTCCCTTAGAAAATCAACATTTTTAATAATTTTCATTTTAAAAAGTCAAAATCTACGTTGTTTTCAAAATTTTTGTTTTTGTTTCAGTAGATTATAGTTGCAATAGTACTCATCCTTCATCCCTGAAATTTGGTCCGCGATCCGTGTACCCGAATTCAGGTTGGGGGTTGTTTTTCGAAATTTTTTGCTCAAAAACTAGGTTTTTTGACCATAACCCAAAATTTTTGTTCTTACCACAACAAGTTTTATTCCATAATCGGCTAGCCCGCGCGGAGACGCGTCTCTGGACACCTCGGTCGAGGGCCTAGCTCGAAATAAAACTGTTTGTTTTTACATATTAGTGAATTTCTCATAAACGTTATAAGTACCAAAATCCACCTAAGGGAACAAGCAAGAGAGTGGAACCGGCGAGAGATGTCGTGCGGTGTCCCGCAGGGATCGGTCTTGGGGCCGCTCCTGTGGGACATCGGTTACGACTGGGTGCTGCGCGCCGACCTCCCCAGCGGCGTCAGTGTAGTTTGCTACGCTGACGACACGCTCGTCCTGGCTCAGGGGGGGTCGCACCAGGCGGCGGCTGACAATATGACACGCGGGGTTGAGATAGTCGTTGAGAGGATCCGGCTACTGGGTCTCGAGGTGGCCTTGCACAAATCCGAGGCCATGGTTTTTCATGGCCGCGGAAACACGCCACCGTCGGGATCCCAGTTGACGGTAGGAGGGGTTCGCATCGGCGTCGGGTCGACGATGAAGTACCTGGGAATCGTCCTCGACAGCCGGTGGAACTTCGTCGAACACTTCCGACGTTTGGCTCCCAAGCTCGAGCGGACGGGGGCTGCTTTCAAGCGGCTCCTGCCCAACCTCAAGGGGCCAAACGCCTCCTGCCGTAGGCTCTATGCCGGAGTCGTGCGGTCCATGGCCCTTTACGGGGCCCCAGTATGGGCGCGTTCTTTAGGGCGGCGCGCCGCCCACTATCTGAACGCGCCCCAAAGGGTGGTGGCCATACGGCTTGTCCGGGGCTACCGCACGATCTCCGGCGAGGCAGCAAGCCTCCTTGCCGGACTGCCACCGTGGGATCTGGAGGCGATAGTCCTCGCGCGCCTGTTTGAGTGGCGCGCGGAGGCACTACACCGGGGGGAAAACCCACTGCCGCGGCAAGTTGCCGCTCGGCGGGCAGACCTCCGGTGCGATCTCATGGTGGCATGGAGAGAGCGACTGTCGCAACCCCGTGCAGGGCACGCCACAATAGTGGCGATAAGTCCCCTCTTTGAGGAGTGGCTGGAGAGGCGTCATGGCGTCCTCACCTACCGCCTGACGCAGGTCCTCACCGGACACGGAAGTTTCGGGAGGTTCCTGCACATCATCGGGCGGGAGGAAGCGCCCGGGTGTCACCATTGTGACGATCGCCCGGAGGACACGGTGGAGCACACAGTGGCGATCTGCCCGGCTTGGGCGGAGCACCGCCGTGCCCTCGTAGAGGCGATCGGCGGCGGCGATCTCTCGCGTCCGGCCCTGGTTCAGGCCATGGTCCGGAGCGAGAGGGAATGGGAAGCGGTCACCACCTTCTGCGAAGCAGTAATGCTAGCGAAGGAGGTGGCCGGGCGTTTGCGGGAGAGAACATCTGCCCAACCCAGCCGCCGCGGGAGACGCCCATGGCGCCGGGCGCCGCGAGACGACTTCCGGCCACCGTAGATGCGGGCCTGTGGGCGGTGAGCAATGGGTAGTTCACCGTCCGTCCGTCGATTGACGACAGGCCGTGTCGACGGCGCGTTCGTGTTTCACGCGCGCCTCAAAGAGTGTCAGCAAAGCAGAGGGGCTTGCCAGAGCCTCTGCCTGCCGGGGTTGCGGGTTGTTCGAAAGAGATACCGCGGCCTCGGAACGTAAAGGGCAATAGAAGAAACATGGGTGGGTTTTAGTCAGTACAAGTCTGACATGCCCCCCCGCTCCACCCAGAGCGGGGGAAGTCATTGGATGATTTCCCACCCGGAAAAAAAAAAAAAAAAAAAAAAGGGAACAAGCAAATTATAAAAGTATCGATAACTTTCTTATTTAGGGTCCGATTTTGAAGCTGTTTTCAGCTATTTTAGACAAAACTAGGCTTCCGCTTAGTACCTGACCGGTTTGCACCCGAATTTACGCACCCTTGAAAAACTTCCCTTAGAAAATCAACATTTTTAATAATTTTCATTTTAAAAAGTCAAAATCTACGTTGTTTTCAAAATTTTTGTTTTTGTTTCAGTAGATTATAGTTGCAATAGTACTCATCCTTCATCCCTGAAATTTGGTCCGCGATCCGTGTACCCGAATTCAGGTTGGGGGTTGTTTTTCGAAATTTTTTGCTCAAAAACTAGGTTTTTTGACCATAACCCAAAATTTTTGTTCTTACCACAACAAGTTTTATTCCATAATCGGCTAGCCCGCGCGGAGACGCGTCTCTGGACACCTCGGTCGAGGGCCTAGCTCGAAATAAAACTGTTTGTTTTTACATATTAGTGAATTTCTCATAAACGTTATAAGTACCAAAATCCACCTAAGGGAACAAGCAAATTATAAAAGTATCGATAACTTTCTTATTTAGGGTCCGATTTTGAAGCTGTTTTCAGCTATTTTAGACAAAACTAGGCTTCCGCTTAGTACCTGACCGGTTTGCACCCGAATTTACGCACCCTTGAAAAACTTCCCTTAGAAAATCAACATTTTTAATAATTTTCATTTTAAAAAGTCAAAATCTACGTTGTTTTCAAAATTTTTGTTTTTGTTTCAGTAGATTATAGTTGCAATAGTACTCATCCTTCATCCCTGAAATTTGGTCCGCGATCCGTGTACCCGAATTCAGGTTGGGGGTTGTTTTTCGAAATTTTTTGCTCAAAAACTAGGTTTTTTGACCATAACCCAAAATTTTTGTTCTTACCACAACAAGTTTTATTCCATAATCGGCTAGCCCGCGCGGAGACGCGTCTCTGGACACCTCGGTCGAGGGCCTAGCTCGAAATAAAACTGTTTGTTTTTACATATTAGTGAATTTCTCATAAACGTTATAAGTACCAAAATCCACCTAAGGGAACAAGCAAATTATAAAAGTATCGATAACTTTCTTATTTAGGGTCCGATTTTGAAGCTGTTTTCAGCTATTTTAGACAAAACTAGGCTTCCGCTTAGTACCTGACCGGTTTGCACCCGAATTTACGCACCCTTGAAAAACTTCCCTTAGAAAATCAACATTTTTAATAATTTTCATTTTAAAAAGTCAAAATCTACGTTGTTTTCAAAATTTTTGTTTTTGTTTCAGTAGATTATAGTTGCAATAGTACTCATCCTTCATCCCTGAAATTTGGTCCGCGATCCGTGTACCCGAATTCAGGTTGGGGGTTGTTTTTCGAAATTTTTTGCTCAAAAACTAGGTTTTTTGACCATAACCCAAAATTTTTGTTCTTACCACAACAAGTTTTATTCCATAATCGGCTAGCCCGCGCGGAGACGCGTCTCTGGACACCTCGGTCGAGGGCCTAGCTCGAAATAAAACTGTTTGTTTTTACATATTAGTGAATTTCTCATAAACGTTATAAGTACCAAAATCCACCTAAGGGAACAAGCAAATTATAAAAGTATCGATAACTTTCTTATTTAGGGTCCGATTTTGAAGCTGTTTTCAGCTATTTTAGACAAAACTAGGCTTCCGCTTAGTACCTGACCGGTTTGCACCCGAATTTACGCACCCTTGAAAAACTTCCCTTAGAAAATCAACATTTTTAATAATTTTCATTTTAAAAAGTCAAAATCTACGTTGTTTTCAAAATTTTTGTTTTTGTTTCAGTAGATTATAGTTGCAATAGTACTCATCCTTCATCCCTGAAATTTGGTCCGCGATCCGTGTACCCGAATTCAGGTTGGGGGTTGTTTTTCGAAATTTTTTGCTCAAAAACTAGGTTTTTTGACCATAACCCAAAATTTTTGTTCTTACCACAACAAGTTTTATTCCATAATCGGCTAGCCCGCGCGGAGACGCGTCTCTGGACACCTCGGTCGAGGGCCTAGCTCGAAATAAAACTGTTTGTTTTTACATATTAGTGAATTTCTCATAAACGTTATAAGTACCAAAATCCACCTAAGGGAACAAGCAAATTATAAAAGTATCGATAACTTTCTTATTTAGGGTCCGATTTTGAAGCTGTTTTCAGCTATTTTAGACAAAACTAGGCTTCCGCTTAGTACCTGACCGGTTTGCACCCGAATTTACGCACCCTTGAAAAACTTCCCTTAGAAAATCAACATTTTTAATAATTTTCATTTTAAAAAGTCAAAATCTACGTTGTTTTCAAAATTTTTGTTTTTGTTTCAGTAGATTATAGTTGCAATAGTACTCATCCTTCATCCCTGAAATTTGGTCCGCGATCCGTGTACCCGAATTCAGGTTGGGGGTTGTTTTTCGAAATTTTTTGCTCAAAAACTAGGTTTTTTGACCATAACCCAAAATTTTTGTTCTTACCACAACAAGTTTTATTCCATAATCGGCTAGCCCGCGCGGAGACGCGTCTCTGGACACCTCGGTCGAGGGCCTAGCTCGAAATAAAACTGTTTGTTTTTACATATTAGTGAATTTCTCATAAACGTTATAAGTACCAAAATCCACCTAAGGGAACAAGCAAATTATAAAAGTATCGATAACTTTCTTATTTAGGGTCCGATTTTGAAGCTGTTTTCAGCTATTTTAGACAAAACTAGGCTTCCGCTTAGTACCTGACCGGTTTGCACCCGAATTTACGCACCCTTGAAAAACTTCCCTTAGAAAATCAACATTTTTAATAATTTTCATTTTAAAAAGTCAAAATCTACGTTGTTTTCAAAATTTTTGTTTTTGTTTCAGTAGATTATAGTTGCAATAGTACTCATCCTTCATCCCTGAAATTTGGTCCGCGATCCGTGTACCCGAATTCAGGTTGGGGGTTGTTTTTCGAAATTTTTTGCTCAAAAACTAGGTTTTTTGACCATAACCCAAAATTTTTGTTCTTACCACAACAAGTTTTATTCCATAATCGGCTAGCCCGCGCGGAGACGCGTCTCTGGACACCTCGGTCGAGGGCCTAGCTCGAAATAAAACTGTTTGTTTTTACATATTAGTGAATTTCTCATAAACGTTATAAGTACCAAAATCCACCTAAGGGAACAAGCAAGAGAGTGGAACCGGCGAGAGATGTCGTGCGGTGTCCCGCAGGGATCGGTCTTGGGGCCGCTCCTGTGGGACATCGGTTACGACTGGGTGCTGCGCGCCGACCTCCCCAGCGGCGTCAGTGTAGTTTGCTACGCTGACGACACGCTCGTCCTGGCTCAGGGGGGGTCGCACCAGGCGGCGGCTGACAATATGACACGCGGGGTTGAGATAGTCGTTGAGAGGATCCGGCTACTGGGTCTCGAGGTGGCCTTGCACAAATCCGAGGCCATGGTTTTTCATGGCCGCGGAAACACGCCACCGTCGGGATCCCAGTTGACGGTAGGAGGGGTTCGCATCGGCGTCGGGTCGACGATGAAGTACCTGGGAATCGTCCTCGACAGCCGGTGGAACTTCGTCGAACACTTCCGACGTTTGGCTCCCAAGCTCGAGCGGACGGGGGCTGCTTTCAAGCGGCTCCTGCCCAACCTCAAGGGGCCAAACGCCTCCTGCCGTAGGCTCTATGCCGGAGTCGTGCGGTCCATGGCCCTTTACGGGGCCCCAGTATGGGCGCGTTCTTTAGGGCGGCGCGCCGCCCACTATCTGAACGCGCCCCAAAGGGTGGTGGCCATACGGCTTGTCCGGGGCTACCGCACGATCTCCGGCGAGGCAGCAAGCCTCCTTGCCGGACTGCCACCGTGGGATCTGGAGGCGATAGTCCTCGCGCGCCTGTTTGAGTGGCGCGCGGAGGCACTACACCGGGGGGAAAACCCACTGCCGCGGCAAGTTGCCGCTCGGCGGGCAGACCTCCGGTGCGATCTCATGGTGGCATGGAGAGAGCGACTGTCGCAACCCCGTGCAGGGCACGCCACAATAGTGGCGATAAGTCCCCTCTTTGAGGAGTGGCTGGAGAGGCGTCATGGCGTCCTCACCTACCGCCTGACGCAGGTCCTCACCGGACACGGAAGTTTCGGGAGGTTCCTGCACATCATCGGGCGGGAGGAAGCGCCCGGGTGTCACCATTGTGACGATCGCCCGGAGGACACGGTGGAGCACACAGTGGCGATCTGCCCGGCTTGGGCGGAGCACCGCCGTGCCCTCGTAGAGGCGATCGGCGGCGGCGATCTCTCGCGTCCGGCCCTGGTTCAGGCCATGGTCCGGAGCGAGAGGGAATGGGAAGCGGTCACCACCTTCTGCGAAGCAGTAATGCTAGCGAAGGAGGTGGCCGGGCGTTTGCGGGAGAGAACATCTGCCCAACCCAGCCGCCGCGGGAGACGCCCATGGCGCCGGGCGCCGCGAGACGACTTCCGGCCACCGTAGATGCGGGCCTGTGGGCGGTGAGCAATGGGTAGTTCACCGTCCGTCCGTCGATTGACGACAGGCCGTGTCGACGGCGCGTTCGTGTTTCACGCGCGCCTCAAAGAGTGTCAGCAAAGCAGAGGGGCTTGCCAGAGCCTCTGCCTGCCGGGGTTGCGGGTTGTTCGAAAGAGATACCGCGGCCTCGGAACGTAAAGGGCAATAGAAGAAACATGGGTGGGTTTTAGTCAGTACAAGTCTGACATGCCCCCCCGCTCCACCCAGAGCGGGGGAAGTCATTGGATGATTTCCCACCCGGAAAAAAAAAAAAAAAAAAAAAAGGGAACAAGCAAATTATAAAAGTATCGATAACTTTCTTATTTAGGGTCCGATTTTGAAGCTGTTTTCAGCTATTTTAGACAAAACTAGGCTTCCGCTTAGTACCTGACCGGTTTGCACCCGAATTTACGCACCCTTGAAAAACTTCCCTTAGAAAATCAACATTTTTAATAATTTTCATTTTAAAAAGTCAAAATCTACGTTGTTTTCAAAATTTTTGTTTTTGTTTCAGTAGATTATAGTTGCAATAGTACTCATCCTTCATCCCTGAAATTTGGTCCGCGATCCGTGTACCCGAATTCAGGTTGGGGGTTGTTTTTCGAAATTTTTTGCTCAAAAACTAGGTTTTTTGACCATAACCCAAAATTTTTGTTCTTACCACAACAAGTTTTATTCCATAATCGGCTAGCCCGCGCGGAGACGCGTCTCTGGACACCTCGGTCGAGGGCCTAGCTCGAAATAAAACTGTTTGTTTTTACATATTAGTGAATTTCTCATAAACGTTATAAGTACCAAAATCCACCTAAGGGAACAAGCAAATTATAAAAGTATCGATAACTTTCTTATTTAGGGTCCGATTTTGAAGCTGTTTTCAGCTATTTTAGACAAAACTAGGCTTCCGCTTAGTACCTGACCGGTTTGCACCCGAATTTACGCACCCTTGAAAAACTTCCCTTAGAAAATCAACATTTTTAATAATTTTCATTTTAAAAAGTCAAAATCTACGTTGTTTTCAAAATTTTTGTTTTTGTTTCAGTAGATTATAGTTGCAATAGTACTCATCCTTCATCCCTGAAATTTGGTCCGCGATCCGTGTACCCGAATTCAGGTTGGGGGTTGTTTTTCGAAATTTTTTGCTCAAAAACTAGGTTTTTTGACCATAACCCAAAATTTTTGTTCTTACCACAACAAGTTTTATTCCATAATCGGCTAGCCCGCGCGGAGACGCGTCTCTGGACACCTCGGTCGAGGGCCTAGCTCGAAATAAAACTGTTTGTTTTTACATATTAGTGAATTTCTCATAAACGTTATAAGTACCAAAATCCACCTAAGGGAACAAGCAAATTATAAAAGTATCGATAACTTTCTTATTTAGGGTCCGATTTTGAAGCTGTTTTCAGCTATTTTAGACAAAACTAGGCTTCCGCTTAGTACCTGACCGGTTTGCACCCGAATTTACGCACCCTTGAAAAACTTCCCTTAGAAAATCAACATTTTTAATAATTTTCATTTTAAAAAGTCAAAATCTACGTTGTTTTCAAAATTTTTGTTTTTGTTTCAGTAGATTATAGTTGCAATAGTACTCATCCTTCATCCCTGAAATTTGGTCCGCGATCCGTGTACCCGAATTCAGGTTGGGGGTTGTTTTTCGAAATTTTTTGCTCAAAAACTAGGTTTTTTGACCATAACCCAAAATTTTTGTTCTTACCACAACAAGTTTTATTCCATAATCGGCTAGCCCGCGCGGAGACGCGTCTCTGGACACCTCGGTCGAGGGCCTAGCTCGAAATAAAACTGTTTGTTTTTACATATTAGTGAATTTCTCATAAACGTTATAAGTACCAAAATCCACCTAAGGGAACAAGCAAATTATAAAAGTATCGATAACTTTCTTATTTAGGGTCCGATTTTGAAGCTGTTTTCAGCTATTTTAGACAAAACTAGGCTTCCGCTTAGTACCTGACCGGTTTGCACCCGAATTTACGCACCCTTGAAAAACTTCCCTTAGAAAATCAACATTTTTAATAATTTTCATTTTAAAAAGTCAAAATCTACGTTGTTTTCAAAATTTTTGTTTTTGTTTCAGTAGATTATAGTTGCAATAGTACTCATCCTTCATCCCTGAAATTTGGTCCGCGATCCGTGTACCCGAATTCAGGTTGGGGGTTGTTTTTCGAAATTTTTTGCTCAAAAACTAGGTTTTTTGACCATAACCCAAAATTTTTGTTCTTACCACAACAAGTTTTATTCCATAATCGGCTAGCCCGCGCGGAGACGCGTCTCTGGACACCTCGGTCGAGGGCCTAGCTCGAAATAAAACTGTTTGTTTTTACATATTAGTGAATTTCTCATAAACGTTATAAGTACCAAAATCCACCTAAGGGAACAAGCAAATTATAAAAGTATCGATAACTTTCTTATTTAGGGTCCGATTTTGAAGCTGTTTTCAGCTATTTTAGACAAAACTAGGCTTCCGCTTAGTACCTGACCGGTTTGCACCCGAATTTACGCACCCTTGAAAAACTTCCCTTAGAAAATCAACATTTTTAATAATTTTCATTTTAAAAAGTCAAAATCTACGTTGTTTTCAAAATTTTTGTTTTTGTTTCAGTAGATTATAGTTGCAATAGTACTCATCCTTCATCCCTGAAATTTGGTCCGCGATCCGTGTACCCGAATTCAGGTTGGGGGTTGTTTTTCGAAATTTTTTGCTCAAAAACTAGGTTTTTTGACCATAACCCAAAATTTTTGTTCTTACCACAACAAGTTTTATTCCATAATCGGCTAGCCCGCGCGGAGACGCGTCTCTGGACACCTCGGTCGAGGGCCTAGCTCGAAATAAAACTGTTTGTTTTTACATATTAGTGAATTTCTCATAAACGTTATAAGTACCAAAATCCACCTAAGGGAACAAGCAAATTATAAAAGTATCGATAACTTTCTTATTTAGGGTCCGATTTTGAAGCTGTTTTCAGCTATTTTAGACAAAACTAGGCTTCCGCTTAGTACCTGACCGGTTTGCACCCGAATTTACGCACCCTTGAAAAACTTCCCTTAGAAAATCAACATTTTTAATAATTTTCATTTTAAAAAGTCAAAATCTACGTTGTTTTCAAAATTTTTGTTTTTGTTTCAGTAGATTATAGTTGCAATAGTACTCATCCTTCATCCCTGAAATTTGGTCCGCGATCCGTGTACCCGAATTCAGGTTGGGGGTTGTTTTTCGAAATTTTTTGCTCAAAAACTAGGTTTTTTGACCATAACCCAAAATTTTTGTTCTTACCACAACAAGTTTTATTCCATAATCGGCTAGCCCGCGCGGAGACGCGTCTCTGGACACCTCGGTCGAGGGCCTAGCTCGAAATAAAACTGTTTGTTTTTACATATTAGTGAATTTCTCATAAACGTTATAAGTACCAAAATCCACCTAAGGGAACAAGCAAATTATAAAAGTATCGATAACTTTCTTATTTAGGGTCCGATTTTGAAGCTGTTTTCAGCTATTTTAGACAAAACTAGGCTTCCGCTTAGTACCTGACCGGTTTGCACCCGAATTTACGCACCCTTGAAAAACTTCCCTTAGAAAATCAACATTTTTAATAATTTTCATTTTAAAAAGTCAAAATCTACGTTGTTTTCAAAATTTTTGTTTTTGTTTCAGTAGATTATAGTTGCAATAGTACTCATCCTTCATCCCTGAAATTTGGTCCGCGATCCGTGTACCCGAATTCAGGTTGGGGGTTGTTTTTCGAAATTTTTTGCTCAAAAACTAGGTTTTTTGACCATAACCCAAAATTTTTGTTCTTACCACAACAAGTTTTATTCCATAATCGGCTAGCCCGCGCGGAGACGCGTCTCTGGACACCTCGGTCGAGGGCCTAGCTCGAAATAAAACTGTTTGTTTTTACATATTAGTGAATTTCTCATAAACGTTATAAGTACCAAAATCCACCTAAGGGAACAAGCAAATTATAAAAGTATCGATAACTTTCTTATTTAGGGTCCGATTTTGAAGCTGTTTTCAGCTATTTTAGACAAAACTAGGCTTCCGCTTAGTACCTGACCGGTTTGCACCCGAATTTACGCACCCTTGAAAAACTTCCCTTAGAAAATCAACATTTTTAATAATTTTCATTTTAAAAAGTCAAAATCTACGTTGTTTTCAAAATTTTTGTTTTTGTTTCAGTAGATTATAGTTGCAATAGTACTCATCCTTCATCCCTGAAATTTGGTCCGCGATCCGTGTACCCGAATTCAGGTTGGGGGTTGTTTTTCGAAATTTTTTGCTCAAAAACTAGGTTTTTTGACCATAACCCAAAATTTTTGTTCTTACCACAACAAGTTTTATTCCATAATCGGCTAGCCCGCGCGGAGACGCGTCTCTGGACACCTCGGTCGAGGGCCTAGCTCGAAATAAAACTGTTTGTTTTTACATATTAGTGAATTTCTCATAAACGTTATAAGTACCAAAATCCACCTAAGGGAACAAGCAAATTATAAAAGTATCGATAACTTTCTTATTTAGGGTCCGATTTTGAAGCTGTTTTCAGCTATTTTAGACAAAACTAGGCTTCCGCTTAGTACCTGACCGGTTTGCACCCGAATTTACGCACCCTTGAAAAACTTCCCTTAGAAAATCAACATTTTTAATAATTTTCATTTTAAAAAGTCAAAATCTACGTTGTTTTCAAAATTTTTGTTTTTGTTTCAGTAGATTATAGTTGCAATAGTACTCATCCTTCATCCCTGAAATTTGGTCCGCGATCCGTGTACCCGAATTCAGGTTGGGGGTTGTTTTTCGAAATTTTTTGCTCAAAAACTAGGTTTTTTGACCATAACCCAAAATTTTTGTTCTTACCACAACAAGTTTTATTCCATAATCGGCTAGCCCGCGCGGAGACGCGTCTCTGGACACCTCGGTCGAGGGCCTAGCTCGAAATAAAACTGTTTGTTTTTACATATTAGTGAATTTCTCATAAACGTTATAAGTACCAAAATCCACCTAAGGGAACAAGCAAATTATAAAAGTATCGATAACTTTCTTATTTAGGGTCCGATTTTGAAGCTGTTTTCAGCTATTTTAGACAAAACTAGGCTTCCGCTTAGTACCTGACCGGTTTGCACCCGAATTTACGCACCCTTGAAAAACTTCCCTTAGAAAATCAACATTTTTAATAATTTTCATTTTAAAAAGTCAAAATCTACGTTGTTTTCAAAATTTTTGTTTTTGTTTCAGTAGATTATAGTTGCAATAGTACTCATCCTTCATCCCTGAAATTTGGTCCGCGATCCGTGTACCCGAATTCAGGTTGGGGGTTGTTTTTCGAAATTTTTTGCTCAAAAACTAGGTTTTTTGACCATAACCCAAAATTTTTGTTCTTACCACAACAAGTTTTATTCCATAATCGGCTAGCCCGCGCGGAGACGCGTCTCTGGACACCTCGGTCGAGGGCCTAGCTCGAAATAAAACTGTTTGTTTTTACATATTAGTGAATTTCTCATAAACGTTATAAGTACCAAAATCCACCTAAGGGAACAAGCAAATTATAAAAGTATCGATAACTTTCTTATTTAGGGTCCGATTTTGAAGCTGTTTTCAGCTATTTTAGACAAAACTAGGCTTCCGCTTAGTACCTGACCGGTTTGCACCCGAATTTACGCACCCTTGAAAAACTTCCCTTAGAAAATCAACATTTTTAATAATTTTCATTTTAAAAAGTCAAAATCTACGTTGTTTTCAAAATTTTTGTTTTTGTTTCAGTAGATTATAGTTGCAATAGTACTCATCCTTCATCCCTGAAATTTGGTCCGCGATCCGTGTACCCGAATTCAGGTTGGGGGTTGTTTTTCGAAATTTTTTGCTCAAAAACTAGGTTTTTTGACCATAACCCAAAATTTTTGTTCTTACCACAACAAGTTTTATTCCATAATCGGCTAGCCCGCGCGGAGACGCGTCTCTGGACACCTCGGTCGAGGGCCTAGCTCGAAATAAAACTGTTTGTTTTTACATATTAGTGAATTTCTCATAAACGTTATAAGTACCAAAATCCACCTAAGGGAACAAGCAAATTATAAAAGTATCGATAACTTTCTTATTTAGGGTCCGATTTTGAAGCTGTTTTCAGCTATTTTAGACAAAACTAGGCTTCCGCTTAGTACCTGACCGGTTTGCACCCGAATTTACGCACCCTTGAAAAACTTCCCTTAGAAAATCAACATTTTTAATAATTTTCATTTTAAAAAGTCAAAATCTACGTTGTTTTCAAAATTTTTGTTTTTGTTTCAGTAGATTATAGTTGCAATAGTACTCATCCTTCATCCCTGAAATTTGGTCCGCGATCCGTGTACCCGAATTCAGGTTGGGGGTTGTTTTTCGAAATTTTTTGCTCAAAAACTAGGTTTTTTGACCATAACCCAAAATTTTTGTTCTTACCACAACAAGTTTTATTCCATAATCGGCTAGCCCGCGCGGAGACGCGTCTCTGGACACCTCGGTCGAGGGCCTAGCTCGAAATAAAACTGTTTGTTTTTACATATTAGTGAATTTCTCATAAACGTTATAAGTACCAAAATCCACCTAAGGGAACAAGCAAATTATAAAAGTATCGATAACTTTCTTATTTAGGGTCCGATTTTGAAGCTGTTTTCAGCTATTTTAGACAAAACTAGGCTTCCGCTTAGTACCTGACCGGTTTGCACCCGAATTTACGCACCCTTGAAAAACTTCCCTTAGAAAATCAACATTTTTAATAATTTTCATTTTAAAAAGTCAAAATCTACGTTGTTTTCAAAATTTTTGTTTTTGTTTCAGTAGATTATAGTTGCAATAGTACTCATCCTTCATCCCTGAAATTTGGTCCGCGATCCGTGTACCCGAATTCAGGTTGGGGGTTGTTTTTCGAAATTTTTTGCTCAAAAACTAGGTTTTTTGACCATAACCCAAAATTTTTGTTCTTACCACAACAAGTTTTATTCCATAATCGGCTAGCCCGCGCGGAGACGCGTCTCTGGACACCTCGGTCGAGGGCCTAGCTCGAAATAAAACTGTTTGTTTTTACATATTAGTGAATTTCTCATAAACGTTATAAGTACCAAAATCCACCTAAGGGAACAAGCAAATTATAAAAGTATCGATAACTTTCTTATTTAGGGTCCGATTTTGAAGCTGTTTTCAGCTATTTTAGACAAAACTAGGCTTCCGCTTAGTACCTGACCGGTTTGCACCCGAATTTACGCACCCTTGAAAAACTTCCCTTAGAAAATCAACATTTTTAATAATTTTCATTTTAAAAAGTCAAAATCTACGTTGTTTTCAAAATTTTTGTTTTTGTTTCAGTAGATTATAGTTGCAATAGTACTCATCCTTCATCCCTGAAATTTGGTCCGCGATCCGTGTACCCGAATTCAGGTTGGGGGTTGTTTTTCGAAATTTTTTGCTCAAAAACTAGGTTTTTTGACCATAACCCAAAATTTTTGTTCTTACCACAACAAGTTTTATTCCATAATCGGCTAGCCCGCGCGGAGACGCGTCTCTGGACACCTCGGTCGAGGGCCTAGCTCGAAATAAAACTGTTTGTTTTTACATATTAGTGAATTTCTCATAAACGTTATAAGTACCAAAATCCACCTAAGGGAACAAGCAAATTATAAAAGTATCGATAACTTTCTTATTTAGGGTCCGATTTTGAAGCTGTTTTCAGCTATTTTAGACAAAACTAGGCTTCCGCTTAGTACCTGACCGGTTTGCACCCGAATTTACGCACCCTTGAAAAACTTCCCTTAGAAAATCAACATTTTTAATAATTTTCATTTTAAAAAGTCAAAATCTACGTTGTTTTCAAAATTTTTGTTTTTGTTTCAGTAGATTATAGTTGCAATAGTACTCATCCTTCATCCCTGAAATTTGGTCCGCGATCCGTGTACCCGAATTCAGGTTGGGGGTTGTTTTTCGAAATTTTTTGCTCAAAAACTAGGTTTTTTGACCATAACCCAAAATTTTTGTTCTTACCACAACAAGTTTTATTCCATAATCGGCTAGCCCGCGCGGAGACGCGTCTCTGGACACCTCGGTCGAGGGCCTAGCTCGAAATAAAACTGTTTGTTTTTACATATTAGTGAATTTCTCATAAACGTTATAAGTACCAAAATCCACCTAAGGGAACAAGCAAATTATAAAAGTATCGATAACTTTCTTATTTAGGGTCCGATTTTGAAGCTGTTTTCAGCTATTTTAGACAAAACTAGGCTTCCGCTTAGTACCTGACCGGTTTGCACCCGAATTTACGCACCCTTGAAAAACTTCCCTTAGAAAATCAACATTTTTAATAATTTTCATTTTAAAAAGTCAAAATCTACGTTGTTTTCAAAATTTTTGTTTTTGTTTCAGTAGATTATAGTTGCAATAGTACTCATCCTTCATCCCTGAAATTTGGTCCGCGATCCGTGTACCCGAATTCAGGTTGGGGGTTGTTTTTCGAAATTTTTTGCTCAAAAACTAGGTTTTTTGACCATAACCCAAAATTTTTGTTCTTACCACAACAAGTTTTATTCCATAATCGGCTAGCCCGCGCGGAGACGCGTCTCTGGACACCTCGGTCGAGGGCCTAGCTCGAAATAAAACTGTTTGTTTTTACATATTAGTGAATTTCTCATAAACGTTATAAGTACCAAAATCCACCTAAGGGAACAAGCAAATTATAAAAGTATCGATAACTTTCTTATTTAGGGTCCGATTTTGAAGCTGTTTTCAGCTATTTTAGACAAAACTAGGCTTCCGCTTAGTACCTGACCGGTTTGCACCCGAATTTACGCACCCTTGAAAAACTTCCCTTAGAAAATCAACATTTTTAATAATTTTCATTTTAAAAAGTCAAAATCTACGTTGTTTTCAAAATTTTTGTTTTTGTTTCAGTAGATTATAGTTGCAATAGTACTCATCCTTCATCCCTGAAATTTGGTCCGCGATCCGTGTACCCGAATTCAGGTTGGGGGTTGTTTTTCGAAATTTTTTGCTCAAAAACTAGGTTTTTTGACCATAACCCAAAATTTTTGTTCTTACCACAACAAGTTTTATTCCATAATCGGCTAGCCCGCGCGGAGACGCGTCTCTGGACACCTCGGTCGAGGGCCTAGCTCGAAATAAAACTGTTTGTTTTTACATATTAGTGAATTTCTCATAAACGTTATAAGTACCAAAATCCACCTAAGGGAACAAGCAAATTATAAAAGTATCGATAACTTTCTTATTTAGGGTCCGATTTTGAAGCTGTTTTCAGCTATTTTAGACAAAACTAGGCTTCCGCTTAGTACCTGACCGGTTTGCACCCGAATTTACGCACCCTTGAAAAACTTCCCTTAGAAAATCAACATTTTTAATAATTTTCATTTTAAAAAGTCAAAATCTACGTTGTTTTCAAAATTTTTGTTTTTGTTTCAGTAGATTATAGTTGCAATAGTACTCATCCTTCATCCCTGAAATTTGGTCCGCGATCCGTGTACCCGAATTCAGGTTGGGGGTTGTTTTTCGAAATTTTTTGCTCAAAAACTAGGTTTTTTGACCATAACCCAAAATTTTTGTTCTTACCACAACAAGTTTTATTCCATAATCGGCTAGCCCGCGCGGAGACGCGTCTCTGGACACCTCGGTCGAGGGCCTAGCTCGAAATAAAACTGTTTGTTTTTACATATTAGTGAATTTCTCATAAACGTTATAAGTACCAAAATCCACCTAAGGGAACAAGCAAATTATAAAAGTATCGATAACTTTCTTATTTAGGGTCCGATTTTGAAGCTGTTTTCAGCTATTTTAGACAAAACTAGGCTTCCGCTTAGTACCTGACCGGTTTGCACCCGAATTTACGCACCCTTGAAAAACTTCCCTTAGAAAATCAACATTTTTAATAATTTTCATTTTAAAAAGTCAAAATCTACGTTGTTTTCAAAATTTTTGTTTTTGTTTCAGTAGATTATAGTTGCAATAGTACTCATCCTTCATCCCTGAAATTTGGTCCGCGATCCGTGTACCCGAATTCAGGTTGGGGGTTGTTTTTCGAAATTTTTTGCTCAAAAACTAGGTTTTTTGACCATAACCCAAAATTTTTGTTCTTACCACAACAAGTTTTATTCCATAATCGGCTAGCCCGCGCGGAGACGCGTCTCTGGACACCTCGGTCGAGGGCCTAGCTCGAAATAAAACTGTTTGTTTTTACATATTAGTGAATTTCTCATAAACGTTATAAGTACCAAAATCCACCTAAGGGAACAAGCAAATTATAAAAGTATCGATAACTTTCTTATTTAGGGTCCGATTTTGAAGCTGTTTTCAGCTATTTTAGACAAAACTAGGCTTCCGCTTAGTACCTGACCGGTTTGCACCCGAATTTACGCACCCTTGAAAAACTTCCCTTAGAAAATCAACATTTTTAATAATTTTCATTTTAAAAAGTCAAAATCTACGTTGTTTTCAAAATTTTTGTTTTTGTTTCAGTAGATTATAGTTGCAATAGTACTCATCCTTCATCCCTGAAATTTGGTCCGCGATCCGTGTACCCGAATTCAGGTTGGGGGTTGTTTTTCGAAATTTTTTGCTCAAAAACTAGGTTTTTTGACCATAACCCAAAATTTTTGTTCTTACCACAACAAGTTTTATTCCATAATCGGCTAGCCCGCGCGGAGACGCGTCTCTGGACACCTCGGTCGAGGGCCTAGCTCGAAATAAAACTGTTTGTTTTTACATATTAGTGAATTTCTCATAAACGTTATAAGTACCAAAATCCACCTAAGGGAACAAGCAAATTATAAAAGTATCGATAACTTTCTTATTTAGGGTCCGATTTTGAAGCTGTTTTCAGCTATTTTAGACAAAACTAGGCTTCCGCTTAGTACCTGACCGGTTTGCACCCGAATTTACGCACCCTTGAAAAACTTCCCTTAGAAAATCAACATTTTTAATAATTTTCATTTTAAAAAGTCAAAATCTACGTTGTTTTCAAAATTTTTGTTTTTGTTTCAGTAGATTATAGTTGCAATAGTACTCATCCTTCATCCCTGAAATTTGGTCCGCGATCCGTGTACCCGAATTCAGGTTGGGGGTTGTTTTTCGAAATTTTTTGCTCAAAAACTAGGTTTTTTGACCATAACCCAAAATTTTTGTTCTTACCACAACAAGTTTTATTCCATAATCGGCTAGCCCGCGCGGAGACGCGTCTCTGGACACCTCGGTCGAGGGCCTAGCTCGAAATAAAACTGTTTGTTTTTACATATTAGTGAATTTCTCATAAACGTTATAAGTACCAAAATCCACCTAAGGGAACAAGCAAATTATAAAAGTATCGATAACTTTCTTATTTAGGGTCCGATTTTGAAGCTGTTTTCAGCTATTTTAGACAAAACTAGGCTTCCGCTTAGTACCTGACCGGTTTGCACCCGAATTTACGCACCCTTGAAAAACTTCCCTTAGAAAATCAACATTTTTAATAATTTTCATTTTAAAAAGTCAAAATCTACGTTGTTTTCAAAATTTTTGTTTTTGTTTCAGTAGATTATAGTTGCAATAGTACTCATCCTTCATCCCTGAAATTTGGTCCGCGATCCGTGTACCCGAATTCAGGTTGGGGGTTGTTTTTCGAAATTTTTTGCTCAAAAACTAGGTTTTTTGACCATAACCCAAAATTTTTGTTCTTACCACAACAAGTTTTATTCCATAATCGGCTAGCCCGCGCGGAGACGCGTCTCTGGACACCTCGGTCGAGGGCCTAGCTCGAAATAAAACTGTTTGTTTTTACATATTAGTGAATTTCTCATAAACGTTATAAGTACCAAAATCCACCTAAGGGAACAAGCAAATTATAAAAGTATCGATAACTTTCTTATTTAGGGTCCGATTTTGAAGCTGTTTTCAGCTATTTTAGACAAAACTAGGCTTCCGCTTAGTACCTGACCGGTTTGCACCCGAATTTACGCACCCTTGAAAAACTTCCCTTAGAAAATCAACATTTTTAATAATTTTCATTTTAAAAAGTCAAAATCTACGTTGTTTTCAAAATTTTTGTTTTTGTTTCAGTAGATTATAGTTGCAATAGTACTCATCCTTCATCCCTGAAATTTGGTCCGCGATCCGTGTACCCGAATTCAGGTTGGGGGTTGTTTTTCGAAATTTTTTGCTCAAAAACTAGGTTTTTTGACCATAACCCAAAATTTTTGTTCTTACCACAACAAGTTTTATTCCATAATCGGCTAGCCCGCGCGGAGACGCGTCTCTGGACACCTCGGTCGAGGGCCTAGCTCGAAATAAAACTGTTTGTTTTTACATATTAGTGAATTTCTCATAAACGTTATAAGTACCAAAATCCACCTAAGGGAACAAGCAAATTATAAAAGTATCGATAACTTTCTTATTTAGGGTCCGATTTTGAAGCTGTTTTCAGCTATTTTAGACAAAACTAGGCTTCCGCTTAGTACCTGACCGGTTTGCACCCGAATTTACGCACCCTTGAAAAACTTCCCTTAGAAAATCAACATTTTTAATAATTTTCATTTTAAAAAGTCAAAATCTACGTTGTTTTCAAAATTTTTGTTTTTGTTTCAGTAGATTATAGTTGCAATAGTACTCATCCTTCATCCCTGAAATTTGGTCCGCGATCCGTGTACCCGAATTCAGGTTGGGGGTTGTTTTTCGAAATTTTTTGCTCAAAAACTAGGTTTTTTGACCATAACCCAAAATTTTTGTTCTTACCACAACAAGTTTTATTCCATAATCGGCTAGCCCGCGCGGAGACGCGTCTCTGGACACCTCGGTCGAGGGCCTAGCTCGAAATAAAAATCCCCGCCCACCCACCCTATAGTGTATAGGAAGGCTGGAGTGGTCGGCAATCACATTTTTTTTTTTATTCTTATTTTGGCTCTTTTAGCTTTTATTGTATCTATTTATATCGTTTTGGCTGGGTTTTAAGGGTTCGGAGTGCTGTAAAACTGAAACCTCTACAAATTTGACAAAATTTTGCGAAAGCGTGTACATTTTATTTATGACAGTATTTATTGATACGATCTGTGTGTTGTTTTGTATATTTATTATCTTATACTATCTGTGTTTCCCCCCTTTACAGGGACATAGAAGTAGCTAGTGTCCTTTGCCGCACTCCTCTCTCCCCGGGCAGATATTTTGACGTGACTTCCTATTTACAAGGGTCCTTCTTATTTCATCTGTTCGCATATAAAACAACATGTTCCGCACCCCATCAAGTACCGTGAATACGTATGGCTCCAGTAGCTCGCCGCGTTCAGCGGAAAAAGCGGGGCGTTCACCTGCTTCACTGGCGAGGAGGAGAATCTCCTTCGGAGACGATACTCGTTCCGCCTCTCAGGACGGCCCTGCTACCCCGGGGACGCGCCGAGCTGCTGCGGATGCCTCCAGACAGCTCAAAGGGCCTGATGCCGGGTACCCCAGTCGCACTGCGGAGGCGAGAGCTTGCCTCAGCAAGGCAAAAGTCAACTTGGGCAACTCTCGCAACCTCAGGACCGACATTAAGACTGCGGTGCTCGAGGCAATAAACAGGCTTTTTGAGCTCGTCAAAGAATCTGAGCGAGAAAGGGCCCCTGCCGCACCAACAGCCGTACCAGTATCCGTGCCCGCTGCTGACCGCTGTCCTGACTCCGACTCCGATTTTCTTGTTGGCCAGACTGAGCTCGTCCAGACAATGAAGGAGCACATCTCTTTGATTAAGGAGAACTCCGAAGAATTGGTCAAACTGCAAGCCAGTCTGGCTAACAGGGAAACTGTTGTAGAGACAACATACGCAAGTGCAGCAGCCGCCACTAAGAGCCACACCGGGGCTCAGGCCCTGGAGCGAACGACGCTGCACTCCGTGGTTGTCTCATCAACGCAAGAGATGGACACAAGTGACGAAGTCCTCGAAAGAGTGAGGAAAGCAATGGACGCGAAGGAGGGCTGGGTGCGCGTAGAGAGGGTCCGAAAGGCCAAAGACCAAAAGGTCATTATGGGGTGCGAGACAAGAGAGGAAAGGCAGAAAATTAAAGCGCGACTAGAAGCAGCCGGAGTAAACCTCGTCGTCGAGGAGGTGAAAAATCGAGACCCGCTTCTGATTCTAAGGGATGTGTTGTTGATACACAATGACGAAGAAGTCTTGAGGGCCCTTAGGAATCAGAACCGGGAGATATTTCACGGCCTCGACGACAAGGAACAAAAAATGAGCGTCAAGTTCAGGAGGAAGACACGCAATCCACACGCCAATCACGTTGTGCTCGCTGTTACCCCTACTATCTGGAGGAGAGCGATCGAGGTAGGAAAACTTCGCGTCGACCTCCAAAGAGTACGCGTCGAGGACCAGACGCCTCTGGTGCAGTGCACCCGCTGCTTGGCCTACGGGCACGGCAAACGCCTGTGCACGGAGCCAGCCGATCTGTGTAGCCACTGCGGTGGTCTTCACCTTAGGGTAGACTGCCCGGTTAGACAGATCGGCGAAGCGGCGGTTTGCATTAACTGCACCAGAGCTAAACTAGGGGCCACCGAGCACAACGCGTTCTATAATGAATGCCCGGTGCGAAGGAAGTGGGACGCATTCGCAAGAGCTTCGATAGCTTACTGCTAAAGTTGGCGAAGCGACCACTTCCAAGCACAAAAACTTTCCGAGATCGGCACAGCCGAAGAGTAGGCGCACAGAGCGGGCCGCTGGGGTTGGTTTTGTGGAAAAGGATAACTGCAGGAAATTTCGTAAGGAAACGACCAACGTTAGACGACACCTAAAGTTAGCCCTAGCGGACTCGTTTGGTTGTGTCGAAATTGTCTTTGAAGCCTGCTGCTATCTCTTGAGAGTGGTTTTGTTATATTTGTTAATTGATATTTTAATATATAATAATAATATACTTTTAAATATCACAGACACAAAATAATGTAATAAAGCCAAACTATAACAAAATAATAAATGAAAGAATAAAACAAAATCTAAAATTCAAACGATGTCGCAACAGATAGCTTTACATTAGGCATTAATAGACGGGAACAAAAGACAAAAATAACAACTTATAAAAACATTCATAAACATTAAGATGGTATATTAAAAACGGTAAAATCTAAAAAATAAGCATAATCAAAACACAAATATACAATCATATAGTAAATTAGTAAATTTAAACAGGATAATAAAAATAATATCGGAAATCAGGATAAAGTATATAAAAACAGTTCTATATATAAAATGATAAATCTTTAACAAAGAGCGTGGTCTCCTCGACCTCATATTAACAAGTCGCTAATTAAGGCAAAACAAATCGCAAAAGAAGGTCTCTGACTACGTTAGAGGGACACTAGCGGGGCAGGAGTGTGGTTTTAGCCGGTTCGAGTCCGGCACTACCTCGACTGTCTCACCACCCGTGAGATAGTCGAGGTGTCCGTGGGGATTTCCCACTCCTGCCAAAACAAAAAAAAAAAAAAAAAAACCTAACCTAACCTAACCTAACCTAACCTAACCTAACCTAACCTAACCTAACCTAACCTAACCTAACCTAACCTAACCTAACCTAACCTAACCTAACCTAACCTAACCTAACCTAACCTAACCTAACCTAACCTAACCTAACCTAACCTAACCTAACCTAACCTAACCTAACCTAACCTAACCTAACCTAACCTAACCTAACCTAACCTAACCTAACCTAACCTAACCTAACCTAACCTAACCTAACCTAACCTAACCTAACCTAACCTAACCTAACCTAACCTAACCTAACCTAACCTAACCTAACCTAACCTAACCTAACCTAACCTAACCTAACCCAGTAACCGATCGAACATCGTCATATTAACATCAGCTCCGCGTTAAAAATTCGTATAAATTACACGCGTTGAGGTACGTGCGCAAATAAGTTACCAGTGAAATTGTGCAGTGATAAATCACCAGGATACGTGTGGGCAAGTGTCTATCATCAAGGGTTGCGGAGCAGGAACCCCTGGACTTCAGTTGGGAATAACACAGCACAGGTCAGTGGAGTTGTTCTACCGATATATGGTCCTGATAGAGGCGAAAAAGGCCAATCTACCAACACCAAGATCAGCAAAATTGGAGAAGAAATCTGGGTGATATTAAGGTTTGAAAACCCCTTAAAACCACGTGTTTTTGTGAGAAAATAACCTCACTTTCGCACCACGTGTTTTTCTTACAAAAGGCGTCACCACAAGCCAGTCATATCAACCAACGCTGAAGACTCCGAAGCCGGCCGAGGAATTTGCCTCCAGACCAGTCATAGACGTGACGACATCGCGGCTTGAAGCCAGGTAAGTTCTGAGGGTACTCCTAAACCCCTTGTCCTAACCCCTCCGTGTTTGGGTTCTTTCGACTTGGGACTCCAGGATCTTTCCTGGTTCACCTAAACCCTAACCCGTTATAACTACCCCCTCCCTCCCCTCACAATCCCCACCTACCACCCCCTTACAAGATTCCACCCTTAAATTAGAACTGACAGAAAGTCTCTCCCTTTACTGTTCTACCTCCCCCTCCCCGTGACCCTATTCATACCGTCATACCCCCCCCACTTTACCCCTTGACCCCCACCTTGCCTACCCCCCCCCCCCAACCTCTTAGTCGACCCACGAAACATACCCCCTCCCCCCTCACCCCCTCAGGACTACCTCACCCCCCCGCGATCTATTTTTGTTCCCGTTGACCCTAGACAGCCAAGTTTGGGCTTGTTTTAAAGGGCACGAAAAGTTCTTTCACTTGGCCCCAACAGAAACCTAAAATTTGGAACCGCCTACGAGCAGCGATTCATTAACATCAAAAAAAAAAAAAGAAATACTTTCACTGGAAACTGACCACCATCTGAGCGCGTACAGAGCTCACAACATCGAGCTCTGTAAGTGTCGGGCTCCTCATTGGATAGCAGACGCAGAACATCAGCGACAGCAGACGCAGAACACCAGCGAAAACACCAGTGAGTCCATACATACTATCTGATAAAAAAAAAAAAAAAAAAAAAAAAAAAAAAAAAAAAAAAAAGTTTATCTATATAACATATCGCTAGATTTAAGTATATCTCAATTTTTAATCATATTATAAGACCTGCTTTGTTAAGCTATAAATTATTGTATACTTATAAATCCATCCCCCACTTCTACCACGATCATGAGTTCCAAACAGACTTCCACCTCTCGTAAACAGACCACGGATGTCGTAAAAGCCCCTAAATCGCTTAGGGAAAAAGTCCTTAAAAATACCGCTAAGTCAATTGTTTCGGAAAAGACAGCGCGTCCATCGCAAGTGCCCCAGGTGCCAAAAGCGGCGTCGGAACCAGAAATCACCAACAGGACACCACCACCATCAACAGTGCCAGAGATGCAAGAAGATCGTGCATTATTGGAAAAAGTCATCCAATGGGAACAGTGCGGTATTTCCCCCCCCCACCCGATCATTTCAGACGAGGAAAGCTCTGTGACCTCCTCTGCGAGCGGAGCCCCTACGAGTGGACGGCCTAGCCTCCTTTACAAAACGCCGAGAAGGGGTACAGGGGTGGAAATGGACCTGGCCACAAGGGAAGCCAACGATCTCCTCCAAAAAGGGAAAGACGCCCTGGAAGCGGCAGGAAATATGAAGAGAGAGTGCAAAGTGACGGCTCACGAGTGCTTACAGGGCCTTTATGAGACGGCCTTGTCACTTGCTGACTCAAGAGCGCGCCATAAGTTTAACCTCGAGAAGGAGCGCTCTCGACACGCACAAGAACTTGTGCGGGTCGAGAGAGCTCACACTCGGGAACTTATGTCACTGAAAGTTGAGCTCTCCCTCATAAGAACGGACGTGTCCGACACAAAAAAGGAGGCGAAAGGGATCCGGGAATGGCTGGGACACGAGACCCTTGAAGCCTTCAACGGCATCAAGGAGGTACGTAAAGAGATAGTAACAGCAAGCATGAAAAGTCGGACGGAACACGAAAAGACAAGGCAAGAATGTGCTAAAGCCCCGGGGGATCCGAAGTGGGATACAATGGGGGCTAGCCTTACTCGCCTAGACACAACCGTAACCAGCGTCTCCAATCAGCTGGACGTGCTCCGAAAGACTTTAGAAAGGCTAAAGGAAGATCTCACCCAGCCCAAGACATCGCAGCCGGACCCGAGTAGCCGCGAGACAGAGACAGAACCAAGCCTGCTCACGACAAACACGTTCGAAGTGGAAATGGAAAAATTGCACATCCAGCTGCAAGCCATCATCAACAGGCCTGTCGTGTCACCTCCACCACCACACCCACCACTCAACATCACACAACATCTTAAACCAATCTCAGAAAGGCTGGAGATGGTCTCAGCAGACGTGCGAGTTTTACGCGATAAAGAGCAGGTTATGCAAGCGCCCCCGGCGCCTAATCTGGAAGCGGAACTCGCCGTCGGGGAAGTAAAAAAGACCCTCCAGAACATTGAGAAAGGGGTAGCGGAACTGGGCAAAGTGGATAAACTGCCTCAACAACAGCAGAATCCCAGAACCTTTGCCCAGGTTGTCAACACGCCCAAGCCACCAAAACTACCTAATCACACCCTGATCGTCTCGTCAACGAATCCCCAGCACACTGGAGATAATGTGATCGAGAGGATCAGGACCGCCCTGGACCTCAAAACAAGCGGAGCCCGAGTTGACGCTGTCCGGAAGGCGAGGAACCAGAAAGTAGTCCTCAGGTGCGCCAGTAAGTCGGACTTAAATGCAATAAGAGACCAATTTAAGGCGAACGCAGGGCTCAAGGTCCAGGAGCCAAAACCCCAAAACCCCCTCGTCTGCATCAAAGGAGTGCTGGCCAGCTACAGCGACGAGGAGATAGTCGATCTCCTTAAAGCGCAAAACAAACACCTTTTGCAGGACGTCGCTGTAGATGGATTCACCTTAAAGATGCGGTATAGGAAGCGCGCAAGAAATCCCCACGAGTGTCACCCTGTTCTGGAGCTCTCTCCAGAACTGTGGAAATGCTACACGCAGGCGCGAAAAGTGCATGTCGGAATCAAGCGTTGCTCGATTGAAGACCAGTCCCCGTTGGTGCAGTGCTCAAAGTGCCTAGGATATGGACACAATAGGACCATATGTAAGGCTGGAAAAGAAGCCTGCAGTTACTGCAGTGGAGCACACAGCAGCGGCGACTGCCTCACTCGAGCAGACGGCAAACAGCCCACCTGCATAAACTGCAAGGTGGCAAAGAGATCGGGCAGCGACATAGCACACACAGCGTACAGCGAGGATTGCCAAGAACGCCAAAAGTGGGATGGAATAGCAAGGTCGCGCGTTTCCTATTGCTAAGGGCGACCAAGAACAACCAGTCACACCTCAAAACAAGTCAAGGCCGACGGCAAGATTAAAGTTCATTCAAATTAATCTTCAACGCTCCAAACTAGCCACAGAAGAACTCCACATGACGGCTCAGAGTAAGGGAATTTCAGTTGCACTTGTTCAAGAGCCATACGTAGGAAGAACAGGTGTAATGAAACAAAATCCTGGCACGCATGTCATCCAGTGCAGCCTCAATCGCCAAAAACCAGTTAAGGCGGCGATCGTTGTGTTCGGTGACAACCTTGAGGTCATTCACGACCCCCAGCTTGTTACCGAGAACATCGCCGCTGTCTTGCTGAAGGCGGGCCAGCTCAGTCTTGGGGTGCTATCGGTTTATTTTGAGGGTGACCAAGAAATAGAACCCTACATTTGTGAAACCAACTCAAAAATAGAAAAACTACACACAAACAACATCATAGTGGGAGGTGACATAAACGCTTGGAGCCAGTGGTGGGGGAGTGTCTCCGAAAACCATCGCGGGGCAGCGTACAACTCATTTCTCAACGAGCGTGATCTCCAGATCCTAAACGTGGGCCAAACACCGACGTTTGAGACTTACAGAGGAGACAGGTGGTGCACAAGCCACGTTGACGTGACTGTTTGCAGCCTGTCGTTGTTCGGCAAGGTCGAGGAGTGGCGGGTAGAAAGAAGTCTTATAACTTCAGACCACAATGCAATAACCTTCTCAATGCGTTTAGAAAAGGCCTTGGAACCTCTAAGGCCAGTCTCGACGCGCATCTACAACACAAAGAAGGCAAAGTGGACCGATTTCAACACACACTTCAAGACTAGCCTGGCGGATAACAACTTAACATCAGTAAGAGTCTCGGACGCCCCAAGCCCGGAAGATCTGGAGGCACTCGTCATAATCTACACACAATACATCCATCACTCTTGCGAGGAAGCGATCCCAAAACTGGGGCCGCCTAAAGAAAACGCCAAGCCCCCATGGTGGACCCCTTCTCTAGACCGTCTCCAAAGAGATGCATTAACAAAAAAGAGAAGGATCCGAAACGCCGCCGCTTGCCGGAGACACTTCACCATCCAAGAATACGTGCAAGCTAAAAATACATACATCACAGCAGCGACAGAAGCAGCCACGACCAACTGGAAGGAGTTCTGCTCGAAGCAGGAGCGAGAAAGCATGTGGGACGGTATCTACAGGGTACTAAGGAAGACAGCCAGAAGACAGGACGATGCGCTCCTGAGAAATACCGCAGGTGAGACGCTCAGCCCTGAGCAATCTGCGGATCTTCTGGCAAAAACCTTTTACCCCGATGACTCAACGGATGCCGAAGAGCCATACCACACTGCACTGAGGAGGCTAGCGGAGCAGAAGAATCCGCAAGGACTGTCTGCCGACGATCCACCCTTTACGGAGGCGGAGCTGGAAATGGTTTTGCTAAAACAAAATCCGAAAAAAGCCCCTGGCCCTGATGGATTAACGGCAGACATCTGCACAGCGGCAATAAACTGTGATCGGGAGTTGTTCTTAGCGATAGCCAACAAGTGCCTGTCGCTATCACACTTTCCGAAGCAGTGGAAGGTCGCCCACGTGTGCATCCTTCGCAAGCCAGGAAAGGACGACTATACCAGCCCAAAGTCCTACAGGCCAATAGGTCTGCTCTCAGTCCTAGGAAAAATCGTCGAGAAGCTTGTAGTAGGCAGACTCCAGTGGCACTTTCTCCCAACACTCAACATAAATCAATTTGGATTCATGCCGCAGCGTGGCACCGAGGACGCCCTCTATGCTCTAATAGGACACTTGCGTGCCGAAATCAAAGCTAAAAAGATCGTGCTTTTGATATCATTGGACATAGAGGGGGCCTTCGATAACGCGTGGTGGCCAGCACTTAAAAGACAGATGGTAGTGAAAAATTGTCCGAAAAACTTATACGCCCTCGTCACCTCGTACTTGGAAGACCGTAAAGTCAGGGTCAACTATGCCAGAGCTTCTAGCGAAAAGGGTACCACGAAAGGATGCGTCCAGGGCTCAATTGCCGGACCGACGTTTTGGAACCTAATCCTAGATTCACTCCTACACAGAATGGCTAGAATGGGGGTATACTGCCAAGCGTTCGCAGACGACGTTGTCCTTGTCCTCTCGGACTTTAAGACCGGTCCCCTGCAGCAATCAGCCAACGATACGCTAGACATAGTATCGGAATGGGGCGTCAAAAATAAGCTACGTTTCGCCGCACACAAGACCAATGCGATGGTGCTAACGAGAAAGCTTAAATACGATGTTCCGGTAATCCACATGTCGGGCACTCGGCTGAACCTTGTCAACGAGGTCAAGCTGCTAGGTCTCACCATAGACTCCAAGCTCACCTTCAATGCGCACGTTTCTGCAACCTGTAAGAAGGCTGCAGAAATTTACAAGCAGTTGGCATGCGCGGCAAAGGTGACCTGGGGTCTCAACAGAGAAATAATAAGGACAATATACGTGTCGGTGATAGAGCCCATCGTGATGTACGCAGCGAGTGCGTGGGCCCCCGCAGCTGAGAAACTGATGTCAAGGAATCAGTTTGACTCACTGCAGAGAGGCTTCACACAGAAGATCTGCAAAGCGTACCGCACGGTGTCTCTGACATCGGCACTCATCCTCTCAGGCCAACTCCCCCTAGATCTCCGAGTAATCGAGGCCGCAACCCTCTTCAAGATCAAGAAAGGTCATTCTCAAGAGTTCATACCGCCGGGCTGCGAGCTGGAGTGCATCGTGCACCACTCCCAAAACCCCCACCCAGCGCTGCTCAGAACAACAGAGTACGCACGCCTAGAGGACTTGACTCCCGAAACCCTAGAATCCCACCAAATTATCGGTCCCCAAATATACACCGACGGCAGCAAGCTAGAGGGGAAAGTGGGAGCTGCTCTAACTTGGTGGGAAAACGGCGAAGAGTCTATGTCCAGTTCTTTTGGCTTGGAGGCTCACAACACGGTTTTCCAATCGGAAATGTACGCTCTCTTCAGAGCTGTCAAGATGGCAAGAGAATCCAGGGTGGCCTCCATCAGTATCTTAAGCGACTCAAGATCGTCGCTTGACCTGCTGAGGAGTCCCTCTGTCACTCACCACCTGGCACTAGACATCAAGAGATGCGTCCGCGAGATTGAAGAAGAGGGCCGAGAAGTGAGGTTCTTCTGGCTCAGAGCCCACGTGGGAACTGCCGGGAACGAAAGAGCGGATGAGCTGGCCAAGGAGGCAGCTCTAACAAACCAAATAGCGGAATATGACAAGGTCCCCGTATCGTACGTGAGAAAAAAGATAAGGGAGGGGACTGTTAAGAAATGGCAAGCGCGATACGATTCCTCTAGTACGGGAGCGGTGACAAAAGTGTTCTTCCCCGACGTCTTAGCGGCGAAAAAGACACTCCGTGACACAGCTCTCACACCGGTCCATGTACAAGTTCTAACAGGACATGGAGGATTCTCAGCGTATCTCCACCGGTTTCACCTTAAAGACAGTCCCTCGTGCGTCTGTGACCCCAACTGCGATGAAACAGTCTGGCACCTACTCTTCGAATGCCCAAGGTTTAGTTGCGATAGAATGGAGTTAGAAATTAAAATCGAAACCCAGCTGAGCCAGTCCACACTCCATCAGATCATGGGGAGACCGGCCACTAGAAATCCATTCCTGGCATTCGCGAGCAAAGTCGCCATAGTCGCTGCAAAGGGGAACAAAACGGACACTACCTTGCAAAGCCGAAACCTACCATCGTCTAGGCAAACAGCTACAATTACCACCACACAAACCACAACAACACTTACCACAACAATACTAACCACAACAACCCAAACCACAGCAACAATAACCACAACAACACAATGCACAGCGACACAAACCACAACAACATTAACCACAACAACACAAAACACAACAACACATGCAACAGAGGCCAGCCTCCTAAACTCAAGTACCATGCCCATCGCGCAATTCCTGGCATGCGGAGGAGAAGGAGTCCCAGGCGTAAGACTGCGAGGAGTCGCTCTCTTCATGAACAGAGAGGCAGAAAAGCTAGGTATAAGCTTCTGTATTGGCTCAAGCCGAGCTGCGGCCCGAATACCTATTTCACCGGGCCTTGCCACCTTGATCAACGGAAGCACCACCAAAACGAGCATGAGAGGTAGTAAGTACGCCGCACTGCCTCAAGTAGAAGTAGCCACACACCGATGCCGTCTAGTGCGATTCAAAGGAAAGACGATCGCATTATTCGAGTGGCGCGAGGAGACTTCTTTCGCTCAGGCAAGCTCGTTGCTTCAACAGATCGCGGAGGCAGGAGAACACACGGCTCTCACAGCCCGTACTATAAGTGTTGATGCCATGGTGATAGGAGGAGATCGAGGGGATATCGCTGATCGCTTTGGGTGCTTGAAAGCCTCAGAACATCATGAGGTAGTCGTGTATGAGGACCGAGGGGAAACTCTAAGCTTCCTCAAAGCCCCCAGAGACCCAACAGCTAGTGCGACGAGGCCTACAACTAGCCCTACCACACAAAGCGGATCAGAGAGAGCTCAGCAAAAGGCAGCCGCCGATAAAGCTGCGAAGGGACCGAGGCATACCATCAGCCCAGAGGACCAGGCCCGGTCAAAGAGCCGTCTGAAGACCTTCACCACTTTCTTCAGAGCACTTCTCCCAAGCACCAGTGGCAAATCACCAGCCGAGAAGCAGGAAGCAGCAGTGGAGAGTTTCTTCAGAAAACCTCAAACCGAACTAACTCCACAAAAGCCTACACCAACAAGAGCCGAAAAAGGGCAAGTCAGCCCGCCTCCCCTAGCAGTGAACTCGGGCACCACGGACCACGTGAAGAGCGCCTTCCTCGAGTACGTAGCAATCGTGAGAGCGACCAGGCAGGTCAATCTTATGACATGCAGTAAGATCCTGCAGACCTTCCAGAGAAACACAGAAGGACTGTTAGGTGTACTGCTCGAGGAGGCAGAGGCAGCCGTGTACGACAACGCCAGATCCCAAGTTATCAAAGGGGATATGACGGGGTCGTATATGGCAGCCTACAGCGCGAAAAGCGGTTTCGTGGACCTTGACGAGGAGGAAACGGAGCGCTCAGGCAAAACAAAGTTTAAAGTACCCAGTGACGACCCGATAGTGGTTACCGCCAAATGTACCAAAATTATGCTGGACGATAGGATTCTTACAATGGCTCAATCCATTTCGGGGGTCTCAGATGTCCCAGCATCTCAGGAACATTGGGCG
Organism: Ochropleura leucogaster; assembly: GCA_958449745.1. NCBI lineage: Eukaryota > Metazoa > Arthropoda > Insecta > Lepidoptera > Noctuidae > Ochropleura > Ochropleura leucogaster. Next base: position 18,593,675 of record OY288213.1, on the reverse strand, counting down.
GTACCCAACATCAAGTGGGTGAATGGGGTTCCGGGTTGCGGCAAAACAACCTGGGTTGTGAAAAACTTCGATGAGGAGAAGGATGTGGTAGCCACGACAACGACCGAAGCTGCCAAAGATCTCAGAGAGAAGCTTGCGCACCGCTTAGGGGATCGAGTAAAAACAAAGGTGCGTACTATGGCCTCAATCTTAGTCAACGGGTTCAAAAAAGAAGAAAAATGCTACCGCCTCACGGTAGACGAGGCTCTTATGAACCATTTTGGGGCCATAGTGATGGCAGTCAAATTGTCAGGAGCAAGCGAGGTTGTTCTCATCGGAGACATAAACCAGCTACCATTTTTGGACAGAGAGAACCTATTCGAGCTGAGGTATACCCGTCCAAACCTGGTGGCAGGCATCACCCAGGAACTTCTTTGTACACACCGCAATCCGATGGACGTGGCATACGCACTAAACGAGATATACTCCGGTATATACTCCTCCAAGTCGTCGTTGTCGAGGGTCCACTCGCTGAGCGTCAAAGGTTACACTGGAGCACAAATACCAAGCAGTGCCCAAAATACCCTATTCCTGGTTCACACACAAGAGGAAAAAGCTTGCCTCACCAGCCAGGGTTACGGGTCCGGCGAAGGGTCACGCACGTTAACCATCCACGAGGCTCAGGGGTTGACCTACGACAGCGTAATTATCATAAACACCAAGACCAGGAGGCTTCAAATCCACGACAGCATCTCCCACGCGGTAGTGGCGGTGTCGAGACATACAGTCAGTTGCGTCTACTACTCCGACGACGCCGATGACGCCACGGGTCGCTTTGCAAAGAAAGCGATGGATGCGCCAACTAAAACGGTCGTCGATTACAACCTAAAGACGGCCATGCAGCATCGAGACACGAGCGTTGTGGAAGCCATGCTAAAGCTAGCGAAATCCCTGGTCGGTAGACGAAACGTGGAAAACTGTTAAAATAACTTAACCCGAAACAGTGCCCAATCACCCATCCCCATCCTAGTTAAGTACTAAAACTAAGAATGTATGTGTAAATAATAAAAATAATAATAACAAAAAAAATAAAACTAAATAAAATAATAAATAAAAAAAAAAAAAAAAAAAAAAATATATTATATATATATGTTATGGACTCACATAGATTTAAGTTACTGTTTAAGTAATTACAAACATTAACGTGTCCAATAGAGGAGCACGAATACTGTACAAAAATGAAACATTTGTAAAAAAAAAAAAAAGAAACCTGTAAAAAAGAGCGCGGACCACCATGTCTGCGGTAAATATATCAAATAAAAAAAAAAAAAAAAAAAACCTAACCTAACCTAACCTAACCTAACCTAACCTAACCTAACCTAACCTAACCTAACCTAACCTAACCGATCGATATCTTTCTTATTTAGGGTCCGATTTTGAAGCTGTTTTCAGCTATTTTAGACAAAACTAGGCTTCCGCTTAGTACCTGACCGGTTTGCACCCTATTTTACGCACCCTCGAAAAACTTCCCTTAGAAAACCTACATTTTTAATAATTTTCATTTTAAAAAGTCAAAATCTACGTTGTTTTCAAAATTTTTGTTTTTGTTTCAGTAGATTATAGTTGCAATAGCACTCATCCTTCATCCCTGAAATTTGGTCCGCGATCCGTGTACCCGAATTCAGGTTGGGGGTTGATTTTCGAAATTTTTTGCTCAAAAACTAGGTTTTTTGACCATAACCCAAATTTTTTGTTCTTACCACAGCAAGTTTTATTCCATAATCGGCTAGCCCGCGCGGAGACGCGTCTCTGGACACCTCGGTCGAGGGCCTAGCTCGAAATAAAAATCCCCGCCCACCCACCCTATAGTGTATAGGAAGGCTGGAGTGGTCGGCAATCACATTTTTCTTTTTTTCTTATTTTGGCTCTTCTAGCTGTTATCCTATCCGTTTATATCGTTTTGGCAGGGTTTTAAGGGTAAAAATCGCTTTTATTGACATTTACTATTATTTTGACCGATTTGAGAGGGTTTCTCCTAATATATTGACAGTATTAACTATACAACTTGCGTGTTATTGTTTTGTCCATTTTTTTTTTCTTACTTTTGTGCTTCCCCCTATACAGGAACACAGCAGTTTCCAGGTGTCACCGCGTTTATATAAGTCTCTCTGTTTTAATAATCATCTTATGCTGTACTCCCTCTTTACAAGGGTTTGTTTTAACTTTTAATTTACCGACGACAACATGTTTCGCACCCCATCCAGCACTGTAAAGACTCAAAGGTCCGGTGGCTCGACGCGATCGTCGGAGAAAGTAGGGCCTGTTATTGCGAGGAAGAGAATCTCATTCGGTGAGGAAACTCCTTCTGCGCCGCAGGCGGGCTCAGCCTCTCCGGGGACGCGCCGAGCTACTGCTGACGCCTCTCGGCAGCTCAAAAGGTCTGTGGCTGAGTACCCCAGTCGCACAGCGGAGGCGAGAGCTTGCCTAAGTAAGGCAAAGGTCAACTTGGGCAACTCTCGCAACCTTAAGGCTGAAATTAAGACTGCGGTGCTCGAAGCTATTAACAGGCTTTTTGAGCTGGTGAAGGAGTCTGAGCGGGATAGGGCTCCTCTCGCACCCACAGCTGAACCGGTATCCGCGCCTGCCGCCGACCATTGTCCCTTGTCCATTTCTGAGAGTCTCGTCAGCCAGACTGAGCTCATCAACACCATTAAGGAGCACATCACAATCGTGAAAGAAAATTCCGACAAAATGGACAAGCTCCGAGACAGTTTGGCTGGCTGGGAAAATGTTGGGGAGAAGACCTACGCTTGCGCAGCGGCTGCGAATAAACGCCACACCGGGGAACAGACCCTGGAGCGAGCGACGCTGCACTCGGTGGTTGTCTCTTCAACCGATGAAATGGACACGGGAGACGAGATCCTTGAGCGGGTCAGAAAAGCAGTTGACGCAAAGGAAGGGTGGGTGCGAGTAGAGAAAGTAAGGAAAGCCAAAGATCAGAAAATTATTATGGGGTGCGAAACTAAAGAGGACAGAGAGAAGCTTAAAGCACGACTAAAGACGGCCGGAGAGAACCTGGTCGTCGAGGAGGTGAAAAATCGGGACCCGCTTCTGATTCTTAGGGACGTGTTGCTGATCCACAGCGACGAAGAAATTTTGCGAGCCCTTAAGAATCAGAACCGGGAGCTATTTCACGGCCTCGGCGACGAGGAACACAGAATGGTAATTAAATACCGAAGGAAAACACGCAACCCTCATGCCAACCACGTTGTGCTTGGTGTGTCCCCAATGATCTGGAGAAGGGCGATTGAGGGAGAAAAACTCCGCATCGACCTCCAACGAGTACGCGTCGAGGACCAGACGCCTCTGGTGCAGTGCACCCGCTGCTTGGCTTACGGGCACGGCAAACGCTTGTGCACGGAGCCAGCCGATCTGTGTAGCCACTGCGGCGGTCTACACCTCAGGGCGGACTGTCCAGCTAGACAGATCGGCATATCAGCGGCGTGCGTAAACTGCACCCGAGCTAAACTGGCGGCCATCGAGCACAACACATTCAGCAACGAATGCCCGCTGCGAAGGAAGTGGGATGCATTTGCAAGAGCTTCCATAGCATATTGCTAAAGATGGCAGTGCGCCCACTTCCAGTCGCATACACAAAATTGATTCGGCTCAACCAACAAGCAGACCAACCAAGGAAACCACGAGGGTTGGCAGTAAACAGAACGGTAACTTGAGTCTGCTTTATAAAAAACCGTCGCAAGTTATTTTGGAACAGACTCCAACTCTGGTGGTAATGTCAAGTTGCGTCGAATCAACAGCAAAACTACAACCTAAATATAGAAAAACTAAAATACTTCATGATATAACTAAAATAACAGTAGTAAAATTAAATATATGATATATAAATATATATTAAATATATAGCTTACATATCAAACAGTTGAAACGTTTTAAAAAATTTGGCAAATCAAGAAAAAGTCATTAAAGAAATAGTGTTGGCAAGAGGGTTGTCTGTGTTCTGATGTTCTACAGTTTATCTCAAAAATAAGAAAAAAGTGTAACAGTAAAATTAGATATTTTTAACATATACATTAAAGATCTAAGAATTAAATAGGTATTAAAGTAAATAAGTACAATATATGGCATATTAATAAAATAAAATAGAAATATCATCAGTTAAAGTATAAATAAATAATTATAGAAAATGTTGTGTGTAAACCTAAGTAATATAAAAACGTAAATTAAAATGCCCATAATGTGGCTCTTCGGCCGCCCAGAGCAAACAAACAAAAATTAGTAAAAAGGGCTCTGATTATGTTAGAGGGACACTTGGAAAGGCAGGAGTGGTTTTTAGTCGGTTCGAGTCCGACACTACCTCGACTGTCTCACTATCTGTGAGGCAGTCGAGGTGTCCGTGGGGATTTCCCACTCCTGCCACAATTAAAAAAAAAAAAAAAAAAAAAAAACCTAACCTAACCTAACCTAACCTAACCTAACCTAACCTAACCAAACCTAACCTAACCTAACCTAACCTAACCTAACCTAACCTTTTTTTTTTTTTTTTTTTTTTTTTTTTTTTTTTTTTTTTTTTTTTTGCGCTGGGAAAAAATGCATTTCGCATACCCTCCCATCGGGGGATGGGGGGGCTATGTGGGACTCCCCGGTCTGACCCGGTATACCCACTAAAAATACCCAGCGGCACTCCCGCTTCGTCCAAGAGGCGGGGGACTGGGAAACCGGCACAGCCTTAACGTCCAGTCCTCCGCCGACGATTGCCCTCCATGCCTGGACAACCTCCTAACCTAACCTAACCTAACCTAACCTAACCTAACCTAACCTAACCTAACCTAACCTAACCTAACCGAACCTAACCGAATTTACGCACCCTTGAAAAACTTCCCTTAGAAAACCAACATTTTTAATAATTTTCATTTTAAAAAGTCAAAATCTACGTTGTTTTCAAAATTTTTGTTTTTGTTTCAGTAGATTATAGTTGAAATAGTACTCATCCTTCATCCCTGAAAGGACCATGGGAAGAAACGTCCCCACCCACCAACAGATTAGAAACACGTGTCATTTGACAGATCTACTAGAATAGAGAACTTTTTACTATGGCGGCTTATGTCAAATACGTGGGGTTTAGGTTTTATGATATATTGTATTTTTATATATTTTTTTCACTTTTACTATCACATTTCCTTTGTGTGCGAAAAATAGGGTTAAAATATGGCGATCATAATAATGTTTTTAATTAAAGAATAGCTACCATCCAACAGAATTAAAACAAGTGTCATTTGAAAGACCTAGTTAATAGAATAGAGAATTTTTATAATATTTATTTTGTTTCCTTTTGGGATCGTGCGCAGAGTTCCCGTGAACCTATTAACAATCCAAGAGACTCTCAAGCCAACCAAACGCTGAAGAGCTCCTAATTCTTCGCGAACCTGCACTATACCAGCGTAACGGAAATCTGAATCTGAGACCAATCCCAGCGCCTATAAAGCTGTAGTGTTTCTTTTCGCGCTAGTGAGCTATCATATTACACAGGGTGGGGTGGCGTTGGCGGCTATTTTGGATATCGGTAATGCCTTCAACTCTCTGCTTTGGGATGCTATCAGGGCGGCATTAGTTTATCACAGAGTGCCACTTTACCTGCACTGCATCATCGGGGGTTATCTTCGTGACAGATATATTTGCTGTGTGGATCGGGACGGCAGCGTTCAACGCAGGAAGATTATGTACGGAGTTCCGCAGGGACATGTTTTAGGCCCTCTCTTATGGAACCTTGCTTACGATGTGGTTCTGTGTACTGATCTCCCTGACGGCGTTAATATCGTTTGCTATGCGGATGACAACCTGGTCTTAGCTAGAGACGGCTGCAGAGACTATTGAGCTTGCAGAGCTGGGACTTCAAAAAGTCGTGGCGTCGATCCGCGAAGGGGGTCTAGAAATAGCGCCACATAAAACTAAGGCGCTTTAGTTCCATAAGCTGCCAAGGACCAGAGAGCAACCCAGCTTTTAAGTCTGAGTTGGAGATGCGCAAGTTCAGGAGGGACGATACATTAAGTACCTTGGCCTGACTTTGGACGGTCGGTGGGGGATTTGAAGAGCACTTCGAGCGCCTAGTTCCCCAAGTTGGAAAGTTAGTAGGCGCTTTGCACAGACTGTTGCCCAATCTTGGGGGGCTTCGAGAAAAAGTTCGCCGCCTTTACGCGGGGTGGTGCGATCGATGGTCCTTTATGGGGCGCCTGTTTGGTCAAATGGGCTGTCAGGCGTCTCACACTGAAGGACTAAAATTAACAGTCTGCAGCGGAAAATAGCTATCCGCATCGCACGAGGATACCGTACTGTGTCCTTTGAGGTAGCATCTCTCCTGACACGTTTCCCACTGCTGGATAGACCTTGGCAGATATGGACGCGAAGGTTTACAGCCGAAATTGCGCTATCCGTCATAGTGGTGATAATGTGCCAGGAATCACTGTGGTAAGGCTAAGGTGGCAAGAACGGCGACGCGCGTTAAAGTAGTGGCGTGAGCGGCTACAGCAGCCGCAATATTCACAGAAGCGTGTTGTCGAAGCCGTGCTGCCACAATTTTTTTTTGGGGTGGGAAATCATCAAATAATTTCCCCCGCTCTGGGCGGAGCGGGGGGAGTGTCAGACTTTTACTGATTAAAACCCACCCATGTTCTTTCTATTGCCCTTTACGTTCCGGGGCCGCGGTATCTCTTTAGAACAAATCGCAACCCCGGCAGGCGGAGGCTTTGGCATGCCCCTCTGCGTTGCTGATATCTCTTTGAGGTGCGCGTAAAACACAAACGCGCCGTTGACACGTTTTGTCGTAAATAGACGGACGGACGGTGAGCCACCCATTGCTCACCGTCCACAGGCCCGCATCTACGGTGGCCCAGTCAGTCGCTCTTTCCATGCCACTATGAGATCGCACAGGAGGTCTGTCCGCTGGGCGGCAATTTGCCGCGGCAGCAGAGATTGCCTCCGGTGTAGTGCCTCCGCGCGCCACTCATACAGGCTTGCGAGGACTATCACCTTCAGATCCCACGGTGGCAGCCGCTGCGGGAGATGCCCTGGACATCGGGCGCCGCAAGACGACTCCCGCCCATCGTAGATGCGGGCCTGTGGACGTTTAACAATGGAAAGCTCACCATCCGTCCGTCTATTGACGCCAAATCATGTCGACGGCGCGTTAGTGTTCCACGCGCGCCTCAATGAAATGTTAGCAAAGCAAAGGGGCCTGCCAGAGCCACTGCCTGCCGGGGTTGCGGGTTGTTCGAAAGCGATACCGCGGCCTCGGAACGTAAAGGACAATAAAAGGAACATGGGTGGGTTTAAGTTAGTACAAGTCTGACATTCCCCCCCCCCGCTCCGCCCAGAGCGCAAAAAAGGCAAGTTTGATAATTTCCCACCCGCAAAAAAAGTTAGTAGTGTATCGTTTGACATGCTTTTAGATGTACTTACTAATAAGTTAAAATGTATATTAATTAACTGAATACTGTAAATATTTTTAAAGTTTTTCCGTTTGAGAACCAAGTGCTTTTTTTTTGTGTATAGAATTGTCATTTGTTTACGTGTAATTATGCTTTTTGTTTGTAGAAAATAATGATTTTTGTTAAAAAAAATATAAATTTTTTGGCGTATTTTTTTAATTTATTTTTTAAACCCCATTGATTTTGAAACTAACACAGTTACTTTAGACTTTTCTGGGTTCCAGTGAACAAATCAAGACGCATCCCAAGACTGTTGAAGGGTGGGGACGGGGTTCATACAAAATCCCCCATGGTCCTTTGGTCCGCGATCCGTGTACCCAGATTCAGGTTGGGGGTTGATTTTCGAAATTTTTTCCTAAAAAACCACGTTTTTGGACCATAACTCAAAATTTTTGTTCCACCGACAATAAGTTTTATTTCATAATCGGCTAGCCCGCGCGGAGACGCGTCCCTGGACACCTCGGTCGAGGGTCTAGCTCAAAATAAAAAATCCCCGCCCACCCACCCGTTGGTCTATAAGAGGGAAGAGACGAAACAGACGGCAAAATATTTTATTTTAATTTTAGCTTGTAAATCTTTTATTTGGAGGGTTGTGACCATTTATTTCTATTTTTGACAAGCCTTTTGGCAAAACTTTATATTTTATGACATTTGGAAAATTTTATTCTATACAATTTATTATTTTATTCTAATTATTTTTGTATTTTGCCTACTGAATCTCCTCTTTACAGGGATTCAGTTTGGTTGTTTGATTATTTATTCTAATCTGAATCCCCCTTTTACAGGGATTCAGATCTCGTGTCCTCTGACCATATTTTTCTTTTTAGTGCGGTACTGCTAGTTGCGTGATGTTTGGCATAAGAACACCTGTGACAAAGGCGAAGGTTATGGAGGAGCCTACAAACGTGGAGGAAGCCTCAATACAGGCGGGCCCTTCAGTTCGGCGTAGTATTGGAGAGTGGGAAGCGGAGAAACTTAAGGCGGGCCAATCCTGCAAAAGTACAACACCCCCAAAAGAGACACCTGCAACTACTCCTCCCAAGAACACGCTCGGGCCCAGTCCTTCCAAACCCAAGCCTAAAGCCACATCGACGCGGCAAACAAAGTTGGATGATCCGAAGCAGTCTGATAGGGTCCTGCAGAGCTCGCCTCGGGAAGTGCCATCCACAAAGTATATTAACAGAACTACGGAGGCAAAGGCGTGTCTCTGCAGTGCCAAAATACAGCTCGACAGCTCTCGGAACCTCAAAAAAGAAATAAAGGACGGACTGACCAAGGCAGTGGAAAGACTGTACCAGTTGGTAAGGGAGGGAGAGGCTGAGAGAGGGAAAGGGACCGGAGAGACAGTCGAACCGGAACGGCCCTCGAAGGACCTGAATCCGACATCAGATGCAACGGTGGAGCTCGTGAAGCAGCTGGCGGAGAACCTACAGCAGCACAAACAAGCACTGGAGGAGTGCCAGCTGCATACACGGGCTCTGTCGGAGCAACTCCAACAGGCCCCACGCTTTATCGCCGGCCAGGGACCCTCGTTTGCGGAAATGGCTGCTGCTGTCCCAAAGCAGAAATTCCAAGAGCCCCTTCACTCGGTGTTCGTGTCATCGGTCGACGACCAGGACACCGGGGAGGAGGTTATTGCGAAGCTTCGGACGGCGGTAGATGCCAGAAACGAGGGAACCAGGATAGAGAGGTTGCGAAAAGTGAGGGACCAGAAGGTGGTCGTCGGCTTCAGGACCAGGGAGGAACTGACCCGGGTGGCGGAGAGGATAAGGAAAGCTGGAAACCTCGTGGTGGAGGAGGTAAAAAACAAAGATCCGCTTATCATCCTCAAGGACGTCCTCTCCTGCCACTCAGATGAGGAGGTCACGGACGCGCTAAAGCGTCAGAACGCCCATCTGATCGGGGACTTACCTGCAGATGGTGTGAGGATGGGGGTGAAGTACCGTCGCAGGACACGGAACCCCCACATGAGCCACATCATTCTGCAGGTGTCTCCGTCAGTGTGGCAGATTTTGACATCGGCGGGTCGAGTGCACATTGACTTACAGCGGGTGCGGGTGGGGGACCAGTCGCCGCTGATCCAATGCACCCGCTGCTTACGTTTCGGCCACGGTCGCAAACTGTGCACAGAACCCGCCGACCTCTGCACACACTGTGGTGACCCTCATCTGAGAGCCGACTGCCCCTCACGAATAGCTGCTGAACCTCCCAAGTGCAGGAACTGCGCCTTGGCAAAGCTGGGCGGGGCCGAGCACAACGCCTTCGACAGCACGTGCCCAATTCGCGTTAAGTGGGATGCATTGGCACGGCTGTCGGTGGCGTATTGCTAAGGGCAAGCCAGCGGAAACAGACAGCAGGGACTCATCCAGGGATTCCCGAACACACCCAAGTGCTCACAAGAGTTACCGGGTTATCCAAGCGAATCTGCAGAGAAAGAACCTAGCAACCCAAGAACTCATGTTAGTGGCTAGTGAGCGGAGGGTTGCGTTCGCATTGCTCCAGGAGCCGTATGTGGGTGGGGTCAAAAGGATGCGAGACTACCGGGGAGCGAGAGTCTACCAGTGCGCTGAACAAGGAGATGGAACTGTGAAGGCGGCAATAGCCGTCTTTGATCACGACCTTGATGTGACACAGTGTCCGAAACTCACCACCAACAACATCGTGGTGGTGAGGATCCGTACCAGCGCCTGGGAAATCGCAGTAGTCTCCTTTTACTTTGAACCAGACCGCCCCATACAGCCATACCTGGGGCAACTCCTGCGGATTCGTGAGGAAATAGGCCCCACTAGGATACTCATGGGCGGCGACGCCAACGCCAAGAGCACCTGGTGGGGTAGCCTGGTGACTGACACCAAGGGTGACGACATGTCGGGAACCCTGAACGACATGGGCATGCAGGTACTCAACGTCGGCAACACCCCGACTTTCGACACCGTCAGAGGTAACACCCTGTACAGCAGCTTCGTCGACGTCACATTCTGCTCGACGGAGCTGCTGGACTTGGTGGAGGACTGGCGGGTCGAGGTAGGTATCACCAGCTCGGACCACAACGGCATCGTTTTCAAAATTAAATTATTAAAATCAAAAGGGATCTCAATCAATAGAACCACGAGACTCTATAACACAAAAAAGGCGAATTGGAGCCAATTTCGTGAGAAATTGGCCCAATTACAAACCGAGGCAAAATTAAACGAAATTGAAATTAGAAAAATAAACAGCGAAATAGATTTAGAGTCAAAAATAAATAAATACATAGCTAGCATAACAGAGTCTTGTGAAGAAACTTTGCCAAAAATAAAAAATTCAGACACCGTTACCATACCGTGGTGGTCCAAAGAGCTTGGTGATATGATGTCGGAGGTGAACACCAAGAGACGCCGCATTCGATGCGCTGCTCCAGTCCGCAGACAAAAAGTCATCGACGAGTACCTGCATGCAAAAGCATACTATGAGTCCCTAGCCATCAAGGCGCAGACAGAAGGTTGGAAGGGCTTTTGTCAAAAACAAGACCGAGAAGGAATGTGGGAGGGGATATACAGGGTCATAGGACGGACCGCCAAAAGACAGGAGGACTTGCCGTTGGTGAAGGAAGGAGTGCCACTGAGCGCACAGGAATCGGCCTTGCTGCTAGCCGAGACTTTCTACCCCGAGGACCTTGAAGAGGGAGAAACTGAAGACCACCGTCGGACGCGGGAAGCGGCCAATCGTGCAAACGAGTGGGCGCATGATGAACAACATGACCCACCGTTTGCACTCCAGGAGCTGAAAACGGCGGTGGAAAGCTTCAACCCAAAGAAGGCACCCGGGGCGGACGGTCTCACGGCCGATATCTGTGCCCAGGCCATTTCCCGGGACCCAGGGATGTTCCTTGCACTGGCCAACAAGTGCTTGGAGCACGGACACTTCCCTGGGGCCTGGAAGGTGGCCACAGTGGTAGTCCTCCGCAAGCCCGGCAAGGATTCCTACACCACCCCAAAGTCATACCGGCCGATTGGCCTCCTACCAGTCCTAGGCAAAATTCTTGAAAAGATGCTAGTAGCAAGAATCAAATGGCATCTAATCCCGCGGCTAAGTACTCGCCAGTATGGTTTCATGCCCCAGAAGAGCACCGAGGACTCCCTCTACACCATGATACAACATATCAAGGGAAAGCTGAGTGCCAAGAAGCTGATCACTGTTGTATCACTGGATATTGAGGGAGCCTTCGATAGCGCATGGTGGCCGGCCATCAGGACCAGACTGGCTGAGGAAAAGTGCCCAGTGAACCTCAGAAGGATTCTGGATAGCTATTTGACTGGTAGGAGTGTCCGCGTAAGGTACGCAGGGGCCGAGTGTTCAAGAGACACAAACAAGGGGTGTGTGCAAGGATCCATTGGCGGTCCGATCTTGTGGAACCTGATCCTAGATCCCCTACTGAAAGGGCTGGTGATGAGAGGCGTCCACTGCCAGGCGTTCGCCGATGATGTTGTGATGATCTTCGACGGTGACACAGCGTTAGAAGTTCAAGGACAGGCCAATGCCGCCCTCGAGTATGTTCGGGAGTGGGGCATCCGAAACAAGCTGAAGTTTGCACCGCAAAAAACATGTGCAATGGTGGTAACCAAGAAGCTGAAGTACGATGTCCCGCTCCTGAGCATGGGCGGGGTAGACATTGGCATGTCCAAGGAACTGAAAATACTGGGGCTCACCGTCGACCACCAGCTCACTTTCAACTCCCACGTCGCTAACGTTTGCAGAAAAGCTGTGAACATCTACAAACAGCTGGCACGAGCGGCAAAAGTGAGCTGGGGCCTTCACCCGGAGATCATCCACACTATTTACACGGCAGCAGTGGAGCCGATAATTCTATACGCGGCAGGCGCCTGGGCGCCGGCAGCCGCAAAGATCGGAGTGCAAAAAAGCCTTAACACGGTCCAGCGAGGTTTCGCGCAAAAGCTCTGTAAATCCTACCACACCGTCTCGCTGAACGCGTCTCTGGTGCTGGCTGGGATACTCCCACTTGACCTCCGTATACAGGAAGCAACCGCTCTGTACGAGGCAAAGAGGGGGGTGCCACAGCCGGCACTTGCGGGCAGGGAGGTAGAGCGGGTGGTGGCATTTGCAGAGACACCACATCCGGCGAAACATATGGCTATGGAGTTCGTGTGCCTGGAGGACCGAACACTTGTGGACCTCCACAACAGACAAGCAGTCAGGGTTTTTACAGACGGCAGCAAGATAGAGGGCAAGGTCGGAGCAGCACTGTCACTTTGGGATGATGCTGCCGAGATCAAGTCGGTCAAATTAAGCTTGCCGTCGTACTGCACGGTCTACCAGGCGGAACTCCTGGCCATATGCGTAGCCACGCGCGAAATCCTGAAGCGTAAAGAGGGAACCTTTGGAATCTACAGTGACTCAAAGGCCGCACTACAGACAGTCACAAACCAAGGTTCCCTCCACGCGCTGGCCGTGGAGGCGAGAGCGAATGTGGGCGCGGCTTTATCCCAGAGCAAAGATGTCTCCTTGTTCTGGGTAAAGGCACACGCAGGGCTAGCGGAAAACGAGCGCGCAGACCACCTCGCCAAGGAAGCTGCACTCCGGTCTAGAAAGAGGCCGGACTATGACCGTTGTCCGGTTTCATTCGTCAAGCGGCAAATCCGCTTGGGGTCGCTCGACGAATGGAACCGAAGATATCAGACTGGGGTAACGGCCTCAGTCACCAAAATGTTTTTCCCTGATGCGATCGACGCCCACAAGATTGTCCTCAAGATTAAACCAGCCGGTCTCATTACCCAAATCTTGACAGGGCACGGTGGGTTCTCCGAATACGTGCACCGTTTCAAGTGTAAGGAGAACCCAGCGTGTATCTGCGAACCGGACAAGGTGGAGTCGATCGCACACATCCTAACGGAATGCCCAGTATTTGCGACGGAAAGATACGATGTGGAGACAAGACTGGAGATGAGCATAACCAAAGAGACCATAAAAAACATAATGGCACAAAACAAGGAAAGGAAGATCTTTTTAGAATACTGCACTAAAATAATAAAAATAGTAATTAAAAGAAACAAAAACCATTAAATTAAAACTTATATTAAAATAACCCTTGCTTTATTAAATATGATATTCTCCTCAAGAAACGATATTTCAATACAAGCATAGGATAAGACAAAACATTAGTAAAAATTATATTCAAATTATATAAGTAAAACATAAAACAATGCATTAAAAAAATAAAACCCGTTATCTATTTATATTTTTTATTCATTTTAATTTAAAACAGCAGTCACAGCGAAAAGCGCTTTTAAGGTCTCTGACTACGTCAGAGGAACACGAGCAGAGCAGGAGGGTGGTTTTAGTCGGTTCGAGTCCGACACTACCTCGACTGTCTTTCAATATGTGAGACAGTCGAGGTGTCCGTGGGGATTTCCCCCTCCTGCCAAAAAAAAAAAAAAAAAAAAAAACCTAACCTAACCCTAACCTAACCCAAACCTAACCCAAACCTCCCCGGGGACGCTCCTCCCCCCTAAGATATTATATGATTTCCCAACCCCATTAGGAATTAACTCGAGGGGGTAATATATAGGGTGGAATTTTCTAATGTCACCTGGAGGGGCTTAAAACTTGCAACTTGCTAGAGTTCCTCAACAGTTTAAAGCAGCGATATATCGTGTTTCAACTCATTTCATGCACGTTGACGAGAACTTTATACCTAGCTGTAAAATAGCGCCGTCATTGAAGGCCTGACAATGGAGACGGATAGGTTTTGAAAGAGGTTCTTATCAATTTAGTGCCGCTATATTGTGTTTGGGCTCGTTTTATTAACTTTGATGAGAACTTTGAACCAATCTGGATAATTACTGTCACTGAAGATCTGACGATGGAGACGAAACCTGGGGCTTTCATATAGATAAGTTGTCAAAAAAACTTAGCTCTGCAGCATACGCCGTTAGAAAAATTCGTGATTTTACTGATTTAGAGACAGCCCCATTAGTTTATTTTAGTTATTTCCACAGTGTGATGTCGTATGGTATTCTCTTGTGGGGTCATGCCGCATATCCAGACAATTTTTATTTTGTAAAAGAGGGCAATTCGTTCAATTTATAAATTAAGTCCCAGACACTCCCTTAGAGAAAAATTTAAAGAAATTAATATACTTACTGTGCCCTCTCAGTTTATTTAGGAAAACCCTTTGTACGCGCATAAAAATATAAAATTGTTTAAAAAATACAGTGATATCCACAACATAAATACGAGGAACAAACACAAATTTGAGTAGATTTGATTTGAAATTTGTTGTTCCGGCAACGAGGCTCAAAAAAATATGGAGGACGTTCACATGCTAATGTATACGTTTTTATAACAAACTCCCAAACGACGTTCAAACACTTAAAGTTTTTGTAAAACGTTAATTAACTCTTAAAGCTTATTCTAATATTTTTTTACCTTGAAGATAAAAAGGCTTGGGATTAAGCTGCTCCAATTTAATTTACTCAGTGAGTGTCAAAATTTTCCTTTGTTTCTTTTATTTATTGTTTTGTGATGTGTGGGGTTTGGAGGGTTCAAAGAAACGCCATAGTGTATGCTACTACACGGATCGACTGATCCACTTCCTTTATTTGTCGTCTTATTTATACATAGTTGGTACGTGTTGGTATGCTTACGAACTAGGAACAACTGTTATTTACATAACTTAAACTACGTGATGTGATGTGATACGTGACTACACACTTTTTTTTTACATTTTAAATTTACACTCTAAATCTTACAATATAACTTAGTCCTATTTTTATGTACTATATCTATCAGTCTTATTTTTATACTTAACCATGACATTTGGTGACATGTCTTTTACTACCTCAAACGGTCCATTATAAATACATTGCAATTTATTCCCTGTCTCGTTTTTAGGGTTCCGTAGTCAACTAGGAACCCTTATAGTTTCGCCATGTCTGTCTGTCCGTCCGTCCGTCCGTCCGTCCGTCCTCGCTTAATCTCTGTGACCGTTAGCACTAGAAAGCTGAAATTTAGTACCAATATGTATATCAACCACGCCGACAAAGTGGTAAAATAAAAATTGGAAAAAAATGTTTTATTAAGGTAGCCACCCTATATGTAAAGTGGGAAGTGATTTTTTTTTTAATTTCAACCCCCACGTGTGATATATTGTTGGAAAGGTATTTAAAAATGAATAGGGGTTTACTAAGATTATTTTTTGATAATGTCATTAATTTCGGAAATAATCGCTCCAAAAGTAAAAAACAATGTGCCCCCCCCCTCTAACTTTTGAACCATAAGTCTAAAAAATATGAAAAAAATCTGAAAAGTAGAACTTTATAAGGACTTTCTATGAAAATCATTTTGAACTTGATTGACACAACAGTTTTTGTACAAAAAAGACAAAAAGTTGTACAAAATAATTTCTGGACTAAGTTTGTAGTATAATCGTATATGCAAGCATTTTTTGTAACTTTTTTTACATATTTTATTATCCTGAACGTATCTTATTTCAAACAAAAAAAGAATTATTGAAATCGGTTCTCGCAATCCAAAATTATCACCGAAATTGTACGTCTTTGTATTAATTAGTAACCCAATTCCCCGAGAGATGGCGCTGTAGGTACTTATTACATTGGATCGGGTATTACCGAATTGTTCGGTTGGCCTCATAACTGGGAACACTTATTGTGACGGACGGGAAACTACGGAACCCTACACTGAGCGTGGCCCGACACGCTCTTGGCCGGTTTTTTTATTATTATCAAGCATTTATCAAGTCACCTCCTTTATATGTTACAGAATTAAGATTTTTGTCATAACACTGCTTCCTTGTTAACTTACTTGCTATTAAATTTTCTTTCGCATCACTTTGAGCCCTTTGCAACCTATACTTAAATTCTAAAGGATAATCATCAAAATTATACAATGGTACAACACTTTCACCTTGAAGATTACTTGGTAACCTGCAAATTTTAACAAGAACTAATTCATAAGGTGTATACTTAGTCACAGTATTTACTGTTGTATTATAAGAAAAACACCAATATGGAATCCAGGAACTCCACGATGATGGATTATTATATTCCTTTATTTTTGTGGCGTCATTGTTCATTGGCCACTGACATTTAATGATTTGACATTAATAGTTACTTTGTTTTATATTTTATCGGAAATTATTTTAGTAATTAGTAGATCCAAAACCAGTACAATAAAAAACAAAATCAATAAACACTCGACATGGTTCACACTATTTAAATAGGGAATGTAGAAGCGAAACTCATTGAGAAAACATAAGCGCGTAGGGAAATCCGTCAAGTTGGACCGATCATTATATAGCCTTGCCGTACGTGTCAGAGGGCTATTAAAAGTGGTACCTATTTAGGGTAGATGTAGGCCATTGAAAAATGCGATGATTTCGCTTGCTACGTAGGCTAGTCCTAAAGTTAAAATAGTTAATCAATTGCGCATCGATTGAACCGTTAATCATTTTGTATAATGTAAGTAAGTCAAAGTGATTACGTATTTCCTTTACTTAATCAAATTAATTTATAGTTTTTTAACCTATCATGATGATCGGGTATAGCTTTTCGGATCCCATTCTTCAAACAAAGATACCTAACGGAACGGGCCTGAACAGACTCAACATTATTTGTATAACTTGAATAAAAAGAAGACCAAATAATGGAGCAATACTCCCATGAGCTCTTTACTAATGCCTTATATAGGAGAATAATGCTACTATAATTAGGGAAAGGTTTTGACATACGGCTTATAAAGCCATGCATTTATTTAGCCTTAGCAACAATAGTAGGTACCTATATCATATAGGTACCTACTATTGTTATAATGGAAGGATAGGGATGTATCGAAGAGTACACCAAGATCGCGGATGGCAGAAACTCTGCTCAGTATTGATCCAGCCAAACGTTAATCATTAATATAATTCACTTTATTCGTGAATGTAATAGCCTGACATTTTTTTAACATTGAGCGTCATTTTATTGTTGAAACACCATTGTTAAAGGACATCAAGATCGCTTTGAATCTTCATACAATCACTCAGGCAGGTCCGACATCCTACAATATATTTTTAAATCAACAGTGTAGGCTTTTACTTACAAGTTTACAAGAAGAAATAGTCGAACGATTAACTTTATTCTACCTACTCGAACATTATACAAATTAAATAAACTTTCACATAAATATTAATTTCGCTCAAAATTTGGTCAAAATATAATGCATAGGACTTAGAGTGGCGGTGATACCCGCACACGTCGCTATATGGCGCTGACTGTATTATAAAACTCGATTGCGTTGTTCTCCCGATAACCTTATTGGCGAAGTAGCAACCGGCCGCGTTGCAGTCGTTTACGACATTCTTCTACTGCTCTTGAAAACGTTTGCTAGGGATAAGGAGGGATTATTTGCAGCAAATAAATAAAGTAAATCAATATGGCTACATTTCTACAAAAAGAAGTGAAATCCCACCAAAAACATTCTGTAAAACTAGCCAAGCCTCGCTGAAGCTGCTTGCTTATGTCTAAAAAACCGGCCAAGAGCGTGTCGGGCCACGCTCAGTGTAGGGTTCCGTAGTTTTGCCGTCCGTCACAATAAGTGTTCCCACTTATGAGTTTATTATTTGTTTGACGTTGAACACTAGGGAATTGTATTTTTAGTATTATCCAAGTATATTCCATTGATGTAATAAATGCAAATCCAATGCCCCACAAACCCGACTTCTCGGCCATATATAATTTGTAAATGAGACTTGTTTTGAGGCACAGGCTATATTAGTTCCGGGTAAAGAAAAAGAGACACTTCTCTAGGCCGAAACGATGTGTATAGGGAGGGCTAACAAAAAGGCGCGCACAGCGTCGTCCTCAACATGATTGATTATCACTGTTCAAAATATACGATTATACGAAAACATTTTAATGCCGGACAATTCAAAATCAAACTTCGACGACTAATTAGATTATGCACTCACAAAATTAATAAAGTCACGAATACTTGTAAGTGCAACTTATTTTACCACGGTAGGTCATGAAAGCACGGAAAATCTTAACATCGACTTTTAAAAAAATGGCGTCATTACACAACGCCATCTATCGAACCATTTATGAACTGGTTTTTACCTTAACATGTTGATGGTGTTAAAAAAAATGGTTGCCTGTAAAGTCGGTTTTACGGGCGAAGATTTTACGTGACAACGTCTTTTTCTCGGTAGAATATTTATTGATATGAATATAATTAAATTGCACAATAGGAACAAGGAATTGAATGAAAATAAGAATTGCACAAATTTTAACTATAGAAATATATTTTGTTTACTAAAAAACCACACGTGTGAACTTGTATTATGACGCTTTCTTGTTTTTCCAACGCCAAGAACGTTCGAGAAAGACAAAGACAGAGACACAAGCATGCGCCGATTCAATGCGCCTAATTCTCTAGTGCTGCGCGCGCGGCAGACCGATCATAGTTGAGTGGGAGAGAGACGCAAGGCATTCGGCGGGCCTCTCTCTCGTTCGGTGACTCATCGTAACGTTACCGAGCGTTACACTTTTTCATAAGTGACTCCCAGCCGCAACCTAATTTAAGACGTTGTCACGTCAAAAATGAATTTTTGTTTTGTTTTAAATTGCCTTAGCATGTTCTTAATAGAAGTTTAATGTAGTTATAAGATACCGCCAACGCCAAGGAGAAACCAACCAAACAATTCGGTAATACCCGATCCAATGTAATAAGTACCTACAGCGCCATCTCTCGGGGAATTGGGTTACTAATTAATACAAAGACGTGTCAGAAGTTTTCGGTGGTATTGCTAAAACCGATTTCAATAATTCTTTTTTTGTTTGAAAAAAGATACGTTCAGGATAATAAAATATGTAAACGAAGTTAAAAAAAATGCTTGCATATTCGATTATACTACAAACTTAATCCAGAAATTATTTTGTACAACTTTTTGTCTTTTTTGTACAAAAACTGTTGTGTCAATCAAGTTGCCAATCAAGTGAGCTTCTTGGTGTGACGCTTACATCTACCCTCAATTTTGGTCCGTTCATCGAGGCTACATAAGGCTAAACTGGCTGCTAAGAAGTTAGGTATCCTAGCAAAGGTGAGACAGTATTTCACACCGGAACAGTTGCTGAACTTATATCAAGCGCAAGTTCGATTGTGTGTGGAGTACTGATCTCATCTCTGGGACGGATCCGCCAAATACCAGCTTGAAGCGCTAGAGTCTATAGAGAAACGAGCCAAGAGGCTCATCGGCAACGACGCGCTGGTTGAGTCAAAGCTCGAGAGCCTGGAGCATCGCCGACGTGTTGCCAGCCTTTCGGTTTTCTATCGGTTACATTTCGGAGTGTGCGATGGAATTGCACAGCCTAATTCCGCCAAGCCCGTTCCATCATAGGACTACAAGACGTACGGCGATGCGCCACCGTTACATGGTAGACATCCCACCCACACGCACTAAACGGTTTGGGAATACTTTCATTGTGCGTACTGCTAAGGAGTGGAATTATCTGCCGGAGTCTGTATTTCCTGACAGCTATAACCTGGGGGTCTTCAAGTCAAGAGTGAATAGGTTATTTCTAGGTAAGCGTGCTTCATCGTCGACCACATCATCACTTACCATAAGGTGAGATAGTGGTCAAACGCGAGCCTAACGCTAATAAAAAAAAAAAGTTCAAAATGATTTTCCTAGAAAGTCCTTATAAAGTTCTACTTTTCAGTTTTTTTTCATGTTTTCTAAAGTTATGGTTCAAAAGTTAGAGGGGGGGGGGGGCACATTGTTTTGGGGCCGTTCAAGTATTACGTAAGCAGATTTATTACAATTATTTACCCCCCCATCCCCCTTGTCAGCAAAAGTAAGCAAAGCTCTTACCCCCTCCCCCCAAGCTTACGTAAACATTTTCAATTACTGTATTGTTTTTTTTTCGTAAACATCCGCATTATTTGCGGGAATCCCCGAAGATGCGTTTTGTTTACAAGCTAAGACAATGTGAGGGTTGCCATTCTGTAAAAAAGTAAATAACTACCGATGACGTAATCATTATCTAGACTCCCCTACCCCCCATGTCATCCAAAATAAGCAAAGCAAAGACCCCCCCCCGCCCCCCCATAGTGCTTACGTACTACTTGAACAGCCCCTTTTTACTTTTGGAGCGATTATTTCCGAAATTATTGATATTATCAAAAATGATTTCAGTAAACCCCTATTCATTTTTAAATACCTTTCCAACAATATATCACACGTTAGGGTTGAAATAAAAAAAAAACACTTCCCACTTTACATATAGGGTGGCTACCCTAATAAAAAAAAAATTCCAATTTTTATTTTACTACTTTGTCGGCGTGATTGTTACATTGGTACCAAATTTCAGCTTTCTAGTGCTAACGGTCACAGAGATTAAGCGAGGACGGACGGACGGACGGACAGACAGACATGGCGAAACTATAAGGGTTCCTAGTTGACTACGGAACCCTATAAACATAAATATCTTACATTGTTATCAAAACTGTCGGTGAAAAAAAAACAATGCGGTTTAAAATTCCTTCATTTGTGTGTCTGTTTAGCAGTGCAAGTCACGTCTCGACGCGTACTCCGCGCTGGCGATCATTAAGTTCGTGGGGCACCCATTTGTCAAGCTTTTTTACCTTGCCAATTTGACGCAAATGGACCAATATTGTTTTGACGCTAACGTCGAAAGCTGCTTATAATTCAGCCGTAGATTGTGTAGCTTCCACAATCGCCTTTAATTCGTCATTGTCGACCAAACGAAATGTCCAGAACGGAAGCGAGCAAACTAATAACGGGTGGTGCGTTGGTTTGTAGTGTTAGCTCCGTAAACGTCGTTGATGTTGCGTGCCGCTTGTGTCGCGTTGCTGCCACGACGGTACTCATACTCCATTATTACTCGAATTATTAAATTTCCATGATGACGAAAAAGATTGAAATGCGATGAAAATGTAACACTTATCAATAATAGTCCGAGAGCCAGTAACAGATTTATATGACCAAGTTCCTCTCAAGTGATAATTAGTAAAACGCATCAGATAATCGAACTATGAAGCCTCGTGAATGTCAGCTGAGGCTCGGTGGGGGGGATGAGCAGTTGTAACCTCCCACGCTTGAGGAAAAAAAAAATTTATTCACTCATATCCTCTCGGCTAAAACTTTATCAAGTTATAGCTAACCCAATACCTCAACAAAAAAAATAAGTCAGCTGGCTATAACATAGTGGATTGTACGTCAGCTGATGGCTAGATCTTGGGAAAAAAAATCTTCACTTTCAGTGATATCCTCTCGGCTAAAAATTTACCAGATGATAGCTTATATGTAACTATTGATAAATATATACGTCAGCTGGCTGTATCTCGGTGGAAAAATCGTCAGCTGATACTTTGAAGGTCGTTACGTAGACGTTAGCCAGAAGCATTTTCTGACTATTTAAAGGAATCAGCTGACCAGGTTTCCCTCGACTTATTGCTAGCTGTTTTTTTTTTATTTATCACAGTATTATATTTAAAATCAGTTCACTAATTTTCGTGTGGGAGGAAATGACGCCTCTTTCATTATTCTTGTTATTTTTAAAGATTTAAACAACACACGCTAGCATAGCATAAACAGTGTTAAGGTATGCTTGGAGGGGGTTAGTTGTGCGCATGCTCGGGGTATGAAGACCCTGTTGTTGAGGGCATCGACCATGTTTTTAGAAGTTAAAATCGAACAGTGAAGAAAATCTTGTTAAGTGTAGTGCTATATATTGAGTGTTCGAAAAACTAATAAACTCAGTGGACACGCGGCTGTACTTCCTACGGAAGAAAACAATTTTCAGCTGTATCACAGTGAGTGTTATAGACGATTTACGGCTTTGCCCCCAAAGTATCGCAAAATAATACCAGAAGACGCACCTACTGCAAGATTACAGTATGTATCAAATTTTTTTTTTCCTTTTATTTGTTAGGTTACGATTTTTATAAGCATTATGAGTTTACCTGGTTCTTTAGAAGTCAGTTACCAACATCGATAAATATGAGTTTACCTGGTTCTTTGGAAGTCAGTTACCAACATCGATTGATGAAATAACTATCCAGCCCGAAAAACGTAACATTTTATTATCATATTAATGATATTATGCTACAATACGCATTCTATTTATTTTTTTTACAGATGGTGACGATGAAAATATAACAGCAGACAGCTCTGACAGTGACTCGGACAATGAATCAGAGAGAGATGTTTGTGACTCAAGCCAAAGCGGAGCTGAAAATGATTAAATAACATTGTCATTTGAATTGTAATTTGTCATAATTTTTTTATAATAAATATTTTTTATCAAGTAACTAGTTAATTTATACTAAGCAAATTGATTATTGAAATATTGGAATATATCTAAAATTATATGATTATATACTTATAAGTCTAAAAAATATTGATATGGAATATTTTTATCACCTCAACACTCATATTGGAGTGCTATGCCGAATAATTAAAAAGACGTCATTTCCTCCCACACCAAAATTTGTGAGCTGATTTTAAATATAATCCTTATTATCCTTACTACTATTATAAAAGCGAAAGTGAGTTTGTTTGTTTGTTTCCTCTTCACGCTTTAATGGCTAAACCGATTGTGATGAATTTTGGTACATAGATAGTTGGGAACCAGGAGACGGACATAGGCTTTTATATAGGCTAATTTTTATTTAAAAAACGTAGGATGTCAGGGAAAAAGAGGGAAGAAAAGGGAAAACTTAGCGTTGCTATTAAAAATCAATAAGGCGCAAGGAGAACTGTGTTACCCCAAATTTAACGCAGGCGAAGCCGAGGGCGAAAGCTAGTACTGTGATAAATAAAAAAAAACAGCTAGCAATAAGTCGAGGGAAACCTGGTCAGCTGATGCCTTTAAATAGTCAGTAAATGCTTCTGGCTAACTTCTACGTAACGACCTTCAAAGTATCAGCTGACGATTTTTCCACCGAGATACAGCCAGCTGACGTATATATTTATCAATAGTTACATATAAGCTATCATCTGGTAAATTTTTAGCCGAGAGGATATCACTGAAAGTGAAGATTTTTTTTCCCAAGATCTAGCCATCAGCTGACGTACAATCCACTATGTTATAGCCAGCTGACTTATTTTTTTTGTTGAGGTGGGTTAGCTATAACTTGATAAAGTTTTAGCCGAGAGGAAATGAGTGAATTAATTTTTTTTTTCTTCAAGCATGGGAGGTTACAACTACTCATCCCCCCAACTGCGCCGCAGCTGACGGTCATAGGGCTTTATGATACTGTTGTCTGATGCGTATCGCCAATAGGGTATTTTACTCTATATGAAATAAATTCTAAAAATATACAATTCAGATAGCTTAGGCAACAAGCAGTCGGAAAATGTTAAATTTAGTAAATAAAATAACTAAATAAATTTTAAAATTGATTTCAAAGTTTTCACGTTTTTTAGTCTGTGGTTTTACTAAGCGAAACAGTGTCCGCCATGATTATTACGTCATATGGTCATGTTTACAAAAATTGACAATTGTCAACTGAGCAACTATTACTATTTTTGTATTATAAAACTTTACATTTTATTTTTTATTGAAATAATAATAATACTACCATGGAAGAAATAAATACTACCATATAATAATACTTTAAACTATAGTGAAAAATACAACTAAACAGAAAGACTAATAATAGCACATTTGTTTACATAACCAACCGACGTCATGACCACAGAGTAACATGGCGTCAAGCGTTTTTGTGATTTTACGCGCGAAAACAGAAATTGTAAAATTGAAATGCAGTTTTATGGCACTTTTCGATTGAATATTTTTTTTTTGATTTTTTTGGTGGTTTACTAGGACTCTAGGAACAAAATGAGATACTTTTTAAAAATGGGTGTAATACCGTATTATCTAGCGAGAAGAAATAATTAACCAAATTTGCACCTGGCTCTCGTACTATAAACAAATCACTACTTTTGGAAAAAAAAAACATGTTTTTAAATATAACATTAATTTGAAATTAGAATTCTTAGCCAAACAAAAATTATTTTGATTTGAAATGGCCAGTACTGCAGAACGGCAATTTCATAGGTAAAGACCTGATATAATCAATAGGACAATTTAATTATAAGTCCATCCTACTTCAATGTCGATTCAACGCCGCTATGTTGAAAAACTTCTTTCTAGAGGAGAGCAATTGATACTTATAGGTGGACAAATAAACATTTAATTTAAAGCAGTATAGTCAGATCTAGGACAAACAGACAACGCTTGCGTAACAAAAGTTACACCACGCGTCGGAGGGCCGCGGGATCTAA
The DNA here is from genome assembly GCA_958449745.1 of Ochropleura leucogaster. NCBI lineage: Eukaryota > Metazoa > Arthropoda > Insecta > Lepidoptera > Noctuidae > Ochropleura > Ochropleura leucogaster. The sequence goes on along the minus strand of OY288213.1, from coordinate 18,568,886 downwards.
TGCGAGTTAACTGCCCCGGGTAGTACCAGCCTGACTCGGGCCCCTGTCATAGGGGGCGACGGATGTAACCGGATTCGTCACTCCTGGACCTGTTGGCTGGAAGAGGGCGTTAGCGGCCCTATGCCGAGGCCTAGTCTCAGTTGCAGAAACGGCGGTCGCTCTTCATCTCTCTATCTCTCCCTTTCCGCAGCTTCCTTTCGTTATAAGACGACATCACCGCCTCCCAGGACTCTGCGCTGCCAACCATCTATCGAACGACTTACGACATACCACGTGCGGCCACGTAGGCCCAGCCGCTATTAAAACGGACTCGTACCTCCGTTTATCTACCAAGCGGGATGAGTTCAAAAAAGCTTCGGCGTTCGATTAGTTAGTATGGCCACGAAAACTGTCACATTCGTCAACGAGGATGTACAAATTGAAACGGGTCAATATAACGAGCGATATTTTTATTTTTAACTCGTATTATCACATCGGAACTTAAGCTTAATGTCTATGTTAGGGCCACGTGCGCGCTACCCGGACAGGTCCCCGTGGTCGAACAGGTCCTGGTCGTACAGCTGCGCGCGCACCGTGCGCCCGCCGAAGTAGCGCCCGCCGAGTGCCGCCGCCGCCGCCGCCGCCTCTGTGGACCACGCGAGGGATTCAACAACATGTTACAACATCGAACCATGAATGGAAGCGTTTCTCACCGTCGGGCTCGTTGAACTGCACGAAGATCTTGACGTCGGCGTGCTGCGGGTCGTCGTCCTCGGTCTGGCGCTCGTTGTAGATGACGAGCCGCTCCACCTTGCCCCACTTGCTGCACTCCTCCTGGATCTCGTGGTGCAGCGCCTCGTCCACGTCGGCCGCGCTCACCATGTTGCACAGCAGCAGCGTGCGCGAGGCGCGGCGCCGCATGAGGCGCTGCATGACCAGGTGCCGCGCCGACTGCCCCGAGATGGACAGCGACTCCTGCTGCTGCAGCGTGTCGGGCGACGTGTCCAGCAGCTTGCGCTGCAGCGCGGCCTGCTGGCCCTCGGGCGCGGGGCTGGCGGGCCGCGGGATCACCACGCCGGGCGGCGGCAGCGCGGGCGCGGGCAGCGGCAGCGCGGCCGCCAGCGACGGCAGCGCGGCGGCCGGCGACACGCCCAGCGCGTTGAGCTTGGTGAGGCCGAGCGCGACGGCGTTGCTGGCGACGGCGTCCATGGCCTGGATCTTGGCGGTGGCGGCGGCCGCGGCCACGGCGGCGGCGGTGGGCATGGCGGAGGGCTGCGGCGGGCCCGCCAGCGCGTTGGGCGGCGTGATGGCGCGGCCCACGCGCAGGTACTGCCCGCCGAGGTCGAACAGGTTCATGGACGCGATGGCCTCGAGCGCGGCCGCCAGCGTGGCGTACTCGATGAAGCCGTAGCCCTTGTGCTTGTGCGCCGACGCGCCGTACGCCAGCTTGCAGTACGTGATGGGTCCGAAAGCCTCGAATACGCTGCGGATGAGACGAGGAGGGTCGAGTAAAATCAGTTTTTTTAGTTCTATTCCATTAGCAGGGCTTACCGACACATATCTTTATACATAACATCGACTAAATAACAATTTAGCTAATTACAAGCCCACGCATAATAGAAACTAAGAAACTCGACAGTAATGAATCCGCTTAAATAACGCTTTGGACGTTGTACGACTGACGCCGGTGTCACCTTAATAAAACACATATTTACTGCGTGGGAAGAGGCACAAGATGCCATAGGAATCTTCTGTGACCTTTCAAAAGCATTCGATTGCGTTAATCATGAAATCCTGCTTTTGAAACTTGAGCGTTACGGTTTAGGTAAACTTGCGCTCAGTGTAGTAAGACCTTATTTAAATGATAGACAGCAACAAGTGCAAATTAATGGTGTCAATCCAATGGGTTTAAAAGTTAAAATGGGTGTACCACAAGGTTATAATATATTAGGTCCTTTCCTCTTTTTAGTATATATTAATGATCTACCCCATTTACTTAAAAACAAACTTCAAATAGTGTTGTTTGCTGACGATACCTCTTTAATATTTAAGATAAATAGACATGCCACAAATCTTGACGACGTAAATAACGCCTTATTACAGGTAAATAATTGGTTCACCGCTAATAATTTAGTATTAAATGGGAAAAAAACCAAGTGCGTGAGATTTGCTCTGCCAAACATCAAAAGTAGTGATTGTTAATAAAACTTCACGGTGGTTGGGTGCAGAGTGTGCTTTTATTATACGTTTCTTAACACGTACACAGTTCATACTAGATGGCACTAGTAGTAGGTACCTATAATTACTATTTTGTTATCTATTTCAACATCCTCTCTTAACAAAATAATCAATTAATTCTAATAAAGTTATAATTACTTACAACTAACTTTTACAACTTGATCTTTGATAAACCCATTCCGTCTTATTCCAAAACGCGGACTAAATATAGTACTGGGATTAGTTCCAGGTTTAAACCATGGACTAAAAAAAACCTTATTATAAAATGAAGTTTATCTCTAGTCCTTGTACTATCTATGGTACTAAAGATAAACCCGTGAGACCCCTAGTTTAACCATGGTCTAACTTTGGTACTATAGTCAAATGTCAATTTCTACAAAAAGTTGAGGTTATCGTGGCTTTATTTTTCTGTGTTTATTGTTTTTATATCGTTGAAAAATGGATATTAATATGATTGACTTGATGGACTTAGAAGATATGGAGATGCTTGAGACTTCTCGTCGATCTGTGATACGTCGTCATCGTGGAAATCCATTTGAATTGAGTGACGAAGATTTTAGATACAAATATCATAAGTTGTTGTACACTAGTAAAAGCGATTAGTACTTACATTGTTTCATAAATTCTTCCACTCTTTTTTTTTTCAAAATATTTACCGAAGTTTTTGTAGATTTGTCCTCGATAAAATGAGCTAACTGACTAATCAGTTACCGTAGTATTTCCTATTGTAATAAGTAGATTCACGTTAATCTTTATCGAAATAGGGATAATACAAAGTACTGCCCACTATACAATATTTCGATGTTTTACTAACTTTTTCTTCAGGACTAATTCACACACTACACACTACTCCAATTTTCACCCTTTTTTTTCTTCTGTTGTTTCATTTTTTTCCTGAATTATCTTTTCTCAATTTGACCACACAAAACTTCTCGCACAGAACCAGAGCAGCAATACAGTACAACATTAGGAACAATGAATAAAGAACTGTTTATTAGAGAATGCAAAGCAATAACATAAATATTTGGTTGGATCGTCACATTCGCATCTCGAATTACGCGCCGCGAAGCTGTACTCCGTTTCACGTTCGTTGATATAAAATAAAACTTGATAAAAAAACGCGATGTGTGTGTTTGTTGCGCTCGTTCAAGAGGTTGGAACTTGGACAAAGAATTAAAATGATTTCTTTGTTACGAATAAAGAGTTATTATGCATTTAAATTATGTAGTTAAAATCAACATTAGAAAAAACGGAATGTCATATTGAATGAAACCAGTGTAAAAGAACGAATGATTGCCCTGTTTTATTTTTTTATCTGTGTTTATTATTTAAACCATGGATGATCTTTGGACTAACTGGTCTTCGGTTAGTCTTTGATTTGTAATATGAACACATTTTAAGCCTGGTACTAACTTTAATACCGTAACAATCCTAGACTATTTAGTCCAGGTTTAAACCAGTACTAACTCAAACTTTTGTAATAAGACGGTATGATTTTAAAAAATTGTAATGTTTATTGACACAAAGACTTTTTGTCAATAGATCAGCTGGCATATCTGAAGTTGACATATATTTTAATTTAACTCTATTATTAGATACACACTCTCTGACAAAGTGATGTCGTACATCAATATGCTTTGTTCTTTTGTGGAACAATGGATTAGCCGCTAACTTAAGTGAACTTTGACTATCACTATACAAGCATATTGGTGTACTGTCACATAACTTCAACAAATCATAATATACATTCTGCAAATATATTGCCTCTTTACAAGCTTCACTTAGAGCCATATATTCACTTTCTGCACTAGATAAGGCTACAGTTCTTTGCTTCCTTGACTCATAGGATATCACACACCCTGACATCATGAAGCAAAACCCAGTGTATGACCTCCTATCCAAGGTGCATGATGCCCAATCAGCATCAACAAATCCGTGCATGTTAAAATTATCTTTCTTATATACTAGACCATAGCTTTTAGTTTTCTGCAAGTATTTTAATAATCTCTTTAAATGTTTCCAATGAATTTCATTGTAACAATTATTATACTGACTGAGGAAACTTACACTGTACGCTATATCAGGTCTTGTCAGTACAGACAGATACATGAGACTACCAATTAATTGTTGATAGGGATACCTCTTATCACAATTATTACTCTCACCTTTTTGTAATTTTAAATTTACTTCTATGGGGGTTTCTGAACCATGACAATCGAACATGTTAAACTTGTTTAAAATATGATTTACAAAAAGTTCCTGGTCAACAGTAATACAGTCCTTCTGAACATTCACTCTCATTCCCAGACACTGCTTGATCTGACCTAAATCTTTTATTTTAAACTTATTAACAAGTTCAGTCTTCAACTGTTCATAAGAACTTTTACAATTATAGAACACGAAAAAATCATCTACAAATAATGCAACATAAATTTTTACATTATCATGACATTTTATAAATAAACAAGGTTCATTTTTAGATTTCTCATAACCCAAATCTAACAAACATTCTTCTACTCTGGTGTACCAGGCCCTAGCAGATTGTTTTAGACCGTAAATTGCTCTTTTTAATTTTAAAACCTTATTTTCACAATTTACAAAAGATGAACATTCAGGTATTTCCATATACACATTTTCTTTGATAAAACCATTTAGAAATGCAGTGGGTACATCTAGGTGATTCATATTCAGATCTAGTTTTACACTTAATGCTAACAATAGTCTTGGAGTAGAGTATCTTAACACTGGACTGAATGTCTCGTTAAAGTCCTGACCCTTCTTTTGTGTAAAGCCTTTAGCAACTAGTCTTGGCCTAAAGCGCACTTCACCATCACTATTAAGCTTTTTCTTAAACACCCACTTATTTTTCACTACTGTGCCTTCTTGCGGCCTATTCACTAGCTCCCAAGTGTCATTGTCTATGAAAGATTTTATCTCCTCTTCCATTGCATATTGCCACTGCACTTTTTCTGGTCCACTAACCGCATCACAGAGGGAAATTTCATCACCCATCCCATTCTCAACACACATGTTTGAGAATCCGTAGTAGTCTGGACAACGCCTGACACGCTTTGGCACCTCCGAAGCTTGCTGTGTCACGTCACCCACATTATCTGTCTCGTAGAAGCTATCCTCCTCGCTTGATGATTCGCTCGGAACATAAGTCACATCATTGACATCATCTTGTTGCACAGAATCGTCTAAGCTACTTGGATCACTGTCTTCCACTATCTGAGACACCGTTACATGTTCTGGTTGCTGTTTCTCCTCTACCAAAATTGCTGCTGAATTTTCATGAATATCTTCCATGATTACTACATCTCTAGCAACAACAATATTCTGAGAATCTGGATCAAGCAAGCGATATCCTTTGGTATTTTCTGAATAACCAACTAGTAACATTCTGGTAGCCTTTTTGTCCCATTTCCTTCGCTTTTGCTTGGGAACGTGAACCATCACTGGACTGCCGAAGATCCGAAGATGACCAATGTTCGGCTTTCTGCCCGTCCACATTTGATAGGGGGTAGTATCTCCTCCTAGTCCCGCTGCTGGTGACCTATTTTTCATATAAACTGCAGTATTTACTGCTTCTGCCCAAAATTTTAAATCAAATTTTGCATCAAATAGAAGACACCTGGCTTTCTCTACTATTGATCGATTATATCTCTCGGATAAGCCATTTTGCTCAGGAGTATATGCTGTTGTTTTCTGATGCACTATACCACATTGCTTAAGGTATGTTTCCATTTCAGACGAACAGAACTCACCGCCATTATCAGATCTCAATGATTTTATTCTCTTTGACTGCTGGTTCTCGACTAATTTCTGAAACTCCTTAAAATACTGCAATGTTTGGTGTTTTGATTGGAGAAAGTACACAAAACACATCCTGCTATAATCGTCGATAAAGACAAGAAAATATCGAGCATTTCCAAGCGACTTATTTTCCATTGGCCCGCACAAATCCGTATGAACTAGTTCTAGCACTTCCTGGCTTCGGCTTGTACTCTGAGGGAATGGTAACCTCGTCTGCTTTCCCTCGCAGCACACAGTACAACTGGATTTCTTTATATTGCCACTATTATCTTGGAATGACACACCCTCAACTACTCCGTTCTTCATTTTAGGCAAGTCATTTGCATTTATATGCCCTAACCTTCTGTGCCAGGTTAAACTTGAAGAAACGGCTGACGCTGCAATCACCTGCTGGGATTTCACAGTATGCAATTTATACACCTCATTTTCCAACTTTGCTTCACCAATGCAGGTATCATCCAAGTTGTAAATGAAGCATCCTTCTTCATTAAACTCCACTCGGTTTCCGCTTGCGATGATTCTACTCACTGATAACAAATTTGTGGTGAGGTTAGGTACGCACAAAACATTGCTTACATTCACTTCAAACTGCTCAGTTCCTACTGCAGTCGTAATCTGTAAGTTTCCAGAGCATACAACGTCTATTGTTTGTTGATTTGCGACAATAATCTGCTTAGTTTTCGGTTGATTCGAAACATTTGTTAACATGTTTTTGTTCGACACTAGATGAGTACTTGCACCGGAATCAATGTAGAAATCGTTCTGACTGAATTTACTAGACAAAAATACTGCACTAAATGCATTAATCTTTGATTTTTTGTCTTCCGGACACTGATTTTTGTAATGCCCAACTTGTTTGCATTTGTAGCAGCGAATTATTTTGGTTTTGACGTTTCCACTGACAGTCGACTTAGGTTGCGTTCCAGTTCCATTACAAGCGCTAGTGTTAAAATTCCTAGTTAACGCTTTACTGCTACCTCCATTTCGTTTATGTGAAGGTCTAACGAAAAATGCATTATCATTGTTGACATCAAAATCTGAACTCATATCCAATAATTTGGTTTTTATAGCATCTGCACTTATACTCATTCCCGAGTGCTCAATGGCCATGATCATTGGGCTAAACTTCTCTGGAAGACCCGCCAGTAGTAAAGAACCGATCCACTCATCCACCAACTGTGTCACGTACGCTGTCATAGATTCACTTGTTTCTAAGCGTATAGAAATTAAATTCCGGAGTAAGCTAATCTTGCGCGTGAAACCTGAGTCATCGAACAAAGACTTTAGCTTATTCCATGTACCTTGTACTGTCGTTTCGCCTTTAATGTGTACATAAAGAGATGGGTCGATGGTCAATATCAACTTCGCTCTGGCTTTCTTGTCACTTGTTGCTTCTAGCACTTCATTACTAGACAAGTTGACGCCTTCGAGGATTAGAAAATTTTCCACTGCAAACGCCCAATCATCATAATTCTCGCGCCCTTTCAACTTAGGCACGTTCACTGCATAACTTGCTGCCATTTTAATAACTGTGCACTATAAAAAACTGCCGAAAACTTCGCAAAACTAATTAATTTACAAGAGCTGGGCCCATAACCTAATAAAACTTCACGGTGGTTGGGTGCAGAGTGTGCTTTTATTATACGTTTCTTAACACGTACACAGTTCATACTAAATGGCACTAGTAGTAGGTACCTATAATTACTATTTTGTTATCTATTTCAACAATTGTGACATAGTATTGAATCAAGAGAAACTAGAATTCCTCGAAAAAATTGTTTTCTCAGGCATCACGCTCAACTCTAGACTACAATGGGGTCCTCATTTAACATCTCTTGCAGGACGGTTGAGTTTAGCAGCACAATTATGCTGTAAGGAAAATCCGTCAACGTAGATACCGCGCGACTAGTCTATTTTAGTTATTTTCATAGTATAATGTCATACGGTATTTTACTATGGGGACGAGCTGCAGACATTGAGTCTATACATATTTATTCTGCAGAAAAGAGCCTAAGAGAACTGTTTAAGAAAATTAACATCATGACAGTACCCTGTCAATACATATATGAAAACATTATGTACGTTACTCAAAATCTGCATCTAGTTAGTTAAAGAGGTGACAGACACCACTATAATACTAGAAACAGGGACCAACTAGTTCAGCTAGGTTTCAGGCTAGCTAAAGTAGACTCGTCTTTATGGGGTACTGTTTAAAATGTTACAACAAAATACCTCCAAACATCCTACAATTGAATGAATCGAAGTTTAAATCTTGTATTAAACGCACACTATGTAGGCAAGCATATTATAAGTTGGGGGGATTACATTAATGATATGAATGCTTGGCTCGATGCCGGTCCTGCTCCACAACCATAGAGGCAAACTTATCGATCAGCATCTGAAGTTATTGTGGCAGGCAACTATCTTTGCATTGTATAGACTCAATTTTCTAACATTGTTTAATTGTAATGCCCATGTGTGAGTACTGTTAGTTTAGTTGACTCAACGGTATGTCGGGTCATTTAGTTCCATTTAAAAAAGTTGAGCTGAATGGGGCTGACATATTATTATGCGTCATGTTCGTGAACGGGCGCTGTCAGTTGTGACTGGTCATCTATTAGCCGCCACAGTTTGTTTTAATTAATTTATGTATTATACTCTTGTTTTTGCTTTTACTCTGGATGCTCTCAATGTGCTCGTGTTTCTACACCGTTCTCACATGTATTTATGATCTCAACATGACTAGTGTGTTCCATGGTTTTGTAAAATATTTCGATTTAAAAGAGTGTCCATGAAGTTTCTTGCCCATTCTTCTCCATAGAGATCTACGCTTTGGAATGGGTAACTACAGTACTTTCACAAGTTATTATGTTTTGTGACTGGTACTGTAGCAGCATCTTTTTTTTAACCTACGAAAAAAAAGAGGTTCTCAATTCGACCTGTATATATTTTTTTTTATGTATGACCGCGGCTGTATTTGGTACCCGTGCATCGCATTCTTTTTTTGAGGACACCATAAATATTAAAAAAATAGTGGTACGTCTTTTGCAAATGGTAAATTAATGTGTTAGAACGAGACGCAATCATTTGTCTACGATTTGTCAAAGCTTTTTGTATTTGTGCCTCTTACCTGTCGTTTTTTCCGTTGCATTCGGTTTGAAATCACAACGATTCTAAAGAAGTTTCACTTCAGAAACCTTACCCCTCGTCGTCAAATATACTCACTTTTTAATGTCGTCTTCGGTGAGCTCCGGGTGGATGGACGCGACGTAGATGCGGTTATACTGCTTGGCCTCTTCCTGGATCTCGTCGATGACGGCCTGCGCCTGCGGCATGTTGGAAGGCCGCCCGACCACTTTGATGTTCCGGCCGCCGAGCATGACGCCGTTCATCTGCTCCAGGCTGAGCTGCGCCGCTTCGGGGATCTCATACTCCACGAAGGCAAAACCTTTGTGCTTTTGGGTGACGGGGTCCCACGACATGTTGATGGACTTGATCGGTCCGAACGGGAGGAATGCCTGTCGTATCGTGTCCTCCTTCAACTCAAATGATATGGAGCCCACATATACTCTGATGAAAAACACACAACATTAATATGACATAGGAGTGTGTGAATTTAAAAATGTCAACCTCTGAAGTCAGATCTTTTCAGCATAAGATCACAGGCTCGACCTGCTCGTGGCGGGAGCCTCCAGTGTATCGCTGTCATCACACGTGTATGTCGTGTACATATCGTGTACGAGCGGACGCCTGTGCGCGAGTAGTGTGTACCTGCACATGAGCGCGAGCGACGCGCGTGTGCAAGTGTGCGCGAGTAGTGTGTACCTGCACATGAGCGCGAGCGACGCGCGTGTGCAAGTGTGCGCGAGTAGTGTGTACCTGCACATGAGCGCGAGCGGCGCGCGTGTGAAAAACTGTTTTCTTGGGAATAACACTCGATTCAAAGCTACAATGGGGTCCGCATATAACATCTCTTGCAGGACGCCTTAGTTCAGCAGCATATGCTGTTAGAAAAATCCGTCAGTTTACTGATGTAGATACCGCGAGACTAGTCTATTTTAGTTATTTTCATAGTATAATGTCATACGGTATTTTACTTTGGGGACGGGCTGCAGACATCGAGTCTATATTTATTCTGCAGAAAAGAGCCATCAGGGCCATATATAACCTACGTAGGCGAGATTCTTTAAGGGAACAGTTTAAGGATATTAACATCATGACAGTACCTTGTCAATATATTTATGAAAACATCATGTATGTCAGGAAAAACTTGCATCTTTTTAGTAAAAGAGGTGACAGACACAATTATAATACTAGAAATAGGGACCAATTAGTTCAACCAGGTTTCAGGTTAGCTAAAGTAGACTCATCTTTCATGGGGTACTGTTTAAAATGCTACAATAAAATACCTCCCCACATTCTTCAACTGAATGAAACGAAATTTAAATCTTGTATTAAACGCACACTATGTAGGCAAGCATATTATAAGTTGGGGGATTATATTGATGATAAAAATGCTTGGCTTAATGCTAGTCCTGCTCCACAAGCATAGGGATAAACTCATTGGTTAGTATCCGAAGCTATAGTGGAAGCTGCAGAAGATTGTAAGACTATCTTTGCAATGTATAGAATCAATTCTCTAGTATTGTATAATTATTAAGCCCATATGTGAGTGCTATGTATTATCATTGACTTGACGAAGCCCTGGTGGTTAATAGTGTCATGCTCACTTAAATGTCTCGCTGATGGTGGCGGGTGTGTCGGGTCATTTAGCTCCCTTCAAAATGGTCGAGCTGAATGGGGCTGATCCATACGTCATGTTCGTGAACGGGCGCTGTCAGTTGGGACTGGTCATTTTTTAGCTACCACGGTTCATTTTTAAACTTATTTAGATTTAAAATTAAATTTTGCTTTTTATTTACTCTGGACGCTCTTACTGTGCACGCCTTTTTACATCGTTCTCACATATTTGTATAATCTCAACATGAATGATGTAAACACGATTTTGTAAAAATATTATAATTTAAAAGAGTGTCCATGGAGTTTCTTGCCCATTCTTCTCCATAGAGATCAACGCTTTGGAATGGGCAACTACAGTACTTTCACAAGTTATTATGCCTTGTGACCGGGACTGTAGATTCATTTTGTTTCTTGACTTTCAAAAGTGCCTGTAATGGTCTAATTGAAATAAATGATTTGATTTGATTTGTGCAAGTGTGCGCGAGTAGTGTGTACCTGCACATGAGCGCGAGTGCCTGCTGGCGCTGCACCTGCGTGCGCTGCGACGCCATCTGTTGCTGCTGGTGCGCGAGCGTCTGCTTCATAAGCACCATCTTGATGCTCTGCTCCATGGCGTACTTCTTGGCGCGCGCTACGGCTTCGGCCTGCTCGGACGACAGGCGCGGCAGCGAGCCGCCCAGGATGGCCGGCAGCGTGGAGCACTTGGCGCCCGGACCTGCGCACGCACGAGCTACAACTATAACGCCTGCATCTAACAGGGATTGCTGCACGTAGGGCTCACGCAGGGGCGTGTGTCTTACGTCCGCAGTCCGTCCGGTCGCAAAATATCCCATTCATAGAATATCCGATATTCACACAGGGTCCAAATTCCTTGTAGTTTAAAGGTTTGACAATGAACTTCTTAATATTTTAGCGGGCTCTTACGAAACTAAATACATTAAGGAGAAAATAACATAAAGAACGAAATTTTATATGGCGGTAAACCTAAAAACTCAGTACTCCGGAGTCCGAACTAAATTAAATCTTATAATTCATGAAAATGTCCTAAATTCGTAGTTGAAATACAATATCGCACTCGCCTCGCCTCAACGAAACGATTTATTTATACCAAAATCTAACCGTGAGTACTATAGCGTACTGTATTTTAAACAACTCTTTTGCTAATCAACATTCTCGGAAAAGGACCTTCCCGAGCCGGGTCTCACCTGTGAACACATCTCCGACCTGCTGCAAGTCGTAGATCGGCGCCGAGTGGAAACCACCTGTAAGACCAAAACTATATCAGTCAGTGCCGATAGCGCACAGATGCCAAACAGTAGTGGACGCAGGCACTCGCGCTCGCACACATCGCTGTCACTCCGCGCGCGCGCCCGGCCGGCCGGCGCGAGAGTGTGCGCCCGCCGCCCTCGCACCGTGCACCGCTCGCTCGCTCGCTCGCTCTCGCGCCTGCCACCCTGTCGCTCGCGCCGGGCGCCGCGCCGGCCGGACGGGCGCGCACGCTACGCGCTGCCACAAGGGGTACAATGCGGTATAATGAAGTAGGTACATTGTGAGACCGGCGAGGAGCAGCCGGCGCCGCAGCCGCAGCCGACGCGTCACCGGCACGCCTAAGCGTATAGCAAAAACCTAACTTATATCTAGCCTGAAACAGAAAGCAGAAACACTGATCACTGAGGACGGTTTCGAAACGAGACAACGAATGTGAGAGACGGGTTTGGCTGCGAGGGGCGGGCCGGCGCGGCGGAGCGGCGCGCGGCGACGCGTCGAGCCGCGCAGCCCGCCCGCGCCGGCCTCGCGCTGCGCTGTGGGCTACTCACCGGGCAGACCGCCGGGCAAGCTCCCGGGCAGGCCGGCCATGGCTGCGGGCAGCCCGCCGGTCAGGCCGGGCAAGGCTGCGGGTAAGCCGGGCATGCCGGGCAGGCCAACCAGGCCGGCGGGCAGGCCGGACAGCGGAGCGGCGGGCGGCGCCATGATGCCCGGCGGTAGTGGCGGCTGCAATGCTCCCGGCGAGCCGCCCTGCAACTGTCGACATAAAAGCTACTACACATAGTGCCGCCGGGTTTATGCCGCCGGCTAATACAAGCCACTGGCACAAGCCGGGCGAAACCGCCAAGCATCATTCCGGTTGTGACAGTCACATAGAACGCTAGTAAAGTGCACATTTTATGGTTGGTTGGTTACAATTAATAAGGAAATCATCAGCACTGCTGCCGCACAGTGGGTTGAAAATCGGCTTTCATAGACTTAGGGATTTCAATTTGCAAGTGCCGGTTTTTGTTGACAGATATCGCTTCTATTAGTTATTACTATATTCAAAAATGACACCTGAGTTAATTCGGCACAAAAACGAAGGAATTATATTTTTTTTTACGAAAAATTTGTATGAAGCTAGATGAAAAATCGAAATATCTCGTAAACGGCAATGATAACCGTAATATCCTTGCAGGTGGTTATAGCACTAATATTTATGATTTTTTGACATACTACATATAACGGTTATCACTGCTGTTTTTTTTTTAATCATCAAATATTTTTGTTTATTATTTCATAGAAAAGGATTCCGTTTAATGTTTTAATTGAGGGTACACGTACTTTTTAACAACACATAACTTAAAATAGCACATCATCATTATCACCTCCCTAGCCTTTTCGCAACTAGGTTGGGGTCGGCTTCTAGCAGAACCGGATTCAGCTGGATACCTGTGTTTTACGTGAAGCGACTGCCTTTCAGAGGTCTGAAAGGCAGTCGCAGTGGTTGTGGAGGTCCACAACCCAGTAACTGGGCGACCCGATACCCTTTGTTCAACTGGACAGATTTTCTGGCTTCTGAATACCCGTAACGACTGTCAAAGTTCCACGAATGACAACCGGGACCAACGGCTTAACGTGCTTTCCGAGGCACTGAATGTCAGTGATGTCCAAGATAAACTTTAGAAAAAGCATATGAATTGAAAAAGTCACATTGGTACTTGCCCGGATTAACATAACTTAAAATAGCATTACTCCTAGGTATATCCCCGAATCAATAGGCAGAAGTTTATAGTACACACACATTTAGACAATCATGACGTTTGAGCCAGATATTACCGGGTTGGATGAAGACCTGATTAAAAGATTTGCTGTAATTTTGCAAACAATAACGTCCGGCGAGAAGATTAAAGTAATACATGGTTCTACATGTCATCAACCGTTCATAAATTATTAATCCACGGGGCCGATATAATTGAGAAAAATGATATTGTGCCGATTGGGGCTATATCGGAAGAAGCCTCAGAGTCTCGAAACAAAGACTTCACAAAGTTCCGGCAACATCATTCGCGGAAAAGAAGCAGGCAGGATTCTAATCAAGATATTCGAAATATGCTTCTTGTTTCTTCGAATCTTTTCCTAAGTGCCCAAAGGCTTAGGTTAGATACCAAAAGAAAGCGCAGCTTTTATGCTAAATTTCTCGACTTAATTCAGTTTCAGGAAACTGAGTTCGAGTTTTAGATATATCTAATACCTATTGGTTCTGACTCAGAATTGGAGTCCGAGTCCGATCGTCCGATTGGAGAACGTCAAATCTCAAATACATGTTTTGTTGCTATTCTTTTTTAACACATTGAATATGTTACCAGTGCCAGTGCCAGATAACTATTCTCCAGTAAATGACATATTGAAAAATTTTAAATATTTATTCACCTGATAAACAGCCAGATAATTTTACTGGCCCGATAGCTATTCGACGATTTAACTGAGGACTGAAAAATCTGACCTTATTTGTATAAACATGTGCAACATGCTGCCAGTACTGGGTATTATATGATTATAATAACTTGGTCTTGCTAAGTGATCTTAGCAAGACTTTCAGACACAGACGATCAGTAATAACTGTCAACATTCTGCAAATGATAGCCCCAACCAACTTGTTGACATGCTCTGAGGCATGGGGGAAACTCGGTATGTTAGGGGTGGTCACTCAAACACAGACTAACCTAAGCAAGTGCGGCTTCACCTCAAGATTGACGCAAGCGGCTACTACTATTTAGCCATAAGCTCATAATAACATTGCAAAATGTAAATTTTCTAAGGTCAGTTGCGAAATTCTTGTGGCATTAATTTCACCTGCAATGTATGACGTACTGTACATGAAGTTTCAATAAATTAATAAAATTCTAAAAAATTGCTTCACAAAATGTAAGGTTTATATGTGCCAAGAAGATAAATTACATTCCACTGAGTAGTGGACTTCTGTTTCCCCAGTATTGTTCTTCCAATTCAATCAAATGATCTTTGCATGAAGCAGAGTCTAAAGAGTGACATTGTTAAGTAATTCATGATTGAGTATGCTCAGTAGAGCATGCAGATAGTGCAAAACATGCTATGGTAAAGCTTTATTTTAATATAGATAGATGTACATATGGCTGATGGATACATCTCTAGATAAGCATTTAAATTTAAATCTGTATTGTGTACAGTATGAATTCATTTTTATTCTTCGCTCGCGTTAAATTTGATATAACACACCAAGCAGACCTGCAGTTTTTGCTCTTGCGCCTGATTAATTTGTAATAGCAACGCTAAGTTTTCCCTTTTCTTCCCTCTTTCTCCCTCATATCCCACTTTTTCCAAAAAAATATTAGCCTATGTCCGTCTCCTGGTTCCCTACTATCTCTGTACCAAAATTCATCCAAATCGGTTCAGCCATTAAAGCGTGAAGAGGTAACAAACAAACAAACAAACTCACTTTCGCTTTTATAATATTAGTAAGGACTAGCTTTCGCCCGCGGCTCCGCCCGCGTTAAATTTGGGGTAACACAGTTCCCCTTGCGCCTTATTGATTTGTAATAGCAACGCTAAGATTTCCCTTTTCTTCCCTCTTTCTCCCTCATATCCCACTTTTTTTTAAATAAAAATTAGCCTATGTCCGTCTCCTGGTTCCCAACTATATATTTACCAAAATTCATCACAATCGGTTTAGCCATTAAAGTGTGAAGAGGTAACAAACAAACAAACAAACTCACTTTCGCTTTTATAATATTAGTAAGGAAGTAAGGATAAGGATAGTAAGGATAAGGATTAAGTTGCGTGTTTATAAAATGTTTTTTTTTTTACTACGAACCTAAACAGGTTTTATTTTTAAAATTATCATTATTGTGAACTTACATAGACACAAGATGAACTGGGTCAGATGTGTATTTCAATTGTGAGGAATTTTATTTTAAGTATAATATAAAACTGAGTGGGACCGCGTTAGTCAGCCTAATATATACATTGGCAGATCGATGGCTAAGCGCTAGTAATCAGATCTTACTTTGCTGATGTATTTTCCGTTGAGAACATTCGTGAACTTATACATCAGTACGGGACGAAACAGTACAAGTGGCGCATATTCCTAAACATTTCAGGTTAAGTGGAATTTGCGGCGAGTCTTGTCGGGTAGATCTGTCAGACAGAGCATTTAGTATGATAAAAAATCTTACCAATTCCATATTTGTTTTAAAAGCTGTTATGAGTGACGTAAGCCACAATAAACACTAATTTACAAATAAATAACATTAAATAACCATAACACAAGTATTTGTATTAGTTTTCTTCAAACACCACGCAATGACACACCATACAGCTTGCCTGAAATGACGCTTGCTTGACATGACAGTTGACTTAACTGACAATGTTACATGTCATGTTTAACAGTCAAACAAGTTTTTTTTAATGTTTATTTCATTATGGATACGAAGTCTTTCAGTCAAAATAATAAAATACAATTAAAATGACACAAAAATGAAGAAAGTTTGGTACTTGATATTTCAATTTCACAAAACAATAAATTGCATTGCTGCAAGCTATTGTTTTATGAATAATATATAAACTTGAAACTTCACACGCGTAATTTTTCAACTTTATTTTTTACTAAATCTATAATATAGTATCAGTAGTCGTAATTTTCGACACAATTTCTTTATATTTATAAAATAAACTGAGATTGTGGTCATAACCTTCGATAGGTCCGAAGCGGACAATGAATGATATAGATAGATAATGAATGATGGGACACGCTCCCGGCCACCGGTGGGGTGGCTCGCAATCCTGTCAACGGCGTGTTGGTATTCCGCGCGCGCTGGGTAGGTGTCGGCGGGGTGGAGGGGCCTGCTAGGGCCACCGACTGCCGGGGTTGCGGGTTGTCCGATAGAGATACCACGGCCCCGAAACATAAAGAGCAAAGGAAGGAACATGGGTGCCACCCAGAGGGGGGGAAGTTATTTGATGATTTAACATCCGCAAAAAATGGAAATGAAAACCAAAACCAAAAAAACCGGCCAAGAGCGTGTCGGGCCACGCTCAGTGTAGGGTTCCGTAGTTTTGGAGACTTCAGACAATTACCACCTGTTGGCGACAACTGGGTGTTTCAAGCTAATTCTCGAAATCCTTTAGCAGAAATAGCAGGTACGCCGCTTTGGGATTTATTTGTACGGACAGAGCTTAAAGAAATAATGCGTCAAAAGGATGATGTTGCCTTTGCAACGGCATTAAATAATATGGCTAGTGGATGTATGTCATCTGAAGATGTCAATTTAAGATTTGAACCGGATATGATTTTAAAATTTGTATATGAGACTCGTTTTGAGGCACAGGCTCTATTAGTTCCGGGTAAAGAAAAAGAGACACTTATCTAGGCCGAAACGATGTGTGTTGGACCTTGGGCGACCAATCATGAAAGCCGCGTACAGCGTCGTCCTCAACATGATATCACTGTTCAAAATATACGGGAACATTTTAATACCGGACAAATCAATATCAAACCTCGACGACTAATTAGATTAAGCACTCATAATTAATAAAATTACGAATATATTTAACTGCAACTTACTTTACCACGGTAGCTCATGAAAGCACGGAAAATCTTAACATCGACTTTTAAAAAAATGACGTCATTACACAACGCCATCTATCGAACCATTTATGAACTGGTTTTTACCTT
Organism: Ochropleura leucogaster; assembly: GCA_958449745.1. NCBI lineage: Eukaryota > Metazoa > Arthropoda > Insecta > Lepidoptera > Noctuidae > Ochropleura > Ochropleura leucogaster. The sequence continues at coordinate 18,551,152 of OY288213.1, read as the reverse complement.
AACATTTTGATGGTGTAAAAAAATGAATTTTAGTTTTGTTCTAAATTGCCTTAGCATGTTCTTAATAGAAGTTTTATGTAGTTATAAGATACTGCCAAAGCCAAGGAGAGACCAATCGAACAATTCGGTAATACTCGATCCAATGTAATAAGTACCTACAGCGCCATCTCTCGGGGAATTGGGTTACTAATTAATACAAAGACGTGCAAAAAGTTTTCGGTGGTAATTTTGGATTGCGAGAACCGATTTCAATAATTCTTTTTTTGTTTGAAAAAAGATACGTTCAGGATAATAAAATATGTAAACGAAGTTAAAAAAAAATGCTTGCATATACGATTATACTACAAACTTAGTCCAGAAATTATTTTGTACAACTTTTTGTCTTTTTGTACAAAAACTGTTGTGTCAATCAAGTTCAAAATAATTTTCCTAGAAAGTCCTTATAAAATTCTACTTTTCAGATTTTTTTCATATTTTCTAAACTTATGGTACAAAAGTTAGAGGGGGGGAGACACATTGTTTTTACTTTTGGAGCGATTATATCCGAAATTATTGACATTATCAAAAAATAATTGTAGTAAACCCCTATTCATTTTTAAATACCTTTCCAACAATATATCACACGTTAGGGTTGAAATAAAAAAAAAACACTTCCCAGTTTACATATAGGGTGGCTACCATAATAAACCATGTTTTTCCAATTTTTATTTTACCACTTTGTCGGCGTGATTGTTATACATATTGGTAACAAATTTCAGCTTTCTAGTGCTAACGGTCACAGAGATTAAGCGAGGACGGACGGACGGACGGACAGACAAACATGGCGAAACTATAAGGGTTCCTAGTTGACTATGGATTCCTAAAAAAAGGAATCATTGGTAGCTTTATGTAAGTACTAATTATCTTCGGCATGGTCGCCTTTAACTATGTTGGCGCTCCACGTTGGTTTGCTCGGTTGCTACTAAAAACTGGATTTATATATGGTATATTTAGATCTTACTTTAAGCTCTTAAGGACCGCCATTAGTTACGTCAACTATCCATGAAGCACCGCCGAGCGGGCTCTTATCGTAAGTGTAATCTGATTTCAAAACTTATCTTTACTACAAATACAGTTTTAAATCGGTCGAGGTTTCGTGGCACAAATATGTGCCAGCGGGGCTCAACGGTAATACTTGCTTGTTTAATGGCACGTTTTTGTGCCGCTGGTACTCTAGAGTTTAAACATTGAATCACACAAACTACCTTTGCTGGTGTACATATTTAACAAACCAAGTATAATAAACATTGATCTGATTGATTTATAATTATTTATTGAACGATAAAGTCTAAAAGTCACGCAAAAAATATGCTTTTTAATTCATTCATCGGTAAAAAGAAGGTCTCAGAGCAGGTGGTAATCAACTAGCATTTCTACTGTGTGGTTGCAATCTCTGAGGAGGAACTAGCCATTTTCCTTTTTGTTTAGTCTTTCGGAGTTTTGTTCATTTAACAGGAATAAATAAGGGTATTTTTTTTTACAAATAAACTCACTTTAAATATAAATACAGCCTTGAGAGTGGGAGAATTTTTTATTTTTTTTATCGATCGATGCTTGCACACTATGATACATATTATGATAAGTTGGAGGACTATATTGAAGATAAAAATGCTCAATGCTGGTTCTGCTCCACAACCATAGGGGTAAACTCATGGATTAGCATCTGAAGTTATTGTGGAAGCTACAGATGATTGTCAGACTGTCTTTGCATGTAATTATAAAGCCCATTTGTGTGAGTGCTATGTATTATCATTGACTTGACGATGGCCTAGGGGCAGGGATGTAACGGAGGTAGTTTTATCGGAACCGAAATCGGAATCGGAGTTTTCAAATTTGGTTTATCGGAATCGGAATCGAAATCGGAGGCAGGGTCAGTTTGTTTAAGGACAAATAAAACATGATTTATAGTCAATTCTTTTCATTTTTACTTTTTATTATAAAATAAAAAACAACTGTGAAAAAAAATTAGCATAATTCCAAATAAACAAAAGATAAAATTAATGCATTTAAAGTTTAATTCTTCGAACCTCGGCACAGGCCGTCGCGCGCCGCCCGCTTTGTTTCGTTCGACCTCCGATTAACATCCGATACGAAAGTATCGGAACCGAAGTCGGAACCGAAAGTGTAATTATAATCGGAAGTTCCGACTTAACGGAACCGGAATCGAAGCTCCGTTACATCTCTGGTTGAGAGTGTCATGCTCACTTAAATGTCTCGCTAATGGTGGCAGGTAATGGCGCGGCAATCGGTTCCAGGGCTTTACCCCTTTGCCACAGTGGCTGTCCTTTGCCGGTGAAAACGAAGCCAGCGCGGTTGGGTGGCCGTTTTAGCCTGGAGTGTGGCGCGAGTTTAGCTAGTCGCGCCCATGTGAGTAGTTGCAGTGTGTTTTTCTGCAGGCGCGCTACAGCGCTGTTTTCTTCACGATATACACCTCGACGGTCCAGTGAGGCTCCCGTCCCCCCAAGACGGGAACCTTGTTTCCAGCAAGCCAGATGGCATTGGGCGGGCCCACGTTTGCTCCACCAAGCTTCTATCTTAACACCTCTCGTGGACACACACACGAACACGGACCTTTCGGATTAGGATTTTTGGGGGCCTCTCCCGCATTTCCACTGGGGGCCGCCATCTGTGGAGTGGAATCTGAAATTGTTAAGGTACTATCTCGACATGCGTTGTTTTAAGATCTTAGGGCAGTATTTAGAAACAAATTTCACTTCTGAAACCCGGTCGTGAGAACGCATTTGAGATATCGATATAATTAAAAAACAAAATTGAAAACCGGTTTTTGACCCGATTTTCAAGTGAGACTGATTAATATAGATTTTATCGCTAAGATGGTCTCAAGATATGGTAGACCTGGTAGACCTTATCTTAATAAGACCATCTGCTCGTTAAAGTTACGTTTGACAGTTGGTTGGGAAAGTGAAAAGTGTTATTTGTGACACGACGCGTGTGAACGCGAGTACTTAACAAAATGTTAAAGTTAAAATGGCGAAATTTCACGACATGATAGATTCTATGTTATCTGTGGTAAAATAGAGATCACATTTAAAACTGTCTATTAATTCGTTATTATATATTAATTGTAATTTACAATTTATCTATTATATATATTAATTCGTGCTACTAAAAAGTAGCGAGTTACAAATATTTGAATTTAGGTAGGTTGGCTAAAGTAGACTCATCTTTCATGGGGTACTGTTTGAAATGCTACAATAAAATACCTCCCCACGTTCTTCAACTGAATGAAACGAAATTTAAATCTTATATTAAACGCACACTATGTAGGCAAACATATTATAAGTTGGGGGATTATAATTGATGATAAAAATGCTTGGCTCAATGCAGGTCCTGCTCCTTAAGCATAGGGGTAAACTCATTGATAAGTATCCGAAGCTATAGTGGAAGCTGCTGAAGATTGTAAGACTATCTTTGCAATGTATAGAATCAATTCTCTAGTATTGTATAATATTAAGCCCATTTATGTGAGTGATAATATATTATTATGTGTTTATTATCATTGACTTTTTTTTTTTTTTTTTTTGTTTGGGTAATCATGCCCCTGAGCCAGGACGAGCGTGTCGTCAGCGTAGCAAACTACACTGACGCCGTTGGGGAGGTCGGCGCGCAGCACCCAGTCGTAACCGATGTCCCACAGGAGCGGCCCCAAGACCGATCCCTGTGGGACACCGCACGACATCTCTCGCCGGTTCCACTCTCCAGAGCGACCGGGGTATATGACGGCCCTGTCCGTCAGATATGCATTATCATTGACTTGACGAAGCCCTGGTGGTTAATAGTGTCATGCTCACTTAAATGTCTCGCTGATAGTGGCGGGTGTGTCGGGTCATTAAGCTCCCTTCAAAATGGTCGAGCTGAATGGGGCCGATCCATATGTCTTGTTCGTGAACGGGCGCTGTCAGTTGGGACTGGTCATTTTTTAACTACCTCGGTCACTTTTAATTTATTTAGATTTTAAATTGAATTTTGCTTTTTATTTACTCTGGACGCTCTTACTGTGCAGTGTGCACGTCTTTCTACATCGTTCTCACATTTTTGTATAATCTCCACACGAATGATGTAAATACGATTTTGTAAAAATATTATAATTTAAAAGAGTGTTTATGGAGTTTCTTGCCCATTCTTCTCCATAGAGGTCAACGCTTTGGAATGGGCAACTACAGTACTTTCACAAGTTATTATGCCTTATGACCGGGACTGTAGATTCATTTTGTTTCTTGACATTCAAAAGTGCCTGTAATTTTCTAATTGAAATAAATGATTTGATTTGATTTATAGGCATACACTTATAATTTATAAAAACCCTGCCTCCCAAACTAGGTGATCCTGTATTTTGGAAGTCAGTGTTCCCTCGTTGAGTATTACACAGGTATGAATGCTTATATACTGCTATAATGTTTCTTAAGTATTTGTGCTAATTAACATAAAGATTTCTTAAAGAAAAAAAGAGTGACAACAAAAAAATAAGTAACGAAAAAGGGGTGTGTGTACTTATGTACACGCGTTAGAAGTTATACTCCTTTGGTGTAAAGAAAAAAAACTTTGGTAACCCATCCATTTCCAAACCTTGGTGAGAGTTGCTTAACCAGGCTCCGTGTGCTAACCCATCCATTTCCAAACCTCGGCAAGGGTTGCTTAACCTGGCCCCCTGAGGTAGCCCATCCATTTCCAAACCTTGGCAAGGGTTGCTTAACCTGGCCCCCTGTGGTAACCCATCCATTTCCAAACCTTGGTGAGGGTTGCTTAACCTGGCCCCCTGTGGTAACCCATCCATTTCCAAACCTTGGTGAGGGTTGCTTAACCTGGCCCACTGTGGTAACCCATCCATTTCCAAACCTTGGCAAAGGTTGCTTAACCAGTCCCCGTGTGGTAACCCATCCATTTCCAAACCTTGGCAAAGGTTGCTTAACCTGGCCCCCTGTGGTTACCCATCCATTTCTAAACCTCTGCAAGGGTAGCTTGGAATGTGAAAGTGATTTGAGCTTAATAAAACACACCAAAAGAATATTTATTTATTATGAAACACGTGTTCTAAATATAAAAATACTAGAATATACAACATGAATATAGTTACTATAACTAACTTCACGATGTCGCTGTGCGCGCGCAAATCACTCTCATCATTTTTCTCCATCGCGCCAAAAGAAGTATAACTTCAATAATTATGGATGATGTGTGTGTGTGTGTGGGGTTTCGTATGTGTCGGTGTGTGTGAATGTGTGTATGATCTTGTTACCGCATTTTTTAATTAAGAAACATCTTAAAAGCATGGTGACCGTGTTTTTCTCAAGACCACGAATGAGATTTGTTTCTTGTCCTTAGTGTAATTGCGGCAGTTCTTGTAGTTACCTTTACATAGAGCATCGTGTTGAATAAAGCTCTGTTTTTAATGCACGATATTTTAAAGCTTATTAATACATATCTAGTTAAGTAGTGTAATTACCTATTTAACTGATAGTGTGGAAACAACCAGGGATTACCTAGCTGTCGCTCCTTCTGCCATCTCTCCTGTTCTGTAACCTACGTAGTCGGAATCGGAAGTTCGAGCCATAAAAGTCATATAAGAATGAATGTCAGTCTTGTCACGTTATGTGGGAGCGAGCAAGAGCGAGGAGCGCGGCGCGGCGCTCGTTCCCGCTCGGTATCGCTGCGGCGCGGCGGCTGCGCGCTGGGCGGCTGGCGATGGCGCCCGCGCCCGCGAACGAACGCGTTGGGTAGTGCTAGTGTAGCGTGTGAAGCATGCGCGGGCGCGCGTTCTCTGTCAATGCAAACTGCGACTGGTGTGATGAACGATACGCGGACTTAAAGTGGATTGCCTACCATTTTGATCAGGCGAAATATTTATTGTGAACTAGTTACTGTGAGAAAAAGCTGTGAATAGAAGCTACCTACTTGGTGGTTATTTGTGTGACCATCAGTACTTGACTACGTATATACAAACATCAACAAATACAAGTAGGTAAGTAAGGTAGAGCAGCTTAGTGTGTTTCAGAAAGTGTTCACATTAATGCAAGCAATAACTGACCATAAATAAACATGGCATTAGTCTAACATACTTATACAAACAGACATTGCGCCTAAAAACGCCCAAGGGTTAGGCAAAGGGGTAGGCAGTACGACGTACCTACCTAATAATAATAATTATATCTTTATTTCGGACATTACGTCCATACATTTTTAACAAATGAAACGTTAGCAGAGTCGTTAGAAGCACACATGAATATACAATAACAGGGTGTTAGTAATTTATTAGTACAAAATCATAGAGTCATTACATTCTATTTCCTATTTCTGAGTAAGTGAACACTCGCCCAGTAAATAGCAAACGGACCGTTTATTTTGCACGCTAACGTTCCGAGGACAGTGATGGTGCTGCCACGGACCCTGCTCATCATCGATGCGGTTCTTTTCCTGATAATGGAGAAGAAGTCATTGATGGAAGCTCCCGCAAACATTTCGGAAGCACTGCAATACCTGGGTTTTTTCATTTTCATTGTAGGTATTGAACACACAGGGCTAAGGGTAAGCCCGCCGCGTAAAGCTGATCCACAGACTGCACGTGTAAAATGATTGACAGAAAGCTCTGAAAAGTAACAGTTTTACATCTGTAGGTAGTACATCGTGCGAATCTGTGGGCCAACATATTGCAGCGGACTGCCTGCCAACGCCCTCCTTTCCCTCCCTAAGTCTGCATTATCCTGTAGGCGATCCGTCAGCATGTGACCCAAGTATTTTACTTCAGTCACCCTCACTAGTGCGACCCCCCAATCCTAATTGGTGGCACATTTGATGGAGCTTTATTTCCTGCCTTGAATACCATGAGTACACTCTTACTAGCATTATACTTGGCTCCATGTGACGTGGCATACGCTTCACAAATGCCCAGAACCATGTCGTCCGCATACCTATTATTATTTATCATAGTTCCGTCTATGGAACACCTGACCATTACATAGCTCTGCTGAGCCTGCCAATCAGCTGATTAACAAATAGCTTAAACAACCTCGAGGAAGTCAACCCAACCTGCCTTTTTTTTTTTTCTTTCTTTTTTTTTTCTCGGGTGGGAAATCATCCAATGACTTCCCCCGCTCTGGGCGGAGCGGGGGGGCATGTCAGACTTGTACTGACTAAAACCCACCCATGTTCCTTCTGTTGCCCTTTACGTTCCGAGGCCGCGGTATCTCTTTCGAACAACCCGCAACCCCGGCAGGCGGAGGCTCTGGCAAGCCCCTCTGCTTTGCTGACTCTCCAGAAGGGGCGCGTGAAACACGAACGCGCCGTCGACACGGCCTGTCGTCATTCGACGGACGGACGGTGAACTACTCATTGCTCACCGCCCACAGGCCGCATCTACGGTGGCCGGGAGTCGTCTCGCGGCGTCCGGCGCCATGGGCGTCTCCCGCGGCGGCTGGGTTGGGCAGATGTTCTCTCCCTCAAACGCCCGGCCACCTCCTTTGCTAGCATTACTGCTTCGCAGAAGGTGGTGACCGCTTCCCATTCCCTCTCGACCCACCCTGCCTGACGCCGCATTTCAGAGGATATTCCTGACTAAGCGAGCTGACCCATCTGACCGCACATCTGACTGTACAAGTACTTGAGGAGGGAAACCGTCTCCCTCGACAAAGATTATCATAATCAGGTCGAACGCCTTCGAAGGATCAAGAAAACACGCATATATCGGTGTTTTCCTATCAGTATAGAGTACCTTACAGTTTGTTTCAGACACATAATCGCCATTTCCGTTGACAGGTTGGGTCTGAAGCCAAACTGCAAGTCATGTATCTGAAGGTGTTTGCTCAGCTGTGCGTTCAAGAGAACGTGAGAACTAATAGTAGACTCACTTTAGCCAGTAGGTAATGTTCAAGTCTCACAAGCTAGCTCCTATTTAATGTCCTTGTCAATAAAATCGCAATGAAAATATTTGTTAGGCAAGTACATTATTACACTGGAAATAAGCTATAAAAAAACTAAAATTCTCAAAGAATAACTCAGAGATATAGGTATGTTGTAAAAATAGTTATTCTGTGGTAAGACCTACCTACCTACTAAGAAACTCATAGTATGCCACTTCATACATAAATATGTATTTTTTTTAAATCGCACTAAATACGGTTTACCATAACTGCTACTAAAAAACCCAGTAACACTGCTCCCAACCTGGTAGTAGAACCGAGGATCTCTTTATCAGCGCTTGTTCGTGCTTTCGACCACTGACTGCATCAACGAGACAGTTCATCAGTTAAAACGATTTTATACTTACCTACGAAATGCGCAAAAACTAAATAGCAGACATTTATGTTGGTTGGGTCAATAGGAAGCCAAATAAAAAAAATGAATCGATCGTTGTGGCATTGATTGGACTAATGCAATGAGGAGACTGATTAGACTACTGTACGGCCACTGGGCCGTATCTGCCTCGGGGAGTACCTACATACTAACAGTACCAAATCTTCAGTAACGATTCGAATAGAGAAGTAAGTGGGTACTTAATATCCATACTAATATTAGAAAGCTGAAGAGTTTGTTTGTTTGTTTGTTTGAACGCGCTAATCTCAGGGACTACTGGTTGGAATTGGAAAATTCTTTTAGTGTTGGATAGTCCATTTCTTGAGGAAGGCTATAGGCTATATAACATCACGCTACGACCAACAGGTGCTGAGCAGCGCGGATGAAACCGTGGGGAACATCTAGTTTTATGATAATTTACGAACGAATGTCGAGGAGGGCCCAGCTATGTAGCATAAACACACAAATACTGGCCCTTTTGTTATTACAGTCCTGAGTAATAACAGGGATATCTAATATACATATATGTATATGGTACCCCTGAAATGATTGTGAACTTGACTTACGTAGACCTTGGTTCCTTCCGTAATTTTTGTTACTAATAGGTTATTAGCAACAATGGCGGAAGATACCAAGAAAGAATAGGTGCCCCCTAGCGTCGAAGAGGTTCCAACTGTGGGATCCTGGGGCGGGCTCGCACATTGTTGCGCCGTTGATGGCCCGGCTGCCCTCGCGCAGCAGAGAAGTAGGCATAGTCAGTACTGGTTACCGTGGGCTCGTCACGAGTGGTGTCCCGCAGATTGAGTTGCTGACGATGCTGGTAATGGTTGCCATGGCGGGCACGGCGGGGCGGGGCGGCTGTGGGAATGAGGGAGCCGATTGCCAAATGAAGCTATTTGCGTACCCGAGCGTGACGCTTGACGCGTGCCACGCGCCGTTCTGTTGCCATCTCATTTGCTTGTTATTTTCCGGTTTCACGTGTTTTCTGACATTAGCTGAGATAGGAAATCGTCATCAGAAATACTTGGCGCCGAGCGGTTCACTGCTGTTTATCACACACAGTCAAACGAAATGAAATAGGGTTATTTTATTCTGTGACAAAACAAACAGCTATCCCCATCAAAGTAGATTTTAAATACAGCGAACTGGTCAGCAATCAATCAGACCGTTTATTGAAAACTACTTGCTCTATATATTGGGTATAGCACAGCTAATAACCAGGTCAGTGGTCAACTGGATGTTGAATAAAATATAATTTGCCAGCTTAAGGGTTTGTTTCATTGGATACGTAGTTTGCTTTAAAGATGCGTACGTGTTGGCATGTGAGCTGACGTTTGTTTGTTCTGTTCAATGCAACAGGACACAAACGACACCGACCAACGTTACGAGAACAAACGGACTTGCTGAACTGTTGACCAAAATAGTGCCTTCTTACTGCAAGCAAGCTGCGTGTGTATCAGCTCGATATAAAACCATTTTTAAATTTGGAGGAACTCAAAAACGCATTTTTGTTTTGCATCAAATAACTTTCCCCGCTCTGGGTGGAGCGGGGGGAGTGTCAGACTTGCCCCCCATTTTCCTTCTTTTGCTCGCAGGCCCCTTGCCGACATGACATTTCTCTTTTAGGGTTCCGTACCTCAAAAAGAAAAACGGTACCTTTATAATGGATCACTTTCCTGTTCGTCTGCCTGTCTGTCAGTCAACGCCCTTTAGCTGGAGTGCGGTATGCGTGGAGGTATTAGTTAAAGTGTAAACAATATGCGCAACTCTGTGGTCCCTTTGTGTATTGAAAAATGAACCCTTCTAAGTCTACGCAGTCAAAAAATATGTCCGTTTATGTCGCAAGTTTGTACGGAAACCCCAAGTGCGCGAGTCGAGTTTTTTTAAAAAAAATGTTGAGCTACAGCCGTGTAAAAAAAATTGTTTGCTTAACAACTATAAGGATCGGATACTTAGTTCGTTTAGCTTAATTTTTTTTATTAACCATGCTACGTCCACTTCTCACAGAAAGTTAAAGGCGGTTTTCAAGAACTTGAATAAATTTTCTTTAACAACCAACTAGAGATTGCTTTTTTTTCATGTATGAATTCGGAAATGCAACAAAAAACGACTCTTGGTGGTTTTTTGGAAAGTCATGCGCTGGCTCGAAGATATTGAGGAAACCACTAATGTTAAGTGTGCCTTTTACAGTGCAATATGTTCACAAAAACACTACAAAAAGTCAAATTAATCCACCAGCCGTTTTTTTGTTGCACTCCATCGAATTTCAGAGAAAATTAAAGAATCACATTTTTTGCTCTAAAAGCTCATAATTTATGAAAATGAGAAAAAAAGAGTTTTCCACATGTTTAATCCAGAAAATGCTTAAATTTTCAAAAACTCAAATTTCAAACACATTATGTTGCGGATTAATTAAAAAATATAGACGAATCAAGAAGTCTCCTCGTAAAGAGGTCAACAAATTTTACCTGCGTAGTGTGTACCACACACGCGCTTCAGCAATTATTGCATTCAGTTATTTAGTTTGATGTTAAGAAACAATCATTGACGGCTTCGTGAAGGGTTCCTGTGCACCCTGTTTATTTGAACAAAGTGTTTCTGCGGGCCGTATATTATGTATTTTCAAATAGGTGTATACTTCGGTGTTCCGGGCTATTTTAGTCGTACGTTACTTGTTGTAGAGCTGTTCATCTCAGAAACAGTGTGTTCAGCACTCGTGAGTGCAGTCCATGACAGTCGTAGTAAATACTGTAGCGAACGTAAGCGGGAGAGTGGAGCGTAGGTGTCGTTGTTAGCGGAAGCAGGTCGCAGCGGTACTCTGCCTCGGCATGTGGCGCGGGCGGGGGCGCTGCAGGGAGGGGGGGGGGGGGAGAGAGTCACGATGCCGGTGTGCGATATTTAGCTAACCTTTGCGCGGTATTCTGGGCGTGCTATTTGCAGGCTCTCCGATAGCGTCGCCGAAATAGCCAGCACGCGTACCCACGCTTAACCGCTCGCGCTCTACCGCACCGGCCGCGCCAGCTGCACGTACTCCAGTCCAGCCCAGTATGCACCGCTCGGTACTGCACCACCCTACACTATGGCAATCTGTCAAAAGCCTTCCTCTCCTTTTTCATCTATTAAAATTTATATCCATCACTCTTTCAGTCAAAGGCGTTTCGACCCCTATCACATGTCCATTTCAAGACAAGCGAATCCTTTTTGATTTTTCTGTTACAGGCGTCACTTTCAAATGTCTTCTAATATACCTGCTTACTTTATCAATTCTACACTTCCATCTCAATATCTTAATCTCTGCTGCGTATATGATATATTGGTTTAGGGGTTTCGGCGATCTACTCGGCCGCATTCATTTACACATGTCAAGTTCGTTGCCTGAATTTCAGTAGCAATCGAATTCGGTCTAAAAATCATGAATAAAATATATTTTTTAAATTATCATTATCAAATCTTACGAATGAACGTGAGCTCTACGTGGGACCAACACAGATTAGATGGGTGTTCGCCCATATTTTGATCATCTACTTCCTCTGAGTTTGCGCTAAACGGCTAAAGTATCTACAGCCAAAGTGCGCTCGTCAAACGCATGAGGCTCCTTCCTTTTTGTCGTTTTCCCTACATTTTTCTTGTCACCAGTAACTGCTCCAGGTTGTCACTTTACTTCCCGGCTGTGACCGAAGAAATTAAATATCCTGCGGAGACAGGTCGTTGATAGCCTCACCGTTATGAAATGGGGACTTCATGCAAAATAAAGTCATTAGTGCGGTGCCTGTAATGCAAAATGCAGGTTTATCGCTATTTATTTGAAATCAGACTATTTAAATAGTGAACTATTTCGGGCTGAAAATAAAAGCAACTCGAAAATCTCGTGTGATGGTAACGAGCCACCGAAAGCTGTTCACTCATTCTATCTGAACAATAACTATGGTTTCCAATATAGGATACTTGAGGATTCAACTTAAATGATCATAGCTCACGATTTGTGTAGTGCCGTCAATCTGCAGCAGGTGTCTGTTGAGTCTCCGATAAGCTCAACAGTACAACTGCGCAGTGCGCACGCGACCCCGTTCCTTCGTCCTGTTGGACTCGGGTGCGCGAGTGGGTAAACAAACATGCCGCGTGTACGCGTGCGGGACGTGCGGTCATGCGTGGTACAGTCGGCTATGAATGACGTGGCAATTTGTATCTTGTGTGGTCAGCGTAAATAAAAAAATCGATTACTAGCCGCAACTATACTTTCAAAATGGGCGTCAGTGGCCTGTAAGAGCTACCATCTGCTGATTAAATAAGAGTTCAACAAACAGACTGAGTTCGCCGCAGTCGCCATCGCCACCATGCTCGGTTGAGCTAACACGGATACATAAGATATTAACGGCTGGCAGTCGGCTCCGAGCCTCAGAGTGCCACACAGTGATATGATGATGTTCAATAGGCGGCATGCGCTTAAGTATCGGTTGTTACAAGTTGTAGATTTAGTGGATATAGATAGTATCGAGAGTGGCGTGTTTATCGTTGTCACACGCTGCATGCATGCAGTCCGCGCCAGCGTCGAGTGCCGAGTGCGGCTTATAGTAACCACATGACGCCACTGGCGCCGGCTAGCTACGTTACGGCTTACGGCCCTTACGGCTTACAACTAATATGTAAGTATATCGTACGTAATCAAAGTCAAAGTTATTTATTTGTTAAACGATCACATATTCTCGACTCAAACGTTAATGTATTGTTCCTTACAACTTAGTATTCATATAACTTATGGAGTCTGCAATGGGAACAAATCAGCTGTTGCGACGTATACATGTAAGCTCGGACTTAGGGTATCCATGACTTGGAAAATTCACGGTTCACCTGTAGCTGTGTGCGTTGCCTTGGGTTGACCATTAGGAGCTACACCTACAAAATAATGATAACAAGTGGTGTGTTGTGTTGCAGGTGTGCGCCGGAGCAGCGCGGGAGTGCGGGGGGCGGCGCAACATGTGCGCTGCCACGCTGCTGCTGCTGGCCGCGCTGCCCGCGCTCGCAGGTACCTCCAGTTCTAGGTCACACACTACACGTCATACTCCAGTACTCCACACTCCCCTCACTACACGCCACAAACCCCAGTCTACAATGAGCAAAATACCATACACGCGACCTCAAAGTCATGTTAGATTAGATAGAGTCACTAAATAGGACACAGACCCTTCAAAACCGTTTTTCCGAAAGGCCAAGGGAGGCCGCCCCCTGGTAACAACTATTTATGTCGATCTCAAAGTCCCTACTAACACAGGCTATGAAATGTCTCACCATGCAGTTTTTCGATTCCGCATCGAGACATCCAAACCTTGGTCGTTGTGGCCGCCTCATATACCCCACTACGGAATGTTCACCGACCAAGGCACACCCTCATCGACCCCGTTGATCCCACTACTATCCTCCAAGAGACTATTAGGAAAACCAGCACCATGAGAATAAACGATTTAAAAAAAAACCGTTGTAAATACAGAAACAGACATGTGATCCGTTTTCCGTCTTCGACCGACCGAGGTCCGTCCCCGTAATATAACAACCCGTCCCTTGCTCAACAATCCACCCCGCAAAGCTTTGACATCCCCATAAATCTGCACGCTCCTCATGCTATTGGGAGTAATTAAAAACAACCAAAAAAATATGAATTACAAAATGATTGATTTTTGGCGCTAATCCGTACTAATATATAAATGCGAAAGTAATTCTGTCTGTCTGTCTCTTGATCTCTTCTTCACACCTAAACCACTGACTGATTTCAATAAAATTTGGTACAGATAAAGTCTGGGACCCGAGAAAGGACATAGGATAGTTTTCATCCCGGAAATCCCCCGGGAACGGGAACTATTAATATTATAAAATAAGAGGGGTTTTAAAATCCTTACTATTACTATTCTCTTTATTCATTCATTAAACTTCATTATACATTTTTAAATATTTCTTTAAAAAATAATAGTAAAAACATTTAAAAATATAAAAATATGTCTCCGCCGGTATCGGAAGCAGGGTCCAAGTTACCGGTGGTTAGGGCTCCAGAGACAGGAACCTCCTCACAATGCGGGCCGTATCGAGGAGTACTGCCTTCTGAATCAGGCCCTTAATCCGACCGCCTAAGGAGAGCTTCGAGAGATGGTCTTCGATGCTGTCAAGTCAAGATATTTGAGTTGTTTCTCTTTCTCAGCTTTCACGAGGTTCTCGTCATGTGGAATGGTAACATCGATTATCATTACGCGGCGCGCTGATCGGCCTATCACCACTATGTCAAGCCTATTGGCGACAATAGTCCTGTCAGTAATGATAGACCGATCCCAGTACAGCGTGACATGGTCTTTCTCTAGAACTGGGTCGGGCACATACTTGTAGTACGGTACCTCAGATTCCACAGGGCAATTACTATTACTATTTTACTTTTAATATTATAAAAGCGAAAGCGAAAGTGAGTTTGTTTGTTTGTTACCTCTTCACGCTTTAATGGCTAAACCGATTGTGATGAATTTTGGTACATAGATAGTTGGAAATACGGAAATAGGCTAATTTTTATTTTAAAAAAGTGGGATGTGAGGGAGAAAGAGGGAAGAAAGGGGAAAACTTAGCGTTGCTATTACAAATCAATAAGGCGCAAGGGGAACTGTGTTACCCCGAATTTAACGCGAGCGAAGCCGCGGGCGAAAGCTAGTAAAGGATAAAAGGTGGTTACGAATATTTACATGTACAGGTTGGACATGTTGTTTGTTTCGGTTCCGACTGTTATAGTATTTAATTTGTTTTCTACACCTCTGCATTGAATCATTTTAATCCTCCACTTGTTATTTAAAAGCGTATAGTGCATATTGTCTCTTTTTTATTCCTATTATATATTTTAATTATTTTTAATAGTGTTTGTTTGTGATCATAAAACTTCTACTACTGAGTACTGCACAAAAACCAGACCGCTCCAAAAAAGGATTGTTATGTTTTCAGGGTTCATGTATGTTTGTGAGTTTCTTTATTCCGTCATAACTTTAAAACTTTTTCAATAGTATAGATAGACTATTGAAAAAGTAATGCAATTTGAAAAACCGGCCAAGAGCGTGTCGGGCCACGCTCAGTGTAGGGTTCCGTAGTTTCCCGTCCGTCACAATAAGTGTTCCCACTTATGAGTTTATTATTTGTTTGACGTTGAACACTAGAGAATTGTATTTTATTATTATCCAAGTATGGGAATAGTGCGTTAACGTAAACGTGCTGCGAATGACTTAAACTATTATATAAACTATCATAGACCCCTAATATTCCATTGATGTAATAAATGCAAATCCAATGCCCCACAAACCCGACTTCTCTCTCCGCCATATATAATTTATAAATGACACTCAGGCTCTATTAGTTCCGGGTAAAGAAAAAGAGACACTTCTCTAGGCCTTAACGATGTGTGTTGGCCTGTAACTGTAACAAATCATGAAAGGGGCGCACAGCGTCGTCGTCCTCAACATGATTACCACTGTTCAAAATATACGAGAACATTTCAATACCGGACAAATCAAAATCAAACCTCGACAACTAATTAGATTATGCACTCATAAATAAAATTACCAATATATTTAAGAGCAACTTACTTTACCACTTTTAAAAAATGACGTCATTACACAACGCCATCTATCGAACCATTTATGAACTGGTTTTTACCTTAACATTTGATGGTGTTAAAAATGAATTTTAGTTTTGTTCTAAATTGCCTTAGCATGTTCTTAATAGAAGTTTTATGTAGTTATAAGATACCGCCAATGCCAAGGAGAGACCAACCGAAAAATTGGGTAATACCCGATCCAATGTAATAAGTACCTACAGCGCCATCTCTCGGGGAATTGGGTTACTAACTAACACAAAGACGTGCAATTTCGGTGGTAATTTTGGATTGCGAGAACCGATTTCAATAATTCTTTTTTTGTTTGAAAAAAGATACGTTCAGGATAATAAAATATGTAAACGAAGTTAAAAAAATGCTTGCATATACGATTATACTACAAACTTAGTCCAGAAATTATTTTGTACAACTTTTTATCTTTTTTGTACAAAAACTGTTGTGTCAATCAAGTTCAAAATAATTTTCATAGAAAGTCCTTATAAAGTTCTACTTTTCTGATTTTTTTCATATTTTCTAAACTTATGGTTCAAAAGTTAGAGGGGGGAAGGGACACATTGTTTTTTACTTTTGGAGCGATTATTTCCGAAATTATTGACATTATCAAAAAATGATTTTAGTAAACCCCTATTCATTTTTAAATACCTTTCCAACAATATATCACACGTTAGGGTTGAAATTAAAATAAAAATCACTTCCCACTTTACATATAGGGTGGCTACTCTAATAAAACTTTTTTTTCCAATTTTTATTTTACCACTTTGTCGGCGTGATTGATATACATATTGGTACCAAATTTCAGCTATCTAGTGCTAACGGTCACAGAGATTAAGCGAGGACGGACGGACGGACGGACAGACAGACATGGCGGAACCCTTATAGTTTAGGGTTCCTAGTTGACTACGGAACCCTAAAAATGCAAATTGAAAAAGAAATGCAATGTGGCGGGTATGATAAATAAATGAACACATCTTTTTATTATTTATTCTGTTACTGCATGTGATTATCGCTTAGGATTTGACGAGTGGAAAAAACTCCTATCTTCAATATTGTCTAGTTGCAGTTACGCGAATCAAAAAAGCTGCAAAAAATACTTTAGTTATAATAACTTGTTAGGGTTCATGTATCTGTCATGTTGGCATGGAGAGAGCGAATGTCGCAACCCCGTGCAGGGCACGCCACAATAGTGGCGGTAAGTCCCCTCTTTGAGGAGTGGCTGAAGAGGCGTCATGGCGTCCTCACCTACCTCCTGACGCAGGTCCTCACCGGACACGGAAGTTTCGGGAGGTTCCTGCACATAATTTGGCGGGAGGAAACGCCCGGGTGTCACCATTGTGACGCGACCGCCCGTAGGACACGGTGGAGCACACAGTGGCGGTCGAATCGGCCCAGTTTTCCAGTTTCTTTATTCCGTCATAACTCCTAAACGCTTGAACTGATTTACATGTATGGGGTCCTCAGTAACATAGGTTAGGCGACACATAGAACAAGTATTCAATGTGGCGGGTATGATTAAAAAAACGAGTGGATTCCAAAATCATAAATATGATACATTGTTAATCAAAACTGTTGATAAAAAAATTGTCGTATGTATCCGATAGTTGATTCGTTGAAAACAAACAAGGTGCGCCATCTAGTGGCAATTAGCAGAACTAGTGACTAGTAGATTTTTTAATAATCTATTTTTATACAAAAAAGTATTCTTCAGATTGGTCCCCCGATTGCTATGATTTATTTTTTGTTTCGTTAATCAGAGATTCCCTTTCATCTTTGTTCGTAGCACATTCCATCGGCTAATGTAAAACTGACATCTTGTTATTTTCTTTTTAGTTCATTTTATTGACATGGCAGTCGTGTTTTTTGATTATTTACTTTATTAAGTCTATTGGTAGGATCAGTATGTTTTAATTCCTGTACTAACTCAATTTTGTTTGGATGTATGTTGATGAAGTTTCTAGTCATTCTTTAAAATGCGCTTTTAAATCGATCTGGGTATAATAATTTATTTAATGCACTGGAACGCTTATGAATGGATTGAGTAGGATTTTCAATAACTGACTCTTACGCACTACGTCGATGTTTCCATCCGTCCGTGATGTCCTTGGTCGGCCCGATCGTTGTTTAGTCAACGTAGAGCCAGTCTCCTCAAACTGTTGAACCTAATTCTTATTCGTTTGAACACTAGGATAGTCATTAAACGTGCTAAATTGCGATACTCTCAAAATTTTCGCCGCTCAATGGTGGCCGAATCATTGTTGCGATAAAACTCACGCACACAAAAAGCACGCAGTCCGCTCCGGTGAAACGCTCCATGGCGACCGAATTCCGAAAGACTATTGGTGCTTTACCCGCACCCCACGCGCTATTCCTGCGCGCCATTTAAATTTTATTTGAAATTTAAATTTCAAAGGACTTTAGGGACATACTGTATAAAGCAAAGGTAGTGTGGTAGCGTCGCGCGCCAATTAGCGCGTTCAGTTACATGGTTGCGCTACAGCTGCGAGAGTGCGCGCGCTGTTGCGTTACTCGTTGCGCCGCTAGTTCGATGATCCCGATTCAAAAATAACACAACATCATAAATTGGCAAACATCCATACGGTGAAGTAGGAGGCTCACAACATTATCTTGTAGAGATGGTAACACGCTCGCCACTCACACTCACATAAAACACTGATAGAGAAATACTTACCCAAGGTTTATTGTATATTGTAGCGGTACAATACCACTATTGGTACACCAAAAGCAAAACATACAAATACATTCATCGTTTTCCTGGACTTGTCCCATTATATTTGGGGTCGGCGCAATACGTTTTCTTCTTCCATTCTCCCCTGTTAGAAGTCACGGTATCATTTACTCCTTTCTCTTTCATATCATTCCTTACAAAATCCATACTAGTGTATTCACGGAGAGAGTTAGGAGAGCGCTATCTCACTCACACAATTTTTTAACTGCAATTGATCAGTGATAAACGCTAAGGCGGTGTACACAGTTCGAGTACTTTTTAGTCTACTCATACTTCCCGTACTGTGCAGACGTGCTCTTACTTGTGACTGTAAGTGTACGCTCAACTTGTGAACCGGCTGGTGTATTGGATTTTATGATTGATTTCTTTTTTTTATAGAGTTGTTGAGCCCGAGCAAGGTCAGTTACAGTTTTAAATTTGGAAGTTGGATTTGCTGTTGGAAAATCTGGTGTCCCTTACTGCAGTGAAAAATCAACCCTCTAAGTCTACGCAGTCAAAAGATGGCCGTTTATGTCGCAAGTTTGTACAGAACCTTCGGTGCGCGAGTTGGACTGTCTCTTGGCCGGTTTTTTGCCATATAAATTATATACCCATGCAAACGATAGAAAATGTATGCAAATGCTAGAGCTGAGCTGATGTTAACAAATAACTGGTCTAACACAATAAATTATAATAAAAATAAAACTGAAAAGGCAAGTACTGTAATCTGGAACTATGAAGAATAATCAAGACAAAACAATAGTAGTTATAGTATAGCTCAAGGAGAATAAAAAGTAGCTGCGGGTGATTTTGAAAGTAACTTCTTAAAAAACAAAGTGTATCCAGAGTACTATTTGCTAACCGGCATCTAATATCTGTTGCAATGAAGCCAGCTGGCACTGAGAATGCGCTCTGCGACAAATCCCGTCCATCTCGAACGGGATCTCGTCATTCGGGATTGATCTCGGTAAATTACACGGGATCTCGCGAGATCGGGATTGCATTCCCTAATATCGATATTTCTTAAAAAAATATCGAGGTTTAATAAATCCTTTTCTTTTTTTTAAGATAAGTATTTGCTTCTAAAGCCGGTCAACCTTCCAGAGCAGCAATAAAAATGTCCCTTTGAAATATTTGAAATGTGGCATGTTGTGTTTTGCGTGACACACAGTCAGTGGGAAGGGCGCCGGTGGAAGTATTCCGGCACGCATGTGCGCGTCGTACCGAACATTCCAGCGATGTTGAGTCACGCGCACGTGGTGTTCTGCGTGCTCGCTGTGACGTCATGTCTCTTGCACTCACTGTACCCCAGTAGCATCTTTCCAAGTATACGTCCAGAACGCAAGGCTGTGAAACTAATCATTTAGTGCCCTTCAAAATGGTTGAGTTGAATGGGGCTGATCCATGCGTGTGACTGGTCAACCATCAAAAGGTAATTCTTAGTTTAACCTTAGTTAGCAGCATGAAAACAAGAAAAAGATAAAAGCGCAGCTAGTGGCTGGTACACAGCGGTACCGCGTGCAGTGGCACGGTGCCGCCGGTGGCATCACGTCGCCGCCGCCGTCGTCGTCCGGCAGTGTTGTGTCGTTGTCCGCGTAACCACATAAACAGCGCAGGCGCCGCGCCGCGCGCCCGCTGGACTACGTGTAAACATTTTAACCAGCGCCCCTTTCATCTCAGCTTCAGCGAGCGTGTCGTATATTGCCCGAAGAAACAATATTGTACTCATTCGTGTGCCAATCGTTTGTAGGTCGAGGCAGAACTCCGTCCTATAACTGTCCCTAATGGTATTTTATGCGTAGTATGAGTTGTTGAGGAACTCGCTCGTGGCTAAATAATAACTGACGCCCGGGTCTATCTTTAGGTTAATCCCTGCTAGCCTAGGTTGGTTTGTGGTGACCATCTGTTACATTCCGAGTTTACTCCGTGCCTCGGTAAGCACATTAAGCCGTTGGTTCCGCCTGTCATTTGTAAATCTTTGATTGTCGTTACACATAGTCAGTGTCCCGAAAATCTGGCAACCAGTCTTACTAAGGGGTATCGTATTCCCCAATACCTATCAACTGGGTTGTGGAAGTCAGATAGGCAATTGCTTCATGTAAAATACTGTTATTCAGCTGCATCCTTTTAGACTGGAATCCGACCCCAATAAAGTTCGGGAAACGCCAAGTAGATGATGGTGAGTACTTAGTTGAGGGCGACGAGCGGCGGGTGGTCCCCCGCCCGCAGCGCCGCCGCCGCCCGGCGCGGGCGCATTGTTCAACCCCGGTGTAAGTGTGCACTCGCCTCGGGGTACATTAGTGTAACTACATATAATAAGCAGCCAGGTGTCACCCTTTCTTAAAATTATATAATCCAATACTTCAGTCAATCTACACATGATGTGTGTAAAATATACAGAATGTTTGGTACATCGTTTGCCAAATTGAACGCGCTGAAGGGTCATTTGTTTCTTTTTCAGCTCCAATACTCACACGGATAATTAATTTCAATTTTTTATTTATTTATTCATTTATTTAAACTTCGTGTACAACAGTGGTACACAGGCGGACTTAATGCCATAAGGCATTCTCTATCAGTCAACCTTTGGGTTAAATACGACAACATTGTGATAGGGTACATAAATATATGAAATACTAGCTTTTGCCCGCGACTTCACTCGCGTTAAATTCGGGGTAACACAGTTCCCCTTGCGCCTTATTGATTTGTAATAGCAACGCTAAGTTTTCCCTTTTCTTCCCTCTTTCTCCCTCACATCCCACTTTTTTCAAAAAAATATAAGCCTCTGTCCGTCTCCTAGTTTCCAACTATCTCTGTACAAAAATTCATCAAAATCGGTTTAGCCATTAAAGTGTGAAGAGGTAACAAACAAACAATCTCACTTTCGCTTTTATAATATATAAAGTAAGGATACATATATCTGAAACTATTTGTTAACGAAAATATATTTATATAAAAAAATATTACATCCTTAAATTAATTAAGGTTAAGTATTTTTATTTTTTGTTAATAAATGTAGGTAGGTACATAAATTCCAATAATAGTCCAAGGTTTAAAGTCGTTTTGGATTGGAATTTATGTATATATTTTGAAGCATTTTGAATGAATCGAACAAAGGTTCTTACTGGTGATTAGAGCTTAAAATCAGATAAAGGTTATATAGTTACCTAGTTGTATAGTTTGGTTTTGGTTTGCAAGACGCGATGTGTGAGTTGTGTGACTGATGTGAGTCGTGTGATGTCAGTAGCTCACTCGCTCGCGACGTTATTTCGGGCGCTTGCTCTACAAACAGAAACGGCAATGTCACAATGCGGTTAATTGCTTCTATTTTGGCGCCACTTATTAGTCGTAGAGTAGTAGCTTCAGTAGCTTGTATCGCGTTCGAGTTTGGGAGTATCGGCTCGCGTCGCCGTCGATGCTACAAGAGTTTGCTGAACGAAGACCGTCACTTGTCTACATCATTGCTTCTAGTTTCTACATTATCTCAAATTGAATGAACCTTTTATTTTGATTTTGCCAGTTCAGTGAGATGATGGCGGCCGTGAGTCGAGTGGTGCTGGCCGACCGTGCACCGGCATGGTCCGCCAGCACCCGTGCTGCAGGGTCCGCCAGCACCAGTGCAGCAGGGCCCACCAGCACCCATGCTGCAGGGCCCGCCAGCACGTGCTGCTGAGACACTGCAAAGCATTGTTCCAGTTGCACTTGCAACTTGACTCATGACTCAAGTGCAGTATTAGTATTGCGTAATGAGCGTATTCTTGTAATAAGCAGCTTAGGCGCACACGTGCGCGGGCCCGCATGCTAAGGGCTGCGCATCCGCCTGATTCATCTCGTGGCGACGGCGACAGGAAGCTCCCGGCGCGGGCGCGGCGTCGGCACCTCCTACGTTACACATACTTTACATTTCGAGCTATACTTTACTGACGTTTGATATCTTATGCTTCCGTCGCATTTTACCTCACCGCAGCAATTTATTGATGGCTAAACAAGCACCAACTTGATGTTTGTCTTTATTAGAGGCGATAGCACAAGCTAAGGTATATATTATCTGAAATATGAACAAAAGAATTTCGATTGTTAGAGTCCATCTAGTAAATACCAAATTCCTGGCGTGCCTCGGGAAGCACATTCTTGGACATCTCTGATAGTTTCTAGTTGTTACGACTTAACAGTGACTAAAGTGGACCCAGTTTGGACTTGATCGCGTTACAAATGACAATGATATTTACTGACTATTTACATTCTGCAGATAGGAAGCTCTGTGACCTGTGTTACTGGCTGCGGCAGTAGATGGAGGTGGCTATCATCACGATCCAGAACGTCCTAGAATAAGTACTCTCACAAGAAATTTAATTAAGCGAATATTGCACGAGTGTCGATCCGAGTACCGCGAACGTCTTTTTGCTATGACATAGTAGGTGAAATCATTGATGTATTGAATTGTTGTTGCGTGATGTCACGCAGTAAACTTCAGTTTAATGTCAGTGACGTTGAATCAAGTCGGTCGCTAAAGAGAATACTGGTATCGCGTGGATCTGTGCGAGTATTTAAAGTAATTCCAAGTATTGCATAGTTTACATTGTTGATGACGTATAGTGCAGTGATTGAGCGCACAGGCCGGACGTGCCTGGAGCGGCGCAGGAGTACACGCGTGACGTCACGCCCCATTCACGCGGCGCGGCCTTGTGCGCGCGCTCCCTCGCCGATCCTCAGTTCCGCACCCCGTGAACTGTGCCGTGAGTGCGAGAGCTTGCGTATGTCATTCATATATCATTACATGTTTCATATTCGAGCTATATTTTGATTCAGATTTACTTAAGTACATGCAAAATCCAGTAGCATCTCAATATTCGCCCATACGGTTCTGTGGTAAACAAAGTGCCACGTCCAACAGTACCTAGCTCCGCACTCTTTAGGCACTAGCTTGGGATTTGTCCGGATATAAGTATACTAAAAATAGATAAATAATTCATTTCACATATTTTTCTAGAAGCACCGTGTGTTGCTTCTAGAAAAATATAAAACGTTAATTTACATACCCTATTTAATTTACGAACACAGGGTTCCGTAGCACCAAACAGTATGAAAACAATAAATATTATGTTAATTTAGATTAATTTAGATTATATTTTCTCCTCTACTCCTTTTTTGTAGTCGTTTAAAAAGAAGGTGGTTAATTGTTCGGCTGTATTTATTATGATTATTTTTTGTATGTTACGCTATTTCTCCCACAGATATTGTTTTTTCAGCATTTTTTTTTCAACCTTATTAGTATAAGGTTGAAAAAAAATTGTGACATTCAAAAAGCACTATTATTTGAAAATTAATCTACTTTCGAAAGTCAGAAAAAATAAATAAAGAAAAGTCACCGACAAAACAAAATTTTAAATATTAATTTAGTAATGTGTTGTGCAGGGCGCGCGGGATGGTGCGCGGATGGCGAGGTGGTGTCCGTAGCGGAGGCTGAAGGTGGCGCGGGCCCGGCCTTCGCGGCGCGCCAGCACACCAGCGTGCTGGCGCCGGCGGGCCACGCCGCCACGCTGGACTGCCGCGTGCTGCGCCTGCGCGACAAGTCGGTCAGTATTACACGACATCATTCAAAACTATTATATTGTTGTATTTCAAACCAATATCTTATATCGCTTTTATCGTCAGTGGCAAAGGTGGTCAGTCGCTATCAAAGTCAATATTACTAGATTATCAGTGCTAAAATATTGTCCAGTAGTTGAAGTAGTTGATAATCCCCGCGACATCGTCGGCGTGGTGTACGGGACTGTACTACATACTTTCTTTTTAAACTTTGCCCCATACCATAACTTCTCCTGTATCGTGGGTGCGTTCACAAACTTTTAAACTCACACAAACAGCGGTTTACTCCCAACGGCCACCACTAAAACAGGCACCAGTGGTGGCCGTTGGATCAGTGCATTATTTTTTTGTCTTAAAGGCCACCAGTGGCGGACGTTGGAACAACAGTCTTACAGTCTTAACGAGCAGGTGTACAAATTTTAGGGACTTAAAATATAGCATTTTATCGATAAAGAACATGCGTGCATTTCTTTTTTTCGATTGGTATTTAAAATATATTAATTTTTGAATATTCTTTAATTGAATAATATGCTTATTTATCAGATACATTCCGATTTTAAAATCATTTGATAATTATATTCTTTGGCTTATACAAAATGCACTCTTGTCACACCATATTTAAAACAGATTCTTCTGTCCAACGACCACACAGCTTCTTTCTGGTATGTATGTACGGAACCCTCGGTGCAAGAGTTATTAGTTACGCAGCCGAACAGCAATCTTATAATTATGAAAAAACATTTATTACATTACAAATTGAGAGCGAAAATGTACCCCGTACCACCAGTGGCGTGCCAGGGTCAGATTGGAGGGCAAGCTATCGATTTTTGATATGCCAAATGGGTTTTAAAAATAAATCTATTAATTACGTCTCGTATCAGTTTTTACCGTTACACGCGCTATTTATTGGTACCGCGAGTAAACAGTACACCAAAGTTCTATCTTTTCAAAAATTCGGAAAATAATTCAATCTAGGGCCACTAGATTATGTATCGATTACGAATAATCGATTTGTTGTTTTTTAAGCGTACGAATATATATTTAACGTTTGAAAATGTAACTTATTACATTAAAAATATGATTGATCTCACTAAGAAATAAACATTTCAATTCTTTATTTTTCTCTTCATCTTTTACATTCACAAACTCCCAAAGTATAAATCATTCAAAATGACATACGAAATAACCATTAAATATTATTTAGAAGCGGATTTTTATGCGTTTTATATCAACAAAAGTTTGTCAGGCTTCTTCAAAACAATAGGATAAACATACCTAGACGATCTTATCTATTTATAAGTTTGTCTAGTCTTGTGACTTGTATGGTGTTCATAATAAAGAATATTCTATGTATCTTTTGAAGCAGGACCAGCATTAAGCCAAGCATTTTTATCATCAATATAAACCCCCAACTTATAATATGCTTGTCTACATAGTGTGCGTTTACTACAAGATTTAAATTTCGTTTCATTCAGTTGAAGATTGTGGTATTTTATTGTGATATAGTATTTTATTGTAGCATTTCAAACAGTACCCCGTGAAAGATGAGTCTACTTTGAGCTAACCTAAAACCCGGCTGATACAATTAGTCCCTATTTCTAGTGTTATACTTGTGTCTGTCACCTCGTTTACCAAATAGATGCAATTTTTTTCTGACGTACATGATGTTTTCATAAATATATTGACAAGGTACTGCCATGATGTTAATTTCCTTAAACTGTTCTCTTAAAGAATCTCGCCTACATAGATTAATGTCCGTAAGGATTGAGGAGCCACATCAGATTTTTTAAATCTGATCTCACCATTATTTAGCAGCAATGTAGCTTATTTTGCAGCACGAATTCTAGATTTAGCAGCAAAATATATCACTAGTTATTTTAATGCAAAAGTGGCTCCTCAATCTAAACATCTGAATTGAGGAGCCACCTGGAACTCGTTAAGTAATAGATGAATATTTATGAAAATTTTGCAGCATTTAGTAGCAATTTAGCATATTACCTTCTAAAAATTTTGATTTTGTAGCTCTAAAACGAAAGAAAATACAATACTTTTTATATGGCTCCTCAATCTAACCTACTGCTACAAAATTGCTAAATTGCTACTAAATGCTGCAATATTTTCATAAATATTCATCTATTACTTAAAGAGTTCCAGGTGGCTCCTCAATTCAGATGTTTAGATTGCGAAGCCACTTTTGCATTAAAATAACTAGTGATATATTTTGCTGCTAAATCTAGAATTCGTGCTGCAAAATAAGCTACATTGCTGCTAAATAATGGTGAGATCAGATTTAAAAAATCTGATGTGGCTCCTCAATCCTTACGGACATATAGATTATACATATGGCTCTGATGGATTTCTGCAGAATAAATATAGACTCAATGTCTGCAGCCCATCCCCAAAGTAAAATACCGTATGACATATATACTATGAAAATAACTAAAATAGACTAGCCTCGCGGTCTGTACATCAGTAAACTGACGGATTTTTCTAACAGCATTTATGCTGCTGAACTAAGCCGTCCTGCAAGAAATGTTATATGTGGACCCCATTGTAGCCTTGAATCGAGCGTTATCCCCAGGAAAACAGTTTTATCGACGAATTCTAGTTTCTCTTGATTCAATACTATGTCACAATCACTACTTTTGATGTTTGGCAGAGCAAATCTTACGCACTTGGTTTTTTTCCCATTTAATACTAAATTATTAGCGGTGAACCAATTATTTACCTGTAATAAGGCGTTATTTACGTCATCAAGATTTGTGGCACGTCTATTTACCTTAAATATTAAAGAGGTATCGTCAGCAAACAACACCATTTGTGGGTTGGTTGTTCAATAAATTGGGTAGATCATTAATATATTATACTAAAAAGAGGAAGGGACCTAATATCGATCCTTGTGGTACACTTCTTTAAATTTAAACCCATTGACTTGCTGCTATCATTTAAATATGATTTAAATTAATTTAATTAAAAAACAATTGAGTAAGTTGTAACATAGTGATTGAGTTGATGTAGGTAAGGCTTAAGGCCGTAAAGCTCAAACAATCGTTCCCTACTTTTTCTTATACCCTTTGTTACCCAATCACTAAACATAAACTTTGGGCTAATAGATTT
This sequence comes from Ochropleura leucogaster, assembly GCA_958449745.1. Lineage (NCBI taxonomy): Eukaryota > Metazoa > Arthropoda > Insecta > Lepidoptera > Noctuidae > Ochropleura > Ochropleura leucogaster. The sequence goes on along the minus strand of OY288213.1, from coordinate 18,523,748 downwards.
AGTTTTCATTTTCAACGTTTCATTGAACTCTGTGTAGACGACCAAAAAGAATTCCTCATATCATTGATTTACATTTTCAATATTATTTCCCGGAGTGCCTAAAGAGCAAACGGTACTTTGAAGTATATAAATAAAAATATTTTTTGTTTGTCTGTTTTTTGTTGCGGCTAACCCTAAAATGGCTTGACCGATATTGATAAGACTCCTACTGGGAAATAAGTTGTGTTACAAAGGGCAAAGGTAACGTAAAACGCATGTGTATAGCGCACTAGCGTTTTGTTCTAGACTTGTGTCAAGGTTCCAAATTTTTCACTTGTTTTTGTTATTCTAAGATTTTTAATGTTATACTTAGGTACTTTACTTTATTTTTTTTCCCGACACGGAGGTCGGGAAAAAACATTACAATGCATCAATACACAGGTTGCGTTTTTTTCCATTTGGCAGCGGAACCATAAAAACCAGCCAAGTGCGAGTCAGCAACACACCGGGTTCGGTAGTAGCTACCGAACAATATTTTTAACGATCAATAACACTCAACCGCAAAACTAAATTGGTTCTTCATAGTATCTTAATAAAAAAAAACAAAAGTTCCATATCCCAAAAACTAAATATCAAAATAATTTTTATTGTAAGTTATTGCTACAAACCTATTTTTCCTCTTTTTACAGAAATTAGATGTGTAGGCTAAAAAGTTGACGAGTTTAAAAGACATACTTGAGTATATAAGAAACTTCGATATCATATTTAAGACCCCCAAGATTAGAAACCCCAATCACACAGTTAGAATAGAATATAATTTATTTGCTAGAATGTATTTAGGTGTAGATACAAGTAGTTTCATCTTATCATATAATAAATGAGACCCATTAACATTCTTCCGCAAACATACTTAAGTAGAAATATTTTATTCGACCCTCAGAGTTAATATTTGTGTAGCGATCCATAGAAGACATCAGTAGGCCTACTATGACGTCTTAAAGCAGAACTTATTCCACTGAGGAAAAGAAATGGCTCTAGACACCATGTATAACTCTGTCTTTTTTCCTCAGTGGAATTAGTTCTGCTTTAATACGTGGTATGGTAGGGTAGCTGTAGGCCTACCGTGACGTCATAAAGCAGAACTTATTCCACTGAGGGAAAAAGATGGTACTAGACACCCTGTATAACTCTGTCTTTTTCCCTCAGCGGAATATGTTCTGCTTTAAGACGTCATGGTAGAATAGCTGCTCTTCAAACAGCTCGGTATAATCATGTTCCAATAGTGTCGGGCGCCGGCCGCGGGTGGTAATGCTAATCTGTTAGGGTTCCATTTCCGTTTTACGGGACCGTAAAAAGTGGCCGTTCTAAAAAAGGTAATAATAAGATAGTGCGAGATACGATGCGAGATAATTATGGTACCTAACAAGATATAATATAAATAGTAAGATGATAAAAGCATTAAGTAAACACAGATTAGTAAGTAGTAGCACGAACGTAGCGGACTGGCGACTGTCAGTGGACCGCTCGCGCTGCACCGCACACGGCACTGCACTGACGGCACGTACTGTGTATGTACAGGTACACACGTCATCACACGACTTGCGAAGTGCCGCACGCAGCCGCACGCAACACATGTGGCGCTGAAGCAGCTACAGCTGCACGTTTACACACATCCCCAATATAATCAAATGACGGGTTACTCACTCAAATCTAAATTGAATAAACGCGAAGCCCTGAAACGAGTTTCGTAAACAATTCTATCGCGATCCAGAAATATCGTCGGAATGAATCGACGACCAGTGGGAAAAGTCAAACGCATTGGAACATTTTAAACGAATGTGAGGATTGTGAGTGAAGGCGGGCGCTCGGGCACGTGGGCACGTGGGCACGACACACGCGTGCTTCAACGCGCGGGTCCGCGGGATTCTCGCTCGACGTCACCACCGTGATGCTAAAAACAAACACCTGACACTGATCGTGAGCGATTTGAAAAATGCCGGTCAACGACTCCCCCCCCCCTTCCCCGCGCCCGCGCACCCCCCACAGCTCGCCACATATAGCGGCACGCGCCGGAGCAGCCGCGCACGCGCCGCTCGCCCACTGCGCACGCTCCCGGAAGCGCCCGCTGCCAACACTTCGGTATAACTCGCGAAATGTTTGCATCGCGACGTAATCACATTTTTGATTCAGTCATCCCCGCCCACAGATGCTGTGTGCGAGCCGGATTTGATCGGATTACGTTTGTTTTACGATTATACATAAAGCGAACGGAAACTGGCCAAGTGTCCTCTACAAATATAGGTGCCACGTTCGCGATCTATATTTTAATTTTTGTTTAACGAGGTACATACTTATTTTAAAACGCGCTACAACATAAACCGGTTGCTGTTAGTAACGTTTTGAAGTAGGTACTAGGCTTTCTGAAATAAACTTAATTTCACGTACATAAAATTGAATCTCGTTTAAGTAGTAGTCACATCAATTAGAGGAACAAGTATTTAAACAAAATCAAAATATTTTTATTTCACATAGGCCTACATGGGCACTTATAAAACGGCGAGAAAAGGTGCACGGTTCGGGTTCGAATGGTTTCCCATGGACTTCTCCGGCAAGAAACTCCATGGTTACTCTTTTAAAATCATTTGTTTTTATAATGTTGTTGTTACAGCCTTAGTACTTAAGTATGAGAGGACAGCGTAGGCCCGACAATAACTCATTGTTTACTTTACAAAACGTAAAATAAAATCATACGTTAACATACCACCATAACCATAACATACAACCCATTCACAACGAATTGGTAAAAAAATATCTAAGTACACAAGATTAAGAAAAAACATTGCAAAAAAAATACCTACCTATATGAGACAAGTCACACAGATGTAAGTTGCTATCAGTACTGTAACTATTCACAACAAGGGTTATATAAATATGTGATTTGTCAACTAAATGATTTTTTGCGTTAGCTTGAAAATAAGCAACTTAAAAAAGTTAGTATATAAATAATAAATTACCATCATCATCATCTGCCTAGCCTTTTCCCAACTATGTTGGGGTCGGCTTCCAGTCTAACCGGATGCAGCTGAATATCAGTATTTTACATGGAGCGACTGCCTATCTGTCCTCCACAACCCAGTTAATACTGGGTAATAATACGATACCCCTTGGTAAGACTGGTTGTCAGACTTTCGGAACACTGACTTCCTGTAACGACTGTCAAAGATCTACAAATGACCAACGGCTTAACGTGCTTTCCGAGGCACGGTAAATAATAAATTACCAATAACAATAATAAATTACCAATAACAATAATAAACTAACAATTCATAGCAAGGAAAACATTTATAGGCGATGCTCCAGAGCCTGGAGCATCGCCGGCGCGTTGCCAGCCTTTCGGTTTTCTATCGGTTACATTTCGGAGAGTGTGCGATGGAATTGCACAGCCTAATTCCTCCAAGCCCGTTCCATCACAGGACTACAAGACGTACGGCGATGCGCCACCGTTACATGGTAGACATCCCACCCACACGCACTAAACGGTTTGGGAATACTTTCATTGTGCGTACTGCTAAGGAGTGGAATTCCCTGCCGGAGTCTGTATTTCCTGACAGCTATAACCTGGGGGTCTTCAAGTCAAGAGTGAATAGGTTATTTCTAGGTAAGCGTGCTTCATCGTCGACCACATCATCACTTACCATCAGGTGAGATAGTAGTCAAACGCGAGCCTATCAATAATAATAAAAAAAAAAAAAGACAACGCAAAATTGAAAAAAAATGTGGTGCTAAATACGTTTCATCCCTGAAAACGTCAAGTTAGCTCTTGTTATCTCTTAAATATATATTGTAGTCTTTGGAAGAAGCACAGAGGTAGGTAAAAGACTGATGGATCTGAATGTTGATGGACTGACAGCGAGAAGCGGGAAGCCAAAGAAAAGATGGATGTATTGTGTAAGGAATGTAGGAGAAAGGGGAGAAAGGAGTAAATGATGCCGTGACGACTGATAGGGGAGAATGGAAGAAGAAAACGTGTTGCGCCGACCCCTAATAGACATGAATGATGAGAATCCCTCCTCATGGTCCTCATGATCCCTCCTCCAAGGACAGGAAAATGATGATGACTCTTCGGATGCACCGCCCGTCGCCCGCATGAGCCTCCGATTTATTACGTAGGCTCCAAGTTTATTCGATTTATAATATCTATCTTCATTTATTAAACACGAAACGAATAAAAGCTGTATATCAAAATAATTGCAATTAAATTATCTTTGAGATAGTAAAATTTTCATAAAAATACACCAAATGGATTTTGGTCGATCTTTTGCCTGCGTTAGTCATAGGTAACTTTAAAAATTACTCAATGTTTGTTTACCAAAAAAATAGGTATTCGGATATCAAATTATTAAGGCTATAGTCTAGTATAACATTTATTTTTATCAAAATCCACTGAGACGCCGTTTAGATGTGATATTGGATTTAAAATCATACAACACCCTTAAATTATTGTATAAATCTGTTAAGCAGCGGTTTGGAAGGTATGAGGTAATAAAGAATATTAAATGTAAACAAACAAGATACGCGCAACAACAAGTTAATTCAATCGGAGGCCACGGGAGTGGCCTCGCCAAGTCGAGCGCGAAGCTCACTGCCTTTACAGGAACCATTTCGCCGCATTTTCAGGCCCCGAACGCTGACAAGACGCAAGACCAGAACGCTGAAATTTTAGTCACCCAGTAAGCTATAATAATATACCTTAAATCAAAAATTTCAAACCTGTAGGTCAGTTAGCGAAGTTAAGCGAAAGCAAAGTTTCGCATTTTCGACACTCACTCACTCATGATCATCAAAATAGAACTAGTACTTCCCATAAACTCAGAGAGCTGAAATATGGTACTTAGTTAAGTTTCAATGGCCACATAAAGGGAAAACTATAAAAACTAGGATAATCGAAGATCTTGAGTACCCGAGAAAGCACAAGAGCCTAACCAAACTGTTAGAGATCGACAAATACCGCCTTTACAAAAAATATTCAACTTGGTGGGCGAAGGTCCGAAGTATCTGATGAAGACCCTTCAGCTGGTGTCAGCTGTATCAGAGATGTCGTTATGCCTGATGATATGCAAAAATCCAGCGTCGTGGGACACATCTTCCAATTTAATCTAGCGTATAGCGCCCCACTGCTGGGCGAACGCTTCCCCTTCTGCTTTTAATACGAATATAAATAAAATTGAAGAAAAACTCTGGAAAAAACTAAGACTGGCTTTTATTTATTTATTTATATATCCTTACTAATATTATAAAAGCGAAAGTGAGTTTTTTTGTTTGTTTGTTTGTTACCACTTCACGCTTTAATGGCTAAACCGATTGTGATGAATTTTGGTACATAGATAGTTGGGAACCAGGAGACGGACATAGGCTAATTTTTATTTGAGCGCGGGCATTAGGTAGTCTAAGAAATATTTATTACTAGCTTTCGCCCGCGGCTTCGCCTGCGTTAAATTTGGGGTAACACAGTTCCCCTAATTGATTTGTAATAGCAACGCTAAGTTTCCCTTTTCTTCCCTCTTTCCCCCTCACATCCGTTTTTAAAAGCATGAAGAGGTAACAAACTTACTTTCGCTTTTATAATATTAGTAAAGATAAGCACATCAACAGTACGGTTACATATGTGAATGTGAAAATGGGTGGGTTTTAGTCAGTACAAGTATGACACTCCCTCCCGCTCCGCCCAGAGCAGGGGAAGTTATTTGATGATTTCCCACCCCAAAAGAGTATAAACCCAGGTGCTCCATGACACCACTGCACCAATCTGCTACATATTGAGAATGGAAAATTGCCACTTGGATAACGTTGATTCTATAACCAGCCAATTTTAGGCTTGATAAAGCTGCGCATTTCAATAATACTTATGTAAAGAATTTAATTATAGAGCACTTTGCATGTGGTGTTTGCCTGTAATTGCTTGTGCAGTGAGACTATAGTCACAATTATTTGTATATTCCTTTGTATAATAATACCTGTAACAACTGTTGGTGAACCTTAATTAAATAAATAAATACATAAATAAATAAAGGCGAGCCTGAAACAAACAGTATAAAAAATACTTCCAGAAGACGAAATTCTTATCATTGATAGAAGTCCTTCTGTACGTCTATTTTATGTTATATCGGTAGTCGATTTGACGCTCCACAAAGAAGACAGCAGAAGTCAGCATTGTCAATGCTGAATGCATGTGTTGCAAAATCAACAACAGCTTAAAATGAGACACTGGCGTCCAAATACCAATACCAGTATGGGCTATTATCTCGCTTAACAAACATAGGTAGTCACAAGAGATATAAAATCACGCGTAAACAAAATTGACTTGTAACCAATAACGTATAAAGATTGTTTAACGTCCAAGTCACACAACATTAGCTTTAATAATAAAGAAATCGCAGTAAGGAACCTTAGAGTTGGCACGACTTTGTCTAGATTTCATTACTTTTTAAACAAGCAGCTCCATCGAGGCTTGGCTAGTTCTTTACAGAATGTGTTTGGTGGGATAATGATTTACTTTCTCTCTTTGGCTATTTTTCAATAACATAACAGTTCCCTGACATAACAGTTCCTTGGCAGCCGGCTAAAATACCATCTTGGGCACTAATCTGCATCGTCCTCAAGTTCACCATGATTTTTATCTGGACCTTAAAAGAGACTATGACCTCTGGGCTCTGAGTTAGTATCGCCTGTTTGTTTTCAGTGACGCCGACTTCTCTCGTGCGAATCACCGGCCACAGCCAGATTGAAAAAGAAACGTCATCAAATTGTTTTTTAAAACCACAGAAAAAAAAGAAACTCCTTTCTGATATCTATGTTTAAAACCTACTTGCGAAGTCAACATTATTTATCATTATCACAGGTGTAACTATATCGCCTAAATTATGTAAAACGCGGAAACAGTGGTCAATGTCGAGGATATAAAAATAAACCTGGAGATAATGGCGTGCACATTGCATCTGTCTATTTTGGTTATCTTTTGCTATTTTCGTGGCTACATAGGTACCTCACTCAACATTGGACACCCTTGAATGTATTCTGTTTGTGATTTATAATCTATATCTGTATTTATTATATATTATAAAACAAAGTCCCACGCCGCGTCTGTCCGTCTGGATGTTCGCAATAAATTCAAATAATACTGCACCGATTTTCAAGCGATATTCTCGACTCGATAGCGATTCTTGAGGATGGTTTATGTATGTACATTATAATTTGTTAATTTTTTGTATGTATTTCTGTGTACATTAACGATATTTGTTGAAAATGTCGGCAAAAAATATGCTGTCTGGGAGCTTTCAACGAAAACGCTGCCTAAACCTTTTTAGATGCGACGGGCACGGTTTGCGCAGTGGCTGAGCGATCGACTGCTGCGCTGCGTGTCGCGGGTTCGATTCCCGCACGGAACCCATTACCGACCGTCTGGAGCTCTTGGGCATGGAGTTGACGCCTGGACAGCTTTGTAACTTGTATAAAGCACAAGTCCGTTCCTGTATGGAGTATTGCAGCCACCTATGGGATGGCTCGGCAAAATACCAGCTCGCTGCACTCGACTCGGTGGAACGCAGAGCCAAAAGGCCCATAGGCGATGAGATGCTTGTGTCCAAGCTTCATAGCCTGGCGCACAGGCGTAACGTTGCCAGCTTGTCGGTTTTCTACGGATTGTACTTCGGAGAGTGTGCGCTGGAGCTCCATGACCTGATCCCACCATCTCCGTTTTACTACCGGGCTACCAGACGCACGGCAGGGTACCACCCGCAGTTGGTCGATATACCGTCTTGTCGTACCAAGCGCTTTTCCTCAGCATTTATTGTGCGCACGGCCAAGGTTTGGAACTCTCTACCGGCTTCTGTGTTTCCTACCACATACGACCCGTCTGCCTTCAAAACAAGAGTCAATAGGCATCTTCTGGGCTCGCTCGCTCCATCGTAGACCTCATCTGTCGCTTACCAGCAGGCGAGATCGAGGTCAAGAGTGAGTTCATTCTCAATAAAAAAAAAAACAAAAAAAGAACAAATATTTGTATGACCTGCAGATAGTTGTTTCGGGTCTGGCTGTTTACTTAACTTAAATGTTTGTAAACGCATTCACGATACAGGAAAATTTCTTAGCCGCGGGCAAAAGCTAGTTTAATATAAATGCATTGAAGAGATTGTGTTATAAGGAGAGCAGGTGATGAGTGTATGTCGTCGTGCGCAGGTGTCGTGGGTGCGGTCCCGCGACCTGCAGATCCTGTCGCACGCGGGCGCCGTGTTCACGGCGGACGCGCGCGTGTCCGCCGGCAGCGCGCCGGCGCCGCCCGGCTTGTCAGGCGCGGGCGGCGCCGCCAGCCGACACACGCTGCGCATCGAGCGCCTGCGCACCAGCGACGCCGGCCGCTACGAGTGCCAGGTCAACACTGAGCCCAAGCTGAGCCTCTTCTTTAACCTCACCGTTGTGGGTGAGTATAATAACACCGATTTCTATAATCTTATCATTATTTGCCGAGCGTTGTCCCAACTAGGGTGTGGTCGACTCGGCGACTACCATATTTTCACTTTATCTGAAACGATTTTTTTCCCGCTTGCATTAAACTTAAAGCAAACTCAAAGCATTTAATTCAATTAGACCAGTACAAGCACTGAATGTCAACAAACAAAATAATGAAACTACGGTCCTCGACATCCTTACTAATACTATAAAAGCGAAATTGAGTTTGTTTGTTTGTTACCTCTTCACGCCTAAATGGCTAAACTGATTTTGATGAATTTTGGTAGGTACAGAGATAGTTGGAACCCTGGAGACAGACATAGGCTATAGCTAGGCTATTTTTTATGTATATCTTAATTGATATGTAAGGGAGAAAGAGGGAATACTTATCATTGCTATTACAATAAATACTTAGCATTGATCTCTAAAGAGTAGAACGGGCAAGAATCTACATGGATATTATAATCGTGAATTATCCCAAGTCAATCAATATCCCTTTTCACAAGTAAAAATTATCTTGTTGTTGAAAGGTCTTAGACGAGTAGGTATTACTTATCTTTGTACAAAAAGTTCGTATTTTAAATAAAAATCTTTGATTCAGTAGTTGCAAAGCATTTGCCACCTGCCGGGACTGAGTTAGTCTAGTGTGGGTGAAGCCGCGTACTAACACAATGTCGTGGTCGTTGCAGACGAGCCGGTGCCGGAGGTGGTGGTGGCGGTGCTGGGGCCGGCGGCAGTGCGCGGGCGCGCGGGGGGCGCCGCCACGCTGGCGTGCGAGGCGCGCTACGAGCCTCCGCCGCGCGACCTGCCGCTGCCGCCGCTCGACATCCGCTGGCAGAAGGGCGAGCAGCCCATCAGCCTGCAGGTAGTGCTCACTGCGCTGCGGCCGGTGCAGCCGGTGCAGCCGGTGGGCAGCGTCTGACCTGGGCGTGTGTGCAGGGCTCGCGCGGGGGCGTGGCGCTGGATACGGCGCGATGGGCGGCGCGCGTGGAGTCGCGCCTGACGCTGGCGGAGCTGAGCTCGCGCGACGCCGGCGCCTACTCGTGCAGCGCCGCCGGCCGCGCCGCTGCGCTCGCGCTCGCTCTTGACGACGACGGTGAGTCACGCGCTCCCCCGACCTCGACGTCACGACCCATTTCGACGATTACTCTGCGACACATATGCTTCACATTAGATCCAGCATTGCCACGGATCATTATAACATTTTAATGGTCGCACAATTAAAACGATTCTAGGAAATTTTAAAGAGATAACGCTGTAGTATTGTACAGATGACTGTCTAGTGGATTAATTTTATCTTCTTTAATAATGTCGTGTAAAATCGGCCGGCCATGGCGGCCTCAGCATCGGACGTTTTAAATATGCTGGTGTTTACCAGCCACGTGTGTTGTTGATTTTTGTGTATGTGCCATTAGAGAGATTACCAGAGTCGCTAATGACTATGATTGTGGAACCCATTTAAAAAACTGGGCACCACAGCATTTGAAGTATTTGACAGCAAGCTTTTATAATTATTTTTTTCGGATGGGAAATCATAAATTAATGTCTCCCGCTCTAGGCGGATCGGGAGGGTGTCAGACCTTTTTTTATTGCACCCATGTTGCTGGACGGACGCGTCCACAGACCAGCATCTACTACGGTGCACCCGACGCCCCTAGTCTCTCCCGCGGCGGCTGGGTTCGTTTGATGTTCTCTTCCTTAACGTCCGGGAAAGAGGTAACAGCTTTTCATTCCGTCTCCGCTCCATGGACTGACGCAATCCCGGACGCTCCAGGCCCCAGTGCCGCCGGCGATCTCCTACACCGTGTTCTCAGGTCGATCATCTGTGTCACCCAGGCGTTTCCTCCTACCCAATTATGATCAAGAACCTTCCGAAAGTTCCGTTTTGTTGCCATATTCTTGAATTTTGTTTTAGCAGTATTAGTTATTAATTGCAGTCGATATAGTGCTGCTGAGCACTTTTATTAATGGGGTTAGAAACAACACGAGAAAACTCGTGTCTATTTGTGAGACGTAGGCGGTGGCGCTTGGATTACTATACATATTAGAGAACCGCTCACTCGGTGTTCAAGGTTCATTGGGGCAAATTTGGGGTAACACAGTTCTCCTTGCGCCTTATTGATTTGTAATAGCAACGCTAACTTTTCCCTTTTCTTACCTCTTTTACCCTCACATCCCACTTTTTTCAAATAAAAATTAGCCTATGTCCGTCTCCTGGTGCCCAACTATCTATGTACCAAAATTCATCACAATCGGTTTAGCCATTAAAGCGTGAAGAGGTAACAAATAACAAACTCACTTTCCCTTTTATAATATTAAGTAAGGATGTTGATTGCAATAAGAGCTGAGCGTACTCGAAATGTCGAATATGGGGACTTATTAGCTAGAGTAAGGTGTCTGACACATGAATATGTCTGGCTTGTTGTTGAGTTAAGCACGTGTTGGTTGCAGACGAGCGCGCGGAGGCGATGCAGCGCGACCAGGCGACGAGCGCGGCGGCGGCGGGAGCGGGGGGCGCGCGGGGCGCGGGCGGGGCTGGGCGCGGCGTGCGGGCTGCCGTGCTGTGCGTCGCCGCGCTGCTCGCGACAAGGTGAAGCGAGGATGTTGGCTCCGAGACATTTTAAGCACACGCTGTATATTTTGCATTTTGTAAATAATGTAAATACATAATATTATGGAGAGTTGAGAGCGTTTTTTAATTTGATAAACATCATTATCGCTATTACCATTTTTAGTACAGAGTGACTTCTCTCACTGATGTTAAGCTATATTACTACAAACTGCCGTAGGGTACACTGAGCTTTTAATTCTACATTTTCGGCGAAGTCGCGGGCAGATATACAACGTGTCCGGTCAGGAACTAGCGATATTCTATGTACTTTGTATAACGAACATTCTAGTACTCAAAATAGGATGAAAAAAATTTAGAGGGGTCAAGGGACACCCGGATGGAACGAAGTTCCTAAGTATAGAAATGAAAATATTTCGTTCCAATAATAATAATAATAATGAATCTTGATAGTGTTTCTGCACAAGTAGAGATTATATACAGATAATAATAAATGCTTTTGTATTTTTAGCAAGTACGCACTATAACCTCTCTTTATTATTGTGGTAACCAAGTCATACGCATTATAATCTCCACATTTTGTGTGTTTAGCAAGTGTACGCGTCGTAATTTTAATAAGATTTTTCCTCTGAGTAGGCGACAGACATTTGGGCACTCGAAGTCGATACCTCCACACACTAGCGCGCGCGGCGCGACACACTACGATACATCAGCTGACGTAAGTTAGCAAGCGTACCGCCCATGCTGGTTGTAGGTAGTTTACGGTAGTTCAACGTCTGAACAAAATACGTAATTGGATTAAGTAATCACAACTTGATTTCAACAAACGTTTTCGTAAGTTTAATTTTAGTCTGTTAAGCACATTAGTGGCACTTTACGCAAGGTACATTGAATACACCGTCGTTCACATAAACAAGCGATTTTATTCGACCCCACAAATCACAGAGGCCACTGCACTGCACTGGTCCTACACGACCAATCCACCAGGGGCCATATGTTTTATTGATTTCTCATTGAAAGAATGCGATGTATGACGACTACCAAATACAGTCATGCGTTTAAAAAAGCTTTAATGCTTTGAGATAAGTTATATTTTTCCGAAACTAATATTTTTTTTAACGCAGCTAGTTACTTTGGGTGAATTACAAATATCTTTGAATGCCTTTTTCTTTCTTTTTAAAAATAAAGGATTTTTTTTTTTGAGTAAAATTTTCTATCTAAAGTATTAAGAGTATTTCCCCTTTAGGTGGCATTACAAAATTCCACCCAGGTAAAGTAGTGTAGGTACTGAATTTTGAATGACATAATAACATTAGACGATATCAACAATATGCTGCCCCGAGTGACGATTGAGAAGTACAGATTGAGGAACGTATTCACAAAGCGACGATACGGTTGGCGCAGAGGCTGAGCGGTTAACTGCTGCGCTGCGTGTTACGGGTTCCTTTCCCTCTCGGAACAAATATTTGTATGGCCTACAGATAGTTGTTTCGGGTCTGGCTGAATTTCGGAAATCCGGGTGAATTTAAATGTTTGTAAACGCACCCACGACACAGGAGAAATTCCTAGTGTTTTGTAAAAAATAAAGCAAGGGATTTACTTCACTCGAGAAGGAATTGTCTGATGTCTCGTTGAGCTATAAACGGCCATCTATTTCAGGATTTTAGTTGAGTTAGCAACACAATCACAGTCATAGGAATGCTGCGCCTGCGCCGCGCTGGAGTATTGTTTGTAGCGTGTCTACGCCACACCAGCCTAGTTATCTGAAGGCACGAGTAGGACATGCGGGCTCTTGGGCTGCCAGGCTCAAGTCAAGACACCACACCGCGCGCCGTTTATCTACTTTATCATGTAGCGTTAAAGAATGTAGATTCTACATTATTACAATATAGTTATATATTACAATCTTCTATACAATCTATATATAATCTAATATATTGTAACGACTACGTGTGCTGCAGCTGCGAGTGTTACGGCTCCAGGTGTAACGACTACGTGTGCTGCAGCTGCGAGTGTTACGGCTCCAGGTTAAACGACTACGTGTGCTGCAGCTGCGAGTGTTACGGCTCCAAGTGTAACGACTACGTGTGCTGCAGCTGCGAGTGTTACGGCTACATGTGTAACGACTACGTGTGCTGCAGCTGCGAGTGTTACGGCTACATGTGTAACGACTACGTGTGCTGCAGCTGCGAGTGTTACGGCTCCAGGTGTAACGACTACGTGTGCTGCAGCTGCGAGTGTTACGGCTCCAGGTGTAACGACTACGTGTGCTGCAGCTGCGAGTGTTACGGCTCCAGGTGTAACGACTACGTGTGCTGCAGCTGCGAGTGTTACGGCTCCAGGTGTAATGACTACGTGTGCTGCAGCTGCGAGTGTTACGGCTCCAGGTGTAACGACTACGTGTGCTGCAGCTGCGAGTGTTACGGCTCCAGGTGTAATGACTACGTGTGCTGCAGCTGCGAGTGTTACGGCTCCAGGTGTAACGACTACGTGTGCTGCAGCTGCGAGTGTTACGGCTCCAGGTGTAACGACTACGTGTGCTGCAGCTGCGAGTGTTACGGCTCCAGGTGTAATGGCTTTCAGGGAATAAAACCCCATTAACATAAATTGGAGTAGGAATTGAAGAATTCTTTACTCCAGATATTGTGAACGCCATGCGCCACTCTACTTATTAAGTTGTCTGTCAATTATTGTTAATTTATTATCTTGGTATTGAACATCCATTTTCGAACTTGTTTTTTTTATAGCTAACTTGTTTTAGAACCCAATGCCTTGGCAATGGGTTCTAAAACAATGTCAATGTCATGGCAAAAGACCGGACGGTATGTCTTTGTTTCCCTGGAAGTTGGGTAGGCCTTTAGTGTGGGACGCAACGTGCGTCGATACTCTTGCGCCATCCCATCTTCCTAGCTCTTCGTGCTGCGCTGGCGGTGCTACGGCTGCAGAGAACCTCAAGCGGCGTAAATATAGTAACCTTATTGGTAACTATATTTTCGAGCCTTTTGGGATTCAAACTTTGGGACTCCTTGTGCTCACAGCCTTTTTAAGGAAATATAAAAACGTTTGGTTGACACTTCCCGTGACCCAAGGGCTGGCTTTTACTTTGGCCAGAGGCTTAGCGTTGCCATACAACGTGGCAACGCGGCCAGTCTCTTGGGGACATTGCCAACTGACAGCGTTGAGGACGAATTTTTTGACCCTATTTTTTAATTTATTTGTAAGTTTAGTTTTTTAAGGATAAGGATTATTAAGCCAATAGATTATAAAATTGATCGCGTTTTTATAATCTATTGCTATCATCTTCATATTTCAGGCTTATCACATGTTATTGTTATCGTGCTCTATCATCTCCTTAGCGTATCGATAGACTATATAAATTGAGGTTTGTTAATAGTTTTGATTCTCTTGAATATATTCAACTTGGATATAATTTATGACATTTTGCTGTTATTGACAGCAGTAATATATATTGTTGTACATTGTGATTACCTATAGGGACAGTTCAATAGTTAAAAAAATGTTGGTTTTGTAAATCAAAGTTAAGTTATAATTTACTTTCAAAACTTCAAAGAAAAAGAATTTCTTTATCAATAATCTCCAATTTTTTTTTTTTTTTTAGAATCTTTGCGCTGTTTGAAAATAGTATTTGTTTGAGTAGGTTTAAGTTTAGACAACCATTTTAATTGTCTCTTTTTGAGGCTTAAGTCTTCGCGATATCCATTTTGGTTGGTGACTTGTTGGAATTTTAATATATTTCGGGAAAGCAGGTCATAAAATGGAATGTAAACGAATGGAAAGCTTGACTTGGGCCATCATTGATAGAGAATGACAGTTTTTCAAGGCTAAATTTGTTGATGTGCCAGCTGTGTCTGTGGAGCCACACAGATCTGGTGGTCGGTTCAGCAGCACTCGTGGAGCGCCCGCTTACCGAGCTCGTCACCGTGCTGTAGAACATTCATTTAGATTACGGAGTGCAAAGTACAACTTGCAATATACCCACGTATTTGTTTATTTCGCGAACATACACTGAGTCATTCGTATTTTAATCATTTAAAACTATGGACTTTGGTCGTTGATACGAATATTTGTGTTATGATTTCGTGTTTTTATCACGTTATAATGATATTGTGATAATAATTTGCTAATCTCGTAAAGTATTTTTTGATAGCCGGTTTAGGTTTCCATTTGATGATGCAATTTTGTAAATAGATTCTATATGAGATAAGATATTATTATTCATTCAACTTCTTATTTTTTACATTTTTAAATAAGTACTTCTCTTTCTTACTGTCTATAAAAGTTATAGAGTACAACGTTACACTATTTGGAGAATAATTGAACGTCAGTTAAAACAATGATTTAATGGGTTTACTGTGCGCTAGTTATTAATAGATATACATTCATAAAAAAAACACCCTTAATAAACAACAATGTTTTACTTACTCACAATGTTGCCAAGTATATAAACTTTTGACATTGGTATACCTAATAATTTACTGTGCAATCAGTATTTTTCATTAGGATCCATATTTTTTATTAAAATACAAATTAAATAGAAGTTAAATACCCGGGATCAAATCTAAACCCGTTGAACTGGAATCATAAAAAATAGCCAAAAAAAAACTTGAGGACTATGCAGATTAGTGTCTGAAATGGTCTTTTTAAGAAAGCACCACACAGATTAAGTGGACCTGTCCAGTCAAGCATTGGTGAGTTATCGTGTAGCTCGACTCAAAACCCAAGGAGCTCAACGAAACGACGAAAAATACAAAAAAAGGACAATTGTTTAGGTCCCTTATAGTTAGGGTTGCCAACTTTTTTTACAAGAAATAAAGTATATTCAGGTCTGTGAAGAATATTAAACAGTATTCTAGAAAAATGAACAGTATTTTATTTATTTACTCTTCACCACATTTATTAGTGTAATTAAAATAAATGAAGAGCTCATTTTTATCAAATTAATTGATGCTCTTTTTTATCCTCCCGGCATGCGGCACTTAGCATTCACTACTGAAAAAATCTCTTTCAGTAACTGCAGTAACAAAAAATGTGTTTGCATGCTGAAAACAGTATTTTGTATACTTTATTTTTGTTCAACAGTAATAAGGATAATTTAGTGAAAAACAGTTTATTACTGTTAAAAACAGTATAGTTGGCAACCCTACTGATAGTGCTTAAACTGCCAGACAATAATACCTAATATATAATATATGAAGATTAAAAGTCCGATTTATAAAAGCTTCGACCGAATACATATGATAGGGTTTGGTTTTTCATTTATATGACCCCGAGTAGGTACACTTCGTGTGTTTTACCGATGATTCAGTCGAGACGCAAGAACAGTCGAACTCCCTACACATTCTCTTTTACTGATATATTCACCTGAACCATATCCCATAGGTACACATTATAATGGCTTGCATACCACGATTATTAGATACCATTGGCTAATACGCATGAAATGGGTATCTACTATCGGTAATACAGAACCACGAGGACCACTCACACGAAGTGTAGTGTAGTTTAAGCTCTGTCTAAATGAGAACGATCTCCATTGAAATTGAAGCATAGAGTATGTAGCTTTTCATTATCGTGACCTTTACGGAGGACAGTAAATATAAAAGTGATTCTTATCCCGGCGAAAATAAGTAGATTGGGAAAGCTGTTGTGTGATGTTTTTTTGTCTTGCCCTACAGTAATTCAGTGCCTAGTTGAAAAAAGTCGCTTAGAGTGATAGCGGCCGGCTCGATAATAGATAACGCGCCATGCCGTGCTCCTATAAACACGGCACGTCCGCAGTACTCGGCTATCACCGCCCGCAGCCGGCTGCGCGCACTCGTCGCTCTGTCTCCGCGGTCAACAGCAACGCATCAACATGATCACCGCCGCCATCGCGCTCGTCGCCCTCGTGGCGCTGTACCTGTACGGCACGCGCACCTTTAAATACTGGGAGAAGAAAGGTATCAAACATGACAAACCGATTATGCTGTTCGGCAATAATTCACAAGTCTATCTCATGCAGAAGAGCATCACGCAGAAGGCGGCTGAAATGTACTGGAAGTATCCGAAAGAGAAAGTTGTAGGATTTTACCGATCTACGCATCCAGAGCTCGTGATCAGAGATCCTGAGATCGTGAAGCGCATCCTCGTAACAGATTTTCAATATTTTTACCCTCGCGGTCTGAACCAGCACAAGACAGTAATCGAGCCGATGATGCGCAGCCTGTTTTTTGCGGACGGCGACCTGTGGCGGATGCTGCGGCAACGCATGACGCCGGCATTCACTAGCGGCAAGCTGAAGGCGATGTTCCCGCTCATCGTGGAGCGCGCCGAGAAGCTCCAAATGCGCGCTTTGGCTGCCGCCGCCGACGGTTCGCCGCTAGACGCGCGTGACCTCATGGCACGCTACACCACCGACTTCATCGGCGCCTGCGGCTTCGGCCTCGACGCCGATTCGCTCAATGACGAAAATTCTGCCTTCAGGAAGTTAGGAGCCTCAATATTTGAAGTTGGACCCAAGCAGTTTGTCATAGCTATTTTGAAAGAGATTTTCCCAGAATGGTGTAAGCATTTAAAGTATCTCGAAAGACTGGAACAACCTATGTTGGATCTAGTCTCAGCTATACTAAAACAAAGGAATTATGAACCTTCGGGTAGAAATGACTTCATTGACTTGTTGCTGGAGTGTAGGAAGAAAGGAAACATGACGGTAGAATCGGTGGAAAACATTAAGCCGGACGGCACTCCTGAGATCGCTAGCTTGGAGTTAACGGACATGTTAATCGCAGCGCAGGTGTTTGTGTTCTTCGCGGCCGGGTTCGAAACATCGTCGTCAGCTACCAGTTTCACTCTGCATCAGCTCGCCTACCACCCGGAGGTGCAGCGTAAGGTGCAGCAAGAGATTGACCGCGTTCTGGCTAAACACGGCGGGCGGCTCAGCTACGATGCTGTCAAGGAGATGACGTACCTGGAGTGCGCGTTTAACGAGGGTATGCGCATGTTCCCGTCGCTGGGCTTCCTCATCCGAAAGTGCGCGCGCACCTACACCATCCCCGAACTCGACGTCACCATTGACCCCGAAGTGGGCGTCCTCATTCCACTGCAGGCGCTGCACAACGACCCACAGTATTTCCCGGAGCCACACGACTTCCGTCCGGAGCGCTTCTTGCCTGACCAAAAAGACGAGAAGACCAAGTTCGTGTACCTGCCCTTCGGAGATGGGCCCCGAGCTTGTATAGGTAATTGCGTATAATTTCTGTATGTATTGTACTGCCGGGAACACTATGGAATTTGCCATCGGCATTTCAACATTTACCCGCGTGAGATCGAAAAAGAAGTATCCTGTGTTAGTCCAGACCATAATCTACATATGTGCGAAATTTCATCAAAATCCGTTCGGCCTTTTTGACGTGATAGCGTAACAAACATCCATACATCCATGATACATCCATCCATCCTCACAAACATTCGCATTTATAATATTAATAAGAATATGGCTCAACTTCATTTTGTATCTAGATGCGTGTTTGGTCGTAGTAAGTCGCAGGACATGGTAGCTTGCATCATATCAGAGAGTTGACGTATTGAATGGCGTATTGTGTGGTTACAGGTCTACGGCTGGGGCTGATGCAGTCGCTGGCGGGGCTGGCGGCCGTGCTGTCGCGCTTCACGGTGGCGCCCGCACCTAGCACGCTGCGCCACCCCGTCGTTGACCCCAAGTCCGGCATCGTGCAGAGCATCAAGGACGGACTACCGCTCTCCTTCATCGAGCGGAAACCCTTTGAGACGGCCAACTGACTTTACACGCCGCTTGTCATGTGAAATACTACAAATATACTTATGTCACATTACAAATACCTATACATAAAGACATTCCGCAGTGGTGAGACGTTTATTAATGTTAGTAGTGAACTAGGGGTGAACGATATGAAATTTGAATAAGACCCAAACAACAGACAGCGTCGAACAAGTGTTTTATTTGTTGTGTTAGTTTTGTATATGATGACCGTAAAAATAACCTTATATTTTATTTAAGAATTTTTAATTAATAAGTTACTATTTTAAACCTGAAACCAACTAGATTTTTTTTCCACCTACCTATTTTTGCCAAGACATGCTTGAATCATTACTCGTTACACTCAGGACGTACTAACATGCAAACATTCTTCACACAAATAAAAAATACTTCAAGTTTGCTCTGAACTACACCGCAACTTAGTCGAAGCCAGTCTTAAAATCAAAACACTCGGAATCCACAAAGAACTGCGAGTCACAGTAGCGGATTAACGCGCAGTCAAGATCTTTGAGACGAAATTAAGAAAACCGATCTAGGTTACTAGAGGTGGGACTACCATAGTGACGGGACAACACCGTCATACCACTAAGCTACACCTAGCTACAAACAGTTCTAAAGTTCGCAAAGGAATTTTCCTCCTTTGCGAACTTTGGATCGGCTTCCATTTTATTTTTGACGTCGAAGTGCTTGGCCAGATCGAGAACTTGCTGAAGAAAGGCTGTGGAACACCATATGATGACTCGGAAAGTACGAGCACGATATGTTGGTACCTGGCACACTTTACTGTGCAGAACCGAACCGAACTGTGCCGAACAAGTCCGGCAAGTGTAGCCTAGTGTTCTATGCGATGATTATTATTTATTATAATAATAATAATAATCTGTGGCCCGACTGTCAAAGTGACATGACGTGTTTT
Source organism: Ochropleura leucogaster (assembly GCA_958449745.1). Taxonomy (NCBI): domain Eukaryota; kingdom Metazoa; phylum Arthropoda; class Insecta; order Lepidoptera; family Noctuidae; genus Ochropleura; species Ochropleura leucogaster. Next base: position 18,503,984 of record OY288213.1, on the reverse strand, counting down.
TTTTCACTACAATAAATTTTAATCATTTTTACAAATAAATACACACCGAAACCTACAGAAACCAGTTAAAGTAAACAGATAAATACCCAGATTAATAAAATGAAAAGAAGAAAACGGATTTTTATAATGAATGTTAACACGTCGACATGCTGACCAGACGCCGGGCCCAGGAACAACAGGCACTCCAACCAACTCCGGGCTCGCCGCTCAGCTCCGCCTCGCAGCCGCCGGGACGCGCTACACGCGTGAGCGCCGTGTCGCCGGTCGCTGCAGTTGCGTCGAGCTCGAGCGACGAGTTTTTCTCCCCGCCGTCGTCACCACCACCAACACCAACACGACAACGACGAGGAAGAGGACGGCCACCAGCGGGCTTGGGATCTAGGGGCCAACAGGCTCCGATCAGGGTCCCCGCTGCCGGTGGAAATGTGTCGCGCATGCGATGGACTTCGTTTATCAACGCGAATGTCATGCGCGCATATTATGGGTCTACAGAGGGGGGAACTAACCTCACTGCGTACCGTGTTAGGATGCTGTCTCTGTTCCAGGACCTAGAACCAACCATCAACGTTTCGGCCCAACGACTGTCGGATCAGGTGCGGGTCATCCAACGCAATCACTTGTTGGACGATGCTGCGCTTGATAGGCTGCGCTCAGAAGTACTTAACAACCGTGTCATCTTGACTACGCCACAAACCGCGTTGCAAGCGACAGCAATTAGTGTGACGCAGCCGCGGTCCAACCTCGCTGTTGTAGAGGAAGATGATAGGGTTGCTACGGTAAGTAGCCAGTGCAACGACCGATTGAGGAGCGCACTGGAGGATGCGCTTCGCGACTATCGATCCACTCCAGCCGAACTTAGGCCCCGATTACCACGGTTACCCATGCATAAGAAAAATAGGGCGCTGGTGTGTGCCCTGGACTCGCAGCTCAAGAATTTATTTGAGAGTAGCGAGAATCTCGTTGATACACACTCGATCCTGTATTGTGGGGCTGTTGCGGTATGTCGTGTAGCTAACGTCAAATTTCCAAATTATGACATAGCTACTCGACCAAAACCATCCGTACCAGCCTGGCAGTGCAGGATCGAGCGGCGTATCGACGAGGCCAGGGTACTCATCGGTAAACTAAACTGCTTCAGGGAGGGTAATACAAGACCACGTGTGATGCGCTTTGTGAGACGGGCATTCTCGGGGACTGGAATCAGTCCTCAAGAATACATGTCTCGTACCACAGAGCGCATCGACTTCCTGAAGCAGAAAGTTTATGCATGGGCAAACCGTATTCGGCGGTATAAGCGGCGGGTTGATCGGTATTCGCAGAATCGCATGTTCCGGAGCGATGAGAGGTGGGTATACAGAGCTTGGGAGCGACCCGAACAAAGTGTGACTGACGTGTGCCGCCCGGATGATGTAGCCACAAGTTCTTTCTGGCGCAGCATCTGGTCGGTGCCCGTCTGTCATACTGAGGCTGACTGGATGCGTGATATCGAGCGAGTGTGTGAAACTATACCAGAGATGGAGCCAATTTTAATTACACCATCAGACATAGCCAGTGCAGTTCGTCCGTTCCCGAACTGGAAGTCTCCAGGACCGGATGGACTGCACAATTTTTGGCTCAAGTGGCTCAGTAGTTCACACACTCGCCTGGCATCACAATTTCAGTCATGCCTAGAGTCCGGATCTCTGCCACAGTTCTTAACAACAGGCGTTACCCACCTGCTCTATAAGTCAGATAGTCCCGCGGAACCCAAGAATTATAGGCCGATCACGTGTTTATCGACGGTCTATAAACTTCTTACGTCCATTTTGAGAATGAAAATTAACAAACACATTGACAGTAACTCTATTATGTCTGTCTCTCAAAATGGATGTAAGAACGGGTCCCGCGGTACTAAGGAGCTACTCCTCATCGACATGGCCATTAGCCAACAGGTTCGTCGATCCCGCAAGGATTTGTCGACATGTTGGATTGATTATAAGAAGGCCTACGACTCAGTGCCACATACATGGCTCAAGAGGGTGCTGGAGTTGTACAAGATAGATGCAACCCTACGCGCATTTCTTGAGTCGTGTATGGGACAATGGAGGACGGTACTTCGATATCCAGGATGTCGACAAATCCAGGGGAACGATGAGCCTGTATGGATTAAACGGGGAATATTTCAGGGCGACAGTTTGAGTCCACTTTGGTTCTGTCTAGCCCTGAATCCTCTAAGCACATTGCTGGAGGATTCAGGTCTAGGCTATCGGTTGAGAAGAGGTGGTCAGGTCATATCTCACCTCCTTTACATGGATGATCTGAAACTCTTTGCCCCCAACAAATTGCGACTGATGGAGCTACTGAAAGTAACTGAAACTTTTAGTAACGCCATCAGGATGGAATTTGGTGTGGACAAATGTGCAGTCATGTATGTGAAGCGAGGGGAGATTATGGAATCCGAGGGAATTCAACTCTCGGATTCCATACACCTCAGATCCCTTTCCTCATCCGAAAGCTATAAGTATTTGGGTATGTCGGAAGCGTTAGGCATTAACGTGACTGACATGAAGCAACTGTTGAGGGAGCGTTTCTTTGGTCGCCTGAAGAAGGTATTAAAAAGCCTTCTTTCCGGCGGGAACAAGGTGCGCGCCTTCAACAGTTGGGTCATGCCGGTTTTAATGTACTCTTTCGGCATACTCAAATGGACGCAGACTGAACTCGATGCCCTGGATAGGAGAGTCCGCACATTGCTGACTGCAAATCGGATGCATCACCCACGATCATCGGTGATGAGACTGTACATCCCACGGAAGTGTGGGGGTCGAGGCTTTTTAAACGCAAAGACCCTCCACAACCGAGAGGTGTGCAGTCTCAGGGAATATTTCTTAAAAGCCGACGTGGGTATGCACCGAGATGTAGTCGCAGTGGACAAGGGACTCACCCCGTTGTCCATGGCTAAAGAGAATTGGCGCAAACCTGTAGTACTTACTACCGATGACCGCAAGGAAGTATGGCAAGGTAAGGAGCTTCACGGGCGCTTCTACAAGGCTCTTCATGGGTCCGATGTAGATTTTCTAGCGTCCGTGTCCTGGCTACGATTCGGTGACCTATTTGGGGAAACTGAAGGTTTTGTCTGTGCGATTATGGATGAAGTTATGTTGACGAACAACTACCGGAAATATATTATGAAGGATGGGACGGTTGACGTGTGTCGGGCATGCCACCGTCCTGGTGAGTCCATCAGACATATTATTTCTGGTTGTTCTCGTCTAGCTAACAGCGAGTATTTGCATAGACACAACCAAGTAGCCAGGATTATTCATCAGCAACTTGCCTTGAAATATAATCTTGTGGAATCTGAGGTACCGTACTACAAGTATGTGCCCGACCCAGTTCTCGAGAAAGACCATGTCACGCTGTACTGGGATCGGTCTATCATTACTGACAGGACTATTGTCGCCAATAAGCCTGACATAGTGGTGATAGACCGATCAGCGCGCCGCGTAATGATAATCGATGTTACCATCCCACATGACGAAAACCTCGTGAAAGCTGAGAAAGAAAAACAACTAAAATATCTTGACTTGGCACACGAGGTTGTTGACATGTGGAATGTAAACTCGGCTATCATTGTGCCGATTGTCGTAACGGCCAATGGCTTAATTGCCAAGAGCTTCGACGAACATCTGTCGAAGCTCTCCTTAGGTGGTTGGATCAAGGGCCTGATTCAGAAGGCAGTACTCCTCGATACGGCCCGCATTGTGAGGAGGTTCCTGTCTCTGGAGCCCTAACCACCGGTAGCTTGGACCCTGCTCCCGATACTGGTGGACCACTATTTTTATATTTTTAAATATTGTTTATGTTATTTTTTTTTAAGAAATATGTATTTAAAAATGTAAAAATAAGATAAAAAGGAAAATAAAGATAATAATAATAATAATAAATCATTTATTTTCAGGCATCTTAGGCCCATAGATAAATACCTTACAAACTAACATATATATAGCTAATACAATTTGTGTTAGTAAATAAATCCTTAACAACTATGTTAGTAGCACTTCACTGCACTATGTCACTGCGCGTTCATGTGGCACTTGTCCGTGGAAGCGCCGGAACACCACTCCTTGCGGCCAAAAGTCCTCTTCCAAGACGAGGTGCAGATAACATGTCGGTACTCGCAGCACAAACGCCTTAAAGTTGACATTGCGACGCGACTCCAATAACTGCACTCTCGCTACGTACTTGAGCTTTTGGCGTACGTACTCAACGATGCCCTCCGCCGTAGTGGTGTAGTGTAGGCGGGAGATGTACACCGGAGTGTTCGGCTTAGCGGCTCTTATTGTGACGTTTGGCTCCAATGGAGCCGTGCCGCAGCGGTTCTTGGTGGTACGTTGACGACGCTTCCTCCTCAACACCGTCACAAAACCATCATCAGCCCGAATCGGTGCCTCTTCAGGCATGGGCTTCTCAACGCGAGCAGTAATGCTCGCACCTACGCTAGCAGAATTCACACCAACTCGACGTGATTCTGTCGACACTGCGAAAACGGGCAGCGGTCGTGTGGCTGCACGGGAAGGAACCACAGGGGCGGGAGCGGGGCAGCGGGGCGCACATGGAGTGCACACTGCAGGCTCAGCATTTCTTGGTGACGACTGCGATAAAACTGCTGACGCGAAACTTGCCGCCGATACATCGAGGCCGGCTCCGCGACGCGTGTTTATGTTCAATGCACCCAACGATGACCCAGATACCGCTGCCTTTTGACGCAAGTCATTAACTTCATTGCGCAAATCAGCCACGGCTTTTTGGGAAGCATCCAACTTGGTCTGCACATCCACCAAACTTGCCTTGAGAAGAACAATGTCTTTCAATAGGCTCGTAACATCGACATGGTCGAATGTGACGGGAGGGAGCTTGTGCAAATCCTTCGCCACAAACGTCGGCACGTCGTCAGGGTCGGTCTCCTTTAGCAGCGTGATAATATCTTGAATGCTTCTCTTTGTCCCGTCACGCCGGCGGGACACCATCTGGTCACTCTTGTTGAGCACCCGGTACAACATCAGCTTGGCAGCAGCGATGTCCTCCTCACTGAAGTTCGTAGCGCAGATTTGGACTGCGGACACCTCGTCCATCACATCCAACTTCTGCTGCAGGAAAGCCAGCAATTCATTCGCCACCATTGGTTGTTGACCCATGGTGATTAAAATAACAAGCGAACGACTCGCGCCGCCGCGTTTGCGATATTATGTATGCGTCAGCAACACGTCCGCATCGAAACGTAGCTAAAACGAGACTGATGTAGGATGATTATAATGTAGGTATTTACAATAAGGTGGTTACAATAATTACGGAGAATCCTTGTACATTCTACCATTTCGGCATGCAAACATTGATGCAGTTCATCATCAAGTTAGTTGTATATCTGTGTTCCAAACTAAATATCAGTTTGGAACACAGAAATACAACTAAAATTTATCAGACACAAAATCCGATACGGAGTAGTACATTTGGATAATAGGAGTGCAGTTAGTTTTTTTTTAAGGTTGTTATTTTATACAATTAGGAATCTGGTTAAAAATAGCCGGTGCCATACCAAAGATACTTTTTCTTTACAACGCGGTCTTATATCCACCTGCGTGTAACACGTATGTCTCAACGATAGACTGCTGACAGCTCCGCATCTAATGCTGTCACTGCCAGGAATCCTATTCAGATTCCGGGAACAGCGAACATTTCAGAAATATTCCTGAGAATTAAGATAATTTATATATATCTTCGACATACTTCGACATAGCGAAAGCTTTTGACAAAGTCTGGTACAACAGCTTATTATACAAGCTCTGCAAGCTCTCACTAGGAGTGGCGGACCGTCTCGTGCTCACCTTACTTGACTTTTTGTCGAACCGCACCTTCCGCTACCTATCGCATCGGAGCCATTAGGGCCGGTGTCCCCCAGGGCTCCGTTTTATCCCCCAACGTCTTTACACTGTTCACTAGCGATATTCCCAAGAGCAAAAGAGCTCAGTTAGCTCTGTTTACGGGCGACACGGCCATTTACTATATATCTTCCGTACCCTTCAAACGTACGTAAAGTACTCAGCCGACATCCTAGGGGTTTTTTTTTATAACTTTCCCCGCTCTGGGCGGAGCGGGGCGGAATGTCAGGCTTGTACTGACTAAATAAATAAAACATTTATTTCAGGCATCTAAGGCCCATAGATAGAAATACCTTACAGACAATCATATAAACACCTCAACAAAGCCCAATCTTTTTTCGTGTAAATCTTGTTTTGTAAATAACTGGCAGCAAATAAGATTACAGAGTTGTTCGAAATTTCAAAATAAGTTTAAAGGTCTCTGCACACAGCCGGCGTGGCGTGACGGGACGGGACGGCGACGCGACGCTGAGCAGTTGTAATGTACTAGATATTACGGACGACGCCACACAGAGCCGTCCCGCTCGACGCGACGGTAACCGTCGCGTCACGCCGCCGCCGCGCCGAGCGGGAATACAAGTCAGAAGCGGCGGGGACGGGCGCGGCGGGACGCGAGCGGCATAGGCAGTATAAAAACAGTATACGGTCGGCGTGAATGGTCACACTGCGGGCGCGATAACGTCCCGTCCCGTCGCGCCCGCAGTGTGACCGATGCCGCCGCGCCAGCGTCGCGTCGCCGTCCCGTCCCGCCGCGCCCCGTCACGCCACGCCGGCTGTGTGCAGAGACCTTTAAAGTTGACGTTGCGACGCGACTCCAACATCGGCACTATCGCTACGTATTTGAGTTTATGGCGTACGTACTCAACGATGCCCTCCGCCGTAGTGGTGTGGTGTAGGCGGGAGATGTACACCGGAGTTTTCGGCTTAGCCGCTCTTATGGTCACGTTTGGCTCCGATAGAGCCGTGCTGCAGCGGTTTTTGGTGGTACGTTGACGACGCTTCCTCCTAAACACCGTCACGAAACCATCATCAGCCCGAATCGGGGCCTCTTCAGGCATGGGCTTCTCAACGCGAAAACTCAGGTGAGTTTTCGCGGCGAGTAAAGGTCAATAGAAGGAATATAGGTATATTCCCTCTATTACCCTTTACGCCTACACGTCCTTTACGCAATGGTGTCATGGAGCATATGATTTTGTACCCTTGTGTACCCTTGGCCGTTGAGGGGTTCCAACGGCCAAGCCAAGTCACACAACATTAACTATAATAATAAGGGAATCGCATTAAGGAACCTTATACTTGGCACGACTTTTTCTATATTTCATTACTACTTTTCAGAGATACACAAGCAGCTCCATCGAGTCTTGGCTAGTTTTTTATAAAATGGTTTTGGTGGGATTTCATAGTCCTTACTTAATAATATAAAAGCGAAAGTGAGTTTGTTTGTTAAGTCTTCACGCCTTAATGGCTAAACCGATTTTGATGAATTTTGGTACAGAGATAGTAGGGAACCTGGAGACGGAAATAGGCTATTTAAAAAAACTGAGATATCAGGGAGTAAGAGGGAAGAAAAGGGAAAACTTAGCATTGCTATTACAATCAGTAAAGCGCAACTGCAAAAACTACAGGTAGCGGTTACCTGTAAATCAGGAAAGGGGAACTGTGTTACCACAAATTTATTTTTTTATATTTTATTGGAATCTTTGACTATAAGCCAAAAGCTTATATTCAAAGATTAAATCTTAAATAAAGCAACCAGGTATATATATATAATTGTGAGTGAATGTGGGTGAGAGAGACTATTACCACGTAATAAATAACAGTAGGTATCTACTACCTAACTTAGGCATGCGTTCGTCTGAGTGGGAAGCTGGTAACATTCCAAAGGTTAATTAATGTTTGCCTTCTGTTGTTTGAAATCTGCTCACTCATCGTTACGGTATGTACAATACTGTTTTATTTTATATTTCTATGGTACAATTTATTTTCGCTGGGGTTCGTTAACGTGTACGTAGGTACGTAACGAATACGAACAGACCCTGTTTTGGATGTTAACATTGTTAACACTACTCATGATATCTTAGGGTTTTTATCTATCATTCATTATAATACATATGATGACACGCGTGTACGCGCGATGACGTCAGTTATTGTAGATGTAGTGGCAGCCTTAGTGTAGTAACTCGTCATAGCCGTGACAGGAGCGCACGGCCAAGGACGTGACCACCAGTTGACTGGCTGCATATTGCGCTGTCACCAGCCAAGTGTAAGCAACAAAGCCTTAAACTACGTAGCGTATATGCGTACCTCTTGCGTACCTGAACATCAAAATATTTACCTGTAAATCCATTAACCTCTTTACAATCACATTATTTTCTCGAGTTACGACCGTCTCGGCGCGGACGTACTTGTTACCTTATGTCTACCTAGTATAAGACACCCTTGTGTTGACAGCGCTACGTCACTAGCGGTGCACGCGGCACCTTTCTGTTTACCGTAGTAATCTAACAATTACAGAATAGTCTCTGTAATTGCCAGATTAATAAACATTCTGATTATAACATAGCCCACTCCTTCCAACAGTGAAGAGGCCCCACAGAGGCTTCTCATTACTTAGAGATAAGCGGCTCATTCCGCTGTGCTGTGATAAACATACGTCACTCAGCTCAATCTGTTTCTATAGTGTAGAGTCACCAACAGTTCCCAGGTACAGTGGACCGGTGCGCGGTGGACGGGCGCGGGCGCCTCGGGGCCTCGCTGCGCCATCGTCGTACGTACAAGAGCGCCGGCTGGTGATAAGATCGTGTTTACTCGCGCCGGTCGCATAGTTTTACGACTCTTATCATTTACAAATGATGTTCAGTACGAATCTAATTAAACCAGCCAAGCGCGAGTTGAACCCGCGCATGAAGGGTTTATTTATCCTTAAAAAACGGCATAAAAATCACGTAAGCAAATAGGCTAAATAGATTATTTTTAGCCTTAAATATGTTTCTCAATATTTGTTGTTCTAGCGGAAACGGAAATACATCATTTGTGAAAATTGTTAAACTATCGCGGTTCATGAGATACGGCCTGGTGACTGACTATCAGACGGACTCTTACCCTTTTAGTCCCGTTTACCCTTTGATTGCGGAACCCTAAAAATGATTTAGATAGATGGGCCTAGTAGACCGCACGACTGCCTCCGTAAGGCGTCCACCGCCCCACCGTGACATTCTGCGGCAGGACCAACTCCCATTGCAATCCTCGTTCGTGGATTCAATGCGCCCGACTATATGTTTATAATATTATTTATTCTGCACCATCAATATGTTAAATTAGTAATGGCGTGATATATGTTATCTTATCCCGGAGTATCGTTCTATCTCGTGACAGCTGTGTTAATTGTTACGTATTATCTGGTGTAATTACGTTTTAATGAGCGTTGTCGCAGCGGTCGGTTGAGAATACTCCGTCTGTCTGTTGCTGCGACGGGTTGATACATCGCGCAGGCTGCCCGAGTGCCGGGCGGCGATATTCATAGTATATAATAGGACCAATGTTGTAATATAATATTGATAAAGTAATTACAACTTCTTTTTTTAAATTTGCCCCACTCTAGGACTTTTTCCTGTATCGTGGGTGCGTTTACTAACACTTAAACTAACATACAAAGACAGCCAGAGTCGAAAAAACTACCTGTAGGTCATACAAATATTTGTTCGGTGCGGGCATCGAACCCGCGGCACGCAGCGCAGCAGTCGATCGCTCAGCCACTGCGCCAACCGTGTCGTCAATTGATGTTCTTCATTGATAGTGTACTGGTACTAGTATGCCAGCTGATTGAACAAGGCCGTTCATGGCGCTGCCTTGGAAGGCAAAGATCGAGTTGTTTGAAAACTTTTTGAATTTATGCGAGCCAGTTGTTTGCGAAAATAGTAGAAGACCAAAGAGAGCTAGGCGAGGCGCGCGCAGCACCGGGCGGGGTCGCACCACCGCGTCCCGACCGGTGTGGAAGCGATGCCGCCACGGGTTGACGTTGTGTCACGGTGATACGCCTCTTTATGTTCCATGCTCAAACTCAAAGCATTTTATTCAATTAGACAGCCACTCTTGAATGTTAAAATAAAAAAAACCATGCTCCAATCTCAGTCACAAAGCATAATTACTTGTGAAAGTACCGTAGTTGCCCATTACAGCTTCAAGCGTTGCTCTCTTTGGAGAAGAATGACCCAAGAAACACCATGTAGGTACACACTTTTAATAATGATATTTTTAAAAGAACATGGTTACATCATTCATATGTATTTATATAAAATTCTCGTGTCACAAGTTTCGTTTCCATAGTGAGCAGCGGGTGAAACCGCTGGGTACAGCTAGTGTATTTATAAGAACGATATACATTTAGAGCTTCCAGAATAAAGTCAGAAATCATTACTCTTCCTTACTTTAATATTATAAAAGCGAAAGTGAGTTTGTTTGTTACCTCTTGAAGCTTTAATGGCTAAACCGATTTTGATGAATTTTAGTACAGAGATAGTAGGGAACCAGGAGACGGACATAGGCTAACTTAAAAAAAAGTGGGATATGAGGGAGAAAGAGGGAAGAAAAGGGAAAACTTAGCGTTGCTATTACAAATCAATAAGGCGCTAGGGGAAAAACTGCAGGTACTGTGTTATACCGAATTTAACGCGAGCGAACTGACGCGCGACTAGCCGCGGGCAAAAGCTAGTTTGATCATAAGTGAGCATGACATACAAATCATACAATCCACCACTAGGGCACATTCGTGTCAATACATAGTACTAACTATTACGTGCGTGAATATGTCCGAGAACAGATTACAAGGAACTTTGAAACCAAACAAAGTGTTTATAGTTACATTTCGTTAATCTGTTCCATATTTTCAGTGATCACAGAAATCCGGCGGTATCTCTGCGAGTGGGGCCACATCCCACGTCTTGACTCCCGAGTCCCGACCGGCGGCGGCGGCGGATCGGCCGCTACTCCGTTTATTGCCCAATTATATAAACTGCACTTCGCAGCGTTCTAAGTTTTCTGAATTAATCCCCTCGTATATTTGAAACTTATAGCTGCGGGAGTGCATTAAACTTGTCGACTAGCGATTGTTACTCACTTGCTAAATACTTGTCGGTGCGCAGGATAGGGTGGGGGTGGGGGGGGGGGTTAGGGATCGGTGGTAGTGTGTCTGTTCAGAGCTCACCTGCGCGGCGGATCCGTCGAACGCAGAGCCGACCATTTTTGGAACCTCAACATGTGATGATGTTCTACAATTCCCGAACGCAACATTTTGAGGAAACCTGCTACAGCCTGCAGGAGGGAACAGGGGTCTCACTGCTCTCTTCGGTCACAGCATGAAGTGCTACGTAACACCACCAGCGTTGACGACTTAGAGTTGAGTGCTGGCTCCCCTTCTCTGTCCTGAACTCCTGAGGTAGCACAGTTATGATGATACAGTAAAACGTTTTGCTGGAATATTCTTTTCCAAGGCACGCACAGGATTGTCCTCATAGGTTGAAAAATAGACCCCTACATACGTACCTTAATACAGTTTGGCTCGGTCCCCGGCTGATATGGCCGGGGTCACAGCGTGGGCTCGCGGACATCACCAACGAGATTATTGCACCCGTAGTCTAGGTATTTACTTCTCAGCGTCGTATTGTTATATCATCACACAATGCATAATGAGTACATGCATAGAATAGAATTAATTTATTGTAAAACATAAGTATACATCAAATAATATGTGCATCGGATCGTACACCATAGATTTCAAGTACAATGAGAGATCCGCATATACTGGTTTTGTAAATATGATGTGTCGTCGTGTGTACAAAACACCGTAGTTTTAGTCTGGACAAAAAATAATAAAACCTGTGAACTGTTGCAACATAACATTTCATGTACTTATGTAAAACTAGGCAAGTGTGCAAGAGGCAAGAAGGAATTAGGAAGATTTGAGACGATCTACATTTTTTATGAGTCCCTACTTGATTTCAGTACATGAAGCAGTGATAGCCTAGTGGTGTGACCGTTGGACTGCCAATACATAGGTATTGAGTTCGAACCCAAACCACGCACCTTTGATTTTTGGATTCATGTTCGTATTGTATAATTATCACTTACTTCGGTGTGGGAAACGGGAAACATCGTGACTGAGCTTGCGCGCCTCAGAGATAGTTCTCGACGGCATGTTAGCCAAGTCAGAGGACCACGGGCGGCATATGTACTCTGACGCCAGGTTAGATACTAACCACAACATAAATAAAGAACGATCATGCTGCTCAGTGCTGGACTTGATTTTTTATTGCAGTGCAGTACAGCACAGGCTTAATGTAGGTACAAGATTCAGTTTCCTACCAACAATATTATAGCGATCCGCAAGATTACATGTCATGATCGATACGCCGTAGGAACAGTGAGCGCGTTGCTAGCAGGTTTTATTTACCCACACGCGTTACACCACACATCCTCTTTAGTATTCTCATCTTAGCCACATACACCTTCCATTCATCCCTTTTGTGGCGCAGCAGTGTGAACCACGCATTTAGTTGGTCACTCATTTTACTCCTAGACTAAATAAAATACAAAGGATACAGTTGGCGATAGCTCATTTTAAGAAAATAGAATTTCAGAACCTCAACATCATTTTCTATGGTTATTGAGATATTTGCGGATAATTTCTAAAGCTAGAGTGGAGCATTTCTGAAAACAATTAAGTAGGTTCGTGGAAAGAAATGTTCAACGAAACGACGAGATATGGGACTTTTTCATCAGACTGCATCAATAAACTTTGTGTTGCATTAATACACTTTGAACAAACCCTTACTAATATTATCAGTGATCACCCAACCCTTACTAATATTATCAGTGAGTTTGTTTGTTTGTATGTCTGTTTGTTTGTTACGTCTTCACGCCTAAATGGCTAAACCGATTTTGATGAATTTCGGTACAGAGATAGTTGGGACCCTGGAGAGGGACATAGGCTACTTTAAAAAAAGGGAAATGAGGGAGAAACGGGAAAGAAAAGGGAAAACTTAGCTTTGCTATTACAATAAATAAGGCGCCAGGCCAAAAACTACAGGTAGCAGGCCTGCAAATCAGGAAAGGGGAACTGTGTTACCCCGAATTTAACGCGAACGAAGCATCGGGCAAAAGCTAGTATATAATAAATGTTCCAAATTCACACAATAATATGAACTGGAATTTGAATTTGAATATTTTAGTTTCACAAGCTATATCCCCTTCTTCACATGTTAATACCAAGACACGACTCAAATGCTCATTTCTTACTTTATCTATTTTTGTCACTCCTCAAATCCCTTTTAAGATTCTCGCCTCTATTGCATGCTATCTTTTTCCATCCGTATCCTTTATTACCTAGCATTCCGATACATACAGTACGACAGCTCGAATCACGGATTTTTCCCTTTTAATCTGTGGGACGTAAACTTTTCCAATGACCTGTCGCCATTTCACTTATCCGATGCTTTACGTTCCGGTCTACTTCGCCATTACTTTGGGCATACGAGTGGTTTTAATGGAACACAAATATATTATGATAAAACCGGACCAAATGTTTGTATTCTAGTTATGAATTATAATTTAAACTTTTATTTGACTGATTATTACATAATGTATAAGTTATTTTTATTTACTGACTCGTGACTTTTTTATCATGAGGAGTTTTTTCATAAGGATTTTAATTTGTAACGTCTGAGAACAGTTTGTAGACTATTTTTTAAACCCCTAGGTCTAGGTGAATAGGGGCATCCTCTCCAGAAAAGGAGCTGAGCAGCGGGTGAAGCCGCTGGCCACCGTGAGTATTATATAAAAATGGAGTCAATTTACCTACTATTTTAATAAAGCTGCTTAATATTCTTTTTTGTTTCAGAGGAATACTGTGAGTCGCTGAATTGAAAGACGTGAGGAAGACAGTAGCCTAGCTAGTCGACAGAGAAGTGGAAGGCCGTCGCGAACTCGCGACACAGCGACGACATATGGTTGGGAATTTGAAACGAATGGCCGTGCCCTTCACGCTGACGGCTTGTTTCATCGAACCCAGTTAAAAAGCCCTTTCTGCCACAGCGATACAAACAAATAGATGTCATGCAATGTTCTGTGCGTAACATCTACCCAGCTGATACATAGACAGATATAACATCGAACATGACAGATATAGAATTAGAAAATTGCTGATCAGGATGTGTGTTCCGGCTATTGTTATATGCACATGACCAGAGTAACACAAAACAAGTATTCACTTTGGTTCTACTTATTTTCAGGCTAACAATCTCCAGTCTATCCAGTGGCAAAGACTCGTCCAATCTATTCTGGACATCTAAACCAGTCTCGGCAACTAGCACACTGTCGTCGGCAAGCAATCAGCATACACATCTAGGAAGATGTCCGACGTTAGAGAGTCCATAATCACCAGGAAGAGGTAGGTACTTAATCGGTATCAAGCCCCTACTTCTTCCTGGTAATCTTCCGGCCCCCTTGGTGCAAGTAACATTGAAGCTGTTGCAACTTATGTTGTATGCACAACAGTTAAAATAATTTATAAAAAATATGAACATAATGAAAATCAAATTATTTATTAACATCGGCACGTCGAGATGAGAATGTGCTGGGTTCGTGGTTACAACCAAACGATTTTAAAAGAGTAACCATGGAGTTACTCTTTTAAAATCGTTTGGTTGTAACCAATTTTACAATGTTGTTGTTACAGCGTTGAAGCTTAAGAATGAGTGGACTGTGTAGGCCTGACAATAAGTCCTTGCTTACTTTACAAAACGTAAATTAAGATAACAAGTTAACAAGCGTCTAAGAATCAATAAGGCCAACAATGTCCACTCACTCACAAAAAATTGGTAAAACAAGAATCTACACAAGAAATATAAAAAAAAACATAAAATAACTAGGTATATGAAACAAGTGACACAGATGTTGCCATCAGTACTATAACCATTAAAACTAAGTGATTAAAGAGATCACAAAAATAATATAGAGAATAATTAGAGACATCCACAAATATGTGCCGTTTATGAACTACCAGGGAAGTCGCATGCGCAGAAGCAACTATTGCCCGACTTTTTTTAGGGTTCCGTAGTCAACTAGGAACCCTTATAGTTTCGCCATGTCTGTCTGTCCGTCCGTCCGTCCGTCCGTCCGTCCGTCCTCGCTTAATCTCTGTGACCGTTAGCACTAGAAAGCTGAAATTTGGTACCAATATGTATATCAATCACGCCGACAAAGTGGTAAAATAAAAATATGAAAAAAATGTTTTACTAGGGTAGCCACCCTATATGTAAAGTAGGAAGTGATTTTTTTTTTAATTTCAACCCTAACGTGTGATATATTGTTGGAAAGGTATTTAAAAATGAATAGGGGTTTACTAAGATCATTTTTTGATAATATCATTAATTTCGGAAATAATCGCTCCAAAAGTAAAAAACAATGTGTCCCCCCCCCTCTAACTTTTGAACCTTAAGTTTAGAAAATATGAAAAAAATCTGAAAAGTAGAACTTTATAAGGACTTTCTATGAAAATTATTTTGAACTTGATTGACACAACAGTTTTTGTACTAAAAAGATAAAAAGTTGTACAAAATAATTTCTGGACTAAGTTTGTAGTATAATCGTATATGCAAGCATTTTTTGTAACTTTGTTTACATATTTTACTATCCTGAACGTATCTTCATTCAAACAAAAAAAGAATTATTGAAATCGGTTCTCAAAATCCAAAATTACCACCGAAATTGCATGTCTTTCTATTAATTAGTAACCCAATTCCCCGAGAGATGGCGCTGTAGGTACTTATTACATTGGATCGGGTATTACCGAATTGTTCGGTTGGCCTCATAACTGGGAACACTTATTGTGACGGACGGGAAACTACGGAACCCTATACTGAGCGTGGCCCGACATGCTCTTGGCCGGTTTTTTTTGTAATATGCTTTTTTAATAAGGTATACGTTTGATGTAGTTTTTAAACTTTCCGTCGGTTAGTTCTGTAAGTGGTCGGTTAATACTGTTTATTAGAAATGAATTGCTAGTTTTTGTTAATGTAAAGGACATCAACCACTTTGTATGGCGTCTGGGCTTGAACATGAACATAAAAATATTGCACTATTTTTGATTTTAGTGAGTGGCTTACAGTACATAGAAAACATTTAAATAGGAAGTTTTGTATCAAATTGTTTAATAATATAATAAAAAATAAAACTTCAACACTTGAAAATATGAATATGCAATTGCAGCAATAATGCTTAATAGCTTGTATGCCTTGATTTTGATATAATTGGGGTCGTTAGGTGAAAAATCATCAGAATCCATTTTGAATAGCGTAAGTCGTCAAAAATATCCTAAGTTAAAATAATATTCGAACAAGAGCACGAACACAGCGCGAATGGAATTGACATTGACAATCGATCACCGGTTCTGGATCGGGGTTGCCAGTTCTCTGAACTAGGTATCAGTCGAACTATACGATTTGAAAGCTCGGTCTTCCATCAAACATTTTAATGTTTTGAAGCTCTCGAATCAAAACATCGAATATCGATGTTATTTTTTTTGAGTTTTTATTCTGGCAACCTTAACTCAATGCATCCCATCATGTTGCACAACAACTGTCACCATACAAAACCAATAATCAATTTAAAATCTTTTTTATTCGTTTTTAATATCATTTAGTTTGACACTCCCAAAAGCAACCAATGTTTACTAAATATTATTACAAAATTATTTATGAATGTCTTTTTTCCCAATACGTGATGAGTTCTAATGTGTGCGCCCCATTCTAGTTTAGAATCGATAGTCCTCCCCAGGAACAAAGTTTCTGCTATCAAGTATTTTGCCATCAACATTTGAATTTAGATCACGTTGTGATACATTTAAAAATTAAAATTATTAGTAAACAACAACACTCAAAATACTGCTCCATCTGACGAGGCTGGTTGCTTATTTTCTTTGTCAGATTGTACCTACCTATATACGTATGTACCTACATAAGTATTTATTTTGAGATGATGCGCGTTTTGCTCAAATTATGCTCATGCTTAAAAATAGAAGACCAATAGAAGCTCGCTGTCTAGCGCTATCGCTCCAGAACATCGGGTTTCTGCTGCTTCGCAAAGCAATATTGTATAACTAGTAAGACTGGTTGTCAAACTTTCGGAACACTGACTAACTGTAACGACTGTCAAACATCTACAAATGACAGCCGGGACCAATGGCTTAACGTGCTTTCCGAGGCACGGAGGAAACTCGGTATGTAACGGGTGGTCACCCATCTACAGACGAACCTAGGCAAGCGCGGCTTAACCTAAAGATCGACCTGAGCGGCTGCTATTATGGCCACGAGCTCCTTCTTCTCAAAGGGTGGAGCGCTGCGAAAATGGCGGGCGAAGGGTTTTGTAAGAAACTGGTTCGGTTGTCGGTTTCCTGCGATAATTGCAATTGGCATAATCTGTTCTGAATCTGTCTTTTCTATTGTATCTAAGTGCATACTTTAACTGAAGTGCAGCAGTTTTATTACAAATCCGTAAACCTTTGAACCAGATTAATCGGTCTATGAATTATTCTGTTAGCACTTTTATTCACAACAGACTGTTGCTATACAATTTTAAAAGGCGTTAATAGTCTAAGATCCGGCTGCAGAATCAGTGTACCCATCGAGTATTTGCTGAAAACCAAATTTTTACACATATTCATGATTAGGAGAATTTATATCCACCAGGTTGCCTATCAAAATGTGGCCGCTAGTATTTTTAATTAAATTATTAATAATTCATAATCCGTAAGAAATTTCATTGACTTTTTTTTTCAATGAAATGTCGTCTACTTTACGGCAACATCTATAAAGACTCTGAAAAATTATGGTTGCCGTTGCCCACCTGGCCGCACCTCTTCGCAGCCAGGTATACACAGGTATGAATTTGTTACATTTATACACCCACAACGTACATTTATAATTTATATATCAAATTAAAGCTAATTTTTTTCTGTATCTTATTATATACGGTTGCTTAATTAAATCTGGCCGCCAATAAGGGTTGCTGGCTAATAAATATAGTAAATATTAAAAGTAGAGTGAAAGAGAGCTAGCGCGTAACACCACTGTCTAGTCAGACGAGGATAGCGATTGCCAGCTGTCGGACGGTTTAAAGTCATTGCGCATGCGTCAGATGTTAGTGTTCTCAACGGATCAGTTGTGATTTTTATTTTAAGTTCGAAACCACGCTGTTTGGAGTACGTAATACACAACATAATATATTGCTGTTTTATTTGTGCATCGAAAACTTATCAATCTCGCACATTCCACCATGCTGGAAATCTTTAAAGGAAAAATTATTGCGGACCATCTTTGTTAATTCGATGTGGTTAAATGCTACTGAGCGGGATCGCATCAAGTTCAGCGCGGAAAATAATGGCTGGCTGCTGTTAGATGGTTTTTTAAAACCAACATGGTTCCTGGGAGATTCAACTCCAGCGCAAGTTGAGAATGTGCTGTGTGATTCCACGAACAAAGCCTTCCGATAATAATGACGATACCGATATTTCTGATGAAAGTGATAGCTGCGATGATAGTGTGACTGAGAGCTCCGATGATTCAGATTTTTAAAAAAGAGTCATGGAAGTATAAAATACATTTTAAAAATTCATAATTTGCTTAAACTGATGATTGATGAATATGTAAAATAAATGTAATAATTGAATAAAATTAAATCTTTTTTCATACAGTACTTGTACAACACAATGTTTTTACATAAGTAACCTTGATTTTATTCATCATCAATATTCATTTTTTTTTTGTAATTTTTAAATTTGTCATTGACTTTTTAATTTTTTATTTTAGAAAAGAAAGACGTTTCTTTTGGAGTATTTATTATTTTGAGTCGTACCTACTATTGTTTGAATCGTAAGTTGAGAACACTAACATCTGACGCATGCGCAATGGCTTTAAACCGTCCGACAGCTGGCAATCGCTATCCTCGTCTGACTAGTGGTGTTACGCGCTAGCTCTTTTTCACTCTACTTTTAATATTTACTATATTTATTAGCCAGCAACCCTTATTGGCGGCCAGATTTAATTAAGCAACCGTATATAATAATATACAGAAAAAAATTAGCTTTAATTTGATATATAAATTATAAATGTACGTTGTGGGTGTATAAATGTAACAAATTCATACCTGTGTATACCTGGCTGCGAAGAGGTGCGGCCAGGTGGGCAACGGCAACCATAATTTTTCAGAGTCTTTATAGATGTTGCCTTAAAGTAGACGACATTTCATTGAAAAAAAAAGTCAATGAAATTTCTTACGGATTATGAATTATTAATAATTTAATTAAAAATACTAGCGGCCACATTTTGATAGGCAACCTGGTGGATATAAATTCTCCTAATCATGAATATGTGTAAAAATTTGGTTTTCAGCAAATACTCGATGGGTACACTGATTCTGCAGCCGGATCTCGTACTATAAGTTCCATTACATAAAATTAATTTGAAAACCTGCACAAACAGGGTGCCGTAACATCAAATATCAATATATTATTATGATCATATTTTCATATCGAAGTCTACAAAAACTAAACGTCCGGTTCCGGTGTTTACTTACGTCACGCGTCAGTCGTTTTGCTAAACGCTTCCCGGTTTTATTGAAAGAGTTTACAGATTTCCTAAGATTTATTAAAAAATGCTGTTCTAAAGGTAATTGGAGTGACTGTGCATTAGGTTCCAATAGAATATTAACAAAACGCGACAATAAAGTGGCAAGAAACACAAACATATCAATGAAGCACAGACTAGATAGCTTCAATAAAGTCAAGACGAAGAAAATCGTAATTCCACACTTGTTATACAAACCACGAAACGTTTTTTTTCCCGATTTTTCCCCTTTTTGAGGGATTGGGGGGGGGGGCACAATTTTTATAACATATGACGAAAATATCACATCAACCATCGACTTGCGAAAATAGGTGTTTCAGAAACCTTGACATCGTTTGTTTGGGCCCGACGAGAGACACCACACACCGTCATATTTTTGGCCAAAATGCAGTGCGAATAGTGGTTTGCAGCCAACATCGGGAAGTCCACCACTTAATGTTTATTAATTGTATTATTTTCTTTTAACTTACACTAGTTCGTAATTTTGTAATTGTATTCTACTAAAATACATGGATGTAATTGTAAGATAAGTCTGAAATAAATGATTATTATTATTGTATACGTTAATATTCTTATATGCCATAGACCACTTTTATTTTTATGTTTTTTTATAATTTCGTACCATAAATGTGAAGCGGTTCATAGAAGGCACCTATTCTCTTTTCAACTTAGTGGTGCTAATATTCTTGGAGTAAAGGGCTGTGACATACGGATAGACAGACCGAATCTTAATTTGTTCCATTTGGCAACAGAACCCTAAAAGTTATCAAAATAATGCAAAATGACCTGTTTCTTTTTTGATAATACTTAGATTATTTTGTACTAGCTTTTGCCCGCGGCTTCGCTCGCGTTAAATTCGGTGTAACACAGTTCCCCTTGCGCCTTATTGATTTGTAATACGCTAAGTTTTCCCTTTTCTTCCCTCTTTCTCCCTCACATCCCACTTTTTCAATATTTCAAAAATATTAGCCTATGTCCGTCTCCTGGTTCCCAACTATCTCTGTACCAAAATTTATCAAAATCGGTTTAGCCATTAAAGCGTGAAGAGGTAACAAACAAACAAACTCACTTTCGCTTTTATAATAATATAATACATATAATATTTCACCCGCTGCTCACTTAGGGGTATGAAAAATAGATGTTGGCTGATTCTCAGACCTACCCGATATGTACACAAAATTTCGTTCAAATCGGTCCAGCCGGTTTGGAGGAGTATGGCAACGAACATTGTGTCACGAGAATTTTATATACCCACTAGCTGACGCTGAGCTGACTGTTCCGCCTTAAGGCAATAAATAATAAGCAGATTTTTGAATTTAGTAAGTTTTTTTTCTGAGAAAGAATTCATGCAAGCCTAGTACTTTTATTAGTAAGGATTAACCTACCCTACCTACCTACTAACCTACCCGGTAGGTAGGTAGGGTTACCTACCCTACTTCGCTTACCGGGATGAAAAGTATAAATAAGTATCCTATGTCCGTCTACTGGTTCTAAGCTTCCTCGTCACCAATTTTCAGCCATATCGGTAAAGCTAATTAATTTCACCGTGAATTCATGCAAGCCTAGTACTTTCGCTTTTATTAGTAAGGATTTTGACTCTCCATTTTATTTAGAAAACGTTTGTATGGGAAATAGAAAGGACTGTTAGGAGGGGTTTTCCGACAATTATTCGAATTTTTCTCACCTTTTAACCCTTCCCTAGACCTCCACAAACATTTCAAGACCAAGATAAGATAAATCTGTTCAGCCGTTCTCAAGTTTTAGCGAGACTAACGCACAGCAATTCATTTTTATACATATAGAAGATAGAAGAAGAAGATAAGTATGGAGTATCGCCGCTGTGACAGAATACTCAACGATAGGATACGTAATGGGTGTGTTTCTTTGTGAGAGATAAGATCGTAAGCCAAAGTATTGATATTTTTTATAAGTTTTATTTTAACAATCATAATAGAGCTATTATCATATTTATCTTAATTATTACATTCATAACAACTATTATCATTAATTGCATTTTATGAACTTTTACAGTTTCATCTAACAGAGATTAACATTGAGAAAAATAATTTAGTAAAGCTAACCTATACACACAAACATTTAGATGTACAGCACTCCTCAGATCACAGCTACGCGAGACGGTCACTCCGTATATAAACTAAATTAACATAAATAGTTTTTACAATTAGTTACTTCCGAGGGTTCATAAAGCCTCGGTGAAGACACCGGCGTTGCCACGACCACAATCTTGTGTTCAAAATATCACTAAAACGTTCCAGAACACTCATGCTACGATAGAGTTAGATCTTGGTCGTCGGTCACAGCGAGCGACTGGTGTCGTGCTCGGGGGTGACGGCGCTGTCCCGCGCAGTGAAGATGAGCGGGATGCCGCCCACGATGTTCTGCACGATGCTGGACTTGGGATCGGACACCAGCTCGCGCTTGGTCTCCGGCGCCGGCGACACACTGAACTTGGCCAGCACGGCCGCCAGCCCCGCCAGCGACTGCATTTGACCCAGCCGACCACCTGCACAACACAAACATCTTGTTAATGAACTAGTAAATCGTACAAAATACTTTTACTTATAAGCTACGGGGAGCGCAAAATGCTTTTGATACAACAAAGATTTGATTTTATAAAAACATCGTTACCTACCCACATTGTTCCCAGGGTGAATGTGAGTATTGTCAATAATTTTAAATAACTTGTATTCTCTGTATCGCTACAGCTAACTACATCTGTAGTTTTTAAATTGAGGTGAAGGTATCGAGGACCACTTGTTAGCGCTCGTGGACATAGGTAGCTTTCAGTACCTACAGTTTCCCTCAATTTTCAATAGATGGCTCTGTTTATACATTACAGTAAAAGTATTGAATGTAAATAAGAAGGGGCTACCCTTGCTATATGTATGAATTTTAACGAATGGTACTCACCGATACAAGACCGGGGTCCGTCTCCGAAGGGCAGGTACACGAACTTGTGTCTCTTGGCAACCTCCTCGGGCGCAAAGCGCTCGGGGCGGAACTCCTTGGGGTTGTCAAAGTACTGCGGGTCGTTGTGCAGTGCCACCAGAGGGATGTTGATCTTCACGCCGGGGTCGATAGTGAGGTCAGTGCCTGGGATAGTGTAGGTGCGTACGCACTGACGCAACAGCATGCCGGACGACGGGAAGATACGCATGCCCTCCAGCAGCACCCAGTCCAGGTACGTCATCTCCTTGACGGCGTCATAGCTGAGCCTGCCGCCGTGTCGCAACAGCACGCGGTCGATGTCGGCCTGTGCTCGCGCCTGCACCTCGGGGTTGAAGGCAAGCTGGTGCAGCGTAAAGCTGGTCGCAGACGAGGACGTCTCAAAGCCGGCTGCGAAGAAAATGAAGGCTTGCGCTGCCACCAGCACGTCATCCATCTCGAGCTCCACTGCCTTGGGACTTCCGTCCGGCTTCGTCTCCTCTAGAGACTCCACCAAGATCTTTCCTCTCTGTTGCCATTCCATTAGAAAATCTATGAAGTCATTACGGCCCGAAGGTTTGTAGTTTCTTTGTTTTTGTATCTGATTAACGAGCATCAAAATGTCATCTTCGAGATCCTGCCCGAGGAATTTCATACTTTTGAAAAAGTCGGCGAATAAAGTTTTGCAGAAAATAACGATGGTGCGTTTGAAGGTAATGTTGAAAATTTTCATGCCGAGTTTTCTGAAGGGCGAGTTCTCATCGTTGAGTGAGTCAGCATCGAGGCCGAAACCGCATGCGCCGATGAAATCAGTGGTGTAGCGCGACATAAGGTCCCGCGCACAGATGGGGCGGCCGGCGGCGGCAGCGGCGAGCGCGCGCGTTTGCAGCTTTTCGGCGCGCTCCACGATAAGCGGGAACATCGCTTTTAGCTTGCCGCTGGTAAAAGCGGGCGTCATGCGCTGGCGGAGCAGGCGCCACAGGTCGCCGTCCGCGAAGAACAGATTGCGCAGCAGCGGCTCGATGACTTTGTGTGCCGGAGACAGGCCGCGCGAGTAGAAGTACGGGAAGTCTGTGGTGATGATGCGCTTCACAAGCTCAGGGTCACGGATCACCAGCTCGGGGATGGAGCCGCGGTAGTAGCCCACGAACCGCTCGCCGGGGTATTTCCAGTACGTCTCGGCGGACATCTGTGCGATACTACGTTGCAGAAAGTACCGTTTCGCGTCCGTCCCGAAAATTGGTATGGGCTTGTCATGTTTGACTCCTCTGTCCTTCCAGTAGTTGTGGTTTCTTGTCCCGTACAGATACAGCGCCACCGCGCCGACGATCAACAGAGCTAACACGATCATGGTGCTGTGTTACTGTTCACTGTTCACGAACTAATGTCTCAATCGGAAGGAGTCCGTTGATTAAATACTACACTGAATCCGGTAAGATAATACTTCGCCCGCCTACCACGCGCGATTACGATACGGTATTGGAGGAAAACATTTTGAACGGGTTTTCTAAAAACGGTCATAGACATAAACAAAAGACTGCTTTGGAAATATCAACTCAAAAGCAATTAGCTTAAGATCGAATGACTTAAAAGAACATGCTAATACCTGTTGTTGCGATATGTGTTTGTAACAATCACCAAGATGTAATACAAAGATAGTATGTATTTTAAAATGAGTCATAGCTATCATTACACTCATGAAGTTAATCGTAGGTATTGGGTGTTTGCGTCGTTTCACGGAATGCAGGAGGTGGAGGAAAGCACGCGTAGAGCTAGATCATTTAGAAGTTTAGGGGACCGAGTCGCCTTTGTCCCCACGGACACACGGACGATCCACGACGATAACTTTACTCCAAAGCCCACCGACGTAGTCGTAGTCTGGTTGGTGCAAAGCAGGTGACAATAAACTGGTGGTAGGCCTTGGCCGTGCCTTGTGACCTCACCGCTAACAAAACCGCTTCGCCAAGCGGCATAGCCCTGTTTCGGTATGTAGTCGGGTGTACCTTTGGATTTACAGAAAAACACCTACTTCATGGAGATCTCAAAATCATCGCCTAGTGTTTAGAAAGAAGGAAGGAAAAAATAGGATTAGTTCAACTTTAGGTGACGCATATTATACAGCTCAAAATACATATGAAAAAAAAACAACTATTAATAGCAACACAAGTTACCAAATATTTGATAGTGTTGATAAGAGTCATTAATCAGAATCAATTACACACTGTTTCGGAGTTCTAAAGACTTTGACACCCAAAACGATACCAAATCAGGAGTTTATCGAGTGATAGTAGTGGTAGACGATCCTCAGTTAGCGACCAACTGGCGAAATGCTATACTCACATTTAGTCAGTTCATGGTGGATGCCACACTTGCCGAGCGATATGAGTGAGTCTTGTGTTTAATCCTTACTAAGATTATAAAAGCAAAAGTGAGTTTGTTTGTTACGTCTTCACGCTTACCTACATGGCTAAACCGATTTCGATGAGTTTTGGTACAGAGATAGTTGGGACCCTGGAGACGGATATAGGCTTTTATAAAAGAAATCCTCGCCTCATTTTTCATTCTTAAAACAAATAAAAAAAGAGTGAAAAATGAGGGAAGAAAAGGGTAACTGAGCATTGCTATTACAATAAATAAAGCCCTTGGGCAAAAACTACAGGAAGCAGAAAAGGGAAATCTGTGTTATACCGAATTTAACGCGGGCGAAGCCGCGGGCAGTAGTCGTATTGTAATTATTTGGCAAAAGTGTTTTCCTTACAAGTAAATAAAGTTTTCTGTAGCACACCGTTACCGGAACCTAAAGATAACAGCTGACTTTAGAACTAAACATGAGGAGTATTATTAACTTTTATCCTACATGCGAATTCTCAGAAACAAATTAGATATATTTGTGTGATAAATGAGTTGTCAATGTAGTTGTCAGCTGTTCAGCCTGCGGTAAGGGTGGACCCGGCCCGAGCTGAGAATCTGTATCAGGACTGTTTCTTCAAAGAAGACACACTTAATACTACTCAAGATTATTTATTCGTGGTACATCCCGCGATATAAATGATAGTTATGAATGTTCGAACTCAATTATGTTCTCAGACAGTAAAGGAATAGGTGTAGGTAAGTTAGTCAACATTTTTGTCTGCTAGGATTAACATATTAATAAACTAGCTTTTGGCCGCGGCTTCGTTCTCGATAAATTCGGGGTAACACAGTTCCCCTTTCCTAATTTACAGGTACCTGCTACCTGTAGTTTTTACCCTTGCGCCTTATTTATTTTAATAGCAAAGCTAAGTTTTCCCTTTTCTTTCGTCGTTCTACCTAAATTCTCACTTTAAAAGCCTTAGCCTATTATCGTCTACAGGGTTCCAATTATCTCTGTACCAAAATTCATCATCATCCCAATGAAAACAGATTTTTTCGACAAACTCTAGTGTTTCATGCTTCAATACTATTGACATTTGGTAAAACAAATCTTTTGCAACTCTTTTTTCCCGTTTAACACTAAATTATTAGCAGTAAACCAAAATCTAAATATTTCTATTTCACATAGGCCTACATAGGCAACGTCGCCCAACATGGCCCAACCAACTCTGGAGTAGGTTCGTAATTACCAGTCAAATAATACTTGGAGAGGTCACCGTAGATTCCTATGGTATCTTGTGCCTCTCTTTCCAAGCAGTAGTCAATTTGTGTTTTAGTAAGGTGCTTTGTTGAAATCAGACATATGTAAGACTAGCCTCCGCCTGCGCCTTTGCCCGCGGGCCATAGTTCCTTTAAACCTCGTGACGATCGAAAAACAAATATTTTTAACCTATGTCCGCCTCTAGGGTCGCAACTATCTCTGTACCAAAATTCATCAAAATCTCACTTTTGCTTTTATCATATTACTAAGGATGAAATTGATGTTAAAGTGGTTGAGCATTCGATCATGCATTACGTTTTCAAACACCGTGCTGAAAACCGGCAACACGGATACGGGTCTATAGTTATTGGTGTCCATAGCGTATCAAGTTTTAAAAGTGGTATAACCTTACAGTATTACTCAACACAAGATAGTTCAATAATATAATTAAAATTATAATAAAAAAAGTCTTTTACCATATGCTCTACTATCAAGACGCGGCAAACTGCGATTGAAATAAAATAAGGGTGGCTGTTATTTGTGTTAGAGCGCAGTTGCTATTGACGAGAATTGACGGCTCAGCGCTGGCGCCTCCACCAGTGCTCTGTCAAAACTACGCACATCACCGCGACTGATCGCAGCTGATCGGTCATCATCAATCCCAGGGTTGTGAGAATGTCACAAAACGCATCATACATAATACATCGCACCAGTCTATCCTGCTTCTAGCGAAACATACTTTGAAGGGAAATCCATTCCATTGCAAAAATATTGTGCTTTACCTTGGATATATATGTTTTGAGCAGGACATGCAGAAAATGAATAAGTCAAGGACCGATCTTGTAGGTCTTCAAGGTCAGATGTAAAAATGGCGGTTTGGTAACACGCGGCAACATGTAACAGGGTGTTTCATGGGACTCCTACATAACTGACAAAATGTGGCTGTACTACAGACATGGTGTCTGGTAGTTTTCTGCTTAACACTTTGGAGATTAGTTATGTTAAGCGCAAAAGAAAAACAATACATAATTGTCAAATATGTGCGTCCTTACAGACTGGGCCTGGCGTGACAGTTCCACAGCAAACATTGCAACTCCTTCTCAGAGACCACCTCGTGCGGCTGAAGAAATCGGTGACGTCATCGTTATTGCTTCACTTAGCTCGTGTTATCGTACCAGGTGTGGCTGCCGTGTTCAACTCTGTTATTACGATTATGATAATCGGGCACTAAGCTCACAGATTGTTGTTAGCTCATGCAATGCACTCATTGCAACATCAATTATCTTTATCTAATCTTCAGTTAAAACATGCGTAAGGTTGTTTTTTTAACAAATAGATAATGCTAATAATGATACGTACTTTGAGAATGATGGATGTGAAAATACCCCAAAAGAAGAAAAAAGAAATTCTTGTTCCATCATCTCTGTCCTTGCGATATTTTTTTTTAGTTCTTGACCATACGAGAGCATTGTCAAAGTCGTATTGCCACACTTTAAAGCCTGACTAAACAAGGAGGAGCGCATCCCTTATAGGCTTACTGAGCACGGTTGGTTTGGTGAGTAGAGGAGTAGGATTGGGCGAGAGCCCAAGGTGAATTACCATCACTGAGCTGGCCTGGAATCAGCGCAGGATACGCTCCAGGAGTCCAGAGTCCCTGCGAGGGACTCTCAACGAAGGGTCCTGGTTGCCTCGATCGGGCCAGATCTATCTCTACCAGCCATAGTTGGGGCTATGCTGGTGACCTTAATTGGAAAGAGGTAACCTCTTTTTGTGTGTTTGTCCAGAAGGGCTTCCTTCTGGACAAACACACAAAAAGAGGTTAGGTAGCTTTACCAAGCGTCCTGGTCGCAAACAGAATCGGAAGGCGTTCGTTTAAGTGAGCGCTACTGCGAGTAGATAATATTGTGACTACGTTATTACTGACAGCAAGCATCTCTCGCTGGGCGGTATTTCTGCGCTCATGATGGTAACGATAAATTATAACTTTTCTTTCGGATTATTTAGTTTCCAATGAATTTGGTTTTACGTATGGCAGTTTTTGTTAGTGCTGAAACTCTTAGAACAATAACACCTGCGCTAACATGATGGATTGAAGGCTTATCTAAAAGCGCCAATTATCGAATTTTGTGTTATTTTTGTGATTTTATAATCTGTCTCTACATCTGCTTTAAAATCGAAGTGATTGATTAATTGATTGATTATTTTATCGTGAATATTATTGCTATCGGTTTTGGACGATAACAATGTAATGTGTCTCACAAAAGTACATGCACATGTAGGCACACGTAGACGGACGCGTCAGGACGTAGAGAGTGGTGAAATTCGACTGCAGCGACTTTCGCGCTGTCCTCATGTAATGGAAATATTGTCGCTCGCAGGACCCTGCTATCTACTAGAGAAACAGTAGTGGGGACTTGTGTTAAACAGACACCAGTTTTATGTTGCTCTGAGTTAGTATCCTTATCGCGGGCACTGGACTCTGACATGTGTGATATGAAACAGTACTTTTCCACATAATTAGAGATCAGATGGAAAATTACTTACAGTCGGTATTTTATCAAAGCGACTTTCTGGTACCACTTACTCGTAAGCAGACAACTATGTAGATGTAGACTAGTATCTAGCCTGGTCGCAGTCGCGTGTCGTCCCTCTCAAGCATGTTAAAGAAGTTTTTTCATTGGCTGCATTA
The DNA here is from genome assembly GCA_958449745.1 of Ochropleura leucogaster. NCBI lineage: Eukaryota > Metazoa > Arthropoda > Insecta > Lepidoptera > Noctuidae > Ochropleura > Ochropleura leucogaster. Next base: position 18,475,145 of record OY288213.1, on the reverse strand, counting down.
GAGTTCCCGAGTGTCGGCGACGAAGGGGGGATTGTTGCAATTTTAATTACTCAGGGAAATCAAGTAGATCGTTTCAAGGACAATTCCACTTTTTTATACGAGCTCGTAATACGTAGTTTAGTTCATCTTTTCTCTAAAATCGTACTTAAACATGAAAAAGATATGACTAACAGTAAAAGGGCAGATTCTTTGTCGCTTGGAAGCGGGCCGTAATACTGATGATCTTGCAGCAAGCACCGGTTTGCTAAGGAGTTCCATTTAATTAGTCGCTCATCACCGCCGCGGGTCATAGCTGGTCGAAGCTGGTCAGGTGCAAACATAACGGCACCTGTGCCCTAAACTAAACAGGCATTTTAGGAATACAGTTTTACAAAATATACCATAATCGAATAATAAAAGTATTAGAGAGTGCGGCAATCTAAGATTATAATTTTAATTTGATAAACAGTTATCACTGAAATCTGTTTGTTGAAACACAAGTGATAAAGAACACCTAAGTGTATGGCTAATCTGTGTCATTATAGTTCCGTTGTATGGCGATAACACGATACATGTCTTAACAATATCGCCGTCGGGGAAATCTATATGTAAAGTGAACGACTCATCGTGAGGCAGCCAGCGAGTTGACAACCCAGTCCCACGCAACCATCGCTAGCGTCGTGCATGAATGCACTTGAACACAACTCAGCCCTGACTGTAGACCTTTGTTCAGGGGTTTGTATACGTGGACGTCGCAGAGGTCAGCTGTTCCATGCATATAAACTCACGGCACGTATTGGACAGACAAAAGAATGCAACTATCTTGCATTTGAGACTGTACCTCACTTAATATCCTCTACGGATGTACTGTACCGTGGGGCCGCCCCAGGAGGGGTCTGTCACTCTAACTGACTAAAGCGACCCGGAGTTCCTTCTCGTTACTTCTAGCTGGGTTGCGGGGAAACAATTGCATTATGCACAACACCCCAGCCCCAGCAGTGAAGGTTGCGTGTTACGGAGGAGTGAGCTGCTCCCGTCCTGTCATTCTGTGTGAGAGACGCGCCGAAACGCCACGTTTGCGGCCCAGGTCCATGGTCTGGATTAAGTGTTATCTACGCCAATGTTACACATTGATTGAGAAAAAAAAGAATGTACAGAGACCCTTCTCCCCTCATGTCGCACAACTTATCCATGGTATAAAACGGTACCTAAACACCCAAACATACCCATGCAGTGTAACGTGTGCTTAAGAGGGTGGTCAGTCTGCGCAAAGCGTAACACGCGAGCCGCCATACTGCTGAGCTCTCTGAAGTCAAACCGGTACACGCGAATCGTTGCGCTTATTGAAGTGAGCCTTTGCAATAAATAAATGATTAATGTTGACGTTGACTAAGTTCCTCTGCAGGAAGTATTCTGATTGGTATTTTGTCATACATCAGGGATTGACGTGACCTCCCACGTGACGCGGTAGCTACACAACGGTTAAGCTCGCTCAGTGCACACTGTATAGAGCTGGAGCTCGGCACATAGGACAGGTGACGAGATCCGATGGAAGATAGCGACGCGACGGATTATCCCGCCTAGAGGCAGGAAATTAACCGACACATCGGCGACACATGACGCCCGACGACATCCCGGGCCCAAGGTCGTGCGCTTGCAGTTCCGAAACGTCTTGCACGTTACCATTGTAAGTCACACTCACACGCTTCTCGGACGTTAGCTGTGTGCCTGTGCGCTCACCTGCCAGCCCCCGCGCACCGCACTGCTGCAACAAAGCGCGCTCCTGCTGCGCAACAGAAACAACTTCGTATTGTTGGTTGCAGGAAAAGTTAGTACTATTTATAGGTTCACTATAAAAAAAAAATACTCAAATTAGCTATTGTTACTACATTGTCTTCATTTTGTAATGACATCTGATCAGTTCAAACTTGACCGTGCATCTAACTAAGTTTTAATTAGCAACTATTGATAAAGGGTTTTACTAAATGGACTATCATTGTCGTAGCTCAGGCTCGGTAGTAGAGACTGGAAGGTTCAAGGAATTAGCAGATTATGGTAAAGCTTCTTCGACTGGATAATGATTTAGGTTTGCCGACGTAATATTGCTTAAACTAATTAAATGACGAGTTATGTAGATAGGTATTTAACATAAACGTTAGAGATGACTTAGTGGACACTAGGCAGTGATCCTGTGCTAACACGTAGCGCGAGGTTATGTCCCGGTCAGCATTTCTTCGAGTTATCTGGGGAGCGGCTGCTACTGCTCGTAACTTATTAATTAGCGAGCGGTATAATGACGTCACCCATAACGCGTTATCTCGCCGCGGCGGACGTCGGTGTCGGCCACAGACACACATACACACACACACACTATTACACGAGGAGTAACTTTTCCGAATTATACTGCGAAGATAAATCAAAAATAAAATAGGATTCAAGAGAGAGCGAAATTAATAAGTTATATTCGACGTAATTATAAAAAAAGCTTATGTACGCAAATGACATTAAGATGTGTGATCGGTAAAGGACATTTGGATTTATTCAGTAATCTTAGTTGTTCCTGCGGCTGCGACCTGGAGATTCGAAGCTAAGCGGCCCGCGCATGCTCAGTCAGAAAGAGTACTGGACGACAATAATTGTATTGACAAGGAGAGCAACTAAGGCACCTTAAGCTTTTATTCATACAGTAATTTGAATTTAATTAATTTAAAAAATCTTTGAAATTAATGGAAACCTCAATTTGAAGATTTTACTGTGAAAGCTTAGCTGACAATGTCAGACAACTTGATCGTTTGTTGTTTGTTATAATAAATAATGTCAATCCGGGGAGGACTGAACTTCAGTGATCAATCGCCTCCTCTCCAGTCACTCACGAGCGCAACATGATGCGCGGCCGCTCACCACAGCGCCACAACATTGGATATTTCCTCAACAGAAAAATATGAATTCGGTGGAGTTTTGGGAGCAGTTGATATACCTTATCTGTGCTGTTTTTGAGTTACTTCCTCAATGTGCACGGTTCACCGGCTCTGAAGGGACGCTGGCAAAAATAACTGCTGCATAATGTATGGAGGGACACTAGTTAGTTAGATGGGCGACGACGCTCGAGTGGTGCTTGCCAAAAAATATAACGTGTTTTTAAAGTTGGATTATATAAAAACTTTAAAATCTGGTTCACGTGAGCTTATGTAAAGCCATCTAATGAAGTTTACAGTAAGGGAAGGGTTGAAGAAAACGAGTATAAGTGAGACGAGTCTGTGGACCCAAATTTCGGGCCAAATAGTAAATCTTTGAATCTTATTTCCATTTTACGGCAACAAGCAGAAGAACAGGAACGGTCGAACGTGGGACACACCTCACTTAGCATGTACTGCAGTCATACAACTCCTCATTTTGTATACTTTGCTCTACAAGTGTGGCAAGTGATCATCTGTCGTCTTAAATTGTGCCATTTCATAATGTGTGCAGTTTTTTCTTGATGAACATGTTTGGTGTATAGTGAGTTTCAAAGCCAGGCCCAGGGATCTTTCTCCGCGCTGCTGTGTAGTCAGTTGAGTGCGCCCCGGGACAGAGGTTGTCGAGGGCTCATGAATAAACCCGGCTGCTTACCCGGCCGTACATCACGTGTGTCGCCACTGTGCTGACCAGACAGATTTCCTGCCGCAACTGTACTAATTAACATGGACTACGATTACCACTTCTCCAAATACATAAAGTGAGGAGATTGTTCAGTTTTCCATCTGAACAGTGATAAAATATGAGAAGTCGTGTTTATCGCGGAGTGACTGCTAGGCTAGTAGGATTGATTCGTAGTAGGTATGTGTGGCTGGTAGTGAGGAGCTCAATGTTGAGTACATAACAACAACACGTCCTAGGGTGCAGCTGATGTCCAGTGCGCCCGCGCCACTCGCGCCCTCACCACGAGCCGAGTGCTACTAAAAATACACGCAAGTATGATTCAAGTGTTGACTTAAATTATACTTTCTTGTATTTTTAGAGTAGGAACTTTGTAACGTTAATACCATGTAATCTTTTATTTCCGACGTTGACTCACAATTACTTCAATTCGTAATACAAGATAAGATAAGCAGATAGCATTAAAATATATTGATAAACGATTACTGGCGGATTTCCATACATTGCAAGCTTATTATAATATTAAATAATATTTTTCCTTAATCGGTGAATCATCGGTCAGAAAATGACTTGATTTAGTGCTCTAAGAATTTTATAATCAAACTATTTAGATCTATGACTCAAACATAATCTAACTATTGTAATTAGGGAACGCCGCTCTTTGTAGTTATCAATGTTTTTTGATTTCACTTTATTATGACACATGTATATCAGTTAAACACATTACAATTAAAAATCTTCTCAACTATTGCTTAGTGTTTATATGCAAGGTGTAACATATTATACACAAGACCGATGCCCCAACAAAGCAGAAACAAGTTTTGTTTAAAACTCCACAGTTATGTGTTAAAAGTCAACTGTCGGATTACTTGATGGTAGTGACTAAGTAACACGCAGACGAACACGTAATGATTTCGATCATTACGTCTGTAATGTTATCACGTATGATCTTGCACTTGGGAATACCTGCTCTAGGGACGAATTAATGTCAACTGTATGTCTTGACTGTTAGTGTTGAGGTTTGATTGTGAGCTGATAAGACAGATACACAGTGAGTCAATGCACCGAATGTGAGAGATCATTAGTACGATAGTACGTATACGTTGCAGTGCAATCTTAATCGCGGTCTGTCGGTGCGGTGCATGGAAGCCGGATCACGATCATCGGTCGACCGTCGATTATGTTTTGAGATCAATAATGTCGACTGACGAATGGCAATCGATAGAAACTAGATAGCTATATCTAGTTTAACCTCTATGAGTTTAATCGTATGGAGAGAGAAGTTATAATGAAGTAACAAGTGGACAGACTCGACATTTTATGTGGAGCCTCTTAATTGGATGTAAAGTGTAAATCCTTCCTATTTGCCCGAAACAAGATTACCTGTCGCTTGAAAACGCATGACTAGTCGTGTTGTAATGTTTATGTAATGTACAGAGTTTATGTTTGCCTTGCGCAAGCCTCAATAAAACAGAGCTAATTTTCACATGTATGGTTCAAATTAATTCAATTATTTTGTCCTTCTAATAAAAATCTATTAGTATATTTATTAAATAGAAGTCTTGTTATTAAATAATCTATCAATTTGGAACTCCGTCAGTCACCATGTGCAATTGTCCTTCTATCCTTAAAACCTGTGTAACATTAAATATCTCGGCGTGATAATGGATAGTTTTAAAAGAAAAGAGTGCGCAAATGAATACATGTATTTAAAAAATACGAACTTTTTTAGACTCAAAGTTAATCACACGAGTTTATTTTGCCCTTTGTTAGTCTATAATTTTGTACTGTATTACTTCATGGGGTGGCGCAATAAAAACCACCTTGCTTCCTCTTGAAAGAGCTCAAAAAGCAATTTTAACGGTAGCTAACTTCCTTCCTTTTTTCTTACAGATCAGCTTTATTAATCCTGCAAAGTGTTGACTGTTTGACAGCTATTAAGACACACAGCTATTCCACAGCTATTATTATCCATATACGATTATACTACAAACTTAGTACAGAAATTATTTTGTACAAATTTTTGTCTTTTTTGTACAAAAACTGTTGTGTCAATCAAGTTCAAAATAATTTTCATAGAAAGTCCTTATAAAGTTCTACTTTTCAGATTTTTTTCATATTTTTTAGACTTATGGTTCAAAAGTTAGAGGAGGGGGGGGGGGACACATTGTTTTTTACTTTTGGAGCGATTATTTCCGAAATTATCAAAAATGATTGTAGTAAACCCCTATTCATTTTTAGATACCTTTCCAACAATATATCACAAGTTAGGGTTAAAATAAAAAAAAACACTTCCCACTTTACATAGAGGGTGGCTACCATAATAAAACATTTTTTTCCAATTTTTATTTTACCACTTTGTCGGCGTGATTGATATACATTTTGGTACCTTTCAGCTTTCTAGTGCTAACGGTCACAGAGATTAAGCGAGGACGGCGAAACTATAAGGGTTCCTAGTTGACTACGGAACCCTAAAAACGACTCGTTTTGTAAGCAAAACGAGTCGTTTTTGTTTATGTTTAAAAACAGCACACCAAGCTCACGTACAATGATGACAAGTAACAAGAGACGGAATGTTATTGTATGCACGTCTAATGCAACCTCCAAACACGTACTTGTGGAAATTAAATTTTTAGGCCCATTTTATGTACAATAGATTGAATGGAAAATTAATAATCTACAAGTATTACAGATGTAAACAACAATAGTTGATTTGTTTCAAAACATAACTTGTGTTCAGACAGATGATCTACTTGTTGTCTGCAAATAAACCGCTACTATTATTAGTTTATTATTTATTTTAGTTATTTGTGTTAGTTTTCTGTTTGGTACTCTAATTTTTAATTACTGTTATTTTTTACTTTAAAAAGTATTCAGGCAAATAAACAACTGTGCTCTATTTTGTTAATTGTATATAGGTATGCTCCCTTTTTATGAATAAACGATTTAATACTATTATGTTGTTAATGGAGTCCAGTAAAATGTACGTATAGTGTATTGTACTGTGTGCACACTAACGCACAGCGCTCCGCCGCCATAACTCACCGCCAACGACTTCATGTTCTATCTTAAACAATTTATTTAGAGCCCGCCCCCCGCCCCCCGCACGGCCACTCACACACCCCCGCACTAACCCGCCCGCGCCCCGCACATGCCCGGCTCACTCAAATTTTAAATTATCATTTGATTTCACGCGGCCATTGTTCACGAAAAATAACAGAGCAAAGATACGGCGCGGAAGACAAATGCGAAGTGGCTTTGTTTGTGGCGAAATATCATAAAAATATAAGACGATAAAGTGGCGTGATTTATACGTGCCGGGGCCGCGGCCGCCCCGACTCCGCGGCCGCAACGCCGCCGCCACGCTGCCGCCCCGCACCCGCACCGCCGCCGCACCGCAGCCGCGTGTACTGGTGCCCTTTATTGCGCTGCGCTTTGTCTTGAACGAAACTATTTTGTATAAGTTTATGTAAAGAAATATGAACGGGTTGGCGGGCGCTGGCACAAGCTGGCAGTAAGCTGAAGTAACTACCGCTCGGTGTGCGGAGCTGCGCTGACTACCGCGCACTTGTGTCTGACTTATGTGCTGACGACTGGAAGGTAGCATAACGACTTCTACAGAAAGAATTATATGAATTATGTGAACTCCAAAACGAATCTGTTATATAACATAACCATTCTAAAACTTTGCCAGTGTCTGTTCATTTATCGCCTACGAACGCGTAGCGCCGACGTAGCACCTGCGTAGCAACTGCGTAGCACCGTAGCTATGTTGCACACTCATGTGGCCGCACACCTTGTCACTCTTAATCAAACAGTGTTGTGCATAATTAAAAAAAAAAATAACATCTTTATTTTAAGATAGAATGTAATAGAGGGAGAATAATATGCTTATGTAGTAGGGACGGTGAAACAGACATATTTCATTTTGTGAACGTAGTTCTGTCAATGAAGCTAAGTTGATGAAATAAGTACTTCTTTATTTGGAACCCGCTTTTTGAGCCGGTCCGGTTTCAGCATTGTAGCAGGTGCTAAAAAAATAAGAATGACGAGACGATTCTATGTGTGCGGGCATAGTTAGCTACTGCACTTAGTAGGCACAGTGTAGTGGCACACGCCCTAACATACTTATAGTTACTTCGCAAAACAGAGATAAAACAATTTCCAGCAGCAGATAAAACATTATCTCGCCAGTAATGTCACGTCATCAACTGGACATTAATGAAGACTCCGGGTGTTATTTCAAAAAGGCCTAACCAAGAATCGTACCAAAGACCTCATGCTCCAGAAGTAAGCTTTGCAACCTAGATCAATGGTGAAATCAAATAAATAAAATAGTTGCAGGATGAGATAATAACCATCAGCTTGGCTAACAATATCCTCAGTTACCGACATATCTCTGTGTGACGTCAGCCGGCGAGCACACGTGTGCATTGTGTAGTGATTTATCTTTTGTGGCAGCTGATTGCCGTTACGATGTTCATCACTGTATGGTGAGTGATGCTAATGGTGATGAGTCAAGTTGCTGCAGCTTGGGGACCTTCCTCCTGCACCCCGCACTTCGCACCCCGGTGCCCTACCCCCCGCCCCCACCTTGTGATTCGTATGCATGGAATATCCACGTAATTTGCGAACTCATTGCGTGGATCAAGGTGAGATTTAAAAAAGTCGGTCGGGAAAATAAGAAAAATCCTTGGCTTGGCGCGAGAGCCGACACCCGAGCGCCGAGCGCCGAGAGCCGAGAGCCGAGGCGGCAAGGCCGGGCCTTTATAATGCAAATGATACTGATTGTTCCCATCGCTTCGGATTCCACTAATTTACGACACCTCCACGTGGAACTCCAATTTCCGAAGACGTTTCGTTCGACTATTCCCGAGAGCGAAGATATTTAGAGTGCTTCTCCGTCGAGCGAATTATCGTAATGTTCCGATCACACTTCAGTATCGCGACGGATATTGCACGAGGTTATTTACCGGATTAAATAGGTAATACATGTTTGTGTCAATTTTGAAAGATATTCATATGAAATTGAAATAATGCTTCCTCTATATACCATGCAATTTCACAGGTACTTGGCGCTGATAACCATGATATAAACTAGTTGAATATATCAAGTATGAATAATTACGGTGATAACAATAGCTCTTTATTCACTTAATTAAAAGTTAACATTTTAATATAAGATGGAAATGAAGCGAATGAATAAGTCAGTGTATAATAACGACTCTAGAGCCGATTTTCAGATCGCGCTAACTTTAAAGCTGGCTCAGAACTTTCTTATAGATAATCTGTTCCCAGCTATACGTACAACTTTAGCATTTTTTAGTCAAAACTTCAAAGAATTACATACAGTTTCATTAATATGTAACTAGCATGCGTTGCAATACAATTTTTCTAGCTACCTAGCCCACCTACCCTACTTACCCTGCTCTTTTCATAAGAACCTTGTTCTGATATTAGTCAACAACAAAGAAAAGTATTAGCGAAATCGGTTCAGTTTTTCTCGACATTTGCGCTTAGCAATAAATTCAGATATTCATTTTTAAATTATAGATAATTACTATTACGTGCAAACTGATTTGTAGTAAGTGGGCCATGATTACGTATTTAAATGAAATGACGCGGATTACAGCGAGTTGAAATAACCGCTAATTAGTGACAACCTGACAAACAGGCGTGTGTGTGAGCCGCGCCGAGCGCCGCGCCGCGCCGTGCCGTGCGTGGGAAATACGCGCCTCATTCGTTCGCTAAGCTCGTGGTGCGCGGATGGATGGGCCGTGGCCGTGGGTTCGAAACGCATCTCGCGAGTAGGGCAACTACTGGAATATTGTGCAGTGTTACAAGGGATGTTTCCACTTGTCGCACTTCAGGGGAAGATAAAATAAATATGTATGTTAGCCACGACATCAAAACCAATGTAAACAGAAATTTAAAATAGTTTAATTTTATTTTACAATGCATAAGTTCATGTTCCCAGAAAATAGACAAGATTTTCGAAATATATCATACAACTTAACTTTTATATTATGTTTCTCAGTCTGAGATTTATTTAGCAGATTTTGATAGAAATCGGTCATTCCAAGCATAATTCGCTAGTACGCGCATCACACGACATAGTTACGGGATTATACGCACACCGACAACTTGTCGAGGTTAAAAGAATAGACATTATTGTTTTGAAGTGCTTCATACGTAAACTAATTGTTGTACAGGTTTTAAAGCAGCGCAGATTAAAAATCTATTGTCATTATAATGGGAAGACTTGATCAACCAGTTACCGAACTAGTAATGGAATGTAAATAGAAACAAAATAAAATGACAGCGTTCATTAGCTTATATTCACAAGTATGAGAGTAGTTTCATAAATTGTTAACTGTTTTAATAGTTTACAAATTCACCCACTAAATTTAATGTCCTAAAATTAACACAATTAAGTGCGGGCGAGCGTAGGCGTGGGTTCTAAATCATAACTCTTTACTAAACTAACATGGCGAACACATGTCGTGCCACATATTTCTTCAGGCCTGCAATCATAATCGCGTGACTGTCCACAACACACAGTACTAGGACCGTTCCTGCGACACACACTAGCCGTCGGCGTCGTTGGGTGCGTAGACACCACAGATTGTACGACAGGGAGTATCGCTGTGGTGCCGTGCTCGCAAGCTGTTCTACGTTGTGGCTCGACTCCTCGACGCTGTCGTGAGGGCACGCACACACGTGTAGCGTAACGTAACGATAATTACACAGACCTTGGGACTGGTCCGCAGTGAACAGCGCGTGGAACCGCGTCGAGCAGCCTGTCACGGGAACATGAGCGTGTGTGAGCGCGCTCTCGATGACGGTAGGAAGTCACTTAGTAGGAGACTAGTCGGTAATGTGTTCCGCGGTGGGGGCGATGACGCCGCGTGCGCAATTATATGTAAATCTGAGGGGGGGGGAGGGGTGACATTAGCGGATTGTTCGCGTTATGTGTGATAATAGGAGTTTAAGTGTCGCTCACGTGTTCCTACGTTGTCGTAATGACGCGGGACGACTAGTGGTGGCGTGCGGACCCGCCCACGAGCCACCCAACCGGCGATGAAATCAGGGAACATTACATGTCGATATACATACAAACCATTGATTGAAAGTATTTCGTAGGATTATCAGTAATTCATCACATTTTCTTTATCAGGCAAAACGAAGTTAAAGAAACCGGCCAAGTGCGATTCGGATATACACACAGGGTTTCGTAGTTTCAAACAATATAATTGCAGTATTTTAACGCTCATTAAATGTAAATTTACACACAACCTCAGAACTAAATAAGTTTTTCATAGAGTTGTTATGAAAAACAAAGTTACAGCTGCAGTCTATGAAGAAGTCTGATATTTAAAAAACTAAATATCAAATCAATGTTCAAACGGCTTGTTAGTGCCTGGGGATCCGTCACACAGGGTATCCTAGTATGGACTCCAGTCTCTCACAAAGGAACATATTTTTTGTTACAATGTTATCCTTATATGTATTTGTATTTATGAGACCTATATGCCAATGTGTACCTTTGTGAAGAGAGAAAATAAAGATTTATTATTATTATTATTATTAATGTTCAAACGGCTTGTTGGTGATTTGGACATAATATGCTTGGACGCAGTATCCCAATTGACACATTTTAATTTCATTATTATATTTCCTAACGATTCATACCACAAATATTGGATACCAAAAAAAAGTTGTTTATTACTGTTACATAAAAAGTTCCAATGATACCTTCATTGTAGATAGAAATACAACCTCTACCCAGCCTATAGTTGGTTGTAAATAAACGGTTAAGGACCCATTTTTGATTAATAATATAGTAAAGCTATGTTGTCCACATATTATATTTGAAAACTTTTATCTCTCTCTCTCTCTCTCTGACTCTAAACAGCTACTAAGCTAATTTGATGGTATCCGAATAGTCAGTTATAAAAAAAAGTTAATTCTGTCACTGGGTTCCAAAATATTGTATGCAAATCGTTAACAAGCTGTTCTTACCAATTCTCGTTGAAAGTTTTTATATTTGTATCGTACGTACCTTTTGAGGCTACGGAACGTTAAAAAGGTACCTGTGCAGTAGGTACTTACATAGGTACTTTTCTTTATCTATCTTGCAAAATGTATGTTAGTGTTTCATTGGTTGTACGTTTAATCTTGATACTTTCAACATTTATCTAATTAATCGCATTAATTCCGCAGTTATGCACACAATTTTAGTGTCGATATGCCACACTCATGATGACTTCTATTCACAAATGGACACAATTTGTTTTCAACCTCTACGAACATGTTTGGAGAGCCATCCCTATTCGAACACGCTCACATGAGCTTCACCGGTGACTAACTAACTAAGTAAACGAATCATAGAAGTTTAATTTGACTCACTTACCGGTTTTAAATTGAGCTGAAATTTTGCAAACATGTTTAGTTTCGATGAAAATGCATGGTTAGCTAAGTCGCGTCATTAAAAACTTTCAATCCTTACTTCCTTATCCTTACTAATATTATAAAACCGAAAATGAATTTGTTTGTTTGTTACCTATTCACGCCTAAATGGCTTAACCAATTTAGATGAATATTGGTATAGATACAGGTGGGACCAAAGGGAAAAAAAGAGTGAAAAATGAGGGAGAAAGAGGAAAAAAAAGGGAAATCTTAGCATTGCTATTACAATAAATAAGGCGCTAAGGCAAAAACTCTAGGTGGCAGGTACCTGCAAATCAGGAAAGGGGAACTGTCTTATCCCGAATTTAACGCGGGCGAAGGCTAGTTATTCAATAAAGAAGTAGTATGAGATCTCTGTGTACATTTAAGAAAAATTAACCAATTTAAAATTTTAACAATGCAAAGGACTTTTATTTTTTCGGATTGGAAATCCTTAAATAACTTCCCCTGCTTTGGGCGGAGCGGGGGGGAGTGTCAGACTTGTACTGACTAAAACCCACCCATGTACCTTCTATTGCCTTTGACGTTCTGGGGCCGTGGTGTCTCTTTCGTACAACCCACAACCCCGGCAGGTGGTGGCCCTGGCAGGCCCCTCTGTTTTGATGACATCTCTTTAACACTAGCGCGCCGTCTACACGGCCTCTCGTCAATAGACGGACGGACGATGAGCTACCCATTGCGCACCGTCCACATGCCCGCAGCTACGGTGGCCGAGAGTCGTCTCGCGGCGCCCGACGTCCGGGGCGTCTCCCGCGGCGGCTGGGTTGGTTTTAGGTTCTCTCCCTCAAACGCCCGGCTACCTCTTTCGCTAGCATTACTGCTTCGCAGAAGTAATTGTCATTCCCTCTTGCTCCAGACCATGGCCTGAACCAGGGCCGGACGCGAGAGATCGCCGCCTCCGATCGCCTCCACGAGGGCACTTCGGTGCTCCGCCCCGCGCTGGGCAGACCGCCACTGTGTGCTCCACCGTGTCCTCAGGAGGTAATTAAGGGTCAAGCTAAATTAGGATTACATTGTTATTGTTGTCTAGACTAGTATCTTTGTCACACTTATATTCGTATCAATGGATTAATCTACTTACTAATGTATTGTTCAAATTAGGAAAATTGTTTACAATACAATAGATACAATAGTGTAAGTATTATCGTAATCGTGTTAATCTATATCCACGTACTTAATATTTTGTATGATTACAAACAAGCTTATTAGTAAAAGTAATGTATGATATAAATGTGGAACAACATAATGATGCCTGTGAAACAGTAACAGCCCTGTAACGTTGGGTGGGCGTCGCCGTCGGCTTACTGCGCGCGAACACAAGCGCGTGGTTTGTTCACAGCCTGTGGTGTGGCCACGACACCGTGGTGCTTCAGTGCCAGTGTGGCACATTTCTGTAAAAATACTTTTTCGAAAGATAAATGGTCAATCCATCAAACAGTCTAGAATCATTGAAGTAATTGTGGCCAGCGAGAGTATTGGAAGGATAGGCTTGTACCATTCACATATACAATTAAAAACGGCTTTACCCTTTATAGCAGAACTTATAGTTGTCTATATATAAAATAAAGGTTATTACGCAGGACATTCTTTGCCAAATACTCATCCTTACTTCCTTAATAATCTTTATCCTTACTAATATTATAAAAGCGAAAGTGAGTTTGTTTGTTACCTCTTCACGCCTAAATGGCTAAACCGATTTTGATGAATTTTGGTACAGAGATAGTTGGGACCCTGGAGACGGACATAGGCAATTTTTTAGTAGTAAGATATAGTAGTAAAATATAAGAAGATATGAGGGAGAAAGAAGTAAGAAAAGGAAAAACTTGGCATTGCTATTACGATACATAAGGCGCAAGGGCAAAAACTACTGGAAGCAGGTACCTGTAAATCAAGATAGGGGGATCTGTGTTACTCCGAATTTAACGCGAGCGAAACCGTGGGCAAAAGCTTGTTTATTAAATTAGAAAAACTTTTAATTTTGTAAGTCAGAGTCATTTCCATCAAATTTAATATCTATAATAAAAAAATAGAGCCTTCTCTGACAGACAGTTTGAACTTGACTTTGCAGACAGAATTATCTTTTGGGATACATTTCAAATATAGTAAAAAGTCGTAATGCTTGTTAAGAAATGACAATTTGCCTAACAAAGTAATTCCAACTTAAATTCTGACATCTTCATATTGTGCCAAGTGATATTGTACCAAAAATAGTCTACGTTATACCAAAGGTAATTATTCCAAATAAAATTTTCCCATCTTAAATGTACCTATGCCATTATAAATTTGGTCATATTGTGTTGAATTTTTTAAACGTACGTCGTTCTATGTTTTATACGAGCAGGTTCTGTATAAAGACTTTACAAGGTCGTATAAATTACTAAATTAGTTCCCCGCCGCTGATAAAAATGCGAAGGGAGCGGTGCGGGAGGGGGGGGGGATGCACACTTCGCTCGCTTCGCGTGTTGCCTTTGCTGAATGATCACCCCCGCACTTGTCATCTCTGAGAAGGCGCCACTCATTCAATGTTATCAGTCATTGTTTTCTTACGTGGTACCTGCGCATACCGGGCTTGTGTGGGCGCATCGAAATTTGACGGCCTTTTTTCGTAATTTTAAATGCCTGTGTTACGTGGAAGGTGTGCGTACCGCTTAACAGCATATCGGGGGTAAACGCTGTAAATCGAGTCGCCGGACCGGTTTCGCTGTCGGTCTGGCTCCTGCCCTGTCGCTCCTGATGATGTCGTAGTGACCAGCGCGTCGCTCGCACTATAATAACAAGCTACACTGAGCTCAAGAGAGCTATGGGACAGCTTCACGATGTCTCTGTGTAAGTATTTAACATATTTGGAACGTGTTTTTCCTTTAAATAAAATCATGATAGACCCTGCTATTACTTTGCCTTCTCTTTAAAAATCGTTTTTCAAACTTAATGTAGAAATTCACGTCCGATCCGTAGGCGAGGGTGTTGTGGAACCGAGAACTGTAGTGACAAAATAGAGAGATTGAGAGATTATCATACTCACTTAAATATCTCGCTGAACGTGGCGGGTGTGTCGGTTCGTTTAGTTCTCTTCAAAATGGTTGAGCGGAATGGGGCTGATGCATGCGTCATGTTTGTGAACGAGCACTGTCAGAAGTGACTATTCATCCTTTTAGGTATGCTTTTATTTGGGACGCTCTTAATGTGCTCGTTTTTCTACATCGTTCTCACATATACTTATGTTTAATCTCAAAATGAGTGATGTACCTTTTTATAACACTAAAATATGCCTGCTATGGTCCAATTGTAAGAAATGCTTTGAGTTGAAATAATAAAAATTCCAAACACAGTTGCTAGCCAGATGATAATATCAAAATTCAGGGGCAGTCTATAGGGCACGGAAGTTTCGGGAGGTTCCTGCACATCATCGGGCGGTAGGAAGCGCCTGGGTGTCACCATTGTGACGATCGCCCGGAGGACACGGTGGACCACACAGTGGCGATCTGCCCAGCTTGGGCGGAGCACCGCCGTGCGCTCGTAGAGGCGATCGGTGGCGGCGATCTCTCGCGTCCGGACCTGGTTCAGGCTATGGTCTGGAGCGAGAGGGAATGGGAAGCGGTCACCACCTTTTGCAAAGCAGTAATGCTAGCAAAGGAGGTGGCCGGGCGTTTGAGGGAGAGAACATCTGCCCAACCCAGCCGCCGCGGGAGACGCCCATGGCGCCGGGCGCCGCGAGACGACTCCCGGCCACCGTAGATGCGAGCCTGTGAGCGGTGAGCAATGGGTAGTTCACCGTCCGTCCGTCGATTGACGACAGGCCGTGTCGACGGCGCGTTCGTGTTTCGCGCGCGCCTCAAAGAGAGTCAGCAAAGCAGAGGGGCTTGCCAGAGCCTCCGCCTGCCGGGGTTGCGGGTTGTTCGAAAGAGATACCGCGGCCTCGGAACGTAAAGCGCAATAGAAGGAACATGGGTGGGTTTTAGTCAGTACAAGTCTGACATGCCCCCCCGCTCCGCCCAGAGCGGGGGAAGTCATTGGATGATTTCCCACCCGAAAAAAAAGGGGTAGTCTATAAAATTAATGTTGCTTAAAATTCAGTTATTCGACATGGAACTACCAGCAGTATCACCATCAGAGGGCACGTCGTTTAAGATGTTTTATGTTTACCTATTGAAGTGTTTTGGATGATCTGCGGGGGCTATTACCGTCACAAACTAACTGATCGCCAAATATCTGGAAGAACATGCAATAGCTTGGGCCTAGCTCTGATGATGATGCTTACCAACGAAGTGAATGCCGCCGAATGATTAAAAGAGCCGAGTCCGCGTGAAAAGGCGGTGGCAAAGAAAGCTGGGCGATGGTTGGTATCTAGACAAGTCCCTGCAAAGTAGTCAGCATCTAGTAAGTGGGTTGCGTTTAGGCTAGCCGGTTGGTCGTTCGTGTAGATTGTAGATGTTCAATAGTAGTGGGGTCAATACCCTGACATAGTCTAGTTTTTGAGCTCGCTCTCTAATTTTGTCTTCAAGGAGGTGCACCTGAAATCGTTGGTTACTCAGAAGTTCTCTGACAATAGGGTATTTTACTCTATATGAAAGAAATTCTAAAAATATACAATTCAGATAGCTAAGGCAACAAGCAGTCGGAAAATGTTAAATTTAGTTAATAAAATAACTAAATAAATTTTTAAATTGATTTCAAAGTTTTCACTTTTTTTAGTCTGTTGTTTTACTATGCGAAACATTGTCCGCCTTGATTATTACGTCATATGGTCATGAAAACAAAAAGTGACAACTGTCAACTGAGCAACTATTACTATTTTTGTATTTTAAAACTTTACATTTTAATTTTTATTGAAATAATAGTAATCATACCATGGCAGAAATAATTACTACCATATAATAATACCATAAACTATAGTGAAAAATACAACTAAACAGAAAGACTAATAACAGCGCATTTGTTTACATGACCAACTGACGTCATGACCACAGAGTAACATGGCGTCAAGCGTTTTTGTGATTTTACGCGCGAAAATAGAAATTGTAAAATTGAAATGCAGTTTTATGGCACTTATCGTTTGAATATTTTTTTTTTATTTTTTTGGTGGTTTACTAGGACCCTAGAATCAAAATGAGATACTTTTTAAAAATGGGTGTAATACCGTATTCGTGTAAACTGGAAACCCTATGTCAGTCTGGATACTTTACCTTATAAGCGTTTTGTATTGCCGAGTCGACGGCGATTTAGTGTTCCACGCGCGCCTCAAACAGATGTCAGCAAAGCAGAGGGGCCTGCCAGGGCCACCGCCTGCCGGGGTTGCGGGTTGTTTGAAAAAATAGCGCGGCCCCGGAACGTAAAGGGCAATAGAAAGAACATGGGTGGGTTTTAGTCACTGCAAGTCTGACACTCCCCATGCTCCACTCAGAGCGAATAAAGATTTCTAAAATTCTATAAAAGCAGCCCCCGTCACTTTGTAATGATCACTAACAACTGGAAAATCTTTTCTTTCTTAAGACGGTGGCAAAAAAGTCAATGACATATACAAAACTCAAAGATATGAACAAAAGTCAAAGCCATAAACAAAAATCTCCACTGACTTCCGAAAGTAAAATGATTACTTTTCGATTACCTTTCGATCGAAGTCGATTTTTTTTTATTCTTTCTTTTTACTGTGTAAGTAGATAGTTGTGGTACTTGATATACTTAGTACGCAAATATAGATTTATATACATTTAGTATTCAGTATGATACATTACAGACTCCCCCCGCTCCCCTCCCTGCCCGCGGCGCCTCCGCGCTGCGGTCTGCATACTCGATGTGTATTATATTGTTGCAACTAAGTTGTACGTACTTCCGACTCCTTACATTCTATCAAATTGTAGTCATGTTATTACGAGTTGACTTCTCAGCTTGCTATCCCTCGCAGCACAACGGGTTGTTGGCTAGGGGGCACTAATGCTATGAAAAAAATTAAAGATCTCGGTCAAAATTAGAAGTAAGGTTATACAAGAATGGATCATAGTATATTATCTGGTATCAACAAGAAATTAATTTCAATTACCTCTTTTTATGTTGGTTACTAGAAATCAAAGTCTAAATATTTTTTTTTCACATGGGCCTACACGGGCACTTATAAATCGTCGAGAAAAGGTGCACGGTTCGGGTTGGTCGTTTCCTATGCAAAAAACCGGCCAGAAACTTAATGGTTAATCTTTTAAAATCATTTGGTTTTACAATGTTGTTGTTACAACGTTAGTACTTAAGTATGAGAGGACAGCGTAGGCCCGACAATAAGTCATTGCTTACTTTACAAAAAGTAAAAGAAAATAAGAAGTTAACAAAAGTTAACAAGCGTTTAAGAATCAATAAGGCCAATAAGTACTAAGTCCACTCACTCACAAAAAAAAGGTAACTTTTTTACCTTTTTTCTACACAAGAAATAGAACAAATATTAGAAAAAAAACGATATGAAACAAGTGACACAGATGTTGCCATCAGTACTGTAACTATTCAAAACAAAGGTTGAATAAATATGTGATTTGACCTCTATTGTAAAGATGTAGAAATTTTGATCCCCATTTGTTGAAAAAACTTCGTAATTACAGGTAGTAATTGTAGACGTGAGTGCACGTACTTACGATTACCAAGAAAATATTTAGAGGATCAAAACTAAACAACCTACATCGTATATGAAAGTAATAATATACAACCTAAAAGAGTTATAATTCTAAAACCGTAACTGTTTGCGTGTCGGGCCGCGCTCTCGCCGTGCGCCTGCGCTGATTTTCGAGTTCCTATTAGTGGCGTTTTAGCTGTAGATGTGATAAACGGCGGCAGTTACCTGATAAGTCGAGCAGTTCAACTTGTTCGTCGCTCAGCTCACGCCCACTCCGAGAGGGAAGTATCGCTCAAATGGCTTTGTTTGCTTAACTACTGTACACATTCTTGTGATTCATAAGATTCGAACCCAGAACCACAACAACTGCCTGCCGGGATTGCGCGTTGTTCGAAAGAGATACCGTGGCGCTGGAACATTAAAATAACATGGGTGGGTTTTTGTCAGTAAAAGTCTGACACTCACCGCGGGTGAGTTAATGGCTCTTTTTATTCCGCCCAGAGCGGAATAAAAAGAGCCATTGAATACTTCGTGTAACAACAGCTCATTCGTCTAGGAATTAAGCTTATGGGCATAAGGAGTTATTTGTTGTTGACTTTCAACGACTTTCAGTAGTTCCAGGTCATACCTCAGATGTTTAACCACATTTAAAGTGTTTGTTTTAAAATTAAGTAACTATTAAGAAAACTTATATTGCGATAAATCATTAAAGTGCGGGATAGCAATTTAAAGGACAATCTTGCTACAGATTGGTCGCAAACATTGGCTGATCGTGACCAATATCTGGATGTAAACAGGCCACCCAAAGATAAATGAGAATACTACAAAATGCAAATAGTTACCGAACTGCAATTCTAAACTAGAAATCGGAGACTTTAAGTGGCGACCGGCTCTCAGTGGCAACTTTAATTAAACCTAACTTCTGAGATGACGTCCCACTCAAGATAATCCTTACAAACTATCTTCGCTATTCACACAGAGAACTTTAAACTCTATTCACAAGTATTATGGTTTGACGCGATTGTAGAGTTAGTGTGGCAAGCTATTAAGCTGTTGCGTCCTGCGGCTGGAGGAGACTAATTCAGAAACAAGATCGTGGAAGTGTTGTAGTTCGTTTTATTTGGCCGGACCTGGCCGGGGCTGGGCTGGCGTGGCTTGGCATGGCTGGGCGAGTGAACTACCGCCCTCGGCATCTAAACATTGAGCAAAATATCCTTTGAAGCTTCAACACGGAAAACTTTGCAGGTTCACACGGGAACTGTTCCCAGTTCCACGCGTGGCACGCGCACTTGTAACTGGAAACATTTCACGTTCGGCGAAAAGGATGCGTGAACGCGCACTGTAGACGCGTGTTCGTTATTAGTGCGCTCGCCACCCGCCGCGCGCACCGTCCGCCGCGGAAACAATTACCAGCCTGATTTACATATTATCGCGCCGCACCGCAACGCACCGCTCTGGTGCCGACCGCAACGCGAACAGTTGCTGAGCTCTTGCTCGTCCCTAATGTTTGTTGCGTGTGGTTATGGCTCGGCACAGTTAACCAATGCACCGGTGAACTGATAGAGAGTGGACGTTTTAGTAAGAATGTTGATGTTATCTTTGATAATGAACAAACGTAAGTTAAGAAGTTCTGAACTATGTCCTCTTAGTTTCAAACTGTTCCATTCGACAATTTAAATAATATGCTAGTGAATTTGGATGGCATTGCTTTCTCAAATGAGACAAAATGCAACCCTGATCAGCTTGGTACACTTACCAAGCTAATGCCAAATAAAACTTGTTTGACTATTTTATCGAAATTGTGGATTAAACAATTTGGCTTTCGAAAGAATCTGTCTACTCACTGGTTACAAACTGGTTATAATCAAATAGCTCAAAAGCTTGATATCGGTAAAAAATGCGTTGCGTTGTTCCTAGATTTCACAAAGGAATTCAATACGGTCTCGATTCCCATCTTAATATCCAAGTTCGAGTATCTCGGCACCAAACTTTCGCTGCTTCAGAGCTACCTTACAAAAAGAACACAATGTGTTTTAGACAAATTGGAACCCACACAGCGAATGTGAAGATTACTTCACTTTTGGTGTTCCACAAGGCAGTTTATTCTTAATCTACATGCGGTTCATTTGTTTCTCTCGCGAACGATACAGCACTTGTATAATATGTGGCATACATACATACTGTCATGCTCAGAAGGCAAGTTCTCACCATTGGGTAATTTTTGATAATGGCTAACCAACAACATGCCATTGCCAACTACTTTCATGAAACCAATCCAACTCATCTAGAACCTAGAGCTCTTACAATCTTTTTAAGTCATAGGTTTTTTATTGTCCTTGGTCCTCATCTTTACAACATATTACACTAAATTTTTCCCTCCACTCATTGAACATATATAATTTCAAAACTAGCTGTAGGTACTTGCTTATTTTTGTCATATGATAAATCATTAAAATCTTCCCTCGTTCTGGGCGGGACGGTGTCGAGTGTCAGCCTTGTTAGGTCCCTGTGCGTGCGCGCGTGGAACACGTCGACACGGCCTGTGGTCACTGGACGGACGGACAGTGAGCTGCCCATTGCTCACCGTCCACAGGCCCTCATCTACGGTAGCCGGGCGTCTCAAGCGGCGGCTGGATTGGTTTAAGATTCTCTCCCTCAAACGCCCGGCCAGAACAGGGTGTAAAGTTCTCCATCCTCTATGGAAAAGGGAGGATCCTCCGACCAGACGGGTGTCGTGTCTGGCGGGCCACTGCCCGACAGTTGTTAGTCGGGTGCTCGTATATATGCTAACTTCGCGTACAACTTTGCTTGCGCGATGTAGGAATCTTGCCGTTAGTTCTTCAGTGGCTGGATAGATGGCGCTGTAGTGCCACTTGCATCTTAGTGTCGCTACACTAGCATGACTGCTACGCAGAAGGAAGTGACCGCTTTCCATTCCCTCTGGCTCCGGACCACCGGTTAGGCCCTGGTTCAGTAACCAGGGCCTAACGCGAGAGATCGCCGCCGCCGATCGCCTATACAAGGCCACGGCGTTGCTCCACCCAGACAAGGCAGACCGCCAGCGATCTCAAGCCACCTGTCTATTTATTATGTACTAGCTTTTATTCGCGGCTTCGCTTTTTTTTTCGGGTTGGAAATCATCAAATAACTTCCCCCGCTCCACCCAGAGCGGGGGAATTGTTTGGGCATGTCAGACTTTTACTGACTAAAACCCACCCATGTTCCTTCTGTTGCTCTTTATGTTCTGGGGCCGCGGTAACTCTTTCGAACAAGCCGCAACCCCGGCAGGCGGAGGCTCTGGCAAGCCCCTCTGCTTTGCTGACTCTCTTTGAGAAGCGCGTGAAACACGAACGCGTCGTCGACACGGCCTGTTGTTAATCGACGGACGGACGGTGAGCTACCCATTGCTTACCGTCCACAGGCCCGCATCTACGGTGGCCGGGAGTCGTCTCGCGGTGCCCGGCGCCCGGGGCAACTCCCGCGGTGGCTGGGTTGGTTTGAGGTTCTCTCCCTCAAACACCCGGCCACCTCCTTTGCTAACATTACTGCTTCGCAGAAGGAGGTGACCGCTTTCCATTTCTCTCGCTCCGGACCATGACCTGAAGCAGGGCCGGACGCGAGAGATCGCCGTCGCCGATCGCCTCCACGAGGGCACGGCGGTGCTCCCCGCGCTGGGCAGACCGCCACTGTGTGCGCCATCGTGTCTTCCGGGCGATCGTCACAATGGTGACACCCGGGCGTTTCCTCCCGCCCGATTATGTGCAGGAACCTCCCGAAACTCCCGTGTCAGGTGAAGACCTGCGTCAGCCGGTAGGTGAGGACGCCATGACGCCTCTCCAGCCACTCCTCAAAGAGGGGACTTACCGCCACTATTGTGGCTTGCCCTCCCGCGGCTTCGCTTGCGTTTAATTCGGGGATTCAGACACAGTTCATCATTACCGATTTGCATTTACTTACTTATTTATTGTTATAGCAAAGCTTAGTTTTCCTTTCTCCCTCATATCTTACATAAAAAATAGCCTTTGTCCGTCTCCAGGGTCTCAACTATCTCTGTACCAAAAAACATCATAATCGGTTTAGCTATGTAGGCATGAAGACGTAACAGACAAACAAATTCACTTTTGTTTTTATAATATTAGTAAGTATTTTTCGTACATTTATTTATTTTTACATACATATAATTACATTTTTAAATATTTCTTAAAATCATAAAAAAAAACATTTAAGAATATAAAAATAGTAGCCCACCGGTATCGGGAACAGGGTCCAAGCTACCGGCGGTCAGGGCTCCAGAGAAAGGAACCTCCTAACAATACGAGCCGTGTCCAGGAGTACCGCTTTCTGTATCAAACCCTTGATCCAGCTACCTAACGAGAGCCTTCTTAGGTATTGGTCGAGGCTCTTGGCAATTAAGCCATTGGCAGATACGACTATCGGCACAATGATCGCTGAGTCCACATCCCACATGTCGACAACCTCGCGAGCCAAGTCAATATACTTCATTTGCTTATCTTTCTCGGCTTTCACGAGGTATAGCAAGTATTTTTATTAATGCCCGAAGAAACGTGTCTCTTTTGTGAATAAGGATTCTACAATAGAAATATTAGGAAAAGAAATATTCCTTTCTGATTAATCTAGGGATTCTACTAATAAGGATAGATATCAGTCTATATAACAAAGCGAGGTGACAAACATTGGCTTTTGGTTCGTCACAAAATTATCAGTTGCATGTAAAGCTAAGAAATAAGAAGAATCCACGCTATCCTTAATTATCCTATCGTGAGGCAAATGAGCCACCGATGCTAAGTTACGATAATAAATACGTAAGGCTCACAGAAAGCATCAAAGTAACTACATTGAGCGGAATCAACAGATGAGGGGATCGCACGTGTTCGGACGAATCAGACCGACACGATACGATTCATCTGCATAATGTCGGACCGGCTGCCCCTACCTGCTATTACATTAATTGCTTTTTTCTGTCTCTCGACCCAATAACCTTTCTTTTTTAAACGGTTTCATTAAAAATAGCAATAAAAGTTCGTTCCGAAGTGACCGGCTCCGAACTGCCGCGAGTGCCACCCGGCCCGGTGTACACTGAGCAGACTCGCTGAGTAACCACTTGGAAACGTTTGCTGTGGAGAGCTTCATTGAAACTTAAATAGTTCGACAGCTATAAGTCGTTACCGGTATAAGGCTTGCAACAGAAGGTAGTCTAAGACTGACTACTTTACACTAACCTTGTCTTGCCTAAAGTATACATTTAAGTCAAATTGGTTTAAGTAGCGAACGACCCTGGATCTAATCTAGAGGCTTTTACAAATAGAACTTTAAGAAGCGAGTATTAGACGACTCATTTCGCAAATTATTGTATTATTATTGTCTATTTTACTCCGTACATCAAAGTAAACGCAACGAGTGCGTCAACGAACAATCAGTCGCACGCACGACGTCGACTAATAACGCAAATTAGTTCCGTCACGTGACACATTCAATTTAATCCCATTCACCGCGCCGCCTATTAAACGGGAGTATCAATAAGTTTATTAAATAGAGAGGCGACGATGCTCCGAGCCTGCCCTTGATTACGGGCTCATATCCCGGAATTAAGCGCTGACCCGTGGTCCGGGCTGGTTTCTCTTATTAGTTCATCCACTTAAACCTCTGCAGATATTCATTGTGTATCTTTAAATCCCTGTTTGGAAAGTTTCCACGGCTGCCGGAGCCTGCGCGGGTGAATAGTGAAAGCTTCCAGAAACATTTTATAACACTAACATCGCGCTCCGTTTTGCACCGGTGCGGTAGAACAAATTTATAGCGAATGACTTTTTAGATGCATGATTATGTGACAAAGTTTAGGCAGGCTTCATTTTGTTTTAAGGTCTCTGCACACAGCCGGCGTGGCGTGACGGGGCGCGGCGTGACGGGGCGGCGACGCGGCGCTGGCGCGGCGGCATCGGTCACACTGCGGGCGCGATAACGTCCCGTCCCGTCGCGCCCATTCACGCCGACCGTATACTGTTTTTATACTGCCTATGGTCCAAATCGTACAAACATACGTGAGCACGAACACATTCGGCTAATTTTCCGGCAGGGTGACTACTACATACGTAAACCAAACAACACAAAGCGTCGGCGTCCTGAGGGCGCTGCGCTAGCGTCCCGCCGCGCCCGTCCCCGCCGCTTCTGACTTGTATTCCCGCTCGGCGCGGTGGCGGCGTGGCGCGACGGTTACCGTCGCGTCGAGCGGGACGGCTCTGTGTGGCGTCGTCCGTAATATCTAGTACATTACAACTGCTCAGTGTCGCGTCGCCGTCCCGTCCCGCCGCGCCGCGCCCGCTGTGTGCAGAGACCATAATATATAAATGATAAATGAAATGATAAATGATGTTTATTTTGCAAGTAGGTTTTCACAAACACTTTTACACGTCTTTTTTTTTTAAAACTAGATGAGGCCGGTGTTTCGTACCCGACTACTCTGAGAAGAAACAGCCGAAACAAACTCAAAGGTCATAGTCTCTTTTAAAGTCCAGACAAAAAAAAACTTGGTCAACTTATATGAGGACTATGCAGATTAGTGTCTGAAGTGGTCTTTTTAAGAAAGCACCACACAGATTGAGTGGACCTGTCCAGTCAGTGCAAGCATTTGTCAGTTATCGTGTAGCTCGACTCATAACCCAAGGAGCTCAACGAAACGACGAACAATACCAAAAAAAGGACATTAGCGTAGGTCCCTAAATAGTACTCAACTGCCAGAATCGTCAAAAGCAAAAAAAAGTAAATAAAAGTTATTTATTTATTTAGGATTACCAACGAGTAACATTACAAACATCTTTTACAAAATTAAAATTGCACAATACAATATCCTGCAATGCACACTCAATTACAGGTAACCACAGCTTACACATTATTGAGTAGGTAAACATGCTATAAATACAGATTATTTAATAAGAGGAATACATGCTACAATTATACAATCATGCTATTATTAAGGATTAAAATATCAAGAGAATTTAAATACATTCAAATTAAATTGCAATTTTAATAATATTATGATCCACATGGTCCTCACATTCACAATAAACAACTAGAGACTAGAAAATATTTACAAAATTAAATTAATGAGGTCATAATGAAATCATAAAATGTCACAATAAAAAAAAATGTAAAATCAAATAAAAAAAAAATAATAAAATAGGCATAAAACAAAGTAAATATTAATGTCAAATCATTAAATGTCAGTGTATAAAATAAAGGAATAAACAATAAATAAATGAAACAAAGAAAAATTTTGACACTCACTGAGTAAATTAAATTGGAGCAGCTTAATCCCAAGCCTTTTTATCTTCAAGGTAAAAATTAATATTATAGTAAGCTTTAAGAGTTAAGGTCTCTGCACACAGCCGGCGTGGCGTGACGGGGCGCGGCGTGACGGGGCGGCGACGCGGCGCTGGCGCGGCGGCATCGGTCACACTGCGGGCGCGATAACGTCCCGTCCCGTCGCGCCCCTTCACGCCGAACGTATACTGTTTTTATACTGCCTATGCCGCCGCGCCGGCGGCATAGGCAGTATAAAAAGAAAAAATAAAAAGTTATGCGTGGTCACACATAAAAAATACATGAATTACCAGGACCTACATAACATGTATTGGATTAAATACATACAAGACTCCAAGCGGTACCTACACTAGTTAAAGCGACACATTTTCTTAGCACAAAATCTTATTTGGTGTGAGCTCGGTTACATTAGTGAGTTTCCTCCCCAGCCGGCGGCGGCGGCGCCGGAACCGCGCGGCGCGAGTTCGTACATTACGTGTGCGAGTGATTCATCTCCGCCGTCCGCCGGCGCCGGACCGAGCCGTGCGGGTTACATAATGCAGCGCTTGCAGCGGCCGGCAGCGGCTGCAGCACCGTGCACCGGTGCCAGACACGTGCTCCACACGTGTGCTTGCGGCTACCGCGATAACTAACAGCGAATAGAATCCATAATTAGCTGTCATTACATAAAAATTAATCGTGTCGGCGACGATGTAAATCGAATAAGGATGTATGTTGATAGTCGTAAACACTGCGTATGACATAATATTGTATGTCATATACTTAACATATGACATTTTTATTTACACATTTTTTTTTTGTACAAATGTTATTCGTACATACTAATACTATTGAGTGATTTAACCTAGATTTTCTTTTATTTTTAAGTCTTGAAAATAGTTAAGTTATAGTTTTTTTTTATGGTAAATGTTACAATTCAATTAAAACATAAACTGATAATTCTCCTGGCGCTCACACAATTCTCTTTTAACTTACATTCACTCTGCTCAGTTCCCGGTGTGATAGTTCCTCAAATAACATACTCTGCAATCTCTGCAATCAACAGAGTACTAAAATACACAAATTCAAAGCAAAGCGAAGTTTTTCTGTAATTTAAAACTTTAAATACACCTCTCCATAATCTTATTTGCTAAAGGATAAAAACTCAAGTGGTTTCCAAGAACTAGGCACGTAACATATTAAAAAACATTTGTCCTAAACATTTTTTTTAAACGTTGCTCCACACTAGGAATTTCTCCTGTATCGTGGTTGCCTTTACAATCATTTGAACTCACATACACACACAGTCAGATCCGGTACAGGGTTCCCTCTATCTGGCAGAATCTTTATGCTCCAACATTTTGGAGCATATTTGGCATAACACACTTAGCATAATGTTTATTTAGAACTATGATTATTTGGTATAATGTCACCTGGCATACTATGCAGATGGCAGAAATGGCTAGGTTAAAACTGTGACCTCCTACGAAAGACTCCAGAAACGAAATAGAAAAAAAAGATTGTTTTTAGTAGGTTACCCGGAACTGAATTATTTAGATTAAGATAATTACTTATTCAATTAAATAACATTATTTCAAATTCCATTAAATAATACCTAAAATGAATGACATTATTTTAAAGAAATAAATAATTAAAATAGATGACAGCAAATAATGACATTTAAAGTTTCTGCGAAACAACAGTTCTGCCGTTTAATGATTATCGATATGAAAAATATGCCAAAAGACGATTCTGACTGTGAACTTTCTGCGATATGATGTTTCTACTTTTTAAATATTATGGATATGAAATTGATGTCTAGAGATGATTCTGACTTACAAAATTATGAGTTTTGAATGTATGATAAATGAGTGTCTGCCAAACAATTTTCTGCGAAATGAAGTTTATGCTATCCGTTCTTATGCAAAATAAAATTACGACATAAAAAAATCTGCTATATAGGGTGGACCCCCGGAACAACTATCTGTAGGTTACACAAATATTTGAATCGTGCGGAGATCAAACCCGCGACACGTAGTGCAGCAGTCAAACGCTACCCATTGCGCCAACCGTGTTTGCGTAGTTGAAATTATCATAATACACATAAACACGATCAAGATCTCTCTCTCTAGAAATACTAAAACCGTCCAATCTCAGTCTCCAAGCGTACTTTGAAGCCCTAGTGTTTTACAGGTGCCCTAAGATTTAGAAATAAAACGCAGCTGCAGCCTGGAAAGGATCTTTTTAATATTATTCTAATAACATTTAAGCAGTTTTGTGTTAATTTCATAAGGAAACTAAAAAGACAGTATCACAAAAATTAAATGACATGCTCTATAACAACTTCATGCTTTATATCATAACACAACTTCGTGACTTGTTAAATGAAGTAAAGTTTTGTAACTTTCTGAAAGAAATTAGCAAACAACGAAGACTGAGCACTGAGCAAGTGTCTTACCCTAGCACTAACTGTAATACACAATCACGAAGTAACTTATTGTGCTACGGGAGAGTGATCTAGCGGAAGTGGACAGCATCCTCCACGTCCTTGACTTGGAAACTGCTACCAAATGTGACGGTATACTATATGAGTTTGAAACAAACTGTTTGAGAAATAATCTCGGGATTTTATTGTCCCTCAAATATCAATTAACTAATCTCATATTCAAATCAGGTTTTTTTTGTAATTGTTTTAAAACGTTCCCTAATCACGCTCATTCACAAGGCAGGAAACTCGAATTATGTCAACAATTCTGGCGACCAATATCTGCTCTACCATCAATTTTTAAAATAATAGAAAAAAATACTGTACAAAGGGCTTACAAATTATACAAACCCTAACGGGTATGCCCGCCTTCACGTGCAGTGAAGAAGTCACAGATGATAAATTTGGACCATAGTACAAAAATAAGCTAAATATAAAAGGGATTAGTATTAACAGTAACAAAAACCTGGTCAACAAGAGGACTAGTCACCACAAGCGGCACCCGTATACGAGCGTAACGCGAAGTTCAGCCATCACCCTCGAGATATTTGAAAGGTTGCTTCTATGAAACTAAAATTAGAGGACACCCGGATGGAACGAAGTTCCTATAGAAATGAAAATATCTGGCTTGCTTTTCTATAAGAGAGAGAGAGAGAGAGAGACAGACAGACAGAGAAACATGCGACGTCGCACAGCTTACAACAGCTTACTATAGCAAAAAGTGTCGTGACAACTTTTCGTAAGAATTTTTTCCGTCTAGCCCCCTTTCACAACGCGCGATAAGGAACTTCGTTCCAATATTTAAACATTCAAATATAATTCGTAACAAAAGAAGGGAGTCATTGAACTCTGTGTACGGGAACACTATTTGCGACAGTCGTCGAATATGTTCATACGGCGGGCACGGGAGGCCTGCGCAAACTAATATTTTCAGATAATGTCAACTTGTACAAGTTCAACGAACTCTCCACTTTAAGGAGTTGATGAGTTCTACATGAAGTCGATGCGGGTAGTGACAGCTTTACGATTGGGTACACAGAACTCAGTGAGTTCAGCGGGCTCTCAGTGCTTTGTATCAAAGTGTTCTTTGTAGCACATTTGACAATCAAGGCAGTGTTACTAAGAATAAAAATATAATCTAAACTAAATACTACTGCCGAAGTACATACAGTCCGTACATCGGCAGTAGTAGTAGGTCTTCCTCGAGTGAAGCATACTAGTAACGCTGCTCGCTACTCGGTAAGTGTATTACGACTAAGATCGTGTGGTAGCCGTGTTAGGCTTCTCTTACACTTCAATTACCTTCGATTACGATTAGGTATTTTGCAGAATCATTCCAATGTAACATAATATCGGTGTAATAAAATATCTCGTCATTAATCAAACGGGTTTATGAGCTAACTTATAAATCATGTTCACCTTCAAATGGTTGGCGGTGCGCGGTGCGCGGTGCGCGGGGCGCGGTGCGCGGTGCGCGGGGCGCGGTGCGCGGTGGTGCGGTGGGTCGTAAGCTAATTTAATAGCAGTCGTCTATTGTAACACCAGTGAATAATCGCGGGCTCACAATAAATCCATACTGAGCAACACAATTGTTTACCAATTAACCCTCTAATGACTAAAACTGTGAATAATTTGTACTAAATCAGTTGGCGTCGCGTGGCTTAGCATGATGCATGGCGAGCGCGGGGTCGAGGGCGGGCGAGTGCGGGCCGGGGAGGGGAGCCGGGGGAGTACGATAGTTGTACGTACACGTGCTAATTGCCTTTTGATTGTTTTAGGATGACACACACGAGTGGCACGCGGGCGCAGACAGAAACTCCACGTCGCACTGACTCCCGATTATGTCCCGGCAGTGTCGCCTTCTGTTGTGGGAGTCTGACAGTCATTATGTCAACCACTGTCAATGACCAGGCTGTCAAAGGCAGTCGGAACCAACGGCTTAACTTGTTTTCCGAGGCATGGAGGAAACGGTATGCCCTGGATGTAATGGACGGCCTTTTCCACAGACCGACCACGGCAAATATTGCTGAATCTCGCAATAAGACCCGCCTGGCTTTTTTTATTTTAGCCACAATTTCCTCTTCCAGCATCATTTTTGACTGAGCTATAGAAATATGCAATTGTGTTTGCAGACTTTGATTCATAGCCTCATTTCAGCTTAAAAACCAATGAAATTTCGCGGATTTAGTATAAACCTATAGGGTTTATAGTCTCACTGTCTCAAGTGCTCGCACTTAAGCCACTTCTGCTATCTTCAGAAACATACACTGACTATTTTGTTTGAACTTGTCGTCCTTCTGCACTTGCCCCCGGCATACTCCATGTATCCTCACTCCCCCCTCACCGCCCCGGCACCCGCGCGGTCTCGTGCTGAAATTGCACTCATTATTAAATTAGCGTGACCTTCCATTTGTCAGCCTTTCATGTATTATGCTCATTTGCCGCGGCTGATTGTGGCAACGTGTGGCGCCACTGAGCCCGCTGAGCCCGCTGAGCCCGCGGTGATTACGTCTTGGACAGGAGCTCGTAATACATGCCTCTGTGAATATTATAGAAGGCAGGAATCTAAATGGAAGATCTGATCAATAATAAGTACATAACTTACAAGACCAGTTTCTATAGTGGCCATTCTACTTTCGCAAAGTCTCAAATTTATAATCGAGATTTCAAGTTATTTAGTTTAAAAGTAATATTTATCAACTTGATTTTAGAGGAACTTACTCGTTTGTGTTATCTCCAAAATATAGTGAAACATCCAGCGTATAAATACAGAGAGAAAACTACGTACTTCCATACCACACTACAATGTCTGTTTTCAAGATGACAGACATCGTGCTGCAGATCGCGTGCGCCCGCGCAGCGTGCTTCGACAAGCTTTGTGCGCGCGTCCACGCGAGCGCGACTAGTGCTGCTGACACGTCGGGTCCAACCGCTACAGCAGCTGTGCCAATGCACAATTGCAATGTATCTGACCACTACTACCACATAAGAACTTACGGTCGACAAACATATTCCGAAAAATATTCAAAGGCAATGCATATCTTTTACCTTTTGAACGCCATTGTCACAAGCGCATGCCCTAGACACCAACTACACAAACATGTAACGTAAAATGAGTGACCTGGAGTGATTATCCGCACTGAGTGACAAAGATCTAAATATTAAAAACGGGTCGCGGAGCAAACAATAAATAAAACTGGACACCGATCGTGCTCTAGCGCCCAATAAACTAGCCACAAACAAGTTCTCGAATGAAGTTGCAATGTCTTGCCAAGCTCAAACTATCTCCGTCCACAGTAGGTATAAAAACAGTGTGCCGGTAGTTAGTCGCACGATAATTACGCGACTGGTAGCAATAACTCGCAACTTGCGAGCCGCCGTCATGTTGGCACGTTTTAGTTTATCACCGACCGAGCTCGAAGCTACTAGTTGCCGCTCCACTGCTGATAATATAGGTGATTTAAGAAGATTGGGAAGTAGACAGCGATGTGGGAGGATAAAATATTTTAAGTTGATTTGTAGTTTGATTGCAAGTTGTCATGATTTAAAGTACTTTTAATAAACATACGAGTACATATAGTGTTTAGTTAGCACCTCCTTTTCGAGATCAATCCATTTAAATGCCAATTGGACTTGTATGGCGCACCGCACAGCAAATTAATTGAAACTATGGGATACGTCAGGGTTCTCCACATACACGCACACACGTGCCACACACGCTCACATACACACACAAACATACCGTGCTCAGTAGGACGGCACCGTCGCCGGTGTCAAGCCACGCGTTCACTACGCCTCCTTTACCTTCTGCTAATTAAACGGGATCCATGTGTGGCGCACAATGGTCGGCACACTCCGGCACGGCACCAGCACGGCACACGTCGGCAGCGGCACAACGGCAATTAATTGATTGGAGCGCCGGTAGTTGTTTGTCTGAGCCTTCGTTCCGCTATACGTCGTCATTACCATAATAGAGAGTCGTACGGCTAATGTGCGCCGATGTGCGCCGATGTGGCGGCAGTTCGGTTAGGCGAGCGTCCACGTGACGCACGTGAACCTAAATAAAGACCTACGATCCAGTAAATGTCTCTGAAAATTATCTTAACTTGCAAACATTTAGATTGCCAGAAATATTGAGTGGAACGATGATCTCAATCAATTCAAGATTCTTAAAAATAAAACGTAAAATAAATTGTAACGGGATCAAGAAATCTCTAAAACCATCAAATAGAGATTTATTTTGTCACAAAGCACCCATCCCATCGTACTGCAATATCGACGAAGAAGATACAAATAGAGGAAGCAACTAAAAATGAGTTGTTTTTTCTCGCAGTACGTGAATAAATTGCTGACGTGTACAGTCAGCATCATTTAAAAAAAAAAAAAAAAAAGTTTATTTCATCAACTTATACGTCTTACATAATATGTGTGTCTTACATTTAAGTATGTATGTTTTTCTGACTCGCGTCTTACAATCTCTTGTACGGTTTTAATAGATAATAGCTAAAATAGTTGCGTTCATTGTTAGCGCTGGGACAGATGCCTCGTTTGTTAGGGCCTACACGTGTAACTTAGCAATGACTACATGACAGAGTTCACTGGCTCCTTGACTCTCTCTGAGTACCTACATTATACTCGTTTTAGATGTACTTGAGTTAATTTGGTTCAGACGCGGACCTTCAAGTGTCGAGTGTGGCACGTGCTTGCCAATCTCGTGGTGGCGGCGAATAGATTATAAGACCGTAGCGTGTATTTTAGCTGATAATTTGTGCCAAGTTTGGCTCCCCACCGGGTTCAGTCGGTACCTACACGGAGTCTGTACAAGACTCAAGTAATAAGAAACAAATCTTTAACATGCTCATATAAGTTTTAGAGGAGAATAAATCAGCTCTGTGTGAACTAATTAACTGCTTGAATTTAGTTAAAATTAGCTTTTGTAAATTAGTTAGAAAGTATAATACATGTTAACAGGTTATAAGCTCCTATGCTCCTAAGCTTCAAAGTTTTTACATCAGCAAAAAAAATGGGGCTAGTGGGCTTCAATTTTTGTTTTGAGTAAATGTACATGCCGTGGTTTTTCGCACAATTGCTACGTTTTGTCAACGCGCCAGTAGATTGCATGACTCATACCCGCGACAGATGACCAACAGCTACAACACGCTTTTGCATAACCGACCTATGTACAACGGACCTACCATAACTGGATTCCTAATGTTCATGACCGACCTCGACATGTAGCACGTAGTACGCTACGACACGTAGCTGAAGCGCGTAGCATCGCTCCTCTACGACGCGTAGCTGAAGCGCGTAGCATCGCTCCGCTACGACGCGTAGCCGTATCATGAGTGTATCAGCTACACGGCTTTCAAAATCAAAATCAAAATCAAAAGTCATTTATTCAAATTAGGCTGATAATCAGCACTTTTTGAACGTCAGATTACAAGAGACAGTCCCACAAAAACGCCCTGCCCTTCGCCACTTCCTAGTGTTTTAGCTGGGAAGAAGAAGTGGCGGAACAAACTCCCCAGCAACACATCTGTCTGTCAGGTTAGAAGAACCAGATTTTATACAATTCCGATTATCACAATAAATTATAAAGAAAAAAAATAAGAAATAATTCATTCATTGTCACTTGTCAGCTAGCAAACACCAATTATATATAAAAATTAAAAAAAATTACTCAATTCTAAATAATAAATTCACCAGTCTAACGGGTGTGCCCGCTTACATGTGCAGTGAAGAAGTATCAGGTAATAAACTAGGACCATAGTGCAAAAGAAATAAGGTAAGCATAAAAAAGATTTACCAATAAAAGTTACAATATATATATATATATATATATATTCAGTCAATGCTCGATGTCACTACTTAACCACATGTCAAAAAATAAAAACACACAAAATGAAACAAGTATTTAAACAAAAAAAAGTAAAAATATAAAATTACATGACGAAGACATGTAACGTATCAATAAGCTAATTTGTCGAAAGAACATGAAGAGAAAAAAAAAAATAATAATCGTCTTGAGTTCAACACAGTGACCAAGTATGCTTATCGTGTAAATAGTCGTTTATGGAATTTTGTATAAAGGGACTTTATTATGATAGTATGAGGACTTTATTATGAAGTTTGCATGTTTAGAATGTACCTAAACTATTTAATGAAACTGTTAGTTTTCAATATACACTAATATATACTATGTATAAAATAAACTAGTAATAGTTTTAGTGATTTTTTACCATAATGTATGGAGCATATTTAATGTAATAATCCAAGTTGCTGCATTTCCTATATTTTTGTTATATTTAATGTATTGTTAATGTTTTGTAACAAAGTCGTAACATTTTGTAAGTGGCCAACAAAAGTTGTAAATAAGTTGTAGTAGGAGCAGTCGTCACTCGAGCTAGTTCAACGTCGACAATAGCTGGCATCCACATCAAGTGAAACAAAGTTGGGGACGTTACTCGTGTTTTACTAACATGCTAATGTGTTGTGAATTAATTATATCTCTGCTACTACATTGTAATACGTATACGTGTAGCTCTAGGAGATTTTATTGAGTAACACAGTTATAAAGCGGGGGTTGACAGCATACATCATGACAAAATTGAAATTTACTTTTTAACCGAATATTAAAACAGTCCTTTTTTTAAAAGGCTACATTTGGAATTACTATGTTAGTTTCTACTAGTTATAAATGTTCAACCAACAGATAGTACATTAAATATTCAAAAGTAAGTAATACAAGACAGTCCTGTTACCAGTCATTCACATCGTCGCACTTGGCACCACACTCTTGTGTCGGCTCCTGAACAGAGCACACTCCGCCGGAAATAGACCTGTCAATGTTGATGACGATCCTGTACCCTGCCCCCGTACCCCCCGGTTGTGACGTCACGGGGACCGGAAGTGCGTCAATCAAGCCGTCAGTAATGTCTGCCCACTTGGTATTATGTAAATCATCAATGATAATAGTTGGCGATACTGCTAAAGTGGATTGCACGTTAGTAGTATCTATTTGACCTTGATCCTGCTGGCCTAGCGTAGTACGCAGGATCAACAGAGTATGAGATCAATTTAAACTGGTTTTATTACCACTGTATGTTTTCGACTTTATTGAATGACTGAATGAGCAGTTTAGTCATAAGAACACGAAAACCTTTTGAACAGTACTTAAAAAAAAAACCCTTGTAATTAAAAATAACTTTACTCTGCTGCATCTAGCCGACTGCGGAATGTATTAAGGTACATTCAAATTAAGAGAAATCTATGTACGACTTCGCCTGTTTGGAAGTCAGCTAACTTTTTGCCAAATATTTAAATCTATACAATATTTAATCCGTTCAGTCGTTTTTTTTTGTAATAGACTAACAAACGTGCATCCACATAAAGTTTCGTATTTGTAACAGTAATAAGATAAAAAGTACAATAGTGTTGTACATTCAGCTAATCATCGCTCCGTGCGTCTGACACCAGCTCTGACGAGATGTCCCTTAACAGAGCATCGAAGCGCGCGCACAGCGAGGCAGGACTGGACTGGCAGGGCTGGAGCGCTGCTGACCCAATACCCTACTTATGTGCCAATGTAACACGACCTCACTGGATCAATTACTAATATATCTGTTATATACACAATTTATTCTACCCAAACATTTACTAATTAATTTGTTTCTTAAGTATTTAGTTGCAGCTCGTTAGACTGCAAGACCGCAAAATTGTTAGAACAATAGGCAGATGATGATGAAGTCGACACAGTTGACGCAGTGGCCTCGACTGTTGCGCTGCGGGTCACGGGTTCGATTCCCGCACGGCACAAATATTTGTATGGCCTATAGATAGTTGTTCCGGATCTGGCTGTTTGTGTATGTGAGTTTAATGTTTGTAAATGCACCCACGATACAGGATAATTTCCTAGTGTGGTGCGACGTTTTGAAAAAAAGTTAATGAATAAAAAAGTTACTCAATAAACATCAAACACATTGAAAGCGCCACGCTTCCGAGATTCGGATTTCCTTGCATGACAACGGAATAACATTTAAAAATTCTGAAATTGGACCCGGATCACGCTCTACGATAACTTGGTAAACGCGGAGGATAAAGAAATCCCTATTATCTATACAAAGTTGTATGCATGTAGGTATATCGAGACTTAGCTCGCATATTCGGCCAGATTAACGGATTAAGCAACTTTATGGAAACTCCCTCGCTATTGGACGATTGAATTTTTTCCTCAGTTTAAGTTTTAAAGGCAATTAAGTGCACGTGGACTTTAGAGGATGACTCGCCGTCTCAAATACACTCGTATTAAAGTGGAGATAAAAGAAATGCAATTGTTTTTTATTACTTGGATTAAGAGAGCTTCAATTGGCTTATTATCGGATTAATGTTAGGCATACATTAGCCAGGCCAGACCGGTCGTTGGGGCGATACACGGAAAGCGGCAGTACACGTCTTTCAGTTGAATGCAGCTGGTGCCGAACATCCAGATGTCTCTCACAACACCGCAATGAGTCACGCAGATATTATAAATACAATATCACCAAAGCAATTAGTTATTTTCAGTTCATTGGAGGTACTATATGGTAAAGCTCCGAAAGTTTACATGTAACGGGCTCCGCTGCGATTAATTATAACTACACATAATTATTCGGTAACTAATGGTTCGCATCAATTCAAAGTCCTAAATACTACTATTCCCGTTTAATCAGCAAATAGTCGGATATTTCTCTTGCACCGTAATATCGGTATATTTGTAGACTCAATGATCACAATGAACTGCGGTATTTTTCGGGATATGTATAAGCGCTGGCATTAGTTCGTTGAAATGGTAAAGATATTGAATGTAAGTATTTATCTGCCAACCAAGTTCGAAGTACTTGTGTTGTGAATTACACGTATGCGAAAGTTTACTTCTTTTTTCGGTCACTTAAATGAACAGTTCTTGATTACCTAATATTTGGCACCGTTGTGCACTGTAAGGTAAAGTTGAGCAGGTCGAGCATTCGTCCTGTACTGGCGACTGAAGACATTCTTACATTGTCACAGCAACTGTTTAAGTGATTCTAAGACGATTTGTGTTTTATTGAATTATCGCCGGTCTCCATATAATTATAATTTATCAATGCAGAGTGTAGATTAATTTCATTCATGTCAATAACAAATCAACAGAGCTGCTTAGAAATGTTACTCAATATTCTTTTAGCTGCACATTTACTCATAGTTGTATATATAACCTATTTCACCAATTTTCTAAATTATGGCATTCAACAGGCTCGCCTGCGCCGCGAAGTACGAGTCAGTGTGAGGCGACAAAGAGCCGCGCATCAAACTCGCGCTAAGTCGAACAACTTAGATTACTTACCTGCCTCCTCCCCCCACCGGCCGCACCCCTCTCTCCCCCACAGACCGGAGGTATCGTCTCAAACTTGTGTAGTTATGAGAAGCGACGTGATGCTGCTTGGGGGATCAAATGCAACACTATTGAGAGCTAGCGAACTTGATAATGAGCACTATATTGTGTTTCATAAATTATTATAGCTGCAAATTCTTAGCCAGTTTATATACGTACGTAGGAAACTCTCTCTCACTTTGACTGGTTCCAGTTAAGACAAGTCGACACCTATCGGTGAAGGTAAAACAGTTTCACACTTGGTATGCATTTGACTTGCCTGTACTACAAATATATATCGTTTATATTGGACTCGTTAGTATCAAAGTGTCACTATCAAGCCAACCTGTGAACGATGTGTAAGTTTGCCTTCAGCTCTTTTTGACATCCAAAGTAAATATGCAATCAAAACAAAACACTCGACCATCTACAAAACAGATATGCAATACAGATCATTTATAATGACTTGCAAACAAATTGATATGTACTTGTTTTGCCAACTCTTGAAAAAGTTGCCCACTACAGTGTATCGTCAGTAACAAAACTACACGTTCAGCTAATAACATAACATGAGCGTTAACTTGCAGCTCTGCTGTCTCCCAACTTTTATGTACACTCCAGCAGTAACAGCTTATTCGTGATTATTACAAGTTTTGTTAACAAACGTGTTGTTGTTCACAAATAAACTGGAATGCTTGGATGGTTGATGTTCTAAAGAGATACAATACTATGGCGCTCAGTCAGTTTCTAGCTAGTTACAGTACGTTGTCATTCGTGGTCAACTAAATCAATATTGTTCTAGAATAGGATAGAAAAGGTTCTAGCATTCAATGACACACTGCAGAAAAGCCTAGTCAGAATCAGAATTTCGTGCTTAAAGGAATGTTCGTGTGTCGATACCGAGCATAGTGCAAAGCGCACAGTAACGTGCAACAGCGTAGTGCTGCGGAGCTGCCGACACAGGCCGCGCGATTGTCTCTTACTGCACAACGGCGGAGTATTCCTCGCGCTTGATATCTTGATCCGCGGGTATTCATGGGGTGCACAGTGATCACTTTAATATTAGGTAGAGGATTTTAGAAATTCTAATAAGAATTGTTATCTATACTTTTTAATATTATAAAGAGGTAAAATTTGTAAGTTTGTAAATTTGTATGTAGGGGGTAATCTCTGGAACTCATAATCCAATTCTAAATTCAAATCAAATCAATCAAATCAAACCATTTATTTCAATTATACGATTACAGGCACTTTTGAATGTCAAGAAACAAAATGAATCTACAGTCCCGGTCACAAGGCATAATAACTTGTGAAAGTAAGACTGTAGTTTTAATTTTTTTTAACTGGCAGAAAGCTACATTATTCCTGAGTGCTATAGGCTATAAATTGTTTCTATTACATGTATATTAACCGCGCTATCGCAACTTTTGTCTAGCAAGTCGGAAAAAAATCCCTCTTAAAACAGAATTGTTTGCGTGCGCTGCCTAAACAGTTGCTTAAATTTAAAAACAATGTATGGCTACCTGGTTCGTCTTTATTATTTCTACAAAAAAGTCCGCGATACCATACTCTATCTTCTATATTTTATCTTTTGTACTTCTTTTATTGAATTAAAAAAAAAATTCGGCATACTTTGGTTGATAATTTGAGCAACAAAATATTAATTCTTATAACAATA
Organism: Ochropleura leucogaster; assembly: GCA_958449745.1. Taxonomy (NCBI): domain Eukaryota; kingdom Metazoa; phylum Arthropoda; class Insecta; order Lepidoptera; family Noctuidae; genus Ochropleura; species Ochropleura leucogaster. Next base: position 18,435,601 of record OY288213.1, on the reverse strand, counting down.
AATTATTTATGTATCACAAGAACATCATACAGATAATACAGATTTGCCATTATTGGTCATACAATTTCGGACATAATATAAAATTACTAAAACGTAAAATGCCCCTAGCATAACTTTCATTGTGCAGACGTTTTACCTATTTGCCCATAGATGGCGTTCTACAATTACGTTATTTTTCTGAATCGCGGTGTTAAGACTTTCCGTGGATTGATGACCCTCGAATTATTATGCCCACGTTCTAAATATTATATTACATGTCAGTTGCTAAATGGTTTCGGTTGATTCGTTCGTATGGTTGTTGTTGTTGATAGATACCTTATAATCGAAAATATCGTAATTTCGTTGTACGTTTGTTTTGTATGTTCGTAGTTCAGTACTTCGTTCTATCCGTCTATCGTAATAATCGACACGAGTTATTCGATTTCACGATTGTTTTCAGTTTTATTTTGTAATACGTAATAAAGCCATTGTTTAGTCACTGAATATTTTGCATGACTCATTTTTACACGTCATTCGAAACAGTGTTTCCCGTACATCGACATTTGCCTTTTTTTTGCGGATGGAAAATCATCAAATAACTTCCATCGCACTTAGCGGAGCGCGGGAGTGTCACACTTGTACCGACTGAAACCCACTCATGTTCCTTCTATTGCATTTCATGTTCCGGGCCTGCGGTATCTCTTTCGAACTTGGCCCTGGCAAGCTCCTCTGGTGTGCTGACAAATTTTTGAGGCGCGCGTGGAACACTAACGTAGCGTCGACACGGCGTCTTCATTTGGCTGCCTTATTAAGCGACTTAAAAAAGGAGGTTCTATTTTCGACCGTATTTTTTATGTATGTTCACCGATAATTAATTCTTTGCTTATTCTAAGGTGGACCCATATCAATTTTATTTATATTGCTTGGGTAGTTTATGAGTTATCGTTTATCCTTACTAATATTATAAAACGAAAGTTTGTTTGTTGCGTCTTCACGCGTCAATGGCTAAACCGATTGATGAATTTTGATACAGAGATAGTTGGGACCCTGGAGACGGACATAGGATAGGATATTATTTTTTTAAGTTGGTAATGAGGGAGAGAGAGGGAAGAAAAGGGAAAACTTACCTTTGCTATTACAATCAATAAGGCGCTTGGGCAACAAGGTAGCAGGTACCTGCAAATCAGGAAAGGGAACTGTGTTAACCCGAATTCAAAGCTAGTGAAAAGCTAGTTTCATATAACAATGTGGTTGCCCATCTGCGCAACAACATCTGAGCACACACATTTGTATGTACTCCTATTTGCACATTACTCATACGAATAGGATACAAGATTGAATTTTTGGAAGCGGTACCGATAACCACTATGCCAATAAGACACTTATATACTGGTCCTTTTTTGAATATCATAGAATGCAACTGGGACTTTGTAAATGAAGAGAAAACAAGTAATATTTTGTTACTCTCACTACTAGAACAAAAGTATTAATAGTGACGATGCACAGGATGACAGAGCGCTAACCGGGACAGTTTGCAAGCGTCCATACAAAGTGATGACGATGGCTTCCTAAACAGTCGGCCGTTAACGCACTAACTGCGTCGATCTGAGTCGAACTGTCCGACATTACACGCCCGTAACGACGCCCCGTGATATGCCGAGCGCCGCCGAAGCCAATGCCGAAGCCGACGCCGACGCCGACAGCCGAAGGCCGAGCCTGGCGCGGCGCCAGCCGACTGCAGCAAACTCAACTTTTTACATCGCCGATTAGTTACTCAAAGTGTTACACAAAAACGGCTCGCTTGCTAACTGGCGCGCTTTCTTTTTGTGAGACATTTGTGACGTCAATTGACACACGTTATACATACAAAACACACACATTCGTAGTTGGGTACCAGGGAGCTAGTTGCCTAAACGACTTGGATGCAGGACTTAAAGCTCGAAGTGAGAACGAAGCTCACAAAAAAGCTAGCCTCGCACACTGTATTGTGTAGTACTGCGCTGTGGTACGGACACGGTGGCGTTATCAGTAATGTGCGTTAACTCTTGCACTGTATTATTGTTCTGATAGTAGTTTAGGGGTTCTCAGGATCTCATAATACAGGTATGTTCAAATTGTTCGATGAGGTTTCAAATAATTAAACACTGTTATCAGATCTATTTTGTCATATACAGTGAAATAGCTTAATATCTCTCTTATTTGCATGGAAAACAATATTGATTTTGGGTAACTACTAGATCTGAAATCACAAAGAATTAAAGTATCCACAAATTCTGGCAAAACACCGGTCAAGCTGGAACAGGAAGATATCTAGCGATAACATTATTACAAAAAGCATTTTCCGTGCACCTGCAGTGTTGTGGCTGACAGAGACCAGTCGCAGCAGGCGGCGGCGAGGAGCGCACACTAGTGCTACAAATGTCAAGTAGTGCTAATAGTGACGCATGGCACTTAGTTAGTGCCCAGTGTGCAGTCAAGAACAGAATCACTGATTTAAATAGTTCCTATTAATATTTACTCCTGAAAATTATATCAAAATGTTTGTGTAGTAATTTTGCGTTATTTCCCATACGGAAAACGTTACATGAAAAGAAGATAGGCAGTTTAGGTAGGTCCACGGACACAGTTAGTTCTATGAATAGTGTCAAAAATACCTCAGAGTCCCAAGACGTGGTCAAGTGGAAGCGACTAGCCATTCGCTCTAAAAAGATCGGTTGAAACACACGCACGGGTTTATACGGATACAGCTGTATGCACTGACACCTTTATTGCCGTGCCAACAACGAGGTAGTACATCGACGGCACGGCACGGCAACGACGCCAAGCGTTGCGCCCGCTGGACACCCGTTTAAAATAACACACAGAGAGACCAGTCGGTCTGCTCACGCCGTTTTACTAAGCAACTGCATCCAAATACTTTAACCTTATTTACTTCCACTAAGGGTGGTAGTGAGCGCACGTTTAAAGTTGTAAGCTGTTAATCCGCGAGCACGGACTAACTGCGTAATTATGCGGTCGCGGTGCCCGGGGTTATGTTTTTATTTTGGGCTAAAGCATTATAAATTCCTTAGAATTTTCTCTTAATGTAAGATTTATCTGGCCGCCATTACTGTCAACGCTCCGGTTCATGTCGCCGGCGACTGATTAACACCCAGACGTTCGTCACAATATATAAACTAAGCTATCTACCCACTTTGTTATTTTACGTTTCGGTTGATATATCAAAGTTTTGTATTTGGCTAAGCGGACTAAATATTGGGAAAAAGCTGTATTGACTTTTGTGTATGATAACATTCTGGTTTGTACAAGCTAGCGGTATTTGGTTGATTTATTTTTTTATTTTAACGCACTTTTTTTCTGAGTGATGATTGTTCGAAGCTCCAGTGTCATTAGGTCGGTGTGTAACAGCCGCGCGAGTCGCCGATTTCCATTCGAACGGCATTACGTTAAATGCGCTGCGATCTGCATTTCCTTAGCTAGTTAAGTCAGAACCAAAGTGGATGAAGCTCCATAAATCATGTACGTATGTAATCAGCCGCGTTGCCTGGCACCCGTCCAACTGCATACCATCGGAAACTTTACGCTGCTCTTCGATTCGACATTATTTTCTTATTCGTTTTAATAGTGTTCTTTAGTTGGCGTCACACAATTTATGTTTTAAGAATGGGGACAGAGCGACGCGTTGCGCGTTAGTGCGTGCCAAACAGCGACGGATTTTAGCGTTAGTATCTGTTTAATTACTAGGAACATTTGTCATGCTCATATTCCATGTGGGATTACAAACATGAGCTAATGTCTAGGCATTACGTGTAACTGACCGCGATGTGTGGACGACAGTACTGCTTGCTCCAATAATAACAAATAGAAAGGTCGTAACTAAATAACTAAAATAAAAAACAGCTTTTGACAAGATCGATCACGAAATTATGCTTAATAAAATTGCATTTAACAGAATCCGCCGAAATCTATTGCGTTGGTTTATGTCGTATATTGAAAACCATTCACAAGGAGTCGTGGTTAACGGTCACTTGTATTCTTGTGTACGCATTACTTGTGGAGCTTTGAGGGGCTCAATTCCAGGTTCACTCTTGTTCATCATTTACATAAATTATATTAAAAAAATGTTTTATGGATGCAATATTTTGTAATCTTTTATGCAATGCGCGCTGTGAACGCTTGCTTTTTATTTCAAGAGGACTTGGATTGCATCTTGGTATCCCCAAGTGTCATTAGGTATAATTTAGCAAAAATAAAAGTAGAGTTAATTTTAGGAACCCTTTTAACTAACAGTAAATTAACTTGATTAAGAAGGTTCGTCATAAGTTTCTCCGTACTATGTATGTCATAGAACCAAGTCTCTTGTCCTATAGCCAGTTACTCTATAAGTACAAGCTTGTCAGCTTGGAGAATAGACGCAAGTATATGGAAGTTGGCGCTGGTACTCTGTTTAGGGTAAATCTTTGTCAAACGAAATCTGTCCTTCGATGCCCTTATTCATAGAATAACAGCTAATATCTTATAGACATAGATATATTTGTATGCTCAAAATCCATTAAATCAAATGTTATAACATAATTATTGTAATTGAATTGTATCTAAACTGTACTTGAATTGTAATTCTATTGTAAGGAATCTTTACTATTTTTCAATTAAGTAATCTATTTATGTGAATTTATTTTAAAAGTTCTATTGGAATTGATTTTGTTATTGTTCATCTAGTGGCAGCTTATGTGCATAACGTTGTTAATCTGTGAATAATGTAGTGAGTTGCGCAACATTGTGTTCGTAATGTGTTACTTTTTAGTTATTTATATGTTGTGTGTGTTTCCCTAAATAAATAAAATAAAATGATTTTTTTCATTTCTATTTCATTAGGTTTAGTTTTTGTGTTACAGCTACTATCCTTAAATGTTATACTTTGATTTACATTTTAAATTCAGTATTTTTATTTATTTAAAGAGAGTGGTTCTATTTACTGTTCTTGATTTAGTCACTCAAAATAATGAAGGCATCAGGGCAAGTGGAATCCACATAATTATTATGCTCATTACTTTTGAACGAGACCTCCTTGACGCCATTATAGATGATGTTCTAATGAGGCAGGGATATATCGTATCATAAATTCATTCAGCTTTAAAAAATTTCAACAAAATAACTTTACGTACCTATTTGATATATTAGAATACCTTAGATTTGGTGTAACACAGTACCTGCTACCTGCAGTTTTTGCTTTAGCGTCTTATTGATTTGTAATAGCAACGCTAAGTTTTCCCTTTTCTTCCCTCTTTTTCCCTCATATCCTACTATTTTATTTTTAAATGTGTATGGCCGTCTTCTGGTTCCCAACTATCTCTGTACTAAAATTCATCAAAATCGGTTCATCCATTAAAGCGTGAAGATGTAACAAACAAACAAGCTCACTTTCGTTTTTATAATATTAAGTAAGGATGGTAAGGTTTGTGTTCTTAATTGCTATCCTTTACCTTAACATAACTAGGCAAAAACACATGTTACATACAAAAAATGTTTTGGTTCACGCACACACGTGAACATTTACTGTAGAGGTCATTAATGTATGTACATGACCAATATTTCTCAAGATAAATATGCAAATGTTAGTAGTCCTTGGGGACGTTTAATTTACTTAGAAACACTTAGCACACTATTCACATAAACATTATAATAGCTGAAGTATGAAATATCCTACTACTCTTTTAAGTTCATTTTTGTTAAGAACTGTCGACTTTGCTATTGATTCATGCATTTAGTCACGAATCAATAGCAAGGTGGCGAGCGCTGAGCGGCTTAGCGACTGTCCGGCAGATTAGCAAAACAGTTAGTTTGCGGAGCAGTGGCACGCGGTGCGAGGCGTGTGCGTGGCAGGTGCGGGGCGGCTGCGTGGCGGGTGCGTGGTGGCTGCGTGTTTGTACAGCCAGTGAGTTACGCGTGTGTGTAAACCGCAAGGTGGTGTATGCGATTGAGGCGCGCTCTGTTTGTGAACTGTAAACTATTATGTTATTGCAGATTCCAAGATTTACACGTGTGAGCAGCTGTGACTAGCTGTGGGCTGCGATACACAACACTCATTTGTTTACACTTATACACTTTAATATTTGAGAAAACATTAAGGCTGTGCTTGTGACGTGTTGAGAATCAATCGGAGATTGATTGTTTACATGAACTTGGAATTGACTTTCTTTTTATTACTAAAAACTAGTTAAACTTTGATTTAAGATTGAGTAATTAATCAAACATTTTATTAGCAATGAGCAAGGTTTTGGCACCAAACTTACAAACAAAAGAAATTTTCGAACATTAATTTTCGTAATGTGTATATTTCGAAAATAAATGTATTGACAACTATTGTGAGAAATATTATCCACATATCAAGATGACCCAACAATCTATACTTTAATATTATAAAGCTGAAGAGTTTGTTTGTTTGTTTGTTTGAACGCGCTAATCTCAGGAAGTACTGGTTCGAATTGAAAAATTCTTTTAGTGTTGGATAGTCCATTTCTTGAGGAAGGCTATAGGCTATATAACATCACGCTACGACCAACAGGTGCTGAGCAGCGTGGGTGAAACCGCGAGGAACAGCTAGTGGTTGTATAAGTCTTTGATATCGATTTACAGATTAAAGATATTTACATTTTAAACTCCTTATCTCAATCGTTATTTCATACAAAGAGTTTTAATTGATTAGGCTTACGGGAATTTCGTTATTCAAAATAAAACCTGTATAAAATAATAAATAGCTGTATCATCACATATAATACAAGTATTTTATAAGGCAAAAACCTCTAGTGAATCAAGTTTTCAAAATAGGCTAACTTAGCCTTCATACAGAAATTCTAGTCTCAAAAATCAGTTACGTAAGGATTTGCAGTATTAGTTAATAAGCTACCTACATCTGACAACATGCGTAATCTTTTTAGCGTAAAACCTCCTAAGTTTTTACGTGTAATTTAATTTTGATCTTTTTTTATTTTTTTCTCTTCTGTTACCTATAGCCTAATAACATTGTATTTTTTGTAAATCAATACATCATTATTATCGTTTTCTGTGATTGGCAACTGTATAAGTCCAATAGTAGATATAATTTTATTTTTTAAGATATTCTTTATACAGAAGCTTGGTGACGTTTGTAAATAAATGAAAAATCTCCTAAATCTTTGGTAAGTACAAAGCAAATTTCACATGTGCATGTACATATATGTGGATATCCGTTATGAAATGTTTTGTTTTATTTAATACATACTCAGTACTCAGTTAGGGTAATATGTTTGTTTTGTTTGGCTGATCATACTGAGACCATTTCATTAAATTGACCGATAGAACAAAAATTGTGTTTTGAATAAACGTAATTGATAAAATCAACTGATTTGATCAATCTGCTTCATTTTTAAGCAAAACCATCTTGATCAGCTTGGAAGCACGATATAATGAAACGCGCTGACTGCAGTGGGCGGTGCATAGTGAGTGGTCATGTTAGAGTATCCTGCGTGCTCGGTGTCAGGCATGAGCCAATGTTACACGCGTCAACACGTGACCCGTGCACGTACGTCACGCGCGTGTCTCGCTGTGCCGATGACACCCGCACAAATCCATTGTCTATATGATATCCAAAAGATTTTATTGTAAACTGATCTGGATATTGTGTATCGTTTTCCTTACTGATGAAAACTTGCAAAAAACTCAAGTGACAAATTAAAGGATAAAAGGAACTCAAACAATACTCGTTGTATTGCATTTCTGAATACAAACAACCGTTGCGAAAAGCCGAAAAAAATGTACAAACGAACATTTTTATCCGCAACTGCAACACACTTGTTAAAAGCGCGCCGCACCCGGAACGGATATAACTCTGTTTGAAAACAATAATAGTAAATCTAACGTGCGAGTTAGCGCAATCCGTCGCGTCGCTCGTACCGGTCGCAGAGCGGTCGCACCGGCCGGATTGTCGCATCGCATCGCATCGTACTACACACGACACGATTTATCGCCGCACTTAATTACCTTGGCGACGCGCGACAACCTGCCCGCACGTGCTATATCGCGCGCTTTGTTACGTGCGCTTCTGTTTTGACTCGCACTTTGCTAGCGATGTATTGTACGCCGGGACGAGGATCGCTGTGTCTACGCTTCGAAATATGGCGCAGATACGTGACTTCAGTCTTTGAAACGCAATTAACCGACTTTTTAAAAAGGAAATATGCATTTCATCAGCTTTATTTTAACCGACAACCTGAAAAAGGAGTTTCTCAATTCGTCGCAAAGGTTTTTTTTTAAAATAAATCCGTTTTAAAAAGAACAACATAAATAGTGTAAAATAATTTATGGAAATCGGTGGCAAAAAAGCCAACGAAACCAACAACAGTCACCGACTTCCGGAAGTAATGTTATTTTCCACTTTTTAGTTATGTTTTTTGGAAATCGGTTTTTATAAAATGATACTGATAAATACCGAGAGATCCGTACAAACTTGCGACATAAACAGCCATATCTTTGGACTGTGTAGACTCAGAGGGTTTTTACAGCAAAGAAACCACAGAGAATATGGTTTTAATTTTAACTCGATACCTCCAGCCATTCCCGAGATAAAGGGTCTTGACAAACAGACAGGCGAAAGGCAGGGCGTTTTTGTGGGACTGTCCTTTGTAATGTGACGTTCAAAAAGTGCTGATTATCGGCCTAATTTTAATAAATGACTTTTGATTTGGGTTCCCTCTATCTGGCAGAAACTTGATGCTCCGAAATTTATTTGGCATAACACACTTAGCATAATTTTCTTTGAACGAACATTTTAAAGGCATAAAATTTATTTGGTATAATTATCGTTTGGCATAATGTTTAAAACTTCGAATTAACAATGGCATACTTTTAAGATGGCAGAATTACATTTAGTATAATTACGATTCGCAGAGTTCAAATTTCGCATAATATATTATTTGGTATAATTTCACTTCGCATACTATGCAGACGGTAGTAATGGCTAGGTTAGGTTAGGTTAAAACTGTGACCTCCTACGCACGAGCCGAGCGAGCGAAGCGAGCGGTGCCGCGGCAGCGGCCGGCGAGTGCCAGAAACGACTTGCGTTAATAGAAAAAAGAGATTGTTTTAAGTAGGTTACCTGGAACTGAACTATTTAGATTAGGATACCTAAATACTTATTGAATTCAATGACATTATCTCAAATTCAATTAAACAATAACTAAAATAAATGACATTACTTTAAAGAAATAATTAATCAAAATAAATGACAACTTATAATGACAAAGATGACCCTAACTATAAACTTTTTACGATATGACAATTCTGCCGTTTAATGATCATCGATATAAAAATATTATGCCAAAAGACGATTCTGACTGTGAACTTTCTGCGATATGATGTTTCTACTTTTTAAATATTATGGATATGAAGTTTATGCCTAGAGATGATTCTGACTTACAAAATTATGAGTTTAGAATGTATGATAAATGAGTGTCTGCCAAACTATTTTCTGCGAAGTGAAGTTTATGCCATCCGTTGTTATGCAAAATAAAATTATGACATAAAAAGTTCTGCTATAAAGGGTGGACCCTTTTGATTTTGGTTTTGACGGACAAGAAAGTGTCCAATAAAAGTTCAGTTTTTTTGTTTTGAGCTAAGAAACTCTAAAACACTGAAAAGTGAAAAATAACTATATATCTAATAACTATCACACATACAAATAACTAAAAATTTTAATAACGTCTGCTTGTCTGTTTTTTTTTTGGAAGTCGGATTTTTAGTGAGCTTTTATATGGTACTTTTATTTATTGCTTGCAGAATGTTTGATGTCGGTGATAAGAGACGTTTTGGGGAAGTTTACCGTATATAAACTGCACTTCATTTGAACACTCAAGTTTATTTTGAACGTTCTTAATTTTTCGGACGTACTTATTATATTTATATTTTAATGAATTGTCTTATAACTTGGAAATTATACTTTTGTGTGAATTTTGGACCTTAATTTTATAAGAATTAAATAATATTAACTCACAGCGTAGCGAAATATAATAAATAAATAAATCAAGCCAGAAATATATTAGCCCCTAGCAAGGTTCCTAGCTCGTAGCAAGGTTCGTAGCTCGTAGCACGTTTCGTAGGTCGTAGCAAGGTTCGTAGCTTGTAGCAAACCTTGTAGCTCGCACCAAGAAGGTAGCGTATCGTAGCGCTAGTAAAGCTTCTACTATTGTTATGGCGTCCTGTATAAGTCTAGAGATCATCATTTCATTACATTCTAAAAGTTAAAGTCCGTCGCCGGAAAGAATATGTATTTGTGCGCGCTAATTTCAAGAGGTACTGAACGTATTTTCTTACGGTTTTCACCAATAGATATCGGAATTAGCTGAGTTTTATTTAAGTCATAATTCAAGAACATAACGAAGATTTCTAGTATTTTGATTGGTCGCAAACAAAATGAACAAGTCGATGATTCTTGACAAGTGTGATGCACTATAACATATTTACTTTCTGGTTTTAGATGTAGAAAAATGCATTCCCTATTGAAATTTATATTAATTTACTCCTGCTCAACCACAGTAAATTTTAAAATCGAGGGTAATATATTAACTGCCGAAAGTTTTTTCAGTTCAAACCTTTTCTTTTCAAACTATTCCAGGCACATTATCAGACATTGCGCGGATTGTCCTAACTGTTCAGTTGAGCGATTTTGTCACGTGTGATATAAACTTATATATATTATAGTAAGGTTACTTACTTCTCAAGAAATAACTAAATACATAAGTTTTACAGACTCCTCTGCTGCCTCACTATTTCTCACGGTTGATAGTTCCTGAGGTAAGTGCGTACAAACCTGCAATTTTTTCTGATGTGTCTGTCTGTCCGGAGCATACGCTCAGGACAGACAGACACATCCTAGGTACAACTGTCTTCGTATTGTCCCATGAAAACTACTTCAGACGCTCGGTGAACAAAACAGATAGATAATTGAGTACATTATAAGTCATAGTCCGGTCCGGATTAAATTTAATAAAAAACATAAGATTTAGTCCCTAAGTGTCTAGAAACCAGAAAGTTGTATATGCTATATAAACCTCGTTTAAAATACTTGTAGTAACATCGAGTAGTACAAGTACGTCCGTAACATAACGAGCTTGAGCCGACACGCGAAAGGATCGCTATCGGATTGACTCGCTCTTGTATGTACTCTGTGACCAAGTCACCTCTGCTCGGGTGTTGCATGCTGTGGCCTTCGAAATGAGCTTTGTAAGAAAATGCTGCTCCGTGGCTAATGCGATGCAGGTATGCTATCGAAAGCAGACAGCACTAAGCCGCTCTATTAGTATTCAATTCTTGAAATGATTCTTCCTTTTCTGTTTAAGATGAGTATTGGCGCATTATTCTTCATGTGTCACACAGGCGACATATGCAGTTATCCCTCTCTTTAAAACTTAGACACAAAGGTAGTCTTGGTAAGATGTCGATACAAGACCACTCGGCGATGGGCCCCAGCCCTCAGGAGTCGAATCCCATGGGCCACGATGCGGGGCCCGGGGCCCGGGGTCCGGGGCTTGTCGCCTGTCGGCTCGACCGCTGTCAACCGCGACCTGTGTCACGTTGGTTATTGGAACATGTCATAACGACCTCCCGACCGATACGCCTTACGTACCTAACTTTATAGACAGAAGCTTCACTCTACGGATAACTGCGGCGTAGATTCATGCGACTATTAAACTCATGGCTTAATGTCAATTCACCATGAAATCAGGTGACAACCTATCAGGCTATAGGTAAACATTTCAGTTGGCTCCTTTATTGGCAGACATTACCGTGCATGTGGGAAGTTCCCTGCAGGTGTGTACAGACTAAAGCTTCTGTTCTTGCTCGCCATACAACGGCTTCGTCGGCGACACCCGCGGATTAATCAAACGTGCCGATGTTTTATACCCGGCCGGTGGGTGCACGGCGCGTGCTGGGACCACAGTATACTGTTCCCAACTCATGGCGATGGGAATGTTGCTTGGAGGGGAACATAATCGGTTTTATTTAAAATGTAACACTATGATCAAGAAAAAATAAAACATGTAATTAATACTGAACTAAACATGTATCGTTTCTCACTGTAAGAACAAATCAACGGTGAGCTCACCGGCGTCGGTCACGTCGTTGACAAATGTTTACGACATAAGAGTAAATCTTTCTCTCTTCGAGAATAATGAATAGCTATTCAAATACCGTGCGTGTAAATTAAACTGTAATCAATTAGCTAAACATCAAGTATCATTACGCTAATTACAGCCCAGGGGCAGCACAATACATACAAGTGCTGAATTATATCATCGATACAAAGTGAAGAGATCGATCCCTCGCGGTTGCTATGCACCTCCCCCCCCCCCCCCCTCCGGTACAAGAAGGCAGTTACGCAGGGAGTGGCGTGGTGGTGAAGGGGTTATATAATTAATTAATTGACTGAGTGTAAGAAGCCAATGGAGAGCAATCCGAGCCGCTTGTAATGCGACAATCGGCTTCACGAGGATCTGTTGCAGGTAATTTGTTATATTCATCACATATTATAAAATTTAAAACACAAATCCAAGATATGTGTGAACATAGAATAGAATAGATTTTTGTTTTCTCTCAAAAATAATATAATAATAATAATAAATATCTTGGGACAACTCACACACGGCTATCTGATCCCAAGCTAAGCAGAGCTTGTATTATGGTAACCAGACAACTGATATACATACTTATATAATTTATAAATACATACATATTATAGATAAATCACACCCAGACACAGAACAAACAATCATGCTCATCACACAAAGTTTGTCCTGGGTGGGAATCGAACCCACGACCTCCGGCTCAGCAGTCAGGGCCACTAACCACTAGACCAACAGGTCCGTCAAAAAGGTACATTCTTTGGTTCATGTCATATTATGTCAAATCAGACTTGTTACCTTTGTGAGAGCTGGAGTCTATACTGGGTTCGGGACCTGTATGACAGATCTCTAGGATAGGATATGTAACATTACATAAAATATTGCCCGTATGGATCAGTGTAGGCTAGAGGAGTGCCATTAATAGTGTACACTAATGTACAGGCGAAGAGCTGTTTGCCATCAAGCGAACACATGCGAGCTCCTTGCTACTACTCCGAAATGCCTAATGGAAAAACACAATGACACTGCCGATCTGGAAAACTAGTATCAAATTTGAACTGATTAAAAGGATTTAGCCGGATATTTAAAACTCATCTGCGGACTCATATAGTTAGTCCTTTTTGTCCCAACAAGTTAATGATTAAATCCTTGCCAAATGTGATACAATATCACATAATAATAAATGCTGTGGCGCAGGAAAAATATTTCCGATACCACACATAAGTTAGACAGACTCTTCTGTTGCCTTTTGTTTTCTGTTGGAAAACCATCAAATTTGGGAGGAAGAACATCGGGCACAATGATGACACCCGGGCGTTTTCTGTCGCCCGATTATGTTCAGGAACCTCCCGAAATTTCCGTGTGCGGCAGGTGAGGACGCCATGGTTCCTCTCCAGGTACAACTCCAAGAGGGGACTTATCGCCACTATTGTAGCATACCCTGCATGGCGTTGCGATGGTTGCTCTCTCCTTGCCACTATGAAATCGCACCGGAGGTCTGTCTGCTGAGCGGCTATTTGCCGCGGCAGCGGAGTTTACCCTCGATGTAGTGCCTCCGCGCACCTCTAGTTCCCATGGTGAAAATTGAAATGAAAAAAATTGGGCAAGAGCCGCTTGAAAGCAGCCCCAGCCCGCTCGAGTTTGGCAGTCAAGCTCCACAAACTTCCACCGGCTATCAATAATGATTTCCAGGTACTTCGTCATCGACTCGACGCTGATGTGAACCCTTTCTATCGTCAGATGGGATCCCGACGGTGGCACATTCTGAAGGCCATGAAAACACGTGACCTTGGATTTGTGCAATGTCACCTCGAGACACACCTCTTCTGTTGCTCCACTATTCCTGTCCTGAGTTAAGTGCGAAGAAACATCCAAATTGCTCAAAACTATAATATTGTAGTGGGAGCGTGTTTACCTTTAGCGCAATCTTATAATGCATAAAACAATATATGAAATCTGAAGCATTCTAAAATGCTTTGTAACATGAATGGTTATGTGACGAAGTTGTTGCATCCTCCAGAAGTCATCGGCTATAAATGAGTGCTACTTGTGCGACGCCGGGGCGCATCGCTAGTACGTAAGTAAACAAATACGTTACACGTATATTGTTGTTTGATTAGTATGCTAATCGGATCGACTCGCTCACAGTCACGTGTCGTGCTTAATGTCTCTCGTGATTAGAGGACCCTTATGTCTACCTTAATTAAAACATGAGTCAAACTCAATCCTTTAAGCCAACTGGCTCATCTTCATTTTGATCACTGACAAATTATTCTTGAAAATCTATAAATAACCACATACTAGCGGAATTCACAGGTTTGTAGAATATTATTCAAAACCAAATGTTTAAACTAATCAATAAAGGCTGTTTGCCTTATCAACAAGAAGAATTTTCGATCGCATCTCTTAAAATGCGTTCCTTTTCTAGATAACGTGTAAAAAACCGTTCAAAAGGGTGAGTAACTCCGCCGAGGATCATTGTACCATTTGTCATGGCGCGGAGAGGCCCCCAGAGGACACGAAGCCTCCAATCATCAATTTTCCAGTACGCGAGGACTTGGTTGCGATCGTTGCGAACCGCTGCCGATCGGTGCGGATCGGTGCGAATCGTTGCGGTGCGCCGCGCCACGATATAAATTAGAGCCGAGTTATGCGACGTTTTGTACGATCAGCGTCACGGACCACCTGCGCGAATTGTATACGATTTGGGATTTTTGCAACAATAAAATATATCAAATAATTTCGCAACTAATCGTTTTCAAATGTGAGTTATGAAGTTGTTTAATGTAACGGCAATGAAACCTGGATACTTTAATAGCTGTACCCACTAGAGAAATGTTCACAGATAAACTACCTAAATTAAAAGAGCAAAACAATTAAATAAAGATTTACAATGATAAGGTATTGGAAGTGCGTCTCTTCGTTATCAAGTGCCACCTCCAACGTTCAATAACTGTATTATTCAGCGTCAAAGTGCGCAATAAAGATGTCCTCAATATTGAGACAAGTTGGTACCTGTCGGGGCCGCGCCGCGCGCCGGGAGCGAGCGGAGCAAGCGAAGCTCCTAACTCACGGTCTCCACTCCCAAATTAATTAAAAGTCGTTTAATAAAAACAGTAAATTTGCTGTGTATCGTTTTTTCGGTAGCGCACCGGCGCGCCCCAATTATTGGAGAACACGTTTCGATTTAATAAAGCAATTTAGAAAAAGGGCAATTTGCATCGGAATGAGGGAAGGGTTGTCTGGGAGGAAAGAATCGGGAACAAGTTTAACGGACAAGCGTCCACCGGGGACGGCCGGGGACGGCCGGGGACGGCCGGGGACGCGCCGGGGACGCGCCGGGAACACGGGCAGTGAGCGGGCGGCGAGTGCTCCCACTACTGAGTGGAGACGCGCGCCGACGATAGAACCATTACTACTAAACTCATACACTGGATACCAAGTCTAGCTTTATGTCAACCTCACTGTATGTAAACACGATTTGGGGCGAATTTTACCCATGCAACTGAACTCAATCTAGGCATCTAAACGAGTTCAAGAGCTGTCAGCGTCTTCATTGCTGTGGACACTCACGACTCACAGACGATGTTTACATGGTTCGTTGTTCAGTTTTACTGTTGAAATTTAACCTAAACGTTCTAAATCAATTGATTATTCTCTTCGTTCAAACTGTTTTTTACAACTCGTTGTTTATATCGCGACTTTTTATACAACACAATTAAATGTTCTCTTTATAGCTTTTTTCATGAGCGGGTCAAGTGACGGTAAGGGCTCATTTACAGAGCCGCGATGCGTTGCTCGTGGCGTGTGACGTGTTACGTGGCGATGGCGTCTCGAAGCGCGTTGCGCGTTTGTTACATTACTAGCTTTTGCCGGCCGCTTCGCCCGCGTTAAAATCGGGGTAACGCAGTTCCCCTTCCCTGATTTGCAGGTATCTGCTACCTGTAGTTTTTGCCCTAGCGCCTTATTTATTGTAATAACAATGCTAAGTTTTCCCTTTTTCTCCCTCATTTTTCAAACCTTTTTTAAAAAAAGTTAGACTATGTCCGTCTCCAGGGTCCCAACTATCTCTGTACCAAAATTCATCAAAATCGGTTTAGCCATGTAGGCGTGAAGACGTAACAAACAAACAAACTCACTTTCGCTTTTATAATATTAAGTAAGGATTATTGACAATCTACGAAGTTGTACACGGAAATTGCTCTGTCGCGGGTATTGGTTACCTTTCAAACAAAGTAATAAAAAATTAGCTAGTTAACTAGCTAATTTTTGGGCCTCCGCCGCAAAGGAACATTTCAAGCAAACGCGTTTGAAATTGCGTTCCCGTAACGCTCTCATAATAGCCTAATTCTTAAAATTTTAAACATTTAGCAGACGATGCATGAATGTTTTATAGGTTGTGAACGGAAGCCGCCATTGTAGTCTATGTAAGGCGCAAACATCAAGACTTAGATATAAAGAATAGCCGGCCAAGTGCGAGTCGGACTGCCACACCGGGGGCTCCGTATAAACTTATAAACTTACGACATAATTGGCCATATACTATATTTTTACTGCGTACACTTAGAGAGTTGATTTAACCACAGACTTATATTATATGGTTTAAATTTCAATTCGATACCTGCTCGCGTTACTGAGATAAAAGGTTTTGAGAGAAAAAGGCACAGACAGACGTACAACAAAGTGAATCTATATCCCTCACAGCTAAAGGCAGCTCCACACTATCGGACGCAGTAACAGCGTTGTACATGAACCCGTCCCTCACAGCTAAAGGCAGCTCCACACTATCGGACGCTAAACAGTGTTGTACATGAACCCGTCCCTCACAGCTAAAGGCAGCTCCACAATATCGGACGCTAAACAGTGTTGTACATGAACCCGTCCCTCACAGCTAAAGGCAGCTCCACACTATCGGACGCAGTAACAGCGTTGTACATGAACCCGTCCCTCACAGCTAAAGGCAGCTCCACAATATCGGACGCTAAACAGTGTTGTACATGAACCCGTCCCTCACAGCTAAAGGCAGCTCCACACTATCGGACGCAGTAACAGCGTTGTACATGAACCCGTCCCTCACAGCTAAAGGCAGCTCCACACTATTGGACGCAGTAACAGTGTTGTACATGAACTCGTCCCTCACAGCTAAAGGCAGCTCCACACTATCGGACGCAGTAACAGTGTTGTACATGAACCCGTCCCTCACAGCTAAAGGCAGCTCCACACTATCGGACGCAGTAACAGTGTTGTACATGAACCCGTCCCTCACAGCTAAAGGCAGCTCCACACTATCGGACGCAGTAACAGCGTTGTACATGAACCCGTCCCTCACAGCTAAAGGCAGCTCCACACTATTGGACGCAGTAACAGTGTTGTACATGAACTCGTCCCTCACAGCTAAAGGCAGCTCCACACTATCGGACGCAGTAACAGTGTTGTACATGAACCCGTCCCTCACAGCTAAAGGCAGCTCCACACTATCGGACGCAGTAACAGCGTTGTACATGAACCCGTCCCTCACAGCTAAAGGCAGCTCCACACTATCGGACGCAGTAACAGTGTTGTACATGAACTCGTCCCTCACAGCTAAAGGCAGCTCCACACTATCGGACGCAGTAACAGTGTTGTACATGAACCCGTCCCTCACAGCTAAAGGCAGCTCCACAATATCGGACGCTAAACAGTGTTGTACATGAACCCGTCCCTCACAGCTAAAGGCAGCTCCACACTATCGGAGGCAGTAACAGCGTTGTACATGAACCCGTCCCTCACAGCTAAAGGCAGCTCCACACTATCGGACGCAGTAACAGCGTTGTACATGAACCCGTCCCTCACAGCTAAAGGCAGCTCCACACTATCGGACGCAGTAACAGTGTTGTACATGAACCCGTCCCTCACAGCTAAAGGCAGCTCCACACTATCGGCTGTGTCGCGGGTCGGTAATGCGGTGCTTCGCATGCCGCCCCGCCCCGCGCTATCATAGCCGATGGAAAAATCACCCGATTCCGTATACAATAATCGTTGGCATTGAATAACAATCGCCGTCGCCGGGTCGCAGCGCCTTTATTAATAAATTCTATTACGCCTTACGGAGTGACATGGCCGCGGGCGGTACGGGGGGGTGCACGACGAGGCACGAGGGGGGCTGCTGCTCCGTCGTCTATGATTTTCGTTTGTATTGGTATTGTCGACGGTTAGCTGAGCATTTTATTTTTTTATTTTGCTGCTGATATCTTGAGGTCTATTGTGGAGTAAATGCTAGAGAATAGGCCAGGCTTGTAATAAAAATAAATTAGTACAGATACCAGAATAGAATAACAGAACCGTTAGCCGTTTAGTTATTCAAACGAATGGTCGTAGAAAGCTTCACAACAAGAGGTGTGCGAATCAAAAGCATTTTTTTTATTCCTTCGCGCAGAAACCGGTTTCTGTTCAAAATTTATTGTAATGTCCAATTTTATTGTCGCGGTGTCCTCAAACTAGTAGACCAACTAAATACAAATAATAATAGGTATCAGACATCAGTGTGTAGTGCAGTGGCCACCCCCTTGGTCTAGTGGTCGCAGGTGCGACTTTTGAGCATTACGTCTTGGGTTAGATGCCCGGATCCAGCAAAGTGTTGTGGATGTCCCATTTAGACACACTTCTGCCTAAGCTTTTAGGGAGTACAAGCGTGATATTATGTTATCGCTAGTGCCCCAGTAGTGGGTAGTCCATGCTCTAAGCGGTCGAACTTTCCTTGTTTGGCGTGATGGGGGCGTGAGAGGGGGAGGGCACTTCCGTCTGTCTGGTAATGCCAGGACTGCCCTCGCAACCTTGACCTTCACATACATTATTTACCAAGTATTTATTTCAGTAAAAACAAAAATAAACTGCTTTTGTATTATTTCAGTTGTCAACCGTGTTTGTCAGTTTGTTGGTCGTTCTAGATATCGGAGACATTACATACTCGTACATAAGCACTCGCGGTAACAAACTACAGCACGCTACTTGCTAAGATGTTCAATCACATACTGATACATCTGGTTGCGCTCGTTCATGTCATTGTTTACATTATTCATTATAACTTCCATTTATGAAATAAAAGATCCCATATCTTCATCCACTTTTGTGTGGGGGTGAGGTACGCGCACTTTGTGTGTTTACATAATCATATTCACTGACTGATGAAATAATACATTACAATACATTTCATATTGAGTTACTTAGTCGATGAGTAAGATGAAGTTTTAAAGCATTTTTATTAGGTAAGCTAAGTTTTAATATCGCTAGACGTAATTGTTATTAATTTACGAAAGAGAAAATATTAAATTTGTATTAAAATCAAGCAATGAAACGAAACAATTTGTAATTAGTTATATGTCCGAACATTCCAGAAGAGTCTGGATTACTAAAATCAATTAACATGAAAACTATTTAATTACTGAATGCCTAATGGAGATAACTTTGTATCATTAATCTTATTCAGCGAGTTCGGCGCAACACGTTTATTTTGGATCTTTTATTCACTTCAGACGGAAATCTTATAGTGTAAGATGTGCTGATAAAGTAATTACTTATGACTGCATTCAGTATAATTCGGAGCTAATCAAAGATATCGGCTGAAGTTTGTGTGAAAAAGTGCGGCGAGATGGCGCGCTGTCGCCGATCAGTCGTACTTACGTCATTGAAACTTGATCGTGACGTTTCACCGGTAGCTGAACGACCCCCCCCCTCCTCCCCCGCCTGCACCGCATCCCGCCATCTCTTCGTAATGGAACTATGAAGCAAGTAGCCCCAAGCCCCCGAAGTCATGAGCCTCATTCGAACATGCGAGGTGCGCTACTCGGCGAGTTTGTAATCGTTTGTTATGAGGAACAGTTATGAGCTGTTCAGCGATTTATTAGAAGTGCGCAAGTATGCAGCCCTCCCCCCACAGCACCCCCTCTTAGCCCACCGCACCCTGCTGCGATACGAGAACAGGCAAGTTATTAATGTTATCATGTGAACAACTATTTCATGAAGTGTTAATATTGTTGGCATCGAGTTGTAGTGTCTACCATTAAGGGTGAATTTCACTGATGAACAAAATACTTACGTTCTAACTTCTCAAATCGTTAAATTTACAGATTGCAACGTAAGTCCTGATGAGAGTTCAACACCTGACTAGCGAAGTGGTCGGCTTCCAGTCTGACCGGGTGTAGCTTAATACCAGCAAAATACATGGAGCGTCTGCCTATCTTTTTTTTTGTGGTGGGAAATCATCAAATAGATCAGTAAAGTATAGTGTCAGACTTGTATTGACTTAAACACACCCATGTTCCTTCTATTACCCGTTACGTTCTGGGGCCGCGGTATCTCTTTCGAACAACCCACAACCCTGGCAGGTGGAGGCCCTGGCAGGCCCCTTTGCTTTGCTGACATCTCTTAAAGGCGCGCATGAAACACTAACGTGCCGTCGACACGTCTTGTCGTTAATAGATAGACGGACGGTGAGCTATCCATTGCTCACCGACCACAGGCCTGCATCTCCGGTGGCCGGGAGTAATCTCGAGGCGCCCGATGCCCGGGGCGTCTTCCGCGGGGGCTGGGTTGGTTGGAGGTTCTCTCCCTCAAACGCCCGGCCACATCCTTCGTTAGCATAAAGGAGCTTACCGCTTCCCATTTCCTCTCGCTCCGAACCATGTACCGAAACAAGGCCGGGTGCGAGAGATCGCCGCCGCCGATCGCTTCTACGAGGGCACACAGGCTGGGCAGACCGCAACTGTGTGCTCCACCGTGTCCTCCGGGCGATCGTCACAATGGTGACAGCCGGGCGTTTCCTCGAGCCCTTGCAAGAACCTCCCGAAACCTCCATGTCTGCCTATCTGACCTCCACAACCCAGTTAGTATTGGGTATTACGATATATACACACGTATGTACATTCCGAGGCACGGAGGAAACTCTGTATGTGAAGAATCATCGTCCATTCGTTCACGGACCGTCGATGACAAACGCTAGCTGATATTGAATATCGCCTTTCATTCATCACAATACTGAACTACTGAATGTACTGCCAGTACTGTCATTTGGAAGGGTATTTCTATAGAGTTCTTGACTAACAACGCTAATAGAAGGTCAGCTTCATCGTCAGGAAATTTATACAAATCGTTTTACGACTTCCTGTCACATATTACAATATACGGCTAGCCATGTTCCTAGAATAAAATGTAGAATCGATGGAAGTATTCAAAGTTGTGTGTAGCGGGAGCTGAAGTCAAACAGTATAAAAGTGCTGCAGTACGAAGCAGTGAGAACTGCTCGGTGCTCGGAGTCGCAAGTTCACATGTCTGGCAACTTGGACCGCTAGGAGCACGAGTCGTGTGTTTATTTAGTGAACGTTTATTTATTTATGAATGACGGAAAGGGAAGTTTGCTGCTATCCACTTACAACTAAAATGGCATCTCCATGACATGAGCGTTATTTCAATAACTGGATCGTACAGCAAAATAAAATAACCTAATATATTTCGGAATCCTAAGGTTTGACTAGTAGCAAATGCCTTAAGTCAGTCTCTATACTTTGTGCTTGAAGTGTTCAATAATTTAAAAAAACAGTAAAGAGTTTTACAAACCTGTAGATTAAATACATTTTTAAATAATATTAGTAACTATAATTTTTCCATTGATAGGCTACGACGCGACACGTCCCGGTGCGGTGGAGCGCGAGGGCCCAGCGGCCATCAGCGTGCTACTCTGCTGCAAGGGACGCTGACATGACGCGTGTCACCACACTGCTCATATCTGGCGCAATGAGGTGAGATCAATTAATAAAGCTTATTATTAAATGACATTATTTTCATTTGTCGCTGTGGTAACAATTTGGCACGTCACGTCAAACGGCGGTGCGGTGCGGTGAGGTGCGGTGCGGTGCGGTGAGGAGCGGTGCGGTGCGGTGCGGTGAGGTGCGGTGCGGTGCGGTGAGGTGCGGTGCGGTGTGTCGGCTGCGGTCGCGCGCTCCACTACCCATGACGGCGACATGACGTGCCATATTGTGCTGCCCGTAACATCGGACACTCTGAGGTGAGCTCCATCAATTAACTGAAGTTGATCGGTGTCATGGACAGGATATTGTCGATACTACTCCGGGAAATGGAAACCTATTGTGATATTAATCGTATGGGTTAGTTACATTATGGTCTAGCTTACACGCAGTCAGTCGAAACAGTCAATACTGATCAAAGTGATATCAACGATATATTTTGGAAATAAAAATAAACTGTTCGCTGCAAACATTCATATCACAATTGGGACAATTGGGAGCAGCATCGATGCGTGATTGCTAACACATTAATAATAGTCCGCGTGAGTCCAGGTTGGTCCGGCGCGGTCCGGTCGTTACGGCGACAATTTTGCCCATCGAGCCGCGCAGACGGCGCCGCGCCGCGCTCTAGTGCTTTCATTTTATACGCCATACTCGTGTCGCGGTAGATGCTAATGATGTGTTAAATAGCAGCCAACAGAATTTATTAATCATCGGGTAATATATACTTTCTTTTAGATTAACCATGTTGATTACAGAGGCGTTATTATTAGGTAAGTTCCTGTTATGGTCAGTAAGAACAAAGCAGTTTCATCACTTACTTATTTTCAAATGAAATAAAGAAAAGAATAGAAACATATAAACTTAAAATAGAAACTTAGGGCGTATTACACCACCAAACCGATACGCAGTTCCATAGCAACTGTAATGAAAAAGTTTACAGTTCTTGAACCCGGTTTCGACATGCTGGTTGCGGTCAGCTTTAATTGACATCTTTTGGAATCAAGATGACAAAGTGTTGTCACCATAAATAACTTAAAAATACATCTAGCCCCTTTAAAAAACTCTAAATTTTTGAGCTGCTTGTCAAAAAGACCCTAAGCTGCTTGTTACCGCTACTTACCTCACTCATCCGGGTCTGCGTGCCGTGTCCGGCGCCAAACAACTTTGATCTGGATCTAGTTTAAAGGGATCATGACGTCAAAGTAAGCAATTTGGGTTACGATTTCATGAATTGAGAACAAAATAGCTACCACCGCGAGCGCTGCAATAAATTATAATGCTATAAACGGGAAAAGACTTGCTGTCTTATTCTCAGCCAAAACACAAAGACGGTTAATTAATGACCCACCTTTGTTTTGTAAGAGAATAGTCTTTATGGCGAGCTTGTAAGTCAGACAGAGATGTCAAACGAAATAATGTATTAAAAAAGTAGGCAGGTTCTCATGCTAATAACGTCTCCAAATAAATTATTATAAAATACACTGCGTCCGTTGTAGTAATAAAGTGTTTTTTGAAGTATCATTATAAAATACTATAATGTTTCATAATAATGTAAGAGCCTCTAGACGCTAAGTCATACTCTTACTTCTAGGTGATTTATCAAGAATTCCCATAAACAACCCTACTGCTATTAAATCATACTTTGTCTTCGAAAGTCACCTTCATCTTTATAAAATAACCACGCAATCAATTATCGTAAAACATCTTGTTTAAGAAAAACAGTTTAACTACTAACGAATTTTAAAACAATAAAGTTGATTGATATTGTGAAAAAGCTAACACTTAGTTTTCAATTAAGATCACACAATTTAATTAAATCCAACAACATAGATTGTAGTAATTTGAAGATTTAGATTTCAAATCAAATATTTAACATTAATTTTTGAATGTCACTCTGATGGCTTCAATACATTTGCTACAAATATTAAATGCATGCTGTATGTACATGACGTGAGTTTTTAATAAACGACAAACGTGAGTTTTTAACCTGTAACAGATTGTAATAAGCTGATTTTATCCTTTTTTATGATAAACAAGTTTATAACATACGAATATCCTTACTAATATTATAAAAGCGAAAGTGAGTTTGTTTGTTTGTTACGTCTTCCCGCCTAAATGGCCAAACCGATTTTAACCGATTAACCGAATCATGGGTTACATGTTAGCAGTTTCCTGTAAATTAGCATCATGTAATATCATCCATAGTAATCATGTGTACTGTATGAGTGCTATTATAACATTGCGTGTAACAAGCTGATTAACGCTACAAACGTTCAACTATGTGCAGCAAGACGCATTATGTCTTTAACATAGAACACAGAATACTGATCTCATAATTTATAGTGATGAAATCGGTTTTAGGGTGTAGTACGTGTGGCTATCAATTCATAATATAGCTGAAAAGTAGGTACTATTCATTATTAAAAGCTGTATAATACTGAACTTTTTACCTATTTTATAGTGCTTGCAAAATTATAGTGCTGTCTCCGTGACGCATTATTATTATTATACAGATAAAAGCGAAATGTTCAGCTATTGCAGTTCGAGTGTAGGTAGTGTTTTTTTACGGATCGAAAATCATGAAATAAGTTCGCGGGAGTTAAGGTACCCCAACCTACCCATATTAGCTTTGTCAGCCAATAAGTATGTACTAAACCATTATTTCCCAATTTCCCCTCTGCGCGATCAGCATTTATATTAACTAGGACATGCGTCGGTCTGTCACGTTGTTTATGTACTACGTTAGCATTTAATATAGTATATAAGATGAATATTTTGTTAGAATTAGTTAATTACTGTCTTGCTGTAACTCTGTCGGAATAAAGTCATTTTTTTAAATACTTCCGTTGTCGCTTACTTAATTGGCGCAGCCGGTAGGATCTCTGTAGTCAGTCTGCCGTGTATACAATTCTACGTGGAGCAGCCGACGTCCGTCTCAACGGTTCAGCAGAGATCGCCGAACAAATAAATTCATTAAGAAGCCACTTCGAGTTACGGAGGAGGACCAGCCACAGCAGTAATTCAGGGAGCATGGAGCTAGCTGCGGAATTGTGAGTAAATCTTTTTCACCTTCCTTTCAGCTCTTCCATCTTTTCCCAACCTTGTAATAGTCTATGTGTGTGTGTATTATTAGGGATTGGACAACGCCGTAATAATATTTGCATAGATTTTATTTGTAGAAATTAATATTTAGAGTAGGAATATTTTAATATCACATCGATTTTGTATGATTTTTTTTTCTCTCTTTGTTGTTGTTACTTTCATAATTTTTCACAATGGAAAACATAACCCGTGTCCCACAAGAATTGGTCAATATCATACCAGTATTCAATGGCGACACTAGAATGTTACCTCTTTATATTAAAAAGTGTGAATATGTTTTGTCTACGTTCATAGGAAACGCAGCACAAAACGAATATTTATTTCACGTCGTAACAAGTAGGTTATCGGGCGAAGCAGCCAGTTTGGTAGGAGAAAGAGAATCAATAGGTACGTGGGATGAGCTAAAGAAGTTGTTAAACCAACACTTCGGCGATCCACGCACAGAGGATTGTTTAGCAATGGAATTAGAATCATGTAAAATAAATAAAGATGAAAGTTATTTAGATTTTTGTCATAGAATACAGCGAATGAGAAGTATTTTATTTGCTAAATTATCAGAAACTATTATTGATGATTCATTACGTAAGGCGAAACAAATTATTTATAATAATAGAGCAATGAATGTTTTCTTGTTTAATTTACCGCCATTTTTAGTACGATTAGTTCGTTTGCGCGACGTCACAACGTTAGAAGATGCATTAAAAATTGTTCTAGAAGAACAAAACTTCCAGGCAGTTTATGAGTCTAAAACAAACGACAGGCGTAATTTTAGCAGAAATAATAAACCTAATTTTTCTAATAACCAAAATGCACTTGAATCGAATAATCAAAGGAAAGATTCACATAGCATATCAAGTACACATGTACCGAATAGTGCTACAAACAGCACAAATACATCGAACAATTCGCATCAGATTAGACATTATAATAATATTCAAAGAAATAAAGACAATTTTAATCGTACAAATAACAATAATGCGTCAACGCAGCTAAGTAGGTCATCTGTTCCGGTTGCACAACAGAACCAACAGTTCGCGGCCAATGCACCGGGCACGCCGATTTTTGCAGCGCAAGCATCTACGTCGGGTGCGAATACTGATGTCACCATGCGTACTGCAAGTTCGCGACGTGTTAATTATATAAATAACTCTAATAATAATGCACAGAGTTCAATTAATTCATACAATGAGTGCCAAGAATTTTCTCCTGACGAACCCGGGGCGGGAAATTTTTGCGTAACGGCCTCTACCATAGAGAACGAATAAAAATAAATTGTAATAAACGTTTAAATCTACCACATATTGTTATACCAGAATTAAAGGCAGTTTTTATGATAGATACGGGAAGTGTTAGATCGTTTATTAGTCCGTATATCGCGAATAAATATTTTAAGAATTATTTACAGTATGAACCCTTCGAAGTTGTTAGCACTCACGCTTCGAGTGTTCATAGTGAAACGGCTATTATTCCATTACCGGTTACCTTTGGAAGTAAAGAATTCCATAAGTTTTACGTCTATAGTGTTGACGATAGGTACGATGGGTTAATAGGTAGTAATTTGCTGAAACAATTACAGGCAAAAATAAATATGGAAAATCAGATATTACATTTAAAAAATACTGATATTCCTATCATTTATTCACCGCCTATGAGAGAGGTATATAATCTACCATCTCGTAGTGAAGTGAGAGTAAGGCTCCCGGTTAACTTACTGGACGGGGAAGCTGTGTTAGATTTTAAACAATTTACGGAAGGGATTCGAATGCCCGCCGCATTAGTTAAGTGTATTAAAGGCTATGCAACAACTGTTATTCAGAATTATAGCCATGAAAATAAAAAATTAGTTGTTACGGGACCTTTTCAAGTGGAACCATACATACAGGACCCATCTGTTAGTGTTAATTTCACCGATTATAATTTAGAAGTGGATAGTTTGCTAACAAAGAATTTAGAAAAATTACAGTTAGATCATATGAACTCAGAAGAACGTACGGTTATTGAGGGACTTTGCAAAGAATATAAAGATATTTTTTATTGTGAAAATATTCCGTTAACCTTCACAAATCAGGTTAAACATAGAATACGAACAAAAAATGAAGACCCAATAAACATTAAGGCACATAGATTGCCACCTGTTCAAACAAAAGAGATTAGGAATCAAGTTGAAAAAATGTTAAGGGATAACATTATCCAGGAATCTCATTCTCCCTGGAGTGCTCCCGTACATTTAGTGCCGAAAAAGTTGGACGCATCAGGTCAACAAAAATGGAGGATGGTAGTCGACTATAGACGCCTCAATGAAATCACAATTGATGATAAATATCCTTTACCCAACATTAACGATTTATTTGATATGCTAGGTAAAAGTACCTATTTTACAACCCTCGATTTAGCTAGTGGGTACCATCAATTAGAGGTTCAGGAAGAAGATAGAGCTAAAACCGCATTTAGCATACCTTCAGGTCATTACGAATTTAATAGAATGCCGTTTGGGTTAAAAACCGCACCGGCAACATTTCAGCGAGCAATGGATAACGTCCTACGAGGCCTACAAGGCTTACATTGCCTAGTTTATCTCGATGACGTCATCATTTTCTCTAAAAGCTTGCCTGAGCACGTAGAAAAACTTAGAGCAGTTTTTGACCGCTTCCGTCAAACAAATTTAAAAGTTCAATTAGATAAGTCTCATTTTCTTAGAAAGGAAGTATTTTATTTAGGGCATACTATTACGAGTGAAGGTTTAAAGCCAAATAATGATAAAATAGATGCTGTTCTTAGGTATCCTATACCGGAAACGGTTACACAGATTAAAAGCTTTTTAGGATTAATTGGTTATTATAGGAAATTTATCAAAGATTTTGCCAAAATAACTAGACCACTAACAGCTTGTTTAAAGAAAGGTCGCAAAATTGTTATTAATGACGAATATGCAGAATGTTTTGAGACTTGTAAAAAGCTCTTAACAAATGCACCTTTGTTACAATTTCCTGACTTTAGTAAAACTTTTATTTTAACCACGGATGCATCAAATTTTGCAATCGGGGCTGTATTGTCACAAGGAACAATAGGCTCAGATAAGCCTGTAGCCTATGCTAGTAGAACCTTGAGTGACACTGAAGTTAAATATAGTACTATTGAGAAGGAACTTTTAGCCATAATATGGGCAGTTAAGCACTTTCGACCGTATTTGTATGGGAATAAATTTACCATATTTACAGACCATAGACCATTGGCTTGGCTGTATTCATTGAAAGAGCCCAATAGTAAGCTCACGCGATGGCGTTTAAGGTTAGAAGAGTATGATTTTGAGATAAAATATAAGAAAGGCCCTCAAAATACAAACGCAGATGCGTTGTCTAGGATTAAGATTAATGCAATTGACGATGATTTAGATTCAATCTTCGTAAATGTAGGAGATAGGCAAGAACGGATACAAAAAATTATAGAAAACGAATTGCAAGACCTCGAAACTCCAATAGAAACGATAGAACTTTCGGATTCTGATGATGGGGTCACTGCCAACTCAGTTTCAAATAGAGAACATGAAGGCATTCCTATTTTAAACGAAGCTGTCGATACTAAACCAAAACAGATTTTAGTTCATTCATGGTTTAAAAATAAATTAGCTGTAAAAGATATTTCTAATAATAAACAAAAAATTATCGAAGTTCATTTACCGACAAATAATGAATTATTAGTTTAAAACTTTTTGAAGGAGTATATAGACCCAAAACATAAGTACTTTATATACTTCGAACATCCATCTTTTAGAAAAACTTTTTCAAACATGGTAATTAAATTATTTAAAAAGGATTCCGTCAAATTAACTGAGTGTACAGAAAGAGTTATAAATTTGACAGGATCTGAAGAAGATCAGAAAGAAGTCATCTTAAAATACCACGACGGGAAAACGTGTCATAGAGGTATTAAAGAAACTTTAACTAAACTTAAAAGATATTATTGGTGGGCAAACATGAAAGAGACCATCACGGCAATCATAAATGCTTGCGAAACTTGCAAACGCATGAAATATGATAGGAAACCGATTAAACCCCACATTCAATTAACACAAACTCAGGATGCACCTTTTCAAGAAGCTTTTATGGATTTATTATTTATAGAAGGAAAGTATTATTTAACTACAGTGGATGCATTTAGTAAAATAGCACAAGCTATAGAGGTACCGAATAGGAGTACACCAGAGATAGTTAGGGCATTGATTAAATACTTTAGCATGTACGGTCTGCCTAGAAAAATAAGTTGCGACTCCGGTACAGAATTCAATAATACTTTGATTAAAGAAATGTTAAGCTTGTACAAAATTGAACTTCATATTGGGACGCCGAATAATCCCAGTTCAATGGCAATAGTAGAACGGTTTCATTCTACTATTATTGAGATTTACCGTATAGCAAAATACGATAAAAGCGATTTAGATGCAGCATCAGTCATGACTTATGCTATCATGGCTTATAACAATACTATTCATTCAGCAACAGATTTTACGCCGTTTGAATTAGTATTTGGTCATACGTATTCTGATAATGTATTTAGCGTAGATAGAGAGAAAAACTTAACTCAAAAATTATTGTTAGATCACAGAAAACGTCTTAAAGTACTTTATGAATTCGTTACAGAAAAATTAGAATCGGATAAAATTAAAGTAATTAATAAAAAAGGTGGCGAAACGACACCAGTACTTGAACCAAATGATAATATTTACATGAAAGACACTAGGATAAGAAAAGCTAAAGAAAAACCGCGATATGAAAAAGCGAAAGTTATAGGTGAAGTTGAAAGAAATATAGTGCCAGTAGAAATAAAGAAAAGAAAAACTAGAGTAGCGTTAAAAAATGTAAAACGTCCTCCACAGATCGTGTCTGGTACTTCTGGTACTAGTGGTGCCAACATTCACGCTGGACCTCCAAAACCTCGGTCAGAATCCGGGGATAGCAGCGATAAAGAAGGGAGTAGCAGTGAAGAGGAATAGTTACTGGACTATATATAAAATTGTAGATTTAGAATCATTAGACTTACAAATAAATAATAATATTCGGGATTTTATTAATTTGAAAATTAAAATTGAGGAAAATAATTTAAGTAATGAAACTATAGGAATAGAAAGTCAAATAGAATATCTTATTAAATTAACTAAAGATAGATTTTTTCAAATTTTACCTTTTCACTACAGGAATAAAAGAGCCTTGTTTAATCCATTAGGCTCACTTGTAAAAGCCATTACAGGAAACTTAGATGAAGATGATGCAATTAAATATGACAGAGAAATCCAAATGATACAGAACAAAGAGCATGTGGTCGAACGTAAAGTTTCATCAATGCAAAAAGCTTTTGATAAATTAGTAAATGACTCTGAAATTATA
This sequence comes from Ochropleura leucogaster, assembly GCA_958449745.1. Classification (NCBI taxonomy): domain Eukaryota; kingdom Metazoa; phylum Arthropoda; class Insecta; order Lepidoptera; family Noctuidae; genus Ochropleura; species Ochropleura leucogaster. The sequence continues at coordinate 18,405,202 of OY288213.1, read as the reverse complement.
AATTCAAATATTAAAAACTTAGGTTTACATACCAACGAAATGGAAAAATTAGTTGAACATGAATTTCGGTTTAACAAACTTTTCCAAATATTGAATACTATGTATCAAATTTTAAATAACTTTCGAACCTGTTACGAAAACATACAAGAGATTGAGACGGCAATAGCCTTCAGCAAATTAAATACGTTGCACCAATCCATTATAAATAGTACAGAATTATATAATACGTTAGAAGTCATTGCTAAACACGCTAGAACAATATATCCAGTAAGCAAACGTAATTTAATAAAATTAGAACGTAATATAATACTTAAATCGTATATAAATAACAACAAGTTAGTATTTGTCTTAGAAGTTCCCCTAATTAATAAGGAAACATATAATTATTACAAGGTTATTCCCATTCCTATATTCCATTCTCCAAATACCTTTACAATTATTCCCAAATACCCTTACCTGATGGTGAATAGATTGAAATACATGCCCGTGGTAAGCCCATGTACTGAAATTGAAAACAACAAATTTCTCTGCGCGGAAACTAATCTAGCACAGTTTCCAACCGAGACCTGCATTGAACAAATAATGCTGATGAAGAACAACTACACCAACTGCATACAGAACCACATTGAAATAGAAAAAACTAAGATACAAAAAGTAACCGACAATCAATGGTTGGTTTACTCAGAGGAAAATCTCATCATCACCGAGAATTGCAATACAGAAATCATGAAGTACACTGTTCTTGGGACCTTCATCGTGACACCTGGTCAACAATGCGAGACACAAATAGGCGAGGTCATCGTTGCCGCCACCACAAACACTACAGTTTCCAGTCTTCAGCTGCCATTGATCCAGATGCCAGATCTACAACAGGACATCCAGAGAAAATCAAAGAAAGTGGATTTAAGAAACGTGGACTTCAGTGATGTGAAAGAAGTGTTACAAAGTGCAAAATTCAGTGAAATAGACGATACGACACAAACAGTGATTATAGGAATTAGTATATGGACAATCTTAGAGTATGTGGTTATTGTAATAGCAATAGTTATCTTTATAATGTATAAATTTAAATTCTTAAATTTTTGTCGAAATTCTCCGAAACTGTCTGTGACACCTTCGGATAATTTCTCTCTTAGGGAGGGAGGAGTTAAGGTACCCCAACCTACCCATATTAGCTTTGTCAGCCAATAAGTATGTACTAAACCATTATTTCCCAATTTCCCCTCTGCGCGATCAGCATTTATATTAACTAGGACATGCGTCGGTCTGTCACGTTGTTTATGTACTACGTTAGCATTTAATATAGTATATAAGATGAATATTTTGTTAGAATTAGTTAATTACTGTCTTGCTGTAACTCTGTCGGAATAAAGTCATTTTTTTAAATACTTCCGTTGTCGCTTACTTAATTCGGGCTCCCTAGCGGAGTATCAGGCGAAAACAGAAATGTTCGGTCCGTCTAAACGATGCGTGCGTCTCCTCATAATTTTGAAAATATTTTTTATTTGTTTATTGTGAATTTGAGGACCCTGGGGACAATAATAGTTATTTAGTTTGTTTGATTTTGTCGATTATCCGGCAGTTTGAGTACTATAAGCGATCTACACAAATGTTCTTTTTGGTATTGTTCGTCGTGTCGTTGAGCTCTTTGAGTTATGAGTCGAGCTACACGATAACTGACAAAATGCTTGCACTGACTGGACTGGTTCACTCAATCTGTGTGGTGCTTTCTTAACAAGATCATTTCAGACACTAATCTGCATAGTCCTCATGTAAGTTGACTAAGATTTTTGTCTGGACCTTAAAAGAGACTATGACCTCGGCGTTTGTTTCGGCAGTTTGTTCTCGGAGTAGTCGGGTACGAAACACCGGCCTCATCTTTTTTTTTTAAATAGACGTGTAAAAGTGACGGACTTGTGAAGAGACGGGACAGTTGTTTGTTGCATGTAGCTTCTAGCAGTCTCAACAAATAAACAAAGCCCAGCACAACCCGAAATCAGGCTTAAATAATGATTTAAAATAAACACTAACAAAATGATACCTGTCTGTATAACTTTAAATATAAACATGAAACTTTTACTTGAACTCCGGCACAAAAAGGCGCTCACGAAACTCAGAGTGCACTAGACTAAACAAATGCATTCAGCTCGGAGTTGAGAACAAGTGTACGAGTGGATACAAATCCAATAGAGGCGCGGAGCAAACATCTTAGAGGCGCGCAGTAGGCACGTCTTACAGGCACGTGGCCGCGGCTGTGCTACGGAACAAAACATTAATTCAGTGGCGAGTCAACACTCGGCTCCGGTGGCGCGGCGGCGCGAGGTTCGACAGCGCATACAGAAGGACTAGTGGCGGCTGCGGTTACCTCATCAAGTATTGACTGGAGTATAACACCAAATGCTGATGCTAAGCTTGGATCATAGTAATTCAGATCACCAAGTTGGAAATCATTTAGACCGCCATGATTAATCACATGCTTTTTATATGAATTTGTGACATAACTTGGAAGATGCATTGAGTTATAAAACAGAGTGACTGTGTTTTGAGGAAAGTTGTGGTTATTTCCAAGAAAATATTCAAAAAATTGTGTATATGTGCTTCATTTACTCGTAGTCGGTATAAAGAAGAACTTCTGAAACCGTCTCAGATATGTTGCGGAGGGGGCGCTAATCGAACGGGATTGGTTTCATCGGCGCTCACGCTGATTTACAGCCCACCTGACCCGCGGGATGCGGGCTGCGGGACGCGGCGTGCGGGGCGCCAGTGGGCGGGGTTCACACGTAATGCTCACCGCTGCCATCCAAGCTGACACCGAGCACTTTCTTTAAGTCACAGAGCCAATTGTAATGTCTCTTTAGTACGAGTGTAAGAATAATCCGTTTTGTTACTCTTGATAGCTAATATACTGGCTGTTATTATATAAATTAGAGCCCTTGAAGCTTTGTGAGCTGATTGTAATGGCAGATAAATAACTTACTTTTATGCGACATCAGTGGGTTTTATTATAAAGGTAGAAATAGATGGTGTAGGACTAGTAACAAGCTGAACTTCAATGCACTTGTAATTCAAAAGATTTTTCATGTAGAGACACGTTAACACGTGAGCATATTTTTTCATAACATATAGTATATAACTGATATCGTGAATGCAGCTCAAACGTATTTGCGGTAGATATTTGTCCAGACGCAAATTGAATTCGTTTCCAATCACACATCGCCTAGAGAAATCATTTCGCTTACTAGATTGATCGCTGACTCACTTATATGTAGGATCACAAATGTTCCATCTTATAGGCTTCCGTACTCTTGGATCGGCGAGCATGTTTCTAGACTTGACTTAAACTTGGGAAAGATTTCAGAATTAGATTGTTCATTTGAGCTCTATGCAACATTATAGTACAAAGCCCCAATCGCAACAATTTTAATTAATTTTAACTAACTACTAACTGTGATGGAGATTATGCATATAAATATCAACTTTGCTCGAGCGGTTTATGAGTTATTTTCTTCTTGAGCTATGTTGATAAGATTAACTAATAATAACTTCTAGACACAGTATTAAATTTGTATGAAAAGAGTTTGTGTGGGATATTACAACTAAAAAGAATACAAAAAAAATACTTATTACATAACTGAATTCCAAAATAAAACCACCAGTATTTTTTGTGCAAGTCGGATATTTTTTACACGAGTTTATTTCCTCATCATTACTCAAAGCAATAAAACCGTATAAACTGCAATCAGTATGTACCAATTTAAGACATTTAAACTGAAATATAAATTTCTATATTTATTTACACTAGACATTTCAAAGACTTTCTTTTTCTGTATGGATTTTTAAACACATTTTTTTAAATTAAGTTTTTCCGAAATTGTATCACGAAAAATCATCAAGAAAAATTTTACGCAGTCTACCGGCATCGGGAGCAGGGTTTAAGATACCGTTGGCAGGCCGTGTACAGGAGTACTGCCTTCAGAATCAGGCCATTGATCTAACCGCCTGAAGAAAGCTTCGACAGATGGTCGTCGAAGCTACGACAATCGGCACAATGATAGCCACGTCAAGATATTTTACTATTTACGTACAGATGAGCAGGGGCTCTGATCTCTCTGAGCTCTCTGTAATACATAATATAAGGTAAGACTGGAAGCCTACCCCAACATAAGTAAGCAGATGATGACGTAATGAACACATGCGTGTGTTGTTTGTGATGTTATTTGAGGTCCTGTTGAAATTAAATATTTGGTTGAATGAACAATTCCAATGGAAAAAAAATGCAAGTTTTGTGTGTTACGTCAAATGTAAATGAGGGGGCCAGCGGGGTTCACCGGCGACCAACTAAATGAGTTATTTTCTGTGCAGGGTTGCACCAAGACGTGAAGATGATAGAAGGCTCACCGACAACAATAACACATTCTGCCCTTGTTGGTGCAACGTGAACGTGGAGCGCCAGGCTGGCCCGCGAAATTATATATTTTTCAAGGTTTTTGCATTTCGTGGTTTTCTTGTCGGGAGGTAGGTAAATTAAAATGGATGGCGACCGTATATATGTTACTGATTCATAATCATTTAAATCATCAAGGCAATCTTAGTTCGTTTGACCCCATTAAGTTTGTTTTTATATTAAACTAGCTTTTGCCCGAGGTTTCACCCGCATTAAATTCGGGGTAACACAGTTCCTCTTTCCTGATTTGCAGGTACCTGCTACCTATAGTTTTTGCCCTAGTGTCTTATTTATTGTAATAGCAATGCTAAGTTTTCCCTTTTCTTCCCTCTTTCTCCCTCATTTTTGTCTTTTAGCCTATGTGTTAGCCCATGTCCATCTCAAGGGTCCCAACTATCTCTGTACCAAAATTCATCAAAATCAGTTTAGCCATGTAGGCATGAAGACGTAACAAACAAACAAACAAACTCACTTTCACTTTTATATAATTAATAAGAATAGCCATTTATTAGAGTGGAATGAACGTATAGAGTTGAATTGGTGATTTCAATTATTATAACTCTGTAAACAATACATTTTAAGTTTCGTAGGCTATCCCATCGCTTCCACGTTAAGAGACCAAAACAACCAGTCAGCTAACTAATCACCCACATATCGCTATGTCACTTCATGGTCAACCGCACGTTGCTAATAAGTGGTAACATTCTACAATCGTTCCCTTACGGGGAATTCCCACGCACCACACTCATCGCAGTGTTGTCCCTGTCAAGTTGTTAAGCACCGCTTCACTAACCTGTGTTTTGTTACGTTGGGATAGTGTCACTGTAGGTTCTTTCAGTGGCGTTGTGTTGTGGTACATACAAAATGTCGAAATGGTTGCGTGGTCGTTGAACAAATTAGAGTCCGCTCACGAGTTGTATTTGTGGTTCGAGTAAAACAGGTACTGTACAACCTTAGGTACTGCTAAAACACAAAAGTTCCGTCTCAAATTGATAATTGATAATATCAGAGAAATGCTTTCGACAGCTGATTGTTTGTTGTTGTTTAGATCTAGTATTCGTATGAGCTAGATGAGTGTTGTTTTGAATGCGCCTTTTGGATATCCCTTCGGGGTGTTGAGGCTTTTTGCTTGCGGCGCTATCAGGATTTACGTCCCCGGCCGGGGCCTATTATACCCGCTATCATAATTACGGGGCTGATCGCACACCCGCACACACGCACAGCCGCGCGCTCGTACTAGTCGTACCCACGGTACACCTGTTCCGGCGTCTGTCGCACTCGTAAATGTTTTACAGCAATTACATGGCGTCGCCGTCGTAACAGGCTGTAGCCGGAATGTGACCCACCTCCTTATTGCACGAACGACTGGCTCCTTACAATTATGAACTGTCTACGTAATTCTTTAATACAGAATGAGTCAGATTGTTATCAAATTTCAACGGAATGTCAGGTTTAAAACTCACAAATTTATTATAAAACTAGTTATTTATCAGACTTAGTAGTAACACTAATAATTCAGTAAATACTTTGCAATCGAGCTGAGGTTGACACATTTCTGTTAAGAACCGAGATGCGCTGGAACTGTAAATTTGCTATAAGTACTACTAATTTGTATTTTATTTTTTAATGATGAATTACATTGGCAAATATTCGTTCCTCGGCGAACTCAAATACAACGTAAGGTGTAGGTACTTACGTCGCGAGACGACTCCCGGCCACTGTAGATGGGGGCTGTGGACGGTAAGCAATGGGTAGCTCACCATCCGTCCGTCTATTGACGACAGGCCGGGTCGACGGCGCGTTAGTGAGATACCACGACCCCACACACAACATAAAGGGCAATAGAAGGAATATGGGTAGGTTATAACCAGTACACCCCCCCCCATTCCGCCCAGAGCAGGAGAAGTTATTTGATGATTTCCCATCCGTAAAAAAAAGAAAGGTGCACCTACGTTACGTTTGAGTTCCGCGAGAATATTGTTCTTCGATGTCGGCTCATCATGTCGGTAACCGCGGCAACCACTCCACGAATTGTTTCGTGCAGCTGCTTGCGCTCGGGAAACTAATTCCATTGGTTTACACGCATTGAAACAATACGTTACATCATTACCGGATGTGTTCGTGCACGTACATAACACCTCTTATTATATAGGTACAAAATATGAAATGAATAGAACAACTATGTACAAACGGGGGTACATGCACAATCCATTAATTAATTAAAGAGGTGCGCTCAATGAATTGTACGTTAAACTAATAGCATCACATACTCGCTGTTACATCTAAGTGCTCTATTATGTTCTGTTCGACAACACATTGACACTGCTCACAGTTCACTGTTGGGCTCACTACGGCGCGGCGCGAGCATTCTCTTGTCACAATAATTTTATTACTAAAATCGAAAACCGAATTATACAGAGCTAATTTGCCGTAGATCTCATTATCAGATAGGTGGATTTATGGAAACGGCCCGAATGAGCGCGCTTGCTAATTGCTTTACAATGTTTGCGATATTCCAGTTTTGTCATAACAGTGGTTCGGTATTTATCGCTGGGTTTGTGGCGCATCTAGATAATAGTTTGTATCCTGGACATATTCGTAGATAGTAGATACGTTTTGATTCCAACCTCGGTTTTGCTTGTGCAGGTAATTTGTGTGTTGAGCTTATATCCCATTAAATTAAATCATAAATTTTTCCAAAAATTAAATTGTAAATAACTCACGAAGATAATTAAAAATCTTATTTCAAAATCTTGAGAAAATGCTACACAGTTAAATGCATTCACCAATGCCCATTAATGTCTTAGAAGTTGTTTATCAAATACGAAGTGCAAAATACCACAAATAGAAGAAACTCTAACGATATATTGCATTGGTTGATTGGTTGCCATCACGAGGTTTTTGGTGTCATCGCCCGCCCTTCACGGGGCACTGTGTGTATTGAATGCAATCTGTAAAGGGTCGAATAAAAGTATATTGTACTGTACATTTATAAATCAAAATAAATAGTAGTAAATTGAGGTTTAAATAAATTACCAAAAAAAAATGTAAAGTAGTAAATAATAATTAAAAACATCAAATATGTAATAAAAAGAGTAAGGTCTCCACGGCCTTAAAAAAAAATCTGTCGCCGAAAAAGATCTAACACGTGCAAAATTATAAAACTAAACTAAACTTATAAATAAATTAAAAAATAGCGTCAAAAAATTCGTCCTCAACGCTGTCAGTTGGCAATGTCCCCAAGAGACTGGCCGCGTTGCCACGTTCTATGGCAACGCTAAGCCTCTGGCCAAAGTAAAAGCCGTGTATGTGTTTTTTTCGGAGTTTACTCCTTAAGAATCGATTTTCATATATAAGGCGCCCGGTATGAGAAAAATCCGAGGGGTAAAACCTACTAACAAGTAACGAAAATGTGTCACGTTTTTGGTGCGCACCTTTATTGCGCAACTTTCTAATTTGACTGTGAGTGTATTAAGACGTACATATGGTATGCTGTATAGGCGACTATACCTATATACTATATGTTATTGGGCTTGTTTGTTTCTATCAGTGTCGATGTATTTATATTGGTATTTTTTTTCATTAATTTGTGAATTTACCCTTTCATATGATATTAATCTTTTTTTCAGTTGAATAAACTCTTTTTGCGTATGGTTAGATACTCGTACTTAAGGAGTAAACTCCAGTCGTGCGTCGGAGCTGACACACACTCTTTTTTTCGGCTGATCGTGTTAGAGGAATACTGGCGGGGCAGAAATGTGGTTTAGCCGGTTCGAGTCCGGCAGTACCTCGACTGTTTCACAACTTGTTAGAAGGCCGAGGTGTCCGAGGGGATTTCCCGTTCCAGCCAAAACAAAACAAAAAAAAACGTAACTTACGTAACACATACATAACTTTGTTTGAAGCTAAAGTGCACGACGGAGCTATGATTATTTTCGCAAGTCATTACTTATTTTGAAAATAAGGAGCGAAACTGCACCAAGCGAACACAATAAATCATTCTGTTAATATACTATTATTTGAGCATGTCAAATAAATAGGAGAACATAGTTAAACTGAAAATTATTTAATGTAGGCTCACCTGTTACACGTGCGCTTCATTATTGAACAAAATTTATGAGAAAATGAGAAAGTGCAGCAACGAAACGACATCGGAACATTTTTATTGAGCCGTGTGTGCTGTCGTGGTTATCAGTTAGTGCGCACTAATCAAAACACGCCACTCTTATTTACAATAACACCACCACCCCTATGTACACCACTCTTACTTACTACTCTTATGTACACGCTAAATTATATATTTGAATATGATTGATTATGGCTTTGGAGTATTGCACGGGGATTATGATCTATATTAATATGATTATCAGTAAAAGTGGCACTTATTTGTATATAATGTTTATAAAGGTTATTTGAAAAACTACAACAAAACGTGTAAAAAGTTTTCCTTAATGTAGGCCAGTTAAGCTGATACGATTTCAGGCGATTATTCCCAATCGTCGCCAAACGGCGCGTCGTCGTCGTCGTCCTTCTAAACAACAACCCGACCGCTGCCAAATCGCTGAACAATAACAATTTCCACTTATCTATTCATTCTCCGCCAGCTTTACACCCAAAAAAAATCCGCTCTCATATAAAAAATATCATTTTCCTTCACGTCAGAGGGGATTCCGATGACAGCGACATACTATATACGGATAATGTCACATGAAAATGACGAAAACGACACTTGAACGATACCACAATATTGGCACACTTCGGCTCAGCTCTGTAGCTGTTTGGATAAAGTTTATAATTGCTTGTGTGAGTTTAAAATGTGTGTTGGTAGTTTGAGTAATGCCAGGGCAAATGTAGCGAGCGTAGTTTTCGGTCAAGTCCGTTGATCCTATTACGATAGCGGAGAGGCTCACGCGAGACAATGGCGGCGAAGAGCTGAGTTATGTGCACGAGTACAGGATGAGTTCATTTTGGGAAAAACGTGCAGGTGGGGGCGAGGGAGTCTGGACGAGTTGTGACGTGTCTGTTACAGAGAGTAGAGATGGAAAGGTTAAAGTTTAAGACATGTACCTGGAGTGGTTTCTGTACTAATGTGTTGTTTTCTTGTCACTGACTTGGAACACTTTACTCGACCTGGAAATCACACCAAAGATGTTCAGGATCGCTCAGCAGTCACATTTGGCCAATTTTGACCAAGGACCAGACTATCGCTAAACAGTTAACTTTTAAAGCAGCATTTTTTAAAGTTACTTCAAATGAATTAATGGGATTATAAATAAAAACCGTATTAAAGCGAACTTCGAAACATTTTTATGAGTTGCTAACAGCTAGGCGTGACAGACGTTATCCGTTCATTTGTTCAATTAACTCCGCAACTCACTTACAAGTTGTTGCGACATTTTCAGGGCAGGCTCCAGGAATACTCCAAGAATTTCTAATCTATTCAGCACCAGTAGACTTTCATCCCAACCAGTTTAACAGAGTACTAAATATTTATAGTTTAAGTTATAATAGGTGTAATCTACTAATTCAAGAATACCTGGCAAAACACAATTATGCAGACACGGTCAAACTACTAGAAGTTGTGAAATAAAGTCTGTATGTCCATACTCTAATAAATGTCTCACTGTTTACCTAATCTACTCTATCTACTTTAACATTATTCATTAATTTATTTTAACATAATATTATATCTTGCATTCGATAAAATAACATAATATTTAATATTATATACCTAAATAATTACTTGATAAGTCGTTGAAAATAATATGTCTTCTCTATAAGTTAGCTACTAATAAATCTATTAATGTCCTCTTTTTAAATGTATGACGTAAATTGATGGCCTGAAACACAGGTTTTCATAAACCTAGATCAGGCAGGTCTACATTATAGTTAGAATTAATTTTCCTCTATGACGATTAATGTAAATCATAGTTTTACTTATACTTGAATAAATTAATTATTATAAAATTTAAAATTTATTATTATCCCAAAGTTCTGTACGTTATGAATCTATGTCGAGATTGAAAGACTTCACTACTGCCACTCTAGATACTAAATAAATACACAATTAACTCGATCTATTGAAAAAATATATGATTAAAAAAATATAAAAACACGACTGCCATGTCAAAATAATGAACTGAAAAGAAAAAACAACAAGATGTGTGCTAGGAACAAAGATGAAAGGGAATCGAAAACAACCCAAAAATTTTCATCGCGGTCGTAGGACCAATCTGTAGAATACTTTTGTATAAAAAGTCCCCCGACTGCGAAAAAAATTAGTTTTTTTTTCTAAAGATACCCCATATGTAAATCCGTTTAGGCGTTTAGAACTTATGGTGGAATAAAGAAACTCACATACATACAAACATACAAGAACCCTAAAAACATAATACTTCTTTTTTGGGGCAGTCGTGTAAAAATAGGGTCATATTAACATTTTATCTACCAGTTGTGTCTTGGCTTACAAACCTTCCAATCATCGTGCAACTGAAATTACAAAAACAAAACACAATCGGCCTGCTCCACCAGCTCATAAGAACAACTCATTTCGCTAATAGCTCAACAGTTAGCTGCTCCATTACCTCCCCATTAGAAGAACACAAATTCGGTTCCCCGCCACACAATGAACCTATCTGTACAGTCGACACGACGGCCTTAATGCTCGTGTGTGTGCATCAAAATCATTAATCATGTCCGGGAATCGAACGCGGACCGTCGCGCCCGCGCCGTGCCGTCCGCACAATGGAGTTGTTTTTGAGTTGCCTTTACCACGGCGCTACGAATACTGCTCACACTAAGCTGCTTGTATACACATGACTAGCAGATTTTCTGTACCTATACGAATATTTACTACGCCAACATAGCATATATAATTATATGATTTTCTTGTGAGTTATGTGAAAAGATTTCAAAGTATGGTAGTCACGAATTTATTGGACATAATATTTAAACAGATCGTTCTTATTCTGTGCACACAAAATAAAAATAAACATACAAATTGTAATAATATAGCTTTTGTACAATGGCAAGTTTAACACAGAATTGTTATTGATTGTCGGATTCTGTTTTCTTTGATTCACTTACTTTCTTCATTTCCTTAAGTTCCCCCGTAGGAACTTAAGACATTCAAATTTTTAAAATTCCCCGTGGAATCTAACATCAGGCGATGGCAGTGGGAAGCGGTCATCTCCTTCTGCGAAGCAGTCATGCTAGCGAAGGAGGTGGCCAGGCGTTTGAGGGACAGAACCTCAAACCAACCCTGCCGCCGCAGGAGACACCGCGGGCGTCAGGTGCCGAGAGACGACTCCCGGCCACCGTAGCTGCGGGCCTGTGGGTGATGAGCAATGAATAGCTCATCATCCGTCCGTCTATTGACGAGAGGCCGTTTTGATTGCACGTATGTGATCCACGCTCGCCTTAATGAGATGTCAGCAAAGCAGAGGGGCCTGCCAGGGCCACCGCCTGACGGGGTTGCGGGTTGTTCGAAATAGGTACCGTGGCCCCTGAACATAAAGGTCAGTAGAAGGAACATTGGTGGCTTTTAGTCAGTACAAGTCTGACACCCCCAGAGCGGAGGAAGTTATTTGATGATTTCCCACCCCCAGAAAAAAAGGCGATGCCAGTCACTACTCGAAAGTTTACTGGTATGGCAGTTCCTTGACATAATAATGATATTTTCATTAGCTGTCAATTTATCAATGACTGATATTAAGTACGTTCTTCGTCGTGATCTGTCAGGACGCGTGGAAAAATATATTAAGCGCGTGAGTTCGCTCGGGCTTGATTTACGTGTGGCGATGCCATTCCGCAGCGCATCGCGTTTCTTGTCTCACAACTATCTTCTATCTTACACCGAATGCCACCATTACATCAACCGATCTACAGTTAGTGTTCCGGGTCTGGCTGTTTGTGTATGTGAGTTTAAATGTTTGTAAACGCACCCACGATATAGGAGAAATTCTTAGTGTGGGGTAACGATTTTAAAAGAAAAAAAAACTTTTTTTAATAGACTTAAGAATCTCTTATCCTCATATTCAGTTTCTTCTACAGAAATTAATTTTAAATGCACGAGATAATTTGAGAAAATAATTACGGACGCATCGCAGTAAATTTAATGTCTTAATGCTTTTTCTTTGAGCTTTTGTTGGACATTATAATGTTAATATTTATTAAGGGGTAGGGCGGATTAAGTGAAACAAAATACAAAGGAAGATTGTCATTTGCTGAAACAAAGTAAATATTAATTTATAACAACACGCCAAGGGTATTTATTAACAGAGGATCGCAAATAACATGAATGTTAAACTAACCAACGATAAAGTACCTTGTTGTTCTCAAATTTTTATATGTATAATGAAGCTAAGCAGAGTTCCTTGAAAAAACATAAGCAATGAGGTATATCATTGTTTATGTTTTTAAGGCTTTCAAAGTTGACAAAAAATGAGTTTATCAATAGACATGATAATTCATGAAATAATTGGAAAAAAACGAAATGCATAAGATTCGCTCTACCAAACGTCAAAAGTACTGATTGTGACATAGTATTAAATCAAGAGAAACTAGAATTCGTCAATAAAACTGTTTTCTTAGGAATCACACTCGACTCGAGGCCTACAATGGGGTCCTCATTTAACATCTCTTGCAGGACGGTTAAGTTCAGCTGCATATGCCGTAAGAAAAATCCGTCAATTTACTGATGTAGATACCGCGCGACTGGTCTATTTTAGTTATTTTCATAGTATAATGTCATACGGTATTTTACTTTGGGGGCGGGCTGCAGACATTGAGTCTATATTTATTCTGCAGAAAAGAGCCATCAGAGCCATGTACAATCTGCGTAGGCGCGATTCTCTAAGAGAACTGTTTAAAAAAATTAACATCATGACAGTACCTTGTCAATACATCTATGAAAACATCATGTACGTTAGGAAAAATCTGCATCTATTTAGTAAAAGAGGTGACAGACATCACTATAATACTAGAAATAGGGACCAACTGGTTCAGCCAGGTTTCAGACTAGCTAAGGTAGACTCCTCTTTTATGGGGTACTGTTTAAAATGTTACAATAAAATACCTCCAAACATCCTACAACTGAATGAATCGAAGTTTAAATCTTGTATTAAACGCACACTATGTAGGCAAGCATACTATAAGTTGGAGGATTACATTAATGATATAAATGCTTGGCTCAATGCCGGTCCTGCTCCACAACCATAGGGGCAAACTAACTATCATTAATCAGCATCTGAAGTTATTGTGGCAGCTGAAGAAGATTGTAATACTATCATTGCATTGTATAGACTCAATTTCCTAATATTGTATAATTGTAATGCCCATGTGTGAGTTCTATGTAATTTTATTGACTCGACGGTTGCCCTGGTGGTTGAGAGATTGTCATGCTCACTTAAATGTCTCGCTGATGGTGGCGGGTGTGTCGGGTCATTTAGCTCCCTTCAAAATGGTCGAGCTGAATGGGGCTGATCCATACGTCATGTTCGTGAACGGGCGCTGTCGGTTGGGACTGGTCATCTCTTAGCTACCACGGTTTGTTTTAATTCTTCTATTAAACTCGTGATAATTATTGCTTTTACTCTGGACGCTCTAAATGTGCTCGTTTTTCTACATCGTTCTCACATTATGAATAATCTCAACATGAATGATGTATCCATGATTTTATAAAACATTATGATTTAAAAGAGTGTCCATGGAGTTTCTTGCCCATTCTTCTCCATAGAGATCTACGCTTTGGAATGGGCAACTACAGTACTTTCACAAGTTATTATGTCTTGTGACTGGGACTGTAGCAGCATCATTTCTTTTGTTCTTGTTTTTATGACATTCAAAAGTGCCTGTAGTGGTCTAATTGAAATAAATGATTTGAGTTTGAGTTTGAGTTTGAAATTTGCTTATAACAACAATTGTCATTTATTTGTGTTCTGCATCTGAATTTGATTTACAGATATTTGAATTTATTGTATTTGATATTGGGCTGTTTAGCGGCATCATATTTTTTGCTTTTACTTCAGCCTGAGAAAAAAAGCGTGGAAAAAAAAACAAAATCGTAGTGATTAATGACAAAAATACTTTTTGCTCAGTTATTTAACTTCTTTGTAAGTGTATTCAAAAACGTTGTTTGATTCAAGTGGGAATTTGTCACTGCTATTCTCGGCTCTATTATACTCTCGCCTAACGGCTCGTGTGTTAATTCCGTTTCGAACGCAATGACAAAGTTTCCTCCTCTGATTCAAAATGTACTATTTTCACTTAGTTTAAAAAAAATATCAGATTGACGACACGGTTGGCGCAGTGGCTGAGCGATTGAATGCTGCTCTGCGTGTCGCGGGAGATTTTATCAACTTCAATTCTATTTTGAAACTTTTAGAGTTGTATTAAGCAGGCAGCATAGCGAAGAAAAATCAACGCTGAAACAAAAGTTAATATCAAGAGAGAATGCACAGAATAGCGCGAGCGAGGAGGCGAGTTTTTGGCAGGTATTTCACATAACCGGTATTATTGGGCGTTACGGCGTAATCTCTTTATGCGGAGCGCGGTCGCGGCGCCGGCCTTTTTACATTTTAATCCGGACTCCACCGGCACCGGCACCGGCACCGGCCCGCTCCGCCGGATATAACAAACGGCTGCCTGATGGACCAAATCAACTCATTACCTAAAATGAACACACCTAATTAAAATTCAACGAATTTCTTCCTGCTTATTTAAAGTGTGATGGATATTGTTATTACGGATTGCGGTAAGTCGGGGATAAGTAACCCCATGGAGATCGACTCGGCCTCATCCGAATTGTAATTAGTAAGGATCAGTATGTGGGCGACTGTCGCTAAACAAATGAGTGTTATCTGTGCGGTGACGTGGTGACGAAGTGCGTGACGTCACGAGTCGTTAGCAGGCGTCGGGTGCGCGTCGGTAACCGAACCCGGACGTATGAAGAGTAATGGCCGCTCGCCAACACCGTCTTTGTAAAGATTGCGTACATACATACACTGTGGCTCTGATGTTGGATCTGAAGTATATTCAAGAATTCCGCTATTTGTTACGATGAATTGATTAGATTGCAAAATCGAAAAATTGTAGAGAAAAATGTTTCATTCCAATTTATGGACTACGACTATGTTCCAGAAACGTTAACAAGTCAGATTTGTCTTCATTTAAAGAATTCTGTAAGGTAAACCACTGGCAATATAGCGTTTTAATTAAACTTAAACTACATCCATGTATAAGTTATAATAATGACACAAATAGTCGTTAACACAATTAACGCTGAACGTTGAGAACTATCAGCAAAGTGGTCACATACATACGTAAGGCGAATGTTTAGAGAGTCGTGCGGCGACTAACTTTGTGAGTACCTGCGCGTATTATGAACGTTTCGCGAAACTTGTCCGTATCATCACAGAGCGCGCACAAACGAGGGGCGGTAGCGGGGGCGGCGCGGGCGGCGGGAGCGGGAGCGGGAGCGGCAATGAACTGAGGCAGGTTCCAAGTGTCGAACTAATCTTACAACTCAATGTCCTAGACGTCGCTTGAAAATGTATGAACTTCCTGACTGGAGCGCATCGTATTCGAATAGCAACATCTGTTTCCGTATCTGCTGCTGCATCTATTAACAAACGCGTCTGATGTGTGAACGATTCAAGCGACAGTGGTCATCACACGCGGCACTCCACGTCGCCAAACAACTTCAGGATACACTTCCACATGTCATTGTTGCAGAAAAGGTCCACCTGTAAAAAATGTTTTGCAATAATTTCGAAAACCGTTAAGTAAATGAGTCGTCTTGAGTACGAGCCTTTAGTTTTGAAATGAATAGTCATTAATGTGTACCTAAGAAGTAATGGTAGTAGTGTATTAGCTATCGAAAAACGTATGTCAAATTGACCCAACCTTTTCGGTAGCTCGAAAGTCGTAGTCGAAAGCGATTGCCGTTGGTTTTAAGTGAGACCTTCTGTTTCCTTGCCTGTACAGTGGTCCTCACTGTTGAGTCACGGAGTTGAGCAAACACTTCTTCTGTGACTTGTATGTTTTAATTGTCGTAATTGGAAGCGTTCCTCTTTGTGTTGTGAGAAAACTGACAAGTTTGTCGCCAGCTTCCCATTGCATCCCGCAAGTATGTGGAAGTCTGCGGCGCCATCATAATAATATATTTGTTAATAAGTTGAGGTTTAGCTCTTGTGCCGGTCACTTTATAAATTGTAGAACTTTATGTTTTCTTTGGGTAATAACTAACTTTTGAATAACGGAGACCGATAAAATATATTTATCTTCAAGCAAAAATCATTTCTGTAAATGGACTTTCCTGTTCCAAGTTGTCATTGTTTTGTACCCTACATTATACATCTAGTTAGGAAGCAGACAAGTGATAACGACGCTCACTTACTGTAACTATTTCGTCGAGATCGAAGTGGATCCGTCCCTCTGAATTCCCCTTTGATGGGTGTTAAAGTGCCGCCGAGGAAATTTAATCGTTGCTCACAGTTACAAGACATGACGCCATTACGGCACAGATTGCCGCCAGTAATGCCGTTACTGATTGAATATCCTCCCCTCCCCTCCACGCCACTCCCTCTCAGCTATGCACTAACTTCAATTTTATTTTATTACTGAGTAATCTGATTGCTGATCCTAACGGTATTTATTTACAAAAAAAAATAGAGACGGAAACTAAATTTACTTCCGGAAGTCGATGACTTTTGTTTAAGTCATAGTTTCTTTTGCCACAGATAAATCAGTTTTTGGAAGTTGTTTTTTTTAGCGAATATATCATAACGTTCGTAAACCATTGAGTAAAGTCTGCGGTGGAGACACGATCAGGCGGACAGTCGGACAGTCGGACAGGCGGACAGGCGCACAATAAGAGCGGTTGTGTCGTCACATCACGTGCGGGCTCGCACATAAAACCAAATGACTAATCCAATTACCGGGCGAAAGGCCAATCTGCCTTCTCATGACCATAATTATACTAACCTTAGCTTTTTGAGCGGCTAATAAAGGCCCCCGTATTCTGTGTGTAAAATAAAACCCGTGGGCCTTTATTAGTGATTCCTCGTGTGTTCTCATTTTTGTCCTCGTAAGTAGGTTCAGAGGTTCGGCTATTTTCAGAAGTTGTTCCGAGTTTAATTAGAAAGGGGATTTAACTGAATTTTGCGACATGTTGGTTGCAAATTAGTACTTTTGTCGTCGCCTGTCTCGTCACATTAGTCGTACGGCGGCGACGGCGGCTGGGCCGGGACTCTAGCAAGCATCTTCCAGTTTTAAAACATACATACTTACGTGTTAATTATTCACGGTAATTTATTTTGTCTACAGAGATCTATTCCCGAGGTTAATGCACTTGCGTTGAAAAGGACTCACAGTGAAGGTGGTTTAGTGCGGGTAGGGGTTCCCGTAGATACTATTATAAGGGTTCGTTTATTAATCAAGTTTTAACAATAAGAAGCTTATAAACCGATATTAGTTGTACTTTTATTTTTTCCCAGAAGCAACGAGTATTTTAATATTAAGTTTGAGCACAGCCACAAATTAACAAACTGTTACTTTGAACTGTAAATCTGTTACGATTCCAATTGCAATTATTTCTGCAATGTTTTTTTAAATTTTCTATTAAAACATGGATTTTTTAGCAAATAGTCAAACGACGAATTTCTACCCAAGTTTCGTATTGATACGCTTAATGTAACGGGTATATGCTCCTTGTACTACGGAAGAAAAAAGTAAAAATACACTAGGAGAAGCCGAAAGGCACTGGTTCTCCCCTTCATTGCGTGTTTTCAAGACCATTTTTATTTATTTATTCGTTTATTAACAAAACGACTCATTTTAGGTATCATCAAACACAAAACACAAGCACTCCAATTTCAATTTATTAGAATAATATCCAAAAATACAATAAAATTACATCAAACAAGTATTACATTACATACAAATTTAGATTATTAATATTTAAATAAAAATATTATTCCTGGTAACTCTTTTAGCGACGGATATATTAGTTACAATCTTCTTATTAGTTATTTTTTTTTAATACAATTTAAAGTTAGTAGTTATAACTTTGTATTTTAAATACATCCCCGATCTACGTACTGTTCAATGCAGCCACCCGCATAACGTATTATTTATTGCGTTACATTTAGTCCCACCGTAAAACGTGATTTTACTCCTCAAATAAAAAAGTCGTTTCGGAGCTGGCTTCGCTTCGTGAAGTCGTACTTTACACCATGGTACTACTTAATCATTATTTTTCAGCCACCCAGTCAATGACATTGAAAAATAATGACTACGTACTACAGTGATTTGTGATAATTGGGTGTATTTATTGGTAATGAAAGAAGCTGAGAACACTTTAAACTATATTTTAGATGAACTTAGTTTTACAACCACATGACATACATAATGACATATAATGCAAACATATCCTCATCTACAATTTTCTATATAAACAGTTTGAGTACGCGAAGGTCATATGTTACAGATGAGCCTGCATGCTTTAAGGTTTACTAAAGGCTATAAAACCTCTACAGTACGGTCTACGTATTATTTTGTTAAAGCCACCCAATGAACCGTTACACGCCGTTAATTTATCAGCTAGAAACTTTAGCTGTAAGGAGTAAATCAATGAGACGAATAATCGAATCAAATCATTTACACATTACAATTTACTAGCGTTTCAAAGCAGGATCACCACGCACACCTGCCGCCAGTAGGCACACACTGCCCTCGAACAGCCAACACTCGACACATCTAGTTTGTCCAATTACCCGACTTGAACAAACAGGGAGATTCCACCGTTGCAGTCACTCCATGTTAATCCGCTAATACGACTGTTCTTTCCGAATGAATGAAGTCCCTCGGAATTTCTCTTTGATGATGTCTTGAGGGTTGCGAATACTTGCGAACGCATTTTAATCGTTGTTCACCCGCTTAATATTAGAGGGACGATGCTATGCTTCGGTACAGCGCGCCTCCACTAATAAGTTTAGTGATTTAATTTCCTTTTCCCATACAAAGTTTCTGTTAACACAACAAGCTAGATTCAACTCTGTGTCTTTGCATTAAAGACTAAACAGTTAAAGTGAAGAAGGCTTATGATGAAAACATATTGAATCGCTATTGACGGCGTTATTTTCGGGAAGTCGTAGTACTGTCGGAATGTTACTTGACATTAAGACGTAACTCGGATCTCGAACAATTTTGTTGAATGTTCAGCCGGAAGTAAAATGTTACAGTTTCACATAAAAACTTGTGACTACTGTTGTAAACTCCCTGAAGTTTAACGCCAGCTACAGTTACATAATCCTCACGCTTACAAGCTCGTAAGGTTAAGCAGAGGTAACGCTGAGATAGTGATTTACAGAACTTTCTATAGTTCATTGTGGCGAGGTACTTTGCAGCCCGCTATTTTTAGATAGATTTAGAGGAAAGCGTTTACAATAAATGTTATTTCAGAAAAATTCCTGTAACGTGACAAAGTCCAATCATACAAAACTCTAAAAAAGTTTGCAACCAACAAAGCTGTACATTTGATTGTTCCAATGTGGTCCAGCCGGCTGGCTAACGAATACGAATCAATATTGATATGAATTGTGCAATCAGCCGCGATCGTGCCATCGAACCAACCGACCACGCGCGACTCTCAACCACAAACACTCCCTCGCCGTTTTAGAATCCCTATATTAAAAAGGTTTTCTGTAAAGTGCTGCCAATCTATTGCAGAGGAAGTTCCTTGTCGTTTGTGGCAGTAAAAGTTTAGACTTTAAAGTGTGCTCTCAGTCATATTTCTACCAACTACTATATCTCTTACTGGTATTGCTCGGATAGCATTTAGGCATTGTATTATCTTGACTAGACCGTATATTACTGTCGACCGATTCCTCAGACACTCACCACTGTTGAGCAAAGGCCTCCCAATTCCTTCCACAACCTCTTTTCTCGTGCTACTTCGAACCAGGCTAACCTACAGCACTCAGACCTAGTCGTAGAGAAGTACCTCCTTGGAGTTTGAAAATGAGAAATTGAATTCTGCTTTTAAAAAGACAGTTCGTAACAATACACTGCGGTTACAAAAAGGGCACACAGGAGACTGGGAGAAAGGCGGCTAGGCTAAAATGGGCTTTTACGAGTTGGGTCGGCCACATGCATGATGATTGCTGGTTGCTGGTTGCTGGTAAAAGTCTCCACACAATGAGTGCCAAGAGATATGCAGCGCCGCCGGAACGGCACAGAAAGTAGTTGTGAGACGACCTATATGCGTACGGTGAGGGCCTGCTACCCTTCACTATGTATTTCACCTCATAATCTATAGCTCACGTACCAGCCGTCATGTCGTTACGGCTCTTGGTAATCAATTTCATACAATCCATCCATCCAGTGCTCGGTCTCCTACCCTAGAAGAGCAAAGTGTTCAGTGAACGAATGTGGCATTCACTGTAACTGACCGACTGAGGCCTCTCAGCCGAGTGTTGTCATGTGACTGCACCGTGCTCCGGCAATGAGCTGCTCAGCGGCGTGGTGGCAACATTGTGACGCTGCTCGATCACTTGAGAACTTACCTGTCGATGTGTCGATGTGCTGTAACTGTAGTGATATGGTTCACTAATATTATAATAGATTGGATTTTGTTATTTTATTTTAAAAAGTTATTATTTACTAGTTACTTTTGCCCGCGGCTTCGCTTACGTTAAATTTGAGGTAACACAGTTCCCCTTTCCTGATTTGCTAACTGTAGTTTTTGCCCTTGCGCCTTATTTATTGTAATAGCACTGCTAAGTCTGCCCCATTTCTCACTTAAAAAAAAAAGTAAGCGTATGTCCGCCTCCAAGGTCCCAACTGTCTTTGTACCAAAATTCATCAAAATCAGTTTAGCCATTAGGGCGTGAAGAAGTGACAAACAAACAACTCACTTTCGCTTTTATAATAGGTTTTAGCAAGGATAACAATCTCTTAGTTTGTATATATTAAATGTAATGTTTCTGTAAATCGATATTTAACGCACATTGAATGAATTAAAAGAGATTATGACCTGAAAATTTTTTTTAGCAATGAACATGTTTATCTGTGTGTAAACTAAGTTTCAACGTCTGTAAATTTACTTTGTAGATTCAATTAGAAATGCGTGTAACTTGCACATTATGTAAGAAAACAGCGACTTCCATCGCAATGACGTCATTGACACCAGTTGCCGGCACGTATTCCGGCAACACAGTCCAAAGGTCGACACTTTAGAGGTTCGATCCAAAAATATCCATTAACAAGAATGTCACATTCGAATATCTCAATAATGTTGCTTTACATCACTTGTGTACCGGACCACAGCGGGGGTGAGGTCACTGTACGATGCGGGAGGGGGGGAGGGGAAGGAAAGCGGCGAAAACCCACCGCTCTGAATTGTGTATTCATAGTGGATTAACGACCGACGATAGTGGGCCTTTCACGCCATTAAAAGTGTTAAAAAGCGACCGGTTCGATAGTGGGGCGCGGTGCCACTGACGGCGGGCGCGGCTGTCACACAGGAGCTTCAGGTACTACTGCCTATATCGGCCAGCTGCATCTTTTAAGTTGTTTAGTTCTAAGTTATTGGTTTCTGAAATAGAAATAAAAAATAACTTAATTATCTTTTTGGGCTACGGGAAGATGATACGATTATTCAAAAGCCTGGTAACATTTGCATTACTGTACCACTGGCAAGTTGGTCATAACTTTTCAGGAAGTTATAAATCACTCTGATATCAGTAATCATCGCGACCACTGGCACCACACAAAACAAGCCACTATATTTTTTCCATAGGCACAATATATTACACGAGCGCTATGTATAAAGGCTTTAGAAATGTGCCGGTTACTCGGAGGTATACCTCGCCTCTCGGTACCTCCCGTACTCCCGAGGTACCTCCCTGCAGCAATAACAATGTAATAGCCTTTCGTTCCATGTCGACTTCTAACTTACTGCTTTGACTTCCTGCTTTGATGGCTTTTTGGAGTTTTTGTCGAGAGCAGAGAGCAGTCACGATAGTAATGTT
Organism: Ochropleura leucogaster; assembly: GCA_958449745.1. Lineage (NCBI taxonomy): Eukaryota > Metazoa > Arthropoda > Insecta > Lepidoptera > Noctuidae > Ochropleura > Ochropleura leucogaster. Next base: position 18,382,726 of record OY288213.1, on the reverse strand, counting down.
CAAATGAGTTTTGTGGTCTGTATTTCTTGTCTCAACGTGTATGGTTGGACTATAATAGCTGTTAAAGTGTGACTCTCGAGTTTGACCGTATCCGGTTGTTTTAAGGACTTGTTAAGGGACACCAAGGCATAGTCGGCCGTTAACCAGTTCATAAAGTGTTTTTGACAAGCGGTCCTTTTAAAATAAACGAAGTTGCTTTAAGGGAAAAGACATGAGCTTGTGTAATTGTGTATATATTGTGTTTTTACAATGAACTATAACGTGACATGACACGGGCGCATCATTTAAATTTCGTCAATGGTCGCGTAGCAGCGCGCGACGTCGGTGTCTCCCAGCGTTGTGCGTATCTATCATCATCTATCAGCGCCGTTTGTACAGTACGTCCGCCGCGCGGCCGCCGCGCCGGCCAGCAGGATCAACAAGAGCAGAAGGATCACATACTTGAAGAATGAGGTCTATTGTATTGTTTCACAAGATATCAGCTATAATGAAGATACAGTACCACAAAAACATTAACTTTTTTAAGCTGGTGGTCAACTGTTCATGCGTTATTGTTGTTCTATTTACTTCACTGGCCTTATTGTAAACATTTGATATTAATTTGATGAGTCTTAGATCCAAGAAATCACCATGGAATCTGGAGGCGATAGGTGCCTGTACGAGTGGCGAGCGAAGACACTATACACGGGAGGAACTTCGCTGTCGTACATAACCGAGCGAGAGGAAACGCCCGGTTGCAATCATTGTGACGATTGCCCAGAGGTGACGGTGGAGCACACTGTGGCGGTCTGCCTCTCGCGGACCACCGCTATGTCGTAGTTTGAGGGAGAGAATCTCAAATGAACCCAGCTGCCTCGGAAGACGCTCCGGAAGTCGGGCGCCATAGGAGACTGGGGTCACCGCCCATCCGTCTATTGACGATAGGCTGTGTCGACGGCGCGTTCGTGTTCAAAGAGATTTCAGCAAAGCATAGAGGTCTGCCAGGGCCACTGCCTGCTCCCCAGCAGGCGGGTTGTTTGAAATACCGCGGTGTCAGAACACAAAGAGCAAAAGAAGAAACATGGATGGGTTTTAGTCATTAGTTAGTCAGTAAAAGTCTGACACTCTCCCCGGCTCTAGGCGGAGAAGTTATTTGATTATTTCCACCCAAAAAAAAGATCCAACAACTAACTCCTACAACCTCAACAAATAACTACGTCATTTTCTTTGGAATCTTCATACAAAGCGTTACTTGGAATGGAACTACTGTTCAGGATTCCCAACCACTCGCCACTTGATGTAGCGATAGAGTGACGATTGTTTAGTGAGAGTCAACGATTATAGTAGATATCATAAACCTTTGTAAACAAAGTGGTCTTTTAAAAAGTTTAGCGTATTGCAGCAAACGAATGGTAGAAGGATAGAAAATTAGGAAATCAGACTAACTTACCTTAAGTGACGTCTGATGGTAATTTTATGATGGCTTATCCTGAAAACAATTACATGGTAGTATTCGGCTCCAACGAACTCGTGCGCGTATTTATTTAGAGTCCTAATAAACAAAAAAAAATATTATCTTAATATTGAATGCACCCAAACAGCTCCTGTCACGTTGACATTAGCTATCAAATCACTTTTCGATTTCGCGCGCTCGCGCTCATGCGTATTTTAGAACTCGGCTTATTAATTTCGAAAAATGCCAAGTTCCGACCGTTCTGAGTCCGAAGAAATAGCGAGAATCAAGAAAAAATTGAAGAAATTGTCTCGCCGGCGTCGGCGCCACCGCCATGACTCGCGAAACCGGCATGGTTCGCGCCACCGGCATGGCTCACGCCACCGGCATGGAATGGTAGAAGGATAGAAAATCCTTACTATATAATATTATAAAAGCAAAACTGAGTTTGTTTGTTTGTTTGCTACGACTTTACGCCTTAATGGCTAAACCGATTTTGATGAATTTTGGTACAGAGATAGTTGGGACCCTAGAAACGGACATAGGCTTTTAAACTTTTTTTAAAAAGTGGGTGATAAGGAAGAAAGAGGGAAGAAAAAGGAAAACTTAGCATTGCTATTACAATCAATATAGCGCAAGGGCAAAACTACAGGTAGCAGGTACCTGCAAATCAAGAAAGGAGAACTGTGTTACCCCGAATTTTATGCTAGCGAATCCGCGGGCAAAAGCTAGTAAAAAATAAATGTGAGCTTCCATTAAGGTACACTCCCACGAAGCCTCTAGCCAATGGGCGATTACCTTAAACACAAAAGTTATTTCTAACAATTTCAAACTACATCTCCTAACACGTTGATCGTGCAATTGGGAATGTGAGACATCTTCCTAAATACTTGAAGTACATTTCGTATTACGTGTGTAAAGCGAGCCGCTGTAGCGACACTACTTCTGTAGCGACTACGACCTCGCACAGATTTACTTCATATAATATGCATTCAAATCTACCGGGCGCGGGCGGCGCCGCGCGGCGCGCTTCTGCCTCAGCTGCAGGGTACATTGGGATAGCGATACTGTTCACTTGTACAGCTGGGTTATAGCTACCGATGGTTTGTTATGTAGAATATATTCCGAGGCGATGGCTTCTGAGGAGTTGCTTCAGACTAGACCTTTAACAAGCAAATTTAAAATCTGCTCTATTATATAGGTACTATGAACTTCTTTTTAGTACCAATAATTTTGAATTTAGTTATTAGCATGTAATTCTGGTATTATGTTATCAATTGTGTTGGTATTAGGAGCGCAAATACCAGCGGTAAAAAGAAAGGGCAATTGAGTAGCTGACATCTATATACGCTCTGCAGAATGTACACACCATTCGCAATCAGGTTTAGTCTTATTTTATACGATTTATTTATGAACTTTTATGTTGTTTGACTTTGAATAATTTCAGAAAGTATTTCAAAACCTTGAGCTGGTTATTAAACGTTGAGTGTTTATAATTATAGAGAATTGCGTCCATCTGAAGTTCAGATTGCCTTAAACAAGACTTTTTGAGTGATGTTTCTCAAAAGATCAAGTTTCTTAAATATGAGCTCTCGTGCTCAAAGCTCGCTTTCTAAGTCTCCGAACTTTATTTCTTACTTAATAATAAAGGTTGAACATCTTTACTTACATTATAAATTATCGCCGAACGCCGCGAGTTTGACAAGCCCGATGTTAATGAATAAAAGCGACATATGATTAGAACGAATGAAAATTGTTTATTTTGCTCTTGAATACATTTGACATTTGTGGGAGTTAGTTTGTTAACGGAGCGGAGTCACAGCTCGGAGCTCCACATTCTACTCATTGTGAACTTTGACATTTATGAACATTTTCTTTACGAAACTTTCAAATATTACGTTGTGTTTATACACACCGAAATGTTACACTAAACTCGACCTTTCTACAAATTCTTCGGAAAGAATTCGCAACAAAACACATTCAATTTCGTAGACATTCAAATTGTAATTGGTATTTGTATATTGTTGTTGTATTTGTTTCCGCGAGTGTTCAGTCGGGGGAGGCTCGCGAACTTCGCAACTAAAAAGAAACTTGAATTAAACAATGAATATTACAACAAATCACGGCGCGCTAACAACCGTACCTTTACTTAACAAAATATGTTTATTTGTGTTTGTACACAAGTCGGAGGTGCGCGCTTCGAGAACTTACCAACACCGCTTACAAGCTCCCGCATACACTCGGACAAAGCCAATTGCTATCCTCGTGTACTCGTAATAAGGTCTTCGATAAGTGTATAAGGGAAAGTTGTTGTTCTTAAGTCGTAAAGCCCACTAGCACAATAAATAAATAGTTGTAGGTCTAAAGTTGTGAACAAACTTCGGCACGTCTTCTAGATTTTCCCTCCGCTCGTGAATTATTTACCTTTTCCCTTGTTCAATAGTTGGCAACTCGCGCTTCGGAAACAATATCATTGGGAATTATTTTCATAAATATTTACACATTTATGGGCGCAAACGACCCTGACCTTTGAGCATGTATGCTGTACTCCTTACGGCCGGCGCCGGCGCCGTACGTAGAACGGACAAAATTCTACCTCACGACAGATAAAGGCATTTAGAGATTCTTATGTAAAGATGACGTCGGAATATTTGGTGATATCATTTTAAATAAGTAGAATTTCATATTGACGATTGTAACATTATTCAAAACGAGTACATAGTACACTCCTACACCAGTGTCTTATTCGCGCGGGGGTAGGCAGGAAAGATAAAATGCTACCTTCATAGTTGACTTTTCATAAAAGACTTGAAAAGTCAACGATTTCAGCCATTCAATGAATACGTAAACAACAGCAGAGCGCTGAAATCTGCATCCTTTGGGGTCCGTGCTTGTCCGTTTGTCCGTGTGTCCGTGTGAGTTTGTGAATGTCCCTGAGTGGCAGTTGATATTGCGCTCATAAATAACTGGCACAAACATCCAGACGCAACACGACCGGGAATCGAATACATGACCCACGCAAGAAGAACAATCGGCAGCGCGTGGCGCCGAGTTAACGTAAATTGCAGAGCACAAATTCTCTGCTAATTGCAAAGTGTTCTAAATGCTAAAATTACATAAATAGATAAATGAGCTGAAAAAGAGTCAAGAATGAATAAATATACGATAACTTAGAATAGACAATTAGATACATCACAAACATTTATAACGGTCGCTCATTATATATAATGATTAAACTAACTTTCGCCCGCGGCTTCGCTCGCGTTATAACACACCAAGCAGACCTGCGGGTTTTGTTCTTGCCCCTGATTGATTTGTAATAGCAACGCTAAGTTTTCCCTTTTCTTCCCTCGTTCTCCCTCATATCCCACTTTTCTAAAATAAAAATCAACTATCTCTGTACCAAAATTCATTAAAATCGGTTTAGCCATTAAAGCGTGAAGAGGTAACAAACAAACTCACTTTCACTTTTATAATATTAGTAAGTTAGGATGAAAAAATATCCTATTCTTTTATATTTTTTATACACTTTTTAAGAAAGATTTAAAAAAAGAAGAAGAGTAAATAAAGAAATACAATAATATAATTAACTAGCTTATACCCGCGCCTTTGCTCGTGTTAAATTCAGGGTGACACAGTTCCAGTTTCCTGGTTTTGCCCTTGCGTCTTATGACAGAAAATATGTAATAGCAAAGCTAAGTTTTCCCTTTTTTTCCCTCTTTATCCCTCATTTCTAACGTTTAAAAAATAGCCTATGTCCGTCTCCAGGGTCCCAACTATCTCTGTACCAATATTCATCAAAATCGGTTTAGCCCTTTTGGCGTAAAGACGTAACAAACAAACAAACAAACTCACTTTCGCTTTTATAATATTAAGTAAGGATAGTAAGGAAGTAAGGATAGTAGGTAAAGATTATTATTTCAGACAAAATTCTAAAACAAAACCATTTAATGTTCCCACTGTTGGGCCTAGGTCTGCTCGAACATTAAATGGCTGATTTATTTGAAGGGTGCGCTCTATCTGGCAGAATCTTAATGCTCCGAAACTTATTTGGCATAACGCACTTGGCATAGTCTTGTTTCAACGGATAGTTTAAAGTTTACGTTCCAATTACACATATTTATACAGAACCATCGATAGGTTGATACAATACAACAATAATAACTTTTACTTCTTTGCATCATCATCTGCCTAGCCTTTTTCCCAACTATGTTGGGGTCGGCTTCCAGTCTAACCGGATCCAGCTGAATATCAGTATTTTACATGGAGCGACTGCCTATCTGACCTCCACAACCCAGTTAATACTGGGTAATACGATACCCCTTGGTAAGACTGGTTGTCAGACTTTCGGCACACTGACTACTTGTAACGACTGTCAAAGATGTACAAATGACAGCCGGGACCAACCGCTTAACGTGCTTTCCGAGGCACGGAGGAAACTCGGTATGTAACGGGTGGTCACCCATCCACAGACCAACCTAGGCAAGCGCGGCTTAACCTAAAGATCGACCCGAGCGGCTGCTATTATTTAGCACGAACTTTTACTTCTTTGCGTATCATACTTAATGTCCACAAAGTTCTCTGACTGTCAAGAATCTAATACACTTTCTACTTAACTACAAATTGCTGGATTATCTTGCAAATTAGCTAGCTATCGATGTTGGAAATTTGACGCGTTGGTTCTCACACCACGAACGGAGCTGATTCGCTTGGATCGAACTCATCGGATACTAGTGGGTTGTGCCGTACTTGGACAAGACGAGGTATTTTAATGAAACTGCTAGTTTATTTGTTATATCGTGACTGTAACTAATCACCATTGTTTGTTGCAGTCAATGGGGCGAGAGGATCAGGCTTCCTGAAGAAACCAAAGAACTCTTTAAAAACTCAGCAGTTCTAAAGAATACGAACTTTCAATTCAATAAATAGTGTGCTAACACGGAAAATTCAAATAGTTTTATTGAGTTATACATAATAAACAAGCAAACGATGAGCAAAAATCTCTATTTATTGTGTTAGTTAATTGTTCCACACGATTCAAATGGTTCTCTCACTGATTTTCGATTACTGGAGTATTTTTAGATAATAGTCGATCAGATGTTGATGATATTAATAGCAATCTAGTGTCTCCCCACCCGCGCCGCCGCGCCACAATCAGCCGCCGCCCGCTGGGAGGATAAATATCCAAAACATGTTTACGGCTAGTCCTCAAGGCGTTCACAATGTAATTTTCTTCAGCAATCTGTTCGGGAATATTATCGCCGGTATTTATTCCCGAGCTCATTACAGGCGCGGGATCCAATCGCGGGATAAGATTCCCGACGCCGGGATAGCATTGGTCGCGCACTCCCTAGAGTCAAGTTGAGATTTGAGTCGCCAGTTCAGCTCGACCTGTTCTTGTAACACTATGTCAGAAGCTTGTTTCATAGTTGGAGGATCTTGTTGAAGTGGTCGTGGGGTTATGATTCGATATAGTGGTTATTGGGGGCGTCGAGGATACTCCCGTGTGATCGAGGTGTCGCAAAATAGTTTTTCCGGTTCGTTTTGCAGTCTCGTCGTGTTTGCTACGATATGTCTCGAGCCTGCCCTGAATGTGCCGCGTGGTACAGCCTGCGTGGGCGTCCAATACATTATATTCGGAGATGTTCACGACGATATTGACGAACAAATAATAATAAATTAGGTATATTGAGTTTGAAAAATGTTAAGATGATAATTTTCATCATGGTAATTTGCTCACGATGTTATCAGTCTGAAGACGCAGAGTTTCTCGATTACAATAGAAAAATAAAAACTTTCGTGAAAAGCAAGTTCCCATCAGTTTTCTTTGATCATTTAGGTTCAACACAAGAAAATAATATATTGAAGGAGTTTCTACCCGTTTCTATAAAACCTTCATTTTTATACGGACGGACAGATCCTTTACAAGTACTTTCAAAAACTAATTTGAATACGTTGCATGTCTGAAGGGAACCTAACAACCAAACTTTTGCAGTTTGCATTATCTTACACACTTTCGTCGACTTTTTATATAAACTTTGATTTTTCACCTTTCTGTCAGGAATGGAAGTTTCACGGCGATCTATAAAAATAAACTGCTCCGGGCAGGCGAAGTTGGTAAAGTCACGAGCTTACCGCTTCGGCATCACTCGGCAACACTCGGCAGCGATCGGTGCGGCTCGGGCGCGGCGCGGATGCGGCCCGTGTTCCCGCGCCCGTGACCAGCATGCCGGATGCCTCGCTCCCGGATTCTCTAATGTTGCACCTGACGACATTATTTGTTTAATTTTAATTTAAACGTTGTGTTTTGTATAATAAATGAACTGTTTATGTTATAAGACACGTATTCGAGAAGTTTTGGGTAAAGTTTCGACTTTATGCCTCCGGATGTTGAGGGAGAAGTTTCTGTAATAAACAGAAATAAGTTTTATGAGCAGGTACATTCTAAGAAGTTTTGTATATAATGTTCAAGTTATAACAACGAAGACAGGTAGTGAGTCAATTGACTGGCCGTATTATTTCCCCAAAGAGTCTGAGGACCCAAAGCATCTATGTAATGTTACTTTTACAGCCTAACTTAACCCTAAGCAAAAAAACATGATCATAGTGCAGTCAATGGTGTTCATAATATTGTCGTAAGTACCTACATTGTTTTGTTGGCCCATCGTAGTCGATCCGTAACACAAACAATATGATAATATCTAACAATACAAAACGAATACAAATGGCGATCAAAATAAACTAGACGTTTGAGAGAAAATAGTTCAGCAATACTTTTATGAGGTACTGTAGAGGCGGGCCAGGTCTGGCCGAATAATGCCGTCACGGCCCAAGAGGTAATCTCCAGCAAAAGTATGGAAACGGCCGTCTGTACTGTTGTGGAACTTTCACCGGGTCGCGCACTACTCCCGGGAAATACCGCGTTTTATTACCTAAGTGTGTGGTTCACATTGTTTTATATTAAGTTTTTGATGACCATTGACCGCTCTGCCACTGGCTTGACCTCTTCATGTCTATTAGTTGCAAGCTTGACATCTCTTCCTATCACTTTTAGAAATACAGTCGTAGGTATGGTTGTGGTAAAACCATGGTTATATATTGTATTGGCAGCAACATCTCTTTTTTAATTCAGGTAGATGTAGGTTCGTCTATGGCGGATGTGAACTATCTGTTGCGTCTAGAATTCCGTGGATCCTGTTATTCACTGCACAAAATCTCTTTTTTTAAGGTCAGTTATACACCTACACCGTCGAGTATGTGAAAGCCAAACCGCGGTCGAATGAACATACTAGCTGCAATAAGAGGCATTATAATATGTTAGTTTTCTTTGATTTTCAAATGTCTCATGTGAGGACACTTTGATTTTCTTTTTTGTTGGGATATGTGCTTTTATAATCTACCAAGATTTGAGTAACAGCATGTTCATCAATTCCAAGTTCATTGTTATTAAAAGACTAGGTCATTGTTATATGAATACATGAAAGTATAAGAAGTTATTTTGAAAATAATTTCAAAAATATTGAACAATCGCAGCTTGTTGCGGACCTAGTGCGTTCGATTGACCGCAACTCCGAACTTGTGTTGTGTGTACGTGAGCGGCATGCCTCCGCGATAAATATAACCGTTTTAAACGGCACCGCGCGCCGCCGCGCCGGGGCTCCGGGGCTCCAGGGCTCCTCCCACTTCTTAATTTGTTTGCCGGCCACCTCCGACATCATTTGACTAATTGTACAGGTAAATCTTTGCCTCTTCCTTATTTTTCTGTCTTCTAGCGATTTTTGTGAAAAAAATAATGATTTAAAATCTTGCTCTTGTACTGTTTATATTCAGGAATGGTTTCATTTTAGAAGCGTGAAGGTCAAAGATAATCTAGTAAAGGACGCAGAAATGAGTCGGATGCATGAGACGGGTTGTTGCCGTGATGCTTCGCTTATTCGTCCGGCAGTGCACGTGTTTCTAAGCAAACAAGATAATAATGAATTTCAAATATAGCATGTTGTGTTTTAACAAAAACAAGATGACATTTATAAATTGATTTATTTTACTTCGAAATCAGCTCGTTTACTAAATCTAAAGTTAGTTAGATAAGGTACTTCTCATTTCATTGATCATTTATCTTTTTAGCTGCATTAAATATTGTAAGATAAATACTAGCGTGTGGTGGCGAGCTCGGCATATGAACGTCTGCAAGTGAACCCTATGGAACCTTCAGTGAAGGTCGCGATTTATCTTTCAGCACTTCTTGAATATTTCGCCGCGTTTCACCTGAATTTATAAAGTGCTGAAATCCCCGACATGCTGAAATAAACGGTTTACCACCGTTGCTGAACTACTAATCTTCCTCTACACGCTTACTATAAATTTATAGTTCAATAATACTTATAGCTAATAGAACTGGGTTATTTGAATATATATTTATTAAGGATTGCGAAACAGCGAGAAAGAATTCAAAATCAAAATCAAAAGTCATTTATTCAAATTAGGCTGATAATCAGCACTTTTTGAACGTCAGATTACAAGAGACAGTCCCACAAAAACGCCCTGCCCTTCGCCATTTCCTAGTGTTTTAGATGGGAAGAAGAAGTGGCGGAACAAACTCCCCAGCAACACATCTGTCTGTCAGGTTAGAAGAACCAATTGAGGCGGATAGCCTAAATCCTCCTAGACTCTTGGTTATCATCGTCAAGCCTTGGAGGAGAGCAGATAGGAAGAAGCGGATGCCCTTATAGACACACAACTAATCTGTAACAATAAACTGCACCACTAAAATAAAACCGTGGCCCAACAGTGAGCCCAGTTCTGTGTGAGTAGTCGGCTTATGTTCGGCACCGTACACGCCGTACACGCCGTACACGCCGTACACGCCGTACACGCCGTACACTGTTAAACACAGTGACACATGAAACAAAGAATTAGCTCGTAACGACGTCATCAGCAGTCGTTGCGAGCTGTCGTGTCGCTGTGTGCACTTCACGTCGCATGTCGAGTCGCGTCGTGTGCCGCCCGCATCTGGTTTGTATGTCAACTGTTGGCGCAATGACATCTGTTATGTTATTTTGTGAATAAGCTTTTTGTAAGCCTATTCGTGTTGAAGTAATGGAGACTGACATTGCGGCAGATGAAGATTAAGTCCCAAGAGCTACTAGGCCACTATCCAGTTCCCAGTATATTGCTTAAGAATTTTTAATTAAATTAGGTACCTAGTTGGTCAGTTAACAGCTACATTACTGTACATTATTAGCCGTATTACTGGGACATAAATATTAAGTAAGATCTTATGAAAATTGTATCAATTTTTCGTTTGGTGTTCAAAACTTATGCTGTGAAATTTATTCAAATTAATAATGCTCGGGATAAGCATCATGTCATTAATTTTAACAAATTATTTTTCATTTTAAGGACGGGTTCTTTAAAATAAAAAATAATATGTTAAAATAATTTGTTCTACCGCTCGGTTTTATATGCACGCTCGCTCAGTAGTTACTCATCTTTATGAGTTACGGGTTATTATGTTATCGTATGTTATATGTGTTGGAAGAAAAGTGTTTTGATTTAGCTCAGCGGTGCCCTTCACCGACGAACCGCGAACAGAAGCAGATGAATTTGATACCAATATTATGATACTTTGACGGCATTTTAAACCATCTGTATTTATTCTGCGGACCTAGACAAGCATCAATCGCTTTCAAAGCATTTTCAGAAAACTCTTCAATAATTACCACTTACAGATGACAAATACTTTTCATTAGCATAGTTTAACCTAATTCATTTTGACCTTTCCATTTTCGTTACCACTGGACCAAGAATACCGCTTGATGAATCGCTTGAGCAATTTCTTTGTGAATGATTGGAGCAACTTTTATTTCACTTTCTGAATAATGGGAGTCAGTTTAGTTTAAAACAGGTAGTGTGAAGATTCAAACATTTAATCACCGGGCCCCAGTAGATAATATTGGTAATTTATATGAATACCAGTGGAACAGGGACGCGCGATTACACAGAGATAGTGTAATATTTGTCACTCGCTGTGGTGGGTGCAGAGCGGTTGGGGGCGTGACCTCGCCGATAAGTAATTTTGTGCGATAACTTTGTTGTGATCGCAGTCATTAATATTTGTGAACATTAGGTTATGTTATAAGGTTATAATTACTAAATAATAATGGTATCACAACATAGAGTCATGAATTGAGTACGTGATTTCCGATCCTGACCGGTTAAGGACCTCACTACCGCATATTTATAGCACGGCCAACGAGAAGCGATACCAAATGTAAACAAAACCCATGCTAAAACCCCATCTAAAATGGCCGCCCCAATGTTGGCGAACCCGTCTTTACGTTGTCATGTTTTTGCCGGGAGAACGAGACATTACGACAAAGGCACAAGATGGAAAGAGCTAAATATTAGATTGTCAACGCCACAGTTGTTCTTTAGGTTAATGACCTTTCGTATCGCTTTTCGTTGGCCTTACTATAGAGAAAAGCAACAAGAAACACCTATGTGTTTCTTGTAATTTCAGTGTTTGTAATGAATATACCACACCGGTGTCCTCCAGATAGTTATTGTAGTGATGGCCACGAGCGCCCGACTATCTGTTTATGCGACACGTGTACTTTTGAAGCGTCCTGAGAGCACAAGCACAACTCGAAACGTTAGGGAGCCGCGCTTCCTCCCGAGCTAGTCGTCGAATACTGGCTGGATCGTGTCGATGGTGTTGACGCACCAGGGCCAACATTAACGACTTGATAGACAAACCCAGTTTTACCTGACACGTTATTATACCGCTTGGGATTGTGAGCCCGCGAGCTGCAGCGTTGCAGCATAATCATGTGTCGCGTCCTCCAGTCCGCGGCTCCCGTCAGTCGAAGCGGATTAATCTAAACAATCTTAACTAAGTTCAGTGCATCTCTGGGGAGCATGGCCGACAAGCACAAGGACAAGTGAATAACGAAGAGCGACTAATAAAAGATTCAGCAATTGCAAATACGTTTGAAGTTTATTTCCGTCTCTTTCAAAGTGTGATTAGTTGTAACTCTTATTTAAGCTTAGCCTTGGTCATTGAATAATGATGCTCGTAGATGTGTCGGGAGTCTATTGCTCAGGTAGTAAACTCAGCAAGCTGTATGCTTAATTCTTATATTTCTTCTACAAATATAAGCTACAGTCAGACAAAAGATAGATAACCCATAATGGATACACGGCTATTTAGCAACATTGCTACTATCATGAGCATATTTTATCGCTGCAAGCGATATCATCAGCCCATCTTTGGACTAACTTTAAAAAAGGATAAATCAGTTAAATATTCAAGATATATCGCGTTCTCCAATCTAAAATAAAGCAATTAATGTCACATTAGAGCCACCCGCTTATCCCCGTGACTTGTACCGCGCGTGAAGCCGTTGTTGCGGCCAACAGTTGAACGCACCTGCCCGACACGACAGTCGGAAACTAGTGTTAAACAACGATAAGGGCGCGCGCGCGCGTGCTCGTGCCCACTGATGTAAGGATATAAACAACATTCATGGAATCATGTGTAAATTCATTCAATTTCTGATTTGCAGGTACCTGCTAGCTGTAGTTTTTGCCCTAGCGCCTTTTTTATTGTAATAGCAATGCTAAGTTTTCCCTTTTGTTCCCTCTTTCTCCCTAATTTTTCACTCTTTTCAAAAAAAAGTTATAAACCTATGTCCGTCTCCCGTGTCCCAACTATCTCTGTACCAAAATTCTTCAAAATCGGTTTAGCCATGTAAGCGTGAAGACGTAACAAATAAACAAACAAACTCACTTTCGCTTTTATAATATTAGCAAGGATATAATGTTCTTTTATTGTTCCAAATGTTAAAAGTGTACTTAGTACATATGGTAGAATTTACCGTGTGACGTCGGAAATTGATAAATTTACGAAAATGTGGACGTAAAATATTACAATTTATCTCCCGTTTAGAATCTTACGAAAGTTTATAAACTTCCTAGTAAATTGATAAACTTACGGATCTTGCTATTTTCCGGTGACATATATATGGCATACTTCGATAGCCTCTTTTTTTAGTTTAGTAATAGTTTTGTAATTCTCCATCATAGGCAGGATAACAGTTATAGGACATATAACGATGAGTGACGTGGTGCAACAGGGCATAAATCTAATAACCCGGGTGTCTAGACGCGGCCTCACTGCCTCGGAGCCTCGCTACCTCTTCCTCTCCCTCTCCATATTTTATATTCTTCACAGCTGTTTAAAAACATATGAAATTATTAATATCAATCGTAACTTCCTCGTAGCTTGTATTTCAAAGTTGTAGCGTAGCTCTACGAAACCCGTAGCACGATGCTACGTATGTATATTGCAATTAAGTTTTATTTTGTATTTATCCTGTTCATGATGGAACTGAATTTATTTTCATAACGAGGAATTAAATAAGTTATAATATTAATTAAGAGATAAGATGGATTTCATATTAATGATTTTATATTAAAATTAAGTATGTTTTACTGAATATAAGATGAGTAATTAATGTAAAAAAAATGCTCGAAGGTATTAAACAGATACTTTCTAGAATATGGTATAGTCTAGAAAGGTCTTTTTTAGTACTTAGACTATAGTATGCTATATTGTAATATATCTGGTTGTGTGTTAATCTATAATATTGTGCGATGTTTTGTTTTTTCCATAATAAACGAAAAACTTGCAATTGTTCACATTGTGAAATCTAAATATAATTTGGCATTAAATATTTGAAGCTACGAGTATGTAACAATATTCTTGTTGTCGCAGCGGCAATATGGGCTGGCCACTAATATCGAAGTTAATAAAGTTACTGTGTATGTGTGGCAGGGCGCAGGCCGGTGCGGGCCGGTGCGGGCCGGTGCGGGCCGCTGCCGGGCGCCGGTCGCCGGACGCCGCAATGAGACGCGCCCTATATCACGACAGCAATTTAAACGTCGGCTCGCCTACTCGCCGGAATAAATTCAGCAAAGTGTCAAACAAGCGGACAACTTTCGCACCTGGGCTCATGGCCGCGCACCGGCCGAGGCGGCGCAGCGCAAGACCTGAAGCGGGAGAGGGGGCGGGGGCGCCTTCTTAGATTAGCCTTCCCGGACTCTTGAAGGCGTCTAAGGGCAAGTGACTCTGGTAGGCCCAGTGTTATTTTCTTGATTTCGGTGATGCTTGCACATTCAAGTCTGACTGTTTCTTTATCCTCCATGTAAGCTCTCTCACAGAGTGCCTTAAGTGTTTGTTTAGTGCGCAGTGATGGTCCTTGGTGCCATACAGGACATACTGGATAGCTTGTGGTAAAAAGCTGGCAGAGCGACCTTGGAGTGTTAGCTGCCTGGTGCTGATTTCCACCAGTGTACAACTTGTGCGAGAGTGTGTTCCCTCAGCCAACTACGTATCTGGCTGAAGGAGACGGGTACTATTGGTTCCTGTCTGGCGAGTTCGTCCGCTTCGTCATTGCCTAGGGGATCACTGTGCCCTCGTAACATTCGTAGTATTACAGTGTAGTGGTTTTGCCCCGCCGTGCTTTCTAGTAGTTATCGAAGAACTAACTAGCTTTTGTGAATGTGTTTCTTGGTGATGTTGTCGGTAGGTGCTGCCAGCACGGATTGATAGCTTTTATTTTGATCCTAGTGTGATTTGTACAAGAGTCATATACTTAAAGTGTTTCGTCCAAAGATTCGCTTCATCTTGTGATTTTGAGCAGCGCTCAGCCTTTCAAAAACACCTTAGTTGTACCATCTACAAACAATAGCTCCCGAGCGGCACACCTACTACTTAAAAAAAAAAAAACTAACTTCAAATTACAGCCAGGACCCAGGAGCAGTGGTGTCTGACAAACAGTTGTACTTTAATTACATTGTGGGCTCCAAATAAGAATTAAACCCCAAGACATGATTAAGTCATTGTACTTTAAAAAAACTTAACAGTTTCATTCTCAGGAGTTTTCGACTATCATTCGTCAAGTCGATGGGCTGGAAATTCTTAATGTAGAAGGCTGCCAGGATGGAAAAAGACTGAACGTGAAGAGGTGTGAATCGCGTCGTGTAAGCCGCATGCACAATGACTCCTGCTCAAAAGTAACCACTCGATGGGTTCATACAGATATAAGGATGGCCCAGAAAAAGGAGGCATGACGACCAGGGCGCATACCGCTGGGGGTAGGGTTGGATTGAGGTGGCGCGGGCCAAAAATTAATGGGCAAGAATATCGTTAACGAAACTGATACGTACGCGAGTTATACCATGGAGTGACTTTCTGGTAGTAGAATAAACTATTCTAAGGTTAATCTAAGAATAGTTTATTTCTTAATATTTTTATTTGTACTCTCAGGTATTGCAAAAGGAATATTGAGAAATGGCTTCATACTCTCACATACGAAGAACTTGAAGATTTAGTCAAACCCTAATATTTCCCTCCCGTAGACATTCTCCCCACATACACGTAACGTAGTGTGCTCGTGGGGTAGGTCAACAAGCACACTCTATAATTATTACATGTCACAGCCACTCTTTTTCAATACTTCTACATGTACAACACTAGCCACTATATATTGTAATTTTTACTATTTTACTTTGTTTTGTTCAACTCTACCTATAGAATTCTGAATGCTGTTGTCTCTGTTGGTGGTAAGCGTTAATAGCTGCGACACAGTTTTGACAACTAATGCAACTATTTACGTAGGTACACAATACAATTTGTAATATGTGTTTTGGTATCAATTAAGATTATATATATTTTTTATAAATGTTTATTATTCAAAGAAGGGCGGCAAAAAACACAAGAAGACCCGTAAATATGGGACTCCAATCAAACGTTGTTTCGTGTGATTCGGCGCAGTTCTTGTACATCGCCGTTATCATTGTAGAAACAGCGGTTGGCAAGTAATCTATACGGAAGTAATCAGAATAACGTCTTGTTTTCATAATTAATTACACAATCAGCTAATCACGATATCCAGTCTATTGCTTCACAAACCAATAGCAGCTCGTGATCATAATCCGCATCCTCAACTAATTACCATCGCAACTGTTGCCAATTAAACTGCGTCGGAAGAGTTGTTCTTTGCTTTATTAATGATTTATCGCCGCGGCCTGCGCGCGCCCGATAGCGATACCCGACCAATTCATAACTAAATACTTGTGTCTCGCCTGACCGGGAAGCGGGGAGCTGGGGACTGGGGAATGGGGACTTACTGACAACCCGTTTACTGGGACGTGGAAGAGTTCGTGCTTTGTGTTTGAGTTCGAAGGGTACTTTAGATTACGGGAGAGATTGTGGAAATTGAAACAATATTTAATTTAATTTTAGAATAAAAAAATGTGCAGTATTGATTGACCAAAAATTTTGCTTAAAAAGTAACTTTATTCCTTTCATTAAATTAAAAATTCCTCAAAATTTCCGTTGAAGTTATTGTTTTCATCTTCATGACAAAAAAGGTACACACACATAACAAGAAATGAGGAGTTCGATGAAATTGAGAATAATACAAGACTATGGAAGAATGAAAAAGTATGAATTCTTCCATACTGCGCCGACCTATTCATGGGATAAGATACTTGGGGTAGGCGCAGGAGAATGATGATACAAATAAAGTACAGTACAGTACAGTAGTGTATTCGTGTTATTTAAGTATTAAACGTTTTTTATATGTCGTGATATTCTCAACAAAATCAGATTGTTCTAATACAATTAGGTTCAATGTTATTAGTAAGGTTAATTACATCATGTAAGAGGTTTCATATAACCTAAGCAATGCTGGCTGATAGAGCATAACGTTCTAATACTCATGTCGTTTTTAAAAGAAGAATAGAAAAATGTCTCTAAAATAAGTCATGTAAATTAAATGATTTAAAAAATATAATCCTTAAACGATTATTTGCGCTTTATTTAATAAGATATAAAAACCCAGTTACTACATCATATAATTAACCTTACTAATAACATTGAACCTAATTATTGATATTCTTGTTATTTTTTTGTCGTTTCATAGGACAAGAAAAAAATAACAAGAATTTGAAGTTAAGGACTTCATTGATGTAATTCTCACGTTGTATCGTCGTCACAATAAATATGTAAAACACAACTTATGAAGTGTATCTCTTTGAAGTAGGTTAAATATCCATGAAATTAATTTCGCTCCCTGTTTGTAGCTCCGGGCTGTGTTGGAATAGCTGCACCCCGCGCAGCGCTTAATCGGGCATTATTTAAATTAGTATATACTTTGGGGCTATTTCTAACAGATATGGCCTGTGGACACGCATATTGCGTCGCGATGGGCCGCTGATATAGTTATGTGTTTGTTTACGTTGTTTGGTGTGGAAACGTTGTTCTACGGCGGGACAATCATCCACCAGTTATTTTGATCGCTGAATTAAGTGAAAGAATTATTGTTGTTTGAGTTTAGCTTATAATAAACTAGTTAGTATAGCTTATCTGCATTAGTGGTTACATATAGTTAACAATTAGTTTAGGTTTTTCAAAAATGTTGCAATTTCAAAAATATGTTATGCAACAATAGAGACGTTTATATTGTTATATTATATTAAATGTTATATATTGTTATTTAACATCATTTTAAAGAATTATTGGTAATATTCTTAATATTGGTTCTAAACCCAGCTGTCAGAACATATTCATAAACCCTGCAGTCCCACCCCTCCAGACAGAGGGCGGAGCCCCTCAAATGTGATAACACTCTGAAGAAATTGAACACTTCGCTACGAACAGCGACGAAAAAATTAATCTGTGTGAGGCCATGTGTGAGCCGTGAGCGATTCAAGCTCAATATTAAATTGTGAGGTAAATATTGAAAAGTGCATGTTTTGCGTAACGCTTAAATTAGATAGACTTGTATGCTTTTTTTTTTATTAAAAACGACATGTCTTTGATTTATATTTAAAAATGTTCAGTAAACGGAGTATTTACTATCCAGTGGGAATGTTTGCTTTGGACAAAGCACTTAACCAAAAGTGAGCATCTACGGTGAACTCTTCTGTACTGGTTGGCATAGCAACCGGCCCCTGAACCTAAGAAGCATATAAAGCATCACCTCACCTCACTGGAAAGAGCGCCAACCAGTAAGGATCACCTTCGCTCTCAGAAGCGAGTGATGTAGGTAGTGACATCTATCGCGCTACATGGACTACTACAGAATCGGACAGCGAAATACTAGAAGTCGTGAGTACAAAGGTGAGTCGTTTTTACGGGCAGATGAAGTATGCATGTAGGAGGACGAGTCACACGGGATACAGGAAATAAAATCCACACACACATCATCATCATCACTGTTTTTAATCCGTTAATGATTAACAGTTTATTGGTAAAAACCATTATTATGGTATTATAGCATATCATGAAGGTTGATTTGAGTGTCTAAAATCCCTAGTCATACACAAGTCATCGGCAAATAAGCAAGTGCTTGTTCAGATAAAAACTGAAACAATACATAGTTATATCATGTGGCGATGTTTCTACAACTTTCTATATTCTTATATTAAGAAGGCTAGTACATAGTTCTCAGTAGGCTCATCACAGTCGCCACCTACTGCATTGGTGTACTTAGTCACCTCTGCTGTGCTATCCTTCGGGGGAATTTAGGCAACATTTAATATTATGTAATATTATCTATTAGTCCTGCTTTGATATCGTTTAAGAATCTCCTTGGACAAATTGCTGCCATCACAAATAAACATATTCTCAAGCTTGTTACTCCATACTTCGAAGACAGCAGAAGGTAGTAAGGTCTATTTAAAAGCAGCTGATCCAAGAAGAATAGCGTTCGTTAACAAATAATTCCACAAGTATTATCGATTCAGTGCTAATTAATAAACGTATCTTAGTAAATCGGGTCCGGCCCGGACTCCCGGAGCCGGGAATAAAACCGGGATTAGCGAGGAAGCCACGGCGCGGGATTAAGCAGTAGTTATTAAATAAGTTGGGCAGGTTCACAGCCGGGCAGACAGGCTGTACATACATATACACTAGGTATTAGGTTCTGTATTCGAAAGGAATTCTTCCAATGTTGTCTAGGAAATTTTCAGCTCAAATTTTTATTCATGTTTGTGTTTTGGAGAATGTTTTTTTGAAGTATTTCTATTTGTTTAATATAGTTGAAGATGTAGTTCCAGTGCTCTGATAGATAAATAAATATCTTGGGACAACTCACACACTACCTACTATCTGATCCCAAGCTAAGCAGAGCTTGTGTTATGGTAACCAGACAACTGATATACATACTTATATAATTTATAAATACATACATATTATAGATAAATCACACCCAGACACAGAACAAACAATCATGCTCATCACACAAAGTTTGTCCTGGGTGGGAATCGAACCCACGACCTCCGGCTCAGCAGTCAGGGCCACTAACCACTAGACCAACAGGCCCAGATATTTTGCATTGGTAAAAAAAAATCATTTGTTTGAAAAATCAAGAACTAAGAGATCTAATTCAATAAATTAGTCAACGTGTTACTTACATCTATGGGCGTCGTTAACGGGAGCTGAAGGAGGAAGCCCCTTCCTCTTACAGGCTCATTATTTTTAAAAATTTTACTTTTCCCTGCCTGATGACACGGTTTTTTTATGAATGTTTTTTTTTTTATAATCGACCGGTATGGACAAGTTGACAAGGTTGCAAAAAAGAACATGTGAATATATTAATCTCCATATAGCAAGTTTTTCAAGGAAGAATCTAAAAATTTTCGAGATCGCTTTGATGCTATTGCCAACAATTCTATTGAATCTTTTCTTTGCCTAAATCTCGGCCAAGTAATTCCTGTATGAAGGACGCTTAGCTTTCTACATGTGCAAGACAGCGAATTATAAATTCAAGTTTACTCTTAGTGTGCACTGCCTCTTGGATCTGGACTTGGTGTGTAACTCGACGTATGATGCGTTATAACAAAATGATCAAAGAATTTCCATGCACCCTTTTCAATCTTTTCTTGTACAAGTCGAACAAAAACCTCTTGTCCAAGGTAAGATGTTAAAACATTTGAACCCGCTCCGCTCGCTCTTGAAGCCTCTCTTACTTCCTCAATCGATTAAGTAACATAATAATTATATACACTTTAAATACGGATGCAAATGCCCCATTAAAGAGTTGGTAAAACCTATGCCCCTCACAAATCAGTTTTTTTTATCTCCTGCCCTCGCCCTCCGCCTCTCGCTTCAGCTCGAAATCTGGCGACGTTTTTGTTTATATCTAAATATGTTGCATTAAGTTAATACATTTTTTTGCTAATGTGCTGCTTTTCACAGAGGAAATAGATGCCTGAGAATCCCATTTCGCGGTTTTAGGATTAATAGAGCATTAGAATAGTCTGTTGTCCAGATAAGTCACCACAATTTATTGCAGACTTTTGTCTGTTTTTATTAATACTAGGCAGCCTAAATGAAACACTTTGTTGGATTTTAAGCGACCGGTTTAGCGCCGAATGGTTAAAAAACAGTGCAAATATAATTGACTATTTTGTTCATCGGTTAGATACGATTCAGTGTCGTTTTATTATTCACTAGCTTTTGCCCGCGGCTTCGCTCGCGTGAAATTCGGGAGAACACAGTTCCCCTTCCCTGATTTGCAGGTACCTACTGCCTGTAGTGTTTGCTATTGCACCTTATTTATTGTAATAGCAAAGCTAAGTTTTCCCTTTTCTTCCCTCTTTATCCTTCATTTCGCAATTTAAAAAATAGTCTATGTCCGTCCCCAACTATCTCTGTACCAAAAATCATCAAAATCGGTTTGGCCATTTAGGCGTGAAGTCGTAACAAAGTCACTTTCGCTTTTATAATATTAGTAAGGATTTCCAAAAGCCAGCGGCTAAAACGAACGTAAAGTGCTCCGTATAATTTATATCTGTGTTTGCATCTTAATATTATCATTTTGTATTCGGGACTATAAGATAATTACCAGTTGTAATGTATTTATCTTACTTAAAAGCGAGTAATGTTAGTAATTTCTTTATTTAAATACGCCCGCGGGAGGAATTACAATGTACCTACGATGAAATAAGGCTCGCCAGGGACGGGACAGGCTACCAACTATAATAATATCTAAAATCAAATACAATATTTACGTTGAAAGGAAATTTAATTATGAATTTGTTCTTAGTTCATTTTTCTTCCGTATTCCAAGATTTCAAGTTATTCACTAAATATCATCTTGACATGGTAAACTTATCGATTAGAATGACTGTATTGATACTATATTTAATAATTCCTTATTAATATCGTTAAAACTGTTTGCATGGCTCTGTTAAGGTAGTTAGTATCTATAAGGACCAAAATAACAGAAGATCATTGTCTTCTATTTGCCGTAACACTATGAAGAACTCGGTTCTTTGATATTGAATTAGAAAACGAAATATTCTGACATTTTAGTTTCATTTCTACTTATTGCTCATTTTAGGCACAGTTATCGGTCTCCTTTTATTATATGTAGTTTAAGCCGACTTGCACGACTACATCTATCTTGTACCTAACTAACAAGAGGTATGTGATGTTATGATGACAAATGTGAGAGACAACGCCTGGACGGTACGCCTTTGGAGGACAACAAAACCTTACTGGTGAGTTTCTTCAGAACAGTGAGGTGTGTAGTTCTTACAACTGGTGCGGGTGTGCGTGTATAATTAGATGTATGGACGAAGACAGGGCGAAAATGGTATGTACGGCTCGCAGTAGGTAGCGTTCTGTGGTTTTTGTATAATGGTGTATGTAACAGGACCAAACACTAAACACATTCAACGCTATACATATAAAGAATGTTGTGTTGTGTGATGTTCTTTTTTGTCCCAATTTCGTATCGTTGTGTGCTTTGCTAAAGCCTAGTCCACGGTGCCTCCTCGAGAAGCAATACAAGCAACATATAAAGCCGATTATGATTAATTCGGCAGCACTCGGCGGACAGCGCGGCTTACAGACGCAGACAGCGCTTTAAAATGATGCAGTCAGAGTAAACACATTCTTGCAGAAGGCCAAAGTAAAATAATCATTAGGTACTATATTATTAATGAGCTGTGGGCAACGCAACTATTTGGAGTTCAACTAACGCTCGGTGCTTCACATTAACACCAGATCAAAATAACTCTTGGGGCCATTTAGTTATACTGGATAGTAGTTTCAATCCAAAATTTTCACACCATCATGCGCCATCGAATATAATCTTTGTTAATATTTTGAATTTTTTAAACAAATTAAATCGATTCTTGCCATGAGCTGACCTACTGAGCCAGTGATCATTGTGGCTCCACAGTATACAGTTTTACGAGGTGACAATTGCGCTTTAATTTGATCGAATCGCTTGAGAGTCGTCCCTTGTTTATTGCGCTCGACGGATGCAAGCTCGCCGGTCGCACTACCGTGAGATTGGCGAGCTTGTACAAGTATACTCCGAGGCTTATCACAACTGAGATTGATTCCTGATTTTTTGAAGTCTTTTGTTACTGCAGCGTTCTTTTGTTTTTAAGAGCAAATAATAATGTTGTTTGGGTCACAATACATTAAAATGTGCTGGGTTCCATAACCGGTACACGAGGTGTTTGATTCTAGCTATGTAATAATTTCATAATTGAAAATAAAATGGCATAAGAGAAAAAGAAATGATAAAACAGTAACGTTATTTGTAGTTGACGGAGTAGTTTAGTAGTCTCAGCGATTGCAGTGCAAACAAACGTAAATAAACATCTTCGTGTACACAATTTCACTCTTCTGTTATCCCCAAACAAATAATCTCATGAGAAGATCCCGGCACACGTTAATTCAACACTGTCGAGAATAAAATGTTATGAAATGATCCAATTTATCAACTACATGAAAGCCACAGCGTCTCATGCTGGCTCAGATACAAATACTCTCGATGACCTTATCGGTTCGATATGATAGTTACGTATCGTAATGGAGTCCTAAATAGATTTGCGTGAGTACTCTGATTTTAAATTAAGTCATTAGTTTTTATTCAGGGTGTGCTAAGTTATTTTAGAAGACCAATTTTATTTGGGAGGAAAGTATCGGGAGATTTTATCCCGCATTTGGAAAACACAGGCTTATAGGGGCCAAAATGAGTCAGGGGCCAACCCTGAGTCTGGAATTGTCTTGTTAATAGCGATATGTTTGCCCTTTGTACACAAGATATTCAATGATAACTGGCAAAATCACTGGGATATCCGAATCGTGTTGTTTTGTTGTAGCACAAATTACCGTACGGAGAACGAAACAAGTTTTAAGTGAAATAAAAAAGCATAACAGTAAGAACGCCGCGTCATCGTCCGTGCCGCTAATATGCTTTGAGTATAGTTTCACTGTTTCACCCCCGGCTTCGTAATTGAGTGACGACCAAACATGCAACACACACTGACTTTCTTGTCATCTACACAATAAATTAATCGGCGTCGCATTGGACGGGCCTGTTGGTCTAGTGGTTAGTGGCCCTGACCGCTGAGCCGGAGGTCGTGGGTTCGATTCCCACCCAGGAAAAACTTTGTGTGATGAGCATGATTGTTTGTTCTGGGTCTGGGTGTGATTTATCTATAATATGTATGTATTTATAAATTATATAAGTATGTATATCAGTTGTCTGGTTACCATAACACAAGCTCTGCTTAGCTTGGGATCAGATAGCCGTGTGTGAGCTGTCCCAAGATATTTTATTTATTTATTTATTACCTGGCTAACAACACCAGTCTCCTTAGACTAGTAAATGTCAAAAACGTATTATTTTGATTGTCATCTACCAAAAAGCTTATATCAAACTTCTACAAAAATGTTACTTGAAAGTTGGAAATTGAACTGGAAATAGGATGTGATGATGATCATTGCAGTGATAAGATCGCTGGAAACGCAAAACTCAAGATTGGTTGTTCCATCCATTATCGACCCAACTTGAAACGTAACGCGGACCAGACTGGCCGAGCAACTTAATTGTTTCATTGTTCCACGTCCGCTGGAAACAATATAGCGAATAAAAACTCTTCCGACCTGTTTATAAATTGTTTGTTAAACAATTTAATTAAGTATGAATGATGTCGTCGCTATGGCGACCGGTATTCAATGGTCAGAGAGTTATTAAATAAGTTTCGAGAAGTTTCCCCGGCAAGCGAGTACTTTACAAGTTTTCATTTATTTATTGCCGATTTATACAGCAGCGAGACGTAATGTGGGATCTGGATGTACTCGTGTACACTGGGGGACTTCATGTAAACGGGATCGGGCTCATGTTGTGTTGTTGCTATATGGAAGCGGCCAAACTTGTGACTCGCTTCAAGATTAATTGATTCTTCGCGTGGTTTTAAAAAATTATTGTTTTTTTGTGAAGGTTTCGTCTCAAAAAACTTCCAAAACGCAGAGTTCTAAGCAAAATATCTTAATCGGTGGTAGTTATTCCGAAGCGCCTAGTTGCGATACTACACATCTAGTCAGTTCGACAATTATTAAGTTGAAACAAATCGCGCCTACATGCGTTACCAGTCGAACCCAGTCACGGTTAGTTACGGAGCTAGTTGAGCTAAATCACGACTATTTGTTTTTTTTCCGATAAATTGGTCAGTCAGTTTTATTTAGAGTAGATTTTGGTCAATGAGTATGTAGTTTTTTACGAGACGTGAATTTATTATTACAGACATTATAATTAGCAGTGAAAGCCACGAACTATGCGAGTGGCGCCATCTGTGGGTCGCCCTCAAACTGCAAGTTATTGAAGTTCTCAACAAATATGTAGATTGGATCCGACGGACGGCGAAAAAGACAAAGACAGTTAATATAATTTGAATACTTGGAAGTTGATCCTCCGTGTGGGTAGGTGGGTAGGTGGGTAGGTGGGTAGTGTAGTGTATCCCTTCACCGGCGGCGGCGGGACAAGTTCGGCACTTGAAAAGGTTGGAAAAGTTAGGAGCGTATGTTTAGGTAAAGGTATGGAGATTTTTATTCATTGGTATTCTATTCTTTTACCTTACATTTAGATTCCCATCTAGCTAGGTATTAACAACTTTTACTTTCTCACTTGGAATATTGTCAGCTACATTTCTCGCCTTATTGTTTTTGAACTTCTGCTCTTCCCACATATTTTAGTAAATTTATTATAATTTTTATGACATTTTCGTTCTGTGGCGTGTCAGACATAGGTGTATTTTACGGGACACGGTGTCCCGTTCATACTGATAGGTAACCTTATCTTTTCCATTTCACGCCTCATAAATCTTCTATCCTTTTCGGAAGTATGCAGTCTCTGCCATATATTTGTATGATACAAGTCGAAGATTGTAGCACTGCTGGATATACTTGTATACACAAGTATATTGATATTTACAAACATAATCGGTGACAATAACAATTAACGGACATAACAGTGTAGTAATTATTCGTTGAGTGTCGCCATAGAAGCATAGACAGACAAAGTGTAGCCGGAACATTGAAAAACTCTCTAGTAAAGTTGTGTAATGCAAGTTTTCGTAGCCAAATGTCAAATTTGAAGGTACTGATATCGCACTAGGATTATTATATATTAGTCTATGGCACTAGGGTACAATGTCAAATTACTCATGTTTTTTGAGTTGATTTATAGAACAAGAAGTTGTAAAAGTTCTCTGTATCGTAATCCACTAATAGCCACATGATGGCGATATAACCCCACCTGGTTTTATCGCCACGTGCTCGCGAACGGAAGTTATTCAATTAAGGCGTCGTCACACTGCCGCAGTGCACGACGTACACTTTTATACTCACACGCTTAACTAACTTAGTGCTAATTAATTGCTTTCCTATTGTAGGCTCGGTCGGAGAGGATGGAGCGAGTTTAATGCAACAATAAAGGAAAAAAAACTCATTGTATATCGTGTTAGTTGGGTCAGTGTAGTGTGATTTTAATTATGGTTTCAAGTATTTTTTCCAGGATGGTGGGATGAGTGAGACTCTTTCTCAAAGAATTACAAATCGTACAATCGCGCTATACTGTGAAATGAAAAAGGAGAGAACGGAGGAACGGAGGCAATGCTGTGGGACAATATAGGCAGAAAATATATGATAAAATAACGGAATACGAACGATTATTTTCTTTTAAAGGATCGTTTAGCCTGGTTTATTCATATCAAGCTTGGTTACGTAATGTTCCTTAGTCTAGCTTGCTGTAAGTATTAAACTAAAGTTCAAAGTTAGCCTAATAAGATCTTTTATTCACATGCCTTATCATGGCCGCGAAGAACTTATTAATAAAAATACTTATCAAAGAACTAACCGGAGTGTATTAAAACGTGACTATCAACAATTTGACTAGCTAACGCGTCAAACAAGACTAACACAGATATAGTGAGTACCAGTTCAGTTCAGTAATGACTACATTAATCTGGCCACAACTGTGTCAAACTAGATCTGACAGTTAATCACAAATTCCAACTCGTATTTAGCAGTTATACCTACAGCGTACAGACAGACGAACCTACTTAATTGCATAATGTTGACCTGATCGCAGAGCCCGCGGCAGAACTTTTAATCGGCATTGAGTAGACCCACGGAGTGAGACAATACTATATAAACAACATACAGTCGTTAATTAATTTCTCACTGCAACCTCGCAATATAAAAAAGAGGAATTATTTATTTTTTGCTTGCTTAGGTGACCGGTGAAAGGCGTGCTATTCCGCAACATTACATTTTGTTAAACGTAGATGCTGATCTGAACTAGTTACTTACATATTATTAATCAATTTTGCCGCCCAGCTGTGCAAATAAACGCATATATCGGTTATAGAAATATATTCTGTCATAGTATGATGTCTTAGATCACAGAATATATTTAAGTCTAACTACAGTTAAAGTAAATAATTTAAGTGTAATTTGAAAGAATGTCCAACAATAACCTTTTATATAGAAACCTAATAATCATCCGTCTTTACATATCTTGTAATTATAATAATCAGTGTTATGCAATAATTAAATAGATTACCCCATGATTCCTGCTTTTTCCCAGAATCCGTTTATGTGCAAACTAAAATTTGTTGGACACCTCACTAAATATCTAAATAATTTGTAAACTAGTTGTCCTTTATATAATGTATTACATACACGTATGTGGCTCATCCATTGTGAGCAGTGTTCAAGTGTGAGACGAAGGTTCGCGTCCATGCCGGCGAGGGGAATCATTTGATTTGTGCTCCACAAGCACTTGGAGCTACGTATTATCTCCGTCTAGTAATGGAGCTTCATTCGTTTAGCTAAAGAAATTAAGGATCACGTTTTTTTGACGTGCATTGAAAGCCTACCAAGTAATAGAAGAAAATAATATGTCGCCACCTCCTTCATCCGTAAATCCGGCTTTTACAAATTGTTGTCATCTCATCAATATAAATTTATTTCATAGTTTTTAACATTCTTTATTGTAAATATGTTTCTGTTATGCTGTTCATATTTTTATCAAATAAATTAACTAATAAACCGTCAAGATGAAGCAGACTACAACGTTAAGGTATCTCGGCAATACATCACCGGCATCTTCGCTTATTCAAGTTCTAAGAATCTCAGATCCTGAACTCGCAATCTGTTACCACGTTTACTAAAATAACTTTTATAAAATAGCGCAGTTCAGACTTACGTTGAGGGAGTTTCTCAAGTTTTAAAGTAAGCAACAACACCCTCTTAAGTTCCTATCTTGTGCAAAAAAAAAACATGAAAAACAGAATATATATTTTTCGACTTTCCAATTCGTGTACGTGCCAGTCTCGGTTCATAAGCACTTCTAATATTCCTCACATAATAAACATTGACTGAATGATTCTATAGTCCCGCCCGGTTCCCATGGCGACGACGACGCGTAAATTGTGGGGCATTTTTCACGTAAAAATTATAAGTCGCACATGAATGGAGATTGCTAGGTAACGAGGCCCCGAACAGGCACATACTCAAGCAAACTCGAGCAAATAGAAGGCATCAATATCGTTTTTTATGAGGTACCCTCACAAGCGCGAATAAGACGTCGATTTGTAAAGAAATGTGGCGCCTCGAGCGACAAATTGCAACGTTATTAGGTTATTTTTATTACGAATGATATTGAAATGTATTTTCCTAAAATATAGAAAGGCGCTAACGTCCTTAGATAGTTGTTAGGTCATTCAGAGAAAACATTATTTTCATGTAAAGACAAACAAATTCCTGCTCAAACTGTTCTAGCATCAACTTTTGACTTTACTACGACGAGAGGACTATCTCTTATGCTGAAAGTGAGACATAAAGCGAAGAGCCACGCTTAGTAAAATGATAGTGGCGCGTCCGTGTGCACTAGTGACACTGTACGGCAAATTAGACACGCGGGTTATATCTGAGCGACTTACCCACACTGATTATTAGGTGCCTCGACACAGAAAGGGAAGAAGCCAAGAGGGCACTAGGCGATTGGCTGCTGCGCTAGGTGACGCAGGTTCGCTTCCCGCACGGCACACAAAAATATGTGCATAGTCTACAGGTATCTTGCTCTTTGTGATATTAAATGTTTGTAATCGCGTTCACGATATTGGAAAAGTTCCCAGAACCACAGCAACACGTCCACTAAACATACCGATTGAATCCAACACGGTTTACGTGGTCATCATTACGGAGTAGTTGATGATATCCAGACTTGAACTTCTTCTAGGTGAATGTTGATGCCACACGTGGAGGTACTTCGAAATGATATTAAATCAACAGTTCACAAAGTCAAAATAACTGCGAGGAAAATTCAACTCATAGATTCTTAACTTTAAAATGTTAAACTGTTGAGTCTCTTAAAGTTTCTTGAATATTTCTAACACTAGTAAAGTTAACGTTTGTTCAGATCGGTTGCTAGGTTTATTCAGACTTAGTAACAATACTTATATCAAGTTACAAGTACAAATTTTTTTTAAATGATCCCAAATTAGAAAATTTTAAAATGTTTAAAAAATAAATACCTAAAAAATATTTGGATGAAAACTTAGGAGTTATGTTTCAAAAGCTTTATCTTTCTATATTTGCTGTGCCTGGCAGGGCCACAATGATTTTTATATCTAGCGTTCAGTTAATTACACAATGTAGAATGCAATACATGATTGGAAATTGCTTCAGTGCAGGTTAATAAAAATACCAAAAGTTTATGTCCAAATTGCTGTTCCTCTGGCCTGCTGTCCAAAATGACCAAGTATCGAGTTTCAATCTCCCCCCCTCCCCTCCACCTGGCCCCGTTAACACTTCTACCCTTGTTTGGGGACAATGTACAGTCGTGACCAAAAACACCTAACATTTGCACAAGATTCGAAAACCATTTCTTTCTAAAGTATTAATTTAAACTTTATGGTTTACGAACATAGAACTGTTAAAACGATACAATTATAAAAAACAGGTCTGTTTTTGAAATTACAATATCGTTTTATGAGAAAATCGCCTCTGAACTTTGGATAATGCGTAAGGTGTTTATGCTCGTGACTGTATCCAAGAACTAAGCTGTTACATTCACATGAACTAAGTCGAGCGCCTGCTGCCTTACTGACCTACTGCAAGTGTAGTGCGCAGTCGTATTCATGATATTTGGTACATCTGTCGGTTACACCTGACTACGAGCCAAGTTATTTGTGTTTGACATCCGCACAAACAAAGACCAAGTACTAAACTAGTGAGTTTTGACTATTTCTTAACAAGAATACCTGCAATTAGTGTAGAATAGTATAAGTACATAGATTTTTTTCTTCCTTTTGGGTCAAGTAAGTGGTAGTTAGTGGTGGCAGTGTATCCAATACTACTATATACTAATACGTATAGTGGTGTACGTAGAGCTTACCAATAAGGCAATATCCTTATAAATCACGTCTTATGAATCGTTGGTCAGCTATTTCAAGAATTTATTATCATTCAAATGTTTGATTCAGAAACAACCTCGTCGAGTGACGAGTTTGTTACAACAGCGGTAAAGGCTGCGGCGGAAGGCTTTGACATTGCTCAGCACTAAGAAGAACTAAGCATAACATACCATTATGGTGACGCACCTTACAAGCTTTCCTAGTTATAAAACTAGAAAGATTTTAGGAGAAAATCTTGCAAACATAAATCTTAACCCTTTTAGTTGTGCTCTACCCACAGAGTACGGAGTCGACTCATCTTTATCATCGTACTCATAATAATTAGCAGAAAAGAAAGGCAGAAAGAAACCGCTCCACGTGTATTATGAAAAAGATAAGTTTCTTTGTTTCAAAATGCTGGGAAAATAATGTACATTCTACGTCACAGCGCTTCCGAACAACTTCTCAGATATAAGTTGATCTTATTTTTATTATTTTAGTACAACCGGGTGAACAACAGTACAAGCAGAGAATAGAATGTACACAGTACTCAGTGTGTACGCTCAATACCCGTCGACTGAGAAATCCTTCTCTCACTGACATAACAAGTTAATAATATTGGCTAACTAAGGACATTATACATTATTCACGTGTGGTGCTTATGTGTAAGCCAAGAGTGATGTGAATAATGAATCATATTGCCCATAAATAATGTTTTGTGAACTATTATCAACTTTTTTTAATGATGTTTTTTCTCCCAAACCAAATATCTGTCTCTTATAAAAATTACGATTATTTTATTTTAGATATATTTTCCTGTCTTGTTTTAAAGTTATTGTTACGAATTTACGAGAAAAAAGGCCTTTAATGTAAATTCAAGTTTTTGGTAAAACAAGCCATAAAAACATCTATCTCTTCAATATCGTAACAAAAAAGCCATTAAAACGGACGACACAACTCGACCAGAGACAATTAAAAATAATTGAATGAAACGATTCCTAGTTCACACAACCGCACGAGCCGAATAGAAACTCCTATTCACAATTCCGGACTTCGAATATCGTCCCATCGGATGCTAAGTACTATGTCATGGCACACTGGTACACCAAAGTCCATTTAGAAGTTTAACTAAGCCTAAAGTTGCCGCTCAAAGTTGTCTCTTAAGATAGGAGAAGGACAGTCAATTTTATGTTGTTACTTGATATTGGATCGCTCCCAAAATATACTGTTTTAGTTTCAACTTCGATTATAAAGTGTTGTAAATTTTCAGTTTCATGACTTCCTGTTTGGAAGTTTGAATTGTGTGTCGAAGGTCGTAGACATAGTAAACAAGAGAATTGTATTTTATTGTAAGTAGTTTAACGATAAAATAATAGTGATGTTCGAACATTTACGGGCCTGTTGGTCCAGTGGTTAGTGGCCCTGACTGCTGAGCCGGAGGTCGTGGGTTCGATTCCCACCCAGGACAAACTTTGTGTGATGAGCATGATTGTTTGTTCTGTGTCTGGGTGTGATTTATCTATAATATGTATGTAATTAGAAATTATATAGGTATGTATATCAGTTGTCTGGTTACCATAACACAAGCTCTGCTTAGCTTGGGATCAGATAGCCGTGTGTGAGTTGTCCCAAGATATTTATTTTATTTATTTATTGCGCGCGTGCTCGGCTGATTGCAGCGTAATGAGCGACAAACTGCACGGATTAATAAATATTGTGTGGTTCGATGTCTGTGAACGTGAGAATGCGTCCATCCCATTTCTTTAGTAATGTGTGTTATTTTATTGTTTTGTCTTTAGTTTTTACGATTTTCGTTCATTTATTTACGCGACTTGTTTTATATCATAGAAATATGGAACAGTTGTAAAATAAATCATCATATTTCATTGCTGGGTCTAGAATCGGTACTGATGTATAGTAAAATCATTTTATAAAAAATGTTACTAAACAAGTGTTCGTATTAACTTCATACTCACGTTTTTTCTGAGATCATTTCAGACGCGAGTACGTAAAATAAACTAAATGAACAATTTACTTTCAATACGCCACGCGTGTACGCCACGACGTAACGGTAGCGACGACGACGCGCCGATTATACCGAGCCTTTATACTGATCGTAGATAGTCTGTAAAAAAGGAATTGACTAAAAAGACGAAATTAGAAGAAAGTACATTTTTGCTCTTCAGATATAATGTATTTTGATGCAGCTGTATCAAAAATATTCTTTACAACATCTCATCTCATTTAATTCTTAAAACAAGAAACTGCTTGTATGAAGAAGCTTAATGGTATCTGTAGCGGTATTGACGCGCTATATTTATCTTACTTACGACCTCACGACGTCTGGTGCAGCGACGTGAGCGCGATTCACTTGTATCCTTCACTGAGTGCCATCTGCCGTCGTCACTCTGCGCATCGCCACCATTGCGGTGCTACTTCGCAAGTTTGTCGCCAGTCGCAACACGTGTGGCCAAGAAGAATCACACACATGAAGTAATACGCATTAAGGCGCATAGTAACAGTTTCATTTTAACCTTTTGACCGCCAATGGCATGTATAGATGCCATGCGCAAGCGTGCCCTGTGCGCCACCGACATCTATAGATGCCAAGAAACAGATCATAGAAAAATACAAAATAAACATATTAAATCATTACTTTAACGTGTTTTATTGATACATTTGATTTCATTGAATTTGTGGCTTGGCGTGGAGGGCACGGCGAAGCGTTATTACTCTGGCGGTCAAAAGGTTAATCGGTGACCAAAAAGAGTTGGCTATGACGGCCATACACCCGACGCTCAATGGAACACATTGCACGCTAGAACTACCAAAATCAAATACATCGGCCTAAGGTGTGTTCATGTGGTGTCGCGGCTTCATAGTCCATTTCACTTCAATACAGTTCTTGTCAGGAAACCAACATTATGAATAACTGAAATTATCCAAGTTTGGTTCAAGGGATTATACCTAGTTATGCTTTCATTTATCTCTTTAGGTGTGTAGTCGGAGCTGCCTTTTATTCGGTTTGTGTCAATCGGCAAACTTCGTTCGTAATTCGTCATTACTGAAACAAATATGTTAGGGTCGACTTGGTATCATTCGAACTAAAACAAACAGTTTTGTTTTAAACGTAGGTATGTTATGTACGAGTATATTTACGTAAATATATTCGGTTTTGACACTCCGACTGTGCTAAATCATGCTGGCGATTACAATTGTGGATCACATCATCTAAAGGAATGTGGCTAGTACTTTGAAGAAGACAGCACCTCGAAAAAATCCGTCTGTTTGTTAAGACTTGTTATCTCGGGAATGTGTGAAGGTATCGAGTTGATGCCATTTATGTCGCGAGTTTGAACGAAGACCCTCAATGTGCTAGTGCGACCTGCACTTGGCCGATTTTGAGAGCGATGATGAGGATGTTAGTGAAGCAGAGGGGCCGTCAGGAGCACTGTTGATTGGTTCAAAAGAGACAAATAAAAGGAAAAAAGAAAGAACATGGAAGAGGTTAAGTCATTTGTACAGACTAAAACTGTTCCATGTTCTTTCTTTGCATCCGGCAAAAAAGTTAAGTCTCTTAAAAAAGGTTTAGCTTTCCTTCAAGCCTGGGCAGCTTTTAGTCCTCTACAAAGCTTAATTCCCATTCAGTATGGAGTATTACTGCATTATATACCTTTGGGATAGCTCAGCCAAGTACCAACTAGACACACTATAGTGTTAGAGAAATAAATTTTACTTGTCTTTGGTATAAAAAGAAAATGTATTTTAAACTAAGAATGTTAAGGATTGACAAGTGTCTTGGCTTAGAAAAATTGTTTCAGTTGTTCTATGAGTATTGAGCTGTAAACTTTATTTTGATACCCTTATATTTATTAATTATGGTTTAAACAAATAAATTGGAGTGAATGTGTATGTAAGTCAGTGGTTTTCATTCAAATATCATGTGTGGAAAATAAGAAAATCCTAACAGGTTATGGGCCCAGCACGCTTCCACTGCGAATCAGCAAAGGATGTTTCGGAGATAATGTAACTAAAGTGCAAGAGTTGCAGATTTGAGTAAATTATTTGAAGTAGAAAGACAAGATTTTGTAAGAAGTAGAAGATAAAGATGGGTGAAGAAAAAAAAAACAATTGATGTAGTATGTCAATTGTTTTATAAAGTTGTTTTATATGTTGCTGAAGATAAGAGTTGGGAGTGGAAACTCCGTGTTTTTTAAGAAGAAGAAGAAGAAAGAGTTGGGAGTGGAAACTCCGGGTTTTTTAAGAAGAAGAAGAAGAAAGAGTTGGGAGTGGAAACTCCGGGTTTTTTAAGAAGTAGAAGATAAAGTTGGGTGAAGAAAAACAATTGATGGTGTATGTCAATTGTTTTATAAAGATTTTTATATGTTGCTGATGAAGGAGTTGGGAGTAGAAAACTCCAGATTTTGTAAGAAGGAGAAGAAAAAAAAAAAAAAAAAAAAGCAATTGATGTTGAAGGTCAATTTTTTATAAAGTTTTGTATGTTGTTGAAGATTTTGTAAGAAGGAGGAGAAAAAACAATTGATGGTGAATGTCAATTTTTTTATAAAGTTTTGTATTTTGTTGAAGAAGTTGGGAGTTTTGTAAGAAGAAAAATAACTGATGGTGAATGTCAGTTTGAGAGGGGAAGTTCTCGTATGTTTTTGAAGAAATAAATAATAACTTAGATGGAAACAAGTTATTTGAAGATGCAGACAAGTTGATTGAAGAAACTAGTAGTATTTAATGTTGAATAGTGTATACTACTATATGTTTTTACATTTGTATTAAGTGATGTGTTGTTGGGCCTATGATGGGCCTATGTTGAGTGTTGTTGAAGTTATTAACAGGTTGTCCTAAATGATTGTTAAAGTTTTATGTAAGGTGATTTAAATTAGATATTATTTGAGTTATATAAAATTTAGAGGGGATGTTAGAGAAATAAATTTTACTTGTCTTTGGTATAAAAAGAAAATGTATTTTAAACTAAGAATGTTAAGGATTGACAAGTGTCTTGGCTTAGAAAAATTGTTTCAGTTGTTCTATGAGTATTGAGCTGTAAACTTTATTTTGATACCCTTATATTTATTAATTATGGTTTAAACAAATAAATTGGAGTGAATGTGTATGTAAGTCAGTGGTTTTCATTCAAATATCATGTGTGGAAAATAAGAAAATCCTAACATATAGAAGCTCATTGGTGACGATATACAGGTGGGTACCAAGCAGCCTTGAGCGCCTGGAGGTTTTTTCAGATTGTACTTCAGTGGGAAGGGAGGCTTCACTAAAGGGAACAAGGGAGTCCAGATGCATTATGGGTCATCAACCATACCTTGACGATATTCCATCAGCTAAGAAGTAGAATTCCCTGCCTGCATCTGTATTCCCGAGTTTATATAACCAAGTTTTATTCATGTCGCGTGTTCATACGATCCTTTTGAGTCAGCTCGTTCCATCGTCTCAGCTTTGTGTTTTTGGACTAGATCGGGATCAAGAGTTGGACCATTTTATCAAAAACCAAGTCAGGCACTCCCTTCCGCTCCATAGGCCATAGCGAGAGAACTCATTTGGTGAACTCCGAACAGATAAAAAAAACATGTTGTAGGTATTACTAAAAATAGTCTTGAGATAAAGAACTCTATGGTTGGAAAGAAATATGAACTTTGGCTAGGTTTTATCAAGAAACGAACCGTTTTTCTGACAACTACATAATAATAGGTAGTGCCAAACTAAGGCCATAAAACATTTCGGTAACATAATATTTCCTGCTCGATAAAATACGACGTGATTTGTCTAAATTAGGTACAATGAGCAAACTAGAGGAGCTGATATTTTAGGTGGCAACTTATCAATTTCCAAAGAGGTTTTGCTGTTTGTTGTTTCTAGTCCAATAACTTTACAAAATATTTTAGTCATATTTATCAAAACAAATGGCCAATCAACTCATTTAACAAAATATATTTAGAAAGCGAGCGAAGCGAGTTATTTTGTAAGGCTTGAGTTTATGTAATACATAAACTATGTGTTTATTTGGAAAGCAAATATGAGTAGGAGAAAACGGCAATAGTGGACGCCTTGAAAAGACATAGTCCGACCATATTCATCCTTATTAGTTTCTATATAAAAGTGGCGAGTACTCGTAACCAGTACGCTTGTATGGTAAAAATGCCTATAGCACTAAGTGCCACCTCTGTATTTTGAGCTTAAAGAGTTAAAATAAATGTGTACGTTGCAGCTACAGTTGTACTGCTTACCCACATGTAAAGGAAAGGTGTGAGCATTTGTGTCGCAGTCAATATTTGTAATAATGTTTACATTTTCTGTTTCCCATAAGATACACATCACATAAAAATGAAGGGTGTCCCAATAAAATGGTAATGAGGTGTTTGTTCCTGGGGAAGTGTTGCGGCGCGGGTCAAAGGGCTCACGGCGATAATTAGTGGCCGGGTTATGTTAATAGATACCAGTGTTTATTGTTATTTATTAGCACCACTATGCTCATTGAAATAAAATGGATTATATTGGTATTGGTTCTTGCTGCGGTCTGTTCTTTATTTGTATTGTAAGTAAAAGACTAAAAATATAAATTTCATTTTTTTTATTCATCTGGGCTGAGAAGAATGGACAAAATATTTATAAATCCTACTAATTTTATAAATGCGAATGTTTGTGAGGATGGATGGATGTATGTATGGATGTTTGTTACTCTTTCACGTCAAAACGGCTAAACGGATCTTGATGACATTTGGCAAAGAGAGGTAGATTATAGTTTGGAGTAACACACTTTTTTTTCGATCATCACGCGGGCGAAGCAGTAGGCGCCAGCTAGTAATACAATATAGGCAAGTAAATTTCATATTATGATAATATACATACTTACTGACTTCAGAAAGGACGAGGCTGCGGACGATATCATGTTATTTTTTAATACAATCAACAATTTGTTTTATTGTATTTTATTATTGCCATTCCACAACAAAAAATACATTTTAGAATATCATTCTAAGAATTTTTTGTGCTCATCGAATTATTTGCTCACCATTATGAACAGTAAATATTGTATGACAATCCAAATGAAATTTGTCAAAGTCCTCGCAGCGTGCCTCCGCAACAACAAAGCGGTTGTCAGTGAGTCGTGCAAATCAATTCGACTCGTCTAAGCCTTCGCTCAAATCGCTCGCGAAAACGTAAACACAGTATAAAGTATTCATTCTGTTGAGCCTCTGTACTTAACGCGACGGAGCCGAAAAACAAATCCCTTCGCACAATAGACACGACCCCACAATAAAACCTATAAAATTTATATCTAACCTCGATATCAGTAGAGAGAATACGTAATGAACATTAGGAACAAAGGCGTGTGAAAAGAGCCGATACCGAATTGTGTAGGTGAGAAATTGATACCATTTGTACGACACACGAAAAGTTACGCTAAACACTCTGCAATAGAGTTCAGTTTTAATTGTTCGAATTAGTGTCAGAATCAAACAATGTTGCCAACAAAATATATTGGACTTAAGGCAACAAGAAAATAGAGTCTATTTTGGTTTACGGTGGTGTCACTATAGAAAAAGTAAGAATCGAAGATAAGTGAGGTGGCGCGGCTCTCGCTCTGAAATATTAGTGTTCTGAAGGTTTTCTTTGAAATCGCGTGTTGGTGCAGCAAACTCTTTTGTAGCTTCCCGTTTGAACATTTATATCGGCTACGGTGTAGCGTAGCGCTACGGGCTACGGCGTAACGCAGGCTACGAGTGCGCTACGATACATAGATTTCACAGTTGGCCGTTATTTTCTTAAATCTAGTAGATACATCAAAGTAAATTCTTGAAGGTTATAAGTAATCCATTGGCGCTACGTTGTTACTTCTTTGTTAGTGTGGTGAGATGATAATGTCTGACAATTGAGCCTGTGAGGCGTGCGAACTATTCTTGTATAATTTTCTATTGTCAACAGTTATTTTGATATATATTTTCAGAACGAGCAAATATTTGTGTGATCCACAGATATTGATGTGTGTGCATGTGAGTTGTGTGTGTAATGGCAGAACATTACGAGAAGTACTAGGAGCCCATGAATTTCAAGCGTTTATTTATTTATGATTCGCATTGTACGTATTCCCCGAATCAATTTCGATATTACTTACACACATTTTCATGGATTTGAAGATTGCTTGTAAACAGGTCTATAGGTATTTTTGTATGGGTAGTTTCAAAGAATTCTATTAAATTAACAAATAAATGGAAACATTTCTAGTTATTCAAAGAAATGAGAAATTAAAATATCCCATTTTATATTTCTTTAAACAAATATAAAATTAAAGAATAAATCATCACTAATTCTCATAACAATTTTTTTATCATAGTAAAACTCCTTTTGTGCCAAAAAAGTGACATCTGATGTTACAAGAATTACTTTTAATTCCTTCTGAAAATGATTTGTATGAAACTACCGCTAATATGAACTTACCGCTGCCACAATCCATATAGCTTACACAGTTGAAGCCGCAGGAGGCTGGCACAAATCTGCTGGAGCAGAAGACTGCTGGGGTGAATACTGTGACTCAGCAAATGTAGCGTGAAGACTCCCAGCTAGAAGAGCCGAACAGCAACTACGAGAAGACGAAAGATTGGTTGTTGAAGGGAACTTACGTCCAGCAGGAATTAGACTACGGCCATTTCACAATCATTGTACAAAAATTTAAGTTATAAATCTAAATTTGTACAATATGTGAAAAAATAAATTATATGTATGTCTTGTATCGTTTGCACTAGATTATCATAATATATATATTATTACTCCACAATTGCAAATATTTTACGAACGCGAATCCAGCTAACGCCGTATTAGGCAATTATACTTTATAATTATACTCAAAACAAAATACCTACGTCATTATTTTTAACATACCGTTTTTTTTATTCGTTTTTCCATCATACCGTTAAACTTGTATTTAGCTGGGGTTAGGCAGGAGTGTGTACACCATATTTTTTCAGTTATATTTATTCAAGTCCCATGTTATAAGAGGCGACCCATTAACTGGCACAAATCCAGTCATCCAAGAGCAACTAAGGATTCCTGATCGAATACGCAATAACAGTTTAGGAATCGAATTTAGCGTTATAATATAATATTAGCAAATGGTTCCGTAGCACTCCTAGATTAAAGAATATTAAATATTAATCCGTCGTGCATCAACAAAGTTCTAAGAATGTCGAGAGAATGGATTTGTCAATGTTTCCGATGGAGAGTGTTCGAGAGTCACTTGTTTGATTTGTTAATCGGGGAGAGAGAAGGGCCGTCGGCGTCGGCCGGCTCACGGCTCCCCTATACCATTATTTTGAAAACGGTTCTCCACAAAGTAACGCTTGATTCAATAAATTATTAGTAGTAGCCCATTCTTTTCTTAGTCGGCTTTAACGGCCCGCGCAGTAATAATCTCTTAAGTTATTTTTTTGTTTCAAGATCAAAGGAATAAAACTGTCCGGCGGATAATTATGTGGATCGCCACTCCCAGTTATGGGATTACGGTGAATGTTTGTGGACAAAAGTTGGCCTTTTTTCACAAGTCAATGAACCTTTTGAGGGTCCCGAACTTATTCAAAACCTGTAACTATTTACGTAAGTATGTGCATGTACAAGATAAGCTCAACATTGTGAAGTTCGCCCCCCTGGCATCCTCCTCTAAACTATCAACAATTATCACATCACACCTGTAATTTCCGAACGGTTAGGTAGAGTCACAATTATTTACCCGTTATGTTAGAGTTCCATGTAATATCGGGCAAGTGTATGGCCCCACTTTGTCCGTTCTGGGAAGCTATTCCAGGAACCAGTCATTGTTGCGAGCGCTTTACCTAGAAACGAACCAATACTGACCGATAGCGTAGTGTAAGATATATTAATTCATGTATGTGGAATACTTTGGTATACTATTCACCAACAATTCTATTGAAGCACAAAGAACAAACGATACTACAGCATTCATTGGTAGCGATCCATTACAATTTAGAATATGAATTGTGATGCTCTTTTCGTAGCTGAGTATCCCCCGAGGCGGCGCGGCGCGGCTGAGCTGCGCTACCCCTTGCCTGCTCGCTTCGATACAAGGCTGCTATGCTATCATAGGATTACGTTATCAGGCTATCGGCTCGCTACGCCCGCTGTTCTGGCTGTTTTGTTCACTATGCATTGCAATATTTTGTCTGTAAGAGATCACGCTGGGTTATTTTTTTAATTGTACATCATTCTATGTTAGCTCAATTATAACAATTTATAAACATCAATCCCAGGCCATGTTGTATAAATAATTGCTGCAAATAATATATTTTAGCTCCCCCTTTCCCCCCGCCTGCCGGGTTTACGGGTTGTTCGATAGAGATACCGCGTCCTCGGAACATAGAGGCCAAAAGAAAGAACATGAGCACTAACCCTCTCGCTAACCTGTTCAGAGTGCGCTCTTTGAAGCCTTTTCTTGAAGGATTACAAAACTGTTTCATTAATCCTTTGACCAAGAAGTTGACCTTAGGGCATCATGCTAGCAGAAAAGCCTACCAGCGCCACCGCCTGTCAAGGTTGCGGGATACCACGGCTCCGGAACAAAAAGAGCAAAACAAGGAAATGGGTGAGTTTTAGTCAGTACAAGTCTGACACTGCCTTTCGCTTCTCCCAGAGCGGAATTTATTTGAAGATCTAAAATTAAAGGCTGCCCTGCTTTATATGTGGCTGAAATGTGTGTTATTATAGGGTTCGTGTGCTTAACTCGTCAGAGATGAATATAACATTACACCACAAATGAATAGGTGTCGTGTCTGGGATCCGAAGTGATGTTAAATCACTTCGGATCCCAGACTTAATAATATAAGACCGTCCGTTCAATTTAGTTCACTTAAAAATCCTAATGTTAACAAAATATAATACTCATCATCTGCGTAGCCTTCTCTCAACTATATGGGACTTACATGGAATGACTGCTTATCTGACCTCCACAACCAATTCAACAACTGGGTAATACGATACTGCCAGTCAAAGATCTACAAATGATAGCAGAGACCAACGGTCTAACTCCCTCTCCGTAGCATGGAGGACACTTGGTATGCATCGGGTGGACACCCATCCACGGGCCAACCTAGACAAGCGTGGCTTAACCTCAAGATCGACCCGAGCGCCAGTTTTTATATAGCCACGACCTCCGCTACAAAATATATTATTATAAAATTCAATTAATAATTGGTATGCTGTCAATAATTCCAATAACAATCAGACTGATAAATTCTAGAGATTTGTAAGTAATTGCGAAGGTCAGAACAAATAGTTGGATAGGTACCCAATCAATCAATTAACTCAATCTATTGCAGTCTGCTTTCCAAATTATTGCTTATAGATCGCCGCACAAAGTTCTCACAATATTGACCGAGCTGACCTTGAACTGCTGAGCGAGCTTTGTGATAGCTTTGTGTATGCCTGATGGAAGTAATCGATGCCAGCAGCTGATTATGTTATATCCTATTAACTCCATCATTAATTAATATTATAATTACGGTCATTATTATTTGGTATCATGGTTTTCTTAAATACTGATTGCTCCAGCGCTTTCCGATTTAAAACACGTTAAAACGTTGGTCCCTGTTTGGCAGTTATTTAAAAATATTTGCAAATATCAGCAGGTCAGATACTCAGGTAGTATTGGAAATTTAGCTGCAATCAGTTAGATTCAAAATGAATGCAAACAATTGCGTTTAAGTCTCATTTGAAATGACATGACCGGAATTGGTAAAGACCTATACCCTAACAAAAAATATTAGTACGTCATTTTAAAGCTTACATGCAGGGCTTTACAATTGATTTTGTTTTATTATCAAAGAATAGGCGAAATACCCTATAAATAGGAAACAAAAAAGCGCCTTAACAATTTTAAACATTCATTCCTTTCTATAGGCGTAATAATACAAGAAATACTTTTCAGACGCCATTTAGTAAATAGGCTAGGACTTCATTAAACGGTTAATTCCACTGGAAAGACTAAAAATATGTTGGTACGAGGACATCATATGAACAGCAATCGTGCTATTCTATAAGAATACAGCGTCGAGCTTAGCGCTGCCGCAGCGTCTAATTTCATAGAGAGTCGTCTGGAAGGGTCGCTGCGCTCAAAGCTCACTACAGGAGGAGTGAAATGAATTGAAGTCGCCTAAACTAGTGTGAAGTGGCATAAACTGAAAGGTCACTTATGCGGTTGAAAAAGGCCAAGAAGAAGAGTTTTTTCAAACGTCCTCATATTCAGGCCGCGACAGCGAAGACTTTGCATAAAACATATAGACATATAGGCAATAAACCAGTAAAATGGTTTTGAATTTTATTTAAAAATCTCATGAAGTAGGTAAGATTTATCCTCCGATCCTGTAACGATGATTGATTTGCATTTTAAAGTAAATGCAAAAAAAATTACAAGCACAGTATTAAATGTGTATTTTTTTTCTTTGGATACCCACATTTTTTGTTTGTTTATATAATATCAATAATTAATATTTTTTCATATATCAATCATTACTGTGCATTATGTGTGTCCTTTATGCAGTAAACCATAGACATTAAGCCAGCCACACGATTATAATGGAAATCTCAATCTGAATTACTTAGAATGACTGACTTATCAGCAAAAGGACTGTTTCTATGTTTATTGGCAGTTTCAAAGTAAGTCACCCCAAGAAACATTCCTTTTGCGAATATTAACACGTCAAACAAGTGTTATGTAGTAGTCTTAAAGGCACATCGCACATGTGCATCACTAGGTCACTTCACACGATAGTTGAGCGGCGATGTCCCGCGAGTGTTCGAACTGCGCGCAAAGCACAACTTCTAACTGAGCGACTGAGCGCCTGAGCGTCTTGCCGCATGACTTTTGTTCGAGCTTCGAGCACAAAACTAGCAACCTACACGCGCACCGGTTGAATATTTGAAATTTCACAAAGTCACTTGTTCAGAGTTCGTTCAGAAAGGTGTTTAGAAACGTTGAAAAAACTTAGATGCAATAGACAAAAGCACCTCTGAACTATACATATACACATACTCAACAAAAAAAAAATACTTTGATTTCCAGATCCTGAATAGGATACCTTATCTATTCTTGTTTAGATCTCAAGTAACGAAGTACGTAAATAAAAGAATAGCTACATGGTAATAAGTTTCATGAACGGCGGGAGGAGAAATAATGTATGAAAATAAGCAAAAACGCTTTGAGCCCAGTTCGTTTGATGTGCGAGTGTACTGAAACGTGGCAAAAAAGCAAATTTTTCATCTACCCTCAAGTCGGGAACAGAATCTACATAAGCTTTTATATCTTAAAATAAATGAACAGCCTTGCACGCGTTCATCATAAATTATTGCAAAGGAGTCATTAGAGGCTGATAAAAGTAAGATAACTAATAACTGAACGAGCAGCACTTAAGTCCTGAGGGGTGAGAGAACGACCATTGAAGCTCACTGACAGAGAAAGGTTTCTTTTCTGATGTGATTTTTTTTGTGTGCCGAATTGCAGCGGGGTATACAAGGGGGTGTGGGCGCGCGCAGGGAGGGGGGATGGCCGGGCTCAGGCGTGCGCACCCGGCAGTGTCTAGCCGGTCGGCGGAGCGCACGCACGTCTGCGCTGTGCCTCACTCGGCTCGGTCCCGTCCCACGTTGGGCGCCATCAATCTATACCGCGATGTCGGCGTGTTATCGCCGCGTGTCTAATTAATAAGAATTATCACGTGTACCACTGTGAAGCCAGTGCTCGGTGACGGATCTACTATAAGTCAAAAGTTCAAGTGATTTGTGTTTACATAACAAAGATTTAGAAGAAAAAGTTTAAACGAAAATTTTTGAAGACCTTTAATTGATTAAAACAAACAAAGTAGTGATACAAAAGTAACATAGTGGTAAAGTTATATTAATAAGTAACAATACAAGTGAAGTGGCACGTGATATTTTCCCTCTCGAACGGAACTTCACAGAATAGGTAAGTACTTTCTCAGTAAGTTAACGATACATTGCGGATGATTGATAGAGCAAACTTACTGGGCCACTGGCCCGAACAAATGTTTATTATCAATAAACAAACTTCTAGCTATTTCTGAAAAAGGATCGCGCGGTGGCTCAAAGGAAATAAATACAAACATGTCGTCAGTAACAGATGACAGACGTTTTATGTGATCAACGTTTAATGAACCGTCGGGCTGCTGCCATCAGTCTCAGTAAAGTAAATAGGTCAAGAATTATGTCCAAATTCTCCCTCTTGAGCTTACAAGACTCCGCGAGAATCTTGAAATTGTTTTTAGAGCATTGTATTTGATTGAAAAGCCACTGAGGAAGTTGTGTGAACAGAAAACTTGGGAACAAATT
This sequence comes from Ochropleura leucogaster, assembly GCA_958449745.1. Taxonomy (NCBI): domain Eukaryota; kingdom Metazoa; phylum Arthropoda; class Insecta; order Lepidoptera; family Noctuidae; genus Ochropleura; species Ochropleura leucogaster. The sequence goes on along the minus strand of OY288213.1, from coordinate 18,338,145 downwards.
ATAAGTAGAGTCGAGTGTCCCCCGAGCACAGCCAGCATTATTTGCTTCCGAACTTAACAAACTTTTTTTTTCATATTCCCCAAGGAATTAATTAAGTAAGGATCACTTTGCGAACAAAGAGATTCGTATTTCTCCGGTTCATTATCTCCATTTTAGAAAATAGCTTGTAATTTAATATTCTTTTTTGCGACAATACTTAAGGGACCTTCGTTAAAATGACATTGCTTTAAAAAGATTTTCAGATTACGAGGTTAACGGTACTGATTTCTTATTTTTTCAATTTGTGCGAAATCAGGGCCCGAAGGTCTTCCAAGCACACTTGTTACTAATTATACCTACGGCAGCGTCAGCTTTGTCTGCAACGTCTTCATTCAAGTCAATTTCGAACAATCATTGTCTAGTTCCCCCTCAGAAGTGCACAATCAGCGTCAATTCATCAAAATCTCTTGAAATATACTTGTCATGAGTATTATTAAAGAAACAAAAAGCAATTTTGGGCGTTACGCGAAGCAATCTGTCACCGCGCGCGAACAGGAATAAGTCAACAAAACAAAAAGTTGTCACTCCTGGATCCGGAGCACCGGAGCACCGGAGCACCGATACAATATTCAGTATTAATATTAAATACCGTTTTTGTGTGGGATCGACGCTTCGAGAACAGGGCTTTGTTTATACACGCACATGATTGGTGGATGGGTCATTTCAGTTCATATTATTGCCAGGAAAAATATCATATGAAAGGGTACGGAAAACATTGACATACTCATTCGTGAGGCCCTTGATGAGATTGACGAAGCAGATAAGGGTTTGTTATGCGTTTGTGGGTTTATTATGCTCGTTTAATAGGTCAAACAAGGACATTGTGAACAATTCCAGAGAATTATTTATTGAATGGGCTCCATATTTTGGTAATATTGATACGGATATTGTAGGAACTATCCGAATGATATTATTATGTAGAGCTTACGTCATGCCGTACATTCGCCGATAACTGTTCATTACTGAGTATCAGCTCCACGCTGTGTGCTAACTGCGGCGCTTCACGACGGATTTGCCGTAAGCGGATTGAGAGTTGATAAATGATAAATGATAAATGATAAATGATGTTTATTTTGCAAGTAGGTTTTCACAAACACTTTTACACGTCATTTTTTTTTAAAACTAGATGAGGCCGGTGTTTCGTACCCGACTACTCTGAGAAGAAACAGCCGAAACAAACTCAGAGGTCATAGTCTCTTTTAAAGTCCAGACAAAATAATCTTGGTCAACTTACATGAGGACTATGCAGATAGTGTCTGAAATGGTCTTTTTAAGAAAGCACCACACAGATTGAGTGGACCTGTCCAGTCAGTGCAAGCATTTGTCAGTTATCGTGTAGCTCAACTCATAACCTAAGGAGCTCAACGACACGACGAACAATACCAAAAAAAAGGACATTTGTGTAGGTCGCTTATAGCACTCAAACTGCCAGACCTTCGTCAAAAAACAAAGTAAATAAAAGAAATGATCCACATGGTCCTCACATTTACAATAAACAAATAAAAAATAAATAATTAATGAGATCATAATGAAATCATAAAATGTCATAAATGAAAATAATAAGAAAATAAAATGTCACTAATCATAATAATAAAAAGAATGTAAAAATAAAGTAAATATTAATGTCAAAGTATATAAAATAAAGGAATAGACAATAAATAAGTGAAACAAAGGCAAATTTTGACACTCACTGAGTAAATTAAATTGGAGCAGCTTAATCCCAAGCCTTTTTATCTTCAAGGTAATGATTCATGTTATAGTAAGCTTTGAGACATAGTTTATGTTTTATGAAAGATTTAAATTTATTGAGGCTTAGTGTTTGAATATCGCTTGGCAGTTTATTATAATAACGTATACATTGGCATGTGAAAGTACCTCCTATTTTTTTGAGCCTCGTTGCAGGAACAACAAATTTGTGTTTGTTCCTTGTATTTATGTCGTGGATATCACTGTATTTTTTAAACAATTTTATATTTTTATGCGCGTACAAAAGGTTTTCGTAAATAAACTGAGAGGGCACAGTAAGTATGTTAATCTCTTTAAATTTTTCTCTGAGGGAGTGTCTAGGACTTAATTTATACATTGAACGAATTGCCCTCTTTTGCAAAATAAAAATTGTCTGAATATCGGCGGCATGGCCCCACAAGAGAATACCATACGACATCACACTGTGGAAATAACTAAAATAAACTAAACGGGCTGTCTCTAAATCAGTCAAATCACGAATTTTTTTAACGGCGTATGCTGCTGAGCTAAGCTTTTTTGACAACTTATCTATATGAGGGCCCCACTGAAGCTTAGCATCCAAAGTTAAGCCTAGGAACACTGTATTATCTTCCGGTTTCAACTCTTCATCCTTGATTAGTACACTAGTTTCCACTTGTCTAACATGAGGTAACGTAAACTTAATGCATTTGGTCTTTTTTTCATTTAGAAGTAAATTATTAACGTTAAACCAATTAACGACCTTTGCCAGAGCGCTATTAACATCGTCAGTAGCTAGCTGCTGACGTTTTAGTTTAAATAAAAGAGAAGTGTCGTCTGCAAACAACACTACATCATGATTATCCTTTATGAGGTAAGGCAAGTCATTAATATAAATAAGAAATAAAAAAGGGCCAAGAATGGACCCTTGTGGTACTCCCATGCTTACTACAGATCCGGGAGATCTTTTCCCGTTTACATCAACTCTCTGAATCCTACCACTCAAATATGACGTAAGAAGATTCAGAGAGGCGTTCCGGATTCCGTAGTGGTGTAGTTTTCTGATTAATGTTTTATGGAGAACGCAATCGAAAGCCTTGGACAAATCGCAAAAAATCCCCAAAGCATCACATTTATCTTCCCAGGCATTATAAATGTGTCCTAGAAGTTCAACACCGGCATCAGTAGTTGAACGACCCTTTGTAAAACCGAACTGTTTATTATGCAATAACTTATGTTTATTGAAAAATCTTTGCATTTGATCTAAAATTATTTTTTCAAAAATTTTACTAAATGTTGGTAGCACTGAAATTGGTCTATAGTTAGTAGGGTCTGATGTACTACCCGATTTAAACAATGGTATTATTTTACTATTTTTCATTAGATCAGGAAACTCACCACGGTCAATACAATCATTAAATATAACAGCTAATGAAGGAGCTACAATGGTTATAATGGACTTGGCAACGTCCACAGAATGACCCCATAGATCAGCGGTCTTCTTAACATTTAACATATGAAAAGTTTTAATTACATCATTACAATTGACATATTGAAAATTAAATTCGGAATCATGGAATGGAACATTTTCCTTTAGTAAAGCATCTGCAGCAGTTAAAACAACACTGCACCGTACGTTACGGCAGTAACTGTGTGAAGGTATTATGATATTAGGCGAAACTTAACTCTTTAGTTCAACGCTGACGTTCATTCATGCACTTAATTGTCCCTTTGTAAGTAACAGTGTAATCAAAGATAACTTTAATTAATAACATAACATCACTCCTGTATTTCCGGATAGGTTACACTAATTTAGGTGGAGCACGTGAACAGGGACCGCTATTGTATTTTTTGTAATGAGTATAAATGATGTGAGGGTTAGCTAGTAGGTTGTTTTTTTTAATGTTCTTGTTGACTAGTGCCAATTATTGTTGAAATAATAGAAATTGGATGTTTTAAATAATATAATAAAATATTTGAGTCTGTTTTAATGACTATTAGAAACCAATCGTACAAACAAAAAAATAAATATATTATGAGAAAATATTGTTTAAACAAAAATAAGGAAGATAAATACTACAGTACCTACACCGTTCAGACACACACTCAATCGTTCCTCCATTTCCAACGGCAAGTGATGAGAATACATCATAAGAAGACACACACACACACATCAATCTTTCTCGAATAATGTCAAACAGATACAGCTTACGGCATCGACACAAAATAAATTGTTTCGGGAGTCGAGAGCGAATGTGATCAACATAAACACGATTGTGACAACGCCGCGCCGGTAACAATTAACAATCGAATCTTTTATCTTATCTTGAAGGGAAACAAAACACCCTCGATCCAGTTGTTGGGGCATATTAAGAAAACTCATACATCAATATTCGAGTGACGCTCAAAGACAAAGGATCAATAAGTAAAGAGCAAAAGAGCAACATGTCCTCAGTTCGGAGCTGATTTCAATGGATTCTCAGGAAAGTGAGCACAACAAAGGCTGCCTTAATTCTATCTTTCGTCTCAGCTAGAAACCATTGAAGAATATATTGAAATAAAGAAAAGGATAAAACCGAACTTCTTTGAAGTGGCGAACAGAACGACGGTCGCACAACGATTCGAGATCCAAAACTTTGTGGCGAGAATTTCGACAACTAATTTCAAGAAGAACCCTTATAAGGACGAGTCTGGTTGTAAAGCAGATCTTCGTTCTGTCGCATTTCATTCTGTACCCAGCGCGAGCCCAAGAGTACGTGCACGTTTATAGCGCGGTGAGCTATATCGAAGCCGATCGCGGTCCACGCTCCACGTCGGGCCCTCGCATCATAAACAAGCGTATCTCAGGCAGCTCGGAAAGGACCCTTTTCAATACGAGTGGGCTTTCTGTAACTGCGAGAGATTATTTGACGTTTTATATAAATGAGCCAATGCCCAAGATAAAGTATCATTGTGAAGTCTATCTGGGAGCAGAGCGGAGCTGACTTGGAAAAAAGTAATTTATCTCAGCTCAGATTTTACAATTCGCTACGTCGAGGTCAATATCTAGATCAAGAATCTAGAATCTAAACAATGCCGAATATTGTGATGCAAAACTGGGTTATTTGTTGAACTCGATGCGATTCTATGCAAACTGTTGTACTGGTCAATATTTATTTGAGTTTAGACGATAAAAGAATAAATATAATAATGTGGAGTCGTACGTTATTACGTTTACATGTTCTGCATGAGACATGTTTGAATTTAAATAAAAACTTAATAGCATTTACGACAATAACTGAGGGCTAGGTAACAATTAATAATGTGAAACAGTGAGCTAAGTTAGTTTGATATAAATATGAATCGCTATGGAGCTAAAGGATTAAGGATTTAAAGGATTAAGGATTTTTAAAACAATAATTATGGGTACATGGTCTGAAATAAAGATTAATTTAATTTAATTTTAGAATGTGCTGACAGTGAGATAATAGAGCGGTGATGTATTGAGAGACGAACAGCGGAATATATCGGGAAGGCGGCATTACGTATGAAGGACGGGACGAAAGGATTAATTTAATTGAACTTTCTTGGGTATGGATCATTGTGCAGTCTAACACAATATGTTTTTATGATTATTTTTGTTTTACGAAAACGTTAAGGGAATGCCATTAAACGAATGACTTAAAATTGAGAGTTTGTTAGTAGATAGAAATTGTAGGATGTAAGTGCTGTTTTCAAAACTATTTCTTACAAAAATACGGTTTTTTTCACCAATATTCAAGGCTTCCTAAGATTATTTCTAGGAGGCGTACGAACAAAGAGAGCAAATAGCTCCAGTAAGATTTTACCGTCCATGTGATAAGACACAAGTCTAGCGTAATTTATCGGCCACATGGCTCTTATCCTAAGCTACAACGAGTACTTTCGTGTACATTTAGCTAAATCTGAAGAGACGATGAACTATCAAAGTGATTATTTTGCCGCTTGAGTGATAAAACAATATTATCACTGAAAACGTTTGTGTAAACCTTCAGTTCCATGAATAGTTTAATCATTCTTAGTTTTGTCCTGAATCTTGAAATTGACTACAGTAAAACTTCTCAGTATATGTATAGGCTAACTAGTCTAATATAAGATTTTAATACGATTTCAAAAATAGATTGACTCAGTACTGATTAAAATCTACATAAATTTAAACTAAATGGGATATAATGAATTCATCTGCCTGAGGCAAGGGCGTGGCGCAGTGGGTACCGACGGATCGTGTCCGGATCGTGGGTGGGAGGCCCGTGGCTGGTGTCCATGACGGCTTAGATTCAGGCGAGCAGCAATCACGCCGCCCGCACTACCCGCCGCAATTTATTGGATCGCTTGAGAACTGACCGGCTATGAAATATGGCGGCCGTGTGCGCACTGATTTATCACCACCGACACTATGAAAAATGACACGCTCCCATTGAAAACGAACCATTGAAACTATCGCGAGTATTCGCAAGTCCCGACCTCCTTTTGAGACGCTTTTAATTATCCCCGCAGCGAATTTTATAAGAACATCTTTCTTTCTGCTTAGCGTATCTTTTTTGTTCGTTAGTAGTGCTTTTGTCGTTTCTTTTCGAAATGAAACGAGATTGTTATTGTAGTTTATTTTGTAATTACTTAAAACTTAACCTTAAAAATGAGATCAAGAGACTTGAGTTTCGTTCAACACTATCTTCTTGAAAGTTGTCAGTTCTGTTGCGTGATTCAAACTGTTTTTATTGTCACTAAATCGTCTGAGCATTTTACTACTCCTAAGTCAACAGTAACAATTAAAAATGCCTTTTCGTCCAAAATTCAGGTCAGGTCCGAGGTTCAGCCCCTTGTCAGCTGGATATAGACCAGTTGGTTGAGAAGGCATACTGCAGTGTGGTCACGTGGCGCTGTCGATATTCTATCGAGTGGCCCTCCGTTAATTTATTGAGCCGAGCATGCCTTTATGAGTTATGGCCTCCAGTGGCCTCGCCCTCCCGCCCTCCGGCTGTTTATGGAGAGGAAAAAATTAAAAAGTCTCACTTTAGCGGCCAAGTGGCCAACCTTATTGAAAAGCTTTATAACCTTCAGTCAATCGAGGTAAGGCAGCTAAAAGAGGTGTAGTACAGTTATTAATAAGAGTTTCGCCTTACCATCTTTTAATAACTCCATCAACAAGACTCCTAATTGTTGTTTCGGGAACAAGATTTTGGCGAATATTATTATGGTTTAACACCTAATTGAATAAGATCTTTATAATCCTTATAACAATGTAATCATCTTCTTAACGCTCTCTAATAAACAACTTAGCTTCAAAACACGATTAAAAGGAATGAAGTGTTTTAATTTTTTTAAAACGATAATTATATTTATCTTAGACACACAGGCCCGTGCGGGCCCGTATAAACAATCTTTCAAGCACATCTTGAGGACCACTGTTTTGAAGCGAGAATTTTTCGGACTAGCATAATTATACTGGGAAGTCTTGCGCTGCTATTCAGATTCGCGAAACTAAGCAAGTACATCAGTACCAGAATACTAACCGTTAATAACTACGCTGTTCTGCAGTAACAGTATCCACACTATAACTAACGAGACTGTTAAACATCAAAGAGCAGCGAGTTGACCTCTAGACATTAATTAAGGCCCACCGGTCCACAGCGGCCGGCCCAGCCCGCTCCGGCCGTGGGCCGAATCGAATTTGCGGTCAGCTCAGTTATAATATCGAAAATCAGTTAGCAAGAAAGTTTTGCTAGTTAAACTTGTTTATACATGAAAGGAGATGAGATACGTTGATCTTGCCTAATTCGTGGTGTGAGCTTGTAATTGCAAATGAAGTAACATAATTATCATATTGTTTGCGCTGTCAGTAACGAGATATTTTAATGCAAATTAGTCCATTAGGACCCGCGTCGGTTTCTGCAAATCGGTAAATAACACGCGTGTGTGGGAACTTACATAATTGTGTTCCTGTTATGTACTGTAGTCGCCGCTGTCTACTGCCGCTGCCCACAAGTGCTGTCATTAATACTGTCACTTTGTAACATAACCAGTTTGGTTGTTCATTCATCATTTTCCTGCCCTTGATCCCATCTATTTGGGGTTGGCGCAACACGTTTTCTTCTTCATATAATTCCTTACACAATCCATCCATCTTTTCTTTGGCCTTCCTCTCGCTCTCCATCCATCAACATTCAGATCCATCACTCTTTTAGTCACATGTGCTTCATCCCTCCTCATCACACGTCCATACCAAAACAAACGACTCCCTTTAAATTTTTCTGAAACAGACGCAACTTTCAAACTTCCTCGAATATATTCATTCCTTACTTTATCCATTCTTGTCACTCCACACATCCATTTCAACATTCTCATCTCCGCTACAAGCAATCGTTGGTTGTTACTGTTACATAAAGGTTGAGTTAGCTAAGTACAGCTTTATGTAATACAGATCCTTCAGAATTTCGTCTGTCTTTCTCATTACCTATTTTCCACAAGTTTTATTCGATTATTTCTTTCTTAATCATAGGTCATTACTTTTTAGAGATAAACAAGCAGCTCCATCGAGAGTTGCCTAGTTTTTTTACAGAATGTTTTTGGTGGGATTCATGTTACATGAAATCTTTTACATTCGCGATGGATGAGAACAAGTTGAAGCATTCATGTTTTTCCTGAAATCATCGGGAAAACTCTGAGTGTTTGCATTATCGCAACAGAATCGAATGGGACCGCACAAATCAAGTCGTTGAATCGATCATCGAATCGTTTGCTCTGCTCTCCCGATTTAAATTCAACACTCCACGTATAATCGGACATAGAATTGCGTTCAGCTTATGAATAGCTAAATGATTTATTATTTGATTTTATTTCCATTAACTTATTTGTTGTTATTTTAATGTATAACATGTGGTTAATACTTTAGAGGAATGCAAAAAATTGATTTTTATCAATTAAGTAATAAGCTGTCAATTTACACGTTGTGAAAATTAAACTATTACAATCCTTTGCCTTACTTTTTCCTGAGTGTTCTTTGGAGAGGGAGAGGAAGACTAAGTAAACGATGGAAGGATTCCGTGACTACCGATACGAAAGAAAGAAGAGTAAATGATAGCGTAACGGTTGATGGAGGGAGGCCTCAAGTAACATAGGGCAATGAGACAGGGGCAGGAAGATGATGATTCCTGGCTTTTTTCCAATTAAAGCTCCAGGTGAGGGTATTGTTAGACTGTAGTCTACTACTACTACTTCAGTCTACTCGTAACGACTTCCAAGGAGCAACAAATATCTGCCAGATCAACAAATTAACTTACTTTCAAAAACATAAATGGCTGTGTCATTAACAGATGAACAACCCTCCGCGGATCAACCTCAGTAAGCATTATTGAACCTTCGGTAGATAATGAATCTTTCTCAAAAAATCCTTTTAATATTACAAAAAATATGTTTGTTCCTAGTGAAAGTATACTATATACTGCCTTAATTTGTTTTTTTACTCACAACCAACATAATCTGTAATGTATTAACTCACAAACTTTCAAGACGAAAGAATCTACAACTACAGTACTGTCAATTTATAACTTAAATAATCCTTACTAATATTATAAAAGCGAAAGTGAGTTTGTTTGTTTGTTTATTACCTCTTCACGCTTTAATGGCTAAACCGATTTTGATGAATTTTGGTACAGAGATAGTTGGGAACCAGGAGACGGACATAGGCTAATATTTTTTTTGGAAAAAGAGGGATGTGAGGGAGAAAGAGGGAAGAAAAGGGAAAACTTAGCTTTGCTATTACAAATCAATAAGGCGCAAGGGGAACTGTGTTACCCCGAATTTAACGCGAGCGAAACCGCGGGCAAAAGCTAGTTATAAATAATTATGTGTTACAACTATTTGTTCACAAAAGTATTAACTCTGCCATGTAGAGCAATATTTCAAGCGCCACATTATACATTTAAATTGCAAACATGTACTCAGCTATGAAACCACTACATTTTCTTAACCCATATACCGTGATTCGAATAAATCTCGCAACAAAATGCTAAAGCTCTGAAATACTTCTTGAAGAACATTAATTAAATAAATTCATACATTACAGTAAGGTGGCGCAAGTAGTGGGGGGTGCAGCGGTGGAGTGCGCTCGTAATCCGGTGTTATCGTTAGTTCCACTTCGAGCCGGTCGTTTGTAACCTGCTATTTGCTTTCATACTGCATTAGTGGGATAAAAGCTATGTTTCAATGGTACATATTGGAATAAAGCAACGTTCGAAGAATCTGAGTTGCTATATCCGAAACCGATGTGACAATTTTTATGTGATGTGTCAACTCAGATATAAATTCCACTATTGTTGAACGGACTTAGTTATATTATTGCCAAAGCTTACTTACGTTCACGTCTGTTGTCGAACCACAAACGCGAAGTAAAGTTACAACCAGTGTAACCTTTTTTTTGGGGTGGGATATCATCAAATAACTTCCCCCGCTCTGGGCGGAGCGGGAGGAAGCGTCGTACTTTTACTGACTAAAACCCACCCATGTTCCTTCTATTGCCCTTTACGTTCCGGAGCCGCGGTATCTCTTTCGAACAACCCGCGGACCAGTGTAACCAACAGGCTTTTAGCGGGGGTTCAGTGTCAGCCTTTTGCTGGCTAAAACCGAACCGTGTTTATTATTTGCCCTTTACGTTCCGGGGCCGCAGTAACTCTTTCGAACAACCCGTAACCCCGAAACTTTCAGGCTAAGCATACATTTTTTGAGTGTAATGTAAGTTTACTTCGTTTGGTGTAGAGTTTTTTTTTTGTATATTTATGAAAAACATCGGTACCCTCAAAGTTTCTTTAATCAACAATAGTTTTATTAAAAAACTTATCTATTGCGTCTCATAAATCAAAACTATAACACAACTCAGAAGCAGAAACAGTTTCCAAAAGGTGGTAACACAGCTCTCTATGAAATCGAATGGAACACAGAACAATAGCTCGAAATAAAATGGAAGTGCCAACCGACAGGTAACTCCATAAATTCCTCCTCGCAAAATTGGATTTAAAAGTGCTGAAAAGTTGAAATTCGACAGCCAGCGGGCACCGGGCAGCGGGCACCGGGTAGCGGGCACCGGGTAGCGGGCACCGGGTAGCGGGCAGGGAGCCGAGGAATGACTTAACTGAACATTACCGGCCGCTTATTGTTAGCACTTCCATCACGAAACTGCCACGATTGTTTTCTATAATGTTCAAGTGACCGTCATAAAGCAGTTGAGTAGATTTTAGTTGAAATTATTTTTGTGTATTTTTGGAGGAATGTTTTTTTTAAGATTATTGATACAGGCACTGAATTTATTTCAACATTTCAAAAGCATGCCAAAATTTAAGAAGCACCTGTTTAAAAGGTAAACTTAACTTTAAATTAGTTATTGTGTAACGTAATTATTTAATAACCTCAACACAAGCCTCTTTTTTGAATTCTGAAAATATTATTTACAATATTATGTTTATAATAATTGTTTTACGCTATTATTGGTGACTGCCTTTTCTGCGGAAATTCAGATTTTATTAATTTTAAATGAGCATGCGGAAATTAATTTACGTTGGACGTTCCATCAGAGCTGTTAAAATTAATTTATCGGCGATAAAAGGCATCAGTGTAATAAATATGTAACACAGTAAAACAACATGCTGTATTATACAAAGGTGTGATGTAACGTATTTACACTAACGTGGAAATAAGAAAATATATAATGGATAACGGTACGACCACTAATCATAAAACCTCTTATGCGCGGCTTTAATGCCTACTCTTTTCACACACCTAAACTGACAAAACTTAAAATTGGTAATTTTCATGAGAAAACATATCACTGTTTGCTTTAAGTGTTTGTTGAATTTATTTTAGATAGTAAAATATCAGTGTACGAAATGTTATCTTAGAGAGATGCGTATGATCACCGAGTATTCGTATTCAAGGATGACAATATCACATCGTCATCATTATACAGTACATCATACAAATTACAAGAGTAACAGTATACAACTTATAAATATTGTGACATAATGGGCAGTGTTACCGCTAAAAGCGATCGTTTCAAAACAACCTTTAATTATTATTTTGTTAATTTTAAACACAGTCAATTTTGTTATGAAACAAATTACTTATGACTAAAAATACACGATTTATTAGTCGTCTCAATTCAGATCTTTGTGTGTGACAATAATATAGTTGTTCTGACATATCGCAGAGAAAATATATTGCTTGGCCATTCGTTCATTCAACACTTCTTTTCCCTAGTTGATTACTACGAAGTGTAGAAGAATATTGACGTGCATATGAGGTTGATTCGCAGCCTTAACTATTTAAACTGACACTTACAGGATATCTTCCATGATTTTATTTGTTATTAGTACGTAATGTTTCGGCGCTGAACTGCTGCAAACGCGCCTTTATCGCGAGATTACTTGAGAAAAAAATAAAAAAGTGGAGACTAAGCTGTAAAAAAGAAATAGTGCTGTAAACCGTTAAAAACTTAAAATAATGTTTTCCAATTATATTGGTAAGTCTTTATAATCCTGGTCTTCTTATCACGCATCCCTCAGACGAGATTCATCTTCTCGTCATTTGCAACTTCAAATTAATTTGAAAACTCTGAAAATATTAATTAAGTAAATATACGCAATGCGACAGGTGAGTCATTAAGGAAAACTTGAACAAAACGAAACATCAACAAGATCTGAAGAGTTTGGAAGATGGAGTAGATCGCACAAGGTCGAAAGCTTTCGAGTTTCAAACACTCTAATATTAACATTATGATTAGCTGTTCTACGAATTGAGGTAAAGCTGACGGTACACGTGTTAAGAATGCGAATGGATTTTTATGTTTGTTACGACTTCACGCCTAAATGGCTTAACCGATTTTGATGAATTTTGGTACAGAGATAGTTGAGACCTTGCAAAAGGACATAGATAATTTTTTTTTAAGTGAGGAGAAGGGAAGAAAAGGGGAGAGAAAGATTTTTTTTCGATCATCACGCGGGTTAAAGTTAGCGTTAGCCCAAAGTAACTATGCCACGCGGACGAAGTCGCGGGCGGAAGCTAGTATGTAATAAAAAAACCTGGTTCGTGTGGGTATTATTAAGATTTAAATAAAATGAGAAATACACACAAGAGCGGGTACACAGTCATGCCAATGATGTTGTCATAGTTTTAACAGTTTTGTTTAGAATTTAGGGAAACGGTGACAGTTTAGATCTTAAATCATCTATTAATAAATTTATTGCCATGAGTGTTTTATGTATGCATGTAATTTCACTGGTTCACCTTTCTTCTTTCTGTTCGGATAAAGTTTTTTAACATATTGTGTAACGAACTTCACTTTTAAATATTTGAAATTTAACAAGAATAAACCATTTCGAACAAAGGAGGATGGCGGGGACACATGTAAAATGGGACCCACTCTTAGGAGTACCGTACCGTATAGAAACTTGTACCTAGTTGTAGAACTATATAAAACTAGAAAAAAAGCAAATGGGCAGTGAATCGTAGGTGGTGGGAGAAAAAAGAAATTCAAGGTAGAAGATTATAACCTAAAACGAATCCAAGATTGCGTATTTAATACAATATTATCTTTTTTATGTAATATGTAGTTTCAAAAAGGTGTTCATGTGTTTCTACATACCACTTCGATTTTTCTACTTCAATAATCCATAAAATCACACAGAAAATAATAAATATCCCACGGTAGCCGTTGAATACAAACTGGAATAACACGGAATAGTTTTGACACTAACAGTCAGCTCATATTGACAGCTTAACGCTTCATTCTACGTTATCATAGATAATCGTAATTATTTTTACATTGTGCATTTTTGTAATAAAAAAATGTGAATGCTTGTTTAATATTAACGTTTGTATATATGTTTTTATATTTTACAAGTTTCATTTATTAAAAAAAAATTACAACCGTAAAATATCTACTAGTGTGAGAACGTAAATCATATAAAGAGTAGGTTGGAATGTAATTCGAAATACGGTGCGTTCAATATCTGCATGATGACTTATTTATAAGAAAATAAAAATCTTTTCTAACTTTTAATTCCCATAATCTAGTCATTCAATATTTTTTAGATAATCTTCTTATAAACTCTTAGTTATAATAAACATTAACTCACAAGTGAATGATACTTCGTTAATTTATAAATAATGTAGGTCCAATCTCGCCGGCCTCCTTTGTCAACATTAAATCAAAATCATATTATCACTAACAACAAGTATGTAAACTTGATGCAAAGGAAACTATATTTAAGTTAATGTATACCATGGGCATAGGGTTCGGCCTGGCCTTCAGGCCATTATAACGAAGAAAAAGTTTTGCTGCAGCACCACAGCCCGTCACCCTAAGTGCGAACCTGCTCTAAAAACCTTAAAATAATTGCAACCACATAGTTCCGAAAATTGGTAAGCACACCTTACATCATATGTTTATAATGTCCACGCATAATGTCGGGTGTAACCAGAAGTTGGCCCAACATATAATATTGAAAGAAAAGTCGCGCACGATCATTCATCATCATATTTATAAGCCGGAAGACATCCATTATTGGCCGTTAGCTTTGGCTATAGAATGTCGGGACTAATGACGAAAAACGGTTTTTATGTCGTGTGTGATATTGTGCCAAATATTAAAGTATTGGACTTGGCACCAAACGTGCGACCGCTCCCGCCGTCCATACTAACTAAGTACTTACAATACTTTAATATTCAAATAGTTTTCTTTTTTGTACGTTTATACAAAATAAGTAGTCCAGATTTTCCAGTGAGTCACTTTATAAAAGCAATACCATTTCATTTTATTCTCCATCAAAAGTTTATCTTTGTACATGAATACACACAGATTCAAAGTAGTATATTTTCAGTAAAACGTTGAAAATCCCCGCTCGGTCTTGTTATTCTTTGTGTTGTTTTGTTTTAAATATTTTGAGCGACAGCACAAGTTTGTATGTTTGTTCAATCAGCGAGTGTGTACCCAACCACTGGTTAGACCACTCGCCACACGGCGGGCGCTTATTACAAGCTTTTTACTTTTGCTATGAAACTCGTTACAAAAACGTTTCCAGCTCAACGATAAATAAAACTCGCACAAAATGTTAATAAACTTGTGTTTTCTTGCGAAACTCATACATGCGGTAATAAAGTGTATGATAATTCTGTTTATATAGCACTGAAAAAATATTCCCCAAGTCAACAGTTACGGGTGAATTCGGAAATGGCGTGCTGGCGCACTCTAGCTTATATTTCGTTTTTATTATATTTTTATACAAGTGTGTGTGGTTTATTATGTGGCACGGTTGCTTCTGTTTGTAACACTGAAACAATTTCACAAGTATTTGGAGCTCATCTGTCTTGTACAGTGATAGGCCTGTGTTGTAATGTTATCATTGTTACATAACAGTGCTTACCTATGTTTGTACCAAGGATTACATAATATCGGCGGTTTATGAAAATATCACGGAGTTCTGATATTTACGGGTGTATTATTTGCTTCGGTGCTTATGTTTTTAAACTATTTCGTTTCCATTTGATGTTCAACTCATAACTGGTGTGGAAAAAAGGTTTTGTAAGCTTATTATTTTATATTTGATCCTATGAAAGTGAACATGGTACTTGTGCACAACTGCCAAATGCTTTGATCTCTCTCATAAATACTCTGCCTAACCCTTCAGGGAGAAACGGCGTTAAGATATTAAAAATAATACAATTGATACGTACATAACATAGTTGGTAAGCGTGCTAATGCAGTTTAGTGGAAATGTTGCGGTTAGTCAGTGAAGCGCGCTGTAATCCGACACACAACACGCTCACGTTTACTATGTACAGACACTAAATACAGATGAATATTACTGCATCGTTTCAAAAGCAATTCATTAATGAAAACCTGGCAATCGTAATGTGATAGACCACTCCATCATAAAATAAATAAATAAAATATAATGTTATTATTCAAACGTTGAAAAATTGAGACCATGAAGAAATTCATTTTATAAAATACATAAGTACTTGATGAATAAGTTACTTCTCGATCTAATGTAAGTAACTGTTATTTCATGTAAAGTGCCTCACTAGTTTGATCGTAAAACATATAATAATCACAAAAAGAGCTCCAAAAATAGTTACTAATATGGTAAAAATAATTTCTGTATTCGAATTTAAAGATTAAGAAAATCAATTACATCGTAGGATTGGCATCGTTCAAATTCCCGTTTATTTATACTTTGACCAATTAATAAGATTCACAGAAGTGTAACATTTCCTGCCCAAAGTTATTTCTTCTTTAATGATAACTGGTTCGTCTGAAGTAGCTTGTAATAGATAAACAAACAATTGCGCACATTTAACAACCAGCCTCCGGTGCCTTCACCTCAGGACTCAGGAGGCCTTTGAGCACTCGCCTCCGCGCGACATGAGACGGACAAGAAATTTGATTAGGATTGAGCTCCTGTCTCTTCTGGCACCCTAGTACCTAAGACAAGGCTTCACTCTGATTTGATACTTATTTGCTATGAGTAAGGATTACTTTGGAATATTCTGTGGTAATAATAATGATGATGTGTAGCGTCGGTTTGATTTTAATTAAAATATATCACATCTTTTTCTATGCTCTGGTAACGAAAAAAAGGCTTCACACTGATTGACAGGTTTTTAGTTATTAGGATGTATTTGTTGTTTTTACAAGGAAAATTTGGTCACCATATCTTTTTAAATAACATTAATGGATCGTGGTATTTACCAGCTTTATTATTTGATTTGAGTTTCTGATATCTAGGCTCTGTTGCAAACGACGTGATCACGGATAAAACCTGACGAACAATTCAGTCATCGTAAAGCGTATTCCCCTGTATCACCAATCCAAGTGTTAAATTATTGTATTTCCTTGTCTCCGAATGAATTTCCTTTAGCTTTTTGCGACGCCAGTAGTAGGTACACGAAAATTAGATTATTGTCGTTTTTTGATACCCAGTTTTGAGCAGGAAGATTATCGTCATGATTGTATTTCCGTAGGGTAAAAATATAACAGCTAAAAATATTTTAGATTAAAAAAAAAACGTTTGGTTGACACTTCCCGTGACCCAAGGGCTGACTTTTACTTTGGCCAGAGGCTTAGCGTTGCCATACAACGTGGCAACGCGGCCAGTCTCTTGGGGACATTGCCAACTGACAGCGTTGAGGACGAATTTTTTGACGCTAATTTTAATTTATTTATAAGTTTAGTTTAGTTTAATAATTTTAGTTTAATTTAGTATACAGAGATTATAAAAAACGAACCCATGATATACTCTACAATTACAAATATAAATAAAAAAACAAACAACCTCTTTGTAAGAAGTTAGTTGATTTTCAGGATTTTAATCAAGACCTGACGATATCTTTTGCTTCAGTTGTTTATAAAAGGTTAACAAACCAAAATTGAGAGATATTAATTATAATTATAAATAATTGTGTACACACAAATTTGTGGAACTATTTAATAGCATAGGAAGCCGCGCTGGAATTCTGCTACTGAACAACATTAATCCCGGCTGTTGCCAAGTCAATCTAAAGCTTAATGATGAACTGACGTACATTTTTGAGTTTGTTAATTAGAGCATCAGTTCATCTATTTTGCAAATATACCAAATAGCAACATTGTGTCAGTCTGATGAAAACTAGTTTGGGTGAAAGTAGCACAAACACAACTTAGCCTCGTATTCATTTTATAATATTGCCAGTTATTTTATTATTCTTATATTTCCAGCAGAAAATAATCCCAACCATTTCAACTCCGATAAAGTAAAAATCAAAGAAAATCTCAGACAGTTAGTTGCGAATTTAGCGACAAGTTGCAAGAGTCAACTGAGGAAATAGGTCAGTGAGGAGTTATGCGATTGGCTGCGACCGCGCGGTATTGATGGCGAGTCTTTACAAGCGCTGTCTATTAGTGGCCGCAGTTGGCAACGTTTACCATTTGCACAGGAAACCTGCTCATACTTCAAGGAAAGACTTTAGAATTAGGAACTAATGAATTATCGAGCTTCTCAGTGCGTTCAGTTTATGTTCAGTGACTGGGCAACCAAAGGTGTTAGCTAAAGTAGGTTAAGTAGGGAACGATTGACTTACTCTTTTTTTAAAGCATATTAAAGGTAGCTACAGCCTTATAGATCAGCAACAAGAATAAATCCGCTAATTGACCAACAAAAATGAAAAGAACAAACATACATCTATGACAACATCATTTACTACTTATCTATGTAGGCAAGCATTTTATAAATTGGGGGATTATATTGATAACAAAAATGCATTTCTCAATGCTGGTCTTATTCCATTACCACATGGGTAAACTAATTAATTAGTGTCTGATATTGTTTGCTGCAAAAGATTGCAAGACTATCTTTCCATTGTATAGACTCAATTTCCTAGTTTTAAATAATTACAAAGCCTATGTATAAGTACCATGTACTTTCTTTTTACAATATTGTCCTCATATACGTATATATGTATAAACTCGATGTGAATGACGTAACCATGATCTTGTAAAATATTACTATTAAAAAGAACGTCCATGGAGCTTCTAGGAGATTGTTCTCTGTAGAGATGTATACTTTGCTTTTTGATTGAGGCTGTAGCTTCATGTTTTTGACATTGAAAGTGCCTGTAAACGTATAAATGACACAAATGCTTTGAGTTGGATTTATCATCCTGAATAGGTGAGTGGTTACTATTACATAATCATAAACATTAGTTATTCATCTAACTAATAATTAGAAATCATTTGGTAGGGATCACAAAGACCAAAAAGGGCACAAAAGATCACATACATCAAACATAATGATCCCCTATTATATAACTACATCGTATATCGTATCGAGAACTCGATCTGAGCGAGTATTTGATTACTCGCTACTCATCAGCCGAGCCGGCAGTGTAAGTCCACTCATAACCGGAATGCGCGTCATTGACTTGTGTCCGTGTGTCAATCGGAACCCGAGCCATCGACACGAGTGCGGCCTGATACGTATTATAGTGGCGGTTACGGCACTGAATTGCGGAACCCTAAATAATTTGAATTACGTAAATGTCGCAGATACCTATAAGCAAATAAGAATGTTTTATTCCAATATACCTATTGCACAATTATCTATCTGGGGTTGCACACTTAGGACAAATTTGCTTCGCCTTGAGATAGCATAAATAGCTGTCTTAAAAGTTTTGCTTAACAAACTGTATAGCGTTGTACTCGTAATTCATTGTTTTCTTCAGCTATAATGTTTTTTTTTTGTTGATTGAGTTGGAAAAATCGTATTTGTTACCTTTTTTTTTATTTATTTATTTAATATACTTACATATATATAGGAGCGTCTCAGTCATCTGTAGGGTCAACATAGCGTCATAAACCAGTATGGTTTCAGTCTTGGTCTAGTGTGGGGAAAATGTAAAATATATTTGTTAAAATATTTATAAAGCAAAGAGATGTCAGCAAAGCAAAAAAGCCTGTCAGGGCCAACGCCTGCAATGCACAACATTTAACGCTGGTGGGTTACGCGTTGTTCGAAAAAGATACTGTGGCCCTGGAACATAAAGGGCAAGAGAAGAAATATGAGTGGGCTTTTGTCAGTTTGTCTGACACTCCCCCCCGCTCCGCCCAAAGCGGGAGAAGTGATTTGATGATTTCCCATTCGCAAGAAAAAGTAAGGAAAGGACGGACTCTAAAAAGAGCATAACCTTATTGGTTAGTTTCTTTAGACAGAGTAAGGTCTTAAGGCGACCAGACGACACGTATGACAAGGACTGTGTGAGATCGCAGTAGGTAGTTTTTAGGTAAAATAAAATAAATTTAATTAGTTTTAAATAAAATAACGATAAATAGTAACCAGAGGATAACAAGTTAACAACCTACCCTGACTTCTGACCAGACCTTGCTCCAAACTAGCGACATCTGAGGGTAATTTAATATTTATTGTAACAATTGCAATGTTCCGTTTTCATAGAAAAATCCCTTAGACCTATGTTACAAAGCAGAGCTAAATAATTACTGTTAGATTCCATCAAGATAAGCACAGCCTAAAATAAATGTTTGCTTAGTAAGGTAACATAAAATCATTTTTAAGTTGTAATTTATAACTTAGTAAAGGTCAGAGCAAGCATAAATTATATTCCTAAAATACATCTCGGCTAATTTATTTTTGACATCATCAGAATAATTATAAATTAGGTAAGTGTAATGTAATGTGTGACTTAAAATTAACTTATGTGCGTTATTTTGTATAACTGTTGATTTATGGTAAAAACAGTAGTCTGAAAACTAATCAATGTTTATATGTAATTAATTATTTTTTAAGAAATTTTCCCATAATAAGAGCTACAAATTATATAATACATCATACATACATAAGATTACACTTTAGCAATAAACAATCATATTTTGCAAAAAAATAATGATGTAATGAAAACAAAATGTTTAATCTAATTTATAAATATCTAGTAGCGTACGGGGCGCGGGGCGAGCGAGCGGAGATTTGGTGACAATAGGCTCATTGTTTGCACAGGATTCTTGCATATTTTTTTTTTGTTAAAAAAAACGTTGCCCCACACTAGGAATTTCTCCTGTATCGTGGGTGCGTTTACAAACATTTAAACTCACATATACAAACAGCCAGACCCGGAACAACTATCTGTAGGCCATAAAAATATTTGTTGCGTGCGGGAATCGAACCCGCGACACGCAGCGCAGCAGTCGATCGCTCAGCCACTGCGCCAACCGTGTTGTCAAATTATAAATTATTATAATTAATATTATAATATGAATATAGGGGTCAGTTATGATTGTCTATTTACGTAATCGCTATTTCGTTGCGAAACCACCAGTGAACAAATAAATGTTTTTTCTCCACATTTGAGTGACATAAAATTCCACTTCTCGCACATTCAGTGAGTGTTCAGTCGATCCTACTTGTACAATACAAGGCATTTCACTTTACCATGTCGACTGATATTCACTTTTCTCTTCGGATAGTCGTTGCGAATCTACGGGAATTGGATCGGGCACACAAGAGCGGACTGAGATTACGAGGGATGACCGCGACTTAGTGTGGACGCACCCTAATGTCTCACTGGCTACATGCAGCAGATTTAAAGAATTGCTTTTTTTACAAAATAGTAAAATAATATTTGTAGTATTTTAGAAGATAGCTAGTCCATGTCACTTAGGGAGGGCCTTGTGAGATAGGTAACACATTACGGTCAAACAAAATATTATATTATATAGTCTATTATGTCCTTCTTTTCAAATTGGTTGCAACGAAATTTTTTTGAAGAAGAAATAACAACCCCTTATAAGGTTTGTTTTATTATTTTCGTCGAAAACTGCTTTCAATATATTTTATGGACGATCTGTTTTTCTAGTAAAAAAGTCGGCGTAAAATAAAAAAAAATATTGCTTTACCCAAATAAATTAATTTCACACAGTAGTCCTTACAGAAATATCAATAAAAAAACATTTTTGCCACATTTTCATTTTAATTTTTATCACAAATTCAAAATCATCAGCTCTGGGAAAACGTGTTTTCATTCGTTGTCTCTAGGTTTTTTTGTAAAAATATTCTGATAATAGACAAAAAGTCCTGTAAGCTTTCAGAGTAAAAATAAATAGGCTGGAATACGCGTCGCTGAAAACTGAATTCAGATGAAAATTAAAATAAAAAAACTGGTGAAGTGCGAGTCGGATCTGCGCGTTTCCAACTCGTACTTCACTGGATTTCCCGTACAAACTTGTAGACAGTTCGTTTTTACGGGAGTCGAGTCTCGAAGATAAACAAACATTGGCATCGCATACCTGTTGACTCCTTAAATCAACTGGGACTTTTAAGCAAGAGTTGCCCAATCTGAGGGTACCAAAAGCCTCCCACCTATAGCTCCACGCTGTGATCGTGTGGCCTTTTACGGGGCGCCGGTGTTGATGCGTTCCTTGGGGCAAGTGAGAAAAAACGTTTAAAACATCCGAATGCCAAAAAAGTTCACTGTTCCTTATAGGACAACGTTGTTGAAATTCGGACGTACGCAACCCTAACAAAATAAAATTCAAAAGCGTAAAACTTTTTTGTATATCCATATTTTGACATAAACAAAAGGTACTTTTTCTATGTATTTTTCAGCTTACTGGTCATAATGTACAGACAGCACTATGTTTGGGCACAGACAGTCATTGTCAACGTTTTCTCATTTTTGTGATGCTTCTCGTCATTTTTGTATCTGAAGTAAAATGTTTTAATCTTCGAAATAGCTCTACATCTTTAAATACCTAACCTTAAATTCACTTGTGTACCTGACTACCAATCCCTTAAAACATAAGTACCCATTATTTCCGCTGTTAAGACCCCTATTTGCCATTTCACTAAATTCGGCTTCCACTACGGAAGATATAAGGGATACTTTGTACCTCCACATTTACTTAATATCATACTTATTGTTATCATCAAGGCTTACGTCTTAAAGGTAAGCAGTATCACCGCACACATACTTGTGTAAGCGCCCCAAATTGCTCAGTAATCCAGCAAGAGTTGACTCATTGAACTAATTGTGGACCTTATTGTATACAGAAACAGAGTTTACATTACAATGGAGATGTTAAAGCATGCTCGCCAAGACTACTGCCCTCCATTAAAACTAAACTTCCCACTAATAAAGTTATCCGTAACAAAGTCCATTTCCGAGTAAACAAGACACATCTACTCTAGCGGTGGTACGTAGCTAAGAATGTATAGTGCGAGGATCAGAGTAGCCGTTTGGAGTGCGAGTCGTTGTAGTTACAGGATAGGGGGAAACGAGTTAGATTATCTTTGGAACCGTCCTACTAGTGCTGACCTTTTGTTAAATTAATGCCATTTAAGTTTAATTCGATTTGACTAGTGTTGATTTTTCTGTTCTTTTTTTTCTAATAAATCTTTGTTAATATTTCGTTAATGACAGGTTGGCATTGTAAATATTCAAACACATTGTAATAGACAAATACTAGGTATCGAATTATATTCGCACCCATACGCAAAATACGCGCCTCAGGCGTGGAGTATACAATACAATGATAGTCAAATACGTTTAGGTAATGCCATTTAAGTTTAATTTGATCTGACTTGTGTTGATTTTTTCTATTATTTATATAATTTGTGTCAATATCACAGAAATGGCTGGCAGACATCGTTAATACTTCCTGTCAAATATTACAATATTGGCAAGAATAAGGTATGTCGTTATGATAAAAGAGGCCGTTCGGTAAAGTATATCAAGTCCAGAGATACAAGGTTAAACATACGAAGTTACTTAGATAAATATACCGAAGAAAACGGTCTCGGGGAAAATCTCCGCGATTGCTTACATAACTAAAACATTTTCTGTACATACAATTTGGAGATCGAGGACATTTTTACAAAATGAAATTGGGAATAGGTAGCTACACTATTCAAATATAAATAACGAATAACTGTTATTTACCTTTATGATTAGAATATCTCTTAGACAAAATAAAATGTCATGTCTTCCACGTGTAACGACTCTGAATTTTGTTATAAGTACCTTAAAGACTAAAAGAAGATTATTCTAAGATAACAATATTGCAGAGCACTTTAATATACGGTGATATTCTTTTATGAAATCCTAAATAGTTTGATTGTCTATACATACTATATGACGATGTAATTGATATTCTTGGTTACCCATAATTAGATGGTTTCCTACCTCTAAAGCTCACCCTGTATAATGTCGATTCCGTGCATCACGCCTTGAGTCTAGGGTTCAGTTCCACCTGGGCCAGTTGATTTACTTTTGATGGAATTACACCATGGTAATCCATGGGGATGTTAGGTTTTGATATACAAAAACATTATAATTTATTAACATGCAAAAGACGTAAAAAATGTTTACTATGATTGTTATTATTTTATGAAATAACTTCGGTCCATTAAAAACTAAGATATAAATAACCACTTTACTAACAAAGCTACGTTTTAAACCTGACGCCACAATTAAATCCTGCATCGTCGAAACAGGATTATCCACACGCTCAACGTATGGGCGTACACAGCAGGAACCTGACAACAACCATAGAACAGTAGCTCACAAGACAACCTTCTGGACGGAGGATCGTTCCTTCTCTGTGGAACATGAATACCTCTGGAATACCACTACGGAAGGTGCTATTTACTTAGCAGAAAAGAGAAAATATAAGTGCAATTGACCAAAAAACACAACCTTTACAAAGATACAGATAGAATTAGGTCAGAACATTGAACTATTAAACCGAAGAGTGTGCAGACAGCAGACTAGATAAAACCGTCTATACCACCGCCCACTAACTTATTGTGCTAACTGAAACCTTGACACCATTTGACTTAGGTGCACTGCATATAGTACATATTCAAATTCAAATTCAAATTCAAATAGCCTTTATTACTGATAATGACATTATTACATAAATACATTTCATTTCTACATAATTTCATTACATTATTTTATTGAGTTATAACTTGTAATATATAATTTTCAATTATAATACAATTAATATTACATTTCAATTGTAACTAAATTACCTTACATTACAACAAATTATTTAATGATATATTTATTTAATTTCAATTTATTAGGTACAATTCAGTTACTTATAATTCCTAAGCTAGTAAAATTTCATGCATTTAACATTATTCATAAATAATTTAATTAACTTATATGTAATATTAATATTAATAGTTTATCTTTCCATTCTAATCTTCGACATCGGTAACGGTATTATCAGTTTGCCGTTTGGCATAGGCCTCCCCTAGGCTTTTCCACGTATCTCTGTTTGCGGCTTTTCTTTGCCATGTAGTACCAGCTACCTTTCTGATATCGTCCTCCCATCTCATTTTTTGACGACCTTTCTTTCTTTTCCCATCTCGTGGGTACCATTCAGTTACCTTTTTAGTCCATTTGTCATTTTTGTTTCTCAACATATGGCCTACCCAGTTCCATTTAAGCTTTTTTACTGTGTAAGTGACATCTGTGATTTTAGTCTTTTTTCTCATACTTTTAAGTTTAATTTTATCTCTTAACTTCAGGTTAAGAATGCTCCTCTCCATTTTGTTCTGACACACTCTGAGTGCTCCACTCTGTTTGCCAGTAAGGGCCCAGGTTTGTGCTCCATAAGTTAAACATGGCAATATGCATGAGTTAAACACAGTGGTCTTATCTTTTAAGGGTATGTGTGGGTTCTTCATTACTTCCTTCAGGGACCAAAATCTTTTCCAAGCTTTACTTATTCTGATGTTTATTTCTTTCTGCATCTGGTTCTCCGGTGCAATAATTTGCCCCAGATATACATATTCGTCGACATATTCTATTTGGTTGGCGTCTAATAAGATAGGTGTCTTTACATGGTTTGTCATTACTTTGGTTTTGTCTGGATTCATAGACAAACCCACATTCTTGCTTTCTCTATCTAATTGCGTTAGCATTATTTCCAAGCCCTGTTGGTTTTCGTTAAGCAAAATCAGGTCGTCTGCAAATCTAAGGTGATTTAGCTTTTCGCCATTTATATTTATCCCAAATGCATCCCAATTGAGTTTTCTAAATATATGTTCTAGCACAGCCGAGAATAGTTTTGGTGAAAGGGGGTCACCTTGGCGTACTCCCTTTTTAATTTTGAAGGGCACTCCCTTTCTTTCTGTCTGGATTTTTGCCGTTGACTCCTTGTAAATGTTTCTAATTAACCTTATATATTTTGTGTGTACTCCTTGTGAGTGTAGAGCATCCCAAATGTGTGCATGTTTTAGAGAGTCAAATGCCTTACTGTAATCAACGAAGGC
Organism: Ochropleura leucogaster; assembly: GCA_958449745.1. NCBI lineage: Eukaryota > Metazoa > Arthropoda > Insecta > Lepidoptera > Noctuidae > Ochropleura > Ochropleura leucogaster. The sequence continues at coordinate 18,312,568 of OY288213.1, read as the reverse complement.
TAAGTAATATATTTTCCCGTATTCATTGCACTTTTGGATAATCTGTTTTACGACGTGAATATGATCCATTGTTGAAAAGTCGCTTCGGAATCCAGCTTGTTCTTTTGGCTGATTTTGGTCCAGAATTGTGCTAATTCTGTTCAATATTACCTTGGCGAATATCTTGTAAAGATTGGAGATCAGGCTGATCGGTCTATAGTTATTTATTTCTGCCCTATCACCTTTCTTATGTAGTAATATTATAGTCGAGGATGTCCACTGTTGTGGTATTATTTCTGTAGATAAAATGTCATTATATATGTTTGTTATAGCATTTATTATATAGTCTACACACCCTTTTATAATTTCGTTTGCTATTCCATCATCTCCGGGAGCTTTGTAGTTTTTCTGGGATAGTATTGCGATTCTTACTTCTGTCTCTAATATTGAGGGGACACCTTCCTCGTCATCTTCTTGTGAGTAGTGAGCATTCTTGTTGTCTTTGTCATCATATAATTTACTATAAAATTTTGTTGCTATTTCCATAATTTCAGGCCGTTTTGTTTCTTTTTTATTAGATGTCTTGTTTATTATGGATGGAATCCAACTTGTATTCTCCCTCAATTCTTTTAGGGCTTTCTTTATGCCTCCCGTTTTTTCGATGTGGTATTGAATAGTTTTATTTCTAATTTGTTTCCTGTGTGTTCTAATTGCTGCATTTATTTGTTTACTGAAATGCGTTATTTGAGTTCTATTTTGTTTTCTGTCTCTCAGTAATGTTCTCCTGGTTTCGATAAGATGTCTGGCTTCGTCTCCGATTTTATCTTTCTTGGATTTTGAAAAATACAGGTTTTTAGATATTTTTTGTAATGCTTCCTCTAACAAATTATATTTTTCATGTATATTTCCACCCCAGTTATTGTTTATTAAATTATCTTTCAATGTTATTAGAACGTTTTCAGGAATGGGTTGAAGGATTTGACATGGTGTTATTCCTTTATTGTTGTGCTGTCTCCTCTTTTTTATCTCATTTAGGTAGATAGCTCCTCTTACCATTCGATGATTTGTGTTAAAGTTGAGCTTATTAATAATGTTTATGTCTTTGAAGAAGTGGGGTTTATTAGATAATATAAAATCTATCTCGTTCTTCACTTTCCCGTCAGGGGATACCCAAGTCCATTTTTTATTTTTGCTCTTCTTGTAAAAACTATTTAGTATCTTGAGGTTATATGTCTGCGCCAGTTGTATCAGTCTTCGTCCGTTGTCATTTCTCTTTCCTGTTGTAAATTGGCCTAGTATGCTATCCTCTTTAGTTAGCCTTTCGCCAATCTGGCCATTAAAATCTCCCATCAGAATAACAGCCTTGTGTGCACTTGCAAGGGTCTTGTCCACGTCCTCATAGAATTTATCCTTTATGTCTTTAGATGCCATCTCTGTAGGTGCGTATATTTGGATGATTGACATTGTTTCATACCCAGGCAAGGTTATATTAAGTTGTGCAATTCGTTCTGATATTCCAATGAAGGATTGTATATATTCACTGTAGCATTTTTTTATAAGGAAGCCGACACCGTGTAGGCCAGGTGTTTGTCCTATATGATAGAAGATGTAGTTTTGATGTTGTTCGATTTTTTCGTCCATTCTTCTTACTTCACTCAGGCCAACAATGTCCCAATTTATAGCACTTAAGGCATATTCCAGTTCCTGTAAGGATTCGTCTGTTCTCAGTGTCCTGGTGTTGAGTGTAGATACATAAATACTATTTCTCTTTTTACTTTCTTGCTTCGTATTTCGTTTATTATTAGGGAAAGATCCTAGGGGGGTTTGGTCTCTTGCCCCACGGTGACCAGCCGGGGTGGGGCGATTTTTCTTTACAAGGTGTTCTTTGCTTATGGTTGTTGTGTTTGTCTGGTTACCGATGTCTCGAGATTCCTATGCTTTTGGTTTAGTTGTTTCAGTTACAGAATGGGATCTAGACCTCATGTATGCGAATGGGTCAGTACGGTGAAGTTTCGCAGGCGCTACTATATTTTTAGTAGTACCCCCAGCTACATTTTCATTTTGTTGTGTAGGTGATGTTGATGTCTCCCTTTTTCTTTTCTCATTTCCTTTTGGTTTAATAACAATTTTGTTGTTTTTAATGTACACATTATTTCCCTTTTCCTTCTCTTGGTGGAGTTCTTGTTGTAATTCTTTTCGTTTTTGTAATGTTTCTTTAGAAAAGTCTTCAGTTATATATGTTGGCGCTGACATTTTCTTTTTGTTCTTTAGAATCTCGATTTTTTTATTGTATGTAGTGAGGGTAATTAATATAGGCCTTGTTTTTCCTGTCGTTTGTCTTCCCATTCTTTGTAATTTGTTTATGTCGTAGTTATTAATTTTTATTTCCAAACTTTCAATTAATCTTGCAACATTGTTAAATAATTCGGTGTAATTTGCTTCAGTCTCATTTAATCCATGAATTATAATGTTGTTCCTTCTGTTTGCATTTTCTAGGGAATTTATTTTCTTATTTAGTACTTCGATTTCTGATTTTAGGTTTTTATTTTCTTCAATTAATGGTTTGATTTTATCATCTATGGTCGCCAGAATTGTTTCTGTGTTATCTTTTATCAGGGAGGCTTGTTTATCCATTTCTAATTTCATCATGTTGTAGAGTGTGGATATTGACATTTCTTCAGCCATGGCTATGCGGTCTATTCTTATGGTGCAATATCAAAACGTTACGTAGCTGCTTGAATTGGAACACAACTTTATTGTTATTATGTTGGCTGCCTTACAGGTATGTCATTAGTGATAGCGAATGACAGATTCTGATAGAATAGTTTATAATTCGCTGTGGCAACACTATACTCTTCCGTTTGTTATGTTGGTAACATGTGATCTTGTATATGACTTGCCGTTATTTGACAACTGTTCAATAAGGTTATGTTTATTAGGTATTGTTTTTCTCACTATTTCTTATTGAGATCACAAATTTCCACACAATCTTATAACTTGTCCTGTTTGCAGCGTGTACGTGGTTGGTTTATTTCACTTTTTGGTTGTTTTTATTTCGTATGCACTTGGTTTGTAGTTATTTATTTCAGAGAGAACTAACAAACGTCTTCACTATCAAAACACCGGAACCGGAAAAAAAAAAAAATAGTACATATACTGTATACCTTTAGGAACATAAGAGGATCTGTTCCGCAGCATATTAAGCTTTCCTATCACGATTTTTTCAAGAGCAGCGTAGAGCTTGGTTTTGTAAGTTAGAAATTAATAACCAGCGAAATCTGGCTCCATACAGGGTTGTGATTTGTTCTCTTCCTTCCGTCGATGAGCTGTATCTACCCGACGACACAATATAGGCACTGCTTTTTCTGAGTACTCCATTGATTCCGTTTTTTTAAATACAAATTCATACATGGTTATTTTTTTACTTTCGATGTCAATAAAATAAAAAAAATACATCAATAAAAATAACACATCCGTGTAAAATAAAATTTTTAAAGTTGTTGTTTATATAAATGGGGTATTTCAGTTGCCCCAGGGCATGAGGAATCAACATTTTATGACGGCATTATTTGGAGCACCCGGTGCAACAGAAGACTGACTGTTTCTGCCTAACTCTCTGGGTAAAAATCCTTATCCTTGCTAATATTATAAAAGTGAGTTTGTTTGTTAAGACTTCACGCCTAAATGGCTAAACCGATTTTGATGAAATTTGATTCAGAGATAGTTCAGACCTTGGCAAGACGGACAAACTCTATTTTTTTCAAAGTGAGAATTGTGGGAGAAAGAGGGACGAAAAACAAAAACTTAGCTTTGCTATTACAATAAAGAAGGCGCAGAGTCAAAAACCACAGGTAGCAGGTACCTGCAAATCAGGAAAGGTAAACTGTATTAACTCGAATTTAACACGAGCAAAGCCGCGGGCAAAAGCTAGTATTTTATAATTGTCACGTTATTTATAGCATTTGAAACAGGATATTTATCCTTGTCACGTTATCTGGCACTCTGTATTAGTTTCTTCCAGACTCTCTAATCTTTCTCAGATCTTTCTAATCAAAATATTGATTTGAGTAATTAATTGACTTTGTCGGTTCGGTAATAACGGTTATTTGCTGTCTATAAATTAAATCAGTGCTTTACACGTGTATTGAGTTTCACTTCGTTATTAATGCCTACGTAGAAATAGCTTAGAATTAGACACAGTATATTATTTTTTTGTTTGATTAGACTCAATATTAATATCATCCTAGATTATGTTTTATTTTTATCCTCATTAAGATGAAAAGAAATCTTCAGCTCCGTATTAACGTTAAGCTAGAATACTTCTTTGATCAATGTAAATAATAAAAGTCTTACCTCTTAGGGATGGTACATACATGTTCGGGTCACCAAAATTCGTCGCAATTAAGAAAGCAAAAAACAAAGTGAAAGCCGATTCGATTCTACCGAACTAACCAATTTATAAAACTATTTCTTCATACTAGCGCTAGTACTACCTTGCCATATCTACAATATCCCTCCCAATTCAACCCCTTTCACCCCCCGCTCCGACGACAGCATCTGTCGCTCCCCAGTCGTCTACATAATCCGATGTCCGCTGAACTGACGGCATGCCAATGATGCAACATCTTAAGTATGGAGCGCTTTCTGTGCGATGAGCAACTAAACGATGCTGTGAGGTTCGTTAAACTTAAGCGGTACTTAAGCAAGATTTTTGGAAAGTAAACCTGACAAATGGCGGCAGAAACATTAAATAGATGGTTACACTTTTTTTTTGGAGTGGGAAATCATCAAATAACTTCCCCTGCTCGGAGCGGGGGGGAGTGTCAGATTTGTTATGACTAAAACCCACCCATGTTCCTTCTATTGCCCTTTACGCTCCGGGCCCACGGTATCTCTTTCGAACAACCCGCAACCTCGGCAGGTGGACGCCCTAGCATTCCCCTTTGAGATACTTACATATACTTAAATATACACTTTAAAATTTGCTTGTATGGGTATAAACAGATTGCGGACACCGGACACAGACACTTCACTGCGTTGATCGCTACTTCGTCCGCTATTAATTCGTACTATTTTCACAACAACAACAATTGATAAACACTTGCGGTAGGTGAAACACAAGTTCTGCTTGACCTCAGGTATCGAACCCCCAAAATCTGTGCAAATATTTATATAGCTGTTGTAGGCTACACTCTTATCTGAAATTCAGAATCCTAGTCTTTCCTATAAAAATATATTTATTTCCGACCCAGTACAATCCATAATTTGTTAGTGAATTTATAACAAAATATGCCTATATACTATTTTATTAGTACTACTTAATTACACGAGCCTATAAGATCAGTATAAAGATATTATTGTCCGATTATATTGGATCAGAAACCCCATCTAAAAGTACCCATGAAACAGTAAAATGCTCTAATATAATATACCTTTGAAAGGTAAAACTGTGTCAAAGTTGAGTGTGTTTGTAAGCCGGATGTTTTTACCAAAGCAACGGAGGACAATTTAATTTCCTGAGGATGCACAATAGAGGACGTTTGGGAATCGTCGCACTGTGGAATGCGATGGAGCGGGGTAGATGGTTTGCAGAAATCTCCTGCATCCGCTATATGAAGATGACAGTATGTTGACTTATAAAAAGGGTAATACCTAACAACAGCTGTCTTAACCTCTAGAGCCCAGCGGCACAAAAACGTGCCAGTAAACAAGTATTACCGTTGAGCCCCGCTGGCATAAATTTGTGACCCCGATGGATTCAAACTGTATCTGTAGTAAGGATAAGTCTTAAAAACAGATTACGCTTACGATAAGAGCCCCCCGGCGGTGCTTGACGGGTAGTTGACGTAAATAATGGCGGTCCATGAGAGGTTACATGTGCTGGCACATGAATTTCAGACAGCATGTATTGCAGATAACAACAAGCAAAGAGACGTTTACATCCAGCAGTGGGTGTAGTGAGACTACATGATAAAGATAACTTATAACCAGGATTTCTATTAGAATTAATCTTTCTTCTTCTTCTTGTGGACCCCGCTTCTTAGAGGAGTGGGAGGGGCGGTTTCCGCAATTAGTTCTTTAGAGATAATCTTTCCGTAACTTCCCTTTTTTACTAAAACCAAATAACACAAAATTAAATAAACTACTGCTTTTCATCAAGGCATGTTACTTATGGTTCCAAGAATAACTCTCCAATACCGCGTCCAGTATTCGCTGCTCGTCGTCACGTCAACTTCGCTCACAAGGTCCTGTTACTTTAATTTCCGTTCTATCGTACTCAATTTGCTCGTTCTTTGAAGCACGCGTATGCAAAGGCGATATACCCTACGATATTAAACAGCATTTTTTATATTCCACTTTGTACTCTAAAGTTTGCTCAGCCATCATTTGACAGGAATAACAACAACGATTAGGTTTTGTTATTGGGTATCCGGAGGTTAGCCCGGATAAGTTTTGATGCAAGAGAAAATTAGGTTTTGATTTCTCTAGTATGCGGAATTCAATATTTCCGACGTTTTTTTTTTTGCATTTTGCAGGTCAGTGTCAAGTTATGTATATGTTGATTAAAAATTATTGCGAACGTTTACATCATCATCAAATATGGGTTCGCTGAATGTGAATAATTATAATCATCAACATTAAGTTCTTTTGACCCATGATCTAAGTTTTTATGAAATGGTCATTTATTGGGGTACAGTGCAGGGTTGTATTGATAGTTTAATTTAGGTATTATAACTCGGTAAAGCCTTATTTGTTACGGTCGCAATTTATATTTTAATCAACATACAACCTGAAACTGACCTACAAATTGTAAAAAAAAACAAGAAATTTTGAATTTCGTGGGCTACCCTGGCGTTCCCGCTTTGACTAATTGAGTTTCATTGACTAAGAATCATTTGTGGCACAAACCAGGAAATGCAATTGGGACAAAACGTGCAAGTGGGCATTGACCATTTCGCTGAAGTATCTGAACAGCCTCTGGCGTGTGTTTTCTTGATCATGCTATCCCGTATCATAAGCTGCACTTTATAATAAAGGGTTCAAGAACCAAATCGCGATTATTTTCGTCACATTCTGTTAAAAACACAAATACTAAGAACGAAGCACGTATTTCCTTACAAAAAACCACACAAAACTATCAGCCATACAGATCTAGCTCATAATTGAAAAGATAATTCAGCGCAGATCAGTGGCAGCACACTCCACTCAAATGAGATGGGATCCCTGTCGACCGTCACTGAACAATGGTTGTCAGGCGCAGCCGCCAGGGGGCGCGCCGCTAACGTGTTGCGACAGGCTCCGGCGCGCGGCGCTTGTTGGCACTCGCCTCATGATTGTGCGGGTTCAAGTATTGTATGTGGATTGATTGATGAATTCCTCGTAGTTCTCACTAAGAAGAATTCATCGATGATGTTTTGGAAATGAGCATGAAAAGTTATGTTTTTGTTTTGATGTGTTTGAAGAAGCGGCTAGATATAACATCAGTCGAGTATAAAAACATCAGCAGCATTAGAATGACGTATTTCAAATTGAATTTTGTCTCCTCTTCATAAATACAAAAACAATCTTACGCCGTTATTCGTATCCTTATCGTCAAAATGAACACAAATCCTACACATCTCCCATACCTAACTATGACATCCCGAAGTGCCATCACAATAGCTAAACACCAACTCAAGAAAAATAAACAACATTCTTCACGTAAAACTAGCAAACTGGACCATATTTTCGTCCACTAAATTATGTTCAGCGTCGCATGAATCACACCGGCCCTTGCAGTACCCGTGCTACTCCCTTGCAGTACCCCTACCACGGCTAAACGATTGGCTCTCCGTGAGTTATCGCCTTCCAGCGGTAATCGCTCGCATGATTGATGATCGCAGGCGCCGGCGAATTGTTAAATAGCCATTCTAGCTAAATACGGGAAGATGGCGGCGCGGCGAACGGCTGTGCGATTACAATTAGATACGACACTGTCTCACTCGGGATTGTTTTACTTGATTTTAAGATAAGTAGAGAGCTAATTTGAAGATGATTTTAAAGTATTTGACTACTATTAATCGTAAATAAATTACGTCAGGTGAAGACTGGAGTGTCGCTGACTTTCTAAAAAGATTAAAGAGTGAAGAAGTTTTCGGTTTCTATTGAAAAACTCTGGACGTAAAGTTGTAGATGCTGTGAAGTAAACAAACCTTAGTTCCACTCATGGCGTAGGACAGTATTTTGACAGTACAGACTGTAAAAAATATAACAGGGCTATATCATGGTTAAAATCTAAAATTAAGAAGCGGCATTTCAAAACTCAGGCCATTTCTTTTAAAAACATTTTATTCAAAGACGAACCAAAGGCTTGTTCATAGTTTGCTATTTTACATTTCTCTTATTCTAAGCAGATTACTAAAACATTGTCCACAAGTGGACGCTTTACGATACGTTTGAATAGAAGCTGTTCAGAACAAAGTTATTTAACGATGCCAATAAAACAAGGCTATCCGCGCGTCTCCCTTACTACCCAATACAAGTGATTGGTTGCGGATTAACTGCCTCTAACAACGAACACTGGCGCACTATTACACTCCACTGCTATATCCAAGACGATAATTTCCAGTAACTTAGCGTTATCTTGCAATATTTTGAACATTTTGGCAAGATTCCTGAATATTCTCCACGCAAAATCTGGGCCAAATTCACAAGAAGGCTTTAAGTTATTGAAACATTTACAAAAGCTGCAATCAGAAACAGAAATGGTTTCTCTGAACTCTTCAGCAGAAAGACTTGCAGTAATAGCGATTAAGGAGTTAAAAACTTGTATGATATCAGACAGTTCATGTTATTATTCTATTTCTATTCCATTTAATATATAAGAGCTCGGGCAGTCAATTCTTCTATACGGAGCGAAACTTTGCAGATAGGACAATGGATCTCAAAGTTCGCTCCACGAGGAATTTTCAAAGCTTAATCAAGTTAAACTGGGCGTTGTTAAAAATGTTTCAATTAGTTCGTTAATTATCAAGTATGCGGAAACTAAGACGTTGTTTGAAGTTCAAGAATTATGGGATGACGGCGACTACAAAGGGGTAATAGAACCGCCTCAGGAGTTCATTCAAGTCGAAGGTAATGGGATTGATAATGCGGCTCCTTAGTAAATAGAGGTCGGCTCACTCGAGTATTGTACTGCTGGCTGAATAGCTCGTTTACGTTAATCGATACAAAACGATTGTGGGTTGGCTTAACACTACGCGATCAGGCCCACTAGCGGACCGCTTATGTTCCTTACGGCTGTATCTTAAGTCAACTGGAACAATTTACAATTTCAGATGAATTAATATGGGCCTGTTCACTAAATTATTATTGTGGTAAATACAAAGCGGGAATTAGTGATACTTTATTTAATTGTTTATTGCGATTAAATAAAAAATAATAATGTCAAAACGATCAAACTAGTTGAAATCAGTGTGTCCCTGAAGTCTGGACAGACGAACGTAAAGCCGATGATGTGGCACAATTGGCTGATTTTCAATAACTCCCCCAACGTATGAGTATGTTAGTGTATGCTCGTGTGCGCAAACAACTAGTTCACGCTCGGCCTGATTTCATTCCGTAACCGTCTGTAACTTATAAACTAGTTGGCCTAAATGCTGCCTAAAAAACATCCGCCATGTTTACGCGGGCGGGACCCTCATGCGCCAATAAGTCAAAAACTTTTTTGTTATTTCGGTAGCGCGGAGCTGGGGGTGTCGAAATCGGCACATTTGCTAAAGTGTTCCACTAACTTTCTCCATATGAACTCGAGTGTCGTCGAGTTAACTTTTTATAACCCGCGCTTTTGTATTTCCAGATTTGACAAGTTTCCGTGCGACCCTCCGCGATATATTTTAGGGCCACATTCCCTGTCCTCTCTACATGCAATCTTTTCTGATTCGTTTCAATCATCCTTTGTTTTATGGCGGTATTTTTTGTGTTTGCATGTTGTCCTTTACTTTCGATTGGCTTTCCTTCTTATTTACGCGCGAAGGATTAAAAAAAGGAACACGCGATAACAGGCACGAAGGCCTAAATAAATCTGTCAGTGAGCGCTGACTTACTGGCCTAGTGGCAGCCGGAGGGTACGAAGCCAGCTCGACGTGAAGGAAAATAGTAAACAATCCAGCAGCGACCTCCGTGCTCACACGTCAACTTTCTGTATTTAAATTAAGATGTATGAAACAGTGGGCTTCATTTCCCTCGATACAATTTACGCTATAACTTCGGAAGGAAAATTAGCTGAGTTACTCACTGAAATTCCTTCCGATTTATTGCTAAACAATCAAAGCTGTTGTCGAAGTAGGCGAGCTCGACGTCGGCGAGAGTTTCATAAATTTTCCACTTCTTACGAAAACTCCAATGAACTTTACAAAAGACAGACGTTAATGAACCTTGTACTGGTTAATTTTTCGTTTAACTTTAAGTTTAGGTAGCTTCTAATCGATGACTTGATGGAAATTGAATGTTTCGCCCACTGACAGTTGCGGTAAGAAAGTTCTTATTGAATTTTAAGAACAATAAAGTGGAGAGCACTTAGCGAACAAACAAGGGATTGTGTTTAGAACATTTGAACAGTGAGTGACGTCACAGCGCGCGGCGTGTCGGATGTGAGTCGTGTACAGGATGCGTCCTCGGGAACTCGCTCTTGTTCCGAATGCGACACTACGTTTGTAACCAGGTCATTAACATTACACAAATTACACACTACGAAATTATGTTTAAATTACTTTTTAAACAATTTCGGTGTTGGATTATATTATTTTTAACACTGGTTTGGTTTAATCTCAAATGTCGAAATGATTTGAATAAAAAGTCTACATTTCTGGATGGGACATTTTCTGCGCTAGACTATTTTTCAAGAAAAAGCTTTTCTTTAAATCGCGGCCAATCGGTCAAACGTTTCCAATATTTGAGGAAGACTGAACTTCAACTGCGACGCCAACACTTTCCCAGTACGTGGAGATACGTTTATTTTCAAAGCTATTACAACAGAATCCTACGAACATAACATACCATCACATGTACTCGTTGACGATGAGGCAGATGTGTTACTGTAGTACATCCATACTTTGCCAGTTTTGTGTGAGTCCCATATAATAAACAGGAGGCGAGCTTGTTTCCGCCGTCCGGGTACAAACCCCGACTCGGGTTACAGAGAAATTCAGGATGAAAACAAAGGTTATTTCAATAATAACAAAGCTTTTGTTGAAATAATATGATTTCCTCTGATGTTGCTTGATTTTACCAGAAGAACCATTTTTACAAGTTAATCAATAAGTCAGATATCATTTTGAGCAAAAGTTGAATAGCGTCAATTACTCCACCACATAAACTCTTACTTTTACCCTGTCTCTCTCTCTCTCACTTGTCTATTTATTGTCTACTTTCTGGTCCTTGGAATTTGAATTAGATTTTGTTTGTGTCTTGTTTGTTACTTAAAGTTTTGTCTTTTATTTAGTGAAGTGGTAGTTTGGGGAGGCGACGAAAATTCTACATCGAATACTTTGTCTGTCTAATTCGGAGACACGCCCACTGTTGAGATCCGTTACAAACACAAAGAGGAAACATCGTGAGACAGCGAATCCTTACTATATCTTTGCTAATAATTATAAAAGCAAAAGTAAGTTTGCGTGTTGGTTTGTTACGTCTTCACGCCTAAATGGCTAAACCGATTTTGATGAATTTTGGTACAGAAATAGTTGGAATCCTGAAAGACGGACATAGGCTACTTTTTGTCTCTTTCCTATTCCCCACTTCCCTAAAATAGAGTGTGAAAGTTTGTATGGAGCATTCCGCAATTTTCAAGGTGGGAAGCTAAAAGTTGTTAAGCGGACTATTTGTCACTAACAAAAACATCGTGCATCATTTTGTTTTGGAAATATGCCAAATTCAACCCCTTATATGAGGGGATGAAATTTTATATGGGAACTTTCGCAGTTTTCAAGGTTGAAGGCTAAAAATTGGTACACACACTCTTTGTTACCAACGATAAATACCTGCAAATCAGGAAAGAAAAACTGTGTTACCGCGAAATAAACGCGAGCGAAGCAGCGGGTAAAAGCTAGTACGTCATGAATCAATATTTGTGTCGACAACTTTACAAGTACTTTGAAAATTAATAAAGTGGGTGGCCCAGCAGCGACAGTGTTTCTCCGCTCAATGTTATAAAAATAGCATCCACTTAACTTTTCTCTTTTACTTTATTTATTTATATTTTAAATATTGGCATGGCATTATTAAAAAACTTGAAGGTACTCGTATTTGTTATTCTTTTCATAAAGTAATGCCATTGTTTATTACGCCCCGCGAACGTAGACATGTACTGAAACTTATTGAACGCCCAAGTGCCACGATGATATTCTTCTACCAAATACAGCAAGGATCCGTGATCTGATCACCGGTACAGCTCCGTGTTGTAAGAGGCGCTTTGTTAGCGAGGAACGTATCGCATCTTAAACTCGCTTAATAAACGTAAATCCTGTACAAAGTGAACTGTATTTCGACTGCGGCTCACCAAAGATTTGTAACCGACTGTTGATATAAATCCACCGAATCGCGGAGCCCAACCCCGCCCCGGCACGCCCTCAGAACACCGACTATTTAACTCAGCAACATTATATTACACAGCTTTGCAGTTACTCAGACCTTAAAAAGTTTAAAGTTATTTTGCCACGAAGTAGGACGGAAGTGTAATAGAGTATCAGCTTATCTCGACTTGGAAACAGAGATGGAAGCAATGGGGGAAGTACTTGCCGAGATTTGGCACTCTTACATCAGATTCTACGCTATGTGCTCCGGATGGTGAAATCTAATATCTTGAACTAAACTAATAACTGTGTTTTGATTCTTGATACGTTATGTAATGTTCAGATGTATCTTAAAGTTTACTTACGTAATAAGTCAAAATTGGTAACTAACTTTAAGTGATTCGAACTTTTTTATTGTTTCAATTAATTCTTATTCAATAATTATTATAGATAATTATTTGACTTTCCACAAAAGACACCAACACTGAACCATTAATCACCATACTTTTGTAATTCGACGTAAAAGTAGGAATCATCTTCCCTTTGTCAGAGTGCCCTTCGTAATTGTCATAATCGCAACGCAATTAACCTAATCACGAATTTTTACATTTCCCTCATTATGCCGGAAATTAATTTCGTAAAAAGAGAGAGGACTTTGATATAATTAAAATGACGGAGGTATCGTGCGGGGCAGGTAGCTAATACGACATAGGAATGATTAATTTGAGTCGGGCACGTGTTGCAAGAGGGCTCTCCTCACTACCAGACCTCCCTGCCCTCTCCCCCTCCTCTGTGCCTCACCACACTCCCGCGAACTGATGTATGGACCTCACGTGGTTCGCCTACACTGGCCGAATTAGTGAGTGTAGCTGAAATTTGCTAAATACTATGTCGGAACATTGGGACCGCGGATTCGAGGAATGTTTTAATTAGAACAGGTATTGGAACTAAGTAGGCTCGAGCTGTTAGCGTGTGATTACAAACAAAATAATGTTGATTATCATAAGAACCCAAAGGAACGTTATAGCGACAAAACTATCTTACAGTTTCATCGCTGTGTTTTAAAATAGAACAAACTTATGAGGGATCCTTTATTTGGTAATGCTCATTGATTACTTCAGTCTACACTATTTTGGAGACATTTTCAAAATAATGTATGTGAGGGGAATGTTCTTTGTTCGTGTATTGATCATGCTGTATCGAAAAGATCCGTCGGCAAGCTTCGTATCGGGATAGATTGCTGAGAGCTCCTCGGAAGTTTCACCTCTCGTGCATCATATAAGCTCCTTCGTCTGACTCAGCCAAAGTGGTAGAGAATGTTTGCAATTCAAGAACTGAAGAATAGTACCAATTTAATATTGCAATATACCTACGTTAAGTGTTTACTTATCAAATAGGTATGTAAGTATGCCACGCATGCGAATCAAACGCTTAACTTGTGTTTAAAGATTTATTTACGATATATATAGGTACCTGGGCCCTTGTCTTAAGTTCAAGATCAATATGGATGATCAGGCATAAGAACAGCAAATCATCAGGTCCAATATACCTCTTTTAAAAAAAAAGCGTTGCCCATACTAGGAATTTCTCCTGAATCGTGGGTGCGTTTACAGCGCAGCAGTCAGTCGCTCAGCCATTGCGCCAACGTGCTATGGAACATGTTACTGTGCCGTGCAGCATGATACAATAAATGAAAGACTTATTTTAAACGAACCAAGCTCAATAACAACATTCATAAAAAATCGATTCCGTTTCGTCCAATTTATTTGATAGTACAACGTGACACAGTACAGTACGAGCCACAATTGTGCGTAATTATTTGAATATGGCGACCGAGCGCGACGCGCGGCGGACACTGACGAGCGTGCGCCTGACGCATCAGTTAGCCAACAGCGCGGAAAATGGCCTGACATTGGTGCCATCGGGCCATTGTCAGCCCAACGGCGTATGAGTGCTGTCATTAAAACTTATTGCGATGGAATTAGGAGGGTGTGCGCAAGAAGTGGGGCTTGGAGAAGAATTAATGTTACCATCTGTCTTAAAACTGGCATCGGTCAGGTTTCATAAAATTCGTAAAACCTGGATCAAATTTTTAGAACTGGGATGGAACAAGAAAATATTGTATTTTCGAACTTTAATACAATATGTAAGGTAAAAATTATATGATTCCACATTATTTATTTTGAAAGATTTGAGTATTAGATATGATAGCCGATAATTCACTTTGTTCTTGTGTTGTTATGCCGAGTCCGAACGCATGGGTAGCATAAACGGTCTGTCACCAGGTTACGTTAGCAACTACTATATACCTATGTAGTGTAGGTTGTAAAAACAAAAACTAAGTATTTGAAAGACAGACTTAAGTTATTAAATATCCAATATACATATTTCTCTCTGTAAAAACAGTGGGATGTTTTTACGTAGTGATAAAACCCTAATTTATTCAATTTAACACGTTCTCAGTAATTAGGCCTAGCGAGAGGTTTGATATAAATAGGCAAGTCCATCAAACCCTCCCCCTCCCCGCTGACTTGAGATCACGAACATTAATGAAACATTAGTTTTTGCCCAAAGCTTAGCAGTTAATGATTTTTTGTCCCTACATAATGATTTTCACGACGAGGCCCCGACGCGGCGCAGACTAATGATTTTTTGTCCGACACCCTCGGTCAGCACAGATAACTCAGCAGCTCCATTAATCATTGCTGACGCCGACGCTAGTTCCCACTTCTACTCCGAAACTCCCGAGAAAAACTACCTATTGGGAATTCGTGGTATTCAACCGGCTTCCTACCTTTCATAATAAAGAATCTCGGTCGAGGAAATTTTAAGTCCTCTTTTGATGTTGCCAAAGTTACGATCCACTCTTTGACTTACGAAAGTACGCCCAAGAAACTAGGTTAATCCTTCGTAATCCCCTGTTTTAGTACACCTCTTTATTTCATGCCTCGTTTAGTGCGGTGTAGTTTAAAAATTTAGCATGAAACCAGGGGAGCAGTGTTTCGGCGGAGTCCTAACATAAATTGCGATGTCAGCGCGTGGAGCGGTCTATTATTAAAGGCAACAAACTACTCTAACCTATCCGATTCATCAAAAATTAACAAAGCGGCTCTCACCGCGCGCTATACGCTGACTGTACATGACTGTACACTGGACGGACGCGCGTGGTCTGAGACGGACGATGTAGCGGGTTCAACTGACCATCAGCTTTTGAGTGTTTGACTTGATTAAACACCTCGTTGTAAAAATATTTCATGACAATCTTCAATTCACTGTTAGAAACAAGTCGTAATCCTTTCAATCTCACGATATCATAATGTTAGGGTCCAGCTACTATTTCCAACGCATGCATCTAACTTACATCACAATCAGATATTCTAAGAGCCCACAAACTGCCCACATAATTCCTGGCACCGCTACATCACCCTACTTGGGTTATCACCACATCCGCTAAGGGTTTAATTGACCTGAAGACGAGTTGCGTATGACCTCAATTTTCCGACCCGTGCGTCGGTGATGTACCTACCTTCGTACAATGTACCGGTTTTTAACGTTACACGGAGAGAACTCTCGAACACAAGGAATCTGGTAATTGGGGGGAAGCTCGCATCATAAAGGACTCAGTATGTAATGATGAGCAGTTCACTGAGCTGAGGATACGCGGAGAAAGTATCGTTCAATTTGAGACTATATTTGATAATTATTGAGTAGTTGTAGGGTTATTCTGGTTCATGCGGCGCCTGCGATTGTTACTGTTTAATTGTTTTAATTCCATTTAACCTTAAACAAAGTATTATTCTTATTTCACTAGTTTCTCTGATATCTTAGACCACCGATCTCAATCTGCTGAGTAATCTAAGTTTTTTCCTCATCCCGATTTGTCAAGTAATTGACCACGTGGCGAACATCACGTCATGTTTGCGAGGGAGGATAAGAGTATTACTCAACTATAGATAGACAACAACAAGATGGACGAGGATGACCCTTATTGTGACAGAACGAGTAGCGTGTGCACCAAATAATCAAATTGTCACTAAGATACTTATTTATATTTAGATATGACGTTCTTAGAAACAGGTAGACTTAAAAATATTGGACCGAATTATTGACAAAGCAGCACTATACGTAATAATGATTTTCAAGCTTAGCTTAGCTTATAGGGAACAGCCGAGGAATTTTTTATGGAACAGGTTTTGACTGTCTCTGAGCGATCGCATCCGGAACAAAGTGATCCGATACAGAATCGGAACCGGCCGAAATAGCTCACAGAATACGTAAACTGAAGTGGGAATGAGCCGGTCATGTTAGCTGGATTAAAAAATCAAAATATATAGACGTGGTATGGATGAATATATCAAACAAAGAATAATTGTATTTGTTTTAGTTTTATTACAAGGAAAAATGAAATGGACACGTTTGTATTTTCGAAACATGCCTTTTTCTTTAGCTGTAGTTCTAGGAATGCCTAGAACTTTCGAACTTTTAATGTAAGTTTGCACACTAACTCAAAGCCAAACATAATTCTGAAAGCGATATTTCGCGCTACAACCTCTCGTGAACAGTTACCATGAAAATATTACGAATACATAACGTAAAGCTAATTAAAACGAGAGCAAAGTACAAAAAGTCAAAGTTCCGCAAACAAAATCAGTGTGAGCAGCTGAGGAGTGGGGAGTGTAAACATGTTGGTATAAAGTTTACGTGGAGGTAATGACGGGTCGGCCGCGCCGCGCCGCCGCCGCGCGCCCGCTGCGTATCGACACATAGTTAAAACTCACAGATCATTTGGCAATGGAGCGGTCCCAAACTATCCTAATTGCCAGACTCGGTTTGAGATATCACTGGGAAAGCCGAACTGATTTAGAGCGAGGTGCGGAGCGGAGCGAGAAGCGGTGGATTAATATATTTTAACTTCAAAAAATATCTGCTGAAATTATGTTTAAATTTTTAATGATTAAAACGATTGTCAGCAATTTATATTTACCGTAATTTAGTAGAAGAAAATAGAAGTTACCCCCTAAGTTAAGCTAAGCTATTAGAAAACTCGATACTTTATCCGTCTATCAAAAAAATAAATTACAGAGTTTCCTTTTCACAACACCACACAACATTCAGCTTCTTATCACTTCTTTAAAACTTTTCCATTCGACACAACAGAACTTGTGGGCGCGCTCCGCCCGCTCCGCTCGCTCCGCCCGCTCCGGCCGCTCCGCCCGCTCCGCCTGCCCACGTGGCCGCTACCTCAACTTATCGGGCCACATTTTCACCACGCGCCGCACCTATATCACTAACGACTGAAACGCCCATTGTGCGATAACCACCTACTTTATATACTTGTTAACTACCGTTATTTAGTTCCTATCTACCGACCAACTTATTTCGTAATGTATGGTATTGGCTGAAACTTTCAGTCATTTGTTGTGTATTCATCTGTTTGGGTCCGTAGGGTTGTTTATGGGATTTGACGATTTGTTGTGTTTATTATAAAAGGGTTTGTTTGTTTCAGGGTAAGCAGAGAAGAGTGATGCCATTTTACCGGGAGCAAATCGCAAGTACCTTCATGTGCTACCCCCTTTAAATAAAAACAATATCGAACATCAGAAAGTTATTTTTTTATAACACAGAGAAGCTCTGTCCATCGCACAAGAAGAAAAACCCAGCGCAAAGATCAGGAACTAGGTCAAATATTCCATTCTCAAAAAATCAGAGAGCAAAGGAATGTAAATCGGAATGCACCTCACTCAATACTTCTCATTCCTGACTTTGAGAGCTCGTAATCTGATTCCGTGAGTTTGTTTGCGAATATCTTCAGAAACAATCTCAAGTACAAGTTGCTTTTGTAAATCATTATTAATCTTATTTGAGAAGCTTGGGATTGCTCAAAAGATTATGAATTCGGTAAATAATAGGTAATTAATGTTTACCTTCTTTATTAGGATCCGGCTGCTTCCTCGTTTTTGTATAAAATGGAGGACGTTATCCTTAATGTAATCTGGGGTATTATCAAATAGCCGTACCATGCCGTGTTTGCTAATCTTATACGTACTCTGAGTACATTTGCCTGACTTTAATAAATTCTTAAATGGTATATTTATCTAAGGTATTTATTTTAATCCCCAGCATAATCATATTTATTTAACAGCTTATTGCTTAATAATCTATAATTTGAGACCTCTCGAAAGTCTATACGAGTTTTATAATATGTTCATACCTACCAAGGTATATCTTGTATCCAGAGTCCGTTCACGTTTATCATAGGGTTTGTTTTATTTGTGGCGCAAGTCGTGGGTAATGCGCCACGTCCGCGACGTGCCTGGGACCAACCACGCGTCACACAGCGCTGCGATTTACTGTCTCATTTCATTTATTATTACAATTTTTGGGTTGTTTGTAGAAGTTTAATTATGTACATTACAGAGTTTGGTAGGAGAACAAAGAATATTTAAGTAGGTTTGAGTATAAAAAAAGTTGGCCACGGATAAGTTAGAAAATGAAATAAAATTAACAGACAGTAGGTACGGGATATTCTCGTTATAAAATATTTTTTTCCCTATAAATAGTATCCAACTTTCAATAATATAAAATTGTAAGCAGATTAAAAAACTTCTCCTAAATATTGATACTGTATTCGTGTGAAAACGTAAAACTTTGTATATTGTTCATAATACGAGAGCCAGTTGTCTGCTGTTCAACAATGTTCAGTTTGTTTTACTTTTATTTGTTTCGAAATAGTTAGTGCGGCAAACAACTAA
The DNA here is from genome assembly GCA_958449745.1 of Ochropleura leucogaster. NCBI lineage: Eukaryota > Metazoa > Arthropoda > Insecta > Lepidoptera > Noctuidae > Ochropleura > Ochropleura leucogaster. The sequence continues at coordinate 18,293,286 of OY288213.1, read as the reverse complement.
ATATTCACGAACAAATATGCAAAAAATCATTTCCATACTGATGTGTCGTTTGAATATTAACAGATATTGGAAAATAGCATACAGACTAAACGTGACAGAAGGTATGAAGCATTTGAACAATACTAACAATTGTCCCTTTCAAATGAACGCTCTTGGCCGAATAACAACAGCCACTCCTATCGATCTAAAGGTTAAAGCACCTAGGTTGGTCCGTGGATGGGTGACCACATAAAATATCAAGTTTAATCTGAGCCTCAGAAAGAACACTAAACCGCTGGATTCGACTGTCAATAGTAGATCATTGTCTCAAATAGTGTCTGGTCTGACAACCTGCCTAACCAAAGATATCGTTTACCAAGTACTAACTGAGCTGTGGAGGCCAGATAGGCAGTCGCTCCATGTAAAATACTGGTATTCAGCTGCATCGGCAGACACTTGAAGCCGATTCCAAAATCGTGAGCAAAGCAGAAAATTTAAATGATTGCCAATAATAAAATGTCTCGAACATTTAATACTTATACGACCCCGTCTAAAACACAGTGCAGAAAGAATACACTACTCCTTTTTTATGCAACAAATATTTTGCACAAACTTCACCTTCTGTATTCACTGTATGTTGATAGCTAAACCTACAACCGCACGCTTCACCTATGACGTTCCAATCAAACGAGTTATTGTTATTGTGTGTGGCCATCTTTTAATACAACAGGTTTTCCTACTGCCATATTGTTATGAATATTACCTGAGTATTGATCGATGGCATAAGTATGAACGATCGACCTGTTGAGTATAATTCCAATAATGTATGGCTTCAGGTACGCCATCATATTTATATATTTGGTATTTGAAGTATCAAGATTTTATCAGGTAAAATTATATTTGAATAGTTTGACGTAAAAGCTATGTTTAAGTCAGTTAACTACAAAGGTGGCAAGGTGGTGTAGTCTGTCAGTCTGTGTGTTTAATAAACTGTACCCAAGACATAACTTATAAGCTAAATTAATCACCAAAGACAATTTACAAACAAAAAGTGTAATTGACAAAAAACTTGAGCAATCAAATCATTACGACGTTTTCATTTAAAAACTTAGTCAAGTCCAGTACAATAAATCTCTCGTTCCTAAAATCTTTGCAGAACAAACTGAAACAAAAGAGCAATGTTGCCAAGTTAAAACAAATGCAACATTAAGGCCGGTCGGGCCATAAGCTAAGCGATTAGCGACGCTCGCTTACGAAACGCTTTTCATTTCCTCTTATATTCGCGTTCATTTTTTATTGTGTTCTTTTGAGCTCACAATGTATGTTTAATTTGGCTGAGTGTTCGTTACATATAACGTAGAGTGCGAGAATTATTGTATTCACCTATTTAGTAAGCGGACGTGTTACTATTTCGTTGAAAAGATTTATAGTAACTGTGGTTTGGGTGGGTTTTATGAGTAATGACTTTTGTAACGTATGGAACAAAACGCAGCAACTGAGGAAGTATTTATTGCTTTGTGCAAACCTCCGACAGCTGCACATAACGTTGTATACAGTTATCGATCCAGCGAAAATACTAGAGAAAGTGTAGAAAAGTTATTATATACTAAAGTCGCCGTAACCGTAACCGTCACACGTACCTATTTATATAATTACAAACCCAGGGCTAGAATTAGATATAATCTAAGGATAATCGCTCATCATTTTCAAACCGATTGTATTTCTACAATGACAACAGGATTAACATAACCATTTCGGTTATTTATGTCAGTACAGAACATTTTCAAATTTTAAAACGTCGTTATCGCTACTTAAAAGTCACTTTCTTTCTTATTTTTATTACATTACTGTCGTGTGGGGAATCAATAAATAACTGGGGGGGGGGGAATGCCAAATTTTTACTGGCTAAAACTTATCAATGTTCCTTCATCTGTCCTGATTTTTTTTGCCCATTTTATTTTACTATCGGCTAGTTAAGTCTAATTATGTTGCTTTTGAAATTTCAAAGTGGGATATCAAGGATTAGAAGCGTAGTATTTGCTCTCATATTATATGTATATTAATATTACCCGCTCATTTGATACAACCTGCATTAATTACTGATACAGGATTAGCTTATTATGATGGCCGAGTTTCAATATTCATTTAGTTACAATACAATAATTATAATGATCATTTATGTACGTAATTAATAATCGATATCTATGCGGTTTAGAAGCGAAGCTTGTTATTTTATGAATAATTTAACATTTGTGTTAAGGTGCTTGTAAACAATCATTATTATTACTATGTAAAACTATGTATTAATGCAATGTTTGGCTGTAATACAGTTGCTGACAACACTGCAAGCCATTACAGCCAAGATTTGCAGTTATATTCCGCAGTGTCTTTCGCTGTGATTCAAAGATTTCGTCAGCGCTTTATTGTTGCATTTTGTTTTTCGTTAAGATAATGTAGCTAGTGCATTAATAGCATTTGGATTTAAGTGAAGAAAGTTTGTGATTGCGGCCGAGGCGCAAAACAACTTTATAAATGTTTATTTTAGATTTTCTTTTGATAAACATAATTTATTTGTTTATTAAATATTTTCCTTCTTCCTTGATCTAAAACCCGCCTATAGTATGAGGATTTGAACAGTTGTTTATTGTTACCTGTGTGTCAGAAAAAAATAAATACCTCGTTGTTTTCATTCATTACACGTTGAACATAATCAAAGAGCTTATTGCACTTTGATTAGGTTCAACATAAGCCTGTTTTCGAACAAGTGTATTGAAAAAAAATATTGCCAGTTTAGCAGCACTTTTATAAAATTATACAAAATATCGAAACACAGTTGATTAAAATAGATTATTTACGTTATTCATAACCAGTTATTTACAGTACCATTTATTAAGCAACAATTTAGATCTCTGACCACAGCAGGCAAAATTATTTTTAATCAATTATGAAAAATGAGTGGTGTTTTAAGTGCATAATTAGTTTTGCAGATTAATTTTTTGAAATACTTAACAAAGGGAACACAGACAGAACGTAACGCATTTAGGATTAGAAAGCATGTAGCCCAGCTCAGTGTTTCTTATACTTAAAGAATGAGGACTGGAACAAAGTCAGAGGTTACAGTCTCTTTGAAAGTCAAGTCATAATCTTGGTCAATTCATGTGAGTGCCACGCAGATTAGAGTCTGTCTTGCTGTTTTGAGGAAAGAGCTACAGATTTAAGTGCACCTGTCCAGTCTTATATCTTAGACTACCTTCTACTGTGGATGTTGCTGTTTATTGTCGAAGATTTAAATAATTGACATTGACATTTTTGAAAACTGTGTAGGTGTTAGGTTTGGCAGCGCGACGCGTGAGACCGTGACGGGGATGATTTCGGATTACTCCGCCTTCCGACGGCGCGCGGCGGCGGCGGTCGCGCGTGAACTCTTATAGCGCGCCCAGTTTATGTACTGCAATATTTAATTACTTCCGTTTTGCTGTAAGTGGGTTTTTGGTGAATATATTTTTGGGTTAAGTAAGTATACCAACTGAGTATTTAACGTCATACACATAACACTATATTAAGAGTACACGTTCACGTTTTGGGAGAAAATTATACGTATCAGTTGTATATAAATTACTTCAAAAAATGCTTACAATTACTAGAAATCTAATAAAGGCTACTATTTCTGCTTACATGTGTAACACTGCCCAGTGTAGCGCGTGTACGCACTATGCCCAGTTGGTCCCCGAGCCCGCCATGCCCAGCAGAGTGTGCCCGACGCGGCCTCTATTACACGCCACATTAGGCGGCCGTGCAGTCGCCTGCGACAGGCGTCGGTGGCGGTGTGGAGCTGCGTTAGCTCTATCACTTTAATAAGGAATTTAAATATCCGGTAGAACTTAGAACATAAGGGTGAGAATTACAACAAGAGATTTGCTACAAGATCTCATGATAATCGCGACCGGTTTCGTGTAGGTAAGTAGGCTAAGACACATTTACATAAATTGATAGTACTTTAACTGAATCCAATGGGACTCAAACCATATCTATCTGAACATATTTTCCAGGCGTACGTTAGAGATACTACTTTCAGACTTCATCAAAACCTTGAACATGTAGATACCCAGCCGGGTGCCAAGGTCGAGCTGTCATAAAAATAACTGTCTGGGAACGAAATACCTAATAAAAATAACCGAAAAGTTAAATAGAGATACAACTTTATATGTATATTCAAAGAGATGTTTCCAAGTGGTGGTTTTTGTGAGAAAATATACCTTCTAAAATTACAAAAATCATCTTTTAGATATATTTGGAGAAAGTAAACAAACAGAAAAGTCTAGAAGAACAAATTATTTTCGTATTGATAATAGAAATAAATTGATGATTACCGTAAAAGCAATTTTTCTGGGTTTTCATATTTCTTTATAAGTTGACGTGACACCAGGTAAAGTATTTTCTTTCATGGTGTTTTGGGTTGGTTTTGGTCAATTTGTTTGTTTTTATATTATAGTTAGGTGGGCATATATTATATAAAATAACCAATTTCAAAAATGAATTAGGTTATGTGTTCGACTAGTATATGTATATATTTTTTATTTATGAATTGCGGTTTTTTAGTGATTAGCGGTCCTATTTAAAAATCAAAATATTTTTAATTCAAATAGGCTTAAATGGGCACTTGTAAAACGTCGAGAAAAAGGGTACGATTCGGGTTGGTCGTTTTCTATAGAGAGGAACTGGCAAGAAACTTTAAGTACTAAGTATGAGAGGACAGCGTAGGCCCGACAGTAAGTCACTGCTTACTTTACAAAACAAAAGCTAACAAGCGTCTAAGATTCTACAAGGCCCACAATGTTCTCTCATTAACAAATAAATAATTGATTATATTGATTATTCGGTCTAGAAAGCTATATTTTCATTTGGTCGGGTAAACTCGAACTTGAACTTGAAATAAATATTTTATTACTTATGCTTGGATGGTTTCTGAGTTTGCTTCTCTAACACGTTGTTTTTCTTCATCTATCCTAAAGATCTCCCTTAAGTTAGTATATTTTCTAGTAACAATTTGAATTGCACACATAATAATAATTTGTCTTAAATGCTTCAAATAATTAGGGTTCAATAGTAATGTCATTAATTGCTGTTTGTTTTGTTATAAGTAATGTAATCTTTTCAAAGTATCAGTTATGTTACAAAACAAATATCTAGAACCAAAAACGCCGGTTAGATTATTTGAAATGTTTACTTCAACCAAGGCAATATTCAATATGTGTGTTTTATTTAGAAGTAGTACAACTATACTCATATGCTATGATATCTCCAAAAAATATGCGTTTCTCTGGCAATCATTTTGGCCGAAAGTATTCGCTACAGAATAAAATATTACAGCTATTATAGATATAACGGGTATTCTTGTGATTTAACGTTTTGTTTCGTAATGTACGGTGACAGTCGCCCAAAGAAACGGAGCCGGAAACTTGAACAGGAGCTGGCTGTGATACCGTGCCAAGTCGCGCTAACAACACATTCTGTTTCGAAAGAATAAAAATATCTTAGTTTTTAAAGGGAATATAAAGTATCTACTCTTATTTGTTTGATTTATGAATTACTTTGTCATTGTTGTGTAGATAGATCCAATCTAAATAACATCAATTCTTTCGTACAGCAATCTACTAGTACAAAAACTACAAGTGTAGTAGTGCTAGACTTTGTATTCGTTTTTAGGATATCAGAAACCCGAATGCCTAAACGGAACTTCTATAGGATCACTTAAGTGTCGGTCCTTATGTCCATCAGTACGTCCTAATAAAACCTTTTTCAAGAAATAGCAAATCTAACTAAGTGAATGCAATCAATAAACACGGCCATTTAAATATAATTTGGCATTTTCAAACCGACAAATAAAGGGTTCTTCCTCTTAACTTAGAATCTTGAAATTTAGCAAGTAGCAATTTAATAAAGTACGAATAAAGGTAAAAATCCGAAAACCGTAAAGTTATACTGTTTTTGCCAAGAAGTTGTCACTGTATGGGTAATTGGTTGCACATTTAACTGAAGTTAATATTTGGCTAACAAAGTATGAACGTGGCTTGTTAGGATATTTTTATTAAAAAACCCGGGATTTCGGGATTGTATCGGATGTGTGTATTCTCACTTAACTACCCTATTTACATATAATCATGGGTTTAATATTCCTTATTTGACAACTGTTACAAATCTCGTCCAAAATCACTGACAGTAAAAGTAGGGAAAAGCAACCATATTCCGTTGTAACAGGGCAACACTCATTTGTGTCAAATTGGGTTTACTATATTTCATGAAGTAATAGGTACTTAAATTTAATTTTCTAGGATTGAGAGATTTTTTAGATAAAAAAGTGCTTTTCTAAATCTAAATCTAAATATCTTGGGACAACTCACACACGGCTATCTGATCCCAAGCTAAGCAGAGCTTGTGTTATGGTAACCAGACAACTGATATACATACTTATATAATTTATAAATACATACATATTATAGATAAATCACACCCAGACACAGAACAAACAATCATGCTCATCACACAAAGTTTGTCCTGGCTGGGAATCGAACCCACGACCTCCGGCTCAGCAGTCAGGGCCACTAACCACTAGACCAACAGGCCCGTCAATAGCAACAATAGTTTTCGCAATAGTCAACTTCTTAATTTTAGGTTGATATGCATCCAAATATCCCATTTCTAATTATCATATCAGCCTGTTATTTTTCTACAGATGAGATTTCTATGAGAGGACTGGCGTGCAATCCACGACGCGAGCCTAGTGCAGGACTTTTACATATAAACAAGTTAAACGAATCCAACAAAATCTGTACCGTTAGTAAACATAAGTTAGTACTAATATGTTAGCTCGTATGACGTCATCCGTGACGTGTACATGAACCGCACATAAATTCGTACACCGCGGACAAGCCGTAACGTTATCTTACCCGGTATTACTGGCTTAATGAAATGACCGGAATACCGGACCTCTTGTTAATGATTTTGATGCTATTTAATTTGGTCCGGTCATCCGGGTGAGAATTTTAGCGTATAGTAGAGTTTTAGATGGTATCAGCTGTTGCATGGGTGGGATGTTTGAATATCACGCGAGCGAAGCCGCAGGCGCCAGCTAGTAATAATACAAATGTTTGTGAGGATGGATGGATGTTTGTTACTCTTTCGCGCCAAAGGAACTGAACGGATCTTGACGAAATTTTGAACAGACTTACGTTATAGTCTGGAATAACACAAAAATACTTTTTTTCGATCATCACGCAGGCCAAGCCGCGGGCGTTAGCTTGTTAGAAATAAAGTTGGAACACACTAGACTTGCTTCAAAAAACATAACTAGTAATACAAGTTACCTAATGAACGAATCAAAGAAATAATGTTCAACATTCGGCATTGCATGAATTGGTGATAACGGCAGTTGGTTGCTTGGTTGATGAAGGTCAATGATTTGGAGAACATTTAGATTTTTGTTATTGTAAGTCATCACTTAAACACATTAAAAAAAAACTAACCTCCTCGTAATTTTAACCAATCAGTTATAATCCGCTTGCATTGCTTAGTAATTGGTCGCAGAGAAAATATTATGACCTCACTACCATTTACTACGGAGTTTGTTTGTTTTCGCCAAATAGAAAATAATAATCCTTGAAGACTGCTAGTAATTATGGACTTTTGTGGAAAAGGTACTTTATTGGGAGATTTATTCACTAACCAAGAATAGTGGTAAAAAAGTTTCAAAAGAAAGGTATTCGGTTCTTGACTAAGTAAACAACTGCTCATAATTTGGTTATTCATATGTTAGTGGATCAAAATTAAAGTAAAAATTTGAAAAGAGTTATAATTTGAAAAGAATATTTTTATTTCTTGTAAAGTAATTAAAATGAATACGCTCCGATTTTCAAGCACCGAAGTAATTACAACATTCTACGAGTACTTAAAAGTTTACCCCATTTACAGGCTTCAGGCTGGACTACTTAGAGATTCTAAATTGCTTTACTTTATTTTATCCATCCGCGAACCATAGGGACTTTTCCAAAGGTTTCTCAAACGGAAAATAGAAGTGAGGAATAAATGTTATCCCTCGCCAATATTTACAATTATTTGTATAGCATATAAATTTTCTACTTCTTGCCAAAACTCCCATCGGGTGGACCCTCCAAGTATTCCTTTTGTTGGGATTATTGAGTGAAAGCGAAAAGGGAAAATCCTACGGAACCTTACGTACTCAATGCGTGACCACTGTAATGTTATCTATCGCTCTCCGCGGAGATGTGTGGACCCGGGGGGAGCGGGGGGCTTGCGATGTAAGCCAAGGGGTCTGGGTAAAGTGGTCATGTTTTAATGTGGGTAGGTATAAATCGGGTGTGTAGCAGTGAGTCAAGTGCGGTCAGCGGTCGGTCTTATGACATGGAGATGATTGTTCGTTCTTTGTTGTATTACTTGTAAATAGACGCCGGACGAGCGGCGCGCTGTCAACGTAATTGGTTCGTATTTAATCCGTGTTATTTTGTTGTTTGGATATTTTTGAGGCAAGTGGCCGCAAAGTTGTGTTACTTAGGTTACCTCTCGCAAAGGGTTGGAAATTAAAACCAAAGAGAGGTTATCTTCATTACTTTGTTTCACAGTGTTTGAAATAAAAGGTCAAAGCATTATTTATCTATGTTTATAAACATCATTTTAATAATTATTTTGTAATGGCCGACGTTAATATAAGTATACTTGAATCTAAAGTGCAGATAATACGAATTAAGAAAGCAATCAAACAATTGTAACTATTTAATGTACATGTACATGAAAACTTACAAACATACAAACAGTACAACACGTATACACATATATACTACGCATGAGATATGAAATTCATTCGCAAAAGAATTCGGGTCATCGGTTATGGAGAGCCATGGTGTTAGGATCAAACCGATGGTATTTATTTACCATCAACATATAAGATAAGATAACTAATCTCACATGGGATGGGTGCACTTGTGTTATCTTTACTGGGTTGATTGTTAGGGTTCCGTAACTCAAAAGGAAAAGTAGAAACCCCTACAGCATCACTTTGTTTCCCGTCTGTCTGTCTGTCTGTCAAGAGCCTTTATCTCGGGAAAGGCGGGGGGATACTGTGAAAAAATCAACCCTCTAATTCTTTGCAAAAAGATGATCAGTCAAAACCCTTAGTGCACGAGCCCGACTCGCACTTGGCTGTTTTTTTATTTAGGAGTAATTAGTAAACAGCGGTGTGAGATAGATTACCTACTCACCTACTTACCTACCACCTGCACATCGCTTGAAGATGTTTATTGCAGAGTAATGTTTCGGATCAGTTTGCTTTAGCTTTTAAAATCCGGTGCCAGGATTCTGACCCGCAGTCCGGTCTGACTGACTTCACCGCGCCTTATAGCAAGTTAGCAAACATGTCATGAACAGTTTATAATCTAGTCATGGACACGCATTGTGCCCACATAAATCAGAGGAGCCTGCCAGGGCCACCGAGAGATACCGCGGCCCCGGAACGTAAAGGGCAATAAAAGGAACATGGGTGGGTTATAGTTAGAACAAGTTTGACACTCCGACCCGTTCCACCCAGAGCGGGGAAGTTATTTGATGATTTCCCACCTACAAAAAAACACCCCACATAAATATTGCTTACATAACGTCTCCTTTTCTATAAATACTTCACTGCGGCAGATTTAATCGAAGTAATAGACTATTTTACGACATTCCCTACTGTCTTAACTACACACCGCCGGCACTGTTCCAGGTACGACTGTTCTAATATTTTTATAATATCATAAAATGCGTTTATCTTCGAGCAATTTTGCTAAGAGCTCGTCCCGTGTGTTAGTTCGCGTAGTTGGCGTTAAGTAAAGCTAGCATATATGGGACAACTCCAGCTTATACTTTAAACTTAATTAGTTAAAAGTTTAAAGTTAGAATGCAGTAAAATCATATTGTGTGCATTTCCATATTGTAAAAATGTAGGTTATGGAAAAAACAATTATATACATATGCTTAATAAACATGTTCACTTTTTAGTAAGTCACTATTGTGACAAACTTGTATACTTTGATGTCAACAGTTTTGTAGATAAAATTAAGTCGACTCGGGGTATGGTGTATCTACCTATTAGATGTAGACACAAAATAGCTAGGCTATTAGCTTTTAGTATTAACTCAGACATAGTTGGTATGTCTAAGTTTAGTTTTATTATTAACACTGCTACTTTTAGTAATACTACTAATATACCTTTTTACAAGGAAGGCGGGGGAGTCTTGGGGCTCACTCCGGCTCATTTAAACTAGTTAGTAAGACAACAGAAGATACTAATAATTTCAATGTTATACCAGACAACAACAAGGTATCTTCTTGCTCCCAAATAGTTAACTGTGTAAAAGGGGCTAAGCAGAATTCCTTGAACTTATTCCATCAAAACATTCAAGGTTTTTCTTCAAAGTTACTGGAAATTGAGTTGTTTTTAGAACAAACAATGTTTGAAATTGTTTGTTTCACCGAACATTGGTTAAAAGACTATGAAATGCTAATTAATTGTGAAAATTATAGAGTAGGTAGTTGCTTTAACCGGAAATCTAAGTTGCGTGGGGGTTCACTAATCTTAGTTAAAAAATGTATTAAATATAAGTCTCGTAATGATATAGTTGATCTTTCGGTTGAAAATAGCATTGAATTGTCTTGTGTTGAGCTGGATGAGCATGTAATAGTGTGCGTTTATAGACCTCCAAATTATCTAAATTACACTATTTTTGAAGCAGTACTGGAAGATGCTTTAGCAAAACTTGTAACTGGTAATAAACCAATAATTATCTGTGGTGACTTTAATGTCAATATCTTAGAGGAAAACGCAAATAGCAGTAGATTTTTAAGTCTCTTTAAATCGTTTAATTTGTCAAATGTGTTTTCAGAACCAACCCGAATTACCACAAACACCGCTACGTGTATTGATAATGTATTTTGTTGCTGCGACTATTTAGATAAATTCATTGTTAATTACCTTCCTTCAGATCATAGCGGCCAGTACGTTACTTTCGCGTCCAACATAAAAATTCAAAAAATTCAAATACAGACTAGACAAATGGCAGCCAGTAATTTAGATAGATTTAATAATAATTTAATTAGCAAGTTAAGTTTTCCGGGCCATATAAACGATGTAAATAAATGGTATGATGAATTCTTTTCAGTAGTGCACACCGAGTTCAATAATACTTTAAAAATAAAAACAAAAACTATTTGCCAAAAGTTTATTTTCAGTGATTGGGCTACACAAGGTATTAGGAAAAGTAGGGAACGATTGTTTGAGCTGTATGGCCTTAAGCCTTACATCAACACAAAAACTTTTAATGAATATGTTGCCACTTATTCCAAAATTTTTAAAAACACTTGTAAAGTTGCCAAATCTTTATTCATTAGCAACAAAATTAAATCAGCCGATGATAAAATAAAAACGGTTTGGAAAATAATCAACAATGAAACAAATAGAAATAAAAAACCAAGAAATGATTTTACGTTAGAAACCTCACGTGGCCTCGTGAGCAATAATAATGACATTGCTCAGGAATTTGTGAATTTCTTTACCAATATCCCACATAAGACTACAGAGACCTTACATTCCTCGCCCTTGCTATCTAAGGATTTATTAAAGGCTAACGTTCCAGCCTGCCCGATTCAATTTGAATTTAAGCATATAAACCCCTTATCAGTTATTAAAGCTTTTAAGCAAATCAAGGTCAAATTAACCGAAGATCTTTGGGGTATGTCCATCAAAGCTTGTCTCGCCATTATTGAGACTATAGCACCATATTTAGCCTTAATATTTAATTTGTGCGTGGATCAAGGGGTTTTCCCGGATCTAATGAAATACAGCAAGGTAATACCGCTTTTTAAATCCGGGGACAGTAAAGACACTAACAACTATAGGCCCGTATCCGTTTTGCCAGTTCTCAGCAAGGTGTTTGAAAAGATAATGCTTAATCAATTGCTCAACCATTTTAACACCAATAAAATCTTACATGAAAAGCAGTATGGTTTCACCAAAGGACGTTGTACGACTGACGCCGGTGTCACCTTAATGAAACATATATTTACTGCGTGGGAAGAGGCACAAGATGCAATAGGAATCTTCTGTGACCTTACGAAGGCATTTGATTGCGTTAATCATGAAACCCTGCTTTTAAAACTTGAGCATTACGGTTTAGATAAACTTGCGCTCAGTTTAGTAAAATCGTATTTAAATGATAGACAGCAACAAGTTCAAATTAATGGCGTTAATTCAATGGGTTTAAAAGTTAAAATGGGTGTACCACAAGGTTCTATATTGGGTCCTTTCCTCTTTTTAGTATATATTAATGATCTACCCCATTTATTTGAAAATCAACCACAAATGGTGTTGTTTGCTGACGACACTTCTTTAATATTTAAGGTAAATAGACGTGCCACGAATCTTGACGACCTAAATAACGCCCTATTGCAGGTCCATAATTGGTTTACTGCTAATAACTTAGTATTGAATGGGAAAAAAACGAAATGCATAAGATTCGCTCTACCAAACGTCAAAAGTAGTGATTGTGACATAGTATTAAATCAAGAGAAACTAGAATTCGTCAATAAAACTGTTTTCTTGGGAATCACACTCGACTCAAGGCTACAATGGGGTCCTCATTTAACATCTCTTGCAGGACGGTTGAGTTCAGCTGCATATGCCGTAAGAAAAATCCGTCAATTTACTGATGTAGATACCGCGCGACTAGTCTATTTTAGTTATTTTCATAGTATAATGTCATACGGTATTTTACTTTGGGGGCGGGCTGCAGACATTGAGTCTATATTTATTCTGCAGAAAAGAGCCATCAGAGCCATGTACAATCTGCGTAGGCGCGATTCTCTAAGAGAACTGTTTAAAAAAATTAACATCATGACAGTACCTTGTCAATACATCTATGAAAACATCATGTACGTTAGGAAAAATCTGCATCTATTTAGTAAAAGAGGTGACAGACATCACTATAATACTAGAAATAGGGACCAACTGGTTCAGCCAGGTTTCAGGCTAGCTAAGGTAGACTCCACTTTTATGGGGTACTGTTTAAAATGTTACAATAAAATACCTCCACACATCCTACAACTGAATGAATCGAAGTTTAAATCTTGTATTAAACGCACACTATGTAGGCAAGCATACTATAAGTTGGGGGATTACATTAATGATATAAATGCTTGGCTCAATGCCGGTCCTGCTCCACAACCATAGGGGCAAACTAACTATCATTAATCAGCATCTGAAGTTATTGTGGCAGCTGAAGAAGATTGTAATACTATCATTGCATTGTATAGACTCAATTTCCTAATATTGTATAATTGTAATGCCCATGTGTGAGTTCTATGTAATTTTATTGACTCGACGGTTGCCCTGGTGGTTGAGAGATTGTCATGCTTACTTAAATGTCTCGCTGATGGTGGCGGGTGTGTCGGGTCATTTAGCTCCCTTCAAAATGGTCGAGCTGAATGGGGCTGATCCATACGTCATGTTCGTGAACGGGCGCTGTCGGTTGGGACTGGTCATCTCTTAGCTACCACGGTTTGTTTTAATTCTTCTTTTAAACTCGTGATAATTATTGCTTTTACTCTGGACGCTCTAAATGTGCTCGTTTTTCTACATCGTTCTCACATTATGAATAATCTCAACATGAATGATGTATCCATGATTTTATAAAACATTATGATTTAAAAGAGTGTCCATGGAGTTTCTTGCCCATTCTTCTCCATAGAGATCTACGCTTTGGAATGGGCAACTACAGTACTTTCACAAGTTATTATGTCTTGTGACTGGGACTGTAGCAGCATCATTTTTTTTGTTCTTGTTTTTATGACATTCAAAAGTGCCTGTAATGGTCTAATTGAAATAAATTATTTGAGTTTGAGTTTGAGTTATTGCAAAACACGACTTGAAGCGGTCTTACTAAGACTTACTTTAACTTAAACTATAGTTACTAAGTAAAGCTTTATTAGGTTAGTGGGGGAGCTAGGCTGCCCGATGAAGCTCCTAAAGATTTTTGTTAAAAAAAAAACTTGTCGAAGAACCAACACCACTTCCAATTTTTTTATATATGTAGGTTGGTATTACTTAGATGCGGATAGAAATTAAGTTATCTGTAAACAAGTAAGTGTCTTAGGTAGGCTGGTTGGATTTAAGAACAAAACAGAAATCACAGAACACGGATTTAATTGAGCATGTTGTTTTGACTTAATCTTTCGACAAGCTCCCCTGTATTAGTTGTAATTGCGTAATAAAAAAAGGGGTGTGTGTACTTATGTACACGCGTTAGAAGTTATACTTCTTTGGCGTATAGAAAAAAAATAACTAAAATGCTGTAGTGATTAACGATAAATATGTATAAAAATTAATCAAAAAAATGTGACCTGTCACGGGACGCCTGGCAGTTGTGAAACATCGACATTATTTTGTAAGAGTAATATGCAGAAAAGAACAGATTGTGATAGGAACTAAATATGTCATTGAAAACATCATTATTCTGTTTCATTGTGGACTTACCAAAAGGACATCGTTTTCGTGTTCATCATCGTTTATGAATTCGAGGATCGAAGGCACTTTGAATAAAACTCTATTACTGTATGTGATATTACTGATAATACTGTATGTGTATGTGTGTATGTGTAACCCATCCATTTCCAAAGCTTGGCATAGGTTGCTTAACCTGGCCCCTGTGGTAACCCATCCATTTCCAAACCTTGGTAAGGGTTCCTTAACTTGGCCCCCCGTGGTAACCCATCCATTTCCAAACCTTGGCAAAGGTTGCTTAACCTGGCCCCCTGTGGTAGCCCATCCTTTCCAAACCTTGGTTAGGGTTGCTTAACCTGGCCTCCTGTGGTAACCCATCCATTTCCAAACCTTGGCAAGGGTTGCTTAACCTGGCCCCTGTGGTAACCTATCCATTTTCAATTCTTGGCAAAGGTTGCTTAACCTGGCCCGCTGTGGTAACCCATCCAATTCCAAACCTTGGCAAGGGTTGCTTAACCTGGCCCCCTGTGGTGGCCCATCCTTTCCAAACCTTTTTTAGGGTTGCTTAACCTGGCCCCCTGTGGTAGCCCATCCATTCCAAACCTTGGTTAGGGTTGCTTAACCTGGCCCCCTGTGGTAACCCATCCATTTCCAAACCTTGGCAAGGGTTGCTTAACGTGGCCCCCTGTGGTAACCCATCCATTTCCAAACCTTGGCAAGGGTTGCTTAACCTGGCCCCCTGTGGTAACCTATCCATTTTCAAACCTTGGCAAAGGTTGCTTAACCTGGCCCGCTGTGGTAACCCATCCAATTCCAAACCTTGGCAAGGGTTGCTTAACCTGGCCCCCTGTGGTAACCCATCCATTTCCAAACCTTGGCAAAGGTTGCTTAACCTGGCCCGCTGTGGTAACCCATCCAATTCCAAACCTTGGCAAGGGTTGCTTAACCTGGCCCCCTGTGGTGGCCCATCCTTTCCAAACCTTTTTTAGGGTTACTTAACCTGGCCCCCTGTGGTAGCCCATCCATTCCAAACCTTGGTTAGGGTTGCTTAACCTGGCCCCCTGTGGTAACCCATCCAATTCCAAACCTTGGCAAGGGTTGCTTAACGTGGCCCCTGTGGTAGCCCATCCATTTCCAAACCTTGGCAAGGGTTGCTTAACCTGGCCCCCTGTGGTAACCCATCCATTTCCAAACCTTGGCAAGGGTCGCTTAACCTGGCCCCTGTGGTAGCCCATCCATTTCCAAACCTTGGCAAGGGTTGCATAACCTGTCCGCGTGTGGTAACCCATCCATTTCCAAACCTCGGCAAGGGTTCCTTGGAATGTGAAATTGATTCAATAAAAACACCAAAATTAACATGTGTTCTAAACATAAAATACTAAAATATACAACTTGAACATAGTTATCGATTTTCATGCCACCTAGAACTAACTTCACGATGTCGCGGTGCGCGTGCATCGTAAAAAATCACTCTTCATTTTTCTCCATCGCGCCAAAAGAAGTATAACTTCAAAAATATACATGTCGAATATAGAACTCGTTTTTTTTCGTCGGTTAAAAAATTAAAAGTAAGCGTGACGTTGACCGCTACACGCATGATTTTGTTCTCGTGCTACGCGGTGGGCTACGGCGTAGACCTCACCGAGTTACGGCGTAGCACGGGTGCTACGATGTTTCGGCTACTTTTAAATGTTTTAAAGTAATTTATAGCGATCATTTAATCTATTAATTTTAACGGGTAACACATAAGACAGACTCAATATTTTCACATTACTGTTCAAAACCCCACAGGATGTCCAGCTCATGTTTATGTCCTTCGATTAGACCACCCCGATGGAACCCTCGCTACAAACCGTACATTCTCATAAACAGTGGTGTATATTTACTGGTTACTGAAAGTTGCTCACACTCGTATGGCATCCTGCGTACAGTAGCGGGCGCCGCGACCTCGCCGCGATTGATTCGGCCGGTCGCACAAAATGCGCACATTTATAACAATCCTCCCACATACCCTTTACGTTGTATAGATAGGCACAGAAGGTCTACTAGGTTTCAAACGTAAGTGTTTATTATTATTAAGTATCAACATTTATATTTTTCCATATTTCAGTTTTTGTTTTTTGGTTTCCTGAATATACTGTTATCTTAAATAACTACTAAGATTATGTAACATACGAAAGGCGGAGCATTCTAATACAAGCAAATTAATTGCCCAAAAGGATGCTCTTCAATGTAACTAGCATAAGTTATTTAAGTCACTAAATAAACATTTTATTATTATATCCAGGGTATGTGGGAAAACCAAACACAACTGTGCACAGGTGTATTTTCAGATGCCCGTTGGCGAGGGAGTCTTCTCTCGTTTTAACTAAAAGTCTCATATTTAACACTAGCTGTTCCACGCGGTTTCACCCGCGCTCAGCACCTGTTGTCTGTTGTCGTAGCGTGATGTTATATAGCCTATAGCCTTCCTCAAGAAATGGACTATCCAACACTAAAAGAATTTTCCAATTCCAACCAGTAGTCCCTGAGATTAGCGCGTTCAAACAAACAAACTCTTCAGCTTTATAATATTAGTATAGATTAGTATAGATAAGACACCTTGGATGCAAGGCACAAGCTCCAACAAATACTTGTCTTCGTCCTTTAAAACCATATTAAGTAAACATCTGTACCTCGATTGCTAATTTACTTAATGACCCCACTCACTTTTGACAACCACATCTTCTGAATAAACCGTTTTTTTGTTTGTTTATATCCGCTTATTCTTTGTTGCACTAGCTAATAATATATAGTCATATAGGACTTCTGTAGTATATAACATGCTGTGCCTACGCACCTGTAGCTCAACCCCTTTGTTTTAATCCCCCCTCTCCCCGTCCACCCCCGCCAGTTAATATCCTTGGGTGAAGCAGGAGGATATAATCAAATAATTCGGCTGGAACAATTGTTTGGCCGCTCATAGGTGAAATATTAATATGGAAGATTTTTATCATTGTGTTTGTGTTGTGAAGAGAAGTTTTGCGTCGGTCTGGGTATTTCTGTTTTCTGTTTTGGACTCGTAGAACGTTGTCGAGTGACTAAAGGGTGGTGGTGTTACCAAGTTATTTGGTTTTGTTGGTCAGATCTAGTATTTGTCTCAGCCGCACTCATCAAAGAGTGGCCCTCAGTTACTATCTCAGTTCAGAATTGACCTCTCATAGAATAAGGTTACGCTATACCCTAAGTCTTATACGCATGTTAATGATGGATACGGAGTTCTGTTTCACACAAATTATACCGAATAATCAAGACAAGACGTTTCCCGTAAAATATGAGTTTCGTTATAATCCAATCTTTGTTTCATTCATCATGTGTGTGTGTGTGATATGTCTCAAGGACATGTAAAGCCAAGCCAGGAGACTATGGGCAGAATACAAACTCTCGACACCAGGTTAGGGACTACGCACACGAAAAGTAAAAAGAATATTTTCGCTGACGCTTAATAGTAATAAAACCATATTTCAGAATACATACCACCAGTAATACTCCAAAGGTTACTTATAGTCAGATAGATTTCGTCATTTGTATAGCGGGTGAGTCCATTGCCATCAAGATATGATAAATAGTAACTTCAACTTACCAAAATAAATAGTGGTAAATGATATACGAATCGGAAACATCAAACTAACCACGACAAACCAAGCTTAAATGTTAACTACATCCTGTAAAACTACACACAGTTTAACAACTCCACGTTTGTCAAATTAAACCGGCGACACTTGCATACACCGGTTGACATAACGCGCCAACTTTCGACTCAACCCGACATAAATCATCCCCGCCCCCCCCCCCCTCCCTGCCCCCCCCCCCTCTCGTCACCCGCCGTCACCCGGAGATGACGGGAGGGTGACGGGGATGGTGCTATCTTACCAAATTAATTCTACTTACAAATCTTTGTGCCTGCTCCCTTTCATGAATGGAAGTTCGAGAGGCTGAACTTTATGTGACTTGCTATCAGTCGGAGTTAGGCCTTTGGTTTGTGTGATTAATTGCCGGTGATGTGTGTCAAACGACATTAGGGTTGATTACTAAAACACTCCTTTAAAGGGAGTTATTAGGTTTGGTAAAATGTTCGTTTTTTTATCACCACATATTTTTACGTAAAATAGAAAAAAAAATGAATATCTTATTAGAATATACTTTAATGTCCACCAAAATTTACGAGAACTGTTTAATCAAAAATGTTAATTCTATACATAACATGTATCCGCGATAAACGACGAGACGAGACGAGCGTATTACAATAAAGAAGGCGCACATCCAAACCTTGGGCTACTGTTAAGAAATCCTTGGAAATCCTCAATGGTACGATACCGGACCTGAGGTTTGAATCCAGGATAACATGTTATACTTAATTCTTGTGGTTCTAATAAAATAATGCTTTATTTATTTGATACACGTAGTATTATTTTATTTGTTAGCCAGCAATTGTTTACAAGTTATATTTTTAAAATTTATAAATTAAAGGCTAACAACACAAATGTATAATATAAATAAAACTGTTCATCAGTTTTATTTATATTATACATTTTTAATAATAAGACTGAATTTTTTTTTTGTTACATTTTTAAATGTTTTTTTTTATGCACTAACATAATGATGCGAACATAATGAAGAATTATCAATCAAACTTGCAATCGCTATCAATATGCAGAATATTGTTATGAACGTTAATTCTATTGGTAAGTAAGCTCCCTGTCAAACAACGTAACATACATTAGTATTGGAACATATGTATGTATGTATGTATATGTGTACCCAGCTCAGCACTGAAATCGTTTTACATCGTGTCTTCCAATTTAGCATGTTACTGCTCGCTCGTAGCTCTCTCATTGCAAGTAATATAATTTGATGTCGGCCTGTAATGTGTTCCTTTTCTTTATACATTGTTTCCGTTCGCATTTGTTACGCAAATCAATCCCGAAATACCGCCGAGGATCAAGTCAACAAAAAGATTCGTAAAAACGTATCGGAGAGAATCACGTAATTTATAAAAGCGGGTTCTGACTGACGGTGATGTATTGAAAAGATGGCCGAGCACCAGATCAGACGCGCACGTTGTGGGCGGGACGTGGAGAGACCTTGGCCGTCACTTGTCTGCCTCACAATACACTGCCTACAAAAAGATCGACTCAGTACACACGCAAACCTCGTCTTAATCCCTTTCAAGAATTGTTGTTCAAATATCAGAGAATGGACCCTTTCAATTACAATCAGGCGCTTAATTAGAAGGGAGCGGGGGAGTGTTTATTAAGGTCTGCCGGGTCCGAATCAATGGGCCACTATTTAGGACTATGTAAGGTTTTGTCGCCGGAGCATAATCTGCGAGCTATGGGTATTGGACGCGATTTTATTTAGTTAATGTTATTATATCGACTGGCGCCGTTCTGTTCCACTTTATAGTGTCTGGTGTTCAAATTAATAATATAAATTG
Source organism: Ochropleura leucogaster (assembly GCA_958449745.1). Classification (NCBI taxonomy): domain Eukaryota; kingdom Metazoa; phylum Arthropoda; class Insecta; order Lepidoptera; family Noctuidae; genus Ochropleura; species Ochropleura leucogaster. Next base: position 18,273,289 of record OY288213.1, on the reverse strand, counting down.
AGTTTAGTGGTCAGGGCTGGCAACTTAATGAGAATATAAACAAACAACACCGTAACGGTTGTATACTACAAAGGGTGGGCAGAGGTACCTCCATCTTTAGAACACGAGTTCATATTGAGCGTGTTGACCATGTCAAATTATCTAGACTATTCGGGCTATTGTTGAAAAATAATTCCATCGATGCCTCCAAAACTAACTGGTTATTGAAATCGCTTGGAATTGCTTTTACCATACTGTGTGTAGAACGTGTGTAGAACTCAACTGTGTAACTGAAGTGCGCTGCTCTTAATTGGCATGTCCTAAACTAATACAATTCGAGATATGGGAAAAGGCTAGGCAGATGATGATGAAATAGTAGTTCGTTAGCTCAGCGTTGTGGTTACCAAGCATAGTAGACTGTGGCACTCTGCATCCTACAGGGCCCCTGTAGGATGCAGAGTGCCACAGTCTGAAGACCAAAAAAAATATCGAAATTAGATTTCATTAATCACTCGAGCTCCGTGGTGAGCAGATCTTGACCTAGTCTCGACAGCGCCGCCGCCGGTAGCGAACCGGTAGCGAACCGGTAGCGAACCCTCGACAAGCGCCGGGTGACAGGTGCGCACTTAACGTCGCTCGCAGCGCTCATACGATAAGCACTCCAGCGGGATTCCTTACGACGGCTTTAAATCAACACGAGAATATCCTACTTTCTAAACTGAAAAATGTTTTAAGGGGACACGGATTTCTAAATCGGTAGCGTTCATTTTCATTTTGAAGGTGTCATGTTCGATGCAGCTGTGACAATCTGTTAAACAACATGCAGGTACTTACTGCGGTAGGCGTATTATTAGTTAAGTAGTTAGTATTATGCCAGAAACAATCAAGATTACATAACAATATAAAAAGATAACGCCAACGTCGAGATTCTTAAATATTCTAACTTAAAAACAAATAATATTTGCACTTAGCAAATAATAACGAAGCATAAAACATTATGCTCATGTGTTCTTTGTGCGTTTTTATTCAAATGTGTTCTACTAAAACGGTGCATAATAATACTTTTCTCTTTTCCGTATCTTTCTTTGAAAAGCTACATTAATAAAAAAAGTTTTATTTCAAATGTCTTATAACAACATAGTATACATATAGTAGGTACCACATCGACAGGCGCTAGCGACACACAAACGGCACAGCTTACTGAACTTATAATGAGATGATGAAGGCGTTGCGCAACTTGCGACGTGTGAGTTACGTAATTAGCAGCTCCTAATGAGCCGAATGCCGATGTAACACAATACAGCAAGTATTAAGAAGGCATGAGTAATTATGTAGACATTAGTAGTGAACAGGCATTTTGTGAGAATACCAACTGCGCAAGATACTACGGATTCCGTTGTTCGGCCCACTGTCACTATAAATCACTTAAGAAGATACTAATTCATGATATTAACAAGCATTTAGCATTATGCCGTGTGTATTATAAATAGTTCTTAGTTCCTTTACAATGTTATAATTGTGGTCATAATGATAAGAAAGAAAATTACAAGACACATTAACCGTATTCATTACTTGCTTACACAGTAACACGATATCCGTCTGTCTGTACGACTTAAATACGGTCGGTACGAATGTAATCCTAGTGTACGGCTGCACGACCGCGACGCGCGTGTCCCATACCTACGGAACGACCGCTACATCCACACAATGAACTTTCATACCCATTTTTCTACGCCTAGTATTTCACCAAATAACAACACATTTATGTATGAATAAACTTGTAACAGTACGGAATAGGGCACACTCTCATAGCTAATGCTTTCTCTCTTGAATGGTATACTTAAATAAAATTCATGTACCGGATAAATTATTTCGCAAACTTTATCTTGTTTTTGTAATATCTTAGGCAACGGGCAATCACTTCGAGCATTCGGCTAAAATATTACGCATTGTGACTTACCCGAGCAGATATTTTGTACGGATATCGTAAAAAGGCTGTTTTTCTTTTATATTTTTTAATAACTTGTACCTGTAAGTATCTCCGTGCAAGTAAAACGTTTACTGCAATCAATAAACAAAAACATTCCATTAGAATATCAATGCGAGAATAAAACCGGATAAAAATAAAGGGTGTTGGTATAAACAGGCGAACGCACGTAAATTCGGCGATGCGATAAACCGCGGTCCAATATCGTGGAGAATGAATCCCGAAGACAAATTGTGTGGGATCGCGCGATAAAACGCGCTCGTCGGCGCAATATCGCGCGCCGGCAAATAAACTCGCGCCGGGCCGCGACTGTTTGTACGACGGAATTAAACGCCGCCAAGTGATCGCCTGCTTTATGTACACGCTGCTATGTATTGGGTTAACATACAACACACAGTTTTATGTTGTTACTAGAAATTTGTATAGATAATTTAAAAGCCATAGATTATATTACGCAAAAGCGGCTCAACGGTGTTTTATGTATTTTGTGGATTTAAACCGAGTTAATCGACAAAACACATTAAACACCATATTCATAAACATGAGTCTTTGTCTTCCATTCTCCTCTGATAAGTAGGCACTACAAATCACACAGCCCAAAGAGTGTGTGATTACACGTGTACATTAAGCGCCATGGCCGCCGGCCGCCGCCGCCAGCCGCCCGCGCGCTTGGTGGCGGCCGGCGCATCAATCATCCGTAATTTGACGCGACTAAAACGCGTCTTTATGCGGCTAAGTGTGTGGCAAGTGCATATGGACAGCGGTCGAAATATTTGCAACTGCTAAAAGCAATTGTTTATTGTATATAAGTTTTAATTCGACGCAAAGACCAATTAATATATGCATACATAAACTCACACGTTTTGCGAATACGAGTAAATAAACTGAAATCGTTATTGTCTTTATGAATTGAAACCAGTTTAAAAATATGAAACTGAGAACAGTGTCTGGAAAATAAATGTTCAGTTGATGACTGACGTAATTCAAAAGAAATTGAATATTCACGTTGTTCATAATATTAGTAACGTTTTTATATCTGTGCGAAAAAAAAGCAATTATTGTTGCGCGAAGAGCGGAACAATTTGTTGCCTACAATTGCTGTGAACGTGTTTAAAGAGATTGCCAATCAATCCCGTTAACCCGGGATTATGAACCGTGACGATTTAACGAGAAATGTTCGCCCGCACGGGCCCCAGGACGCGGGACGCGGGACGCGGGACTGTGCATTGTTTTTATTTTATTTAATTGTAGGTGAGCCTTTGCTGATCGTTTCGAATTGTTCCTTATCGCACGCTTCGCGGCGCTTCAAAGAAGTATCGACAAATTACAATCGAATAAAAATTCTTCTTGGTCGCATCTCAATCCAATTTATTTTGTAAAAAAATATTACAGGCTCTGAGTTTACAATAAAACTGTGATAAAATTGAAAGAGACCAAAAACACTAGCCGGACCTCCAGGTCCAACAGGTCAGGTTTAACAAAGTCGCCAGAGAATAATTCTGTCTGACCTATGTAGCTATTTCTGCTACAGATTTATTACAGTGGAATTCTTGCAAAAGGAAAGCGATTATTACTTATTTTCGTTATAGTACAGACAATAAAGTCCGGTCATCCCGGGGCTCAGGGGCGACATAAAACAAACCCCATTAGAATCCCGTAAAGTTACGACCCTATAAAGAGTTCTCCGTCATTAAAACAAAAAGTTAATAATCATATGATAATTTATACGGAACAGTGTAGCATGCATTTTAATTAGGACAGTAAGTCAAGTCTGAAGTTGGACCGCTCGGAGTTGGCGGGTATCCGGCGCTGGAGTAGAGGTGATAAATAGTGCTCCCGCCACTAAATCACACCTTTATATGAAAGCATCCGAATTAAGGCGCTTCCACAAACGCTATTCTTATCCGGGATTGTAGTGTCACCTTTGTGTTGAATTAGAAAAATATACGAGCGCTCGTAATAAATATTAGGAGCGACGCCCTTACAAAGCTACGCCGTGATGAATTACAGACGTAATATTTATGCGTTCACATAAAAAGTAAGTAAAGAAATTGTAGACGACGTAGATTAAGATTTTAGTCTTGGGGTTTTTAGGCCCAAGTTTTTAATCTTAATACACTTTGTTGAACTATTACTCTTGTTTACGTAAGAAATGATAATGCTTTTCAACTTGAGTATTTCTCTCAGACAAATTTTAAGGGACATTTAGAAGAAGAAAAAAACACACGAAGATTAATGCAATCATTGCATACTTAATACTCAAAGTCTCATTATTCCCTTTATTAATTTGTTCACGTATGATTTATTAATAACTAACTGTACCCCGGCATGCGTTGCTATGCAATTTTCTACCTTTCTACCTACCCTACCTACCCTACCTTTTCTTTGCTATAAACCTCACGGAGCCCGAGACCTTTCTAACAAATGCATAACCGTGGAAATCGGTTCGTGCGTTCTGGAGTTATATATATATAGTAGATTACATTTCTGATTATTGAAATAGTAGCCCATCTGTATCGGGAACAGGTTATGTTGTCTCGTTAGACGATCGTTTGGTGGAGATAGCTGAGGCCAGACTCCTTTCTGAGGTCTGGTTTTCTGCAATATGGCTCTAATTAATTTTTAATCATAGTTTATATATAACCTTTATAAAACAACGTGTTTGGTATTCAACTTGGAACGAACTATATTGTTTCTTTTAAATACATGACATCATAGACAATATCATAGACACTAACTAATACTGGCAAGTAACCATAATCATACTCTACAGCAGGTGGCGCATTCTATTTATTTTTATATAAACTAACAACCTTTACCTAACCTACGACGGATTCAAGTTTAATGTTATGTCACGTTGGTGAATTGTATCATATTCCTCGCTGGTCGTGCACACTAGACGACGTATGTTTGTCGCGGCGTGCGGTGTGCAGTGTGGCGGCACCGCTATTCCAACCACGTGGTTGCAACTGAGTTACGACGCGCCCGTGAGCTCAGATATTGTTTATGCGGTGTGAGCAGACACCTCCGCGGATATTGTGTCGAGGAAAATAGAGAGTTATTTGATAATGGTACGCGAAATACTAAACCTAGCTGTTGAACTATTTATTAGCGCTTCTATAGTATAAACTGTCATTTCATTATATCCAGCCAGGCTAGTAATAATGGTTAATTGATGTGTTATGTTACTTTTCATTGACAACTTAATATAAGTTTAAGCACAATTAGCTAAGCAGAACTAGCCATACGACCTCGCATAGTTACCAGTTCATGAAATATGATTATTAAAATTTTCAGTTACGCTAGTGTAAAACTACGGTTAGATTTCCGGTAAATAAAATAAAAGATTTCCGGTAGACCGAGGAAAATACCCTTTTTAATACTAAATAGACTTGCGTTTGGCTCGTTATCTGAAACCGACTATAACCATAAATTATGACTAATGTAGAACATAGTTGGTAATTAATATTCACTCGTTCATTAACTATTAACTGAACTATATTATAATAACTAACGCATACATGACGCAAGACGTAGACAGGAAACATTTTCATATATGAAGGAAATTGAAACAAACCAATGTTTTGTTAGTAATTAAAGTTTCATGTAATTGGCTCGTTTGCTGCATGTGCATTAACATATTTTGAGGCAACCTTGGCCTTACCCGGTCACAAGCTTCACGCTCAGTGACATGTGTGTTGCGACTTCTACTGTGGAGAGAACAAGTAAAAAAACTTACTCACAGCATGCCACGATTCGCAGCTACACGACTTGCGAGGAGACGGTACTCATGTAAGGGAACAATTGACGCGCGCAGTCGTTGCTTCCCCTGAGGTCGTGAGCGGAGCCTACAGTCAGGCACAGATTGTACGGCCTCTCTCCGCAACACCGCGCCTCAGAACTTGAGAGGCTGCGTCTCGATCGCGCTAACTATCGGGTACACGTAACAGGCATAACTTTAGTCGTAAGATGCTTTATCTTTGTAGGCCATACGGTGGAGCACAGGTAGGGTTACAATCACGTGTACGAGTAGTTACGCGATGCTCTAGATCCGATACGGGTTCAGTAATAACACGTCGCTAACTATCACATGCTGGAGCTTGTGAACTGCGTGACCTGATATACGGGCTTTGTAAACTTACGACATTGATCTTTTAGAATGAATTGTGTCGACCGAAATGAAGCGGTTTGAAATAGGTATGTGCTATGTAGTGTAAGCGTGTGGAAGATGTAGAAGGTCCGTGTTTGTATTTAATTAAAATAAAGCGCAAATAATCGTTTAAGAATTATAATGTTTAAATCATCCAATTTATAACTCACACATCAGAGAGAAAAACCTATTCTTACTTTTAAAAACGACATGAGTATTCGAACGCTATGCTCTATCAGCCAGCATTGCTTAGGTTAAATAAAACCTCTTACATGAGCTACGCCCACCCTTATGAATAAAAGGATTAACGCAGATCTTAAGTGAAACTTAACTTTTATTCATTAAATTCGAATACTCAAGGACCTACCTATCCCTAGGCCAGGATTCCTACCTATGGGGGAATATAAAATAGGCACGCCTCTGGAGAGGTAATTTCAATACAATGACCGGTATAAAATAATGTGTCACTCCATTTAAAGTTATAATAGTTTAACATTAACTTGTGCTAACGTGCACTTAATAAATCTTTAATCAAAGTATTGAAATTTTGTCGCAGCAAAACCCCGAAAGGCAACGATACGTACCCCTAAACAAATATATGATAAGCTCATATATACACCCAGATGGGGTTGAAAAAATAAAATTAAACTGTACATCATAATCTTTAACTCCATCGGACGCGATTGAGTCTCAAGGAAAAAAAAGAGGATAAGGTCCAATTTACCTACATCTCTCTCCATTTCAGGTTATTCATTGCATTCAATAAAAAAAATAAATATTAGCAGTCCATATTGACTGAACTATCGGGCTTCAATCATCAGCTTTAATAAATAAATAAAATAAATAAAATTCATTTATTTCAGGTAGTACACCCATAATGACAATTATACATACACATAATAAAAAATAATAATAAAAAAAAAAAAAAAATACAAATTACAATACAAAAAAAAAAAACAAGAGAAAATAGATACAATTAAGACATTAGTACATTTTTATATTCAACAATTAAGACATTATCATTATTATTCAATTTTAAATACATTAATTAGACAATTATAAATCACAAATATCAAATTTGCAGCAGTCATACACAGCCCTGACAATCACATTTTTAGTGGATCTTATTCGGGACATGAAGGAGGCGGCCCGCTTCCTCATTATTGCATAAAAATCGTCCACCCTGTTCTCAGCGAACATGGCAGACGCACTACACCTCCACGGCAGGTTGAGCATAGCTCTGAAGGCATTGTTGTACTGCACGCGTAGCGCGTGGTACGTCCGCTGTGTGTAGTTCTTCCATAGGTAGCAGGTGTAGAACGCCTGACAGTAAGCCACGAACAGGGTGATCTTTACGGCGTTACTGCACCGAGCGAAACGACGTGCTAACATATTGCCTTTTGCGGCTATGGACCTCTTTTGTCTTTCCATATCGTCATCATCTTTAAGATTGTCTTTTATTACATGACCTAGATATTTAAATTTTGAAACGATGTTTAGCCGAGTGCCACCAAGCGTTATTACTGGCTTAAAGCTACATGTTCTATCATGTCTGAATATCATGACTTCTGACTTTTTAACATTGTAGTTTAGTCCATGTCTCAAAGCATATTTTTCACAAATGGACAACAGTGTTCGGAGGCCTTCGACAGACGGGCTCAGCAGGACCATGTCGTCGGCGTAGCTCAAGTTATTAACTGGTTCATTGCCCATGTGACAGCCGACGCCTGCCCTGCTGAGCTCATCTATCAGTCCGTTTACATACAGGTTAAACATGGTCGGGGATGTTAATCCGCCCTGTCTCACGCCACATTTAAGCGTGTACTCCTTAGAAAAGCCACCATTACCCCATTTTACCACATTAGTCTGAGATCCGTACCAGTATTTCAACGTACCGAGTATATCACACGGTATGCCTGCCTCCTCCATCTTTGCCCACAACAAATCATAACTAATTGTGTCAAATGCCCGACTGAGATCGAGAAAGCAGGCATATACGGTAGTCTTTCTCGCGTTATAGTATTTAACTGTATTTTTTAAGGCAAAAATAGCCATATCCGTTGACAGACCGGCGCGGAACCCAAACTGTGCATTGTTCAAGTGTATGTATTTAAGTAGCTCAGGGTGTAACAACCGCTCAAAAATTTTGGAGAAAACTGTAGCAAGAGATATAGGCCGATAATTTTTTAAGTCGGATGCATTGTCAGAACCGTTTTTAAACAGAGGGATAACTACTGTTCTCATAAAGTATTTCGGTAAATAACAGTGTGATAAACACATGTTATAGAACACAGCTAGTATTTCATACAACAGTTTCCCACCGTAAAGCACGTGCTCCACGCTTAGACCGTCGTGCCCCGGTGACTTTCCTCTTTTCATATCTTTTACGCACTCGAATACAACATTAGAAGTTACATTGAAACTGTTTTTTGAAATTGTTTTCGATAAGGAGTCACAGGCACAGCGATCCGCGCGCGATGAGTCACACGGCGGCAGCGGGCCGCCTCCCGCACTACTAACTTGGAATTGTTGTGCGAACATCTCGGCAATTTCACTAGTGTCCTGACTATTGTTTACAGTAACAGGTATGGTAGGTTTGAACGATAGCTTATTGGTGGACTTCCAAAAATTTCCAAAATCTTTTTTTGATCTGTAATTTGCAATTATGTCCATTTGAATCTGAGTTTCATTATTTTGACACCATTTAATTTTATTTTTAAACTTTTTTCTAGTTTCACACATGTTATCATATATTGCCCCTTGTTTTGGCCTATCGTGTAGCAACCATAGTTGAAACGCAGATCGTGCCTGCATATGTATGTGCTTGATATGATAGTTCCACCCTATAACGCGTTTTTTGTTTATAGCATTGTTAGCTTTCGAGTGTGAACAACTGGCTGCTTTACTCAGACAGTCCGTAATTTCTGAGTATAGCTGATCAATTAAACTAAGATGTTCTTGGTTATTACACGACAAGCTGTTACAATTAATGTTGTAGTAGTCAGAGTTTATCTTTGATAAGAAGTCATTGCAGAATGCTGTGTATGATGCGATTTGTTCATTATTTCTTTGACCCCATAAAATTTTATTGCTAATATAGCTTTTGTCGTTCAGTACAGTTTTTGGTACAATCACCGAAATGTCACATTCTATCACCAATGGATAATGGTCCGACCATGAAACATCAGTGATTACATACACGTTATTTACAATACTATTAGCTGCTGCCGACACTAAGCAGTGGTCAAGCCAGCTACATGTACCATGAGCCTCACTCAGAAAAGTAAATGTATTGGAAGACTCACCAAGAATTTTCAGATCAACACAAAGCCAGTCCTGATCCTTACAATAGCAAGATAGTTCCCTACCGAACATACTGCCCACATCGGCATTAAAATCACCCAATACCATCGCGTACTCTGTCCCACTGTCCTCTATTATTGAGTTCAATACACCAAGACACTCCGTAAATTCGGGTAGGTTGTCCGCGCACTCAGTAGGCATATACACTGACATCACAAGTAAACAACGGTCCAGAAGGCTCACTTTAATCGCGACGACGCGTTTCGAGTACGACACTATTGGCTCGACACTAGTGAACAGCGACCTTCTCCACAGTAATGCTACACCCCCATATGGTCTTCCTTTTAACGTGCCAGACGAAGTATCAATCGGTGACACAGCTTGATATTCAAAATCTTGATGTATTTTACCCAAGAATCACAGATCATCGGGCAGCAGCCATAATTCTTGCAAGGCGATTATATCGTAATCTTTACATAACAAAGTAACATACGGCATGGACCTTTTTATAGACTTGCAGTTGAAACTGACCATTTTTATTGATTTGTTCATGATGCGTACTTGCTTTACTACGTAGCTCCGTTATATAGGTATTCTAGTTAATTAGTTATGTATGTAAGTAGTTTATAGATTACTAGCAATAAATTAAATAAGTTTCTGGTTTGTGTGTACTATACGTCGATTGTGGCTGTTGACTGTTCATTTTTACTTTGCTTATATATTCTGAATACTATTGATTCTGGCCAGAATTCTTCCTTTAGTATACTGTCGAGGTCTTTTTTGGCTACAACCACTTTGAAAGACTTGAAGTCCGTATTCTTCCTTTGGTTTAAAGTTTCAATTCCATAAGTCCTGTGTCCGTTTTCGGTAAGGTATTTTTCTATGTCCGTTTCTGTGCAATCGTTAGAAAACCTAGATACATATATAGGAATCTTTTGTTCCGCCACTCTTAGCGTCGATGTAGTATTGGTACCACGCTTGTTTTTGGACTGGTAATTTGGTTTTTGCCTAGGTTCGGAATAGTTTTCAATGCGCTGTCGCTTCCTACCCCTTGACACTATTGTGAAACCATCGTTATTGACATTCTCGCTGCTGTGGGTGGGCGTGTTTTGCACCTGCTTGTTTATCACTGCTTGCTTGAAGTTTAAAACCGTGGTTTGCTTTAATGGCGTAGTTGTACGCTCACCTTCCATTAAATCAGCATTTTGAACTTGTACCGGACGATCCAATAAGCTCGATACTGAGGGTAGATTGCCGTTGCTACGCTGAACAGCGACGCTAGTTGATGAATTTTGTTTCTTCATTTCGGTTATATCATTTTCAAGTTTGTTGATAACGTGTTTCGTTTCATTTTTAAACATCTGCATTTCGTTTCTCATAGTTGCAAGCGTCTTAAGTAAGCTACTTATATCGAGATGATCAAACGTGACCGGCGGTAGACGGTTTAAATCTCTTGATACGAACTTCGGCAAATTTTCCGTTTCTTTTATAATTTTTAAAATATCCGATATATTACTAGAAGATTTCTTGTCTCCTTTTCTAATAACTTTTCTATTACCGGTTATTTCACATAGATACGTTTTAGCATTTTCTATTTCTTCTTCATTGTACCACGAGCTACAGATCTGCACTAGGCTTAGTTCATCCATTACATGGCACTTGTTTTGAATGAAGCACAATAGTTCGTTGATCGTTATATTGCACTCACACGACATTTTCGTTTCTTATTTCTTTTTTTTTTACATATTTATGACTACTACAAGAACTTATCTACGGTCACACAGTATGCAAGCAGGTAACAACGTTTGCCAAACTTCTTGGCATTATATGATTAGGTATAAATGAGACAAAAGATGTAGTATAGTCTGGTTATAATTATCCAAAGGTGCATCTTATATATTAACGACTTCGTGTCGTACGTGTCGCCAGTAGAAACATTTAATAGATATTGAACGTGCGATAAAGAACATAAGATTGCGATGTAGATTGTAGATACAGCACGTACGCACGTACGCATTGTACTGTAACAGTACACCCCCCTTTAAAAGAAAAAAAAAAAAAAAATATTATGGTAATAGTGTTTACAATATAAGTTTGATCTAGACCTTACTAGTTATTTGCTGATGTATATAAATAATAATGCTATTGTACGCGGTGGAATTTGATGACGCCTGTTGTGGTGTGATCAGCGATTTTTATAGACGTACTACTGGCTTTACTTTACGTCCCGACCGTGTAGTGTACGTGTGTGAATGTCTGTCGTAATTCTTTGAATCTGGCACGTAGTTTGATTCGTCATTGATCATGAATGCTGGTTTCAATCTATCAATTGATATCACTGTCTCTTTATCCCTAATTCTAATGCAAAATGTTTTATCTGTTTTACTAATTACTGGGTAGGGTCCCTCATACGGCGGTGTCAGGGCTTTCTTCATTCTATCACACCGAACAAATACGTGTGAGCATTCTTTGAGTTCGGGATGCACAAATATAGCTTGGTTATGGTTTTTTCTTTTCGGAATTGATGTCATTTGTGTGATGTCCTTTTGAATTTGTTTTACAAATTCTTCGTACGTTGATAACTGTGCTGCTGATGACTCAAAAAATCCTCCAGGGAGTCGTATTGGCGTTCCATATGTCATCTCTGCTGAACTATAACCTGTGTCTTCTCGCAAGCTACTCCGCAACCCGAGTAAAACTGTTGGGATTTCTTTTAACCAATTTTCGTTGGATTCTCTTGTCATTAACGCTACCTTTAAAGTTCTATGAAATCTCTCTATCATTCCATTGGATTGCGGATGATAAGGTGTTGTCCTAATTTTATGTATTCCCAAAAATTGTGAGAGTGACTCAAATATTCTTGATTCAAACTGTCGGCCTTGATCCGTAGTAATGCGCAATGGACATCCAAAACGAGTAATCCATCCTTCGAAAAGTGTCTTGGCTACTGTTTCTGCAGTTATATCTTCTACCGGAAATATTTCGGGCCATGACGTACAACGATCTATGATTGTGATTAAATATCTCTTCCCTTGTGAAATCGGAAGTGGTCCGACGATGTCAATATGTAAATGTTCAAAACGTTGCGCTGTCATAAATGTACCAGGAGGTGATATCGTATGTCGTTGTATTTTTGATTTTTGGCAGGCTATACATGATCTACACCAATTATTGATATCTTTGTTCATATACGGCCATAAATACCTTTGGGTTATCATTTTTCTCGTAGTTCTTTTTCCTGGATGGCTCATACCATGAATGGTATCGAAAATTTGTTTGCGAAAATGCTTTGGTAAGTAGGGGCGACTTTTTCCAGTAGACGTGTCGCAGGTGATGTTTATTGTGGAACCCGGAAGCGTAATGTTTTTGAATTTTAATCTTTTATTGTCATGTAATTTACTTAGTTCATTATCTGTTGATTGACATTTTTCCAATTCAGCGTAATCGATAGGTGATGGCACGTATATTTCCTCTATTCGAGATAAGGCATCGGCGGTAATATTGTCACGTCCGTTTATGTGTTGAATGTTGGTACTGTATTGTGAAATGAAATCTAACTGCCGGACCCGTCGCGGTGTATCGTTTGATGATGGTTTTTGGGAGAATGCGTATGTCAAAGGTCGGTGATCCGTAAATATTGTAAATTCTCTTCCCTCGATTAATCTGTGAAAATGTTTGACGGCCATGTATATTCCTAACAGCTCTCTGTCAAACGTAGAATATTTTTGTTGAGTTTCGCTCAATTTTTGTGAAAAAAATCCTAATGGTTCCCAATTGCGTCCGGATTTTTGTTGTAAAACTCCACCAACGCAAGTAGCACTAGCGTCGGTCATGAGCGCTAGTGATGCGTTGCGGGAAGGATGCGCTGTTAATACTGCGTTTTTCATGCTTTCCTTGCATTTTTCGTAAGCTTTGTCTGCTTCCGTTGTCCAAGGAACAGGTGAATTATCGTTCTTTTTTGAACCATGTAGATATTCGTTTAAAATTCTTTGATTTTCCGCTGCGCGTGGAATATTACTTCTGTAGAAATTGACCATGCCCAAAAATCTTCTTAATTCTTGAAATGATTGTGCGTGTTGGGTCGATAGCCATATTGACCTTGCTGAATTGCGTCAATATCTATCTGTAATTTTGCTAGCTGGGTTAAAATGCATGCTGTATTGTTGTCGTTTGAAGTGTCGTTGCTAACAGCTGATATTTTAGTTACTTTTGAATTCATTATTATTTTGTCTGCAATTTGGCTCAGTTTGTCAATTTCCATGTCTTCCGTAACTGCTAGAACCGTAGTAACTGATGTTGGTAAAAGCCTGAACCATAGTAGTTTAATTGTTTCGTCACTGATTTTTCCTCTCCCGAGGACTCGCATTTGACGTAATAACTGCGAAGGTTTTTGATCACCGAGTTCTGTCTCTGATATTAATTTTTGAAACTGTCGCTGTTCTGTTTCTTCGTAACAATCAATTAAACGTTCCTTGATGTTTTTGTATTTATCTGTAGTCGGTGGTGAAGTGATTAGGTCACTAACCTGTAGTATTTCTTCCTTGGATAACTTTGCTATTACTGTACAGTATTTGTATTCGTCTCCTTGCTTCTGTGGTGCTAATATGGCTTCTAGTTGCGTGAACCATAACCTTGGTTGGTCTTTCCAAAATTCCGGAATGCGGGATAAAACCGAGGTGCCAGCAGCTACTTCAAGTGTTCCTTGCTGATTTATGTTCGCCTTGCACGGTGGTTGTGCCATGTTTCTTGCTGCGTATTCGTTCGTCGGGGTCACCAATTTGCCAAACTTCTTGGCATTATATGATTAGGTATAAATGAGACAAAAGATGTAGTATAGTCTGGTTATAATTATCCAAAGGTGCATCTTATATATTAACGACTTCGTGTCGTACGTGTCGCCAGTAGAAACATTTAATAGATATTGAACGTGCGATAAAGAACATAAGATTGCGATGTAGATTGTAGATACAGCACGTACGCACGTACGCATTGTACTGTAACACAACGTAAGGAACGATACCGGTAATTAGCGCGCGTGTGTCACGGGTCGTTGACCGAACGAGACTGACAGCTTTACCAATTGTGTCAACTCAACACACTTTACCAAGGCTATGCCTCTTAATTGTAAAGTTGGTTTCACTGAAGATTGAGTGTTGTTCCTCCCTTCCAGAAAGGACGACAGTTTATAAAAACTTGAATCATACTTTATTATGCAATCATGATATCTGAAATGAATTGAGGCTACTTAATGCCTACTCTAGATGTTTGAGACTCGAAGCCGTATGGGACGCCCATCATGCATCTCCGGTCGCATCCGACAGCGTTTACAGTACATGAAAAATAAACGTTATATTTTAATATTTACACCTTAATTAGCCAAACTAAAGTAATGTTTCTATATGATATAATTATTTCTACATATCGGATATATATAGATGTGTGTATCTGTTCATCAATAAAGAAATAAATAAATGTTTAATGAATGAATAATCAAATAAATAAAATTAACAATAAAAATGTAAACAAAGTAATGACAAGATCAAAAATGACAATGACAATTACAAAATTTTTAGACGAAAATATTTCCAAAGACTTTTTTTGGAAATGCTAAAATGATATGAAGCCTCCTTGAAACTTTTCCAATTGGTCAAAAAAATCTTCTTAGAAAAATAATGAAATTTTTTATTAAAAGTTATTTGAATTAGTCTCAAAGGGATATGAGAAATGTTAGTATAGCATCTCGGTTTAGTTTGTTTAATTGGCGTCTTTATAAAATTGAGTGTAGGACGCTTGTTTCTTGGAATATGATGAAACTTATGATATTTTCTTTTCCTAAGCCTAGTTGTAATGAAAATTTTATCTTTCATGTTTGTGGTTGTTGTTGTAGTCTTTACATAAAGTTTAACATTTTTAACCATTAAATTGAGTGAATCATTGACTGAAATGTTGGCTCTAAGAAACTCTTTGACACTATCCTCTTTGCTTAAATCAGCTGATGCAACATTGTCATTTGGCACTAAATACTCCATTGTGTTGGAATCATTTGTAAGAAACACAGGGTCATCATCTTGAGTGTCAAGTGTGTTTGTTGAATACACATCAAGATGATCCGTAGAGTCATTTAAAGTAAAAATAGGATTGGTCTGACCCGATTTGAGTTCCTCTGCAAATACGTCCGTCAGCGCCTCCTCATCACCGCTGGTGTTGCTCTCTGGGCAGCTAGGCTCAACATCATTGTTGACGTCGACATCATCATGAATAGCGCTGCAGTCTAGGCAGCTGGGCTCATCAACATCATTATGATTAAGGCAGCTTACCTCATCACAAATTTGGTCGTCTAGGCTTGAGCTAGAATTTATAAAAGTGTTATCTTCGGCAATAATGGTCTTTTCTTGCTCACATTCCGTTTGTGGTTCATGTGAAACTTCTTGTATATTTACAAGACTTAAAATCTTTCTTTTAGGGTGGCATTTACACCCAAACTCTACTCTCAGCTCGTTACATATTGACGAAAAAGTCATACCTTCGCGGTATGTGTAATTAAAAAAGTAACGGGCTGCACCCTGTAAAAATCCTCCTAATATAAGCGCATAATCGCTTTCTCGCCATTCATTTTCGGCGGCAATCAGTCTGAAACTGATAATAAACTTCTCTAGACACTCTCTATTGGATGTGCCTGAGAAAAAGCACATATCTAGAGCCATTTTGCTCTGCATATAAAAAACAATCAATAAAAACCACTTATCTTCTTTATATCAGGCGACAATAAGTACTGCGCCTGTATTTTCATACTTGCCAAACGCTTCTTGGCTCCAATTATATTTAAAACTCTGCTTGGCGTGCGAGAGATACAATTTATTTCATTATTTGGGGGCTAAAATAAAAAATCTTCGCACAATATTTTTAGCTTTGTGCACGCGTAAAATATTTTATTTTTAAAATCTTTGGCGGTTTGCGCCTCCACCAAATGTAAGCGTGTGGAAGATGTAGAAGGTCCGTGTTTGTATTTAATTAAAATAAAGCGCAAATAATCGTTTAAGAATTATAATGTTTAAATCATCCAATTTATAACTCACACATCAGAGAGAAAAACCTATTCTTACTTTTAAAAACGACATGAGTATTCGAACGCTATGCTCTATCAGCCAGCATTGCTTAGGTTAAATAAAACCTCTTACAGTAGTCTAAAATAAGAGATTTCATTAAGATGTCCTAAAATAGGATTCTCGAACACTGTGTCACATCACCCTCTTTTTCACCGTTTTGGGAGGAGTCACCTTCTCAATATCGTCGGCTCATCAATCTGGTGGGCTCTCAATACTAAATGTGATCTTCACTCTTGGACTCACTTGCTGGTCCTACGACAAACATGGCTAGTTCATATCCTCTCCAGCCCGCTAGCAATGTTAGTAATTCGATATCTCTCATAGACATCTTTGTTTTTCAAATAAAACAAGCCTCCTTGCTTCACAAAACATACTTGAAAATCAGTGCGAACACTTGAGTAAATAACAAATAGCTCCACACATTTAATCTGTAGCCTACAATGCCACTAAACACTACCATCCAGCACTGCAATGTACACTCGGTAGCGTTTACATAAGCACAGCCGAGCGACCGCAGCGCCACCGCGCCCTGTGGCGCCCGCTGGCACTAACCCTGCGTCGCACTGCCAGGGATGCCACAAGGAATTACTGAACTGTGGACTAATGTTCTGTAGTCGTTAATGTAATCTTTAAACCTTTACCTACATGTGTAACCTGAGTTTACCTGTACTTGAGTAGTTAATATTCGAGTTTCTAGAAGTTATATCAGTTATTAGAGGTTATATCGTCATAATTTTCTTAATATTAGAATCTTTCTTTTTAAATACAATATTTTCGTGTCACAGTTTTAGTTGCCATATTCCTCCGAAACGACTTGACCGATTTTTATGAAATTTTAAATATGTTATCAGAAGATCTGAGAATCGTTCGTAATCAATTTTTCATATGACCTACCCCCTACCTTATAGTGGTCATTCCCACTACCATCTATGTTTGAACATCTGTAGTACCAACAGGCAACCGGCAGCGCGCTGCGTTGTTCAGCTGTTAACCCAAGAGACAACATTGAAATGGTTTATTCGTTAGTAATTATCCTTCAATACAAACATATACTGAAACACAGCAGGGCAGCAAAATAGGTACGGTGTGAGTACTTCCTCTTTCACAACAACTTTTACTACTATATCACTACCGTGAACCTCTGTTCCTCTTGTTATTTGTTGGCGCGCAGGTAATGTAGGCGACTGACACACAATAGCCCAGGCTTCGTGTCTTCTTAGCGAAATAAACTAAATTAAATGGATTTGAACAACTTAAACTTAATTGAAAACCCGCAAATGTAAATACAACGGTTGTCTTTCCAAAACTCAAACATTTGCGCCGCAATGGATTTCAGTACATTGTGTCAAAAACTCGTAATACAAAATGAGTCATTACTTCTCCTTTGACGTTAGCCGGGTAGCGTTAAGCCGAAAAATTAAATTCAAAATCACCGCCCAAACGTTGAAAAGGCTCTAAAGTTTATTTAACAGGGGGCTTAAGAAAACGCCCAGACTCACTGACTTGTTTATCCGAGATGAAAGATATGATGGCGCAAGTCGTAAGCGACGGGATTTCAGATAAGTGTCGCACTAAATTTGTGTTTGGCGAAGCCTAAGAAGCTGTTCCAAAAAAAAAAATGCTGGAATGGAATTTATTGGGAGGTTCGTTCAGCAAGCATTAATTTCTCTAAAAAAAAACCGATTAAGTGCCAGTCGGACTCTTGCCCCGTGGGTTCTGTACAAACTTGCTGCATAAACGGCCATATCTTTTGACTGTGTAGACTTGATTTTACAGCTTCAAGTTACCACAGACTTGTTTTAATTTTAACTTGATAGCTCCACGCGTTCCCGAGGTGAAGCGTCTTGACGGTCAGGTAGACAGATAGACAGACAACAAAGTGATTATATAAGGGTTCCTTATTTCTCTTTTAAGTTACACAACCCTGAAAAGAATTGGTATCGTAATTTTTTCAGTTATATTTAGCACCGTCATTAATAGTCTAGTCAACATGTTCAAAAACGTGTTAAATAGAAATAAAGCTCCTAAAAATATGTGCGATGGCTCATTCGATTCGGAATGACGTCTAGAAAAATGTTTTTTAAGGGTATATTAGCACATAAAAAATTGCGATTGTTATTAACAAAATAAGATAAAAAAAAAAGGTATTTCGTTTTTCCTTAATAACTTTTAGAATAATAATATTTAAGGAATTTTGAAAAAAGATCCTAAAAGAGGAGAAAATTTCCAATAAAAAAGTCCTAACTCCCGGAACTCTATCTATATTATTTATAATTTTTTTTTAACGCTGAAAATAGGGCTCCGCGAGGGTGTTACGGCATAGGCGCGCCGCCTAAAAAGCCGGTATATCACCTAAAATATTTTTTTTTTAATATTAAATGACAAATTAAAAATTTGAAAAAATTATGGTGTAATGTAGACACTTGAACGAAAAAAACCTGGGCAAAAAAAAATTTTTTTGTCGATTTTTCAAAAAGTTACATCATTGTTAATTAACCAATTTTTTTCCAATCTCTGTTTTTATAAATTACGGCATAACAATTAAAATAATTGATCTATAAATTTTTCGCTTCGTGGAGCTCTTTTTATTTAGGTACTTAATAAAGTTATGCAAAAAAAATTAATTAAAGTTAATTATTTTGTTAATTATAATTTTTTTAAATTAACTAAAAATGAAATTTCTAAAAAATGTTATTAAAAAAATTTTTTTTTGGTAATGTATTATTATTGCTGTTTTCGCATCTAATATAGCTATTAATTAACAATGGAAAAAAAATTTTTACGTCATTTGTTAAGAAATTGTTTATAAACAAATAGACTATTTTGGGATTTTTAAAAAATTTTTTTTTACTATCTTATAGCATAGGTGGAATAATGATTTTTTTAAAAAAAAATTTTTCTTAAATAAATTTTTTTATTGTTTATAATCGTTTTTTTCATATTTCAATTGTTTAAATAATTAGTTAAGAAATTATTTTATTCTTAAAAATAATCATTGACCCTTTTCAATGGAATGACAGAGAAAATTTTTTTTTTTATAATTAATTTAATTGTTTATTAACTTAACAATTTGTTATAAACAAATTATATTAACCGTTATATTTTTTTTCGAAAACTTCAAAAAATTACAAAAACAACCATATATAACAAAGTTTAGAAAAAAAAAATTTTGTATTTTTTACAACACTTTTAAATATTACATAATAATGAAATTACAGCCGTTACATTATTTGTCAAGTTAATCATTGCTATAACTTTTAAACTATTAGAGATACGGTAAAGAACATTCAGATCATTTTTGTTAAGGATTTATTTATCTTTAAATAGAATTCAAAATCGATTCTGTAACTATTATTTATCATTTGTTATAAGCATTTATTTATAAAAATTGTAGATTTTTTTTTCATTTTTTAAAATTCCATAGATTATAAATTGTTAAATAATATAGATACAGCTACGGACTCAAGATCTTTTTTATTCTATGATAAAATATCTTTCTAATTACGCATTAACTATAGTAATATCCATCTTTGTTTAAATAATATGCTAATTCCAATTTATACTTACCCAATTTATATTCTGCTACAGATCATTTTTCATTTATTTATCACTTGAATAATTAATATTCAGCTTAGGTTTAATTATTTATTTACTAAAAATAAGCCTTAATAACGTTCTACTGGAGCTTTATAAATTATTTATTTTCAAAAAAATGACATCTTTTATTTAATAATTGAATTTATTCTCTAATTTTTTTTCTCAGGTATATTTTCGAAAATATTTTATTTTTATTGTTAAAAACTTAAAGTCTGTAATGTAAGAAGGAAAGGAAATTATTAAATACACATTATTTTGTTTAAAAAACATTTTAAAATATATTTTCATAAATAATACAGAAGTTGTTAGATCATACGAGTTCTCCTTTTTTTAAATCACCTCATAATCTTGTGAGTCTCTGGACTCCTCGAGAGGATCATCTAAATCGGAATCGTCAGATCCATATATGTCTTGAATGATCTGACGATACTTCGTACTTTTTTGGCTTCGAGCGTCGTCAATCATGTTACATCCGAAGTTATCATCGTCTTCTTCTTCGTCATTTTCTTCGCTGTTCTCTATGTTTTCGACCAGGTCGGACGCATTACTACAAGTTTCTCCTTTACACCCTTTACAAGATCTTGTGCATTTTATCCCGTTTTTACTACAACTACAATTTTTTGAGCAATTCGAAGTTGTGCAACTGCAATTGATTAATTTCAGCACTTTTTCGGGTGCCAAGGGTGTGGTTGTTCGGATAGGTAGAAACATCGTTTCATAAATGCTTATAACAAATGATAAATAATAGTTACAGAATCGATTTTGAATTCTATTTAAAGATAAATAAATCCTTAACAAAAATGATCTGAATGTTCTTTACCGTATCTCTAATAGTTTAAAAGTTATAGCAATGATTAACTTGACAAATAATGTAACGGCTGTAGTTTCATTATTATGTAATATTTAAAAGTGTTGTAAAAAAACAAAATTTTTTTTTTCTAAACTTTGTTATATATGGTTGTTTTTGTAATTTTTTGAAGTTTTCGAAAAAAAATATAACGGTTAATATAATTTGTTTATAACAAATTGTTAAGTTAATAAACAATTAAATTAATTATAAAAAAAAAATTTTTCTCTGTCATTCCATTGAAAAGGGTCAATGATTATTTTTAAGAATAAAATAATTTCTTAACTAATTATTTAAACAATTGAAATATGAAAAAAACGATTATAAACAATAAAAAAATTTATTTAAGAAAAATTTTTTTTTAAAAAAATCATTATTCCACCTATGCTATAAGATAGTAAAAAAAATTTTTTTAAAAATCCCAAAATAGTCTATTTGTTTATAAACAATTTCTTAACAAATGACGTAAAAATTTTTTTTCCATTGTTAATTAATAGCTATATTAGATGCGAAAACAGCAATAATAATACATTACCAAAACAAAATTTTTTTAATAACATTTTTTAGAAATTTCATTTTTAGTTAATTTAAAAAAATTATAATTAACAAAATAATTAACTTTAATTAATTTTTTTTGCATAACTTTATTAAGTACCTAAATAAAAAGAGCTCCACGAAGCGAAAAATTTATAGATCAATTATTTTAATTGTTATGCCGTAATTTATAAAAACAGAGATTGGAAAAAAATTGGTTAATTAACAATGATGTAACTTTTTGAAAAATCGACAAAAAAATTTTTTTTTGCCCAGGTTTTTTTCGTTCAAGTGTCTACATTACACCATAATTTTTTCAAATTTTTAATTTGTCATTTAATATTAAAAAAAAATTATTTTAGGTGATATACCGGCTTTTTAGGCGGCGCGCCTATGCCGTAACACCCTCGCGGAGCCCTATTTTCAGCGTTAAAAAAAAATTATAAATAATATAGATAGAGTTCCGGGAGTTAGGACTTTTTTATTGGAAATTTTCTCCTCTTTTAGGATCTTTTTTCAAAATTCCTTAAATATTATTATTCTAAATGAATTTATTCTCTAATTTTTTTTCTCAGGTATATTTTCGAAAATATTTTATTTTTATTGTTAAAAACTTAAAGTCTGTAATGTAAGAAGGAAAGGAAATTATTAAATACACATTATTTTGTTTAAAAAACATTTTAAAATATATTTTCATAAATAATACAGAAGTTGTTAGATCATACGAGTTCTCCTTTTTTTAAATCACCTCATAATCTTGTGAGTCTCTGGACTCCTCGAGAGGATCATCTAAATCGGAATCGTCAGATCCATATATGTCTTGAATGATCTGACGATACTTCGTACTTTTTTGGCTTCGAGCGTCGTCAATCATGTTACATCCGAAGTTATCATCGTCTTCTTCTTCGTCATTTTCTTCGCTGTTCTCTATGTTTTCGACCAGGTCGGACGCATTACTACAAGTTTCTCCTTTACACCCTTTACAAGATCTTGTGCATTTTATCCCGTTTTTACTACAACTACAATTTTTTGAGCAATTCGAAGTTGTGCAACTGCAATTGATTAATTTCAGCACTTTTTCGGGTGCCAAGGGTGTGGTTGTTCGGATAGGTAGAAACATCGTTTCATAAATGCTTATAACAAATGATAAATAATAGTTACAGAATCGATTTTGAATTCTATTTAAAGATAAATAAATCCTTAACAAAAATGATCTGAATGTTCTTTACCGTATCTCTAATAGTTTAAAAGTTATAGCAATGATTAACTTGACAAATAATGTAACGGCTGTAATTTCATTATTATGTAATATTTAAAAGTGTTGTAAAAAAACAAAATTTTTTTTTTCTAAACTTTGTTATATATGGTTGTTTTTGTAATTTTTTGAAGTTTTCGAAAAAAAATATAACGGTTAATATAATTTGTTTATAACAAATTGTTAAGTTAATAAACAATTAAATTAATTATAAAAAAAAAATTTTTCTCTGTCATTCCATTGAAAAGGGTCAATGATTATTTTTAAGAATAAAATAATTTCTTAACTAATTATTTAAACAATTGAAATATGAAAAAAACGATTATAAACAATAAAAAAATTTATTTAAGAAAAATTTTTTTTTTAAAAAATCATTATTCCACCTATGCTATAAGATAGTAAAAAAAATTTTTTTAAAAATCCCAAAATAGTCTATTTGTTTATAAACAATTTCTTAACAAATGACGTAAAAATTTTTTTTCCATTGTTAATTAATAGCTATATTAGATGCAAAAACAGCAATAATAATACATTACCAAAAAAAAATTTTTTTAATAACATTTTTTAGAAATTTCATTTTTAGTTAATTTAAAAAAATTATAATTAACAAAATAATTAACTTTAATTAATTTTTTTTGCATAACTTTATTAAGTACCTAAATAAAAAGAGCTCCACGAAGCGAAAAATTTATAGATCAATTATTTTAATTGTTATGCCGTAATTTATAAAAACAGAGATTGGAAAAAAATTGGTTAATTAACAATGATGTAACTTTTTGAAAAATCGACAAAAAAATTTTTTTTTGCCCAGGTTTTTTTCGTTCAAGTGTCTACATTACACCATAATTTTTTCAAATTTTTAATTTGTCATTTAATATTAAAAAAAAATTATTTTAGGTGATATACCGGCTTTTTAGGCGGCGCGCCTATGCCGTAACACCCTCGCGGAGCCCTATTTTCAGCGTTAAAAAAAAATTATAAATAATATAGATAGAGTTCCGGGAGTTAGGACTTTTTTATTGGAAATTTTCTCCTCTTTTAGGATCTTTTTTCAAAATTCCTTAAATATTATTATTCTAAAAGTTATTAAGGAAAAACGAAATACCTTTTTTTTTTATCTTATTTTGTTAATAACAATCGCAATTTTTTATGTGCTAATATACCCTTAAAAAACATTTTTCTAGACGTCATTCCGAATCGAATGAGCCATCGCACATATTTTTAGGAGCTTTATTTCTATTTAACACGTTTTTGAACATGTTGACTAGACTATAATAAATAGAATGACGAGTACATAATCTCTTTAAGAAACAATTGCTGGTGGCGTGCTTACCATTTTATTAGCAAGAAAAACATTTAACGAGTGTCGGTCGTTCACGGGGCAAGACAGTTGTCATGTTTTATTAGCTACAACTGAACAGCTCTCCGCTAGGCTCGCCCCGCGGTGCGTCTCACACTTCCACCGCGGCCGCACAAAGCACCGTTGTATTAAGTCGTAAATTAATTTCACCTCCAGGAGAAGGCAGCTCGCAGTAATGAGGTGCACCTACACCTATACTACTATTTACACACATTTCTTTACAAAACTCGGCCTCATAAAAACGTAAAGGAAAATGGCTTCAGCGCAATTTAGCTGAAGCTCTTTAATCCTATTTTACAACGGGCCTTACTTCATTTACAAACGAAACAGATAAGCCCCAGTTCACATTCCAAATATTCGTTTTGTTGATCTTTTTTTAGATAAGGCATTGCCCTGATATCTGTGCAGTTCACTTGAATCTCCTCTCCCGCTATAAAATGCGGTGAATTATCTGCTTCAGAAAATTTTCTGCGATCCAAATCACGTTTTATTTTCTAATTCTGTTTTCGTTTAGATTGCCGTGCGATATTTTTTCTCCTAACTTCATCAAACAAATTCCATTTTGTGCAAAATGAAGCTAAAAGCGCTCGTAACAGCATCGATGAAAATTCAATTTAGAAAAATCACGAACTTTACGACTAGTGAATGAGCTTCGAGATAAAATTATTATGTAATTCAACTGAATAGACACATAAAATCATCGTTATAATAAAAAGGCATTCATTTCGTTTTAAACCCTAAAACGACAATAACTTGTTCCATAATTTTATGATTTGAAAAGGAATACCATTTAACGAATATCATTGAACGATACGTGCAGGAATGTAATTGTCCGTACAGCATACTACAATTGATACAACCTAATGACCTGCGAAATTAAATCAAACGAACGGGTTAAAAGGACTGAAATCGCATTAAAATCCAAAACGACACCAACAAAAAAGGTTTTAACTCCAATTATTACCCATTCCGTATCTGTCTTACACGGGACCGTGAGCAAAAAAGGGACGAGGGGACAAAAAGAGCCAGCGATAATGGTCCCACGCACTACCGACAGCCTCGGGCCATTTTAGGGTTTAGTACAATGGGAACGCTTGAACGGTAATCGACGTTTTATAAGAAGCACTACAGAGCGGTTACGTCACCGCGACCTTTTCACTGTACTACTTGATAGCCTTTGTGTTGCGCTCATTAGAGCCACTTTGGATTCTCTTTCAGTGGCTGAGCTTCTATCCGATAATGCAGTTACGACAGATATAGGCCTCTTAAGTGGCTTGGACAAATTTCTCACTTATAAACCTTTTCTTAAACTTTTCTACAGTCACAGAGTTCTGCAAGTAATACAGTTTTATTTAAAACGGGGTTTGAACGCGGTCCAAGAAGTCAATCGTAAAGCGTTTTCTTGCTGATTCTTACAAATGCGTCGCACGGTTTAACGCAAGAATTTTACAACTCGTCGGAGCTGTTTTGCCAGTTTGGCTTCAAAGTATGAAAAAACGGTGAGAAAATTGCTACACTCATCATCATTACTCACGACAGCGACAAAAGGAAGACTTCAAGACTTGGAAGCGAAAATTTGATATCCGATCAAACATACATTTATCTTCGCCATTTGCGGGCAGACAGAGAAATTTGATAAGCGCCACTCGCAAAAAGCCCGATTTACTTAATGCAAAATAAAATTTAGACATCCTCACGGTAACGGTGAGGTTGTTCTAGAAAATTCCCTTTAGGAGAGGAATGTTCGAGCGGAGGAGAGGGGAGCACTCAACGGAGCGCTAATGGCATCGTTTTAAAAGGAAACGAAAATAATAAATTATTGACATCATCTTTTCTATCGCGCCTTGAAATAATTTATTTTATCTGTACAGTGTTAATGGTCGCTTGTGTCGGTTGGAAATAATGCTCTTTGCACCGGTCGGTCAGTGAAATGGAAACAGATGTTAAATGTATGAAACGCTGATGGAATTTCCGATAGCGGTGAGATTTATTCCATGTTTTCTGTGTATATTGCGATCGGATTAATTCTGGGCCGCTTGCGATGGCGGGATCAGATGAATATTATAACCAAATTAAGCCCAGCATTATTGTTTACCGGTCATTACTAAACGAAAGCACAGGTTTATGAATACTTTGAAGTTGTAATAATGATCATGATTAATTGTTTTTGTATTGCTTTTTATTTAGCATTTTCAAAAAAAAAAAAGCGCCAACTGCGACCTCGACTATCGCACTGTAGGATCCATACAAATTTGTGATATATATAATATGGCCATATGACGTCAACGTCTTTTGACTGCGTTGACTTTTAGGGTTCAATTTTTCACAACTCCAAGGGACCACCGACTTGAGCTATTAATGGTTTTGATTTCAAATCGATACCTGCAGGCGTTCCCGAGATAAAGGATATTAATAGTTAGACAGATGAACAACAACAAGTAATCCTATATGGGTTCCGATTTTTTTCCTTTTGAGGGTCAGAACCCTAAAAATGGTTATTAACAAAATGTGAAGTTTGTTAAATTGAAATTTTGCAAATATCTCACACAATCAGCAAACATTAACATAACGGAATCTGTAAGAGAAACAAACGAAGTAGCACTAAACTTACAAACTCAAAACAGTTCAGTTAAACTAATTGTACAATACAAACAATGCGGTAACCGTGTGGCCCTAACGATCGCTGCAGGTGAAGCTGTGGAGCCGTGGAGCCGTGGAGCCGTGGAGCTCGGAACTAACAGGACAGATACAACTAACAGTGTATACAATACGGTCGCACAAAGGAGGCATCGTATGAGATAACAAGGGGGAGAAGTAGCGGCCCCATTACGCTGCCTTGAGGTACTCCACCCTTTAATGAACGCTAGGACACCGCTAAAGTGAAGTGTTCTTGTTGCTTTAATGGTTTTATTCACACGTGTGGTGTGGCTTTTAATGACTTTATAATAATGAAATGCGACATTAATGTTTTTGTGATTCTTTGTATGGCTTTACAACTCTAAGGATTCGGTACAGAAGTGATTATACTGTTTTATTATATCCTTAATTTTTTAAGTACTCAGAAAAATACGTTAATTTAGTGACAGATACAGATGCAAAAATGCACCATTATTGTAGTTACAAACCTTATAAATTGGTGTTGACAGATGAAAATAAAGAACAGTGGTGTGTGTGGGGCTGGTGCCAAGTGGCGACTGGTACAAAGACCCACTGGCGACCAACAATAATCTAGCTTTGGCACGCGTCCGACTCCGCGCAACCGTGTCGGGATATTAAGCTTGGCGATGTGATTTGACTCGCCACATTGGCTCTAGCACAGCTGTAATACATGTGGACCTGTTTAATGCTGACGTCTTTTGAATTTAGCTCAATAATTAAATTCTAAATCGTAAAGCTGCCTGTCTATTAGATGCTTTAAATATTTGCCACTATACAATGAGATATTATACTGGAAGTACCGAACACTGCCACTATTGAAAGCTGGGCAATTGTAATTATGAGAACAAACATTTTTATAACCATGAAAGCTGCTGGTAATGCATGTTTGCAACAAGTTTGTGAGCTAAATAAATTTATCGTCAGATTAGTGCCAAACTCACTCACGGATTGATTTAATCACGAGCCTCTTCGAACTAATGGGTGAGGCCCACTTAATGTACAAATAGGCCGGTCGGATTGTAATCTGGATAGAGATTAGGCAGGGATTGAGGAGGTCATCGCACAATCCTCACCGCCCCCCCCCCCCCCCCCCCCCCGGGCCACCCCGCTGCGAGCCGGTCATCAATGTAGCCGCCATACAATGATGGTATTAGTTTCAGGCGCGATGCCTTGTTCACTTCATTGTCAGCAAATTGGTGTATTGTTTCGATTGTCAGATTTGCTTTCAAAAGATTTGATGTTATTAAAAACCTTTCCATCGTCGCCCTTATCTTATCTTATCTTTGCGACAACATTGAGGTCAATAATAGGGCCACATAAAATTTCAAAAAAACTTTAATAACTATGCACAATGTAAATTAGATTAAGCTTTACTAACATAAAACTAATTTGATGTTCATAAAATAATTTAATCTAATTCTTAGAGCCAGTTTACGCAACTTTTTGATGATAGAACTCATAAATATCATCCAAAATTTAAGGTCACATTACGGAGGTAGATTTCATTAAAAACTTTTTTCTTAAAAGAATCTTTTTCATGAAATATTTTAAGGTAAGTTAAACAAAATACAAGTAATATTCATGAGCTACGTGTAAGTACGAAATAGTTTTGTACAATTTATGGAGAATGTCTTAACATAGTTAGTTTTCCATTATCTTAAAGAGCATCTTCGGCGTAAATAGACACAGTGTTCAGTTGGAAAACGATTCGGTGTGTGTGCGTTATGGATGAATTCGAAATTGATCGTAAACTATGTTAATTATTCGCTGCGACAAAGGAGTGCGGCACTGCCGGCTTTGAAGTTTGACATATTAATGCCCTCATACTAAGTCTACGGAAACTCGGCTGAGCTCATAAAAGCTTTTAAGACGTGTATCCTCTCGATAATCGACTTAGTCGAAGCGGATATTGATATAACATTACTTTGAGATGAAAATAAAACTGAGTACTCTTTTAGCTAAGAGTTCATTTTAGAGATTCAAAACCAATTAAATTGGCTATAGCTTATAATTTGTAAAGAGAGTAGAAAATTATTAAACTGTATTATTTGTACTTTCTCCTTCGTGTAAGGCGCAATATTTGAGATTTTGTAAACTAACAAGTCCACGACTTTGAGTGTTCAGCCGAAGTTCCAAGTAATCTAACCCTAAAAAGTTACAAGTAGCAACTAATCGACTCAAATGAAGGTCAACAACTTATAATTATACTTGTACTAATGAAAGTTAACGTAAGAAGACTTGGGTTCAAACTCTTTAAACTAAAACATTCATTTACTAATTAGAGGAGCGAGTAGCGGATAAAAAACGTTCGTTCGTTCTCTGCCGGTTACAAATTGTTTTAAAGATGAAACTGTGTATTTTGTTCTTGCTGAACTTTCCAGAAGTAATGTCTTTGTTTTTTAAATACCGCGAGGGAGCACTTGTACTCCTAAGTTTTTCTGAAAATATTATTTTTGCAAAACGCTTCGTAGTTTTGACGTTGACATTTATTTTTTGTAATTTAAGGAAGCAATAAGATACATATATTTCAGGAATATTCAAATCTTATGTTGTTTTATTCTATGAAAAATCGTTTATTAATGTTGTGGATTGGTGATGCCACGAACAAGATATAATATGTCGTATAAAACATAAGAAAAAAAAAAAGCATTTTTTATTCATGCGCTTGATCTATCTTCGTACAAAACGTTGACCCGTTAAAACCAGTTAAGAAAATTAAGCGGACTATATACTGTTATTACGCGTACCATTGCCTATATTTATGGTAACATCAGACCATCGCACAGTTCTCGTTTACACGGTGCGATGGCACGATGGCGATGTGTTCGCGGCACAATGCCTCCCCCGGGACTTGTTTGACAAATAGAGATCTCGTGCACCGAATTTGGCTTGAAAAAAATTGTCGCGGAACGAGCTCACGAAACCTATATCTACAACCAAATTATATTGACCTTCTCCGCCTCCTTGAACCCGGATTACTTAGAAAAGAAACGGGTAAAGCCACCCGCGCTGACAGGTCACGGAACCCTGGCCGTGATACGTACACTGCAATAAAGTAAATTGCGAGCATTTGCTATACGTATTTGGTACAACGAGGATCTTTATGGCGCCGATAATGTTATGGGCAGGTAATGTTCTGTTGCGAATGTACGAATGGACGTTTCATTGTTTTACGATCGTCTTTGTGTTCTTGATATTCCTTGGTGTGACGTAAATTCGCTAAGGTTTAACGGTTTACGAGCGCCTTCAAGATTTTGCCTTTGAAAGTACTCTAATTATTCTGGTATTAGGTATTTTATGGGTTTCTATTCTTATGATCCATGTTATGTAGTTACCATGTCCAGCCCTAGATGGCGTTAGTAGATTCATAAAAGTCTATAATTAGGCACATTTTATACTGTTGACTAATAAGGGTGGCAGTAGACTAATTTGATGAAAGCCAATCGAAAAGCAGACAAAGAAAAAGCCAATGGTTGCTCCGTGATTAAATTACAAGTATTCGGGAATTATTGCCATCCTTGCTTTACTACAGGATTTTAAAACACCATCATAGTGACCGATGTTGGTGCAATATTTATTGTGAGTTTGTGTGCGAAAGTAATGGGGTAAGTGCTTGTGTCCTTTAAAAGAAGTGTAGGCTGTTTTTGCAAGGCTGATTGTTCTCTTTAGCTTGCGGAAACGCCCATATCACCCAGGCTCTTATCTTAGTAACGTGGATTAATATCGATACATCAAGCATAATATTGACTCATTGTGGGATAATAGCGACATATTCGCCACGGTCATCAAGAGACAGGCTGGTCTCGGCGCACAGCTTGGCGTTTCTTATCCCTGTGTTTGATTCCTGCCTTGAAGATTCATTTTTGTGTTTTTTAAAAGACTTTTTGTACACATGGTTAAAACAAATTGCCTACTTTTATTCTGTTTTGCCAATCTATAAGGATTTATTCATTTGTGTTTATTAAAGTGAACATTTAGTCACATAAACTGGACTGGTATCTATAGATTATAATTAAATCTTGTAATACACCTATGTTTGTCTTTCATTCTCATTATCTTTTATTATCCTGTTGAACCCTGGTCATATCTATACTTATCTATATCTATACTATATAATATTATAAAGCTGAAGGTTTGTTTGTTTGAACGCGCTAATCTCAGGAAGTACTGGTTCGAATTGAAAAATTATTTTAGTGTTGGATAGTCCATTTCTTGAGGAAGGCTATAGGCTATATTACATCACGCTACGACCAAAAGGTGCTGAGCAGCGCGGGTGAAACCGCGAGTAACAGCTAGTAATATTATAAAGCTGAAGAGTTTGTTTGTTTGTTTGAACGCGCTAATCTCAGGGACTACTAGTTGGAATTGGTTGGAATTGGAAAATTCTTTTAGTGTTGGATAGTCCATTTCTTGAGGAAGGCTATAGGCTATATTACATCACGCTACGACCAAAAGGTGCTGAGCAGCGCGGGTGAAACCGTGGGGAACAGCTAGTACACTATATAACTAGTACCTAGATTACAAAAAAAACACATACAAAAATTTGGAGTACATCTAAAACTGTTAATCTTTTGGACCACTACAAAGCCTCCGAAGCCATCGATCTTGAAGCCCATTACCTTTATATTAGAACTGCTAATTAATTGATCTCTTTACTTTGTTTCTCTAAATTGGCACCACACGGAGGGTCGAAGTTCCTACCATTGTTAAGGCTTCCTATTATTCTAGTTAGCAATTGGTAATTCCTGGAAAGACATCGAGTTATTAAGGCAGCTGAAACTGTCGAGAGATCCCATATTAGTTCTATTATAATGATGTATTAAAGCTTACAGTAGTTTAACCTTACCACACACCTCGTTGAGAAATATTTTGATCTTTGATTACAAAGTGTTGTTAAAGTTTTAATTGCTATAGAAATTAGTTCAGGAGTACTGTTTATTCACTAATTACGTACTGGAAATAGGAAGACTTAAAGTTACTTAGTAACCCAGGTGAAAATGTTACAAACGTAATTTCGCATGACATAACAATCATAAATACATATCTTCTAAAATATGGCTCGTAACGTTATATTTATTGAGTTCGGTCGTTGACCCCCAGCGGGAGTGTCGGCAGCCAACTACCCAACACTCGTGTTTCTGAACTTATCATCTAAAAACTTTTGGCATGGGTTTATCCAGTGCCAAATCAGTGCTCATTTAATTATATAACTGTGCAGAAACTCTGCAGAATTTATTTTGCACACTACATGTTCTATTTCAGAAAACGTAGATTTTTGCAGTTCCTTTAAAGTCTAGGCTGATATAAAATTTTATGTCGTATTGATAGGTGCTAGCAGTGCAATGTCGCTACCCGAACAAAAAGGAAGGTAGAAAGTTAGAGTTTCTGTAGACCGAGTGAGGCCAATCGAGGTTTATTTTAGTTTGCTCTTCGGGGATAAGCTCTCTCTATAGCAGGCAGTCGCGATAACATTGGGGAGTGTTCACGTTCCGCCGGGAACTGAATACAGATGAATTTAATAAAACTTGTCTAACCTTTGCATGTAAATAAGTGATTGCTTTACCGAACGGTCAATATTACCAACGAGTAACCTTCTATAGGTGTCATGAATAACAGATAAAGTGAGGTTTTGTATCTGCAATAGTGATGAAATGTGATGAATAAACGTTCAAATTTGGTGCAGAGCTTATCATTTAGCTTTTTCAACGCACGGTTTGAGAAAATAGCTCACTTGGTGTATATATATGTAGGTTTAAAAAATATAAAGCTTCAGATTAGTTTTCACTAAAGTGCTGTACTTTACTTCGGACTAGTCATTCATCAGGCAGCAATTAAAAACGACGCTATCATCTTGATGATCAAAGCAAATATTGATCATATCTCTTAATCCCAATCTAGGATGGACTAACACAAGGCATAACCGAGTACGGTCTACCGCGGGTAACATTAAAGGAATGCAGCGTATGTGTCATCAATTATCTCCGGTTAGCATCGAGTGTGTCCAGACAGTTAGCGGTCAAAGCTGGCATGCCAAGCTAAGGACGGCTACTAACTAATAATGTAATGACTTGACTATTATTGTTAGCTGCAGCTCTGCAACTAATACTCTTTGTTTAATAGAATTAGTGGGAGATCCTAACAGAGCAGTCGACGGAATTGCTATTGTTGCAAGGTTTAATGTTGTTTTGTGTGATGATTTATAATATTGCTTTGCGCTATGTTCTACAGTTATTACAATTTCGGTCACGTTGGCGCTTCATGCATTGATTCAGTTCATGTAATTTTATGAATAACAAAACTAGGACTACTTAAGAGTCCCTCTACTTAATATATCTTTCATGTAACGAGTGTGTACTGTTATCTAAACAATTACCTTTCTTTGTTGCAGACCTAATTTTGCGTCAGTGATGTAACTACGACCACCACAATGAAGGTGAAAGTGAAGTGAGCGGCCAGCCTGGGCTCCGGAGTCAGCGACGATGACGCGAACATGAGCTCGATCTGCGTTACCATGACAACCAAGATGCTGCTCTCGCTGCTACTGCACTGCTTCTGCGTCGCCACCACAGCTTCAATACCCAGTGGAGGTAAGTGATACGACATTCCAGATATCTTACAGGTAATGTATGCAGTTAGAATTTGTGAAAATGATCATGATACGTCGTTTTGCTGATTAAGATGATTTATGAGAAGCCGTGGCCAACATGACGTTTAAAAGGGCCTAATCGTGTTTTATAAAGCAATTAGCTGCGCCCCGCGGTTTCACTCGCGTGGTGATAGAATGATTTTGATGAATTTCGGTACAGAGATAGTTGGGATCCTGGAGACGGACATAGATAATTTGTGTTGATGAGAAAAAGTAATCAATAAGTTTATGTTGACGACGTTTTTCTTTTTTACGTATTTCACTGCTGTCCAATTATTTTAGAACTTGTTATTACTATATTTTAATGATGTTTTAACCGAAATTCTTATCATTTGTAATTAGTGGTGTAGAAGCTGTAGCAAAATTAATTACGTAAAAACTATATTTGAAGATAAGAAAACTGAATGATAACTTTGAAGTCGTGTATAATAAATATTTTAACTCTAGTGGAAGTTTTTAACAAAATAGCTGCAAGTTTAAAAGATAAAGAAATTTGCGATATTCGCTGAGAACCTCGCTAAAATATTCCCTTAAACCCCGGCCATAACTTACTCCATTCGGGAAATAAAACAAAGACCCCACTATTCAGAATGGAAATATCTCAAAAAACACGTTCTATTGCGCGTTCTGAATGAGATGGAAAAAAGAGGATTCGTACTGGAGCAGAGGTTTAACATAAAATTCTAGTAAACGGGTAGCATGTTATAAAGTTTGTAGTAAAGGGTGCGAGGATTCGCGAGTTTTAGTTTATTAATATAAAGTATGACCATAGCGAGGTGATACTATGAGACACAGTTCATTATGCAGCTTTACAAAACATGCCAGGAAAACTTAGCATTGCTATTACAAATCAAAAAGCCGCAAGGACAAAAACTGCAGGTAACAGGTACTGTGTTATACTGAATTTAATGCGAGCAAAGCCGCGGGCAAAAGCTAGTGTTATAATAAAATAAGATATAGCACTAAGGTAAATAAACAAATTGTAATTGAGATAACCAGGATGATATAAAATTCATTGATTGCGTATAAAAACTTAAAATATTATGGTTATAGTAGGAAGAGTAAGATAATTTAATGCGTACAAGACTTTAAATAAAAAATGTTAACAAAACTGTGACAGCACGACGCAATCAGGACACTAAAAGTTCCAACATTGCAATCCAAATCAAAATAACGTTCATTCGATGAATCGTTGATTGCCGTCACACAACAAATCACGTGCGATACATATCAATCATAAACGATGAACAGGACGAGCACAAAATATTCCTTGACACAGAGTAATATCAATCGACGCGGATCAATCCGACAGCCGGAGCCGAGTGTCCCGCAGAACCCCGCACAATCCCGCACGAGTGAACGGATGCGAGCTAGATACCGTTCGTTCTTCATTCGACGCCAATCGAATGGAATGAGTCGTGTAAAACCTGTTCAGAGTGATTTTTTATTGAGAATATGGTAAGTATGCGAGGCACAGCGATTTCGGGTTGCAGGAAACATTTTTTATTCGGAACTGCGGAATTGGAAACAAAGGAATAAAAGCGAGGACGCAGCGATACAAAAAAGGAAGCTTTTTATTGTCATACAATGGCTCGTACACTACATTTATAGTCCTGTGCCGTTCAGTCAGCAGCTCTTGCGACGCCAATAAGCCCTGCTATGTTACAGATACCTTTGGTCTCTCAAACGGTATTTATGGAATCAAATCCTTTTAAATCAACCGCCAGGTGTGTTGCTGGGGAGGTTGTTGTTACTCTTCTTCTCCCCTACTATAGTAGGGGAGAAGATTAGTTTAAGATAATTTCCGTTGATTTTGTTTCCATACAATAAATATATTTGCTTGCTCACAATTATCAGTTTTCTGAGATGGTATTATCGATATGAACCTATATTTAGTAAATTTTACAAAATACGAATTTAGAACATTTTCGTATTAAAAAAAAATGTAAATGCACAAAAATGGAAGTAATATTTGCGTCAACACTAATTAAGAATGTTGAAAACAGAATGGTTTCCGTTCCAGTAATGTGATATTTTGCAAGATTAGTATAAAACGAAATTAAATCTTTGGGAGGATTACAATAATAAGGAAAAATACGGCAGGTGGGTGTGGGATGCCTCGGGTTCGTGAATTCGTTTGTTTGTAATCAGTTGAGGGATTTGAGAAGTACAACAAATTTGCGTTGATGATGTGTTGCTGTTTTAAATGTCAGGATTCAAATTAGAGCAGAGCTACAAAAATAAACAATAATATGTGAAAAAACCCTTGCAGGGCACTATAACGGTATTATTAAGAATGCAAATTTAATCCTAAGGAATTTTTTTCTTTCTTATCGATATTATAGGAACATTTTGACGGGCCTGTTGGTCCAGTGGTTAGTGGCCCTGAATGCTGAGCCGGAGGTCGTGGGTTCGATTCCCACCCAGGATAAACTTTGTGTGATGAGCATGATTGTTTGTTCTGTGTCTGGGTGTGATTTATCTATAATATGTATGTATTTATAAATTATATAAGTATGTATAATTATCAGTTGTCTGGTTATCATAACACAAGCTCTGCTTAGCTTGGGATCAGATAGCCGTGTGTGAGTTGTCCCAAGATATTTAGATATTTATATTTATTCACTTATAATTAATGTTTATCAAATTAAAAAGATTTTAATTTTTTTTGTCACTCCAGTTATATTAATTATAATAATGTAGCCGTTTTTGATAATAAATAAAAAAAAATCACCAGTTTTTTTTTAATGTATGGTTTATGAGGAAAATTGCATAACAACACAAGAGTGCAGGCAGTGAAATTTTGGTCACATCGGGTATTGATGTTTATGACAAGCAATTGGGTAGTTGACACCACTAACCAATAATTATTTAAAAACACAATTTTTCTGAAAGAACACCTTATTCTAGACCTGCGAACTCCATTCATTTAAAAATAACTTTAAAATTCGACTTTTAGTTGCTTTTAAATCAATAAATAGTTGCATCATTGACTTAATGACGTCATTGGTTGCGAGTCTCATACAAAATGGGGGAAGCGTGTTTTGACCGCTCATAAAAAGTATATCAATTGATTGGTGGTGTCAACTACCCTATTCCGATCGAACATACTAATCTCAAAGACGGTATTGTGACGTTTCAACAGTTTTTTTTTTCATTTTAGGGAAATATTTGTTATTTGGGCGCAATAATCAGGTATAAAATTTATTAATTTGCATACTTTCATGAATATTTTGTTCCTCATTTTGTTTGGTAATGTCACTGGTTTATATAAACCCTTTCGGATCGGAAGCGGATTTTTTTTTTATATATTGTGTACATTCAAATTCAACAAAAATAAATTAAGTATTTTGCCACTGTAGTTTTTTAAAGACTTCAAAATGTTCTCAGAGAAACAAAATAACCGCTTGAAACTTGGATATTTTTATGAGCAAAATTGTACAACTGATTTAAGTTTATTCTCAAAATGCTAGAACTTGGATTTTCCTCTAAAGCGAATGTTATTTTGGTTTAACATCTTTGAGAGATTCTAGGCAGATAATCATGTTACTACTATCTAAATAACAAGTTCTGTCTAAATAACTGTTTGTATCTAGCAATATTGTTTCGGTAGAAGCAGTCAATCTGTCTATTTCAGGAGTTATTCGGAATTACATTATATAACAGAAATAGCTGTGCTAGTAAGGTGTAGCTTCGTGCGCGCCGTTATGTTTTAAATAATTGTTATGTTCAGGATAGAAAACAGTGAGATGACTTAAAATTCAAACAGATTATATCACAACAAAATATGTGTTTTCAAAATCCTATCCCGAAATGCTCAATCAAATTCAAATACCAAAAGAGAAAACTGAAAAAAGGTACAAAAACACAAAAGCATTTTCTGAATTCCGGCCGCGGCGAATGAAATGGACGATTGCACGAACGCAGTCGTTGTGTTCTCGTACTTTACAGTACATGACGCAGGTAAACAACCTATGAATATCGGTTAAACAAAAGGTAAGGAAAATGTGAGCGAGATTAGCTTTTCCGAAGCTACGTTCCATCAGTAAACGTTTTACAAGTCGGAGAACCGCTCGGAGATCGATGAATACAATTTGATTTGAGGCTGAAGTTATCTGAAGACGGACACGGGGAAGTGCTCGATATTGGACTATGTGTAGGAGAATGTTGTTTAAGATAAATTTAAAAAATCCGCTCAAAAATTTACCCGTGGGTGGGTAATATTTTCTTCAAAAGAGGTGTTTTTCAGAGCCACTTTATTGCATAAGTTCGCATGTATTATGAATGTTTTTCTAAAAGTATCAAGGTTTGCTTTTGCACTCGAAATCCTAAGATATTTTAAAAATAAACTTTATATAAAATTAACTTTATGAATAATCAAAAAATAGGAGACTTGTGCACCCAATATATTTTTTTTATTATCATAGGTTTTAATCCAATTAGTCTTATTAACCAACTAATGTAGTTGTCCGTAATAAAAAGATGATAATGATATTTCTAACGACACAGTAACTGGATGAGCCGCTCAAAATATTCACACAAGAAAAAAATTGCCGAGAATTTTTTAGTATTCATTTGCGTCGTAAATCGTCGTCGGGATAAAAAACAAGATAATATCGTTGAAGTGAGCTGCTGAGAGGAGGGTCAGCGAGATCAAAGGGTCTGTCCCGCGCACGGCGGAACCTTTGAGTTCATCTCAGCCTCCGTGTGTGCAGTTATCAGTCTATTTATAAAATTCCTCTCTAAGAGGGTTCCGAGGAAATTGTTCTGTCGAAATCATCGGATCCTTTTTACGAAAATGAACGTGTATAGAAAATATTTTGGGCGGAATTAATTCAGGAAAATGTTCAGCAGTTAAGTGTTGGCAAATGTTTGAACGAAGCAAAATGTACAAGTTAAAAGTATATTTTTTCCTACATTGATACAACCGAAAATGAATTTATGATAAACTGAGTACTTTAAACAAAGTAATCAAATATTTTTGGAACATTTTAAGAGACCTGCTGCTTAATTGCTAGTGTCTGTTTAACAATTGTTTTTCATTCGATGAACCCTAAGTGCTTCAATTTTATTAAATGAACAAACGCGAAGCAAACATTTCACACACGAATGAAAAGCGTCTACAATATCCATCTACATCAAAAGGTGAAAAATAATTAACAAATTGATGTTTTACAGTTGAATTGAGCTGATATTAAAGAGTGTTTTCATTTTAATTATTAAATGGCGTTCTTTGAAAGTCAAACTGTCTGGAAAATTTAATAAGAAACCGAAATAACCTAAGTTCAACAGCCTACTTGATGACAGTTAAGTTGGCGATAATAATAGATTTTATCTTTTTACAGCTTTTGTGAAATTTATACGTCTTCATAAACAAAATAAACACGTATTTTTAATATTTAAGATCATTATTCATTAGAATAACGAAAATAAGATATATAAAGCATAAAACGCGTAAATACTCGCCTTGGGCATCCATGTCAAGATCGCACGTTTTGAACATAGACATGATTATGTTTACAATAACTCTTCTCGTGACATAAATTCTCATAAAGGATGTATTAGTTCGGGTAGGTCCCCACTAAACCATGGCGCGCTATATTACGAGTATAGCGCACGTTCCGCACCATTAGTTGCCGGCAGTGTGGTGACTCAGACTACTTTGGGCTATTTGTACACTGTATCGTAACATGTGTGCGTTGTACAGCCAATGTTAACTACTGCGATTTCAATTTTACTTATGACAATGTCATTATATTATTATTCATGTTTTCGCAGTCAACAATTATGTAATTTGTTGACGAAGTAGTCGATCATCATTCCCATCGTTGACCACAGTTGGCAATATTCATATTCGGTACAAATGAAAGTTAACATGACCCTGTCATGTGTGTTAATGTAACGAAATACCTAGAATTTTGAATTGAAAATACAATAATACTATAGCATTTTAGTTGAATGATTTACCACAAGCACACTCAGTATCATCCATAGGTATAAATCAATTATGAAAATATTAATTGTATTTTACAAATAATATTTTCATTTGATTTTTAACCAATGGACTTTGCATTTTAAAATGTACTTATTTCGCTACGTTATCGCCCTATTCTCGCGCCTTGGGTCTATGATCACCAAAAAATGCACATAATTCCTCTATACAGCGTTTACCAGAAAGCTGTAGCCATGTTTCAGAATGTGATTATTAAAAAAATAACTCATAAACATTTCTCCATAGGTGTTAAAGTTATATGATGGAAAGGTATTTTGCATTAATAGTTGAGTTACTAGTCCCATAGAGAATGTTGCTCTCAAACTATGGGTACTTATACACACATTACACCGCGACGTGCCTAGAGCCCACGAGTCCTTCCTGTGCCCACATTAGGCGCTCAGCCATCGATCGAGCACCTACTTGTTTGTTTGGGACATACGGAGCTGATTCATGCTTTTAATCCTGCTTAGCGACCTGTGAGAGCCTGGCCTTCTACCGGTCTAGGAGCTCTAGGTAGCTATAATATACATGTTTGAAATGGAATACCCCTGGATTTCCAAAGGGTATCCTGATGACCTGGTTTATTGGCAATCTTGTACCACTTCGTATTTCTATAACGACTTGCAAGTTGATTGACATGATTTTGTTACCTTTTCAGATACAATTTTGTCTTTTCCACTATCATTTTCGCTGATTGAATCTCATTTTGTTTCGGGTAACAGTTCCTATTTAGCACCAATGGCATAATAATGCTGTAGCCAGCTTAGGCTTTCTCAAAGTACATGATAGCAGTGTTCATTAGAAATATAAATGAAGGTCTTTCGTTAAATAAGTTGAGCTTAATTAATTTGAACACAATTATGTAGTTGCGGTACCATTCTATTTCTCAGCTATTAATGTTTCTATTTATAATTTACCCTTTTTCTCCCTCAAGTTATTAGGCATATTCCTTTTTAAAATTTGGTGTTACTACTACAAAGTTTAGGTTTTAATTCCATGAAACGCTTTCATAGAACACCTTAGAAGATCTTCATGGGCGCAACAATCCAACTAGCAGCTCCATCTAAAAATACAACCTCTAGATTCAAAGGCGGGGGTAATTCAATTGAAAGTGAAACGAGTCTAGTTTCCACCACAGAATAACTAGAAACAGAAGGTCGGAGGACCAATGGGCATTGCCTTTAAAATAGTGACAGAGATCTTTATAGGAAAACCTTTTCACATAAATAAACTATTTACTCCAGTATAAAACTAACTCTGTACGCTAACAAACACAAGCAGCAGTTTAATTATAATTAAAGAGCTCGTGTGTACTTTACGTGGAATTATAAATACACTTCTACCAGTTGGTTATACGATCATTCGTCGTGGTGAGCCAAGACAGATTAAAGTGTTCAAAAAGTAAATTTTCCAGTCTTATGGCTCTCTAGTAATTCAATTGCAGTGTGACAATATATTACCGCAAAAAACGGTACAGTTTAATAAACGTTTAAGATTTTTTTTAAATATGGCTTAGTGATAGATTTCGTAAGGTTGCACTCGAACATCCAACATTAAGTTCAGCTTAGTTTTTATGCAGTCATTACCACATTTACTAAACGAAAAAAATAGACTATCGTAAGTATCTAGATTGGTGTCCAAAATGCTAGGTTGACGGCTTTGTAAAATGTCCTTTTACACCCTGTTTGCCCTCATTCGCCATAATATCAACCTTCTTTACTTAGCTACGTCTTAGCGAGCCTACCTGGCGTGTCTACGTTAATGAACGAGATCGAGCTAACGACCTGTTCGCACACATTTGTGAACACAGGCTACATTAGCCCCCGACAGTCACACGTGGTTTTATGAGCTAAGTGCTCTTACAACACAATCGTGGGACCTGGCGTTCTATTAACTTCTTGGTCGTTCATGAATAAAAGAAAATGGAAACACTGGTGGTTCATGGCTACTCTGTTTAGTTGATTTTGCGAGATTGATGTCAGCTAGAAACAACTGATTACTAGTAATACATGGAGCTACTATCTTTTTGACCTCCACAACTCATTTTTGAGACCAATTGATACTTAGACTGTCAAGCTTCTGATCATCCGTAACGCCTGCCAAAAAACTAAAAATGACAGCCGGGACCAAAGGCTCACCCATCGATGAAAGTGACTGTCAGTTTAATATGTATATCTAATCATCGTTACATAAATTCAAAGTCAAGAAGTTCTTTAACATGAAAACATAAAACAACAACAATTTAGTGATAAATATTTAAGTACCTACTATCTGCAGAATGTTCAATATTTCCACGTCAATTTTGTACTTATCTTTTGATTACACCAGATATTGTGTTTTCTATAAATGTTATAATAATAAATGCGTATCAGAATGTCAGCGGTGACGTAAGCGATCCTAATGTAGAGCTTAGCACAAATCCTATTACATAATGTATCGTAACGCAGCTTACTGTGACAATATCGCCGGCCGGCTGACAGCGCGGACGGCCCTATAATAACCCCGCCATTATGAAACATGTGCTTATAATACTAGTATTCTATTTATACTTCATAGAACATGATGAAATCATAAAATGCCACTCTTCGTCAAATGTTTTAAGAAAAGAATTAATTATAGTGGTATTAAATTTATTATAGTGGTAGTCTTTTTCAAAAATATTTTAGTTACGGCCATTATTCCTGAACTTTCCATTGTATTGCGACATTTATAAACACAAAAATTAAGGAAGAACATGAAATAAGAGACCGACCCCATTATTACTGAGTAAATATTATAAACACAGACATTCGAAGAGCACTTTGTGTATATGTGCTTGAACCGAATCCCACCACGTTTTTGCCTCGTCTGCCATTTGTTGCATGACGCAAAAACTCCCAAATGGATTTTGATGGGGCTTTCATAGCTTCGAAGCGGAAACCGCAATTCAAAATAGTACTGCATTAAAATAGTGTGTCGGAGCGAACGAATAAAAATTCAAGAGCAACATTCCACAAAATAAAACACTACTAAATAAAGTACTCTTTTACTGAGTAGACAACGGTCTGTACAATTTTAGCGCACTTTACAATCTCCGCATATTTTAACACAAATAAGTTTCTCCGTGCCATCTCGCTACAAAAAACGTGTTCTCTTTTTTGTTTTAAAAATATATTTAGGACGCTCGGAATATTGAAACTGTAAAATCTGTGTCTGCGAACACCTCGCGAAATTGACAAAGCAAAAAAATAAACTTGTTTACTCAGTCATTATACCAAGTAAAAGTAATTTAATAAATGGAATACGGAGCGCGCCGTTGTAGGATGAACGTACCAACATAATGTAATAATATATTGAGTTTTTAACAACAGACACAGACGCGCTCAATGTTTTACTTTGTGTTTTTGTAGAGAGCGATTTAATCAAAATTCCAAATTATGTTTTTATACAATACGTTCGAATGAAACAAAAATATAGAGTGGACGCCAGATGTGTGAGTTCACACTAAAGTGTTCTAGTTGGGAGAGGATACTTCGACGCTTACGATTGCCCCTTATTTCCAAACTATTAACTCTGAGCTGCGTCTACTGGAGGTACGTAAAAGCTTGAAATCACGTACTAGAATAAGGTCGTGGTAGGCAATAGTGGCTGAGTAATGACATGTTCTGAGGCCATCACTCGCGAACAACTTAATAGGCCGTAACCTTCAGTTCTCCGTAAGAAAGTGCGCGGAATGTTAAGTAAGCTCTAAACAGATTATACAGCGAGACGCGCACATTGTGAACAAGGGATGTTCGCATTTCGATGACTGAACCAAATCGAAAATGTTTACAGAAATGAAATTTTGTGCAAAAAAAACTGTAGCTGAACAATTTGGGTGTTGGCTAGACGGCTACGGACGACGAAGAAAACCTTTAGAAGAACCATGGCTATTGCTAATGCTCATAACATTTGTACGTTAACACACAAGGTAAATAAACAAACATCAAAACTAATCTGTATCTCTGTATTTAACAACTGTTCGGGTCTTTGATATAGAATATCTCAAGTAAGACATCACTAGAGCGAGCCAAAATAGGGATGTCACTTAACGTTTCTATACAAAATATTACAAGGTTGTCGACAAAAACACGTAAAATTATGCGCATACACGGTGCCTCGAAATATTTGGCACAACACTATAGGCTAGGAGATGGAGCGCGATATTTGCCAAAACGTTATTTAATATGTAAACACGTCGAACGTTTACACACATAAACAGATTTCTATTGTTTACTTTGCTTACTCGTCTATGTAAGCACATAGATGAGAGTTTAAACTATTTTGTTAGCTCAGTAGGGCGCGGGTTTTAATGTCAGACGTTTGCAATCCACCGGGCGCGGTATGCGGGATGTAATGATTATTTTAGATTGATACAATGCAAATACTGTGTCTCATTTATTAGGAATAATTATTATATTTGAACCGTTTATTTTGTTTTGGTTGTATTCAATTATTTAGAGTTATGTTGTTCCTATGATATTAATCATGCAAAAAAAATCATTGAAATAAGTTACGGGGGCTTGAATACCATATTTTATTTCAAAATAATTCGCTAACGTAATATCATGTATTAAGAACTGAGACTGTAATTTTATTGACATTACAATATTATCTTTTTATTTTTTTACAAACATCGACACGATATTAATTTTCGACTTTGGTAGAAAAAAAAACAATATAAAGTTTGTAGATGTAAAATAAACATATTTACGTGTAAAGTATATACGATATATAACAGCGCTTGATCCGCAATAAAATCAGTCGGTCTCCGGGCCTAGGCTGTTAAAACAAAAAGGTTTTTTTAATTTGTTTTTGTCTGAGAACATTGGTCCAGAGGTCGCCGGGCCAGCCTCCATTA
Source organism: Ochropleura leucogaster (assembly GCA_958449745.1). Lineage (NCBI taxonomy): Eukaryota > Metazoa > Arthropoda > Insecta > Lepidoptera > Noctuidae > Ochropleura > Ochropleura leucogaster. The sequence goes on along the minus strand of OY288213.1, from coordinate 18,228,993 downwards.
GGGCACTCTTTAAACAAATAAAAATGCTCAGTAAATAAAAGTGAGCGATTAAGATAGAAACGTTTCAAAATAGAGTCGTCGTAGGTACTTGTGTAATAGTTTCTCTAATTAGTTACTCAGATTCTCTTTATTATTCACGTAGAAAAGATTTATGAGCGAGACATTTGTGAGCTTTTAGTAGTTATTAAGTTTGCATGTTATTGATGTTGAAGGGATCTAAATACAAGGTTATTTACGAAATATTTAACGTTATTATTATGTAGCTTACGTGCAACAAAATAAGCTACTAATGTTGCTTAAAATCAAATGCGCTACTCCAAGCACTCCACAAAAGCTTAAGTACTTAAATAATTATGTACCCATACAAAACAGAGTATTACTGTATAATTTCACAGTATTATGTATTTTTTGCGGATGTGCAATCTTCAAATAACTAATAATAACAGTATTATGTTTTATGGCGTTTTGCTGCAGGGATCGGTAACAACAGTCGATTCAGTTTTCATATTACAAAAGAGGAAAGTCCGCGCGATCTATAAAATGGGTCGTCGCAAGTCCCTCAGAGAATTTTTTTAAGAGATTGATATCACTTTATGTCTTAGAATGTATGTTATATGTCTGCAAAAATCGTGAACTTTCCTAAATTAGAAGCGGTCCATAATATAAAAACACGCAGTAAACACGACATTGTTATTCCCAAATTCACATTAACAAAAACTAGCTAGTCATTTCTAATAAACAGTTTACGCTTATAAACAAGTTGCAAAAGTCCTGACTATAAAATCATATTACAACATCAAGGACTACATTGAAGTTAAAAAAGTATGATGTAGGCTTTCTGAAATAAAATAATTTAATTTGAAGGAATTTCGAAAATTTTCAAAGTAAACCTTTGGAATTGTAATGGAAAAAAATCAGGCTTTTGAAGAGAAAAATAGTCTAAAGTTTCTATCAAAATGAGCGTGAAATAAGATTTATGAATACTAGCAACACCATTTCCTCTGCATACAATTTCGGGTTCCTACATATACGTGTTTCGAGCTGTCACCGCTCCGTGCGGTCTGTTAGGCATTTGTGGAGCAAGACGGGTAGTTCCGTGGCGCGACCTGTGGGGTACGGTCTGGCAGACCACTGACCTCGTTCTGACAATCTACCGAATGTATTTCAATGCATCGAAACTTGGACGACAGCGCAGTGAGGAATGTTCTTGCCGGGAGCAATGTGAAGCTAATATGATGAGGGACTTCGGCTATTAAATTAAGTAATTACCTAGCTCAGGAACATTACTCAATTGTTCTCTATATCAAAATAAGCCTTTAGTCTACAGCATAAGGTATTATTTAATTACATATTAATTTACGCAACTCATCACCCTCAAACCGCTTTACGTGTTTATATTGTCCGGTCCTTATACTATAAAACACTTTATAATTCGCCATTAAACGTGCTTAATGATCGCATTAATAATATATTTTTCATTACCGCGGGTGCTAAGCAGCCTGTACTTAGTCGGTAATATTTTGTGAAAAATTCAGCGCTTTTAAAAACTCGTTTCCTATAGGTGTAAGCACATAATGGTGGGTTGTGAGGGTTGTACCTGATATTATCACGCAAACACTCAGAAGTTCAATTCCGAGTCATTCAGATCTTTAACCAACGAACATATTTGGGAAACATACAATATGAGACTAGCTTATGCTTGCGGCTTTGCCAACAGCGGAGTAAGCGATACCTGTCCCACGGGATAGTTTTACCGGGATAAAAGCTATTCTTAGAAAAAAATCAGGTTTTAAACTACATTTTTTATTCAGCTTTATTGCAATATAGCATTTACTGTTCCACGGCAAATGCCTCCCCTAATTTCTATCATGATCTCTTTAACCAGGCCAGGTAAGCGCCCAGGTCGTCGCACCACCTTTATACATACTTAATAATATTATAAAAGCGAAAGTGAGTTTGTTACCTCGTCACGCCTAAATGGATAAACCGATTTTGATGAATTTTGGTACAAAGATAGTTGGGATCCTGGAGACGATTTTTTTTAAAAGAATGAGAAATGTGGGAGAAAGGGGGAAGAAAAGGGAAAACTTAGCATTGCATACACAATAAATAAGGCGCTAGGGCAAAAACTACAAGTAGCAGGTAAATCTACAAGTAACAGGTGTACCTGTAAATCAGGAAAGGGGAACTAACTGTATTACCCCAAATTTAACGCGAGCGAAATCGCGGGCAATAGCTAGTAAACTATACATCAGTACGAAATCGACGTTTCGCATTTATAATAGTAGTAATGATTAAATAATAATAATGATACAGCCGCTCGGGTCCAGTTTTCAGGTTAAGTCTCGCTTGCCTGGAATGGTCTGCCCATCCGCAGACCACCTTTTTTTCTTTTTTTGTTCGGTTGGTAAATCATCCAATGACTTTCCGCGCTCTGGGCGGAGCGGGGGGGGGGCATGTCAGACTTGTACTGACTAAAACCCACCCATGTTCCTTCTATTGCCCTTTACGTTCCGGGGCCGCGGTATCTCTTTCGAACAACCCGCAACCCCGGCAGGCGGAGGCTCTGGCAAGCCCCTCTGCTTTACTGACATCTCTTTGAGGCGCGCGTAAAACACGAACGCGCCGTCGACACGGCCTGTCGTCAATAGACGGGCGGACGGTGAACTACTCATTGCTCACCGTCCACAGGCTCGGATGGGTCCACCTAATACGTACCGTGTTTCCTCCGTTTTTATCTTCAGTAAGTCCAAAGTCTAACAAACAGTCTTACCAAGGGATGCCATTACTCAATGGGTTATGAAGGTGGAAGGAGAATGTAAAATACTAATACTCTACTCAGCTATATTCGGTTAGACTGGAAGCTGAACCCAACACGTTTGGGAAAAGGCTAGGTAGGTGATAATGTATGAGGTAGTTTTCAAATTAATTTATAGAAAATTTCAACGTTAAAAAAATCACTTCAATCAAGAAATAAGAAATTAAAAAGATTATCTGACTTCATTGCTACAATAATAAAATCACTATGTTTAGTTCTATTATACAAGTTGGTTCCAAATGGTATTTTTGCTAACACGGTGTTACGACGTTAAAATCTGGCTTAAATGATGACACCAGATTTTCATAACGTATGTCGACAAATGCTGGTGCATTTCATGCAACAAGCGTGTTTAATATAAGCTTTTATGAAATACTTTCGTAGTGTAAAATAGTTATCTGTTATTTATACATTTCTAGGAACGACTTGTTGATTTTTTTAGCTTATTAAAGTAATGCTTTTTTAACGTACTCCAAAAAAATTAGGTTCTAAATTCGACTGTATTTTCACTTTTTTGTATGTTCGTTACACAATTTCTCAACAAGAGTCATCGACTTCCAGAAATAAATTTATTTACCGTCTTTTTAGTGTTTTTACGTAAAATTTAACCACACCAAGACACCAAGTAAAATAATGTGTTTGGCTTTTGACGAATTTTAAATATTATATTTATGTAAAACATATGAATAGGATTAAACGAAAACAGAAAAATGTATTGACTTTTTTTAGCCAGTAACGAAATTAGAGCTAGTAACTAGTTAGTAACTAAACAGGAGATCATTTCTGAGTCGTAAATGGTAATCATCAAACAATCACTAGCGTATGAAAGTAACGAAACTATTTGTGGTATTTATAAATGACATATGTAACTACATACGACGGTTTCTGATGGTTGATTACAATTAAAGACAATTATGTATTATGTTATGAGACGATAACAGTATCCAGTGTGTTGTGTGTTTGTAGCAGAGGGAACAAACTAGGTTCTTAATCCCTAAAAAATGCTTCGTATCATCTCCCATGTACAATATTACGAACACCGTCACTGACTCGCGAAGAACACCACGTAATATAACACTGGTTTTACAAACTCCGCGCTGAACTTTGAAATGTATTTTTATAAAAAATTCAATAACTCAAGTCACCAAGTTGCTGAAAAACACTGAAGGAAATCACGCGTGTTTGTGTGGTGGAAACATTGTGCGGGTATGGGCAGAAGTTCAAGTCGAAAATGATAGGAAACTCGTATATACCGAGATACTGAGCCTCGAGGGTACAACTAATAAAAGTCAATTGCAAGTGTACTGACAACATCACCCACTCTATGACATCATATCTCTATCTCTATTGCGATTGGAATCTAAATTTAAAAGTAGTTAAAATGCTTGTGCTTTTTAATAATTGAAAACTCAAAAAAGCTTTTGCTCTCAGACCAGCCTAGTTTTTTTTTCTTTAACAGTTATAACTTCACCACTACCAAGCGTGTTTTCCACATGATATTGTCGTTACCCTTTCAGTTCATTCGGTTCAGTTCGTGGGTATATTCTCTCTATCTATCACATGTTTTACGAACTGCACCTTCTGACCATTATTGTAAGATGGTTGGATTCACGAAGACCGGGTGTGCTAAAGCAATTTAATAAAAAGCCGGGGCGGGAACCTGGCCGTATCTCGTCTGTTACCGCCTTTACTTCGCTACAAGCTATTACGTATAAATGATGCAAAAGTTCCGCCATATGGAAATTGTTAACTAAGTACCAACAATTGTGTTTAACATTTTTATTAAAAATTCTTATTTTAATAAAAAAAAAGTATGTACAATTTAGACGTAATATATTGTGTAACAAAATATTTTTGTAATTTTCTCCTTGTTAGGAGTTTGGAATTTGTTGCTCGAGTCGTGATCAAGGCTTGAAAATGAAAAAAAGGTCGACTTTATTTTGGCTTATAAATGTTACGTGTTTAATATTTTTATCATAATTGAAAGCAATCATAATAAAACATATTATATTTATACCAGCCTACTACTGTCCCACTGCTGGGCAAACACTTCTGCTCATACAGAGAAGGAGAGCATCACCGCGCATGCTTAAGACGGGTTGGCGATTATAGACCTATATTGATTATAAGTCCAGGTAGTTGAAACTTACCCAGTTATGAACACACAACCTCATGCAAGAGATTCGAGACGCTTCATCTCTGAGCCACCACGACCTTTAAATAAATAACCCTGTTTTTTGGGTGGGATATCATCAAATAACTTCCCTTGCTCTGGGCGGAGCGGGGGGGAGTGTCAGACTTATACTGACTAAAACCCACCCAAAAAAGGATTAAATTACCCTCGTACAGGAACGCATTCAGGAACCCACCTAGCTCTTTCCGAACTACGGCACAGACCCTAACTCGCCAAGTTCTGTATTTGAATCAAACCATACTAGTAACGAACCAGCCGCGGTTGTCTCATAAAGCAAATGCAAATTCCGCTACAAATATCCAGCTAGTTCGAATGTTCCAACCTCTTTAACAAACAACAAGTAGACAGCATAAGTTAATTCCGAGCGGAACATGTCCTCACAAATACCACTTATGCGAATTTATTTAGTGCACAACACATACATACAAGTCTCGGCAATTGGAAGTAAGTGTAGGCCCCGCCTCCTGTCGCCAGTACAACTGGCAAGTCTAACGTGAGCGCCGTTGTCGCGAGCTCCGACGGCTGAAGAATGGCGATGGCGGAAATGGGGGATAAACTAATGACGATAATATTTGGGGGGAAATCGGGGTATAACCGCTTTTGAATGCTATTAGGGTTGTTATTTATGGCGTTTCGTTTGAAGGTCACGGTGATATTTGGGGATGTTTTTTTTGTATGTATAGGCAGAAGCCAAAATAATTATTTTCAAGTTTCTTTTAGACATTTTTCTTTGTTTATTTTTTACAGTAACATAAAAGAAAAAAGGAACATGTAGTAAAACATCCAGCTGTAACATTAAAAGATAAAAAAAACTGACTTCTAAAAACACTTAAGAGACGGAAAATAAGATTACTTCCAGAAGTCGTTGGTAAAAAAAAATCAAATAAAAGCCTCAGTTTTATTTCAGCCTTTTTACTTGTTATGATGGTGTTTCACACAAATTCTTATTGAGTAACTATTAATTTTACATTGCTACAAAAATACAATGTTTTCTTCTACATTAAAAGAAAAAATATGTTCATGGACGATAACTGTTAAATTACCGAAGCTATTTAGATAAAATTGAAAAATTTTATGGGACCCGTCTGTTCGTTTCAATTATAAAGAATATTGAAGAACAAACAAAACATTCGCATTTGCACCTCCTCCCTTTTGAAGTCGGTTAAAAACTAGCATGAAATACTAGCCGTTTAGTCGCCTTAAAATAATAATGGATTCCTGTAAAAAAACGCTTAATTACAGAACGTGTTTAGTTGCTGTTAGATATCGAGGTATTAAAATTAAACACATTCATATTTGTTGTAAACCAAAAGCATTTTCTTTCTCACATGTTTGTGCCAAATTAAGCCATGTGCATAGATAATGATATAATGAACATATTTCATTAACCTCAATCATAATAACGTTGTTACATTATCACGGATGCCCGCTCCGATGCACAAACTGCAAAACACAATGGAAATAATTAACAAACAAACGAATACAATTCTATCATCAACAAACTTTATTACACTAAGCTCATGTTATTAATTAAACTCACATAACTAAATTTAATTAATAAGTGCATTAGTTAGCAAAACTAAAACACTTTGTTGGTTTTAATTCTTGCGTTGAAGTATGGCTGCCATAATAGGTGGCGCGATAAGTTAAGGGGTGGTTCGATGGGGGGGGGGGGTTATTTGATTAAAGTGTGAGTTGTGCCAAGTGCTACGAAGGAGTTAAATGGTGCAATTATACGTTCTTAGTGGAGGCTGTAGCTTATGCGTTACGTGGTCATGTATTTTACTTTACTTAACGCTATGTCCAGGCGGTGTTATTCAGATGCATTTTGTTGTAAAGATAAATTATTTTGGCTTAATGGTTAAAACACATGTTTAACATTAAACCAAAATAATTACATAAAACACCTTAACTTATTTCACTATGAAAGGGGAATGCCAAGAAAATGCCTGAATTGAACAGCAACTCCCTATAGTGATAAATTCTATTTCGAATAAAATACAAGTCATCAATTTATTCTTCAGTTCGTTTAGGTAGGGTATAAAGGTGATTATTTTTTCAGTATTTATTTCGATTTCCGTCTTAGCACAGTTCTTTAATGACATTCAAGAACACTCATATTTGACATTACCACTATTTACCGTCTGTAGTCTGTGATCTTTGTTAGACCATCCAACAACAATCAATCAGCAAACCGAAAAGTAGCTTCATAATTAATTATAAAAACATATTTTATAAATCTCATAATCTAAGTATGCCAATCAAAATACATAAAATCAAATTATTTTTTAAAACTACAAACAAGAAAATAACCTAGGCAGTACGAGATGTGTCCTTTGCCTTTACCGTTTGACAAAACCTTGCGATAATGATGTTTTGACGTTTAATTTTTTCATCATAATATAATTCATTGTTTTGCTTGTGTTATGTTGAGTTATAACGATACTGTGTTTTATATTTATGATATTTTACGACGACTTTGGCCATATCAAGGATTTTGATGTTCCCTCTGTACATGATACCTATTTTTGAACCCGGACTGAAATTGGACTCGCTTAACACGATGACTTGGCTTTTTGAACACGGACTTTGAACCTACTATATACGACAACTCTGCTTGTGTTTTGGACTTGTCCCCCATTTTTTTATAAAAATGGATTCTGTTCATTGCATTAATTGTTATCTCGATATAACACGAATGAGACGTAATCCTTTGTCAATGCAAAATGATGAAGTACGTTGTTTATATTTTGCTGGTTTTGTTTACAATGATGAATAAAAAAATAAAGTATATAATGATGAATAAAGTAATAAAATGATTTGTGTTGAATTATTTTTTCAATCCTTTAGTAACCTTGAGACATAACCTATCTTTTAGCAAACATATTCTAAACAATGTACTCCCTAGTTTTAGATAATTATTGAAATTGTCATTGAGTTTCGTTCGATTTGAAGGATAATTTGGCGTTGATTTCATTCTTGTCTATTTCAGGCATATTTTTGTATGGGAGATGGGCATTCCCCTTTTAACGATGCTCTTCTTATTTGCGTTTCAAAACTTTAGAAAAAAAAACCTTAAATAGTTGCAAAATGGTAATCATTAACTGCAGTTTAATTATGATGCAATCTAAACTGCTAACTTACAACAAAAAACATTTACAAAGATTTCGAATGACAATTTGACCTTAAAGAAAATCATCTCGAAGTGCACGCAAGTCGCGGTTAGCAGGGAAACCAAAGCTGACTCCACACAACCTCGGGCCACTTCGACAAAGTTCGGGTGTAGTGAAAACACTCCCTTTTTAACTACCCAACATGTTAGTTGAGGTAATTCTTCACTTAGTGTCGAGGTGCGTTGCTGGAGGAAGTTGTCTGCGTGAGCGAGTTAAAGTTTTAAAGTTTCATGTAGTTGATAAAATATTTATGTAACGAGGGGTTCATGTCGTAAGTTGGTGGGGAATTTTGAAGATAATAGGTATAATGAGGAAAATTGAAAGCGTGGAAGATTTAAGTTGTAAGAGTATCGCAGTTAGACCAGTTAAACTGAACTCACATTGTTCAGTGTTGGATGCACATTGAAAGATGAATATAATTTTCGGTAAAACTGAACGAGGTTAACTGTTCTAAAGCCATTGATAACGAAATACGTAATAGATGATTAAATATTTGAAAGCATATCAATGTTATTTTGAGTCATGTTATGTCGAGAGTGCGATAATTCAATGTTTGTCAATTATTTTACCTTTGACAGCAATCAACTGTGACAATGATAAAGCTGATTGTTATTTAAATAGTCAGTCAGCGTCAGTGATAGCTCTCCGTCAACATGAAGTTATTGCAATGATGCAGAAACATTATTCATCATCCTCATACCTTTGTCCCATGCTATTTGCGGTCGGCGCCACACGTTCTCTTCTTCCATTCTCCCCTATCAGACGTCATGGCATCATTTAGTCCTTTCTCCTTCATATCATTCCTTCCATCTGTTTTTTGACCTTTCTATCCCTCTCCCTCTATCAACATTTAGATCCATCACTCTTTTTTTCACATGTGTTTAGTCCCTGCTCATGACATATCCATACCAAGACTAACACTCCCTTTAATTTTTTCAATAATGCAGAACCCCAGGTAAAAATAACTGTTGAAAGCAAACACCGTAACTTACTATAAGCTTCCTACCAGAAAATATTAATTCACATTGTACCTCAAACAAATAAAACCACAGTACATACTTCATGTGCTAATTCAGTACTCTTTTTGTGCCAAACCACTGGGTTTTGTCGTAATTAAAGCTATGTCGTTTTGTGTTTATTTTGACCAAATTAACGCGAGGTATTTCCTGTGGGAACTCTCCACTATATTGTAGAGTTCATACTGAACGGAAAAAGAGATATTCTACTGCATTTATTGCTTAAAGAATTTACCAACTTAATGTAAGCTTGTACGGAGTTATAAGAATATTGACGTTATAAAAGATGTTATTTTTAAAGTGGGTGTCATCTGTAGCAAATATAGTTTAAATTACCCTCTTTTTATGATCTAACTTAAAATATATGTACACATATATATATGTGCCCCGATTATACATAATTGTTCTTAACAATAAGCCATTTCGCATCACATTTTTATAAGTACACTAGCTTTTGCTCGCGGCTTCGCTAGCGTTAAATTCGGGGTGCCCTTGCGCCTTATATATTGTAATAGCAAAGCTAAGTTTTCCCTTTTCTTCCCTCTTTCTCCCTCATTTCTCACTTTAATAAAAAATTACCGTCACCGGGGTCCCAACTATCTCTGTACCAACATTCATCAAAATCGGTATAGCCATTTAGGCGTGAAGATGTAACAAACAAACAAATTTACTCTCGCTTTTATAATATTAGTTATAAGTACATAATGAAACGCAATAACCGTGTATGTGACTCCCATCGGCTCCACAACACATCATCATGATTACGAGCACATTAACAGATTCCCACTAAGCACTACACACACGGGGTGCCCAATAGACCATGTACCACAAACACTCGCCCCCTCCCCCTCCTCCCTCACCCCCCTTGGACAATAAATCCTCAGTTATGGGCGTCGAAATAATTAGTGGGTTCATTAGGGAGCGTACTGAGTCATTATCACGTACGAGATATGGGTCAATGCTTGGTAGGTGGCGCCACCTGGCTTCTGAGATCTTGGCGACGAGAAGTGTTATTTCTTGAAACAAACAGTTGTGAAATACAACAAGCATACTACCACGCCCCTAAAGGGCTAATCAGACGTGTACTTAGAGTCCATTCATATTTCGCAGTTGTGTTTAAGTCCCATTTACGGTATCTAGGACTCGGTGAGTCTATTCCAAAAAGCCTAAAACGGGGTATGAATCCATACTCTGCTCGTTACTGAGTAATTTTTGATGGACAAATTAATCAACACATCCAACGTAAAGGGTCATACTCAACAAGTAGCTCTGATGCCCACTAGTTCAACGAGGTAGTCTTGCGAGAAGTATTAATTGTAAATAAAATTGGTGGGACAAATAATAGCAAACGTATAATAGAAATTTGGGGTTCCCACAAATAGAAATAGACCTATTTATAAACGAGATTTCGTTTGTTTTATATGTCGTCATGGAAGGTATAACAGTAGAACAAAAAGTACCCTTTACAGCTAATAATAACACGTTAAAGGTTACTAACCCCTGACCAAGCTTTCCATGTTCGCGTGGTACATTGAAAGTCCTGTAAGTACTCCAGAGAAAAACTTGGTGCTCTATGAAATTTACATTCAGTCAAATTAACAATACATCATACAAAATAGTTAGGGTTGAAAAACAAATACTCTTAATACAAAAATATATTACTGGAAATATTATTTCCACGTAAATAAATAACATGCGAAACGAAAGGATTTAAATTATTGATTAAAAACGGATAATTCCCTTAAGCGTTGCAATACCATGTTTTCAGTTGGTATAGTAAGATTTATTTCCAGTGTATCATTTTATAAGTTTGTACAAACATAGGGTGGGTATGGGATAAGCCTTTAATACCCAACTAATTGAATTTACAGTAATCAAAATGATTACCCAATTTTGTCGTGTGTAAATGAAATAAAGAATTAAATAATAACTAAACCAGTCAAGTCTGGTATCTTTACCAGAAATAAAATAATATTGATAATCTGATGAGATAGAGAAGTGTTAATTTCAATAAAAATAACGGTTAAACTCGTTACGATTCACATTAACGGTTATTGTAGCAGTTACAGTAACTATAGCGTTATAACCGCGTTATTCGCGCCATCGGGTAATTAAACGTGGTATAAATTGTATCTAGCGCGGTCCGATGCCAATTATTATCAAAAACAGAACGATAATTATAACGTTTCCATGTATTTAATGATTTAATTAATGGATAACAGAAAATAGCTCGTTAACGTTTATTTACAACATATGCGATGTTTAATTATTGGAATACCATTGTTTTTTGCCATAGACTTTGGTATCGTTTGTTTGCAACTAAAAACTCAGTTGGTTTAGTTAATCGAATTTACAAGTTATAATGTGCATTTAGTTTTATTAACAAGTTCATGACTAGACTAGTGGCATTGTATGGATTAGAATGCTGGGGTGCGAAGATGATGGATGATAAATTAATGCATGTAGTGGAGATGGAAATGTTGAGATGGACATTAAAACCGGTCAAGTGCGAGTAGGACTCACACACTGACGATTCCGTACAAACTTGTAGGTAACATCTACATGTACTGAATACATGGTAATCGTTTTAGTGTCAATGTCCCTTTCACACTTTACACTTATTCTTACTTTATCCACCTGTTGTGCCCCTATATTCCGCTTGTGATGCAATTTTTTTCAAAGGCGGTACGAAGTTCGCCGGCACAGCCATTAAATATCAAAAAACCGATAAACTCAATAAACCAGTTTTAAAGTATCTCTGTAAAGTAACTACTACATCTATAACGTTCCGTCTAGTACACCTGGCAACACACTAATTATTATAATTGAATATTTTTATCCTTTCCTCTTCACAACGTCCCACGCGGAGATGCTTGCGCTGGAAATTGTATAAGATTTTTATGTTCCGGATTAAGTTGGAGCGCGGGGTTCAGGGCTATTTTTTATGTTTTTAAGCAAGAAGTAGTTTCTTTGTAAATGTTAAGTTTTGTTTCGTTTAAACTGGTAAACAAATCTTTGAATAGATGAAACGAGGGTCGAGGGAGTTTTGTGAATAATTATAAAGAAATTGTGACAGAAAAGGATACAGTGTAGTTTTAAGTCAGTTATTAATTTATTTTCATGTCTATGAATTAATTACAGTCCCAAATCTCAATGGATTACTTTTTCAATGCCACGTGAGATGATTTGGAGGATTTTATAAAAAAACATGAAACACCAACAATGAGAAGGAATGGTAGATATTCTGGGATCGAATGGGAGAATAACATGAACTATATTTTAAAGTCGTTAACTCGTATCTACTGTATATCTTAAACTATTAAAATGATGAAACATAAATATATCTACAAGTACCATTTTAGATCATTAACCAAACTCACAATATCAACCAACAATCATCATTGGTTTACATAAACAAATTGTCGATACAATTTTGCGACAACCCCTCAAGGAATACAGACACAAGTGTGAGATTGATACTAGACCCTAAAGTTTACAACAACCTACATTTGGGACTCCAGCGATAGAGCAAATAATTTGGACGATCAAACCAGTTCATAAACTCACTAACTTGTGTCTTGTGTCTTAGGGACACTTTCTAAAGTCTTGTTTTAGTACTTTACATGTCCTGATCAAACTTTAATTTAGTTTAGGGTAGTTATTTCTTAGTCAAAGTACCCTTCATATATCTAGTCTTGGATTTCAAAAGACTTTATTTTCAATTTCTTTAGAAAAATTGCTCAACGAAACTTGCGCATCGTTTTTCTAATATGTTTCACTTGCGAATTGTGTCGTTTGCACAAACAAGTTGCTGAAACAATTTGTATATTTTTGTATTAAAAAGAAACGTAAAATAGACTTAAGTTAATTTTGTTTTGTCATAAAAAAAGGTTTGTTTTAACTAAAATATTATCTTTTCCAAAAGCACACTACATTAAAAATATTTGTTCTGCTCACCTGACTGCCTCATTAATGTTATTGTACAACTTGCAAAATGTAGGGTATACTACTATGCACACCTCTGCTAACACCACGTTAAAAACGGGCGTAATGTTATAATTCGATATTTTCAAACTACTTCTCAGTCTTATGGCTTCTCCGTGTTTACGTAAAATTTCATACATTTCGTACGAAAAAGGCAGAAGTTACAGTCATACATATTTATACGGAAAGACAGATAATGTATCATTTTATATTAATATTCATGCGAAACGGATTGTAGCTGTCCAACAGTTTAATGTATTGGATTCGCGATAAAAACGTTCTGCTTCATTAAAACAGAAATCATTATAAATACTTTACACGAGAAATTCAATTTGACTTTTATATCGGCAGGCTTTGTTTTTAAAAATGGTATTTAAATAAGAATTAAACTTAGCGATGTATTAAAGAGTGGCATTTCGAAAGTTGGCAACATTGCCAATACCTGTCAAATATTTCGCTGCTTCGGTAAATATTTGTGTATGATTTTAATACGCTTGGAATATTTTGTTAAAATAACTTGACGAGTCTAATCACAAAATTGTTTCTCTGATTCGTTAAGTATGCCTAATCTAAAAAAATGTATTAGAACAGGTGGCTCATAACTAAAATAGCATTATTTTTTATGGAAGAAGTTACGTATATATTTCTATAGCTCTCACAAACAATTATAAAAACTTAATTAAACAATTCTTCGGCTACATACACCAAAAAAGTCCCTTCAATAAAGTAGGAAATTAACAACAAAAGTAATTTAAAACCGACAAAAGCCTCCTACAAACGAAAAGCAATTATTGAAAGGTATTTTCCGACGCGCCACGGTACAAAAATCAGCATGAATTTGCAACTATTCCCTCTGACTGCCACTTATATCTGTCCTCTTTGGAACACTCCCACTGAGGGTCATTGAGTGTTGATTTCCTCTTTGTTTGTCACAACACAATTTATTTATTGTATCGAGTCTGTCGGGACAATCGAATTGTATTTGTAACAAATAAAGGGCTAACACGATTGGATGTTTGAATTCAGGATTTTTTGAACCATCCCATTCAATGAGTGTTCAATTTTTTTTTGTTAGTTAGGAATCCTGTTGTTGGGATTATAAGCATTTTAAGCTGGTTACATTTCTGTATCATATATGATTCTGGCTCTGCTATTTATATTTTTTTTTATTTACTTATTTTTATTTAATATTTTTATGTATTGTGCAAATACAAAGTTAGTGACATCCAGCCACTCTATGCCGTGTTGAATCAGCCAAAAACCGAGACGAAGTCGGTAGAAGTCAAATTATCTAGAAGAAAGGATACTTGCTCACTACAAGCAAAAATCCAGTTGAATAGAATACAGGTGCTTCAAGCCGAACATGTCAAATACCTTGGTTTATACCTTGACAAACAATTCACTTGGAAAAACACATCTTCACAAAACGGAAACTACAAGCCATGTTTACCTGTGGCATTCAGCTATGGGGAATAGCATCACATACAGACATGGAGATCATACAGCTCTTGTTATGGTTCGTTCTATATGAAGCTCTACATCAGGATCTAAGGATACTTCCAATCAAAAAAGAAATTAAAAGTTGCATCAGTCATATAAAGAAAGAATAACTGTCCATCCACACAGCTTGACAAACATTCCCATGGATGAAAAAGTAATTCACAGGCTAAAATACAAAAATCCTTAAGATTTTTTATTTGACAAATTCGGCGTTTTTGCTTTTGAAGTAATAAATAGTGTCATAGGACCTATATCTAGCAAGCCATCTAACTTACTTCTTACATTGTGGGAATAAAATCTATCAACTACAAAACAAAAGACTATCATCCAAACATTTACAGTAATGATTCATTCAATCAACTATGTTTCCACTCTACTTTGTATTTGGCCTGGCGCGGTGTAGCACAGCTGCTACGCGCTACGAGCAACGAGGCTACGAGTGCTACGGCGTAGAGGACATGCAAACAGTTGGACAGTGATGTTAAACAAACTCAATTACTGCTGTACGGTTGTACCTGGCCTCAATTTTAGTACTGCAGGAATTTTGTGGGGAATTTTAAAGTAAAGCGAAATTACGTAGATATTTTTAAGTACATTGGAAACTTTGTTTTTAATGAAGTGTTTCCCAAAAATAAAAATGTATGTCCTGTTTTATTAATGCATTTTCCTCATCGTGATCATTATCAGCCTGAGTCAGTCCACCACTGGAGATAAGCCCTCCCAAGGTGCGCCACTTCACCCGTACTTCGGCTACACGCATCAAGCTGCTGCCAGCCGTCCTTCGCGGATTGTGGCTCCATCTAGTCGAGGCCCGTCCCAGATTACGCTTTCTTAATCGCGGTTTCTACTGCAAAACACGCTTCTGCGAAAAATATGATCAGCCCACTGCTGGGTCGAGTGGCTAAGTCCATAACTTTAGTTCTCTGACGGATAACTTTACTTAGAATTTTACCTCTCAGAGAGACTCCGAGCATAGCCCTCTCCAAACCTCGTTCGGTCACTTTGAACCTGTGTACTAGTCCCACCGTGAGTGTCCACGTTTTAGTACCGTACATCATCACAGATAGAAAGACTTTTGTCTGACGTTTTCTATATCCTTATAATATATGTATTTCGAGTATTTTGTAAGAATATTGTGAGTTTAAATATAGAATCTCTCTTCACTTGTCAACTGCTACAGTAGTTATTGGAGTTTTCCTTTTGACAATTACCGTTCCTGAAAATGAGTTTTTTTTTTCAGAAATTGTACAAAGTTCAGGCCACGAATTTTCATTTCATTTTTAAAAATGTACAGTATAGCCATCCAGAATAGAAGCAGTGCCTTCGTGGCTCAAAACGTAATCCTTACAAATTGCCCAATGTCGGCAATCAGAGTCTAGGCCAATTAGTGCTAGCTTCTGTTGCTCGGATGCAACAAAACCAATTCCACTTTTAATGAGAAATCTCTTCAGCACACATAGAGCAGTTCTCCTCAACATCTGTCAACTTACGTATGACATACCTACAAGGCCTCGAGAACATAAGTTTGGGCACAACCAAACAAGCGATTTTCTGCTTTACGATAACGTGATACTGGTTGTTTTCCTGCGATGTGAATGTGTGTATGTGAGTAATTTGTATGCAGATCGGTACATGTCAACAGTGAGTTGGGACCGGATTCCGAAGGAGCCTTTTAGTGACGTTTAGTACTTGTGTAAATTTTATACCCTTCCCGTTGATTGTCGCCGAATTAATGTATGTGGGCACAGGCTTGAGTACTGAATACAGGCTGTTCGTTGCTGCTCGTGTGTAGGTGTTTAGATACGAACAATAGGGTGTTTTATTGTTTGTTTCATCAGGCATTGCTACCTTGTATGAGTTTGTTTGTACACTGATATTGATCTCAACTCAAAATGTAATTACGTTTACTTGTTTTGAATATTGCAATACAATCATTGCAATTAGAATTAACATATATTTCAACATTTAAGGTATGGAAAGTGCACATACATTTATTGCATATAACTGTAAAGGGGACATAACGTTACTTTTTAAGTTCACAGTTTCATAAAGCGATGTGGGGTAAGCAGAAGGTAGAACGCTACGTTCTATAATTAAGCTAAGGGAACAAACTAGCTTATCCATATATTATGTGAGTGCTAAGCCGATTACGGTTAATTGGTTTAATTAATATTATCTGATCTGGTAATATGCGATTAGCATTAACTAATAACAGCTAATCAGTTTGCAATATAATCTAGTGCGCACGTTAGTCAACACATGCCATACGTGTTGTCTTGCTTCAATATTCTAAAATAATGTCTTTGCCTTTGAAGTATTAAAAAAAGTGTTAATTACTTTATAGTTCAAATTAAAGGATTCTAATGAAAAACTAGTTATACATTACGATAAAGAATTATAGCCCTCCTTTTGCACTTCGGCAACGTCGGGTTACAGTGGTGATTGGTCTGACAACTAAAAACTTATCAGCAAATGTCTACTATGATTTTATATCCAAATATCTACTATGATCTCTTTAATATTCTACTAAAATGGTTTTATTCCAAAAAAAAGTATAACACTGAACATTATTTAAATAAAGAACAGCCATTAGCTAAGTATCCAAGCCACCTCCACCACGCATTCCGAATAACTAACCGATTAAACTCCAGTTTAAAAGCAGTCGTTTAAACATTAACCATAGAACAAAGATCGCACTGGAAATGTTTCTAGCAAAATTACGAGTGGCATTATTTCACTCGCTAGTTATTCCGTTACGTGTAAAATTTACTAGTGGACTCATTAAAACTTGGCCCTTGTCCAAGGCCTCGATATTGTGTGGCCTGGCCTAAGCACATTGCGACTCGTTACGTTTGTCCGAATCAATTTCGTGAATAGTTTTGTGCTGGGTTCATTTAAACTTGTTTCAGCTTGTGTGCGTTAGTGTGTCATCGGGTTTTGTCCATGTGTTGAATATTTGTTTAGGCAAACAGTCCTAAAATTGCTAATTCAAATATTCAAAATTGTTTCTTTGAGTAGATATTATAGTCAGTTTCATAAACGTTAATTATCATTGGGATGGCAAGTTTTTCAGTAGTACAAGGAAATTGATGTTAGTTTATGTCACAAAAATAATTCTTATTTTCCGTGAAAGCTACAGTTAATAAATAGAACTGTGTTAGTAGTTTAACCAAAGAAATAGGCAGCATTTATAATAATATAAGGAAAACTTGTTAAGGTTAACAGATGTTAACGAAAGTTCATATGATGGTTATTTATAGGTAAAATTCCCAATGGGCAAAACTTTTACACCTAGCTACAAAAATTGTTACTCACATTAAATTCCGTCCATATTCGTAACATATTCCTACTTTCTCGTCAGCAGTAAAAGTATGTAGATATAGGAATTTTTACATACATTAACATAATGCATATTCAGCGTAGAGCCTTACCTGGCATAATTACTAATACATATGTATGCATATTAGAAGGATATTTGCAAAATGAGCGGAAGGTATTAGGGCGCCTGTAATCCCCGTCTTATGTTAGGTTTGTGGCGTTTCTTATGTTTGACTAATTAGTTATTGGGTCGTTAGTGTCACTCTATGGGTGGATTTATTTCATAACGGTTTTTACTGCTTTTTTTCTGCATTTGTAGTAGCCACCGAGACTGGGTATTTGCTCAATTGATGGCAATAGGTTTGCCTTCTATTACATGGGACATACACATTACTGCCTATGTACCTATGTATCACAAATAAATATTTCTGATTCTGATTCTAATTCTTAATCTGGGTGTTGTGTAAGATAACATATATTTATTTGCTCAAATATGTGATTTCATTCAAAAAGAAAAAAAAATTGTTCAGACATGTTTGCCACATACCATGGCGTGCAAATATTTTAAATTGTGGCGTCAATAAATAATCACATACCAATATAATTAATTTTAAATTTGCCAAATTTTGTGATTCCGATTAAAACATTTAGATTCCCATTGCTTGTATGGGATTTATGACATAAACGACTATATGTTTTGATTGCGTATACTTAGAAGTTGATTTTTTCACAACTCTCAGGGACCGTATTTGAAATTAACTAGATACCTCCATGTGTTCCCGAGATAAAGGGTGGGGACAGACCGACAGACAGTCGAACAATAAAGTGATACAATAATGGCTTCCTTTTTCCCTTTTGAGGTATAGAACTCACCAATATCTCCACTTCGTAGCTAAAATGTGGCAAATGACGTGAATTGTTATCACGCCGCATTGCTAACATAACGGGCTGTGCAAGCTGGTGCACAAACACTCTGTGCACAAATTAAGTGGGCTGCGTGGACGAGCGCAGTCCGCACAGTGCACAGACGAGCCTCGATGCGGGCGGCGACAATCACTGCGATATTACCGGCTACCAGGTAAACACTGATATTTTGACGCATAATGTCGGAGCCCTGACTGACCTGGATTTGTTCACTATGTAACATGTTGACTGCTAAATACTGGCTCAAACCTTAGAAAGTTTTTTGGATTGAATTAGTCATTGAATTGGGATAGGTTCATTAACTGGTTGACTTATTCTGGGTTTATGTTTTATTTATTTGCTGTATTTTTTGTTTTACCCACTGTAAAAGACCATATTACAAAATTAGTCAAGCAACAGAAAATAAACACAAGTACATAAACACATATGTCTTTTGTCAATATACGCATTTAAGCAGATTCAGAAACAGTTTTTTGCTTCTCCTGAAAAGTTGAATTTTTATCCATAGCGGATTTTGCAGGCGCAGCGACGAGAAACCACAAAACGATCCTTAGATACCATTTGCTGCGTGCACGTAATCACACGCACACTGGTTGCGAGTACTCAGCAGCTGCTCCTCCTACTCGGGCGTCTTTTCTCGTTTTTTTTCCTAAGAGACGTCGGATACAATCAAACAAACCGATAAAGATCCGTTTAAGAAATAGACAGACCTTAAATACGACGATTTAACAGTTCAACATCATTTTTCACATAGACTTATAATGTAATACAATATTACTTCTAATATACCACTACTACATACTATCAATATTTATATAAAATAAATTAAATAGTTTATTAATTTCTCTAAATGATACTGATTCTGTTCTGCTCGCGAACTAATGCCACAGGTCGAGGTAAACCAATGAACGTCTCAGTGTAAATTATTTAACGCATGCTGTCAAACGCGTAATACACAGCTATCGGTCCCAAGCTGTCAGTAGTGACATGTTGGGTTTTTTTTTTTTTTTCGGGTGGGAAATCATCCTATGACTTCCCCCGCTCTGGGCGGAGCGGGGGGGCATGTCAGACTTGTACTGACTAAAACCCACCCATGTTCCTTCTGTTGCCCTTTACGTTCCGAGGCCGCGGTATCTCTTTCGAACAACCCGCAACCCCGGCAGGCGGAGGCTCTGGCAAGCCCCTCTGCTTTGCTGACTCTCTTTGAGGCGCGCGTGAAACACGAACGCGCCGTCGACACGGCCTGTCGTCAATCGACGGACGGACGGTGAACTACCCATTGCTCACCGCCCATAGGCCCGCATCTACGGTGGCCGGAAGTCGTCTCGTGGCGCCCGGCGCCATGGGCGTCTCCCGCGGCGGCTGGGTTGGGCAGATGTTCTCTCCCTCAAACGCCCGGCCACCTCCTTCGCTAGCATTACTGCTTCGCAGAAGGTGGTGACCGCTTCCCATTCCCTCTCGCTCCGGACCATGGCCTGAACCAGGGCCGGACGCGAGAGATCGCCGCCGCCGATCGCCTCTACGAGGGCACGGCGGTGCTCCGCCCAAGCCGGGCAGATCGCCACTGTGTGCTCCACCGTGTCCTCCGGGCGATCGTCACAATGGTGACACCCGGGCGCTTCCTCCCGCCCGCTGATGTGCAGGAACATCCCGAAACTTCCGTGTCCGGTGAGGACCTGCGTCAGGCGGTAGGTGAGGACGCCATGACGCCTCTCCAGCCACTCCTCAAAGAGGGGACTTACCGCCACTATTGTGGCGTGCCCTGACATGTTGGGCTTATGTCAGTCAGCAGCTGACGTGACGTCACACGCGAGTTGTGTCTTGGAAGAGATGGTCCTTCAATATTACAGGAGTACATCGCTCATTGATGCCATATTGAAGTGAACTATAGTAAATCGGAAACCGCGTCAAGCCTTCATGGCTGGTTTAACAAATTTCGGATGAAAATGTGCATTTTAAGATACTTTTATCCGTGTGAATAATTTCAAATGATAGTGTTGCTATAAATAGAAAGTTGGGTTTTCCGCAACCGATTTGATCGTTACAAACAGGTGAAGTTACTTCGAGATTGTCACTCGTAAACGATGATAATGCCAACTATTTCAGGCAGTCAATGTAAATAAATATCATTTCAAATATAAATCCATTTTTACTGTGCAGGCAATTATATCTGGGCACTGTGAGATAAATTGCACCAAATTTTTGTTGCAAAGTTAATAACTTTTGAATCAATTACATCATTTTTTTACAAACGTAACGTAAACTTAAACGTTTTCGTTTTAACCTGACTTTGATACAATAATTAGTTCTGAGAAACCACAGCACTACGTTACAAAATATTCGCCATATGAAATCAACAGCTCTTTGTGGGAAACATTTCAAGTTCCGTTCCTGGAAATCTGAACTACACCGCCCCATATTTGATGACGTTTACGACGAACTGACAGCTGTATCAGCTTATACCAAAGAATTTTGGACGATGTTGTAGCGACATAAGGTTGGTTATAGCTTGGAAGCGAAAATAGAAGTATGTACTGATTTAACCCTACCCAATAGTGCAAGTCAGGGATATGACGGCGTGTATTGGAAGTGACGGGATTGCGTGCGTCATGACTCATGACACACGACTGACGACTGATTGTTTTGTGAGTTGCCGGCAAGTTGGACTGGAGTTGACTACGTATCAGTTTTATAACTGATGTTTGCTATATGAATAAGTATATTAACATTGAATAAAATATAAACTTTAGAAAAAACAGATTTGATTATAAATACCTACGTAATAACTTCATGATAGTTTGAGGATCCCGTTGTCAAATAACAAAATCGAAACCACTATCGTCGCGTCGCGTCGCGGGTTCAATTCCCGCACGGAACAACTTTTTAACAAATGGATTATTGAATATTTTAGAGTAATGAATTATGGGCTAATGAATGCAGATTGCTTGATGCGAACGAATGAATGAGTTTTTTAATTGATTGAACATCATAAGAAGCTTGAGCGAATGTGTCGTAGACACCTGGAGATAGTTGTTTCGGGTCTGGCTGTTTGTGTATGTAAGTTAAAATGTTTGTAAACGCACCCACGATACAAGAGAAGTTCTTAGTGTGGGACAACGTTTTAAAAAAAACCCAAGAAAGAAAAACACGCAGAATCTCAGAAAAAGTTTATTAGATGCGTTTCTCCAAAAGTTATAGAACGTTTCATTTAATTACCGTAATTTCCAGAAGTTGAGAGCACTTATCTATAAACTGCAAGCGTCGCATATAGCTCGAAAACAAATAAAAGCAAGCAACTTAAGAGAACTCTGAAGAACACCCTTTAGTTTAACAGCACTTAAATAGAAACACAAAACGATGAAAAGAATATACTATTCACCTTAAAAATATGGTAATTCTTAGTATCTTGTTGCCAATGTGCATTGGCACACTCACCACAGCATATTCAAGGCACCAACACTACATGACACCTCATCGCGTATGTAATCTCCAACAGTTGGGTAACGAGATGAAACTCATAACCGTACCATCAGTAGTACATCACTGGCACACAGACAATCAATTCGAAACTCTTCCATCCATTGACATCCATCAGAAACTATCGCGGACATTTCTATGGAGAACTACCGGGAAAGCATCGCTCGCAAGTGGGCCGCACACAAAGCGATGACGTCGCCTCACAAAGCGCCAATGACGACACAAAGGTGGCTCTATGATGTACGGCACGACACAGGCACGACACGGCACGGCACGGCACGGCACAGATGTCGCATTGATACCGCGTCGTGATTAGTGGGCGCTGCTCTCAGTAATGCGGCGCGGTGATAACTTGTTTCGTGATTTTCAGTCGTTGAGGCTGTCGGCTCTGTAACACAGAACTGGGTAATGATGTTGTGTAATTGTCCAGGGAGTGTGGTTTAATTGTGATTGTGTCATGTTTTGTGTCTTTTTATGTACATTGGCAATGTCAGACTGGCATCATTAAGGAAACCTCCAAAAATTAAATAAGATTAAGAAATAGATAAGTTTATTACCATTTCTGATGGCATGGACTCTGAATTGGAAAACTTCTTTGAGTAGGACTCAAACTACCGGTGATATTCACTATGCTATGCGTCGTTGAAAACAAGATACCTCTCGAGAGAAACAGCAATTCTCAACACTTTGAATTCCATCACAATATAATTTTCAATACTAGTTATATATTCAATGAGACCTGAATGCAGATCAATCACACAAACTGAGAAGTATATACACATTGGCGTATGTATCAATCTCACTAGGTACATAAACTTGTGTACCTGTATATATTCTGATATTTCATAAGGCTGAAGAAAAATTCCTCGCTAGCTAGAACACTAGTCTAGCAATATTTCTAACTATTCGTATGCAGTTTCCATCCCTGTTTTGTTTTGTGGATCCATTTCTCGGTACCGTTGTGTCTGTAGATTGAACAGCATAGATTTATATTGACTTTTTTCAATATGTAGGCAGATTTGCTGTGAGTTCAAATAACTAGACTGAAATAACCAAACAATTAGTTTTTTAAATAGGTCAGAAAAATCACGTTCATAAAAGAATTTAAAATGAATTGAATTGTAGGTTTCATATTATTTCAAGTAATACAAAAATAAAATCACTGTTTGAAATTAAACGAGATTTGTTTTTGTTTAGTTTTGCCTCTTGTTTAATCAAATTGAGTTTTTGCTTAATGAGTTTTCGTTGTAAAACTGATTGGATTATCCGTTTTATTAATATAGCCCTCAACATTACGTGCACTTCATAATTAATTGAAATAAGTAAGTTATATAGTTTTTTATGTCTTAATCGGCAACGACAACGATCAGATTGTACCAGAGTTCTAAGCTATTAATTCCATCAGCAATAACGAAAACTGAAATGTTAAAAATGTATAATGAACTGACTAAGCTGCCGAAAATGTATGTCAATGGCTTGGTCAATGTAGTTAAAAGTCGATGTGGAAATTCTCTAGTAAATTTGTTTTTTGTCTTTGACGGACAAACCATTATGGAACTTCAAAACTACTGGATTTTTCTTTAATACCCGAGTGCTAGGAGGCTAGCACAAGTGCGCGTTAAAAATACGAAGATTAAAAATAAATAACTATTCCATTTTTTTTTAATTTCTTTAACTAATTACGGCAAACATTTGTTACGAACACCAGTTCATTTTAAACTAATTTTAACAAAAATACTCTTACAGCAAAACAAATTGACCTAGGAATGCCAAAAATATGGTAAAAACCTTATTCATACGTGTCCGAAAACCCGAAAACGGTTCTATATCATAGTATTCATTCATTTTTGTTAACGATGTATTTACCAACATTCTGAAATTGGGCTGTTCCAGCAGGAGATTAAAATTTGTGCAAACAATACGGACGTCTAGTGATACACGGAGAATAGCAGCAATATTGAAGACTCTCCAGTCTTAAATATTTAAACTTTACATGATCTGCACACAGGAAACATCATTAAAATGATTTCGTCACAAACAAAATCTAGCTAATTCCACGTTCGTAGAATGGAAGTGACCTGATTGCGGGGCGCGACCGGCACACAGTCGGCGCACAGCGTCTTATTGTGTCGGGCGCAGTCGGCGCGGCTTTGTTCCTACTGCTGGGAAGCAGTCAGGGCGCATTCAGAACTCGCGAACGGCTTTGAATTTAGAGCTGTGTATTATACCTGCGAGGCATTACGAGTTCCGGATGTATGCTATATTTTGGATTCGTATGAGAAGTTTTACTTATGTTAAGATGCTTACTTGGTTATGATAGAGTATTTATGTCAACGAATTATTATAGATAATAAGATAATGTTCTTCTTTTTTGTTCCAGGTAAAGATTTCTTTATGATGCCAGTTATATAATATAATAAAGGTACGAAATTAAGAAACATTTTAATTTCTAAGTTTCGTTTCAATAAAGTTTTGGACAAAAAACGTACAACATTCTGGTCAAGCGAAGAAGCGAAATACTGGGTGGGTAGTCGGAACTCATTACTTAAGTGTTTCAGCCCCAAACGGTTTAAAAACATATAACTTTCAATCAGGTTATTGTATCGCCCTAGCGAGATGGGTACATGTTTCAGGGCATGATTTCAAACTGATCTATTTTCTGACGAGTCTCCGATTTTACTGAACTTGCTACTTACAATGCAACCATGTTCAGATTGAGCTCAATTTCATCTAGATTTATACGCAAGCGGGAATATACTCTCCCTCAGCACGCTACCGAGAAACGTACGAGTAAGTAGAACAAAACGTCTTTGAAATAGACATCGTATTCTCAATAAGACTACATTGTCTGTGGAACTATTATCATTCGTATTCAGAACCGAAATTGGTTCTTTATAACAACAGATACGCATAATTCCTTGAGCATCGGGTAAAACCGGATAGCTCCGGGTGGAGCCGGGTAGTAAATAAACCCGCCTACAAACAAAGATTGCATAGATTCGACAGGCCTGTTGGTCTAGTGGTTAGTGGCCCTAACTGCTGAGCCGGAGGTCGTGGGTTCGATTCCCACCCAGGACAAACTTTGTGTGATGAGCATGATTGTTTGTTCTGTGTCTGGGTGTGATTTATCTATAATATGTATGTATTTATAAATTATATAAGTATGTATATCAGTTGTCTGGTTACCATAACACAAGCTCTGCTTAGCTTGGGATCAGATAGCCGTGTGGGAGTTGTCCCAAGATATTTATTATTATTTATTATTATTATTATTATATTGCAGCTAATTGCACTCTAGTGCGGACTTCACACGGCACAATGACGCTACATTACGTAATGAAATAAAATGAGAAGCTCAATTCTCCAAAGGCTATAATAACAAACAATATTTCTTCAGGACATCCATGCACCCTGTTTTTATAGTTACCACAATTCTACGTCAGCTAGAAAAGAAACGCTGAAACAACTTACAAAACATTGTGTTAAGTTCGAGAAATACGTTATCTACCGTGATTAAGAAGCTTCATCTTATCCAACGCCTTAGTTTACTAGCTTTTGCCCGCGGCTTCGCTCGAATTCGGTATAACACTACTGTGTTAAAACTGCAGGTATCAGGTACTCCTGCTACCTGCAGTTTTTGATCTTGCGCCTTATTGATTTGTAATAGCAACGCTAAGTTTTCCCTTATCTTCCCTCATTCTCCCTCAAATCCCACTTTTTCTTAAAAAAAATATCCTGGTTTGCAACTATCTCTGTACAAAAATAGGTTTAGCCATTAAAGCGTGAAGAGGTAACAATTAAACCAACAAACTCACTTTCGCTTTTATAATATTAGTAAGGAAGTAAGGATTCAGCTTTTAATACAGTTCGACCATTACCTTGTTTTGGGTTGCTTGGAATCAGCTGCGCTTCTTAGTGATGATTTGTATGAATATACCTATATAATGATGTAGTATTAGTTGCAACATCAGGTTACCAAATATCCTGAAACACGGAATCATAAGTACACAATAGACCACATCACTCCATCTCACTGAGAGGAGTGTTCAGTCACAGTGTTCAGTAGTTATCATGAACATATTATTTGGTTTTCTTGTTCATAAGATGACCGTTAAGACTAATATTATAAAGGCAAAAAGTTGTAAGTGTGTGTGTATGTTTTTTTACTCCTTCGCCTTTCAAAATCAGAATATTTTTATTTCACACTATTTTAATTTTTCTACCTACCCTAGTTTTTTTTTCATTAGAACCAACTTCTGACATCAAACAACACAACAAAAAAAGAATTTGCGAAATTGGTTCAGTTGTTCTCGAGATTTGCGCTTAGCAACAAATTCAGAGATTCATGTTTATGTCCTACTAATATTATAAATGCGAATGTTTGTGTAGATGGATCGATGAATGTATGGATGTTTGTTACTCTTTCAAGTCAAATGGATCTTCATGAAATTTGGCATAGAGGTTTATTATAGTCAATAACACATAAATACGATACTTTTTGAAAAAGCGTCTAGAAAAGGTGCACAGTTCGGATCGGGCGTTTCCTATCACGAAGAACTGGCAAGAGTCTCCATGGTTATTTTTTTAAAATCATTTGGTTTTACAATACACAGACTATTTTCAACTCGGTCTGCACGGGTGGAGCCGCGGGTCGCAGCCACCTATTAATGACTACTTAAAGTGAAAAAGAATACTACAATAATAAATTGCTGAATAGTCAAACACACTTTTTTCGTTCTTTCTTTCTAAGGGACGTTGTGTTTAGTATTTCTGTTTGCTATTCTAACATAGCGGTACTCTCCAGGCGCCGTGAGCCAGATCGTTGGACAATAGTGTGGGGACAATGCGGAGCCACCTTTGTGCAATCGATGCTTCTCGTTTAGAAAAACAACGGTTTTTGTGGCGGTTTCATCAAGGTGTCTTCGTTTATCGCTGCCTTTTTTCTAAACACAGCGCAATATGTCTTTTGTTTTTTCGATTTTAATGATTGACAACGGTAACATTGAAATGTTATCTTATGCCTATCCAAGAAAACCGTTCTATTTTATTGTTCATGTTATAAGGACTGAAAGAGTATTTAGGTCGCTACTTATCTAAGGAGTTCTGAAATATTTGTAACTAACAATAATTTCGGTATAGTGCTTTTTTTATCGGGTGGAAAATCAACAAATGACTTTCCCCGCCCTGGGCAGTGCGGGCATGTCGGACTTGTACTGACTAAAACCCACCCATGTTCCTTCTGTTGCCCTTTACGTCCCGGGGCCGAGGTATCTCTTTCGAACAACCCGCAACCGTGGCAGGTGGAGGCCCTGGCAAGCCTGCCCCCTGCTTTGCTGACATCTCTTTGAGGTGCGCGTGAAACACTAACGCGGTCGTTCACAGTCCCGCATCTACGGTGGCCGGGAGTCGTCTCGCAACGCCCGGCGCCTGGGGCGTCTCTCGCGGCGGCTGGGTTGGTTTTTGAGGTTCTCTCTCTCAAACGCCCGGCCTCCTCATTCACTAGCATTACTGCTTCGCAGAAGGAGGTGACCGCTTCCCATTCCCTCTCGCTCCGGACCATGGCCGGACCAGGGCCGGACGCGAGAGATCGCCGCCGCCGATCGCCTCCACGAGGGCACAGCGGTGCTCCGCCCACGCTGGGCAGACCGCCACTGTGTGCTCCACTATGTCGTCCGGGCGATCGTCACAATGGTGACACCCGGGCGTTTTCTCCCGCCCGACTATGTGCAAGAACCTCCCGAAACTTTCGTGTCCGGTGAGGACCTGCGTCAGGCGGTAGGTGAGGACGCCATGACGCCTCTCTAGCCATCGGTGTAGTGCTTTATAATAATTAATCAAATTCATTTTAATTTCAAGTTTCATTATAAAGCTTCCTCATCAGTTATAACTCCTAACGACCTTCCTAAAGGTCATGTTTCAACAACTCATTAAAAACTAAACAACATCGTTATACCGCCACAATTAATCATGAATCAAATCGCGCGACACGGCGACAGCGACAGTGACGCGACGGCGCGCGGCGACAAAACGCCTTGACGCCGCAACAATAACCCGTCAGCTCCGATACTACGAATACAATTAATATCCTGCCACCATCCAACCAAACGACCCTCACCTAATAATTACCAATACATTTTCAACCTTATTTTAATAATAATAGCGCCCTAATTCCCCTCGTAAACTGTATTTAGATAAGGTTAAGTTAAGCGTGTAACGATGAATGGACATATTAAAGATTAATTACGATAGCCTGTTGTCGTATTACTGAATAGATGTTTGTTTCAGTAATTTAATTAGGCGGAGAATTGTGTTTGATGGTTTTGTACGTTTTGACTGATGATTTGCTATATTTTTGGTATAATCTGTTTCTATTTAAAACTGCGATCCTTGTAAGCAATTTTGCTGCCCTAAAAATACTACAAATTAAATAAAATTCCCAAATCAAAGAAGTGTCAAAGGCGTTTCTCAATTAAACGATAACCCTACAACCGCTACGTTAATTGTCAGCCAAGTATTCGTTATGAGCGAGTGACAGGCACAATTTGGTCGCGTCAGACCCTGCGGCCGCGGTGTCGCGATGACATCTGACGGCCGATGGAAGCGACGCCGACGGGACGATGGGAGCCGCCGCCGCCGGTCCGTTGGATCAGCTGACAAGCAGTTTTGTTTGGCTAAAAGTTTAGAACGCGATGATTTGAGGGTTCCGTCAGCCTGATTCGATTAATGTCGAGATGAAGTTAAAAGGACTTGTTTAGTCAATTTTTGGAGATGGTTTTTTCCTGCCGAGTTTTACAAAGTTACAATATTAAGTTACATAAATTATTCTCTTTTTGTTTCTATATTCTTGAAGTACAACTGCATTCATATTTTATGGGCATTTGAACAGTGACAGTGAAATTTGACATAGGTAATGAAATGTTCTTAATATCTGAATACTGGTTCAGGAATTCGAAACGAGACAACCATTACAGTTGAACGAAACACAAAAAAGAAAAATCATTTGATCACTTGTCACTACCCTTCTCTCCATTATCCATTATCAAGCTTGACGTCCAATCAAACGTACAGTTATTACGTGTCGAATGATTCAACAAAACGATTTCATGTCGGACACGAAACATATTCAACCCTTTGAATAGACAGAAAATGTGGAGTGACAATACAATTCGCGAACGGGGTCGCGCGGACCGGGCGTCGGCATCGGGGGTTATGAGTGACGTGAAATACATCGAGTAACGCGCCATCGAGTGTCCTATCGATTCGATTCGATGTCGAACGTTATAGTACGTCTTACGAACCGTGATGAATTCGAATGAGTTTTCATTTGGTTAAGTCAGTAGTGGAGTGAAGTGGTTGTGGGTTAGGGATGGTCATTGTGGTGGATTGAACATACAACTCATTAGTAAGGAAAATAATAGATTATTGAAATAAGCGTATAGTTGCCTGTTTGCTATCATATTATTTGCAAGCATCAAAGAGAAAACACACATTTTCCCATTTTCTTGCGAACCAATTTGGCATTTCTGTACTTTGCAAAACTATAAAGTAACAGCGACTATTCTTTCTGACCATTTCATTAAAACATCTGCTCTGGTATTGAAAATAAAGCTTCGCCAAAGTTAAAGTTCAGTCGAGGCACTAAAAAACTTTTAATTTAATCCAATATTCAAATAAGGTCCTAGGGTCACATTTATCTAGACTAGAAAATAGATTAATTTCTCGAGCAATCCTCTTCAAATTCAATATTGTACAAAACCAAGTTTAATAACGTAAAAATACTCTGAATCGAAGCTGCCTATTAAAGTCGTCACTCGTTTATATTGCTAGCGGAAATTAAACCATACGTCTTCTGCATAAAATCGAATTTAGTGTAAAAGGATGGGGTTATAACTCTCGGTATTTTCGATATTTTTATTTGCAGCGGAGGCGCGTCGGTCGGTCCGCTTGGAAATGCTAATAATGGGTTCTGCAACCTTTTGCTAGCAACCAAAAAGAAGGTGAAGAGTTTCTAAAGAGTTTTTTTGAGAAATTTCAGTACTGCTATGCAGTATTTCGTCTTTTTGAACGAGATAAAAGAGTTTCTAGAAAGGAGTATTTACAACTGTACGCAGTTACTCATAAGTAACCTGTTACAAAACCAAATCACCAGTGATATGACTGATACAATGAATGATACAACTTTCTCACAATGCCATTTAATTAGTTTTTGTGATGGGTTGTATCGTGGTGCTTTTAGTGCCGTTATATAGATGGTGTACCTAAACTTAAAAAGTTCTTTGAACAACACAGTGCTTCCGAACGTTGTAACAAACCAAAACCCTGCATTTTCTAATATGCCAGGCATGCACCGTTAAAACTAACTACCATAAGTTTTATACAAAAACCCGGCTAAAACAAAACAGAATTCTTCGTTCCGTATACGAAGCAGAAACTTTCTCACATTTCCGAAGAAATATCTCAACTTAATGCAATCCCATAACGCTGGCTTAAAACAATCAATTGCTAGCAGGCGAGAACATTTTTTAACGAAACAAGCGCCCGTTCCATTGCTGCGGCAATAACTATAATCGTTAGTGTAGTCGGCGGCTCTAAAGTAAAACGAGCGATGGACAACGATGTATTGTTTAGCTGTATGTTGTTTAAAGGGGTAATATACGCGATTATTATATAATTTACTGAAAATTCTTTTTAGAATGGAATAGAATAGTTATTTATTTACTACCTTAACTAAAACATCTTTGTGAAACTCATCCAAACTACCAGCGCACATTCTTCAGCCAACAAGTATTACTATTTTCTTTTAGTTTGAAGTGTGTAATTTCTGGATATGACACATTTCACAGCTTGTTCCTGGGAATAGAAAGGAACTCATTTTTGCCGATGACGTTTTACCATCAGTTGGGCCATTTATTTTTTTGCCACCCACTAATACAGCAATGGCCCTTCCATTATATCTACCTCCGTGAAGACAAGGGGCCAGGCGCAGCGCTTATTTGCGAGCGGAGCATGCCCCCCGGTGTTATGGCCGCCCGTGCCGTCGCGAATTGCCGTACACGGCACACGGCTACACGGCCTAACTTCCGAGCATCCTGTAAACATATGGAAAGAGCTTGTGTACTTATGTGCGCTTGCAGCTGGTTGCGTTGTTCGTGCAGCTGAATAGCAAAATGTTAGTCTTACCATGAATTAATAAAATATATAGTTTTGATGCGGGATAAACTGTAAGTATATACAGAAAATTATGACATTTATGAGCTGAGATATTTATACGAAAACTAGCTTCTACGTGTTCATACGCGTGGTGGTTTGAAAATATTCCATGGGGTCATGATAGGATTAATACTATCCGTACTATTAAATAAGTATAAATAATCGAACAAAACAATATGTCGTCATTTTAGTAGATACATTTCTTTTGACCTATCAATAGTTGTAAAGGTCTAAATTCCAGTTACGTACAGTGTCTTGGAAATGTACAAAAATACATTTCCAAGACACTGTTGTTGCTTAAAATATAACGATAAAATTACATAAGTACAACGATCTCGAATGTAATTCTTGTATGTTCAAACCTTGAAAACAACAAATATGTGATTTAAATTTCTAATTTATCTTTAAAGGGCAGAGGCAGTGGCTGAAATCATTACAATTTCTGCATAGACTTTCAAAGCATGTAAATATACATGTTTAAAATAAAAACGTATGTATTGAACAGGTATGTTGTACGTATAACGTGAAATCAAAGAAATTGTGATATCTATTTAATTTGGTGGCGTATATTAACTCGTATTCCCTAATTTCGAGATCTAGGTTCAAAAGGCGGTATTTATTTGCAATTTTGAGTGCTTTTTTTTGGATATCCTCATTATAGGAAAATCTCATATTACCTCCCCCAGGTCCTGGGTGGAGCAGGGCGAGTGGCAGACTTTTACTGATTAAAATCCATCCATGTTCCTTCTTTTGCTGTTGTGTTTCGGGGGCCGTGGTATCTTTTGAAGGACCCTGCAAGACCAGGTAGTGGCCCTCTGCTTTGCTGACATCTCTTTGATGCGCGCGTGGAAAACGACAGCAATAATAGACTGTTGATTGAGGTTATTGCATAGTAACTTAGTAGATATATAAAAGAGTTACTTAACTAAGTACCGTGCCATGCTGTTTTAAAGAGCCAGTAAACAGGTTTTAATCCCATTGAGGAAACGTTTAATAAACAGTATTTCTTTGAAACAACACTGAAGTTACTTGGTAAATAAATTATTATTTACGGACTCGGTGAAACTTAAACTTGGCGGATCTTAAATTATTTTCTAGAATCAGATGAAAAAGATGATTCACACAATCTTATGACATAACATCGCAGTGCCCAATTTGAACAACAAAATCAACAAAACAAAGTTTCAAAATATAATAATTCAATAATTATAAGGAAGAAGTCATTGCTTTTCAATTTCCAATTAACGAAACATTTGTAATTAACCTTACTTTATAATCCGAAGTTGTAACAGAAATCCTTGGCAAGTTATTTTCATAAATTAACGCATTTCACTCCGGATTTACATTTTGTATTGGAATTCTGCGACAGAAAGAACTCTTTAATTATTTTTCTACGTATATCTGAAATAAATCAAGATAGTACTGGGAAATTTGATACTTTAGTAAAAAATTTTCAGTAAATAAATTCTGGAGCACCGGGATGTCAGCTATTAATGTTGTTATTTAATCGTTTACTATCAATGAAACCTAAGGCTACTACACACATGCCGGACACACTACTGTCATAATTTACGGATATAATTATGTTTCAAACTGCGCAACTTTTAATGAAAGCTGTATGAAGTAAATCCAAACTTGTTATATTAATAAAATTTAAGGCAGAACCCAAACACCAAACCTATAAAAGCCACTGGTGCGTACGTTAGGTCAATACGTCGATATTTTAATCGAATGGCGTTTTTTTAAATTGTTTTCAACAATCAGTATCATCCAGAGAGATACTAATGAATAAATTCTTAAAAAAATATTTATTAAGCTGGTATTTTTAATTTTTAAATTGACGTGTTAACGATACGTGGCTTCAAGACACAAAAATAACAAAATTGTAACTAGTACTACTTGCTTATTACACTATCAGCTACTCAAATTTCCACTCCCTTGTACTTAGAACAAATAACATCACTCAAGTGCAATCCTAACAAATAGCTGAGTAAACGTCGCATAATAGTGCACATTAGAGATAGAGGCGGGCCCACACCCACCGGCGCGGCGCGGCGCGAGATAATGTCGCGCGACAAATGGCCGCCGCGCTGCCGTTACGGCGTAATGGTGTGCGTCTCTGCGGTTACTGCCTATGATAGAATATCGGGGCTATTGTGATAATCTCGCGGGAACGACAGATAGGCACGGATAGATTATTGTGTGTAGGGACACTTACTGGGGAAATTCTGATTCTGTGTCCGAGTTTCGTTGTGGTTTTAATGCGTCATTTACTCGCGTTTTGGCCGTTTTCATTCTTAGTTACTTTTATTTTTTATTCAATACATTTTACACGAAATGTACAAGATAAAAGAAATACATTATATTAGAAAAACTGTTTTGTTGAAAACACACAATGTTTTATCGTCTACCAATATGTCATACTGTAAAATAGATACTGTCAGCTTGGTTTATGTTTTAACTTGTTTATTTAGTTTTGCTGAGTTTGCACAAACATTTTTATTGCTTTATTGCCCACAGTTTTCTTAACTCATTTAACTAAGACGTTCAAAACAAATATTGGAAAACCAACCATTTTTCTTGCCTCTGTATTTAAATTATTTATTGAAACTAAACATTATTTGGGGCACATATTCAATTTATACTTAGAGAACATATTTATGTTTCTTTTTTTTCAATTTTAATAACACAAATTCTGAAAAAAAAAACACAATTTAATTTCAAGAACACAATTAAATTCAACATAGTCTATGTAAACACATAGTAATAGTAATAGCTTATTGTCCATTGTTTAGATGGAACAAATTTCCTTCTTTACCATTAATTTTGCATAAAAATGACAGACATTATTCTTACCAATGCATACTCATGAAGAGAAAACGTCTCCCTATCAAGTTAGCCATACGAATTACGACCTGGCACCAGCCGGTTAGATTTCACTTTACATTTCCGCCCGTCCATAAAAGTCCGCAATATAAAACGCTGCAGACGCAGTAATGTATTCAGATCCAATTGTGAACAGTGCACCAATACTATGTAGTGGTCGTTACACAGAGCGACACAGGATTTACAATTCAAGATTGTGTTTAAGTGGGGACTTGCTGCCTGTCTAATGGTTCTTATACTTCGCGATTTTCCAGAATATTCTTTGTGAAAAATCATGTATATTGTAATAAAATTTGAGATAAGTGTTAATGTTGTCATTATTTATGAGACTGTTGAATTTGGAGTGGGTGTTTAACGTCTTGGAAGGTTATACTTTGACATTAATTTATCTTTACATAAAAAAGAAACAGAAAGCTACCATTTATAGCTCTTCGCGTATCACCTATAAAACGCTGTTCTTCTTATTCTGAAAAAGATAATGTATACATATCGAAATACGTATTACTATAAATAACTAGGTAGATACTAGGGCCGTTTGCCAACCTCTTTGAATCTCTAAGACTGTGAGATGTTACTATGAGAAGTTTTGCAAATATGTTGTACGGAATCTTTCGGTAGGTACAATAATATATTTTGTCGTTATTGCCAGAAATCTTGTTGACCTTTATCCTTAAAGAGTATTCACAAGAAATAAATTATGCCTAATCGGCCAGACTGTCCGCGTCTCTCGACTAACAAATTTCCTTTATTGAAAAACGTTTTGATGATATTTTCTGGAAATTCAGGCCACTTTCGTTTCCTTTGACAAAAATATAACGAGCTTATGCAAAATTTGTTTATCTCTCGGAATTTTATTTCGGATTTGGCTATCAGTCTGAATCTAATCTAAGTAATCTTATTTTTTTCTTCGGTAAGTTCGTGGACGCTAAATAACTTTTCTTATAATATTAAAACACGATCCCTTTACCGCTAAGCCTGCGTCCTAATTAAAGTGAAACATTGCGCACGCGTGTAAGCATCACATTCGAATATCAGTTTTGTTCGCAAAATTAAAAGGCTGCGGTGCGACTACGCATTCGGGTTTAACGAATGAAGTCAACGACACGGTCGTATGTTTGTGCGACATTCGCTTTTGTAAGAACGCAGCTTTATCATTGAACACACCACTTCAATCACTCCAACTTTGACAGATAAAATCTTTGCCACAACGTTGAAATCATGTTGAAACTTTTCTATCATAAACGAAGCTCATCAATGTTCCGGTCTGAAACAAGAACGAAACAAGATAGCTGATCAGTTTCGAAACCCTTTATAAAACAGATGGAGTTATGAAAACCATTCTGAGTCATAATATCATATCAACGTTGATGAAATTTGTATCTGTTGCCGCTATCGTTGTCCCAACTTTGATGGAGTCGCCAATGAGTCGCAATATGATGAACTGATAGCTGGATATATAACGGATTGTACCAACTTGGCATGTTTAGCATAGATGACAGATAACTTTGACAAATACTCTACGACAAGCTACCTCAAAACGTTAAACGGTTTCTAACATTGAACGAATATGATTCTAGGAGCTTGATGACTTAGGTGTATTTGCTTGCAAGTTTGGTCAGGCGAAGAAGCAATCAGTCAAAAGGGAGTACAGAGCGTGGGCTAGAGGTTACTATCAAGCAAAATGTTTGATGTCAATTGAGCAAAGCCCGTTTACACACACGTAGTGACAGTGTTGAGTGAGTCTTACGGACTGAGATTGCATTTTGAACCAATAGTTTGTGTTTGGGATTATTTACGCTACAAAGTTTTGGTTTTAGGTTAACGTTGCAAAACAGGTTGTTTTGTGTTTTTCAGTTTTTGTTTTTATTCAGTATACAAAAAACTATTTTTATTTTATAATAACCTTACCGTTAAATTCTCTTTTATTTTCTGTATGCATTCCTTTATCACGTTACCTTCATTATACAGGCATTTTCGCTTTTATTAAAGCACTTAAACGCCTAGCCATTATTCGTATTTTACGAAGAGCGAGAGATGCGCTCCGAGTGCTCGCAGCGCTCAAATAATTACGCTAAATATTTTTTGCGAGCTCACAAAGCGATACTCGATATCGCCGGCAGTTTCTGTTTGAGTTTCAGCTCTTAATTTATTATACGATGGCGAAATTTTCGCTAATTTCGTGAGAAACTTGAGAAAACCGCCAACTTTACCAATTAAACTGAATTCGATTTATTTTAGTAAACGCCTCTGAAAAGGTTCACAGCGTGTTCTTGTGGGATTTACAAAAATGACTTTCGAGATCCGATCAAGTTTTCGAATTACATTTTACGGCTTCTGCCGACTTCGGGAACTGTATAATACGTAATATCAATCGGATTTCAAATTTTGTATGAACTGAAGGGGCAGTGGATGTCATAGAAAAACTTGGAATACGTTTTATTGGCCTTTTTATCCCTACCAACATGATTTAGACCTCACTCAATTTAAATTTGGTGGAGACAAATTAAAGTATTACTAAATGAACGTACAGGTATCGGTTTTGTTTTGTATCAATATTGTTATATTTTGCTGGTGTTCGTTTTTGTTGATGGGATGATGATTTAAAATTAAATCACGTACCTATTTATTTATTTTATAAAATCCTGCTTTCTACTTTACAAAAATACTACATTTTATTTTTTATCTCATTTACTGTAATAATAACTCAATGCAAGTCGAATATATTCACTATCTCGGCGTAGCTGCAATCAGTATTGTTATAGCATCGGATATTGTTTATCTGCATAATACCCTGGTATTAACTTTGCTTACCAAGTAGCTCTCTTTATTTTATTGGTCACGTTCAACTGTGTTTACTTTTCTTTGCTCTTGCTGCTCTGGTAGTAATTTTTTCTTACTACTGATTGTATAATCTGGAATGCAACTAGGTGTATTAAATTCTATAATTTTGTCTCATCTGCAACCACCACAATATGCTAACCCTTTATTTAAAAGTGGTTTAATTGTTTTTTTTGCATGACTAACCGTACTGTGGTCCTACTGCAGTTTTTGTTCACCTTTGGTGCAAAAATAGTTGCTAACAGTTTAAATGGATTCTGCGCATTACTCATTGTTAATCAATTCTACTAATATTATTGATGCGAAAGTTTGAGAGGATGGACTGATAAATTAATGGATGTTTGTTATTCTTTAAAGAACAAACTACTGACATAATTTGACACACAACACATAATAAAATTTGGCACACACAGGAAATATATAACTTGGATTAACGCATAAAATTCATTTTATCCCAGAAGTACAATCCTGTGGTACAAATACCGAACTCCATGGGGTGAAGCCACGGACATAAACTAGTAGTAAATAAATTCACAAAACCAGTGAACATAATTTATAACTTTCATAATACAAATATAATTATTTCTATTAAAAGAACCCTAAAACTGAACTTGAAATTGAACTCGAAATTTGTCTTGGGTTCATTAAACGAAGGGCACTTGAACAGGAGACGTGGATGAAAAACTTTAGACAGAACCATCCACTCGAGAACGAAGACGACTCGTTAAATGTGCACGAATGGGACGAGACCAGGGTGAATGCAACAATGAAATGTAATTCAAAAGTTCTTCAAGTCGTATTAACGTATATTTGGAGCATTTTCATATTGTATGACTTTTTACATTGAAAACTTGCAATTTCTTTATAGAAAGCTAAAACAATAATTTACTTTAAAAAATGTAAAGAGAATTTCTATCAAAAATAATAAAACTGATAATAATATTGGAGACATAATAGCACCCTTGGGTACTCCGACATTATTACTTTCATGTGTCATTAGATAAAGGTATTGGACATAATAGACAGCCTTTATAATTGCATTGCAAATTTTTCAAATAAATATTAACATTTCTAAGGACACGCTCTATATTGGTACATCGTCAATAAAAATCTATTCAAAAATAAAGGTTAAATAAAATAAGCGCAACATAAATTATTATAAAGCAGAATTTATTTGAACTATCATAATTTATCGTAGTTTTTGTTAAAACAGTAGGAACTGAAACATGACGGTCACAATTCAAGTTGACCTAAGACTTTCAAGAGCTTGTTGTGACGTCACACAGCCGCTGTCCGAACACGGAAATACTCAGAGATTTACTCCCGATTTGAAAAATACCCTTAGAGACCCTTTTAGTCCTAATTAAGTGAAATAAAAACAATCAGGGTAAAACACTTTTAATTGAACGAACGAACCCTTTTTTGTTCCATTCACCAATTTAAGCGCTTTTTTTTTTACAAATTGATTTACATGGATTCAGGCAATCACGTAGGTACAGTTGACTCCGTAATAAATTATTCAATTCAAGGAATTTAATTAACTGGCAACGAAGGCTCATCGATAAACTACACAAAATAATCTCAAACAATAATAAACTAACAATATCTACACATCAAAAACCGTATTAAACAAACTATAATTATACATGTAAAGATGTCGGTGACATGATGTCGTGGCGTGATTCCAACGATTTGATTCTTAAAGTACATTTGGTCTTTATTTTCACAATTTAATAGACAACCAACAGCCTTATTAGTATACCATTGGCATATATATTCTTATTCAGGTGTGGTGTAACTGTATGGGGGCATTCAACAGCTGATTTTCAGAGGGCAATTAAATCCCAAAGATTGTGTTATGTAAATTTTTAATCACAAGTGGACACACTGTTCTGATTTATTTAGTAAAAAGCTACTTACCCTCCCGTCATCGCCCGTTATATATTAACAACATCTCGCGTTTTGAAAAAAAATGCTGTAGAGGAAAATATTACAAAAGCCACAGGTTGTCCCGCGTAATAGACTAAAATTATGCCACAAACATTTTATACCATGATAGTGAAAATATATGACCACTTAGCCCTAGAATTTTAAAGAGCTACAGATTTAGAAATAAATAGAAAACTTTATAACTGTTTTCCTTCCGTCAATAAATTTTTTTTTTGTCTCCGTTTTCGCTGGTAGAATGTCTTTTTGTCTAGGGCCTACAATGAGGCCTTCTCTTAGCAATTGATTACTTTTATATAAACCTTAATAGAATTTAAATTTATTTGAGTTAAGCTGTTAAAAGTATTTTTGGGTCGCTATATTATTCCACAATCAAAAACATGGACTCCATTGTACAGGAAAAGTGTAACCAGACCCTTTCGATTGACGGTCATAACCTTACCATACCGCTAAAGTATTGAAAAGAATCTGCCACATCAGCACAAGGTAAATGTACGTAGCTGTTAGCGGTAATACTTATTGCTGAAAGTCACGCAGTACCAGTGAAAGGCTTCTAAATCCTAATGCTCGGCTGAACTCGCTCGGTCATCTTTCATGAGAACCGTTATAACTCGTTTTCCATTAACAATTGAGATCCGCGATGAAAGCGGTTGCCTTTTCTTAGCCTTGAATTTTAATATATTTAAGTTTGTAAATGTCAATCTCTGAAAATGAAAGTCTTGCTGGATTTTAACTTGTTATGCCAGTAATGACTCGTTTATGATCAATGATTATTATATCTCTAGTTTAATTGTAAAAGGTCTTCATTTTTTTTTTTTACATTTATTTATTTTTCTACCATAAAATTACATTTTTAAATATTTCTTAAAATCATAAAAAAAACATTTAAAAATATAAAAATAGTAGCCCACCGGTATCGGGAACAGGGTCCAAGCTACCGGCGGTCAGAGCTCCAGAGAAAGGAACCTCCTAACAATACGAGCCGTGTCCAGGAGTACCGCTTTCTGTATCAAGCCCTTGATCCAGCTGCCTAACGAGAGCCTTCTTAGGTATTGGTCGAGGCTCATGGCAATTAAGCCATTGGCAGATACGACTATCGGCACAATGATCGCTGAGTCCACATCCCACATGTCGACAACCTCGCGAGCCAAGTCAATATACTTCATTTGTTTATCTTTCTCGGCTTTCACGAGGTTCTCATCATGCGGGACTGTTATGTCAACAATCATTGCGCGCCGCTCTGATCGATCCACCACCACTATATCAGGCTTGTTGGCAACAATAGTCCTGTCAGTGATGATGGATCGATCCCAGTACAATGTGATATTGCCATGTTCAAGAACTGGGTCGGGCTCATACCTGTAGTACGGCACTTCCGATTCCACAAGATTGTATTTAAGAGCAAGTTGCTGATGGATAATCCTGGCTACAAGGTTGTGTCTATGCAAGTACTCTCCGTTAGCTAGACGAGAACACCCGGAGATAATGTGTCGAATTGATTCACCCGGACGGTGACGGTGACGGTGGTTCACAATAAATCTCCGGTAGTTATTTGTCATCATAACTTCATCCATAATTGCACAGACAAAACCTTCAGTTTCTCCAAAGAGATCCCCGGAACGTAGTCAGGCTACGGACGCTGAATGATCTACATCGGGTCCATGTAGGGCCCGGAAAAAGCGTCCGTGAAGCTCCTTACTCTGCCATACCTCTCTGCGGTCGTTAGTATCAAGCACTACAGGTTTGCACCAGTTCTCTTTAGCCAAGGAGAGCGGGGTGAGGCCTTTGTCCACTGCAACCACATCCCGATGCATTCCCACGTCGGTTTCTAGGAAATATTCCCTGAGGCTGCATATCTCGCGATTGTGGAGAGTCTTGGCGTTTAAAAAACCTCGACCTCCACAACTCCGCGGGATATACAGTCTCATAACCGAAGAACGTGGGTGATGCATACGAAATGCCGTTAACAATGTACGGACCTTCCTATCTAGAGCGTCCAGTTCTGTTTGAGTCCATTTGAGTATGCCGAAAGAGTACATCAAAACCGGCATGACCCAACCGTTAAAAGCACGCACCTTGTTTCCGCCTGATAAAAGACTATTAAATACTTTTCTCAGGCGGCCAAAGAAGCGTTCCTTCAACGATTGCTTCATGCCAGCAACATTGATGCCCAGCGCTTCCGACATCCCCAAATACTTGTAGGTTTCGGTTGCTGAGAGGGATCTAAGGTTTATGGAATCTGAGAGCTGGGTTCCCACAGATTCCACAATTTCCCCTCGCTTTACATGCATGACCGCACATTTGTCCGCACCAAATTCCATCCTGATGGCGCTACTGAAAGTTTCAGTTACCTTCAGTAGCTCCATCAGCTGCAAATCGTTGGGGGCAAAGAGTTTCAGGTCATCCATGTAAAGGAGGTGAGATATAACCTGACCACCTCTCCTCAATCGATAGCCCAGACCTGAATTCTCCAGCAGCGTGCTTAGAGGATTCAAGGCTAAGCAGAACCAAAGTGGACTCAAACTATCGCCCTGGAATATACCTCGCTCTATCCTTATCGGTTCACTATTCCTCCGAATCTGCCGGCATCCTGGATAGCGAAGGACTGTACTCCATTGCCTCATACACGAGATCAGGAAGGTGCGCAGAGTTGCATCAACTTTATACAATTCTAGCACCCTCATGAGCCATGTATGTGGCACGGAGTCATAGGCAAAAAAGTCGCACGCTTGTTTGGCAACCCTATTCCAGACAGCCTTAGAGTCAGGGTCGCTACCCAAGTTTCTGACAACTGGTATAACCCACCTGCTCCATAAATCGGGTAGTACGGCGGAACCCAAAAATTATAGACCAATTACGTGTCTTCCGACACTTTATAAAGTTCTTACATCCATTTTGAGAGCTAAAATCACTAAACACATTGATGACAATTCTATCATGTCTGCTTCTCAAAATGGATGTAAGAACGGGTCCCGCGGTACTAAGGAGCTGCTCCTCATTGATATGGCCATTAGTCAACAGGTTCGCCGTTCCCGAAGGCATCTGTCGACATGCTGGATAGACTATAAAAAGGTCTTCATTATTATTAGATAGTAGGTTGTGCCCTCTGCTTATTCAAAGCATACTATCCAGGCGCTCGGCACGCAAAATTATTTCACCGATGCTTATAATATCGGTGAAATAATTTAAAAAATCGGAAGGGTAAAGGTAATGTACCTATTAGCTTATTTTAATAGTAGCATAAAAAAACATATATGAAATAAAAAACATTTTTGTAAAATCAAAAACCGACTTCCGAAAAAAAAACTAAACAGTGGAATATAACTGAAATTCCCGAAGTCGGCGGCAAAAAAGTCAACGAAACTAACGAACGTCACCGATTTCAGTTATTTTTGTCAACTTATACAAACAGTCTTTATAACAGTACGTCGTGTGCTGTTATAAAGATTGTGAACCCAGGAAGTGATGAGGTGTGGTTTGACTCAGCACCATTTGATTCCTTCCCACTCGAACATCTCTTTGTAAAATGTTAATATTGCTGAGGCAGGGCAACTTATTCAGGTCGCAGTGTCCACACGTTAGCACAACGCCGGACAAAGCCACGTTCATTAAAAATATTTCACTTTGACGTTATTACAGTAGCCATGCGTTGCGAATATCTGGGATATTTTATTTCTGCGAGGAAATCATGCAGTATATTTAATTTTGCGTGCCGACAGTTTCATTCAAAGGTTATTGGATAGAAGTGTATTTTTAGTGTGTTTTTCTCTAATTTAATTGCTTTTTATACGTGTCTGTTTTCAAAGTTAATGTCTTTGTTTTACGATAATTTTGTTTAGCCTTATTGTTGTTTTTATCAC
The DNA here is from genome assembly GCA_958449745.1 of Ochropleura leucogaster. NCBI lineage: Eukaryota > Metazoa > Arthropoda > Insecta > Lepidoptera > Noctuidae > Ochropleura > Ochropleura leucogaster. The sequence continues at coordinate 18,185,848 of OY288213.1, read as the reverse complement.
AAATACTTAATATTTCGTCTTTAATGTCACTAGTTTTATTTAACTTTATACTCATACATTATTGTTTGAGAAGCTATGCAATATTAGCCTTTTTTATTGCGGGTGGAAAATCATCAAATAACTTTCCCCACTCCGATTGGAGCGGAGGGGGGGAGTTGGAGTTCCTTCTTTTACCCTTTGTGTTCTGCGGCCGCGGTACGTCTTTTGAACAACCCTTCGCCCCGGCAAGCGGTGACCCTGGCAGGCCCCTCTGCTTTGCTGACATATCTTTGAGGCGCGCGTGTAATACTAACACTCCGTCGACACAGTTTGTCGTCACTGACCGGACCGACGGTGAGCAGTACCCATTGCTCACCAGCCGCATTCACGGTGGTTGGGAGTCGTCCCGCAGCACCCGGCGCCCAGAGCGTCTCCCGTGGCGCCACCGATATTCGATCAATCAATCTTAGTTTATGTTTGTCTTTTCACTCAACTGACCTTTAAGTTTATTGGTCAGACACTACTAACCAGAATAACAGCAGAGCACACAAGCTGTTCAACTGTCAAGTCTAGCTGATGAGCATCTCAAACGACGCACACAAACATCTCATAAGTAAACATAATCTTCAAACTAAATGCAAATTACGACAAACGTACACAAGCTGAAACATTCACAGCGTAATGCTGACACGCGCCGGGACATAGCGCTCAGCTTAGGACAGAAAACAGTCCTAAACATTGAGTACTTCATAAAGGGCGAATTAGACGGATTCGTGCAGCCCCAAGTCTTTGTAAAGCTTTGAGTGATTTAGGTCGCAGAACTCGCAGCTGTCATTATATAAGGCGGAATTGTGTGCCTGATGTGGATGATACTTGACAACAAAATGAATTGTGTTCTGAACGTCTAGTTCTGTTTCCCTAAGAACACAAAAAATATGTACTTACTATATTTTAGCGGCACACGATAAGATACTGATGGTGAAGATCAAGAGGTAATGATTCAATTAAGAGGCTACCAATTCTCAATCACTTCCTTCTCCATTATTTAGCTCGAAGGCAAAATTATACAAAAAACAAATGCCTACACACTTAACCTTTCCCAAATCCACTACAGCTAACACGGTTTGCCACATTAAGGCCATCAGCTTCAATAAGCGGTCCATCACAGCACCATTACGGATTCGCCCCGAGGCAGTCTCTCGACGTCCGTAACGTGTGGTGCCCCTACACTCGGTATCATCTCGCTCAATTTATGTCAATTACGCGCACAAAGTCGCAGCAAAAAATGAAAATATCGAATAAAAGTGCCCGCACACGTTCCAACATTCCCTACGTTTGAACCTTTCAAATATTCATCCTTACCTTTTGACGTCTTTGTATTACCTTTTATATATTCATATCGATTCGTACGGGATCGCTTTTAAGTCTTTATGTCTGTTTGCGTTTATTTGAGACGTTGAAATGTTGACTTTTTTCGCGCTTTACGAGTTTTTGTAGGAGGAATCAAAGGTATTGACAAATTATTTGTTGAGAATTTTTTCTTTGTTTGGTATTTCGTTGTTGTTTCTTTATTTGCCTATAGTTATGTGAGTCTTATATTACTCCGAGTTTGAATTGGATTGCGAATTTTTATATCCATTATTATATATTTAGGTCAAAGCTCAGTGACATCTATCAAAAAGTTGCATGCTGTTCATACGATGTTATAATGTTCACCGAAACTTGGCTACTGGATGGTATCTTTGACTCGGAGATTATGGATGGGCGCTACGTAATTTATAGGCGAGACAGGTCTAATAATATTTTAAATAATAAAACCGACGGTGGCGGTGTTCTTATTGCTGTATCTGCAAAAGTTGAATCGCAGAGAGTGTTCAAATTTGAAAGTTCATGCGATGATCTCTGGGTCAAGTTATCAATTAAAGAGGGTAAAAAGTCTAAAGTTATTTATATTTGTACTGTATATTTACCGTCGCCGTTACAGCCAAGAGTACTAGAACACTTTGTTAAAAATACTAACAACATCTTGGAACATGCCAATGAATGCTTGATTGTTGGTGACTTTAATATGAAAACTATTAACTGGCTTGGGACGGGTGGCGACGTGATAAGAGTTCCTCAAAATACTTGCTCAGGCTTAGAACAGACTTTTTGGGATTTTGTTTTAGTTAACAACTTAAGACAATGTAACTATTTATGTAATCAAAACAACAGAATTCTTGACTTGGTTCTAACTAACTTGGATTGTGTTGTAGTAAATGCACCAGCAGATGTACTTTCTAAAATAGATGTGCACCATCCACCTGTACTATGTGAGCTCTTGTTTACCCGTTTAAAAAAATCACACAATTGTAGTAATAGAACTAGGCTAAATTATTTTAAGGCAGATTACGCGGCAATAAACACAGCACTGGGACAGGTCGATTGGTCATCAGAGCTGGATCCTTGCATGACTATAGATGAGATGGTTGAATATTTTTATGACACATTGTATGGGTTAATTAAGTCCCATGTTCCACAAGTACCAATTAAGGATACTAAATATCCGTACTGGTTCTCTAGACAGCTCATCAAAAGACTAAATGAGAAGAACCGCCTACGACTTCGAGTTAAAAAGTATAATAATCCTCTGGACAAAATTGCATTGGATTTACTTGGGAAAAGATGCGACCATCTAGCTACAACTTGCTATAATACTTACATTGCTGATATAGAAGAAAAAATCATTTCAAACCCTAAATATTTCTGGAGTTACTTAAAAATTAAACGAGGTGGTACCAGTAAATTCCCCAGTTCCATGTCAGATGGTATAAACATCTCTGATAATATTAATGTCATTTGCAACTATTTCGCATCCCATTTCTCTAAAGTATATAATAGTGATAGTACTAGTGTATATTCGGGCACAGTTGACATGAACAGCTGCATAAGCAATTGTATGTTAGGCAAAATAACTATATCCAGGGATCAGATCCACAATGAACTAACAAAAATAGATGTCTACAAAGGAGCTGGCCCTGATAATATACCTGCTTTGTTTTTAAATAAGCTGGCAGATGTACTATCACTTCCATTAAGTATTATATTTAATCATTCTGTGTTGAGGGGTTCTTTTCCAACCATTTGGAAAGAAACCAAAATAATGCCTATATTTAAAAACGGAGATCAGGCCGAAGTTAGCAATTATAGGCCCATTGCTATTCTATCTATCCTTGCAAAGGTATTTGAGGCCCTTATATGCCCTGTGCTAGCTAGACATTTATCACAGCTAATAATAGACAGTCAATATGGGTTTATGAAAGGAAAATCGACAGCTACCAATTTGGTGACCTATGTGGAAAGCCTTGTTGAAGCGGTCGATGCCCGCGTGCAGGTTGATGCTGTCTACACCGATTTCAGCAAGGCTTTTGACATGGTAGACCATGACTTACTTGTCAATAAGCTCAAAATGTATGGCATTTCGGACCCCCTCTTAAGTTGGTTCCGATCATATTTGTCTGGACGGACTCTCAGGGTAGTGGTAAATGGCTGCTCTTCTGATTCATACATTGCAACGTCGGGAATACCTCAGGGATCTCATTTGGGTCCGCCGATGTTCACTCTTTTCATAAATGATATCTACGAATGCTTCCCGAATTCGAAGATATTCCTGTTCGCTGATGACCTCAAAGCCATAAAGTCTATAACTAATCCTAAAGACTCGATACTATTCCAAAGCGACTTGGATCAGCTGGCTAATTGGTGTAAGCTCAACAGGATGTCTTTGAATGTAAAAAAGTGTCATCATATCAAATTCACAAAAAAACAGAATGTAATGCAGTCAGTTTACAGATTGAGTGGTGAGCGGCTCGAGGAAGTCGAAACTATACGTGACCTAGGCGTCCAGTTTGACAAAAAGCTAAGTTTTGTCGAACACATTTATAAAGCCATATTAAAATCATCAAAGATGCTTGGATTTGTTATGAGGGAATGCAAAAACTTTAAAAAACCCAACATTAAAAAAATTATGTACAACTCGCTAGTAAGAAGCCATCTCGAATATTGCAGTGTAGTCTGGTCTCCTAACTATAAAGTTCACATCAAGCGCATTGAACGGTTACAAAAGCGGTTCTTATGGCATCTTACATACACCAATCATATGGGCAATAAGCTGAAGTCGTATCAACAGCGACTTGAGTATTTTAAGATGGAGTCGTTGGAGAAACGTAGGAACATGCTGGATTTGGTTTTCCTTAAGAAGCTACTAACGGGCTCTCTAGATTGTCCCGATTTGCTCAGTAGGGTCTCATTCCATGTGCCACGCAGTCTGCCAAGAAGTTCGAATAGGAGACTTTTCTGCATGCCTAGATGTCATACTAACTTGAGGCATTACTGTCCACTTTCTAGAATGTATAGTACATACAAAGAGCACGAAGAGGTCATTGACCTCTTTAACTCATCGGTTCCAGCTGTTAAAAAAGCCGTGCTTGCTAGTTAATTGTCATCCCTGTTTTAATTTAATTGTTTTCTTATCAAATATTTGATCATTCTTATATTATAAGCAACAAAATAATTTCTCTTTTAATTATTTAATTTAAGTAATTCTATTCTAACTTAATTTTATTCCAATGTAATTTAAAATGTGTTCTTTATTGTAATTAAGTTAAGTACTTAATTGATTTTAATCTAATTTATTGTAATCAATTTAACTTTTAATAGTTGTTTTTAACGTATTCATAGTATTGGTTTTTTTCTCTCTAATATCTGTATTAATTGTTTTAATAAATTAATTTATGTTATTATCAGCGCAAAATGTAGTGCATGCTGTGCTTTTCTATAAGTAATGAGGCGCTTAGACTTAAGTTGGCAATGTGTAAATTACAATATAATAGCGTACTCATTGTTGAGAAGCCTAATATTAAATAAATAAATAAATATTTAAGTATAAATATGTTTAAACAGCGTGTGGCTGTAGCAGTAGATTTATCTGCCTGAAATTCGATTTTAATATTTTAATTTTGTCGCATTATTCGGATATCTCAAAATAAGTGACAGCGAATTTTTGTAATGACATTCAAAAATGTTGTCATTTCAAAGTAGAACAATATTATTTGTGTTAATTATTTTGACAAAGTTATATTCGTGCAATTTAATTGAAAGTCGGAACTGAGCAGCAACTTTTCAAACGCATTTATAACAGAATTCGTGTCTCGTTTAGTTTTAATATCTGTATGACGTAGTTTTAAATTAAATGTTTTACTCAGCCGGACTCCCAAACGGGTTGGCGTTAAGATAAACTTTAAATTGGTCCACCGTTTTCTGTCGACACTCTGAATTTTATGTAAAGTTTGTGCACATGAATAGATATTAAAATATAGCATCGCATAGAGCTGTGTGTGTGAGCCTTTGACGGTGATGTCCAGGAAGACACGGAGTATTCCGAAAATAAGATATTTTATCCTTTGATGCTAATAGATTTACCGAGCTTTAATAAAATACCGGTTATCGACAAAGTTGAGACTCCTGTTCTGCCTGGTCTCAGCTAAGCGAATAGGTCGCAAGAGTTGAGATGCTTAGTTGGTAAAGTGGTCGCAAATCCATTACTTTACGAATTAACGAGTCTGCCTTCGTTTTATTATAATAAGTCTACTTCGTACCATAGGAGTTATACAGACTGAAGGATGGACGCGTCCTTCAAAGAAACTTCGCGCGTTTGACAAAATGTTAGTCTATCTTAAAAAAAAAACGCTGCACTTTATGTCATCATAAAATTGTTGGTATGTAATACAAAATAGTTCTCCAATCAAAATGTCCCATTTTGTCACACTGATCATTATAATGAATCCATCAGTTAATGGAAAACCAATTAAAATTATTATGTACAAATAATGCATGCAACATAATGTTTCATTATACGCGACACGCAATCTGATTATAATCGTTTGCATATTATACAACATTATTATTTGTGTATTTTACTAATTAATTAAATAATATAAGTACTTTGGTATATGGTAGACATAATTGATGATGTTTCATATAAAATGCTGGTATCCAGTTAAACTAGAAATAAACTAAAAAAAGACTAGCAACTGTGTAAAACATAAATTATGTTTATGGCATCGTCGAAATCCATTTCGAATTCAATTTCATGACATCTAAGAATGCTAATCGGCTTCATTCCGTACCCACTTAGTTTTCAATAAAAGAAATCCCAACCCAAGAGAAACTTCACAACATTCAGCCCAAAAAAGAGAAACAAAATAGTAAGCCAGTAATATTTTATTGATGGCTCAACTATGTCCCAGTTTTTATCCCGGCAATCCCGCCTAGATCGCCCCCCGCGGGGTTGTAGCACTACAACTATCAACTACCCTCGTTATGACGTCACAACGCTCCTCTTCACCAACTACCCGCGACTTCTATTTACTTGTTTTGCTGAATTTTCGTGAATATTCATAAGTTGGGCGCGGATTTTAGTAATATTATGAGAGTGTTTCATTAAATTTTATGTTTGTGCTGTGATAGAAGTGTGTTAAAGTTTTAGTCATAAGCAACTTTATCCATTTTGGTTGAATAACTTCTGAGACTAATAAACAGCTTATAAATCATGGTGGTTTAGTGAAGTGCCCATGGATTTCTGTGGTACGGGTAACGGGATCAGACCCCACAAATTACGAACAGACTGTTTGAACTTATTAAACAGTTTTATATCTTACCTTCTACACAAATAACTTCATTGTTAACGAGGTATTTTTTACTGCGTTAACAATCAAGTTCAAATAAATAAAAAACTAAATACTTAAAATTAAAAAGAACTGTAAAAACTTTGGAGTCAAGATTTTAGTTTCACAACCGGTTCACAATTCAAGCAAAGTGTAACAAGCTATTTATAAAACAAAAAACTCTTCCTATTTCAAAAGTAATCGCAACTTTTTTTTTCCAAGCTATCGTCTAGTATGATAGGTACAGCTATTAGTGTAAACCGCAGCGCACACTGGCTCACTGGCAGTAATTGAATTCCTATCGGGCTCAGCGCGTGATATGTAGGGTCGCCGCTCACTTGCCATCAATTATGGCGGCGGCTTTTTTGGTGGCAATATTAACGTTGTCTCTTGTGTGTACATGGTATATTGTATCGGTGTGTTCAGGCTGATGTAATTATGTAGCCTTGTAGGGTTGCTCAAGGGAAAAGTCCTCATTTTCTGAAGTGGAAATTATGTTATGTGCTTGTACCGCATACCTTTCAGCCTCGTATGAAAGGCCAATATTAAATAATACAATTATATTGACACATTATTTAAATTATTTAGGAACGCATGAGAAATACGTAACATGTTTTTTTTTCAAAAGTTTTATCATCAGAAGACTTCTCCTGCTCTGAGTGGAGTGGAAGGCAGTATCAGGCTTTATTATTAACACTTGAAACGGGATATTTACCAAATTTGTTATTTGTTTTGAGTTTCCGATGTTGCAACTAGGTTTGGTTCTCGACAGACAAAACTCACCGTATCAAGTCGCGATCAGGTTGTGTCGAGAGCAAAATCCAGTTGAGTATCGAGAACACAATCTAATTGTGCGCCGCGCTTGAAAACGAACGCGCCGTCGACGTCGACGCGACCTGGCGTCACTAGACGGACGGACGGTGAGCTACCCATTGCTCACCGGTTACAGGCCTGTGCATACGGTGGTGGGTACTTGTCTCACGGATCCCGGCGCCCGAAGCGTGGCTGGACGTAGTTACATGTTCATTACATGGTACAATTAACAATATAAAATACTAGTTTAAAACAAAGCTGTGTAGCGATTTACTTGTCATTTTCTCGCTAATAATATTTTGATTTATTAGCTAAGTGGATACTAACATAACTCACGAAAGAAACAGTAAAGAAACTGGAAATATACATCCAATAATAGTGCACAAAACTCCCGATAGACTGAAACAGCTGTAACTATCAATTAATTACAGTACATCATAGCTTAGTAATGATTCGAAACAGGCGTGTAGATATTGCTCATAGCATACCACACACACGTCACTACGACGCGACGAAAGCAAAGAAAGTGACGCAGGCGGTTGTCGTTTCACCTAAGGTCGTGAACGTGGTTGTCAGTGTGAGTTAAGCTTTACAATTCAACATGTAAATCAGCAAACCATAACGATTGTAAGCTGTAATTAAAACGCTGACTAACTAAACAAACGCCTCACTAAGCTCCTCGCACTTAATTTCTATTCAAAGCAAGTGAAGCAGTAGTTAACGCCTAACGCCTAGTACGCTATCAATGAAAGTGATATTTATTCAACGAGTGACCTCCGAAATTTACAGGGTGTGGTGATTACGGCTCGTTCGCTGATAACATCGATCGAGGCATTTGCAAGCCAATGGGACATTAATAGCCCATTGCTTACTAAAAGCCTATTTATATTGGTACATAAAGATCCCGCTTCCGAGCCCAGCCAGAATAACAAACGGGAGAATATCGTTATTCCCTGTCTTTAAAGGTAGTTAGTTTATAATTTGAGATCAAGATGAAGGAGGAATGGCTTACGTAATTCGGACTAAGGTATCATCAGTTTTGTTTTAATGTTAAAAGTAAATGGACATAAAATTGGCTACATTAAAAACCCTACTCAATTAGTATTTAGTGCGAAAAACAGCTGAATTAAAGTGTACTGAAATAAAAAAATTACATAAGCACAATACCAATTTAAAAAGAGACAAAAATAAAAATGTGCAAAAGATTAAATAAAAAATGAACAATGAAAACTGTAATATTTAAAAAAAATAAGATGAATGAGCTTCAAACAATAGCTACATAATGGAGTCCATGAACGTGTGAAAAGGGGGATTTTTATCCTTCATTGGCATCGTTGAATGGGTTTTTTAAAGGGCAATAAACTTGTCATAGGTCATTTGATATTATACCGCTCTCATGTCGAGTTACGAGCTAAAAGTCGTTCGCAATATGTCCCATCTTATTTTCCGATAAAAACTGAGGAGAAACAATCGCTAAGTCAATTTGATTATTTTTTTAGTAAATTGCTTCGAAGTTCAGACAGGTGTTGTGATTAATTTTAGAAATATTTCATTTTTAGGATGTTATTTATATTTTCGAGAATTTCATTTTCTCGATCCGTTATTCGAAAACAATGCTTATATGCTTAGTTAAGTGTCCCATTAGGAATTTCTGTATTTGTGCCTGGTTGATGGTAATAGGCTCGCCCCCTATTCCATTTGGCTTAAAATATAGTGTATATTATTATTTAATTTGATACACCTCTACCTAAACCTTTGGGGATTAGAAACAAGATGTTATCTTCACGTGTGTGTTAAAAAGCCAACAGGCGTATAGTTTTAGCACTTCACGTCTATTTTAGGACATTTACTCGTTATAATATTGTCATTCAATTTTTATTTCGTTTACTTTTCGATATATTTTTAAAACAAACAATAATATCTGGCTGTTTACATTGTTCCTTGAAATTAATTTCAAAATTCAATCAAAACTTTTGTTTAACAAACAGTAAGTTTGTTCGAGAACTGAGTTATATAAAAACGGTAGAAGTGTGAATAATAATACAAAAGGTATGAACACAATATCGAACAACAATTTTGTAACGAGTTGTTATGAGACCAACAGAGTAGGTGTTTATTTGGTCACTAGTGCGACCAACTACGCAACCGCCATCGCGAACATAGATAGGAAAAGGCTAGACTAGGCTAGCATAAAATGGTGAAGTGAGCCTATCCGATCAATGGACACACAAAATTCGTTTAGTTTCCATTCGTGACGTGAAATGTGTCGTTTCAACCGATTGCTAGTAAAAATGTGACAACAACTTTTTGATCATGGCATTTTTACGAGCTGGCTTTTTTACTTCAGCCCTTTTTAATTGTGATATGATGCTATCTCACACAAATACCTACTTTTCAAGTACCTATTCATTTTCTATTGCCAGTGAGAGATATTAGCATATTGTCCATATACCTACATTAGAAGAAAAAAATAAGACATATGGTTATGTTTTATGCCTAGGTTGGTCTGTGGATGGGTTACCATCCGTTACATACCGATTTTCCTCCGTGCCTCGGAAACCACGTTAAGTTGGTCCCGGCTGTCATTTGTAGATCTATGATAGTCTGACAACCAGTCTTACCAAGGGGTATCGTATTACCCAGTACTAACTGGGTTATGGAGGTCAGATAGCAGTTGCTTTATGTAAAATACTGTAAAATACCCCAACATCGTTGGGAAAAGGCTAGGCAGATGTCATGGTTTTCTGACAATGGCATCCATTGAAATAGGACCAAAAGGGAAGTACCAGCTTTTAAATAAAAAAGAATAAAAAAATCGGTTCACCCCGTCGAAAGTTCTGGTTATAATAATGTTTAGTTTGTATGGAATAATTATAATTTAACAGAAATGATTCGACAGAATTTTGCTTTTTTATGTTTGTTGTCAAAAGATAAAAATCCTGTCGAATTAAAAACTTCCTCCTGTTTTCTAAATACGCACTAACCGAACGTCACTTAAAACAATAATTTTACCAATCCTACAGTCAAATTATTCGATACAAACTAAACATTATTATCATAACCCATTCAATCACAATTATTACTTCATACGTACCGAAGCCCATTACACACCGGGACACAATAACGTACGAAATTCGAATCACGTTGGTATTCACAAATCACAGAAGCGAAGACCTACGTATTTATAGATGTATGATGTACCTACGTGAGCCCAATGTCAATGTTGGGGGACATAAGTAGAAACAGGAGGTTAACTTAATACAATGTTTATAAGAAAACCTGCGTGTTTATATTTACTTATAATTACTATAAAATCTCTTTTACGACCATCGTTTCTATAGTGCGTTATAAATTGAAGATTTTCTGTTGCTTTTATTCTGTGACACAGTGTTGTGACGAGATATCGTTAAAAAACAGTTTTCCCACAATATTGCACTGGACGCTGCGCTTCTTTTTTGTGGTCCGAAGTGTTTTGTGGAAAGGATTTTCTTCTTTTTTCATCAAGGTTGGAATAAACGGTTTTCTAGGGTGTAAAAAATGGAAGTGTATTTTGGAATGCATTGAAATATTCTTGCAGACTTTCTTAAATTTAAACTTGAACTTTTTTTATATGGGGAAACTAATTAATACACGTTCCTATTAATGCAAAGGTGTCTCTAACCACAACAAACAATAAAACATATCCAAGAAATTAAGCACAGGAATGACGGCTCAGCTAACTTGTTACACGCCATTACATTCACGGCTCCCTTCGTCACGCTGTTAATTTTAATAAGCGCCGCGCTGTAGTACACCTGTGTCATAATGTGGGCATTTATGTGTCAGGTATGCCCTTATAGGGAGAGATAGGTAAGAAGCTCCATGTATAACTAGCCCACAATGCTCTTACTGTTGCGGTACAGGTTTCGCTGTGAGAGAGAGTGGGCTATCCACTGCATGAGTTGCGAACAACTTGTAGGTTCTTTTGGTATCTTAAATTTCCTCCATAACTTGGTTGTTTCCTCATGTTTTGAATGAAGATACAATATATTACTGCAACTGCTTGAATATGAACCAATGTCCTACAAGTAGTAAGCTGGAACCATTCACACTGGGCTGCTCTAAGAAGACCGCTCGAAGTATAAATAAAAACCATTGTTCCATATTTGGTACATTTCGTGCTACATAATCATGAAGACACGGTACTAGTATAATTGTACAGTTTGTACCCTTGGGTGCGAAGCCCTATAAAATATCAACGTGACATTTATGTGGGTTTGTAATTTTCCTCGCAACTTGAGCAATAATGTTCTGGCTATATAACCTGTTCAGAGTGCGCTCTACGTAGATGTCAAAAAACATCAATGTATCACCATTTAGACTTGGAGGATCACAAAACTGTTTCATTAACCCTTTGACCAAGGAGTTGACCTTAGGCCATCATGCTAGCAGAGAAGCCTGCCAGGGACACCGCCTGTCTGGGTTGCGGGGGCAAAACAAGGAAATGGGTGAGTCAGTACAAGACTGACACTGCCCTCCCTCCAAAAAAAAAGATCATCATAGCAACAGCACTTGACTATGAACACATCGAGGTAGTCTTTCCTATAGTATTCGTTACCTTAAATCACACTATGCTATCTTTAAAACTAGAAAGATTTGTAACAAATCTAATAAAATATCACTGGTATACTTAATACAGTGAAACTAGATTGGATCCCAGAGCTCGCATTAAAAGCTCTTTGGACTGAAACTAATTCACACCTAGATGGCGCGTGAAATTGATTCCTCCTCCCATTATCCGTTATATTAAGTGGACTTTTAATGTCATCTTTAATCGCTTTGGACACGATTTAGTTAGATATTTCTGAAATGTTTAACTGCTCAAATCTAAATGAAACTTCTGAGAAACGAAGTGGAGCCTCATCTGTAAATAGAACGGCCATCATATACGAGCATGGCTGTGTTTGTGTACCAAATGATATCTACATTATTTCTCAAAACATTTTACCGTTACAGAGACTTTTGAATGTCAAAAACAAAATAATTATGCCATATTCCTAGTCACAAGGTATAATTTATTGTGAAAGGTTCCCATTGCCAAGCGTTAGTGTCTCTGGCGAAAAATGGGCAAAACATTCCATTAGCACGCTTTTAAGTAATTCTTACTCTTTTAATTAATAACTCTTTCTCCTCCGATAACGGCTCCACTGTTGGGAACAATATTCACAATTGTACTATAATAAATATTAAATTAAAAATATTGTAAAATTACCATGCAACTTTTTAGGTTTTCTAGAATTTGTATTGTATGTCTATACCCACAATGCATTGTTCTATAACCTGCTGGTTTTTTTCCTCGGTTTTATTCATATTTGAAGGGTGCAAATGCTCCTTTGGGGATCCAAGGTTATTTTATAATAAAATAATAATAATAAATGATAAATGATAAATGATAAATGATAAATGATGTTTATTTTGCAAGTAGGTTTTCACAAACACTTTTACACGTCATTTTTTTTTAAAACTAGATGAGGCCGGTGTTTCGTACCCGACTACTCTGAGAAGAAACAGCCGAAACAAACTCAGAGGTCATAGTCTCTTTTAAAGTCCAGACAAAATAATCTTGGTCAACTTACATGAGGACTATGCAGATAGTGTCTGAAATGGTCTTTTTAAGAAAGCACCACACAGATTGAGTGGACCTGTCCAGTCAGTGCAAGCATTTGTCAGTTATCGTGTAGCTCAACTCATAACCTAAGGAGCTCAACGACACGACGAACAATACCAAAAAAAGGACATTTGTGTAGGTCGCTTATAGCACTCAAACTGCCAGACCTTCGTCAAAAAACAAAGTAAATAAAAGAAATGATCCACATGGTCCTCACATTTACAATAAACAAATAAAAAATAAATAATTAATGAGATCATAATGAAATCATAAAATGTCATAAATGAAAATAATAAGAAAATAAAATGTCACTAATCATAATAATAAAAAGAATGTAAAAATAAAGTAAATATTAATGTCAAAGTATATAAAATAAAGGAATAGACAATAAATAAGTGAAACAAAGGCAAATTTTGACACTCACTGAGTAAATTAAATTGGAGCAGCTTAATCCCAAGCCTTTTTATCTTCAAGGTAATGATTCATGTTATAGTAAGCTTTGAGACATAGTTTATGTTTTATGAAAGATTTAAATTTATTGAGGCTTAGTGTTTGAATATCGCTTGGCAGTTTATTATAATAACGTATACATTGGCATGTGAAAGTACCTCCTATTTTTTTGAGCCTCGTTGCAGGAACAACAAATTTGTGTTTGTTCCTTGTATTTATGTCGTGGATATCACTGTATTTTTTAAACAATTTTATATTTTTATGCGCGTACAAAAGGTTTTCGTAAATAAACTGAGAGGGCACAGTAAGTATGTTAATCTCTTTAAATTTTTCTCTGAGGGAGTGTCTAGGACTTAATTTATACATTGAACGAATTGCCCTCTTTTGCAAAATAAAAATTGTCTGAATATCGGCGGCATGGCCCCACAAGAGAATACCATACGACATCACACTGTGGAAATAACTAAAATAAACTAAACGGGCTGTCTCTAAATCAGTCAAATCACGAATTTTTTTAACGGCGTATGCTGCTGAGCTAAGCTTTTTTGACAACTTATCTATATGAGGGCCCCACTGAAGCTTAGCATCCAAAGTTAAGCCTAGGAACACTGTATTATCTTCCGGTTTCAACTCTTCATCCTTGATTAGTACACTAGTTTCCACTTGTCTAACATGAGGTAACGTAAACTTAATGCATTTGGTCTTTTTTTCATTTAGAAGTAAATTATTAACGTTAAACCAATTAACGACCTTTGCCAGAGCGCTATTAACATCGTCAGTAGCTAGCTGCTGACGTTTTAGTTTAAATAAAAGAGAAGTGTCGTCTGCAAACAACACTACATCATGATTATCCTTTATGAGGTAAGGCAAGTCATTAATATAAATAAGAAATAAAAAAGGGCCAAGAATGGACCCTTGTGGTACTCCCATGCTTACTACAGATCCGGGAGATCTTTTCCCGTTTACATCAACTCTCTGAATCCTACCACTCAAATATGACGTAAGAAGATTCAGAGAGGCGTTCCGGATTCCGTAGTGGTGTAGTTTTCTGATTAATGTTTTATGGAGAACGCAATCGAAAGCCTTGGACAAATCGCAAAAAATCCCCAAAGCATCACATTTATCTTCCCAGGCATTATAAATGTGTCCTAGAAGTTCAACACCGGCATCAGTAGTTGAACGACCCTTTGTAAAACCGAACTGTTTATTATGCAATAACTTATGTTTATTGAAAAATCTTTGCATTTGATCTAAAATTATTTTTTCAAAAATTTTACTAAATGTTGGTAGCACTGAAATTGGTCTATAGTTAGTAGGGTCTGATGTACTACCCGATTTAAACAATGGTATTATTTTACTATTTTTCATTAGATCAGGAAACTCACCACGGTCAATACAATCATTAAATATAACAGCTAATGAAGGAGCTACAATGGTTATAATGGACTTGGCAACGTCCACAGAATGACCCCATAGATCAGCGGTCTTCTTAACATTTAACATATGAAAAGTTTTAATTACATCATTACAATTGACATATTGAAAATTAAATTCGGAATCATGGAATGGAACATTTTCCTTTAGTAAAGCATCTGCAGCAGCAGGTGACGAGTCTAGCGATTTAGTAGTCGATACAGGAATATCCGCAAAGAAATTTTCGAACGCTGTAGCAACTTGAGTATCTGATTTTATGATATTATCGCCGATAGCAAGGCTGTAGTCACTATTTCGCTTGCAAGACCTTCCTGCTTCGCTATTAATAATGTTCCAAGTCGTTTTAATTACGTTACTACTATTTTTAATTTTTGAACTCAAATAATGTGACTTAGCTATAGCACAAACTTTTTTAAAAACTTTAGAATAATTCTTAACATACAAATTAAATTCTACAGTATTAATACAAATTCGCTCTTCATACAGCTCATAAAGCCGTTTTCTACTTTTATGAATACCAAAGGTGGCCCAGTCATTGAAAGAAGCGTTATTATTAACAGAGATAGTCTAAGGAACAAACGTGGTCTTAAACTGTGTGCAATACATACTAAAAAAATTGTTATATTTTTGATTGGGGTCATCACTAGTTGACAAAAATGGTAATTTAGTTGAAAGTTTATTTTTAAAAGTTTCTAGGCGACTTTTAGTTTTTGGGTTGACAGTGATATCCATCTTAGCTACTTTTTTTATTACATTTGGAATTGTAATCAGTTGCCCGCAATGATCTGAATCTAATAAGTTAATAATTACTTTGTGGATTGGTATAACATCAGTATAAATATTATCTAGGCAAGTGGCACTAGTCTGGGTTATTCTAGTGGGCTCCAAAAATTTGTTTTCAAGGTTGTATGACTGAAACAGGTTTGTAATTTTAGTACTTAACACAGATTTTTCTAGCAAATTAATATTAAAATCACCACAAGTGATTATAGATTTCTTTGAGCTACTACAGATTTTATGCAACACTTCATCCATTATCTTTTCAAAACAATCATACAAACCTGAAGGGGGTCTATACACACTTAATATGATAAACTGCTCCAATTCTATACAGGCTATTTCAATTGTTCTCTCAACAGACAGGTTTACAATATCCTTGCGTTCTTTAAATTTGAGCTGATTATTTACTAAGATTAATGCGCCGCCATGTATAGCATTTACTCTACTGAATGAACTACCAACCTGGTGATTACTAAAATTAAAAATTAATTGGTGACTTTTGAGCCAATGCTCTGTGACACAAAGAATATCTATGTTGTTACAATTCAGGAAAAGCCCTACTTCTAATTCTTTGTTCAAAAACCCTTGAATATTTTGATGCACCAGGTTGATACAATCAAAATTCCCAATACTTTCAACTGATTTACTATCTGGCTTCCTTACAAGATTGCAAGAGGTTGCCTCTATTGTCTCAATCTCTAATTTAAATGATGATCTGATTCATTAATTGTGAGCAAACTATTGGCTGAGTAACTTGACTGAGTATTGCAATGTTCAATAGAGGCAACTCGCTTAGCCAAATTCTTGGCTGTAATTGTAAAAAAATATGATAGCGATACAGCTATTTGTCTTCTACAATAGTTTGCAAGATAGTACCGATCCACAAAAAATCTATCTTTTGTCAAATAAAAATTGTTACCAATAAAGTTATTTGTGTCAATCAGATGGAAAACATTACTATGAAATGTCAAATTATGTAATGTCTTATTCATATTATATCGAATGTAATTTTCTTCCTGTGGCAAACTTGTACTATATGGAAATGTAAACAATACAATTTGTCTTAAATTCAAGCTGGATAAGGTATTATGGTATTGGAGCAATTCCCCTTTGTTGACATTTCCTCTATTACCTATCAAAATGACTAATACAGTGTCCTTATCAAATTTGCATTTAATTATTTCCTTCATTATATAATATAATGAACACCCTGGCATACAGTTGTTTATAACTGAGTGCCCTGGATATTCATCTTTTAACAAACTACCTAGGTCTTTTCCAATCTCATCACAATATATTACTATGTCATTATTTAAACTTGGTTTACAGTGATTTTTAAAACTATTTCTAGGAATATGCAAGTTAACACATGGCTGCGGTAAGGTGGCATTACATGTTGTCATTGAATGGTCTGGCGTAAGTACATCTGAAGTTGGTTGACAGTGCTCACAGCTATTGGTTTGTGAGTTCACCAGATCATTCATTGCCAACACATATTCCCTCATTAGATGTTCAGAGGTATTATATTTGGTAGTCATTGAACTTAACTTCTCTTGTAGGTGGTCAAGTTTGGATTGCAAGTGTTCGGTGTCAATTTTGTACTTCCTAGTGCTTTGTTCTAAATTATATGAATACATGTCTAATTGTTTTATTACATTCAATCTTTCTCTATTTAATTTAACATTTTTAATGAAAAACTTTTGCCTTTTAACCATTCTCTGTGTCTTGACAATGTATTTATTGATTTTAATGTATTTTTTTATTTTATTCTTACTAGTGACTGCCCTTACTGAGTGAGATATCTTAGAATCATCCTCACCTGTCAAATCTATGGTATAGGTGGGATTACTGGCAGAAACTATTGACGGGGCAATAGGCACCAATTCACTGAACAGACTTTGATTCAGGGAGGCAGTGATGTTGAAATTGGTAGTCTCAAGTTCTGTAATTTGACTCCTAGCCTCGTGTAGCTGCTGTTGTAACAAATGTTTATGATCCAGAGCTTGTTCATACTCTTGGCTACACTGGCTGAACCCGTCCACAATAACTTGGAGCCTATCCCGGTCTTCTATGGCGACAGTGAATTGAGTGTATAACTGACCCATTTCTTTTTTTAATTTCCTATTTGTTTCGTGGGCTTCAAAGAGAACCTTCTCATTGTCATCCAATTCCCTACTTAGTTGGTCACAGGACTGCTTGGACGACTTTAATTCGCTCAAAGCCAACTTGAGTTCTTCTTCGCGGGCGTAGGCGGTACGAGTTAAAGTCATGATTGAATAGGAGAATATAAATTAATAAAAAAAGACAGGAAAAGAAATTGGAAGAGAGTAGGTAACTGTGGCAGCAGGTTTAAGATATTATAGTATAAAAGGGGAAACAAACTAACAAAAACAAATTAAATAGCTTAATTAGCGAGTGCTGTCACCAAACCAAGCAAGGTTATGTTTACGTTCTAAAGGTCTTTAGTTTCGTAAATAATCTAATTCAAAGGTAGACCAATTATTATATGGCGAAATTATAGCACGCGAACAATATTATAGCAAGTAAAATAAAATGTATTGTACCTGATATCGATGACAATGCAAAAAATCCCTTTAGCCGGTAACTGTCACTGATTCACTTAGAGATTTTAACATCAATTTATACTTGTTAGGTGAATCTAATACAAAACTAATACAAAAGAACACATAAATAAACTTTTTAGTTGATGAGCAATTGGAAATATGCTTTAAAAACAAAGAAATTTAATATTTAAAGTATAAAATTAGAGGACATTTAAAAATCAGCTGTTAGCTGCAGTGTTGCCACAGGAGGTTTGAATAAATTTATTCAAGTATAAGTAAAACTATTTACATTAATCGTCATAGAGGAAAATTAATTCTAACTATAATGCAGACCTGCCTGATCTAGGTTTATGAAAACCTGTGTTTCAGGCCATCAAATTACGTCATACATTTAAAAAGAGGACATTAGTAAATTTATTAGTAGCTAACTTATAGAGAAGACATATTATTTTCAACGACTTATCAAGTAATTATTTAGGTATATAATATTAAGACTTCTATATTATTAAATATTATGTTATTTTATCGAATGTAAGATATAATATTATGTTAAAATAAATTAACGAATAATGTTTAAGTAGATAGAGTAGATTAGGTAAACAGTGAGACTTTTATTAGAGTGCGTACATACAGACTTTATTTCACAATTTTAGAGATGGCATGAACGTCTTTTCGTCTTTTAAGAACGGCTATGAGTGGGAAACAAGCATAATGCAATCCACCATGCATGTGACCTAAAAGGCATATCACTTGTGCAAAGAGTAACTTATGAAGCTTCCTGCCAGTTCCATAACTCACTCAACTAAAAAACAAGGCTCAAATAGGTAGTTACGTGATGATAAAGGGTTATGGCAAAAGTTGGCAGACACAAAAGTTGGTAAGTAGCTCAAAGTATGCTGAACTTTAGTTGGGGCATTTAGGTCCCAAACATAAGTATGGAGTATGTTCATGCCTGACATAGCTTAGGAATAGTTTTACGTCAAATGTAGATGGAACGCCTATTGTGACAGAAACCAAAGTTGGTTAGGAATGGCGAAACCGTCAGAGTTTCGATATTTTTTGATGAACAAAACTAAAGTGGAGTCATTTTCGTAATTTCTTGTCCATTTTTCCATAGAGTTCATAACTTTGGAATGGGCAACTTCAGTTCCTTCACAAGTTATTATGCCCTGTGACTACTGTAGCTTCATAATTTTGTTGTTTGACATCCAAAAGTGGCTGTAATGGTCCAATTTAAATAAATAATTTGAGTTTGATTTTCAGTATCTTAAAAGTATCGGTTTTTGTTACCATTTTGGCGTGTTTACTAATTCACAAATATAAGTTAACAATTAGATGCTATTTTCTATTTAGGTCTGGTTCACGGATCTGTATTTATGTAACCTAGATCATCTTTTAACAAAAATCTTCTCCCTTGTAGTAATTTGTTTAAAGCTGAGAAATATCGATATCTGAACGTCGAATTTTTTTAAGTTTACTTACAAAATCGTAGTCAAAGAGAATAGAAGCGTGATTATTCTTAAACAAACAGGCCGGCTCAGTATCTTAATTAGTGATTCGTAGAACCAACCAACAACGCAGAGGTCTTAGCAGTATCTACCTATTTAGTAGGCACTCAGTCTGTCGAATTCTATACGTATGAGCCTCATTGTCACTGTAGACTTGTTAATCCTTACTATACTTACTCCTTACTTAAGATTATAAAAGCGAAAGTGAGTTTGTTTGTTACTTCTTCACGCTTTAATGGCTAAACCGATTTTGATGAATTTTGGTACAGAGATAGTTGGAAACCAGGAGACGGACATAGGCTAATATTTTTTTGAAAAAAGTGGGATGTGAGGGAGAAAGAGGGAAGAAAAGGGAAAACTTACCGTTGCTATTACAAATCCATAAGGCGCAAGGGAAACTGTGTTACCCCGAATTTAACGCGAGCGAAGCCGCGGGCAAAAGCTAGTATTTCAATATAGAAGTACTTATGTTTCATCATGGTAACAAAATGCTGTAAGGTAATCAATCACTTATTCACATCTTGGAAGCGCTTGTTACACACGTTTAATAATCTAGAAATAAGTTGCATGATCTAGAACTAAAAAGTATCTTCATTTTGAATAAGTGGACACTGTGTAGATTCTCAGACGCTTGTTAACTTTTAATCTTATTTTACGTTTTGTAAAGTATGCAATGGCAATTGTCAGGCCTCCGCTGTCCTCTCACACTTAAATACTAATGCTATTACAACAACATTGTAAAACCAATTGATTTAAAAGAGTAACCATGGAGTTAATTCCCGGTTATTCTCCATAGAAAACAACCAACCCAAACCGTGCGATTTTTCTCAAAACTTATTTAATAAAAACTTGTGAAAGATTTGAAATTTTGACTCTTAATATCTCCTTAACTAGAACTAGAAAAAGAGGGGAAAACAAGAGTGTTTTTCGGCTTCATCATGGGTGTTTTTCATTCATAATTAAGGCAATAATTTAGCTATCGCTAGATGTAAGTGGGAATGCGCTAAACGTAGGTAGAACGTCTACCACTTATCGTCATGTATATCTAATACGCATACATTAATAAACAAGTACCAACTTACTTAGTCCAGCGTCCTAAATTCCGGAGTCCTCGACAAGTGATCACGGCTGAAGTGGTCCCATAGTCGCGTCCACAATGTCAACTCGTGTTGCTATTATGTATGCCCCTTTATTTCGAGTAGGAAGCCATTTATCAATCGTCCTGGCTGCCCCTTCGCCCAGTTACACTGGGTGACTGGGACCACTGACCTATATTCAAAATAGCTTTTTATTATTGTGATAGTTCTAGCGGAAATAAGAACGATTGTAATGGTGTTTTGGAGATCAATGGCGATACTTTTTATTTCGACAAAGTTAGTAAGTTTTTTTTTTTATTTAAGAATTTTGAAGAATTGAGTTTTATCTTTCTCGTATATTTTAAACCGATATTGTTACTACGCACGAATTAATTTTATTGGTAAATAAACCAAACTTTATCATCAGAAACTACTTGAAATATACTATATTATGTTGATTGTATAGGTATTCTCTATGTTCAATAGGTTAAGTGAAAGAAACCCCTAATGGGAACACCGATCTATTCTTCAAGAATCGAATTCAATTGAAGATACCTAACGCTTATTTATTTTAAATCGTAGATTATTTTATTTGTTGTTTATTCAAGAGTTCTAAGTAAACTGATTACACAATATAATTCATTCGTTTTATAAAGGTTACTCTCGATTCAATGAAAATGTTATTTTATCTGAACCATTTGAGACAGCTGAGCTAAACAACTAGGTCTTTGATGCTCCGATCTAGTTTTATTGTTTTAGGATACAAAAAAGGGAATGTCTGTGTAATGAAAAGTCTATCATTCAGTTTGTTTATTGAGTAAGTACTCTTAAGTAGGTGTTACTTTGTTTAACTTTTCGAATATCTGCCTATTAATTTCATTGTTTTAGAATATTGAGTTCACATCATGAACTTCTGACCGTAATTATGCTGCTTTGGTCTACCTGTCAATCCAAATAACAGTTAACTCAACTGTTTATAACATTTAAAATGGGATATTTAACATGTTTACTATTAATTACAAATGTTGTTAATGATGTTACTGGCCAGTTAGTTTAAAAACTTAGTTAATCCAATATCTTCGAATTCGTAAAGGTTTTATTTACGGAATGGTTTTGAATGATAATTAAATCAGTAATCAATCAGATTAGATTTGTTTAATTAAATCATACATCCTTTCCTTACTATATAATATAATATTTAATATAATATAATATTATAAAAGCGAAAGTGAGTTTGTTTGTTTGTTTGTTACCTCTTCACGTTTTAATGGCTGAACCGATTTGGATGAATTTTGGTACAGAGATAGTAGGGAACCAGGAGACGGACATAGACTAATATTTTTTTGAAAAAAGTGAGATGTGAGGGAGAAAGAGGGAAGAGAAGGGAAAACTTAGCGTTGCTATTACAAATCAATAAGGCGCAAGGGGAACTGTGTTACCCCAAATTTAACGCGGGCGAAGCCGCGGGCGAAAGCTAGTATATAATAATTTTCTCTTATTAACAAAGTTTTCCAGATTTTCCTTCGAAATGTCGAAAGTAATTTATTTTTTTTAGATTTGTCATTTCATTAATTTCCAGTAAATAGTTGCAGTTATTATATAAAAGAGCTGATCCTTCTTAAAGGGCAAGTCGCAACTGTGAATCCCCAAATCCAAACACAGACCAACACAACTGAATAATTTATAGCAAATATAAATTATTTTTCTAGTTCCAAAGAAAAACGATAATTTAATGTATCCTATAAGCATCTTTTAATGTCATAAGAGTTTCAAAGTATATCAAAACAAGTGTGTATATTATGTTAAAACATGTTTCTATAGATCTGAAAACATTCCTCTTTGGCGCACAAGGGCGCTCAAACACTCAACATAATTCAACTGAAATAAACTTTCACAGATGGCGGGACACCCCCGAGTATATTTCTTGAATAACGGCCGTCAAATTCGGGACTGTCCTATTAAAAGTTGCCAAGATTATGGACATTAGCTCCAGGGGAGAAATTCCAAGTTTTTCATAATACCTACCCACTGTACCATCTCCATGAGGGATATTTTTTTGATGTTCTGCCCTTTGGGGATCTGTCGGGCAGAAGGAAACGTTAGTTTATGAGCCGTTGTAAAAAAGTGTAACTAGCTAAAAAACGTGAAGATTAAATTACTACCTTTTGACTTTAAAAAATCTTTTGGTTTTTTAAGTACTTGGTATGAAAATTTAGTTATTTTAATTTAATTTTAACATCATCCCTGAAACGCCTGAAGATTAAGATAAAAACATACTTATCATACACCCACATTTAATTTTTACCAGTTACATTGAAGTCCTATGTAATTAGGTGTGAGCATATTTCCAACAACCAAGGACAGATCCGGCATTACAAACGATTCCCTTTTCGTTTATTACTGTTAAAATCTTAGTTTGGTTTGTCTACCCATAATTACATCCGTCTATCTATCGGCAAATACTAAAAGCGGAGTTCTTGAATTCAAATTCCTGTCTTCTCATAAATATATTGTATACGGGACCCAGCAGAACTCTTTGAAACAAACTCCCCTCACCTTTCGCCCAGGGATTCCCAAGCCAAGTTCCCGCGTTTTAATATTTGAAATGACCTGTGTTTTTCTTTGAATTTATACAGACAGCCTGTAACTTTACAATATTTTTAGGAATCAGAAGCTTAGATATTTAAAAAAAAACAACGTGATACACAACAAAATTAATACTGGTCTTTATTTAAATTAAGGAACGAAATAACAATCGTAAAAAGTATCCTTATCGATCACAAATCACAACATATGAAATGAGCACGTAAATAATCAAAGAAAATAGCAAGTAGGTACACAATAATAGAAAAATATAAGTCTCACGATCCTTGAACGATGTTACCGCCACGAACGACACCCGTCAAATGCGCCCGATGGTGGCGCGGACGCCGCTTTTATAGACTCTTAATGGTTGCTATTCCTTAGTTTCTAACACGGCCTCTCCTGACGCCAAGTCGTCCTCGACTTGAATTTCTTGAGATGCACCTGCAGTACGATGATGCTGATCCACCTGTACTGCTCCTATTTCCGCATCCAAGCTTGGCATCGACAATCCCAACGGAACGGGTGCCGGCTCGTCTCCTTCGAAATGGTCTGGGTCACTCTCAACATCAACAATTTCATTATCTGTAAGAGTTTGAGACGGTTATTTATGAAGACAACACAAGTATACTGATCACTTAAAAAATGCAAAAATGGTAAAATGAACAATAACATAAGATAGTCAGCGTCCCAACCATCCTATGGTATTGCTTTATACTTGACCATAGCGACTAATGCTATATGGGTGACAAACACCGTCGTTGGGCGACTAACGCCATTGTTGGGCGACTAACGCCATTGTTGGGCGACTAACGCCATTGTGGGGCGACTAACGCCATTGTGGGGCGACTAACGCCATTGTGGGGCGACTAACGCCATTGTGGGGCGACTAACGCCATTGTGGGGCGACTAACGCCATTGTGGGGCGACTAACGCCATTGTGGGGCGACTAACGCCACTGTTGGGCGACTAACGCCATTGTGGGGCGACTAACGCCATTGTTGGGCGACTAACGCCATTGTGGGGCGACTAACGCCATTGTTGGGCGACTAACGCCATCATTGGGCGACGCACGCCTTTGGGAACACACCTTGTCTATTTCTGAAACTAAGAACAGAATTAGAACAAATCGTACTCACTATCGAAGAAAGTGGCACAACTTTCCGGACACCATTCTCCTTTCCATGGCACCATGTATTGAGAGGCTGCCTGGGTGGTTTTCCCGCAGCTTCCACTGAGCAGTTTAAGTTCATAGCGACCTTTGGGTAGAACTTTGGTCACTCTATACGGTCCTCGCATCCCTGCGTCTAATTTACCCGTTGATTGCGAGTACTTTATAACGAAAGCAAGGTCGTCCACCTTGTATTCACGAGGTGGGCGTCTGGACTGGTTGGCAGAAATATCCTGCTGATCTTGATTTTTCTTCAGCAGTTCACTAGCGCGACTCCGACAGATCTCCCGCAGAGCTTCTCTGTTGGTATCTGGAAAACTTGTAGCCAGGTCACGCACAAGCGATCGTATAGCCGGGGTAGAGGCGTCGGTACCGATCATTAAATTTATAGCCGAGGTTTGAGTGGTTTTCTGCTTACTGATATTTAATACCAGTTGCAGCTTCCAAAGCGTGGTTGACCAGGAGGCATTCTTGTGTCCTACTTCGATACGAAGCATATTGAGTACAGTTCTTATGTAACGCTCAACTTGTCCATTTGAGCCGTGCATTTCAGGAGTTATGTAATGCAAGTCGGAGCCAAGTTCAGATATCCACTGAACAAAGTCTGTTGACTCAAACATCCTACCCCTGTCTGTAACTAACAGTCTGGGGACACCAAATAGGGAAACGGCCTGGGACATTACGCGTTTTTGCTCACTGGTATCTTGACGGTAAATAGGAAACAAAAGACAGAACTTTGTAAAGGCGTCAACTAATATGAGAATAAATTTGTAACCTTCTGACTCAGGTAATGGTCCCAGGGCATCGACATGAATAGTGTCGAAAGGGGTGTCGGGTTTTGGCCAGGATGAAATGTTCTGCAGCGGCGCCCGGGGTACTCGCTTTTTAGAAATACATACTAAGCAATGTGAAACGTATTTGGACACAAACTGGCGGAGCCCGGGGAACCAAAAATGTTTCAGAATAAGGTGAAGAGTTTTATCAGCACCAATGTGCTCATGCTCATCGTGAAAGATTCGTAAGAGGCTGAGTCGGTGGCCCTTTGGTATAAAACAAAGAAGACGCGCTTCTTCGCCGACTGGCGTATATTTGTGATATAGGAGGTCATTTTTCAAGACATAGCGACTAGAATCGAGCTGCCCCTCTGAGAGTTTTTGTATAAGGTCTCTCGTTTCATGATCCGCGTTTTGCGCTACTTGTGCCCAGTTACGAGGTCTCGTTATTTGATTTACGGAGACGACTGGATTTCGACTGAGGTAGTCGGCATGTGGAAGCATAACTCCTTTTCTATACTCGAGAGAAAAATGAAAATCCTGAAGGTAAATCCACCATCGAGCAACGCGAGGAAGTAGATCTTTCTTGCGTTCCGTAGATTTGAGAGCGTTGCAATCTGTAACGACCTTGAATTGCAACCCCACCAAATAATGGCGAAAATGCTGCAAGGCCTTCACAACCGCTAACGTCTCCAGCTCGTAGCTATGGTATTTGCTCTCTGCTCCCTGCGTAACCTTACTGAAGTATGCTACCACATGTTTTCCACCCTCAGTGTCGGTTTGTAACAGAACCGCCCCGTAACCGGCGGAGCTCGCGTCTGTGTGGACCTCGGTATTAAGTACAGGGTTGAAAATGGTGAGAATGGGCTCGCTAGTCAAGCATTTTATTAAATCTTGACGAGCTTGTTCCTGTTCCTGACCCCAATGAAACTCTACCCCTTTTCGAGTTAAATGAGCAATGCAGGCGGTCTTAGTCGCGTAGTTTTTAATGTATTTCCGGAAATATCCCGCGAGTCCTAATAATTGTCGAACCTGTCTGACATTTCTGGGAACTGGGGAGTTTTTTAATGCCACTATTTTATGAGGGCTCGGTCGTACCTGACCAAAACTTATTGACCTACCCAAGTATTCGACTATGGTTGTTAAGAAAGAGCACTTTTTCAAATTTATCGAAAAGCCTGATTTAGTGAGTGTTTGCAGGACTCTTTCGAGCAAAACAATGCCGTCCTCTATAGTGTTACTTATCAAAAGGACGTCATCGATGTATACTAGCGCGTTTCCGGCATCGATAAATTCGCGAAGGGTTTGGTTGATAATCCGTTGGTAAACGATCGGAGAGTTCGTCAAACCATATGGCATTTTTAGGTATTCATAATGCCCTTCTGGTGTGACAAATCCCGTCACGTGAATGGAGCTTTCTTTAATGCGTATCTGGTGAAAACCAGTAGCCATGTCTAGGCTGCTGAAGAAGGTGCAGCGACCCAACCGATCAATGTGGTCGTCTATAAGGGGCAGAGGATATCTTTCCTTTTCGGTGATTCGGTTAAGTGCCCTGTAATCGACGCACATTCGGTCGGTTCCGTCCTTTTTCTTCACCAGTATTATGGGGCTGGCGTACTCTGATCGTGATTCTCTGATGATGTTTTTATTTAGTAAATCTTTAATTATTTCGCGTACAACAAGTTTCTCATTATGAGAGAGTTTGTACGGTCGGTATACTATAGGAGTGGTGCTATTTAACTTGATGTCCATGAAACCAGTTGTAACTGTACTTGTCGCAGTACCAGAGATAAGAAAATTCGAAAATTTATTTATTACAGACATTAAAGAATCACGCAGAGCGCCCTGTAACGGGGTATTAACTAACGTTTGGTCAAGACGTTGCACTTCGTTAACGCGAGTAGGAGTATCGCTAGTTCGGGTGATGTACTGTCTGTCTTTAGTGCGTACATACGTGACGCCATCGCGGTTAAGAACGTCTGTTCCAATAATAATGGACGTGTTCATGCATGACTTTGGCACTACAACTAGATCGGTTTCTACGGAAATGTCACTAAGCTCGATCGTTGCCGTTATGAACGACGAAGCAATGATTTCCCGATCGCTAATCCCCTTGAGGACACAATGTGTTGGTTTAACTTGACAAGAAAGGTGCTTCAGAACGTCGGAAGAAATCAGCGACACATTTTGGGCTCCACTATCTATGAGTGCGTCCATGGGGATGCCTTGGACAACAGCCGTTACAATATCCGTTTTGTCATTTGCGTGACCCGCGCACAAGTTAACGTTTCGCTGATTCCTAGACTCTGACCGGTTCTTGGCAAAGCATCTTTCTTCCGTGTGACCCTTTTTCTTACAAAATGAGCAATGCAATTCAGATTTGTTAGTAGCAGTGGTATCATTGGAGGAAACCTGTGTATTAGATTTTGCGGCGCACCTTTCATTGGGTTCCTTGCGTGATTTTTTTGGGCAATTTCGACCTAAATGTCCGCGTTGATTGCATATGTAACACTTGGGTGCACCGTGGTCAGAGGATGAGCTCAAGGACACATGTTTATTTGCCGCAGTACCGCGAGAATCGGGTTTAGCGCGATTTGGTTTGACGTAAATCGAAAGGAACGAAACTATGTCTTCAGTAGCCAAGTTCGCGTTTGCCGCGGCCGCTCTAATTTGTGGGTTATCGATACCGCGTATAACTATTAGGATTCGTAACTCGTCACTGAGACCCTTAACTATCCTTAGACGTAACAGAGTACGACGGGCGTATTCGGCATACGTCGTGAATTTGTCGGATGTCGTGTTCATGGTTTCGAATAAAATATTCGCATAGTCTAACTTCCGGGGGCAAAGAGGTTTAAATTCAAGCTTAAAGTTTGACCAGGTTCGATCATTAGTGACCCATTCGTTGAGCCAAACTTTAGCGTCGCCTTTAAGGCAGGAAGCTACTCGCGACAAACATTCATGGTCGCTCCAACCGTTCGCGACTACAGCTCGGTCCACTTCATTACACCATGCATCAATATCGTGTATGTTCGGATCGAAATTTGATACGTAATAACTGTGCGACCTAGTAGGCTGCAAAGATCTTACCGCTTCCGCGAGCATGGTTACGGTGGACATCGCTTCGGACTTGCGAGCGATTGGATCGTCCGCATGAATTGTCGCAGAAAACCCCTCGGAGTTGTTAGAACGAACTCGTTGCGGAACATCGCTCAAGTCGACGGGACTACGATAACGCGAAGCGGCTTCACGAGCTGAATCCTGAAGATTTTCTTCAATGTGTGAATTTGGCAAATTATTAAAACTGTTATGCTCGACAGCATCAAGCCTTGTCAAAATATTATTGAGCGTATCTTGTATCGTGTTATTAGTACGTGGCGTTACCGTCGGATACCTTGCACGCGGGGGTGTATGTGTGGATCTAGATCTAGAACGGCGTCGGTCACGAGCGTCGCGGCGACGATAATACGAACTATCCTTAGAGTCGCTACGTTCCCGACGGCGGCTTCGGCGTGATTTATGACGCGACCTATACTCTGTTTCACTGCTAGTGAACTCGTCTTGTGAAACATGTCGAGATCGAACTCGTGAACGACGACGTTCATGACTTTTAGGCATGTTTAGCACAATAACTCGATATTAAATCACACACACGTAAAATACAACAAAGATAAACAAAAACAAAAGTAACGAAAAATGCGGGTAGAAAAATCTTTTGATATTTTGTTCCTTGAATGTTTAACTGTTAATTTAGTGGGCAATTAAGGCTTTCTTTATCCCACTTCTGATTTTAGGAATCAGAAGCTTAGATATTTAAAAAAAAACAACGTGATACACAACAAAATTAATACTGGTCTTTATTTAAATTAAGGAACGAAATAACAATCGTAAAAAGTATCCTTATCGATCACAAATCACAACATATGAAATGAGCACGTAAATAATCAAAGAAAATAGCAAGTAGGTACACAATAATAGAAAAATATAAGTCTCACGATCCTTGAACGATGTTACCGCCACGAACGACACCCGTCAAATGCGCCCGATGGTGGCGCGGACGCCGCTTTTATAGACTCTTAATGGTTGCTATTCCTTAGTTTCTAACAATATATACCGTTTTTAAAGGTTATGAGCCTCCGAAGAACATTTCTTTATATTTCAACTTGCCAAGACTGTTATAAAGAATTTTTACTTGAGGTAAATTCTTTTTGAGATGGATATTATTTTTATATTTGGTTTAACGTGAGATGGAGTTGAGATTTGATTGAAATTAGATTTAGATTTTTTACTTGAAAGTTAATGTTATAAACGTAAAGATAACTATGTTTGTTTGTCTTTAAGCTTTTCAAGCCTTTAAGACTAAATAGATTTAAGTGAAATTCGTTGGCACAGGGACTGGACTAAAAAAAAAACTGCTCTACGTCTTTGCATCTAGGATCTTTTTCTATGCAGATGTATTCCCGGAGCAATTTTGGTGACGTCTACACATACGAAGGCAGGGGTAGTAGCTAGTATTAAACACAGTGTGAAAATCATCGACGCATATTCTAGAATCAGTCATCTGCGCTCTTGTGACCACACTTGACACTTTAAGCATGACTTATTTTCCTAAAGTAAATACTTAAAGCAACTCGTATTATTTGCTGTCTGTCTCTATTTACAATCTTAAGCATGTATTTAAAGGATAAGTGTAGGTCAGA
Organism: Ochropleura leucogaster; assembly: GCA_958449745.1. NCBI lineage: Eukaryota > Metazoa > Arthropoda > Insecta > Lepidoptera > Noctuidae > Ochropleura > Ochropleura leucogaster. The sequence goes on along the minus strand of OY288213.1, from coordinate 18,155,666 downwards.
GGACAATAGACGATAGGGCGGTAGACGTGGACATCGTGTTATTGGCATCGAGTTGACAATGGCTGTTTTATGTTTAAGAATGTGTGCAGTTGAAAACTAATATAGAGACCCGTACATGAGGGTCGATTAACTTCGTTGAAGTTCTACATATTTCATACATATTAATTGACTAAAACTCGAGGAGCTCGGGTCGATCTTTAGGTTAAGCCGCGCTTGCCTAGGTTGGTCTGTCGATGGGTGATCACCCGTTACATACCGAGTTTACTCCGTGTCTAGGAAAGCACGTTAAGCCGTTGGTTCCAGCTGTGATTTTTAGATCTTAGACAGTCGTTACAGGTGACTACCTGTAACGACTGTCTAAGTTGTGTCTGTCTAAGTTCTGTCTGTGTTCCGAAAGTCTGACAACCAGTCTTACCAAGGGGTATCGCATTACCTAGTATTAACTGGATTGTGGAGGTCAGATAGGCAGTTGCTCCATGCAAAATACTGATATGCAGCTGCATCCGGTTGGACGGAAGCCGACCCCAATATAATTGGAAAAGGCTAGGCAGATGATGAATTGACTAAAACTCGGGTGGTCGCATGGTCATACATGAATAAATAGAAGCTGGAGCTTAGAGCATAACACAAGACAACGTGAGAGAGTGAAAATAACAAATGTCGCGCACAACTTAACACAGTCGTGTTACTAGTCGCAATACTTTAAGTCATGACCTGGGCGTTAAACTTAGATTAAACCTTAAACCACAGTAAACATTGATCCCCGAATGTTTTCGTCAAGCAATAACTTTAGATCCAAACAATAAATCCAACTACGCAGCCCTATAACATTAGCCCGAATTTCCATCGAAAGCGAAAGATAGAAATCCAAAAATGCCATAAACAACAATGTATAAAGCGACACTAACGTCGAGCAAATAAAATAAATCAGCGCGTAAATAACGCTGTTAACTATGTATTCCCCAAAACGTGGGGAACGAGCGTCGATGTTAGCAACACTTAAATAATTTTGGGCAAGCGATGCTATAGAGTGCTTAATTTATGGTGGACGACCGGCCTTATTTATGTGTTTGAGCGTAAAAGTGGAGTTAGCTGTTGTAGCTACAACGAGTAATGGTCAAATAATAGTTGTTCATAAAACTATCGTAATCGCTTTGTAAGGGGGCTCGCTTTCAGCACGCACTCTGGAAAGTAATTGTGTTTTAAATTGCTTACACTTTCTGTCGCTCTAGAGGCCATTTAGAAACGAAAATTTACTGATACTTAAAAGGTATTTTTTTGTTAAACTTTATGTTTATTTTTGCTCAGTTCACTGATTTCTGTTGAATGACTTTGAGATTACGTAAAAAAAGAAAAATAAGATAGTACACAACAATGGTTTCAACTTTTTAGCACAAGAAATATAATTTTATTTGTATCACTTATCTTGTACAAAGAAAACAATAAATTTCCATAAATTGTAGACTTAGTGACGGCCAAGCGAGTCGATCAACAATATTACTGCCATGTTTTCCCAATAGAACAAACAAATTATTAAGTACAGCAATACAAAACTACGGTGACAATAATTTACGCTAAACACGCCTATAAAACGGGAATAATAAAATTATAATATCGAAACTTCGTCAATAACTCTGTGATGGGCGAAGAACAAAGAGCTCAAAGTGGCCATTGTCCCTTGAACGCATCAAATTATGGCCACATTATCCGTGATGGCGGGATATTTCCCCTGTTATTGTGACACCCTATTTATTTGGTACCAGGGTTCATTATATAAGTTTTTTATTGCAAGGTCAGGAGGAAGCGCTGATAGTTAGTTTACCATAAAATATTAGATTTATTTAATGGCTTAATATGAGGGGAGCGAGTGACCGGAACGTTATTTTCAATGATTTCGGTGAGTGGTTCTCTATCAAGTTATTGCTTATTGGATATTTTATATATCAGCTACTGCTACGGTTAATGTGCGACGATTTCACATTTTTGTGAGGAATAAGTAAGAAGGAGGTTTGTCAGCCACATCTTGTTGACTGAACTTAGAATCAGTTTTATGTTGAACACTAATAAGGCTACAGGTTTTTATGAGACTAAATAATATGAAACCGCCTTTTTAAAGTTAGAAAAACAATCGTAATTTCAGCAAAGCTTTTTACTCAACAAAAAGAGCGCCTAAATTAATATTATTCTTAATTAAAAACTTTTCACGCTCACTTATCCAAACACGATCTACTAGGCAAACACGAACACGTAGAACATACGTTATTAATATAGGATTTTAATGAGTTGTGAGCAAACAAGCCAAGTAGGCGAGTAGGCGCGTAGCAATCACTGTTCGATTAACTGTTGGCGAACAAAAAGTTGTTGAGTCGACTCTGACTAATGACTGTTTCATTGCATTAGCACAACAAGTGTATTAGCTGGGGTTGCCAGCTTTTCTAACTCACTTGAGTCAGTTTCTGTGAGATAAGGAAAGAATTGCTGATAATTAAGAAAATAAGGTTTGCTTGATGATTGATTGTTTGTTTTTTTTTTTAATTCTTTTAGTTCAAAATTATGAATTATATGATTTGTCTTTGATAAATGTTTAATTTTTTGTCTTTAATTCACTTTACCCATCATTGATATGATTTAGACCCTATGCGATTGATAATTTCATATTTCAATTCTCAATATACAATATTTTTTAGGAACCAACAAATACGCGGATTTCCTTTTAAAGAAAGTCAAGACGTTTAACGTCACTCATTTTCCATAAATCAAAATAAAAGTTGCCATAAAAAAAACTCAGCTCCAATTAGCGCAACTCAGGCATGACTGTTCGTTTTTATAGTCAGCACTAAAACCAGCCATGAAACAATATTTTTCATTCATTTATGATACTCATTCGATCCACTCAACAAAATATTGTACCGCTAATAGCACTTAAAGTGTGCGTGACAGGCGAGTGTTACACCTTCTGAACGACGTCAGTACTATGAGGAATAGAATAGAATTTATGTATTTGTGTAAAAACATGATACTTACATAGAATCTTGTTAGGTTTATAGAATACTATTTTTTGCTCTTGTTAAGTTAACGCAGTTCCTCTTTCTTTATTTGCAGGTACCTGCTACCTGTAGTTTTTGTCCTTGCGCCTTATTTATTGTAATAACAATGCTAAGCTTTCTCTTTTCTCCCCTCTTACTAACTCATTTCTCGATTTAAAAAAATAGCCTATGTCTGTCTCCAGGGTCTCAACTCTCTCTGTACCAAAATTTATCAAAATCAATTAGGCGTAAAGACGTAACGAAGAAACAAACTCAATTTCGCTTTTTTAATATTAGTAGGATTTTTTTTATGAAATCTTATAACAGTTGAGACTGTTATAAGATTTCATAAACATAGATTTTTCTAGTTTTCTTTAGTTATTTGTCCGCAGAAAATCGTGGTCACCCCACAGCTGCGTCATCACTGTAACTGGGGGTGTAACTCGGTGCTAATTACAAGCCAGTAAGGAGCATACCCGTGATTGATGGCCACGCTTTCTTAATATCTAGCCTGGCCAACTTCGGGCGATCATTATTTGATTACTAGGTTCTCGTGGTTTTACTACTTACAATGTATTATTTACACAACATCATATTTTCTCCCGTAGATTGAGTACTGTATAGGTGAATAATTGTCCGTATTTGAAAGCGCATGAAATACTTTCAAGATTGTATTTCAAATCATATTTCATTGATACACGTCACGCACTTCCTACGCCATTCTTATCTCATCTTTTTTATAATTCGAACGATCTGAGTATTCAAACGCAAAGCAAAACCAGCCAGTACTCGGGTTGAGGCATAAAGCCTCTACAGTACTTACCACACACTACAGTAAGGTACAAATTGAGGCTGCTATGGACAAATACGAATAGATAACTACAAAAAAAATTGATTACCCTAGGAATCGAACCCAAGAATGCATACTCAGCAGTATCGCTTACAATCACTAGTCTAGTGTTGGACGACACTGCGTCGAGTGTCGCGTGTTCGATTCCCGCACGGAACATTTTTTTGCATGATCTACTGACAGGTAGTAGGTAAGTAGGTAGTTAGTTTCGGGTCTGGCTGTTCGTGTATGTGAGTTATGTTTTTTAAATGTTTGTAAACGCACCCACGATACAGGAGAAATTCCTAGTGTGGGGCAACGTTTTTTTTTTTTTGAAATAAAAGTCCTAAAAGGCAGTCGATAATCAAATAATATTAAAATGATTATCGACTGCCTTGATAATCATTTTAATAGTAACACTAAATTGAAATGGTATTCTTATATAACAAAAAATACACTTTCTGACAAAAATATCATGACACCACGCTTGTAACCAAAGACAGCTTGGGTGAACTACTTTGTAACTTGCCTTACTTGCTAAGCCATAAAACAGTGGGTCCGACTGTGTCATAAAAGAAGATCGATTGCTAGTTCCTTACGGCACTCGAGGGATCACCCTCGTGAGTAGTATCATAGTGTCACGGAGTGAGGAAAAAGTATCCTTGAAACCTCATCGTATGCGTCGGTCGATCAGTTCAGCAATATAAGAGTTAGAATTTACGGTTAAATCGGGATAAAGCTAACGAATATTCCTGTGGAAAAATATAACAATCTGTCTATAGAAAACAAAAATACGACAGATTTGGACGTTCAATCTTAACACCAATTCTTAGCAGAGAACACTCAGATCGAGTGCTGCCTCATTCATCATTCATCAAAGACATTTTGTCTAGTTTTCTGTAGGTAAATCTAAGACCCACTGTCCTAATAAATAAATAAATATCTTGGGACAACTCACACACGGCTATCTGATCCCAAGCTAAGCAGAGCTTGTGTTATGGTAACCAGACAACTGATATACATACTTATATAATTTATAAATACATACATATTACAGTTAAATCACACCCAGACACAGAACAAACCATCATGCTCATCACACAAAGTTTGTCCTGGGTGGGAATCGAACCCACGACCTCCGGCTCAGCAGTCAGGGCCACTAACCACTAGACCAACAGGCCCGTCAATGTAATGTCCTAATGTAAGGACTTTCTATTTCTGCACACTTACGGATAAAATATTTCTCAAACATTTATGGCGTTTACTTTTTCTGCACGACACATCACTATATTATTGTGTAAACCACCAACACCACTACTACTATGTTCCCCTGGTGCACAATCACAGCTATTTGCACAAAACCTCGTGCGCTTATCGCCTTCAGTAAGTGCCACCCCATCCACAATAATGGTCTCAAAATTAAGTTACACTCAAACATTACGGCTAAAAACAGGAGGGCGATTTATTTCGTTGCTAAGCGCTGTTTCATTGAGCTGATGCGATTTGACACTTGAGTAGTTGATGGGAAGCCTCTTGAGTGCCGAGCTGATGGCTGATGGCTTTCTAACTGATTTTTATTATCAACGAGGAAGAGAGAAGGAATTTACTTGAATATTCCTTTTTTTCTATAGTCAACCGGAAAGTTAATTAAAATTGTTTTATTTATTGGTGTCGTGTTCAAGTGATGACTAATTATAATGAACCGAGACCCTGTGACGTAATTAACAGAAATATCGGGAAAAAATCAAACTTCTAATTGGTATAGGCCCCTTATTATTAATACAACCATAACGATGACAAAAATGTTAAGAAAGTATTGATAAGCTACCAAAATTGTTTTGAAAAAACAACGCCATCTGCACATTATAACCAAAAATAGCAATCATAGCTTAATTTTACACAGTAAAAGCAAATAGCTTTTTCTATAGATGGAACATTTATATTAAAAGTCTAATAGGCAAAATATAACCAACCAAGCTCTCAATTAAAACCAGCCCATCTTTATACCCAAAAAAAAAAACATTCGGCCATTAATCTGTTGGCAGGCGACGGGGCGCGAGACAAATGACGTCACAAATCGATATAAAACTATTTAGCTGTTTTATTGGCTATAAGGCTATAAAGATAGCCGTCGCCGTATACCCGTAGCCGTTGTTTATGTCCGGGATAAGCATCCGAGGTGTTGATTAAAGCTGTGTTTTGTTTACGGGCCCATTTAAATGGGCTGTAAATATGGCGGAATTTTTTATAGGATGGACTGGAGTTCGTCTGAGTCGGGTTGGTGTGATGGAATGTCAGGAAGTTGTAAGATACATAAAATTGACGATTTAACAACAAAAATAAATTACGAATTCTTGTTACTTATTGAAAAATAAATATATTTTTATTCAAAGAACAGATCGAAAAGAGTAAAACATAATGTTTTATTGTATTATCAAAGCAGTTTTTCTAATAATTCTAACATATCAAACTACAGTCAAAAACTTGTCTTCAAGAGGTAGAAAGAAGCTTATAAATCGACACATGCCAACTTATTGTTCGTACACTACACGTATATTACATAAGAGGTATATAAAGGGTACATAAGGACTATGTACAAGGCCACGTAAGAATTAACGTGTGCCCCAAATAGAAGGTGTCGGTCCACATTGACAGACTGTCATTAATGGGAAATGTGACGCGGTACAATACTCGAGGATACATCAACATGGAGGAACAGAGATTTTCATAATAATAGGAATAATACGTGTTACTTTAACAAAAGCTGGTGAAGTTCAGTATATACATATATTATTAGGTACATTTCCATCTTTAACGTTTTAAATATTATAGGCGTGATGTTTTGTTTATAAAAAGATTGTGTATTACAAAGGCTGAAACTACAAAAAAAATAATGATCACATAATTACAGTTTGATTAATCGTAATAAAGTACTTTTTGGCTAACAAAGTATGGAAAGGGCTTGTTAGCATATTTTTATTAATAATAAAATCCGGGGATTTCGGGATTGCATTATTAATCGGATGTACTTATATTTACTCAACTTGGGATATTTACTTATATTCCCTCAGGTTTAATAGGCCCGATTTAACATGTGTTACAAAACTCGTCGAATGACATAAAAGTAGAGAATAGCAACCTTATACCGTTGTAACAGGGCAATAGTCATTTGTGTTAAAATGGGTTTACTAACGGGATATCTCACTTAAATTGCATAATATTCCAGGACAGCGACATTTTTTAATGAAAAAAAAAAACTGCTTTCCATAAGAGCCAAGATCTTAGATTTAGGTTGTATATGTGTTATGTACGCGAATATCCGTGTATCAAATTGGGTGTCTTAATCTCACGGAGTATTTACACTTATGTAAGTTGATTTACCCGAGATCGCCGATTTTTTTTTTCGATAAAAGTGCTTTCCGTTATAGCAAACATTTCAACTTTAGGTTAACATGCATTCGAATATCCTACCTCTATTTATTGTAAACCCATTGTAATGAGTATGAAATAATTATGAATTTAACAATAACAATATGGAATAATACGTAAAATATAATCTACTTCAGTTGCATAAATAAAATATTATATTTGAGATTTAAACATAATATATATTATGCATATACAATGACGAAATAATTATTTAATTACCAATACGTGATTTAACATTTATTTAGTCGTTAAACGTGTAGAACTGAACAAATGTGAAGTCTATTATTACATAAACTAAACTGTATGTTAGAAGACATGAATAACCTGAAAAGAACCTGAACTTCCGTACCACGTTACACCGAATAAGGCGGTCCATGAAAAATGATCGGTCGGCATCGCCGCGCCCTCTGCCGGCGCACGGCACACGTGAATAATTTCACGAGCTTATCCGGGTTTAACACCATGCATCGCTGCTATTTTTGACGTTTTCACCTTTATGACTTATTGGAGACTCTCTCTTTAGAACAAACTAAAACAGTTTATAAAAAAAGTAGCGTGATGGATCTGCCTTATTTAAAATTAACGAAACAAAAAGCGGTAATTGAGGAACACAGTCAAATTTAGGATATTCATTGCTTTATTTATGTTACCGAGCAGAAAAAAAAGCAAAACACATTTATCAATTCGAGTCGAATTCTCTTTCATTGTGATTAAAACCGTGTTACGCAATTTGTGCACTGTTTTATTTTGTTCATCTGACACTCGAGTATTGTTCTACCTGCGGTATACAACATTGGTATTTTAAGGATCCCGAAGTCCCTAACAATGCCATTCACGTAGCAAACTTCTGATCAACACGAGAATGAAAAAGAAAAACCAACTACTGCTTGTTTCTGAAGAAAACTGACGCTAAGACAAGGAATCCTTCTTCAATATTTCAGCGTAGTTGTATACAGTAGTATCTGCTATAATATTCTTGCTAAGTTTCAAGTCTCAAGTCGTAAGTTGATGCCATCCGCGGAAGGAGAGAGTTTTCATTACTCCTGCACTATTGCAATTTATTAACTCAACTGTTGTTCGAACAATATCTAAGTTCTGTTTATACTGCTTTTGTTGACGGCTTAAAGTAATATAAAAGACTCATTAATAAAATCATACAAGTTGTCATCATTAGGTTAGCCTTTTCCAACCATGTTGGGATCGGCTTCTGGTCTTACCAGTTTCAGCTTGATACCAGTATTTTACATGGAGCGACTGCCTATCTGATCTCCACAACCTAGTTAATCACTGGGTTATGTGTAACTCTTTGGTAAGACTAGTTCCACTGACTACTTGCAACGATTGGCAAAGATCTACAAATGACAGCAGGGACCAACCCATCCACAAACTAACCTAAGCAAGCTCGGTTCAAATCATACAACTTAATAAATGATTAAATTTTCACAATCCATAGAAATATTTGTATGCATGGAAATTTTTTATCTAGAGAATAAGAATATAAAATAGTAAAAATACTTTAATTGAACGAGTTAGCTGTAGTACTAGATGAGTTTTTCATCCTTTCATAATTATATCGATTACCATTATGATGAATGTCGCCGCAGCGCTTAGTGTGTAGCGCTCGACACTTGCCAAACACTATTTTTAGTCAAATATCTATGACATGGCTCCATTTGGTTCAAATATGGTAATCAATACCTCGCCATTAGATTCAATATCCAACACCGTGATGCAGAGGCCCCGTGTGCTTGTCTGTATGCCATCCTTGAGGTGGCCATTTGTGTGAATTTACAGCCTTCTGCCGCGGGCCGCCATTGTTCGAGATGCTACCGGACGCGGCCTTACGGCGTCAATACTTGCCATGATTTACAGAAGTTGGAGGAGGGGAGGGCCCGCAGATATGAATAGTATGGTCTTTGGAACAGGCGGTATATTTGTAGGACTGTCACAACAAACGGTTCAGTGTCTTATATTGTTTAATGATAAAATAGCTGTGTTTTAACACAAGAACGAAGAATTATGTATCAACAAAAAATATTTGTAACCAATGTCGTATCAATGTTCATTGTTGTTATTTAAAATTAAAACATTATCAGAAGTACCATGCCAAAAGGACACGCCGCAATAGTGGTGGTAAGTCCCCTCTTTGAGGAGTGGCTTTAGAGGCGCCATGGCGTCCTCACCTACCGCCTGATGCAGGCCCTCACTAGACACGGAAGTTTCAGGAGGTTCTTGCACATAATCGGGTGGGAGGAAACGCCCGGTTATCACCATTATGACGATCGCCCTAGGGACACGGTTTAACGGGTCTGTAGATGGTGAGCAATGGGTAGCTCACCGTTCATTTGCATATCAGCGTTTCCGAGATACAGGGTCTTGACAGACGAACAACAAAGTTATCCTACACAAAGTAATCCTTTTTTAGCTCACCATCCATCCGTAGCCCACCGTCTGTCCGCCTATTGCAAGTGATAAACGGTCTATAATAGTGTCTGACTGGTACCCCAGAGACGGTTAACGCAATAGAGGACGTCAACAGATGAGGTGGGAGGATGGCCTCAAACTTACTGCTGGAAGACTTACAACATTGAAGAAGAGTAGCAACAGATAGAATACAATGGAAATTGTTAGAGGAGGCCTATGCTAAGCAGAAAATAAAAATTAAAACTTGTTGTAAATGTGTAACCTTGTAGTTCAGATTTCAGTTATTATTATTATTATAGAGTTATCCTCCAAATTTCCAAATCACAACCTTTTAGCATCATCAAAGAAGTCGAAAACCAGTTACCTAATATCTTTTACAACTTCAGTTAAGTACAACTCATATTTAACTAAGCTAACATACTTTGTTTCAGTTTCTAAAGTAAATAATCAATGTTAAGTAAACAACATTACCCTTTAATAACGACGAACGATCAAATAATACTTGACGTTTACGAGGAAACTCAGTGCTACGCGCTCGTAGCCACGCGCTACGAGCTACGACGGCGTAGCTCGTAGGCACTAAGTTACTATGTTAGCTTGATATCAAAACTTATTACGTCCTCGTCAGTTTATGACCATTATATACAAACAATGATATAGGTTGGTGAGATATGTGCTCGTAGCACTGGCTACGCCGTAGCAACGTCTTAGTAAAGAATAGCTACAAGCTTCAAAAATTTTCGATCCTCAGATTTGAAATGGGTTGATCCTTTGTGATAATTTGAGATCCACTCAAACAAAAGAACATTTAATTAAAATTCTGTAAATTTCGTTTAAATGAAAACAATTTTGAGTAACTGGAATTTTGAATCGACAATCCCTCAAATTGAAATATAAAATAATAAATTGGAAAAACACTGTCTTACAAGGCACGGGGCCTTGTAAGACAGTGTTTTTCCAAGGTAAACAAAAACGTACCATCAACGTGTCCATGCTGACTGAGTATGCATTTCCACTTCAGTCCAGACCATGCCATGCACAAGCAATGCTGTATTAAAGCACAAACCTGATATGTTTCAGCATGTTGTATTGTTACAGCCTGAACGTACGAAAAATAGGATTAAATGGAATTGAAAAATAATTGAATACCCAGCCACGTACGGAATAAGCTTAATAATATAAAAAAGCAATTATAAATATTTTATTAGCACTGCGTGATTAATTACAATACATATAAAATGACGTTACCTCGTTTGCTGCCCGTGCCACTTGCAAATACAGATTCATTATAAAACATATTATTTTAATCGAGGCTCTTAATTGTTTACTGTAATGCGCGCAAATAAACTGTTTGAAATATAAACTCATTGAATCATTTACCAATGGATAATTTGATAGCTTTCTACAGAATAGACATAAACTTATATCAGTTAAATATTTAATACTGTTTACCATTGCCCAGAGGTTAAGCGAATCGCTTCAATGCATGAAGTTCATCATTGAGTTAATACTGAGTAATATGATACCCCTTGGTAAGACTGGTTGTCAGACTTTCGGAAAACTGACTACCTGTAACGACTGTCAAAGATCTACAAATGACAGCCGGCACCAACAGCTTAACGTGCTTTCCGAGGCACAGAGGAAACTCGGTATGTAATGGGTGGTCACCCATGCACAGACCAACCTAGGCAAGCGCTGCTTAACCTAAATATCGACCCGATACAAAGTCGATCGATACAAAGTAAACATCATTTATCCACATCAATCAATGAAAAACCAGTTTTAAGATCTTCCCTTGTTCCCCCAAATAAATACAACGTCTTAATGTAAAAGCTTCCATCTTTCTAATGTCGTTCAAAGGAGCTCAGAGGAGCTAAGACTTTATATGAAGTAGAAGACGTTATAAGTCTCCATATAAAGTAGGTTCCCTTTGACCCAAAGCCAGGCGGATGCAATAATCGTCGCCATGGCAACCTTTGAGAGCCTTCATATAATATATGCGCTAAGAAATTGATTCTGATATATTTTGAAATATTTTCCTTATGTGACTTGTCTGTTATTGTTGGGAAATATGGGTAGGTGTTATGAAGAAGTCGAGAGTTTCTTTTATAATTTGAAGTACTGGAACGTGAGTTCATAAGGGTATTTTGTTACCATCGTAATATCGTGTCGTCTGAATTTATTGATGTTTCTGCAAAAAATATTTTGATTTATTCATATGAACATCAGGAAAAATATAAAACTACGACTAATCAATCACCACACATCAAAATCACACGACAGTTTATTTTAGTCACGTGCCAAGTCCAGAATTACACCACTTTATCTTTTCATAGCAATAAAAAAAAGGCAACAAAACAAAAACATATAATAAAAATATCTCCAAAAGAAACGTATCCGTCCAACAATTAACCGTTTTCCAAACTATCGTATAAAAATGAGCCGTAACGCGTCCTATAAAAGGGTATCGACGGATTACGTGCCGCGCATGTTTAGGGGCCCGCGTATCGACAATAAAACCCTAACGTCCCGCGGTCCCGTACTTTGTTGCACGTTTTATTACTTTTATTTACTTTTAGGGTTCAAAGATTGAAACTTGATGTTATTTTTTAAGAGTACTGTGATATACGGTTTGTCGTAAAGGTCATCTGAACGGGGAACTTGTTATTTTCTCTTGACAAGGATTGGAGAAGAATCATGACATCATTAAAAAGCGGGGCTACAAGCTTGAGTACAAAACACGCTTTTGATTTGAAAATGATTCGAACTACGATTTACGTATCCGTTGGACGGAAATTGCTTAATTTTAAAATTTTTTGCTTAAATTTTGTAAGGTTGACAAAACCACTCATAATTTATTTATTTCATAAGTTCATAGAAATGATGTCCATCAGTTCTATGGACTTTTATTAAATACCCTAATTCATGTTCATCAACGTAATCAAATTACAATTCTCATAACTCGTAATTAACACAAAACAATGCAATACAAACTCCAGTTAAAATAGTAACTAACTGAAATTAAACCATCAAACATAATAGTAGAAATAATTATAACAAGCGGTCGAGAATGGCGCTACAGTGTGATTAGTGGCTATTTGTACCATTGTGTGAAGAGCCATGCTTCATGAAAATTAATATAGGCTGCAGCTTTCAGCTGAAAGTAATTTTGACCAGTTTTGGATAATTGACATTGTACAGTTTTCCACAAATGAGTGAAAATCAGTGAGTAGTGGTAGTGAAATGGTTGCAGAAAATCTGAGATTCTGTTTGTGTTTTTAAAAGAAAATAAAAAACGTTTCAAGATTGTTTGGCGTCTTAAAATGATGATGTTGATAATCACGCTTTAATGGCTACACCGATTTGGATGAATTTTGACAGAGATAGCTGGGAACTAGGAAACGGACATAGGCTTTTTTTTAAGTGGGATGTGAGGGAAAAAGAGGGACGAAAAAGAAAACTTAGCGTTGCTATTACAATTCAATAAGGCGCATGGGGAACTGTGTTACCCCGAATTTAACGCGAGCGAAGCCGCGGGCAAAAGCTAGTAACTAATAATCTAAAAGAACTTATTCAATGTTTGCTTATTCATACAATGTGATATGAAACACGGTCTATTTTTATTCTTATTTACAAAACCGCGATAAAATCCTGCAGGGAATAATGCCATAACCATTTTGCTAAGCGGTTAAAAATACTTCACAATGTTACATAAACATTTAGTTCAACATTTAGCTGAATGAGTTCTAGCCGTCTACGCAAGATTCTGTTTAGAGATTTTCTTTTCTCCGCAAGCAAAATTAATTTACGAAAGTGCCACTGCCATTTTTATAATGGAAAGGATCACTTTTTATCTTATTTCATTAGATTCAGTACAACACTACAGTATCCTGTTAATATTCATTAGTGTAATTACTCCCTCGGTCCCCCCGCCCGCTTCGTGCCTGCCCCCTCTGTCGTCCCATCCCCGGCTCTTTGTCACCGAAGCTCTGAAATTCAGCCACTTTACAGAGTCAAGTGACTTATTATTTATGAAGTGCCCGATATGAATTTTTCCTAAATAAAATTCATGATCTTTTTAAAAACGGCGAAAATATAAAATTTGTGTTTTGTTAGAAGCTTACCAAGTATTTGATTTTGTAATTTTCTTTGTTGGATTATTATCTGTACTCTTTGAGCCAATTAGGTTGTTTACTTATTTGAAATGGATGTAAGCGAAACTATCAACTAATGTTAGGCACATAGCCTACGGGTACTTGTGGACATGTCAACATACTTTGGCTGGTTTTTGTTTAAAATACCTTTTTGTAGGATATGATAGTATAAAGTCAAACATCTTTTTTAATAATAAATATCTTCAAATCAAATCAAATCAAATCAAATCATTTATTTCAATTAGACCATTACAGGCACTTTTGAATGTCAAGAAACAATGAATCTACAGTCCCGGTCACAAGGCATAATAACTTGTGAAAGTACTGCAGTTGCCCGTTCCAAAGCGTTGATCTCTATGGAGAAGAATGGGCAAGAAACTCCATGGACACTCTTTTAAATTCTAATATTTTTACAAAATAGTATTTACATCATTCGTGTTGAGATTATACAAATATGTGAGAACGATGTAGGAAGACGTGCACAGTAAGAGCGTCCAGAGTAAATAAAAAACAAAATTCAATTTAAATCTAAATAAATTAAAAATGACCGTGGTAATTAAAAAATGACCAGTCCCAACTGACAGCGCCCGTTCACGAACATGACGTATGGATCAGCCCCATTCAGCTCGACCATTTTGAAGGGAGCTAAATGACCCGACACACCCGCCACCATCAGCGAGACATTTAAGTGAGCATGACACTATTAACCACCAGGGCTTCGTCAAGTCAATGATAATACATAGCACTCACATATGGGCTTAATAATTATACAATACTAGAGAATTGATTCTATACATTGCAAAGATAGTCTTACAATCTTCTGCAGCTTCCACTATAGCTTCGGATACTTATTAATGAGTTTACCCCTATGCTTGAGGAGCAGGACCAGCATTGAGCCAAGCATTTTTATCATCAATATAATCCCCCAACTTATAATATGCTTGCCTACATAGTGTGCGTTTAATACAAGATTTAAATTTCGTTTCATTCAGTTGAAGAATGTGGGGAGGTATTTTATTGTAGCATTTCAAACAGTACCCCATGAAAGATGAGTCTACTTTAGCTAACCTGAAACCTGGTTGAACTAATTGGTCCCTATTTCTTTCTTCTTAAAATAAATAAATATCTTGGGACAACTCACACACGGCTATCTGATCCCAAGATAAGCAGAGCTTGTGTTATGGTAACCAGACAACTGATATACATACTTATAGCAGTTATAAATACATACATATTATGGATAAATATATATAATAATGACCTTTCAAGCGCTTCATCATTCAATATGATACTATTCAGCTATACTATATATTAAATCAAACAATTATAGGTGTATCTACAACTACCATATTAAACAAATTCAATCATTTAAGTCTCATTTATGTTCGTGTTAATATGAATAAAGCAATACTTTACTGAATTAAGCGTTGGTTAAAACATCAAATAGAAAAGTATTTACGTAAATGAGAACAACGCCAGTCCTACAAATGGAGTCGCGTGTCGTAGTGGGATACAAATGCTAGCAACACTTGTTAACGACTTTACTTTTGGACTTTACAGCATAAATTAAAAAGCCATCGTGGTTCATAAGAAGTAGGTTACGAGGTAATTTATGTTGACATTGTATAACATTTATGAGACGCGCACAATCACCGCCAATACTTTTAAAAACAAACAACCGAACTAGCTACTGGTCTTAGTAAGCTCACTTAGACTACTGAAAATTGCTTTTTATTTTTTTTCGGGTGGGAAATCATCAAATGACTTCCCTGTCAGACTTTTACTGACTTAAACCCACCCATGTTCCTTCTATTGCCCTACTGAAAATCGCTTAAAATTCTTTTCGTTTTTGTACTGTCGACATTCAACACGATTCTGAATCTGTTTGGTAACTTGTGCTCAGATTTTGTTGAGACAATTTGAACTTTCTATGATCATGACTTCATCTAGGCCTTCTGATTAATTGCCATAAAGGATACTCATACATAAGCAGACTATTATTAAAATTGTTATAAGCAGTGGTCGTCGTCAACGCACATATAGACACCACATCTTCATTTGCCTATCCGTTGACAATCTCACAGACATGAAAATGTTTCATGCATCTGTAATTTCACTGGTAGCAATTTCTATGAAACCTGGATAGACAGGTCTTGACCTGTCGGTTCCAGTTCCATGGAAATTGCTGAGGTTGGGAGAAGATATAGGCACAAGAAAGGGTTATTCCTAATACATCCTAACTGGTGAGTTTGTGTAAGGGACATTGGAATTGTTGAATATTAAAAGCCAAAAATATATAACTCATACTATTTCTTAAAAAAAAAGACCGTTTTCGTATCAGTCTGCGTTACCAAGTCTTTGAGTACTTGAGACGTTTGCGGTCTCAACAGTGATGTTGTTTTTGGTATCATTTAAAATGAGAGAAAATTTATTATTATACTTAGAGTATTTCGGTATTTGTTAGGTCGTAAAAAATATTAGAAGCAGGGTCGCTAGTGGCTTTAAAATCCTTTTAGTTCGAACGACGTTATACCCACATTTGTATACACACCTAGTGAAATTTTTATTTTTTCTTGATGATTAGTATTAAGTTAGTAGAACATGAGACATGCAGCTGTATTAGTTCTGTTATTACGAGGAATAATGATGCAGTGACGAGTTACTGCGTATTAACGCAGGCAGCTCGCTTGTAATATTAGCGCGGCTGACTTACTGCCTTGTTTGCTGACGGTTTTAGGTATAAAACAGATTTAATTAATGGTGATTGTATTGTATGTAAAACATAGGAGTGTTTACGGTATCTTACAAATGAACTAGTTGTGCTCAGTGGTTTTACCCGCTGTTTAGGTGGGCCTTCTGAAGAGAACTACTCTTATTATTTAGGGGTATGAAAAACAGATTTTGTTGGCTGATTCTCAGACCTACCCCATAAGCACACAAAATTTCATAAAAAATGGATTTTGGTGACAAACACCGCGACACGAGAATTATATAATACTAGCGGCCCGGTACGTGCTTCGCTACGTATTTACAAAAAAATGTGATGCAGCGCCATCTGCCGGACAAAATTGTGAATCTAAACCATACCCAGATCCCCTTGAACACACACAAAAAATTCATCAAAATCGGTCCAGTCGTTTGAGAGAAGTTCAGTGACATACACACTCACACAAGAATTATATATATAAAGATATTGATGTTTGGAAATGGAATACATTATATTATATTGGAATTATATATATTGGATTACCAGTAAGCTGTAAGTCTAGTTATAATGCAAGATCGGGCTAAGGGTGGATTTCACCGATTTTGTAACATGATCTCGATTAAGGTCGTTTTCGTGATCTAAAGATCAAACACTTTTTACGTTTCCATGGCAAAAGATCATAAAATCAAACAATTTTTACGTTTCCATGGCAAAGAACTCAAAGATCGCAATTTTTTCACAAAAACGTAGTGCGTTTAGCTTTTGTAACAGCGGAAAGCAACCTACTGCGAGTATTATTCTCGAAATCGCCAGAATATCAAAATGCAATTAATTGTCAAACCTGTATTTACAGTTGTGTCAATGTGTTACTTGGTTTTTTCTATTCCTATAAATAACTAAAGTAATGGTGTTAAATGAAAAAGGGAATCGGCATCCGCAAATGGCAACAATTAGACACTTTAAAGTTAGTGAATCAGTATTTTAAAGTTGTTGAATAAAAACGAGTACAGCGAAAAATTGCGGATTTGAAGAAGATTTCACATGAATCATCGTAATCTAATCAATCGATGTGATGCGCCTTATACTTTATATTAATTTGGATGTGGATTAAAAATAAAGTGCTTATTTAAATAAATAGCGTATATTCTTCAGACTACCTATTTAGTTTTCAGTCACCTAGTAGTACAACGAAGAAGCCTAGAAGTTTGTTTTAAAGTTAATGGATGGAGCTGTTTGTAGACCTGTGAATGCACATTTCGTATGAAAAAGGATAAACACGCTCCCATTTCGGAATAAAAAACACTTTCTTTAAGAAAATCTTTAACTACACATGAGAAAAGTACACATAACATATTGTTTTGAGGAAGTCAGCTTGGTGAACCAATTTTGTGAGTTCACACTCGTATTTGCCAGTTAAATTAGATATTCATCACATCATCATCATATCAGCCTTAGGACCTCTACTGCTGGCACTAATTTATCGTTGATAGACTCCAGTACAGGCAGAAGTGTTGGTTTTGTGAAATCCAAATCATGTTATAAATTCCTGAGCATCAAGGTTGATAAAATATTCCTTTCTCTCGTTTATCGATCTTGAGCGACAAACATCCCAAAGCTCACGTGAAGAGTTTATATTTTACACAGCCAATAAAATCCATATTTTCAATAAAATAAACTTACAATAATATACAACAATAATGACAATGACAATAGGCAATTGCGAGATAAAGACAGGCTACAAAATTGTAGCTATCTCGTTCCCTCGCTGTGAACAAATCACGTGATCAGATTTATTAACTAAAGTTAGGATTGATCGCCCCGATTTGTGTCGATCAAGTCGAAAACCAAACTATGAGCTGTCAGTGTATTGACAGTGCCATCACTTTTGTAAAATATTTATTATTAAAAATATTGATATTGTTGGTATTTGGCTACGTAAAGTGGAAAAACTGTTCACGTGAACGTTGCGATGAGGATGTTGGTCGTCCAAGATTGACACGCGAGAGAAAAGAACAGTTTGTCATCCTTGACGACCAGGTATTTATTACACGATTTCATCTCACAAAACCAAGAGGTGAACCTGTATTCTGCAGACGGTAAAATAGATTCGTACAGACATGTAAGTACCAAATAATGATTCATTTTATTCAGCTGTGGACTTGGCGTAAGCTATTAGGTACCGACTGTTTGTTATTTAGAAACCACAGGATGGCCTTTATTAATTAGTTGAAATGTGCTCCACGTTTCTATGCAATTAGGTGATATTAGTGATGTCTGCCGATTTGCATGGATTCCGCTGCATATAGAATTATAATTATGTAAAGAGTCAGAGCTGTAAGGCTTCATTCCAGCCATTGGTATTTTGCCTGGATAAGGAACTAAACAGTTAATAACAATAAATCAGTAACGGTCCATTATTTACTAACAATATATTTATATTTTAGTAAACCCCTTTTCATTTTTAAATACCTCTCCAACAATATATCACACGTTAGGGTTAAAATTAAAAAAAAAAATACTTCCCACTTTACATATAGGGTGGCTACCCTAATAAAACATTTTTTTCCAATTTTTATTTTACCACTTTGTCGGCGTGATTGATATACATATTGGTACCAAATTTCAGCTTTCTAGTGCAAACGGTCACAGAGATTAAGCGAGGACGGACGGACGGACGGACGGACGGACAGACAGACATGGCGAAACTATAAGGGTTCCTAGTTGACTACGGAACCCTAAAAAGATCGTTTATAACACGGATCAGTTTAATATTAATACAAAACAACTTGTGAGCTTTATCACTATAGCGTAACCTTTTACATTATTGGCGTGAGCCGCGGATAGATGAAAACGTGTCCTTCGGTATTTGTCGGAAGGGCGTGCGGTGGACGCCGCAAGCGACGCGCGGCATATGTGATGCTAATATTTATCTTGTTCATGTTATTTTCATATGGTTATTGTTTATTTAAGAGCGTATAAGTATTAGAAAGGCGTGCATCAGGCATAAGAGAATTCTAATATAGAGCCAAAGTAATCCTTTTCTAATTTGAAACGCATAGTACTGGGTTTTAACCCGAAAATGATAGCAATTAAAAAACCACTACATTAAAAAAAGAAATATCTTTATATTACACAGTTACAAATTTTTTACTAAAAATATTTTCGTCTGCTACGACATGTTCGGAATACTTTATTATTAAATTTTATACTTTAATGAATTCTCATTCTTATGAATATCTTCTTCAAATAAACTATTAGGATACAAGGAAAGGGTACTATAAAACCGATTTTGTCTTATTTATGCATTATGATTATGGAGTAAATGCAACCACTCGTCTTGACGCGGCACTCACGACTGACAGCACCGCGATGTCCGCTTAGAGGTCTCGTATTCGCGTGTTAGTGTGAGTGTGCCGTTTCGAACGTTAGTACGTAGTTTCCGTACTGTCCATATTTTTACTGTGATTTTGATAACTTGCAACGTTTTGAAATGCTGACATGTTTCGTTTTATAGACGCAGTAAGTCGCTTTGGTATGTTGCAAATTCTAAACGTTTTTCGTTTTTGTGACAACTATTACGCTGTTTGTCCTCGGAAACTTCATTTTAGAGAACGAAATTCGAAATTCGAAAGGTGAAATCAGTTTTCAGATGTTTTATTTCAACCCGTCCCACCATGCTATCATTGGTTCTGGTGAAACCAATCAAGCACTTCGATGTGATTGTGAAGACCCCCAAGGTGGTACCGAGCTCTCAATGGTGCTGGTGGAGCCAATAAAGCGCAAGAAGGTGTGTTATATTATGTGATCTCGATCTCAATAAATTGGTGAAATCGGCCCTGAGTCTTATTAGATTAAATTTACCAGTCGTATTTCATATAGTGTAAATTCCACAGTACAGATGCTTTTACAGTTGTATTTGTATATTGGTAGAGACGAGGGGTCTTCCTGGTGCTTCCATCTACTGGAATCATTTACCGATAAATCGTAGATTATTATTTACTAGCTGTTCCACGCGGTTTCACCCACGCTGCTCAGCACCTGTTGGTCGTAGCGTGATGTTACATAGCCTATAGCCAAGAAATGGACTATCCAACACCAGAAGAATTTTCTAATTCCAACCAGTAGTCCCTAAGATTAGCGCGTTCAAACAAACAAACAAACAAACTCTTCAGATTTATAATATTAAGTATAGATAGTATAGATTAAATAAAAACGTTTCCAACAAAGACTATTTTTAATCCTTCCATTAGTTAACAGACACGACAGCTACATAGATTCTCCACAAATTCGCTGTAAATACGTCCAAAGCAATACCAAGTACAGTTGAAACATGCTCGTCGTCGCGTGCACCACTTTTTGTCCAATCGCGTGCCACTGACAGTACCCGCGTTCTACAATCGCCTGCGAGTGTTCTAAATATGCACTGTTCGTATTGCAATCGAAATGTACTGTGTTGTGGCGCGGTGCGGGTCGTTGCTGGCTGAAACATGGGCTACTAAATGGATGGTAATTGAATGTTTTTAACAGTTATATTTAACTGTGATTTACCAGAGGCACGATAAAATATTTTTTTTAATACAGTTTAAGTTCCCACGTGTATCTTGTATTCTACCCTGAATTTTAAAACAAATGAAAACCAAAAGTTGTTTGAATCATTTAATAATATTGAAAACTCTTTATTAGGTTGAGACTTACTCGTAAACACGAAGCTTATTGCGTATTACCTTCTCAAATCCTTACTAATATTATAAAAGCGAAAGTGAGTTTGTTTGTTTGTTACCTCTTCACGCTTTAAACCGATTGTGATGAATTTTGGTACATAGATAGTGGGAACCAGGAGACGGACATAGGCTAATTTTTATTTAAAAAAGTGGGATGTGAGGGAGAAAGAATGAAGAAAAGGGAAAACTTAGCGTTGCTATTACACATCAATTAGGCGCAAGGGGAACTGTATTACCCCAAATTTAACTCGGGCGAAGCCGCGGGCGAAAGCTAGTAGAATATAAAACGTGGTTTGAACGAAAGTGTAATTAAATTTGGCAATGGTTTTTAAATCTCAATAGTCATTAAGCTAGATACTGATTTGAGGAAAACAAAACCATCCTAGACAATAAAATGGCAACTAGAATTTCCCCACGAATCACATAAAAATAATTTCATCCATTTGCTTCGCCAACACCCAGTTCAAATGGGACCGCTTGGCAATAACTCCGCCATGCAATATCAGAAAACGGTTAGTATCACGAAAATTGTTCAGCTTTCAGCGATATAAAGTGTTGCTTCTACCTCGGTTTAAATCCATTTAGAATATATCTTTTCAGGTGCCGGGAATTTTGAAGTGAAGCGTAGTGAAGCGAAGCTTGGGGAAGCGAAGCATGCTTCTGTAAATATAGTGTAGGGTGGTTTATTATTTCTGGCCGCTGAGGATGTACATGCCCTGAACATCATTGTTACGGTTGAAGGAGAATGTTGTGTATCTATTACAACACTGATTTAGAGGAGATTATCTTACTCTTAGTATGAGGACACATAATAATATATTTTATTTATCCTTACTAATATTATAAAAGCGAAAGTGTGTTTGTCACGTATTCACGCTTAAATGGCTAAGCCGATTTTGATGAATTTTGGTACAGAGAAAGAAGGAAGATAAGGGAAAACTTAACTTTGCTATTACAAAAAATAAGGCGCAAGGGCAAAAACTACAGGTAGCAAGTCCCCGCAAATAAGGAAAGAGGAATTGTGTTACCCCGAATTTAATACAAGCGAAGTTGCGCGCAAAAGCTAGTGTTTTCATAGTTACCGTTGCTCGTTGCTTTAATTGGATAGAGTTAGAGAGAGTTAGAAGGTAGGCAAGTGACGTCTGCCAAAGATCTACAAATGACACACCGAGAAAAACGGCTAATCGTGCTTTCCGACGCACGGAGGAAACAGTATATGGGTGGTCAGCCATCAGCGGTTCAACCTAAACAAGATATCACACCTATCACAGATATTCCGTTGCCTGAAAATCTGACAAACGGTCTTAACAAGAGATATCGTATTTGCCAACGCTGAGTTGTGGAGGTCAGATAGGCAGTCGCTCCATGTAAAATACTGATTTTCAGCTACATCCCGTCAGACCGGAAGCCGATCCCAACACAATTGAGAAAAGACTAGCTCAGAAATGATCTCAGATGAATTTACTATCAATAGTTAAAGAGTTTCGTCCTAATTCAGTTCACGATATACCTCTGTGCCACTAGTGAAATCCATGCAAACGATACGACCTGACAAGTTTATAGATGGACAGTATTACTTACGCATTTACAATATTTATTTTTTTGGATCTCTAACAAATACAAACAATAGGTTATTTTTCTGTGTTCCTTCAATTATTATAGGAGACCACAGCATGCACATATAACTACAGTACGGCCAACGAGACGCGATACCAAATGTAAACAAAACCCATGCTAAAACCCCATCTAAAATGACCGCCCGAATGTTGGCGAACCCGTCTTAACGTTGTCATGTTTTTGCCGGGAGAAGGAGACATTACGACAAAGGCACAAGATGGAAAGAGCTAAATATTAGATTGTCAACGCCACAGTTGTTCTTTAGGTTAATGACCTTTCGTATCGCTTCTCGTTGGCCGTACTGTAGGTGTTAATACAGAAATATTATTGAAAATTATAACAAAGCAGAAAAGAATACATAATGTCAATTAAAACAAGATATAGAAGTTAAATGGAAATAACAATAGAATTTATATTGATTCACATGAAACTTGATTCACATAAAAATTGATTCATATATTAATATTATGTAGTATGGAATCATGCATTAAGTCGATGAGACTTTCCTGGGAACTAGTTTTGTATATTTTCAGTTGTCTTTGGTTTGTTCATACATTTAGGACATAAACTAAAAAGTGTGATCAGTCAAACCAAGTGTTATTTATCATTTGAGATAGTGATCGCATATATCAAATTTTACACAAATTCAATTCTACAACTGTATGTAGCTTACATCGACTCTGATGATGTCCATATAAATTACATTTATTTTATTTTTAGACATTTTTTACCATGTTGAAATTAAAAGATTATGTCTTCAGATGTCTTAATTAAAATTTTGAATACCATGAAACGTGGACGATAAACTTCCATCATATTGAAACTAAGTAATTATTCTAAGAACATTTTCCGAGTATCTCGTTTATAAGTCTTCTCTGATTCAAGTTTAATGGAAATGTTACCTTCACATTGAATCAATTATTAATAAGGAATATTAATGGTTTTTATCGAGAATCACGGATATCGTGGAGGTAATTCATGTTGTTTGTAGTTAGGTAGGTACCTATTATTTTATTAAGCTGTTCAAAACATTAATTATCTCCACATGGGTAAATATATGGTCATAAATGGGTTTTCAACTAAACAAATTCCTTGTAATTTTTAATTAAAACATGGACATAATCAATGCTTATTGTTTATGTGCATGTTCAAATCAGACTTTTCTAGGAATTTTTGTAGTTGAAAACCCGTTTTTATTAAATAAGTTATTCATGTAACGCAATGGAGGTTGTTAAACGTTATTTTAAGTGATAAAGGGCAGTACATAACAGCTTTACTTTAAAAACTAAATTAAACTAAAATTATTATACTAAACTATAAAATAATATATAAATAAATTAAAATAAATAAAATTAAATAAAGTTGCGACCTCATAAACTGATTCTACAAAACAGGGACAATAAGGGAGACTATAGTTTTTTTTTTTTAAACGTTGCTCCACACTAGGAATTTCTCTTGTATCGTGGGTGCGTTAACAAACATTTAAACTCGCATAAACAAACAGCCAGACCCGAAACAACTGTTTGCAGGTCATACAAATATTTGTTCCGTGCGGGAATCGAACCCGCGACGCACACCGCAGCAGTCGATCGCTCAGCCACAGCGTCAACCGTGCCGTCAAAATAATAGTTGAATTGTTTGTAATATGTATATAATGCTAAACTGATACTTAACAAACACCGGCCAAGTGCGAGTCAGAGCCGCACATGTCGGTTCCGTACTCCGTAGCATTAAACAATAACAATATTATAAAAATCAAACCTAATCAACTTATTATTTCAGATATATCTCGAGCCATGTCTTAGTTGGGTAAACAGCGTTGTGGCATATTACGTTGGCTGACGGCTCCACGCTGCGGCGCTGGCGCCAATGTTTGGCCAATATCGCACGTACGATAGTCGCTCAGCCAATGTTTTGTTAATCAAATTGAGTTCGCTAGGGATGTCTAAATTGAAAATTCGTAGGTGAAAATTTTAAAGCTTCAAATAGTATTTTTAAATTATTTAATGAAAATGAGTGTTTATTGTATGAGTTGTTGTGTTAGCTAGCCTAGCTCTTTCTAGCCGTAATACTAGTGATTCAAAGTAGAAGGCTATCTTGGTGTTGAAAGTTTGTGGTTTTTGTAATTTGAATGTCAACCGCATCTAGTATGTATGATATGTACCTATGTGTCTACTTTTCGGTGAACGGGTCTCTTTCTATTAGGCACTTCATTTATCTGTCTTGTTTGCTTCTTGGTCCATGTGTGTGACTGGGGTGTTCTTAAAACGAAACAAGAAATTTAGGTATCTGTTTCACTATAGAGAACTTATTAAATCTGAAATACAAGCTTTACGTTCATATAATACACTTCATTCATATAAATGTTCTATCAAGTGGTGCATTTGCGGGGCTAGTAGGCTCGTCTTCGGTAAGAAAGGATAATTTCACCAATTTATATAACATCAGCCCTGTCCCAACATTGGCCTCAACATATGTGGCGAACACAAACAGAATGCAAATCACGTTGGCCTCAGGTGGCGACCTGTCACTCCTATTTGTTAATTTCGAGATTTCATTCAACAATAAAGGGCAGTACATAACAGCTTTACTTTAAAAACTAAATTAAACTAAAATTATTATACTAAACTATAAAATAATATATAAATAAATTAAAATAAATAAAATTAAATAAAGTTGCGACCTCATAAACTGATTCTACAAAACAGGGACAATAAGGGAGACTATAGTTTTTTTTTTTTAAACGTTGCTCCACACTAGGAATTTCTCTTGTATCGTGGGTGCGTTAACAAACATTTAAACTCGCATAAACAAACAGCCAGACCCGAAACAACTGTTTGCAGGTCATACAAATATTTGTTCCGTGCGGGAATCGAACCCGCGACGCACACCGCAGCAGTCGATCGCTCAGCCACAGCGTCAACCGTGCCGTCAAAATAATAGTTGAATTGTTTGTAATATGTATATAATGCTAAACTGATACTTAACAAACACCGGCCAAGTGCGAGTCAGAGCCGCACATGTCGGTTCCGTACTCCGTAGCATTAAACAATAACAATATTATAAAAATCAAACCTAATCAACTTATTATTTCAGAATTACCGGCTCCTTTTTTTGCTGTGTGTTTGATATTTAAAATAAGGACATCTCTAAACCGTATTTTAACGACTTTTGAAGCAAATATCTCATCAACCAGTGGCCAAAGGACAAAAGGACACATAGACAAACATACGGACAGGGCCAATCTATAATAGTTAATAGTAAGTAACGGAACCCCAAAAATGCACAGTATTATTGTAAGATTCCAATAAGGGTTCGTAATTTTATTTTAACGCATGGAATCCGAAAAACAAAGAAATACACCAAGTAATTTACAGAAGCATGTACATATGTTTGAGTCAGCTGTGTGCAGTAATACGACACAGCAGAGACACGTCAGAGACAAAAGACTCAACCTTGGTACTCACGACTCGCGGACTGAACTCACAAAAGAACTTCATCGCTGTCATTTCCATTTTCTTGCTGCACCACAGACTTATCGTTTGGGGTTAGGCAACCAGCGGAAAGATGATGCTCTTGGTATTATTTGTTATGCCTATAAATTGATACTACAATAAAAAATACAGATTTCGTATCGTAGCATTCATTTAAAAAAAAAAACCTTCACACAGGAATAAAATTCATTTTGTTAAGTATTACTAATCATTCATAACTGTAAAGGTTGATCAATATCTAAAATATGATAAGCTATACTAATTTAAAATTCGCACGACTTTTCTTATGAATTTCAAAATTACAAAGTATGATGTTCATTTTCGTTTACAAAGAAACATCAGATAAAATAAGAAGGTCCATTTCAGAGAATATCTCATCATAAGAGAGTAAACTACACTCCCTATTATTTCATTTCAGTTGCCTATTTACTATCACAAACAAAAAAAAAAGAAAAAGTGTTACAATTTCATAGAAAGACCACTCAACCCACAATAAATGACCGTCTCCTACGTTTAGTTTCGAATAAAAAATAGTTTGGAGCACTTTTTTCCTCATGAAATGGCGTCTAACAATTCCCACGTCGGTTCTCGTGGCCCGACCGCAACTTTATGTGCTCTGCCGTGTTTCCTTTATAAGAGGGCGGGCAAAGGCTCCGTTCTTATTTCCGGTTCGGTGGTGTGACGGCACGTAGCCGGCACGGAACCGACGCGGAACCAGGAACGAACGCCGAGCCGCTCACCGACACATTCCAATAATAATGTTGTGTTTTCCTTTTCTTAAAATTTGAATTTGAATGGAAGGTGAAGTTAGTTTCGTTAAAGCTGAGGTTTTAGTCTATTGTAGGAAGTGTTCAAAAGTATTTCAACGAAAAGTTTCTCTGATTAAAATTGACACCCTATACGAAATGTAGATAAAATTTAATTTGTGTAAATAACTTTGTTAGTTTAGGTAGTTAATTTTTTATTTTTTGTACCTTTTTTTGTTAATTTTAACATACGTTTGTAGTGACGTTACAGCAACATAGCACAAGAGTACTACAGCGTCATCCAAGTCACAAATGGAGAACCAACACATTAGTTATTTTATGAATATATGCATATTTATAGAAAAACCCGACGGCAACTGTTGGGCAGTAGCCCACTTGACACGACACCTTCTGGTATGTGGATCCTTCCTCTTTTACGGGAATGAAGAACTTGACACCCAATAAAAAAGAGATATAATATAATAATATGTGTTCATAAAGTGTTCTTCATACACATATAATTGTACATTTTGTAAATTGATTCCTTTTTTCCTGGAAACTTAAAAAAAAGTTTGTGGTTTGTCTAAAGCTTATGTTTGGCCCAAATAGAATTAATTTTCTTTCATAATATGTACACCTACCCTCGTTGCTACACCGTGAACTTCAAAGAACAGAGGAACGTTTCATATTGCATGTTTCATTGCGCCTGTACAAACAGTTTAGTGCCTCATTCTCACAAAATAAGATGATGTTTTTATGTAAAAAATACGACTTAAAAAGGACTAGTATTGATTTTTTCTCCTGTAGAAGGAAAATACCCACTTCAGAAAGGTTAAACAGTCATGAATATTAATGAGTTTTTCTTCCTATTTTTGAAGGGCAAACCAATTAGAGTTAAGATTTTAACAAATCTCTCTTCGATTCAGCTTTGGTGAGACTTAATAAGACTTACTTAGCAAACTTTATAAATACATACACACCATTTTCCAATTTAGGTTGGCAGAAACTGTAAAACGATACCTACTATATCCTTAAATACTCCATTGTTTGTCTATTTCCTATAATCTTGATCTCGTAAAGTAGGAATCTTCCTCTCTATTAAGGCATGTGCTTCAATTTCAATTTCTCATAGAATTATCTGAGCTAATTTACATACAAAATCCTCGCGCCATTGAACGCAATAAATGTTGCTAACTTAAATAATCAAGTTATGTTTGTGTTGTCAGATATATCTCGAGCCATGTCTTAGTTGGGTAAACAGCGTTGTGGCATATTACGTTGGCTGACGGCTCCACTCTGCGGCGCTGGCGCCAATGTTTGGCCAATATCGCACGTACGATAGTCGCTCAGCCAATGTTTTGTTAGTCAAATTGAGTTCGCTAGGGATGTCTAAATTGAAAATTCGTAGGGGAAAATTTTAAAGCTTCAAATAGTATTTTTAAATTATTTAATGAAAATGAGTGTTTATTGTATGAGTTGCTGTGTTAGCTACCCTAGCTCTTTCTAGCCTGTAATACTAGTGATTCAAAGTAGAAGGCTATCTTGGTGAAAGTTTGTGGTTTTTGTAATTTGAATGTCAACCGCATCTAGTATGTATGATATGTACCTATGTGTCTATTTTTCGGTGAACGGGTCTCTTTCTATTAGGCACTTCATTTATCTGTCTTGTTTGCTTATTGGTCCATGTGTGAGACTGGGGTGTTCTTAAAACGACGCAAGAAATTTAGGTATCTGTTTCACTATAGAGAACTTATTAAATCTGAAATACAAGCTTTACGTTCATATAATACACTTCATTCATATAAATGTTCTATCAAGTGGTGCATTTGCGGGGCTAGTGGGCTCGTCTTCGGTAAGAAAGGATAATTTCACCAATTTATATAACATCAGCCCTGTCCCAACATTGGCCTCAACATATGTGGCGAACACAAACAGAATGCAAATCACGTTGGCCTCAGGTGGCGACCTGTCACTCCTATTTGTTAATTTCGAGATTTCATTCAACTTGTCGTACGGGATAATTGCTTGTAGCCCAACATTCCCAACGAATCATACGACTGTACTCGTGTAAAAGAGATGGCAAATATTTGTTTTGAAGGATTAAAGACTAATAACATTATTTATTCGCTTATCTCGTCTACGTGTGTTAAATAGCCAAAATCTGATTAAAGAGCAGTGTTTGCTGTTAAGTCTATATCGTTACCACGGGGTGACAAACTCGGCTCAGGTCGGGGACAACCAAATAGATATTTTACATTGTGGAATTGATTTCATCACTTCTCTTTAAAAGAATAACATCTTAAGGAAACTGGGATGTCCAAGTGCCAAATATTTGAAGGGCTCCGTATCCCTTAGTAAATACGCCTCTTTTACATTAATTTGTGGAAATTTCGTAGACTGAATAAACTTTTATTTAAACTACAGCCTACAGACATAAACTCACGCCACGTTCATATCTGGATCATATTAACCACATTTTTAATAATATTTATCTAATATTTTTTAGTAAAAATGATGCTAAAACATAACTATCTTTTATTATTGTTGGCAAATACGTTGCGTTGCCCCCAAATATGGTATGAAGATGATGACGAAGAAATAGATTTCATTACCAACGTATAAAGCAACTCGTAATTCTTCTATCCGAGTAATGAAAAAGCCATTAAAACAAACAGAGAATGCTGTGAATGTTGAAAGTTTTTAATTATTTATGACATGAAGTTTGTAGTCACTTAAATAATTTAATTAATTATCTTTGGAGTTTATTGTGAGTGGCAGAACTGGGTCATATAGAAACATGCCACGAAATAAAGAAGTACATACAGTTAGTTAGTTTAATTAGTTACCTTGTATAATTTTCATTTTACAACTTATCGTTTCGAGCCACATACGAAGAAAATCGTGATTGGTGAAACCGTGAAATGGCAACAGTTTATTATTTTCATGACGATGACTACCTCACTAGTCTAGACTGGACTAGTCAAAGATCACGTAATAATAATTATGGAAATGCTACAGTAAAAGGTACCACTATCCATACCTCTGGTTGACCCTACAGATATCACAGGCGTGAATTTCTGTAACACTAGCTTTTGCCCGCGGCTTCACTCGCGTTAAATTCGGGGTAATACAGTTCCCCTTTCCAGATTTACAGGTACCTGCTACCTGTAGTTTTTGCTTTTCCGCCTTAATTATTGTAATAGCAATGCTAAGTTTACCCTTTTCTTCCCTCTTTTACACTTTAAAAAAAATAGCTATGTCCGTCTCCAGGGTCCTAACTATCTATGTACCAAAATTCATCAAAATCGGTTTAGCCATTTAGGCGTAAAGCATATTAGTAAAGATTAAGAGACTAAAGAATACATGAGTTTAATCGAAAACCTTCTTTAAAAGCCTAACGGGACAGTGACCAAAATAAATCAGCTTACAAAAACTTACGTAACTTTGTTGTAAGCTCTGTCTTTTGTTTGTCGCAGGTGGGTTACCGGGCGTGAGCGGCGGCGACGGCGCGCGGCCCGAGCGGCCGTACTTCGACGACGTGTCCCCCCGCAACGTGTCCGCCGTGGTCGGCCAGGCCGCCGTGCTGCGCTGCCGGGCCAAGCACATAGGGAATAGAACTGTGAGTATTATTTTCTTTCTATATCAAAACTATCTATTTGTGATGTGTTCCAACCTTTACTACAAGAATCCCAGGGAATGAGAGGTTCTTAACGAGACAAACCTGGTTACCCAAATGGATGGGGGCACAGGTTTCGCTTTAAGATCAACTTCAGAAGATTAAAAGCAATCCTACCAAGCCAGCTATATCTCATTACTAGCACTGAATTGTATCTAACAACCACGTATGTTTGCATAGACTGCCACTGAACCATCAAGAGTATTGCAACAAAATCTTAGCTGAACTAAAAAAGATATGTACTTACCAAGATTACATCCAACGTGAGATGGATGCTGCTATAAATTCCTATGTCAAAAGCAATAGCTTTATTTAAAGCTATAACCAACGATCACGTCCAGAGTTCGACGAAAACTGTGAAAGACGACGTGACTGTTCCCAATCGTTTGCGTCACAAATCAGTTACCAAGTGCACTTCAGAACTACATGCAGTAAATTAGTCACCTAGAAATAGAAGTGTATTGATAGACGACAAACCAGCACTCAACGGTTATCGCCTCACGATTCCCTCCCTTGCACCCTCCCGTCCACTTCAAATAACAAAGTTCTACAGAATCAATTACAAACTGAACCTTAGAACATTTACTACTATATCAATTACAATACCCTGCGACTATTTCTTCTCCTAAATCAAAACTTGAAATCCCTTAATCAAGATTTACAACTATCGTTTAAGACATGTTGGTGGTCCAGGGTATTCCATCAACATAATCCGACACATAAATTACTGTTATTAGAGCAATGATTGCGCGATTGCGTCCATCCCCTTCGGTCAGCCGAGCGAGATATTAACCCGCCGGTTATTATCTTAGTCATTAATACCATGATTACTATGTTCTATATATACATACATACGCGTTGTAACTAAAGCGGGTCATATACTTGTTTTGGGGTTGTATTCGCTAGCACCTCCGGCTGGTAAAATATGTATGTACAAAGAAGAGTTTCCCCCGTGTTTTACAGTCCGTTCAGTCCAGGTCCTTTCAGGTCCTTACAGACTGACAACCAGTCGAACCAAGACCATTCGCATAACTCAGTACTAACGGTGTTGTGTAGTTAGTGGCATCTGGTTTGACTGGAAGCTGACCCCAACATGGGTAGTAAGGACAAAGCAGGCAGATGTTGATAGTTGCAAATTTGAATGTGCCCCAACACACGTGTAGGGTGTCTAAGCCAAAGGCTGCAATGTATAGATCATGACGTAGTGAGCGAGATGGATCAGGAAGATGTTACTGTTATAATCAAGTTATTATATATACCCCAAGCAATGGAGTTTGCAACCAGTCTGTGCCAGAGACAACTTTCAAGATGGATTTTCTTTTTCAAAGTTTACATCTACTTAAGATTGTTTTACAATCTTTCAAAGTGATCACTGTAAACAGAGGTCTCATCTGTTATTTTCGTCAAACTCATCTTTATAATCTTCAATTTACAACTCATCGCAGTTAGAGGTCGGGATTCACAAACTTTGCTTAACACGTAGGTACTTCGGTTAAGAGTTTTGTACTGTTACTATCCCACGACTGGCATACTACATAATTATTATGCAAATCAGAAATGTGGACGTTTATAAATCTTGGCCTATGACTCGGAAAATCCGGGGTTGCGGGTTGTTCGAAAGATACAGCGGCCCCGGAACATAAATGGCAAAAGAAGGTACATGGGTGGGTTTTAGTAAAAAATACAACACCCCCTCCCCCACACGCTCTGGTTATTTGATGATTTCCCATCAGTAAAAAAGCCCCTGTTCATAATAACACCCTCATAAGACACATATCCAAACTCAGCATCACAACCCCCCAACCACACAGATTGAATCATACAAATCAAATTCTACATGACCTTTGCTCCATAAGCCCAACACCTGGCAACCTCTTGAAACATCATTTTTCAATGTCGATGTCCTCATTGGTTCGATATCCCTCCTCAGGTCCGGTCCACTGGCCGCCATATTAATGGTGTAGGGATCCCAACCATCCCTAACCCATTCGAGAAAATAAATAGCCATCTGACATGTCCTACGATGCATTATAATATATTGTTCGGCATGGATTATCTGCCGTCATTTTCTTGTAAAAAGGCCGCGAGGATTACGAACCCTTTTTGGAGTTTTTTTCTGTTTTCATCCCGTTTTGATGGGGTTCCTGTGTAGGGTTG
The DNA here is from genome assembly GCA_958449745.1 of Ochropleura leucogaster. Classification (NCBI taxonomy): domain Eukaryota; kingdom Metazoa; phylum Arthropoda; class Insecta; order Lepidoptera; family Noctuidae; genus Ochropleura; species Ochropleura leucogaster. The sequence goes on along the minus strand of OY288213.1, from coordinate 18,122,686 downwards.
AAGTGTGTGCTGAGTGGTAAAGGGTTAAGTTATTGCTGTTTCTTGAGCTGTTACGGTTTTGGATTACTGCTGCATTGCGGAGATAAAATAGAAATGTCTTTTTAGAACACGTGGTGTGATTGAGTTAGACATCGGCTCAATATCGAATATAGCAATGGTTTTGATTTTGTTTGCTGACAACAGGCATGTTCTTTATTGCAATATCACTACGAGCAACGTGGGATTAGGGCAAACATGTTGACGTCACGATTGACGCACTTGCTAAGCGATCGACTGCTGCGGTGCGTGTCGCGGGTTCGATCCCCGCACGGAACAAATGTTTGTATGGTGTTCCGGGTAGTTGTTTCGCGTCTGGCTTGTTGTGTATGTGAGTGTGTTATGTGTTTGTAAACGCACCTACGATGCATAAGAAATTTCTAGTGAGGAGCAAAGTTAAAAAAAAAACTTTGTTCACCCGCTTTGAAAATATAAACGCGATGCTGATGTTGCATAATTTGTTACACACACTTTATGGTCATTTAAAAGCAACTCGAGCTGAAAAACTGAAATTGATACAATTTACGCAAATGTTTCCTCCATATAAACATTCTTTCAATCGTAAAATTACTGACAATCAACGCTGAAATGGCCGTTGTAATGAACTGATATTGTCATAATGATCGTACTCGTTAAAATAGCAATTTGGCACAAATGTAGTATTTGGGTCACCACAGGCGATGGCATCGCACCTTTATGTATACGTGTACATTATTGTATCGCTCGTGTTTACTCTTATAAAAGCTGCAGAAATGTTTCCGATAGTGTGCTATTTAAAGCAAGCATTGATTCCCGCTATTTATAACTGTTTCTTGTTGAAATAGCTCTAACTCTAAAATATCTTATTACAATTCATCGTTAGCATTCTACTAAGCTGTGTAATACCAGCTTAGTAGAATGCTAACGATGAATCAGATCCTCCAGACCTCTAGATCAGATTCCACAACATTTCGAAAACCTAATTAAATTCTTTGATAAACTGAGTCATTTCTTGGAAACAAACTTTTAGCGCCGTCCTCCGTCATAAACTGGCGGATGATCATAGTAAATCCTCTAAGTTTCCTCTTCAGACAATAACGTGAGCAGGACAGAATAAATCTTCCTTAGCCCTTGACGAGGATAATAAAATAAACAAATATCCTACATACTTTTGCGGAAATATAAAACGACGTCGGCTGACCCATTTCAATGTTGAGGTTAATTCATCAAATTTGTGCGAGCGCCCAAGACTCGAGAGGAATTGAGAAAAAACCTCTCGGTCGCTTAGCCGTTACTTAATTTTATTATTTTAAAGGCTGTAAACAGTCTAAGGACGTTCCATCTTGCTTAATTACAGGGCGGGCTTACGGGCTCACCCCCAGCTTACTCTAATTACGTAGAAAAACAAAAACCCAACAAAAGGGAGGGGAATTTATTTTCTAATTTCTCAGTCTGGAGAGCTCTCGAATTAAAAATATAATTCAAACGTTTATTGTCGGTGTAATTTTAATCAAAGGGCACCGGCCTATCTCTTTGTGATGTAGCCGCGTTACGGAAAAATAAGTCGCCCGGAGCCCCACACAGGTAAACGGTTTGGATGTTTGTATGGTTTATCTCTAAGTTGTCACGAAAACGAAATGCCGGAATAACTGAATTTATTGAAGCGAAATACATTGTCGAATAGTTTTGTTCTCCCGCGACCCACTGCGACAATTGTAAAAGAATTATATTTCAAATAATATTGAAACGTAACTTAAGTCACAATACGAATTATTATACTTAACTGTAACCTTAGTACTAGTACTCGCAAAGGTATTAACTCTAAGGTTTGTCTATAACTATTTCGAATCACGTCTGCGGAGTCCCCACAGAATCCGTGGTCAAGACAAGTCCGTCCCGCAGGAATATATACAAATATAAAGAAACAAGGTACAAATGAGAACAGCTCCATATTCCATTAATATGACGGGCCTGTTGGTCTAGTGGTTAGTGGCCCTGACTGCTGAGCCGGAGGTCGTGGGTTCGATTCCCACCCAGGTGTCTGGGTGTGATTTATCTATAATATGTATGTATTTATAAATTATATATTGTATGTATATCAGTTGTCTAGTTACCATTACACAAGCTCTGCTTAGCTTGGGATCAGATAGCCGTGTGTGAGTTGTCCCAAGATATTTATTTAAATTTATTCTGTTCCCCACGGTTTCACCCGCGCTGCTCAACAGCTGTAAGTCGTAGCGTGATATTATATAGCCTATAGCCTTCCTCAAGAAATGGACTATCCAACACTAAAAGAATTTTTCAATTCCAACCAGTAGTCCCTGAGATTAGCGCGTTCAAACAAACAGACAAACAAACAAACAAACAAACTCTTCAGCTTTATAATATTAGTATAGATATGAACACGTGCACAGAGTCCTGATCAACCTTGGTATATTGAGTATTGGTGTAAACGACTTTCGTCCTAATTTTGAAAGACAAGAGAAAGGCTCAAAGCAATATGGAATGGTTTCTAATTGATATTCGTCAGGTAAAGTTGGACTCGATCTGAAGGCCAGCCCACTCGAAAATTCTGAGCAAGTTGGCCGGTATTTGAGACCCCTCGGGACTTAAGTTTGTAATTTAAGTTATTAGTAACTTGACGTTTCGAATTACATTTGACGTTTGATAATTGAGTTACGAGTATTATTGATGTTTGGAATTAGATGTTGTTTTATATAGCTCATGGTACTCTTTGTATATTTTTTAATCCGTTATACGAAAGCATCGAATGAAAAATTAAATGAAATAAGTAATGTTCCAGTTTAGACTAACCAAAAAAAAATATAAATGTACTTGCTTTTTATTATTATTATTATTCATTTATTTCAAGTAACATAGACTCATTTGATATCAATTAAATAAAATAAAATGTCAGAAAACTATAAAATTACATCAAACAAACAAAATACAACGTAAAAATTTAAATTAATAAAATGCAATAAATTATACCTAATTAGAATTAATGTCAGCAGATTCAAATTTCATAAAATAAAATAAAAATAAAAGTAAAAGTCAATTAAATTTTGTCAAGTAAACATAAGTAAATAGCATAATCATACCGACTCACAAACAATTACAATTTTCTCACGGGTATTGGAATAGCGGCATGTCTGACACAGCCATGTCGGATATATGGACAGTCTAACCTGTCGGCGATCATTGCCAAAATGGCGTTGGGGCTGGCCCACACCCGGCGCACCAGGGACGCGCACCTCTTACGCATTGTGGAGTGAAAACAATCCGTGTGCGCCGCCGCGAACATCCCTGATGCGCTACAGAAGCGGGGCAGCCCCACCACCGCCCGGAACGTGTTATTATACTGGACACGGAGGGCATTGTACGCCCTTTCAGTATAGTCAACCCATAGGCTACACGAGTACAGTGATGTGCAGAACGCTCTGAATAGCATAACCTTCACCCCCCTAGAACACCGCGCAAACCTACGAGCTATCATATTGGCCCTTACTGACAATGCCCTCCGCTCCCGCTCAATGTCAGCCTGGTCGTTAAGGTCCTCGGTGAGAAAATGCCCTAAATACTTAAACTTACTACTTCTCTGAAGTGAAACACCATCAATATGAACAGCCGGTATGTTCATTGGGATCGACACACCGACGGCCTGAAAGACCATGTATTGACTCTTTTTATCATTATATAGTAACCCATGACCACGCGCGTATTCCGTACACACACTGAGTAGCCTCCTCAACCCACAGACCGACGCGCTCAACAGCACCATGTCGTCCGCGTAACTCAAGTTGTTAACACACACTCCGTCTACATAGCACCCGACATGCTGACTGCTGAGCGAGACGATCAGCTCATTCATGTAAAGGTTAAACAATGTGGGTGAGGTCAGGCCGCCCTGCCTAACGCCACACTCAATGCTATAGTCATCCGACATCGCCCCCGCCCACCTGACACTGTTGACCTGATGCCCGTACCAATACCTAAGTGTGCTAATGAGTCCCCGAGGGAACCCCGTTCTCTCCAACTTTTCCCATAGGATATCGTACGAGACCAGGTCAAAAGCCCTGGACAAATCGAGGAAGCACGCGTATACAGGGGTCTTTCTTGACGTGTAATACCTGACGGTATGCTTCAAACACAGTATTGCACTCTCTGTGGACAGTTTAGGCCGAAACCCAAACTGGTTACTGTGAAGTGATACATGCCTATTTAACTGCGCGTTAAGAACACCGTCAAATACCTTCGCCACTACCGTAGCAAGCGATACAGGCCTGTAGTTGGTTTTGTCTGCTAAGTCACCTGTTTTATTTTTAGCCACAGGCACTACAACTGTCCTCATAAAATCAACAGGCAGGTAAGAGTGGGACACACACAGCGAGAAAAACATTGCCAACACTCTCATCAGGTGCGGTCCGGCATGCTGTAGGTGCTCAATGCTAAGTGCGTCGTGCCCAGGAGACTTTCCCCTCTTAAATTGTCCTACGACTTCAGCAACATCTTTGGCGTTGATACTGATTCCCATTGATTTATTGTCTGAATTAGCATTACACACCCCACGCGCCGGACCAAGCGGTGACCGAACCGAGAACTGTTCTCTGAACATATTCGCAATGCTCCTCGAATCACTTAGACCATCGACGCTCCCGGGAAGGCCAGGCCGAGAGTTCACTTTCCTCGTATTCCGCCAGAAACCACGAAAGTCACCTGCTTCCAAGTGTTCCTTAGCGAGGACGTCCATCCTAATTTGGTCCTGGTTATTCTGGCACCACTTTAATCTGGACTTGAAAACTTTCCTACTCTCACACATTTCCTCATACACACAACCGGACTTGGGTTTTCCACACAACACCCACTCTTGAAACTTCAACCTAGCCAGCCCGTGAGCTTCACCCACATGCCTGTTCCATCCCGCCAAACAGGTACCACGACGACGGTTCTGCACTCGAGCGCTTTCCCCACTAGTCACTGCCGCGCCCCGCAGGGCGGTCACAATGTCGGAGTACAGCCTATCCAGGACACGAGCGTGGTCAGGGTCATTACAGAAATAATCTGCACATTGTGTACATTCAGATGGGAAATCAATACATTTCAATTTCCTATGACACTCCTTGCTATAAATCAAGACCTGTTCCTCATTTCTTTCGCCCCAGCGAACATCACTCTGGTTACAACAAAAAGTACGAGTTAAAATTTTTGGTGTTACTATATGCAGATTGCATTCAACAATGAGAGGATAGTGGTCCGACCAAAGAGTGTCATATTTTACAAAAACATTCGCAACGGACTGCTTCGCCGCGTGAGTTACAACGCAATGATCGAGCCAACTGGGTGACCCGTGCACGTCACTTATATAGGTGTAGGTACCGGAATTTGCCCCTAACATTTCTACATCAATACAAGACCAATTCTCGTCGTTACACACATTAATTAGCTCATTGTAAAATAACTCACCCGGCGCCGCATTGAAATCACCCAACACAAAAACAGACTCGACATTACTTTCGTCAATAATCGCACTAATTGCACCCATACAATCAATAAAATCCGGCAGATTGTTAACAGAGTTCGTTGGCAAATACGCACTTACAACAAACACCGATCTATCACCTGCCACTATTTTAATGGCACAAATACGCTCACTACACTGAACCACCGCCACTTGTTGAAAGGCACTGTAACGCCATAGCACCGCGACGCCACCATGGGGGCGTCCGCGTAAAATCCCTGCCGATGTATCAACAGCTGACGTCGCCGTGTAACCAAAACCGCTATCAATCGTCCCTACAAAAGGTATGTCGTGAGGCAGCAGCCACGTCTCCTGCAAGCATATGACATCACACGTACTGCACAGATCTCTGATGTCATGGATAGCTCGTTTCACATTTTTGCAATTATAACTTGCTAAACGAAAATACCGACTATTCATTATCAGTCTTATTTGTGCCGCCAACAGGTTTATTTACCTGATTCATAACTCTTCGTCTGTAATTAGCAAACCGCCGAAATATAATACCAGTCGGCCATAGTTTCTCGTCCATATATTTAGGTAGATTCGCTTCTAGTATATAAAACTTATATGCTTTATAACCTCGCTCCAATCGCATATTTATAGTCTCTAATGATACAGATTCCTCTGTTTTTTTTTTGTATATACTGGACAATATCGCACTCCTTAGTCGAACTATGTATATTGGTGATAAACATCGGTATTTTTCTGTCAGCCGCCCTAAAAGAACATTCTATGTCCCTCGCCACGCCTGCCTTTCCCAAAAACCTATATTTTGGAACTTGCTTACGACGAGACACTCTTCCGCTTTTGCCCGCGGCTTCGCTCGTGTTAAATTCGGGGTAACACAGTTCCCCTTTCCTGATTTGGAGGTACTTGCAACCTGTATTTTTTGCTTTTGCCCCTTATTTATTGTAATAGCAAAGCTTAGATTTCCCTTTTCTCCCCTCTTTCTCCCTTATTTCTCACTTTCTTTAAAAAAAAGCCCAACTATCTCTCTAACAAAATTCATCAAAATCAGTTTAGCCACTTAGGAGTAAAGACGTGACAAACAAACTCACTTTCACTTTTATAGTATTGATTCACTCGTTTCATTCATTTCAGAAATTGTAACAAAAATCTAAACACTCTTTAACCTCCCCAGGTATCGTGGATGAGAAAACGGGACCTCCATATCCTGACCTCCCACATCTTCACATACACGGGAGACGCGAGGTTCAGCGTCTTACATCCAGAACCCTCGGACGACTGGGACCTGAAGATAGACTACGTGCAACCAAGGGACGCGGGGGTCTACGAGTGCCAGATCAACACGGAACCCAAAATCAACATGGCCGTCATTCTAACGGTGGAAGGTGACTTTTTATCAATATTTTTTAAATAGGTCATGTTAAATTGGTTGTACTTTCTGTACTAGACCAGTTTCAGCTGGCCTTCGATTTTTTGGTTTTATGTTAATTTTCCAAAATGAAATGCTGCTTAGTAGAAGGTTTTGTATTATATTTCAGTATTTTAGGAACTTTGCTCTTTTACATTAGTTCATTCCGGTGTTTTCATCGACTTTATTCGTTTTTAAATTTACTTCTCGTTACTACGCAAATTACAATATAATATTATAATAATATATATTATTTATTATGATAATCAGTAACTCGGGCACTCAACAATATTTTGCAGCTGATTGAAAGAACGAAACGTTAATTTTAAGAAATGTCTTAATGTTAGAACTTGAAAATAAATTGAAATAAAAGATAGGAATGGTGAATAAAAATCTCTCACGAATTATCAAAACACACACAAGTTGAAATTAATTATTTAATTGATCTCAAACAAAACAAAACAACAACATTATCCTGGTGCTGGGGAAACCTTTTATATTATTTAATAAGATTACTGGAAAAGGTATCTTAACATATTTTGTTTAACGGAAATTAAAAAAATTATGTTAGTATAAATTCATTGTTTTCCATAACTTATTATTTATTCTAACTTGTAACGAAGTAAACCGTTTTGAAAACAAATTATTTTTAAATTATTCATTATGACCTTTAAAACCCATTTAATATACACGTGTAAGCCCACTTTCAATGAAAATCTGAGTTTAGATTATTAAACAAGTTCTTGAAACAATTCGTTGTTAGCCATTTTCACAAAATTAAATTAATTTGCCAAAATAATATTCTTAAGCGTATTCCTAAGACTTTCAAGGGTTTAACAAATGATGATATCGTAAGCTTTACAAGTCACTGTACCATTATACTATATAATAGTCCTGCTGGTCACTTTCGGTCACGGCAATCAATCTCAGTGGCGATATTACAGTAGTACACAAAACCCTCACTCTCATAGTCCGATGGGACGGTCCGAAACGACTGGAGAGAGATCAGGCACAGGACCAACGGCTTAACGTGATTCTTGAGGCAGGGGGTATCGTACCGCCTACTTTGATACTCCGAGCTGTTACTGGGAAATTACTAATGGAAAAACTCAATAACACTTTTTGCCCGACTCGGGAATTGAACATGTCATCATGATCAGTTAATTATGTTCACACTATTAGAACATAATTGGCTGATCAATGATTATGACATGGAAAATCTCCTATAAAGATTGGGATAAGCCGCAATGGCGAGATGGGCGAGCAACTGCGGAACGGAGTTGCTCGGGCCCCAACACGAGTGCGCGGTGTTAATGTCATGCAGTCTGAAACTCCCCCCCGCTCCTCCCAGAGCGGGGAAAGTTATTTGATGATTTCCCACCCCAGAAAAAAAACACGTCAAAAATACCCGTTTGACAAGTAATATTTTCTTACTTTTGAGATTTATTCATATCTATGATTCTGTTGCGGGCCTGTTGGTCTAGTGGTTAGTGGCCCTGACTGCTGAGCCGGAGGTCGTGGGTTCGATTCCCACCCAGGACAAACTTTGTGTGATGAGCATGATTGTTTGTTCTGTGTCTGGGTGTGATTTATGTATAATATGTATGTATTTATAAATTATATAAGTATGTATATCAGTAGTCTGGTTACCATAACACAAGCTCTGCTTAGCTTGGGATCAGATAGCCGTGTGTGAGTTGTCCCAAGATATTTATTTATTTATTTATATTTATTCTGATTGTGCGTGTCGCCAATAGTTGACCTACAAAACCAAATGATAATTGTTTTCTTGATTCAAAAATCAACGTATTTACCTACTTTTACACCACGCACTCGTGTTAGGTCCTCCAGTGTCTGAAGCCGTGTACGAAATTTGTCCGTAACGGTTTTACGGAAGCTTTTCTGTTTTGTGACTTTAAATATAAAATACGAAAAATAAATTATTAAAACATCATTCAAATGATCCTGTCGTTAAAAAAATACATAAAATTTTAATAAACCATATTTTGTAACAAGACCACACGACATACTCAAACGGAATGTATAATGGCACATTGAAATGGTTCCTACATATTTTACGAAGGGGTCAGGACGGTCCTCGCATTACAAGCGAGGTAATCATATCCGGCAATAGAAACCTAAATAAAATGAGCGAAAATAGTAAAGGGGTACAACTGACGGTACTTGGGTGAAATTACATGTGCCTTCATGGGCTTGAGAGTTGCCCTTATTTACCTGCAATCGTAATAAAAATAAAAATGCGTTTCTTTTCTATTCGCTTGTGTCGAGTTCTGTAATTTTCCTCAGTTTTGTATTATTGCACTGGGATGTATTGCATCGTAAACCTAATTCAATTGCACACGTCCATGAAAAACAATTAGGGTCCGCTTCTACCACAGTTCAAGAAATACGGGTACGTTTAATGACGGTGGAAGCAGATGCCTTTACGGATATTTTTATAAACGTTCTTCATGACATTTGAAAACATTGTCAATTTTTAAAACGTTGTTTTAAATAGGTTCAGTCTGAAACTCATTCAATAATTTCTGGTACAAGTGCACACTGTACGAAGGCTACGTGCCGTATCTCATTTACAAATCGATACCATCATAAAAAAAACACAACAGTAATTATCCTGTCTTGTGATTCAAACGACCAAGTTATAGTATAAAGAAAATATACATCAAAACGAGGTTTAAAATGAAACATATCAGGCCATTACCCACAACATTCTCGTATAACAAGGATAAACAATACAAAAAGCCTTGGACCTCTAGTCCGGGCTCCGGGTATACGCATGAAAAGTGACGATGGCGTAATCCGGCATTCATCTCTCGTCATATTAGTAGTGGGGCTAATGCCGCGGTACAAAGTGGAACACATCTGTCTGCGTCATACAAGACGCCCGCGTCTTTGTATCGCGCTGCTACAGCTATTTTATTATGTTTAAGTTTTAGCGGATTTAATGGACCTTTTTAGGGTTCCATTGACAAACGAATAAAAACTGAATCCTTATAGATTCAATCTGTCCGTCCGTATGTCGCAGATATTTTATTTTTGAGACTGCTGCCACCACACTCTGATTATACATATTTCGAGAGCAGGGATTTTGTGAGAACCGCTATACAAAATATTTTGAAATTATAAAAAACGAATTAATAGCTCTCCATACATGTACCTACCTGACTGGGTTAGCAAAAAAATAATTATGCGTGGGCTGTTATAGCTCTTGATAAATGATATCATGGTTTCTTAGATATATTTTTTACAATATTTAACTATCTAAATAGAAATAACACAAAAATCGAGATATTTTCCTTCCGATAAAATTTGCTACACATGACTTGGGTACTTTTTGTTGTAGTCGTACGATCCTTGCAAGCGAATCATATGTCAAAATTCATTTTAAATTGTATCCAATTTGTTTGTTGTTTTCTACATTTCAGCGAGCTTGAGCTTCAGACCTATAAAAAAAACCAACCAAGTCCGATTTGGATTCGCGATATGAAACATATCCGGCCATAACTTTGACTGTGTACTGAGAGGGACTTTTTCACACCTTTTAGGATCCACAGACTTAAGTATATGTTTTCAATTTTAACTCGATATCAGTCATTTCCGAGATAAAGGGTCTTGACAGACAGACAGAAGTGATTCTATAAGGGTCCAGTTTGTTTTCTTTTGAGTTACCTACGGAACTCCAAAATACTAAATGGAGCCGCTCGTAGACGTTTTAAACAGCCGATAATAAGTTATTTATAAACGGTTCAGATTTTAAGCCGAGCAATCGCAGTACGTTATTGTCGGACGTGACTCAGACGATATTACTTGTGTTATGGAAGCTTTACTTTTTATAAAAAACGTGTGAAAATTGACAACATCCTTCGAATGGAAGGTATTTAAAGGATCAGTAGGTCCCAAATACTTCAATTTGATGTCAAACAAGCAATATACATATATACAATAATGCTGCTGCTTACACTTATGACATAATTATAACAGAATGCGCGTACTTTATATTTCATATTTTTAACCCCTAACCACTTACGTACGTCTCACAGACACCGACCAACTTTAAAACGTAGATTTTTTGCCCCTGCATTTCGTATAAGCTTGTTCGTTCTTGTACTTTTTCCCTGCATTGCTCAGTGACATTAAACTGCTCGTTCATGGTATGGCCCATGACTCGTGGATGCGTATGTCGAAAGGAAACAAAATCATAAAACTTTTTTTTGCGTATTATCAAATAAGTTATCCCGCTCTGGGGGAAGTAGGGGGGAAGTGTCAGACATTGACGGACTAAAACCCACCTGTTTCTTCTTTTGTCCTTATGTTCCGGGGCCGCGGTATGTCTTTACGTGACGTTATATCTGTCATCTAGTATTCTGTTTAATTAACTGAGAGTTGATGAAATGAAAGCCCACAATTCCAAAATCAAAAAATATAGATATTGCAGGGACACCATATAAAATTATTGATGAATGATAATTATGATCGAAACAAAATTAAATCTACAGAGAAACTCCATTTGTGTAATTATAAATTATAACAAGTCAACCGGTACAAAAATGGATTCAAATCTTTTACAATCCATAATAGAATAATTCACATAGGCTTTTCACATGGATACTTTTAAACCGTCGAAAAAAGGTGCACGGTTTGGGTTCGTCATTTCTATAGCGTAGAACCGGCAAAAACGTCCGTGGTTACTAAAATTAACTCTGGATCAAGGTCACACCTTCTTTGTATGGAAAGAGGCAGTTGCCCATCAGAGATAAAGTAATTAAACGCTGATATTAAATCCCAAGTTACACAAAACAAAAAGCAAAGCAAATAAATACAATGGTATCATCATCTCTATAACATTTCAATAGAAATTGATCAAGTTCCTATCAGATCTATGTCCCGCCCGCGCCGTAACGAACGATCAAAGGCAGGCAACCAATATAAATGGAGGCGAGGCCGTTACTGAATAATTTAAAGTAATCTTTAAGTAGGGTTGTCATTTCCATTGTAGTTTTTTCTGCCTTTATAATATTTCTTTCCAAGTGATTTCCTTTCGTATTTTGTTTATCTAAACACGTTTGCATTTTTTGTTCACCTGTAACTAAGTAACAGACTAAGCAGACCTTTTACCCGGTTTCCGGTTTATCTGATACGTTGAAAACAATGTTGAGTTTGGATGTATGGTAAGCTAAGTCAGTTTAAAATAATACACGGCGAAGAGCGAAAAATAACGGCTAAATGTAGATTTTAGATCTCGTCGCGTATACAAAAAGTTTTGAGGTTACTGGCACCAAAACGAAACACATTAAAATTATAACAACATTCATTTATGTTAATCTAATTAACATTGACTTTAAAGGGTGTTTAAGGTTAATTTAAAGTCACTAGCATATTCAAAATCCTTTTTTCTTTCACTTATTTTTCTTCTTATAATTATATTTTCAAATATTTCTTTTATTTTGCGTATTTTTTCATAAGCTTCAACATGTTATTTGTTAATCTCTGTCTCTGTGTCAAATAAAAAATACATCTTTTTATTTCGAACTTTAACAAATCCTGACAAAAAGTCGGACATTTCAGTATTTAAGCTTCTATTTTCAGTATTATTGAGTATTTTTTATTATTACCCTAATAATTTCTCTTAATTATTTTAAGTGTAAAGTAAAATGACAAGGCTGAACAAAGTCCCAACGGGAAGTTGAAGTTCAGACATGTCCGGAAGAACTCAGACGGTTGGTAACCCTATATTTATAGGAGAATTCCTTCATCAATTCTAAAGGAATTATTTATAAAATCAGTGTACGTGAATTAGATATGATAGCTTGGTCCAGTGGTCCTTTGGTTCTAAATTGTGCAATGTTTTCCATTACTTAGTAGATAGGCTCCGATTATTTTGAATATTTATAAGTGTTTACTTATTCTGGTTTGATGTGATCCTGGATCCTAGGATCGTTAATAAATTAATACTGCCTAGATACAAGATTCATGAAAACACAACATTATGAACGTGAAATGTTTTTAATGTTTATGTAGGTTGAGAGTGTAATGTTGTTAGTAATAATACCAGCCTTACTTGCCCACTGCTGGGCCTCTTTTCAAACTGAAGGCATGAGCGTTGATTACTACGCTTGCCCGAGCCGAGTTAGCGATTTCAGAGTTATATTAGTTTTAAGTCCAGGATGACTTCCATCACCAATGTTTCTGATATCTAAGATAACCTTTGAAAAGTACTTATGAATGGAAAAAAAGTGACATTGGTACTTACCCAGATTTAAAGCCATACCCACGTGCATCAGAGGCGAGGTCTTAGCCTCACCATGTTGCTAATAAACACTGTTAAGTTGACAGACCACAGTTCCAGCACAATTTTGAAATTATCTCTAAAGACAATGTCTTCCTTAGGAATCGCAAGAATTGGCGCAAAATAGTCACTAATAAAGTAATGGGGAGGAAGGGTGCGTGAAAATAACTTTAAATACAAACCACGAAACGAAAACAAATTTCGGCCAGAATTGAAGAAAACAATTAGTTTTCTATAACAGTCGGGATCCATCTTGGATAAAATGAGTTTATACGCAGTCTGTATTAATTGTTATACTTTTAAGTTACTGTATCAAAAATCAGCTTTTATTCAGTCTATCTTAGGCTTAAATTTATCACATTAAAGTTAACAAACCTACCTGTCCTCGTGTTATGTTTTTTTTTATAAATATATATTGCAGTATCCTTTATTTTTTAACTTTAAATTACATATCGTCTCACAGTCGTTATGTTGGGTTCTTTTAACGTCACCTATCTAAGAACAAAATTTCTGGACGAATGTAACGATATGTAAATTATATAAAGCCGTTCAGCGGTTTCGAAGATATGAAGATATAATGTACACAAGGTACGCGCGATAAACATAACGCTAAAAAGGCACACAACCACTTCAGAGAGAGAGAGATTAATGCCAACAATAAGTAGCTAGTTTAACTCCAAAATTAATCTACTTAGGTCACATAAATACCTAATTTTAATTTTAAAAATCAAATTCATGTGACAACAACTTTGAATACGTAATTACTATTAAAAGCACGGCAATTGCTAACACTCGCCAAAATATCTCAGCAAAACCATTAGGGACAAAAACGCTGGTATTTTTTCATCCGATTATGAATCTTTAGAATTAAACCGGCCAGTGGGCTCTTTACAAAAACTTTGTGACAAAGCGGGTCAGGGCCAAACAATTGAGTGGGTTAATTAAACAAATTGTGACGTTAAAAAAGTATGTTATTTTTTGTTATTTTCACAAAATTTATTTTTGCACAACAGGTCAAGGTTTTTTGGAAAAAATGTGTCAGGTTTTATTAATTGCTGAACATTAATTCTTGTGGAAATCACGAAGGGAGTGTTTAAAATTGTTATCTCACGTCACAAAAGAAATTGTTGCCGCTACCCACTTTTTTTAAGAATGATACAATCGTTGATATTTTCAACCTTGATTATAGTCAGGCTTAGCAGAACATAGTTTAGCTTTTATGCTGCTCAGATATCTACAAACGTACGCTGAGCGGTGAGCTACAAATTGCTTACCGTCCGTCTGTCTAGTGACGACGGGCCGTGTCGACGGCATGATCAATTGTTCATGCTTGAAAATATGTCAGCAAAGCAGAGGGGGCTACTATTGCCTGCCGGGATTGTTCGAAGGATATACCGCTATATAAAGAATAAACATATAAGAGTTTTAGTCAGTAAAAGACTGACACTGCCCAGTTTGCCCAAGTTATTTGATAAGAAAAAAAGGCTTAAGATTTTACGCCTCCTCGGTTCATCATCTTCATATCTGCAGACAATGAACGTTAACTTAAAACACTGTTCTTTAAAAGACCGTAAACGACGCTCAATAAATAGTCATTCAATTCATACTTAACTCACGTGACTTGTCAAAGCAAAACTCATAGATGCGTTCAAATCAATCCCCACACGGTACATCAGGCTGGAAGTACCACCTACCGGGGCTCACACAGATTATTCACGAAAACATATATATACGGAAAAAATCTATTGCTGTTTTGTTTCAATGGACTGAGAAATTCTTCTGTCCTTGTTCATATAGCAGAAAAATGCTTTTATCTTGCAAATATGTGCGATATTTATTGTGTCCTACAAACTGATGGGAGAGGAATTTTCTGTATTATCATTTTTGTCTTGGTTCCGTCCACTGTGGAATTTGCTATAATTGGTATATCTTTTTAGGGTTCCGTAGTCAACTAGGAACCCTTATAGTTTCGCCATGTCTGTCTGTCCGTCCGTCCGTCCGTCCGTCCGTCCGTCCTCGCTTAATCTCTGTAACCGTTAGCACTAGAAAGCTGAAATTTGGTACCAATATGTATATCAATTACGCCGACAAAGTGGTAAAATAAAAATTGGAAAAATATGTTTTATTAGGGTAGCCACCCTATATGTGAAGTGGGAAGTGATTTTTTTTTAAATTTCAACCCTAATGTGTGATATATTGTTGGAAAGGTATTTAAAAATGAATAGGGGTTTACTAAAATCATTTTTTGATAATGTCAATAATTTCGGAAATAATCGCTCCAAAAGTAAAAAACAATGTGTCCCCCCCCCTCTAACTTTTGAACCATAAGTTTAAAAAATATGAAAAAAATCTGAAAAGTAGAACTTTATAAGGACTTTCTATGAAAATTATTTTGAACTTGATTGACATAACAGTTTTTGTACAAAAAAAAAAGTGGTACAAAATAATTTGTGGACTAAGTTTGTAGTATAATCGTTTATGCAAGCATTTTTTTAACTTCGTTTACATATTTTATTATCCTGAACGTATCTTTTTTCAAATTAAAAAAGAGTTATTGAAATCCACCAAAACTACGGAACCCTACACTGAGCGTGGCCCGACACGCTCTTGGCCGGTTTTTTTTTTATAGAAACGTTGTCCCACACTAAGAATTACTCTTGTATTGTGGGTACGTTTACAAATATTTAAAGTCACATATACAAACAGCCAGACCCGGAACAACTATCTAAAGATCATACAAATATTTGATCCGTGCGGGAATCGATCCCGCGACACGCAGTGCAGCAGTCGATTGCTCAGCCACTGCGCCAACTGTGCCAACTTTGTGAATGTTTTGTTTAGTATTCTTTATTATTTTAACTTCATGTATACTTCTTTTTGTAACATAAACGAACTAAAATGGAGATGGAATAAACCAAATAAATCTCTCTGCGTCCTTAGAACTAGTACCGATAATTAACATTTTCCCATTTATTTAAAATAAATACATTACTATATGCTGTGAGGGAAACCCTTGTTGTGAAAATTGACAATAATTAAGAAGGAGTTTATAATGGTAACTTTGACAAAGGTGTGACTTTGATATCGCCGACATCGGTAATAGAAAACTTTGTGAGGAAATCTAAACTAATAATTAATGTACATATTCGTATTCGTCTTTTTTTTGTGGATCTCCACCCCACTCTGGGCGGAGCGTTGGGGAGTGTCAGACTTGTAGGTACTGTCTAAAAACGCACCCTTCCTTCTTTTGCCCTTTATGTTCCGGGGCCGCGGTATCTCTTTCGAACAACCCGCAACCCCGGCAGGCGGTGAACCTGGCAGACCCCTTTGCTTTGCTGATATCTCTTTGCGCGCGTGGAACACTAACGCACCGTCGACACGGCACATATTCCACCTTAAGCAAAACTCGTTCATTCTCTATATGAGAAGAGGCCTCTACTCTGCAATGACACAGTAATGGGTTCGTGTAAAATTATTATAATCACAACTAACGACCCAGTGACGGGCAAAACTGTTATCTAATCATTTGAATACAACACCAACATAGACCAAGTTAAATACACTGAGAGTCAAAAAACAGGCCACGAGCTGTTATTTTTAAAACAGATAAAGTACCCTGCTCTCATACCTTTCATAAACCAAATGAGATAGTTAACCGTTACAACAGAGCGTCACTCACCCGGATTATAAAATAAAAAAGCATAACCCTTTTAAGTTAACCGCAACCCGGAAAGTTTAGAGCATACGCTGTTGTTGTCACTTAAATTTTATTCCATCGTTATGAAACATTAAAAACTCGCCTGTGTAAACTCGCCTCTACAAAATAACTCTATTGCAGAGCGTTTGCATCGCCCGACGCTCCGCAACTTACGTATTTTAATTATAAAACGTGGATTATGAACACTTACCGTAAATATTTTGGATGGATTTCTATAATTGCAAGGTCTGGCGATGTTTTAGGGTTCCGTTTCTCAAAATAAAACAACGGTATCTTAATAGGGTCACTTTATTGTCGGTCTGTGTGTATGTTTTTCTGTCGATACTCTATATATATATATCTCGGGAACACGCGAATGTATCGGGTTGAAATTAAACAATAGACCCAAGTCTGCGCTCCCTTGGAGCTTACAATTATTCGATGTCACTGGGGTAAGACGATGCTACCCGAAAGTGAAAAAAAACCACTAATTTGATCCGGCTCTTTTCCCCACATAAACATTAGAAGGTGGAATGAATGAAGTGGAACTGTCTTTTATATATTTCCAGCTGCACTTCACGGTTTCACCCCCGTAGACTGGGACATTACACAGATAAACATTCTTCTTTTATCACTCTATTTATGTTTAAATATGCATTAAAATCTGCTAAGTATTGTAAAAGATATAAGCAGACAGACAGACAAAGCGATTTTACTTTATACTATGTAAAGATATCATTAAAAAATATTGTGAATGCTGTCTCAGTTTTATTTGAACAAATAACGTTAGTTCGAATATAACGGTTCGGGTTCGGATAGTTTCCTATGGAGAAGAACCATTTATAGTAAGATTTTAAGATAAGATTTTCATAACTATGTATGTTTAAGAAAATACAGATGATTTCACTGAGCTCTCCTTACTATTACCGAGAAAGAAACTATTCAGCCAGCGGTTCTGTTTCTTACTTTCTTAACAAAAAAAAGGTCTGACGAAAAAGTTGATCTACAAGATATAGGTAAAGGATTACCTATATCTTGTAGATCAACTTTTTCGTCAGACCTTTTTTTTGTTTGTTCAACCGGATCAATCATTTTGCATTTTGAACATTAATGTTAAGAAACTTTTAGTTGAAAGTCATTGGAAAAGTTAAATCTGTTGAGTTTAAAAAAGCGGTTTAAAAATTATGTATATTATATCATTATATTTCAATAATTCCCCAAAAAATATTTAGAAATTAATTTTCTTAATAACTTTTAGAAATATTTCATAAAGTAGCAAAACTTTCTAAATCTATAAACCGTAACAATTTATGGCTTCAAGAATTTTAGATGAATATTTATTGTGTTTAAATCATAAGTTAGCAAACTAGTTGGGATCACAATTACGTCAAAGCAATTATTGACGATAAAGAGAAGTACATAAACTGAAGCTTTATTTTGTATTAAATAAAAGAAAACGGTGCGAACTGAAAGTATTTTCTGTCATGGTTTTATCTAGATGACATACTTACGACCAGCATTTGTAGGAGAGAAAAATTCAGTCAATCTGTTCTAGAAAATCCGGAGTCCTAGGAGTCCACGTCCATTATCGATTACGTGAGTGATGTGCCGGAACAAATCCGTTTCGTTACCGAAACCGATGTTGCCTAAATGAGCACGATTTTTTACTCGCCTCGTTTTCATAGTAGCCAATTTGTTAGTGCACGCTCCGTCGGTAGATACATCATGCGAGCCTCTCAAATTTACCTCACAGCCAATTACACCGCTTGTTATTGTTGAAAAATGTCCGACCATGCTTTACGGAGATTTTATTGTATAGTTTTATAGATAGTTGATTGTGATGAGTTTAAAATTAGATAAGAGTTCTCAAATACCAAAGCTAACTGTGCCTATGTTATTTGTCACTTGGGTTATCACCAATTAACGATCTCGTTTTCAGCATATTAAGTATTTATGTCGTGACTAGAAGGAGCGAAGATAAGATCGTAAGGTAAGACGCCCACGTTGGCGTTTCTGATAGTTTGGGGGCGGCAATCTGTTGTTAGCTTGTAGTCCAAACGATGAAAATAATAATATCATACAATTTCAAATTACTCATGACATTAGATAGTTTACGGTTTTGGTTATAATATATAATTACAATGTTGTTTCTGCAATCTAGATATGCAGACACATTGGTAAGTAGCAATATCACTAGAACTATTCTCTACAATATTATTATTCACGGCGGGGTCTTAACTACTCTAATTGATAAGCTCTCACAAAACTCCCAAGTTTAACTCATCTGGGACACAGTTTTAATTCTATCACGTCATCTCCCATTTTCTATTCCCCAGACTTCTGTAGAGACTGTGATTTGAATAATAAACTCCGCATCAAGGTCGTCTGCGATATCAGCTTGCTAGTCCATCCCTAGGTCACTAATTTCTATTCCATTGCCATCTCTATTGCTAATTCTACCAAATCTAATACTATGCTCAACTCTTTCGATGCATCTCTGGTAGGGTCACATGCTGTTTTGTATTCCTCGCCCTCTCCTAAGCTGTTGTCTTGTGAATTCCAGATGAGTCCCTCATCCCCGCGACCTCGGCCCCGCCCCGCTCCTCAGGTACCGGTTTCGTATCCTTCTCTTCATTTTTAATTACATTTTTCATTTGTTTATTCATTAGTACTTCATTATACTTTCATCTGTTCGTAGCGGCTTAATTTTCGTGTTTTCGTTGACAGCACGAGATGTTTTGTTGGATATTATTTGATGGAGTTTGGCTGGGAGTGCGGCGTAGCGCTTTTTGAATTTGCATGAACTCGACGCGAGGTGTCCATGCAGTAGAGTACAGTTTGTGTAGTTCGTGTTGGCTGACCTCCATCGGGTACCGTAAAATATAAACAGATGCATGGTTGTCACTGAAGATAGAAACTTACAAAACCGTAACTTTTAGCTCAACGAAGGAGAAAAGAAACATTGTCGGAACAAAATTAACGTGAAACTTGGCCGACTAGCTATTACTGTCAAAAACTGTGCCGCAGAAAGTAGAATAAAATTTTATTGGCAACATACAAATCGGTGGGTTGCCATAATAAAAATAAACGTTTTAGTCGTTACGTCAACCAGTGTTTGGAATTGAGTAAGTTAGAGAAAGCCATAATGCTAAGTTAAACACTTTTTAAAGTCAAATTAGGTTTAGTCGAAGTGGAATTGGCTCGGCTTGGCTTTTAAAGTTGCATCATCATTATTGTCTTGTTCGAGTAGGCTCTTAAAAGAGTTATAAAGGATTTTAGCTGAGTTTGGGTACCAGTGATATATTTGCGTTTCAACTTCAATTTATCTTCATACAAGAGTAACTGTCTGGAAAATTCCACAAGTAGAAAACTAAGAGCAGTTTACGTCTTCAAAGATAATGTTCAAGGGATTGCACGTGACATTAAGCATCAAAACTCATTGATCGAGGACATTTGTTGACCTTTAATAACCTGAATACCGTCGTGGTTAACCTACCAAACCTTCGTAGCTCCTAAATGTTACTAGTTTCATTACCCGAGATTTGAGAACCTTACCTATCAGCCCTGAATTCCCATTTGCATACGATTTGTAAATATGCAAGCATTTTCTTGTGCTTTTACCGTCACCGTCATCGGATTGTGCACTTTAATGTTATGTAGTGAAGGTTCTGTTTCGTTTGTTGCAGCCGCTGCGGCGACCATATGGGGTTCGCAGGATGTGTACGTGAAGAAAGGTAGCACAATATCGCTGACGTGTTCAGTGAATGTGCACTCGTCGCCGCCTTCCACCGCCTCCATTTTATGGTAAATCTTATTGTTCGTAATATTTACGCGGACTCTGCAAATATCTGTGTTTCTGTTTGACTGAATTTTACTTCTAGCCTTTGAAAAGTCTATTGGGGTATTGATCTTGGGTTCTTATTTGTGTTACTGACGAATACTTGAACCAATGTTATTCAAAATAAAAATATCAGTATCCTTAATAAATTATCGATGAATCTTAAAGGATATACATGTTTTAAATCCTAAAGGGACCTTTTTAGGATTTAAAACAAGTATCAGTTTCAAAGATTTATTTCACCTTCATAAAGGTCAATTCTTCGCGGGTTAATGATTACACATTACAATGAATTCCTTCTTTAAGAAATATTTTATTCCTACAGGTATCACGGCAACTCAGTGGTAGACTTCGACAGCCCCCGCGGGGGGATTAGTCTGGAGACGGAGAAAACAGAAGGTGGCACTACCAGCAAACTGCTGGTGACGAAGGCTGCCCTCACTGACTCCGGAAACTACACCTGTGTGCCCAACAATGCTCATCCTGCGTCTGTGTCTGTACATGTGCTCAATGGTAAGTGACATGTTAGGTTTGTCGGAATTGACCTTCAATTTTCTTTCACATACAAGCCGAAAATCGCTGGATGAGGGACGCAGATGACAGATCGCTGTAGCGAGTTTTGGAAGGCCCATTTCTGTCACCTGAATGAAATATTGAATAATCAGTTTTTCTCGGAATCTTTATAACATTGGCAGATAACATGAACAAATAAAGTCAATCTTCTAATCTTATTATTTTTAGTCACAATACAAGTTAACGGGTCAGAAGACATTTATAATTGATCTCGACTTAACTAACTGTTGACGAAAAGATTGTTTTGTCTGAATACAAAATCCACGATATGTTTCGTCACTAATTTATTTATTTATTTCCTCAACAATGTTTACCTCTCGTCCAGGTGAGCACCCAGCAGCGATGCAGACAAGCAACCGAGCATCGTCCTACCTCACGTCACAGCTGAGCTGTGCCATCGTCACCTATCTGTTGTCGTCGGCCGTCTGCAGATGATCGGTTTAACCGCAGCCGGTCGCGGGGTCGGAGCGATCTTTATTTACACACGGGCAACTGAAGTTGCGCAACTCTTGGCAACTGCTGCACAAACTTAGCGTTGCTGTAAATATTACGGTTTTGCTGAGACATTCAATTTGACAAGAGTTGTACAAATGAGTTGGTCGTATAAGCGCACTTTAGGCATTCCATTTTATTGATATACGACATTCTACTCGCGAAAGTGAAATATTCATTCCTTCTTCGTTAGTCTTGCAATGTTTGCTTTATAAAGTCGTAAATCTAATTTTCTAACTTATGTTATTTGATTAGTATAATTAAATGTACAAATCCTTTTGGCTTGTAATACAGTTTCAATATTGAAACAGGACCGGGATGTTGCTCTCGCTTCTCTTTTACTGTTGGCACAAATATCAGTTTATATAGTCGGACAAATTGACTAACTTCATTACCTTACTCGTACAAGTCAGAATCTCTTTTGGACGTTAATACAGTGGTATAAAATGTGATAATATTGTTTTAATGTTTACATTTATATTAGAAATAACAACAAAGCTCCACCCCCTAACGTTGTAGAGTTAATATTAAATTTAATTATAATCTTATTTAGGAATTGTTATAAAAATAATTGTCATTTTTGCAAAATTTCAATTCGTGATTGTAATGTTACTCGGCAGTATTATTGTATAATTTATATAAATAAATGAAATATGATTTCGTTAAACTCGTTTAATAGTGCTTATTTTCAAATGTTATTATTTTCGAAAAATAATAGGTATTTTCGTTGATGAATTATTATTTAAGAAATAAGTGAATGTAAAACATTTTTTGTACATAAAGTAAACTATACGTAATAATGTAGAATAATAAAGTTTATATCAGATCGCATTGTAAATATTTCGTATTGTTGTAAATACAAAATAAACGAGTTTAATACATAAGATTGGATATTATAGTACATAGTCGTTCTACCATTCGAGTGGTGAAAAACTGTTTTCCTTATTTTGTTCTTAGAACAACCTACGTAAAATTAAATTAAGCCTCTTTTCCTTGGAAGTGGAAAGTGATTGATACATCAAAGCATTCGCTATTATTCATTTTCGTAGAATATCTGTAGAATGTGAAACATGTGTTCTGAAAAATAGTAAATGATAACAAATTATTTTGTTGAATTTTCCATTTGGGTTTACCAGTTCGTAAATAATTATAAACCGTGTTTAACAAGAACTGATGAGCGATTGGTGAATTGTTGTTACATTCAAATAATTAATTGATGCGCATTCACAACAATGATTCCACCACAAAATAAAATAACATGGATTCACAAAATTTACAATTAAAAATACTTTTACGTCCGAAATTTTAACATCAAACATTTAACATTCAGAAAATATAAACATAAGCGATTTGAGTATTCATTCTTAAGAGTACACTAATTGCGCAAATTACGCAACATGTTTAGTAAAGTAAAGACTGTGCTTGACGCAAACAAAACCGTGCAAATGTTGCCCCTTCTCCTTCTCCCCCACCCCTGCTAATACGTGATTCACCTGTAGGTGTTGCAGTGTCAAATAAGTTTGTGTCGGGAATTCCAAGCAGGCAACTTGGCCAACAAGCCTACAGTGAAACTTTGCCTTCACGCGCCTTCAAGCTATACACAAACTCACGTTTGTATCAAACTTTTCCTTTGTTATGAAATCATACCAGATTCCATATTTCCGATGGCAAGAGGCTTCAAACTGTAATTACTAGGGAATAACGACAAATAATTATTAAGAATCTATTGACTGTTTTCCACTAAAACTTTTATGTATAAACTGAATTTTCATCGCAGGTACTAGAATTTAATTTCCATGTTAATCTAGATCCGTACAGAGTCAATTTACGCTGCGTAACGCGAGACTTATTAGGTTTACGGCGCGGAGTAAATTTGGGGTTATTTAAGGCGGAGTGTCTAATTGATTCCCCGCGCAGCTCGTTACTTACGCGCGTACATTGCGCTCCGTGACGCTAGACTCGACGGCGACGCCGACGCCACCAACTGTTGACTTTTTCCATCTTCTTGTATACTTGTAAAGTAGTTTAATACTGAAATATTGCGATAGTACGGTAGCAGAAATATACCTAGCTATGTTCCTTTAAATAAAGCGTAGTATGATGTTAATAAATGTAATTCGACGACTTATTTGTACGGTTGAAAGGAAAGGACGTTTTTAATAGTGGGTAGCCATGTGGACACCCGACAACTGATTACACAAGGGGTTTGATTTCGTTTCTTTTGTATCTTGTACATAAATTGTAATAAGAAAAAGGGAGTATTAATAAATATTATTAAAAATTCCGTATTTTATTTCATCAATTCTCGAAACCATTAGTATCAGAATACCATCCGATCCGAATGAAGTATGTGTCAACAACATGATTGTGGATGATACAAATTGATGTTTCAAAATGCAAAACAATGGCATGTGGGTTGCCGCCATATCGGTTATATATTATTATCAGGTGAAACCATATTTTGTTATTATAATTTTTGCATTGAAACGCAAATGTCTAAAGATGTAAACGCAAAATGAAATCAAATTCGCCACGATATGAAGCACTCACGTGAACATCGTATTTGCCTTCTCATAACAAAATCGCATTAAAACCATCTCAGGAAAACCGATTTAGTACGAGAATAAGCAAAAATATATCTTTACTCTTTTCAAGTGGAGTGCCAATCTCGGAAATTATATTTTTTTTCCTTTCATAATCTTGCTAAGTACAATATTTTCTTTAGGAGGAATAAAATCGCGGGGAGTATCAACTGGTTGGTACCTCTTTAAGCCGTCGCCCCGATGTGATGACACACGCGCGCATATATTTAGGTTGGCGGATTACTCGCGAGTCTGCACCATGCTTTATTTTACATTGTTGAAATTTTTATAGGAGTCTTATAATCTGGGCACGCGGAATTTTTGTATCGGGATTTAGATTGACTATTAATGGTGTTCTGTTTTTGCAAAGCTGTTTTCGAGCGGCACATTATCCTTATATTTATTTTAAACATTAACTATTCTATCCCTTATACTCACTTAAACTTAATAAATAAATAGATAAACTCACTTCAACTTGGTAAGTTACTGATACCCGATAACATCTGTGAGGTAAACTTTTGTAAATGATTGTAGGAACTATTAGGTAGGTGATCTGCTTAACCCTTTACAGGCCAACCAATTTTTAAAATATAAAACGTTGCCCCATACTACATATCTCCTGTATCTTAGGTGCGTTTACAATCATTGAAATTCACATCCACGAATAGCCAGATTCGAAACAACTACATATAGGCCATACAAATATTTGTTCCGTGCGGGAATCGAACACGCGGCACGCAGCGCAGTAGTCAAACTGTACCGTCATTTGGGGTCTTTTATTAACGGCGTGATGCTATGTTTGCACCTTGTTCATCCCTGATAAATTAAATCCAAAGATAATTTCCACTAATTGCTGTACCTATCTGCAAGAACGAAACTTTTGTCTGTAACAAACTCTAATAGAGTAGGTTCGAAGCCGCACCCCGTATCGTGAGCGTAACTCCACATTGATTTATCTCCCCGAGTGGACAGCAATAGACAAACGTACAAATAATTCCGGCCGCTATCGGAATGTTCGACCGAATAAACATGGCTTGTTCGCACAAGATTGCACAAGACTCCGACCAGCGCACAAAGTCTAGACACTGCAGTATGAATGAGACAAGCTGCACGTAGGTACAAGGACGTGCTAGAAAATAAGCTGTTGTGTGAAGTGCGAGTCATTCAAGGGATTGTCATATTAAGTTATTTTTGACACTCCAAAAGTGTTGATATTTGACGACATTCTTAGCGCAGTGGCTGAGTGATCGATTGCTGCGCTGCATGTCGCGGGTTCGATCCCCGCACCGAACAAATATTTGTATGGCCTTGAGATAGTTGTTGCGGGTCTGGGTGTTTGTGTATATGAGTCCAAATGCTTGTAAACGCACCCATGATACAGGAAAAATCCTAGTGTGTAATAAATGTCTGAGTCCTGAAACTGATGCCGCGTAGCCAGCTGTCTGAACCCTTAAAATAAATAAAAAACATTATTAATATAATTAAAGACACAACGATACCTAGTGGAAAACTGACTAAATGCCAAAAGGCATAAATATATGATCTCATGTTACCAAAACTGTGATTTTGGCACTTTATGTTATCAATAATACAAAATAATTACTCGCGCTCTACATTGCACGTTCATACTCTGAGTGTGGCACTGTGCAAGCTCGGAACTGCAGAAGTGCGGGCGCTGCGATTGATGAAACGTTCGGGCATTGTGCTTAGCAGGTATTTAGTACTTCGATACTTCGTACCCCACAATGGATAGCTAATATTGTACTAGAAGATATATTGTAGTTTCGGGATATTTAGACTTTCATATTAAACCTTACAAGTGAAGTAGGGGGTTAAAATTTCGAAGGAAACTTTCATCGTCCCTGTACCCTTTTTTTTCGGATAAATAACTTCTCCCACCGAGAGTCAGGCTTTTACTGACCAAAAGCCATGTTAATTGTTTTGCCCTTTGTGTTTCGGGGAAGCGGTATCTCTTTCTAACAACCCGCAATCACTATAAGGCATGCGAGGAATGCGCCGTCGACACGGTCTGTCATCAATAAACCGACGGATGGTGAAGTACTCATTGCTCATCGTCCACAGACCCGCCTCTATGATGGCCGGGAAACGTGTCGTGGTGCCCGACGCCCGGATCGTTTCCCGCGGCGGCTGGCTTGGTTTCAGGTTGTCTCCCTCAAACTTCTGGTGCTCTTTTGCTATCATGACTACTTCGCAGAAGGAGGTGACCGCTTCCCATTCCCTCTCACCACTTCCCATAGACTGAACCAAGGCCGGACGCGAGAGTTCGTAAAACATCAATCATTTACGAAATCACAACGCAGCGGTGATTTGCACAAGTTGGGCAGACCACCAAATTGGGCTCCACCGTGACCTCCGGGTGATCGTCACACTGGTGATACCCGGGCGTTTCCTCCCGTCCGATTATGTGCAGGAACCTCCCGCAATGTTCGTGTCCGACACGTAACGCGACCTGTGTCGTAGCGCCTCTCTAACCACTATAATTAATTCGTGCCCCTGTAAGCGACTTTATATCTCGGGATGCGTTGAAAAACGTAGGTATTTTTGTTTCAGGGGACCATCAATGTTGACAGTTATATATATTTTGACACTTGTATACATCTCATCGACGTCTATACGGTTAAACAATATACAATTACTTCCTGTAAATTACCTTATTTACTTTATTTTATAACAAATATAACTGCGATCGCAGTTATATTAAACTAGGTGTTCCACGTGGTTTCACCCACGCTGCTCAGCACCTGTTGGTCGTAGCGTGATGTTATATAGCCTATAGCCTTCCTCAAGAAATGGAATATCCAACACTAAAAGTATTTTTCAATTCCAACCAGTAGTCCCTGAGATTAGCGCGTTCAAACAAACAAACAAACAAACAATCAAACTCTTCAGCTTTATAATATTAGTATAGATTTGTTAACATAAAACTCACAATCAGTATTATCCTCTTCTTCTATAACTAAATCACCGTTATCTCAACATCATATTTCCGCGCAGCTTCACGGTTGAAGTTGATACATTTCAGAAGATATCTCAGAGTGAAAAATACCGGCGCAACCTGATCCTAACTTTAGTATCAAACTGCGGCGGTTTAGTGCAGCGCAGCGCCTGCTAAACTTGCCGCTACAATATCATAACTTTACCTCCCACGGCTATGTTGTACATTTACCATTTCTACGTAAAACATGGCTTATTTTAGTTTTATCTTTGTTCTTAAGCGTACACCTACTTGAATAAAATTGTGTAAGGTTATGAGAACTTGATTTCAAGAAAACTCATAGGAAGTAGTATTTTATTTTCGAGACGTTTTCTGGAACTGATATTGCTTTATCTAACTAATCTATCACAACATATCAACAGAACTCAAGATTTTAACTCGTTTGAAATAAAAAAATATCTTCTCAGATTGTATCTAGTGGCGTGCCTAGAGGCCAACTGAATGGCAAGCAGACTGTTCAAAAATACTAACATAATGACGTGTCGGTTAGAAGAGTAAGCTAAGCTTTTAGGATTGTGTGTAAGTACCGCCCCTATTGTAGTAATGACGAGTAATTTGAAAAGAAATACTTTAAAAATATCAATCTAGTTATGTATAAGCAAGAAAGAAAAAGAAAGGCTTTTGTATCAACTCCGATTCGATTGCTAGAAATAAACAACAATTTGATCGAGTTATTCAGTAAAAGTCTGTCTAGACATTTAATCGGCAAGAATATGTGACCTTTCAATCCGAAAAATTGACTGAAGATTTCCTCCGGGAGCACGCTTACTGCTTAGTCATTTCATAAGATACGTCACAATTTCCGATTATTTACTACCCTCAAACATGACCGGCGAACAAACAGGGAAATATTATCGAACCCGAAATATAACCGCGTAATACAACGATCCCTTAAGGCGCAGCGCACACGGGGACTGTAGTCAGTATTAATTCGTTGTTTCTTTTGTTATATTTACCAATGGTGATTACATAAGCACCCTCACACTATAACATTTGATCCGTATTTGTTTTTTTAAAACGTTGCTCAACACTAGGAATTTTTCCTGCATCGTGGGTGCGTTTACAAACATATAAACTCACATACACAAACAGCCAAACCCAAAACAACTACCTCATCCAAATATTTGTTCCGTTCGGGAGTCGAACCCGCGACACGCAGCGCTGCAGTCGGTCCCTCAGCCACTGCGCCAACCGTACCGTCGTATTACTCGGAAGGATAATGCCCTTTTTCTTACCTTCCGACTAATACGGGTCAAATGCAATAACTTCTACGATGTGTCGGTTTTAGCCTCTGCTATTATTCATTTTGTGACTGGCATTAATTATGTTAGAGATAAACACGATCTTTGTATTTAGAAGAAAAAGAATCAAATTCAAATAATGTTAGTAACGCCTTTAGTAAACTCCGCACAGTGCAGTCACATTCGCGGCTAACTAACTCTTAAAGAGCCTCGCCCAAGTGTTAACCTGTCGGGGTATACATACATAAGCCGCCGGATACGCTTGCAGGAAGACTTAGAATCAGAATGCTTTATTTGTAAATATAGATCAAGTTACAATGTAGGAGATATTACACAAAGGTAAGTAGATCCTCTATGTTTTGCCCAGAGGTGTACAAATATATTTAATTAACATATCATTTTTTTTTCTTTTTCATCACATTTGTTTTTTTAGATATCATTTTATATCATATATATCATTCTAGTCCTTTTATATAATTTTAGTCCATGTGTGCGAAGGTCACATAAACACTGTCAAGTATTTAGAAATACTGGATTTATTAAGAAATGAGTTAAATGGTTTCCCCGAGGAAGAGCGAAACCAAATAATTCTACAGCAAGATGGTGCTCCTGCCCATAACAGCAGGATCACTACTGCCTACATTAATAACCATTGTAATACCTGATTGATTGATCACCATTCAATCTTTTTTTTATGGGATATGTAAAAATCAAATTTACATTAAATCTTATGACAATGTAAAGGAGTTAAGAGTTGCAGTTCAGAATACGATTTATAACATTAACCACAACACGTTATTAAAGGTACTAGAAATGAATTCGTTAGAAAAATAAATTTGTGTATCCAAGAAAATGGAGCCCATTTCGAGCAATTTATTAGTTAGTTTACCATTTTTTGTAAATAGTTAAATTAATTTAAGATTTCATTGTTTTTCTTTCGTTTAATTTATGAAGTTTGTTTAAAGAGATTTCATCCATATTGACCCTAACGATCGATGCAATAAAAGTACAGGGGGCAACTTTTACAGATTTTAGTCGGTTCGATTACCGTGTGCGGTATCATCTATCCATCTATATCTATATTTATCTGTCTATCGTCCATATACATTAGAAGAAAAATATGTATTTCAGAACATAACTCATAAATTACCCAAGCAATATAGATATTATATTATGGGCCCCACCTAGTATATTATAAACAAAAAAAAATCGGCTCACTGTTGACGGAGAAATCGACACAAACAAAAATACAAAAAAAACTATACAGTCGCAGTGAGAACCTTATTTTTAACATAAAAATTCAGACCCACTTAAAACTCAAAATCCCTTCCACAACTCCACACGGGAATCATAAGCTCAATGTTTATTTTGCCCACCACTAATAAAGCCTCAATTGACCAGAGACTGCAAGGACTCGTCTGAACCAACAGATTAGCGGACATAAACACCCACTATTTACATATAGACTCAGCGGACACACTGGGATGGAGATACAGTGTAGTATTGTCGGGCTTGTTCACACTCGATTGGATGCACTTCAAAGGCTCTGAGAATATCTTACATGTCCTAAACAATAGCCTGTGTAGGAATTAGTCCATGTTTTAGATACTGACGGATACTATGTTATGGTAAAAACTTAATTAAGTATAACATTATTTGTATTTTTCGATTCTGAAATCGTTCCTATTTATGTTTATGACATGCGTCTGCACATGGCGATGACTTTCTCAAAAGTATTCTATATATTTTTGTAAAACATATAATTATATGTTTGCACGTTTAATGAGATAACTTCAGTTAGTTTCACCAAGTCAGACATTCAAAGTCGACTTTGCAGAAGTGTTTAAAAAAGCTTCCGAAAGCGTTAAGTTCCCGTCAGCTGATCGATTGAACAACTTAAAATAAACGTCATCAATCAACTCCTCACAGTTTCCATTTCCTTCTACAGACGTCCCTAACGAGGTTTCGAGAATTTTTCCAACAAATATACGAATTTGCGAGGATTTCTCCAATGTCAGCGCTTTAGGCGCTACTTCGGGACGAATAAGATCGAAGACAATCTGATTTCTAGGTATTGAAGTAGGTAACCTTTTTTCTTTATTAAATAAATACAAGCAGCCGCTCTTTCGCTTTCCAAATTTAATAAAGGAATAAATATATTTATTTGTTATTTTGCCGCTATGTTATTAGAGTATTACGTAATTCAAGACTGAAATGTACAATTTTAATTATGTAGGATTTATTTCAAGACAAAATGAGCTAAGTGACTTTTATCTACACGACACTGGCGACCTCGGTGGCAGACTACGAAATATTGAGTCCCATCCCATCTTCCAAGAACAAGGAACTGTTACTGTTTTTACTAGTTTAACTACAGGAATACGTGCTCACGTTGAACCATCCACTTTAAAAACGTTCACAGTTCTCTACGTTTAAACGTAATGAAGAGATACATCCATAATTCGATGAAGGCACTACGTAGGCGAAGGCACACGAGGGGGAACAAACAAAAAGCACAAAAGCACCCCGGATGCCGCGGCTTTCTGCCCGCGACTGTACCCAACTGGCCAACTCTCTAAATTGCGCCCGTTACACTACCGGACTCAGCAGAATGCCAAACGAAAAAGTTTTGCCTTTTTTTCAACAGTCCACACACAAATGTAATCATTTCGAAAAAGGGCGATTTAATTTTCAACTTAACGGGTTAAATTTTAATAAATCAGTGTGTGGTTGTGACCGGGCTTTTTTTTATTTTTGCGGTGTTGCCAGAGTGGAAATCGTTTTTGATGGTAAATGTGTCGCTGAGCCACTTACTGACAGCGACACGGAAAACATTGTGTTGTGGAAATATTTAAATTATGAAAGCAAAAATAGGTAATGGGTAAATATGCAGTAAGGAATACAATAGGCCACACGTGAGTGATAATAAAACTAGTCTTATATGTCGTCTTATTCTATTGATACTCAGTAAAAATCAATTACACACGAGTTTTTTAAAATGCAAGTTGAAAACAACATAACAGTGGAACATACGTAAAAAATGAATTATTAGTTTAAAAAATAAAAACGTTGCCCCATACTAAGAATTAATTAATCGTGGGTGCGTTTACAAACATTTAAACTCACATTAGACAAACAGCCAGACTCGGAAAAACTATCTGTAGGCCATTCAAATATTTGTTCCGTGCGGGAATCAAACCCGCGACACGCAGCGCGGCAGTCGATCGCTTAGCTACTGCGCCAACCTTGTCGTCAAAATGTTAATTCAGTACATTTCTACATATATCTAACATCATATAATATTGAAATACGTTCTCGAGTTATTAGGTTCCCCTAGGCCACGTGTAATGACCACGAACAAAAAATGGAAGCCAATTATTTTCCAGAAATAATAAGCTCACTACCTATTTCATTTTCTTTTCTAAAGCAAAAGGTTAACTAAGAAATAAAGAGCCCTCACTAACACGCACAGGCCTTGTTCTTATAAAAAAATAAATAAAATAATATTACAGTGCTTGGTACGTAAATAAGGAGTATTAGGTTGGGTAAAAAAGTGAGGTCGCCATTAGCACTGAAAATCACAGAACAGTAGGCTCATTCACATTATCCTTATACTTCATGTAATAATTTCGGGAATTACCCAAAATACCCGTTATTATAGTAGCGACGCCAATGTAAGGGGCTCTTCACATGGCAGCGGTACGCTGCGAATGACTGCAGCCAGTACAGTAGTGTGTGTATTTTTTATTTTGCTAATAGTATTAGTTCCTTAATAAGTGGTTCTGATTTTTTATATACATTTTTTTATGTGGGCTACATAAAAAATATTTGTAAATATAAACATTATAAAAATATATATTTATAATTTTTATAAGTACTGTATATTGCAAATAAACCCTGAGCGCAACTTTAAATATACGTTTACCCCGTTACAAGATGAATGTCAAAAGGTAGGCATTTTTGTTTGTTCGTGGATATATTGGCAGAATTTTTTCAGCGCGGACGCTTGATGGATTAGTGTCCGAGCTGTCCGACGCTGCGTCGGGTTTCCGATCGCATCGATAACGCGTCGATGTTGTTGCTTTAATCGACTTGATTCAAAATCGAAAACGATTGCATTGACTGTCAGGAATGGGGCGGGAAATGAAACTCTTTATTCAAAGCCCTGAAAGAAAGAAACTAAAAAATCGCAAACTCCTTCAACAGGCTAAATTTAAATTTGATTAAATTCGTTTATTTATTTGTTTACATATTTTTTTTGTTTTTATATTTCTTATTCAAATAATTCAAATAAAACGAAAACATTTAAAAATACAGAAAATAATAGCCCATCAGTATCGCGAAAAAGTTTCAAGAAACCGACGGTCAGGGCTCCAAGTAAAATAATCTCCTGACAATGCGAGTCGTATCCAAGAGTACCGCTTGATTGAAGTAATTGTAAATGTAGTCTCTAACATAAAATCCAGTTTGTAATGTCAAAAGGGATAGGCCAGGTGTACCTATAATCCATCCTCATTTCGTCGGCTATCTGTAATAAGTCCTATGTTAAAACGGTATTCCGACTATTACAGAGGTTTTTGTAATATTTGTTCACCAACAATTGCATACTCTATATAAGCAAACTAAACAAGCAACATAACAGAACTAAGTGTAACAATCACTTATAGGTAAACTCTGCAAGCACACAAATGTTATATTGTTCATTGAACTGTTTTGTTTGTTTGTTAAAACTTTTGCTTGAGACTTTAATTTGGATTCACGTCTAAATTATATTCATGGCACTGGAATGGAAATATTATACAACAATAATAAAAAAAATCTTCCGCATGATCATTTCGATAACACATGAAAGCATCTTCCTTCCTAATTCCCAAAGATATTCGATTACCCTACATAGTACAGACCCGTATCGAAGAGTCCGTTACGGAAATGTAATCAAGCTGACCATGGGCGGACCCGGGCGAGGACAAAAAGGTCACTTAGCCAAGATCAGAGCCAAGGTCGACAGCGGTAAGTGGGTGGATGCTTTTTGCTTCGAGGTACTTTGCAGATCATATTTTTTTGCTTAGATGTTGATACAAGTATACAATACAATACTGCAACCTTTTAGCAAATAGATGCGTATTGTTAAATAGCTTTTCTTGTAGAATAGTGACACTATCGGAGCGATGACGTTTAAAGACTGACACAGAATGATGACACTAAATGATGAAATTGCAACAGGATAGACTAAAAGAAAACTCTGTTGGGAAAAGTTTGACACATGATTGTAAATTACTATAAGCGAGAATATTAATTAAAAACTGGCCCTGTGGTCCAATTTGAAGTGGGGCGAGTTTTTCCATAACCAGTCAGGCAGAAGTTGACACTTTCATTAAAAATATTATTTATGTTTTGTTGTTGTGATATGATATACTTGTATTTTTTATGGCGGAATGTTTGCAGTTTAGAGAACTAATAACTAAGTATCCGTAAAAAGAAAGGCAGCTGATTAAAATTTACGTAGAATCTCTAGTCAAAATATGGCAGTAGTAAATTCGCTCGTCACGGTCCGTCTGGAGCGCCTTAACGTGCGCTCACATTTGTCGGCTCCTGAGTCACGCGATCCGACCATCTCGTCCAGCCATTGTTCTGCTGCCTAATTATAACCGACGGCTGACGACTAGTGTTTCTGACACCCCCACTTACGATTATTTGGGTCTATAGTACAGTAGTATTTGTTGGAATTCAGACGCAAACGCTCTCGTTTTAGGAGTATACCAGCTTCTGTTCCAGAACACCTCAGGTATACTCGTACCATCCAAAGAATAGGAAGAAATATTCGATATAGATGACCAGCCTTTAAAACAAATGCATCAGAAGACGAAGAATTTTGGAATTAAACAAATAATAACTTGGTTAATGTTAGGATAAGAAATGCAAGATGATAATTATGTTGGATCTGCGTTACTTTCATATTTTGGTTGATTTTTACAATGTTGTAAGTAACTGGCTAGAATGCATTTTTTTTAATCCGTGATTTGGAATGAAAAGTTTAAATAGTTTATACAACATTTTTCAAACCATTTTTACAACACAAATGCAATATAATCTACGTTGTAATTGTTTACCCATTTGATCGCCCCCTATCATATCCAAAGATGGTTAATAGGTGTCCCATTCTTTACTCGGAACAACACGATACTAAATTATGCTTTTCGTCATGAAATGGCGCCATAAAAAGCAATCTAAATACTCTTTTGACAGCTTAATTTAACACCTCCATACACATTACTACCCCTCGAACATAAAATCATGTTTT
Source organism: Ochropleura leucogaster (assembly GCA_958449745.1). Lineage (NCBI taxonomy): Eukaryota > Metazoa > Arthropoda > Insecta > Lepidoptera > Noctuidae > Ochropleura > Ochropleura leucogaster. The sequence goes on along the minus strand of OY288213.1, from coordinate 18,087,728 downwards.
ATAAACAAAAATTGATTCGTCATAAACACCACGCGATGCCTTTAAAACCCAATAAAAACCATCGTATACACCCTCGAACACATAATCACAACCAAGGCAATAACACTAAATCACATAAGCGCCCTTAAAGGTATTCAACATAAAGATGATTATGGCATATCAAATGTAATGCACCAATCATAATTTCTTTATCGGCCGATCTGAATAACAAGTGATGGTGTTAAATATTTATGTAGTATTCGTTTACAGGGTGATGTTAAAAGTGATTTATAACAAACAGGGGGTGCTGACTAGGTAGATTTGCAGGAAATCACCAAATATATTTTAGGCAAGTAGGTGTGTTGGTAAACAACTGTTTCTCGTAGTTTCTAGTCTTCCTGCCTTAAGAGGAAGTTTCCCGCGGTCATTACCAAGGTCACCGAAGCGTAGATAAATATGTTATCATCTCTATCTCTATAAAAACAGTCGAATCTCATGATCGATATAGGTACTACGCATTTTCCGTAACCCAATTGAAATAGTTGACATTTTCTTCAGAAAAGTGATGTACTGAAATAAAAACTATAAAACTGAGATGTTTCATAGCATAATTTTCCAAAGAAACTTTTCTCTGATGCTTTTCAAAACCTAGTATTAATATCACTGGAACACAGGTGCTATCTGGATAAACATCATGTGTTATATCATGAAGCGTTTACAATGTCAAGAATGTTGAGACGTTTAGGAGTGAAAAGGAAACAGACAGGCAAACAAAACGTTGATTAAGGTTGCATCAGCTAAGTATTAAAATCAGTGGTAGGTATAAACTTATTTTTCTCGTATTTTCCATGTAACTTCCGTCTATTTTCCTTAGCACTAGTATACAACTGCTAATAACACTTGCCACGTCCACCATAACGTGTCCCTTATGTCCGTCGTCGCTTGTTCTCACTTATGTGGACATTGTGGACGGACCATGAACTTACTACTACTGTTATAGAGGTTTTATATGCATGTTATTTGCGCTTGGCTTTGTACATGTACGATATTTGAAAACGTGAATGGTCTGTGTCATTTTATCTTATATGATGTTCAATAAAGTTATCTTCCTCTTTTCCATATTACTCATTGAATATGTTTATCGTTGAGATAATTGGTGAAAGTGTTTCCATGGAGCACTTATAATTCGCCATTTAATTTTAAATATTCAGATATTTGTGATTTATTTAAAATAAGAGCATAAAAATATAATTACTCTACAATGTGTCCGGTCATGGACTAGCGATATTCTAGATACACTTGGGTATAATTCGCTTCCCCGCTTTTGGCAGCCATTTTGAGATATTCTCTATGCGTGTAAAAAAAATAATCATATCTGTCAAAGTGTTGGTCTTATTGAGACAAAATAGGATATACAGAGGGCAACAATAATGTGTATCGTTTAAATTAAGAAATGATAAACAAAATTAAAGTCCAAAAAAATATGCAAATCAACGAAAATTTTGTAAACATTTTTTTGATAATAGTAGTTTTTTTTTAAATCACTAAATATGAGAACTAGAATGTTTGTTACATACTTATGTACTTACATAGAATATCGATAGTCCGTGACCGGACACATTGTATATTTTGGTCTTTAATGTTTCACAGAATTTCTATTTGTCAAAGGGGGTGCCAGGATAGGGGGTAGGCCATAATCCACCATGCGAGCCCAGTGCAGGTTGACAGAGGGTACATTAATTTGATATTTTGGTCTTAAACAGGCCGAGGAAAAATAAATTGATGCTATTGAAATGTCACCTTATAAATGGTCAATCTTTAAAGAAACTAAAACAGAAAAACCTTACATTTGCTTTTACTCATGCCAGGTAAATGTAAACACGTAACCAACCCTGCACTTACGTCCCGGTATAGAATGTCGGTAACGTACCGCGAGGCAGGTGCGGGGTGCGCCGGCGCGGCGCGGGGCCGGCCCGTAAGATTTACCGCGAGACGGAGATTGTTCAACGAATAGCCACCTTAATATATGACCAATATCTAGACTTTAACGGTGAGAGAATTCGTTTGTTAGATAGTATGTGCGGCAAAACACTATCTACTTATGCCTGAGAATTGAAATGTGAGACACATTTTTAGCAGCACGATAGACGTCTAATATCACTATGTTCGATGATATAGCTACTTGAATACCAAGGAAGGATAATGATTCTGAGTTCATTGATAAGCCTTTTACCGTTAATTTTGAACTATTGTTTATCGCTTTTGTGATGTTATCTCAATATTGCACGTTTTTATTATTAATAATAATTACTGAGACCATGACTAGTCACCGCTGAGAGCAACAGATGAAAACGATATTCAAGAGGACTATAAAAACTAATAAATCATCCACTGATTAACAGTTCAGAGCCTAGCTGACGAATCAAATAACTTTATTTGTGTCTCGCCTACAGGCGTGTCAGGAGAAATAAAAAGGGAAAATCTACTATTCTAAGTACCCATCATTCCCACTAAGATGAAAAAGCGCTTGACAGCGTTTATTTTACAGCCCTGTCGCTAGCCATCAAATAAGTAGGCAGCGGCTGAGAGATAAACAAAAGCGCTTCACTAACACATAGAGATGACGTATCACTGGTATGATGGCGGAGTGACGTCATGGGAACTTTTTATTGGCAGCCGGGAGGTTTATAGGGCTATCTAAAGAGGGAATAGGGGAACTCCCGACTGGTACATACTATTTTTGTTTTTCATATCTTTTTTTTTTAAATTATCAACCAAGTTCGTGTAGTGAATGCGCATTCCATCTCATAGAGGAGATAGGTTGCAAGTTACGCCTGTTTCAAAAGAAAAATACGAAATTTCAACTCGGCTGTAATCTGTGATTTAACATTAAATCTTTACGTAATGTATGCAATAGTCTTAAGTGCAGATATTTTTACATTTTGCTAAAGCATAAAAATGTGGCAGAAAATGATTACATTAGAAGTTACAGTGTCGCTTATCTAAAATTACATTTTTAGAAAGTAAAAAGAATCATATATTTTTGGATAACGCTGTAAGTACGTAAGTAACACGAATATTTGAGCAACAAGCGTTTATCTTTTGATCAAAATTATGTGTCTTTTCGCATCAGATGGGTTTATGGAATAATTTATAACTTTTCTCTGGTTGCATGAGCTATCTTTGCATGCTGACTTGACGATAAAAAAAGAGTTCAAACGAAGCTTATTATCTAAAACACTAAAATAAACTCAAGGTTATTTCAGTATGAAGTTTTGAGAAAGATAAAGTAAATGAAAAAGTTAAGTTGATGTTAAAAATAATTTTGGTTGAGGCACGCTTTTGTTTTAGTATAAACAAAAACTTTGAAATCATGCTTTTTCTTATTTTGTACGACGCCGTTATGTTTCTCTGGCGTTATGACGTCTGGCTTTGTTTTAATCCTAATTTTGATGAACAGTAAAGCTCTTTTTTAATCAATAATAATAATTGATTATCCCATGAAAGTCCTCACTTTTCAAAATATTGGTATGTCAAAAATTTTCCTACAAAATAATGCAGTCTGTTCACAACATGTCCCAACCTCCCCACTTCACCCAACTCCACAGTTTCAGTAGCGCACCAACAATTTTTGTCTTTCGCCGACAATACGAAGTTATCTTTCGATTTCACTCACTCAGCTCTGTTTGTCTCTCGTCGCGATAAACGCGAGATGTATCGGAAACTTTCTCGCTTGTTATAAACACAGAATTGCTACCACTTTGCGAATACGTTGTTATTCGGGGAAGGTACTGATAATTACCTGCCCGAGAACAACTTTTGATTGACAACGTAAAGTTTGTGATGTGTTGTTTTGTTTAACGTTCGAGGTCGGTTTAATGTTCGAAATGTAAGTTTATTGTTTTGATTTGAGTTTGATAAAAGTTATATGTGAAGTAATTTTTATTAAATTAAACAGCGATACAGAAATGTTACTTACCAACTACTTATTTTTTAGGTAATAGCTATGTTTTAACCAGACATGTACGAGAATGAACGAAAAATCCAATCTCATTATCAGGTTAACTCAAGGTATACAAAAGAAGTGATAATTATTCACACACATATCTCGCTACACAAGCTGCTAGACTAATTTCAGCTTCCACTAACACTAATAAAAACCTAACTGAATGCCTAAATAGCATCGTTTTAATATATTTGTACGCTCGACACAGTACTGAAACAAGAAGTACTTCCAACACTGCGCTTTTAATTGAGCTTTAATTCATGTGTTGGCTAATGACATCCTACTTAATATTATAATTGCGAATGTTTGTGAAGATGGACGTCAAAACGGCTGAACGGATCTTAATGCAATTTGGCACAGAGGTAGATTATAGTCTGGAATAACACATAGGATACTTTTTTTTCGATATCACGTGGGCATAGCCGCGGGCGCCAGCTAGTAATACCATAAACAGTCCTCGGAGCAATTCTATTAAAAAATATTAAGGTGACTCGTTTAACTAATCCCTCCTAACAACATCACACAATTCAAAAAAACTCCCCTCCAACACAAACGTAGAACCTCATTAGGAAAATGTAAAGATCAACAATAGATCCATCGACAGATAACAGGTTTTATCTCACATCAAATAGCAATCACGGACAGAAAGTGCCCTTTATCCTTTGATTCAGGTTGCTTTGTGCTAACGGCTGACTTTTTACCTGCCAACTAATGGACGCCATTTTAAAATGCTTTTTCTGAACAGAAGGGAGACGTATTAGTAATTTTGGTAGGTGTTTATGAGGTCGTTTTAGTTAGAGGATGGGTGGGTTTATGTGTGCTAAAGCTTAGTAATGCTTTGTCTTTTCTCTGCTACTTCCACAAATGTTTTTATTTTATCTTTCATATAACTAATTAATCTCATAACATGAAATCACGCTTGTGATCCGCGCAAGGATAGTCAGAGATGTACCGGGGTCAACTGGGCACAATTACAGACTCTGTAGCTGAGATATTCCTGATGGAAAACCTTACAACACTTTATCTGACCGCAGTCAGATTGGGGCATCATGCTCAGCAGGAGAGCATGCCATCAGACTAGATTTAGACAACCGTTAGATCACTAGATAAGATGTATGAACAATATGGACGAAGCAGAACAACTATGTACGGATCGCACCAGGTGGCGTTCCCTAGTTTTTGTTTACCTCCGTAGAAAATAGCTGTCTGTTTGTATACCTACGTATGTATGTTGAAGGTCAGTATCTTATACGTGGTACAAATCCATGAATTGTTTTCGGAAAGTCTAAAAAAATGCGTCAACCATCAAATAAAAAATTAATAAGCACCGAGCAACTTTCCATTTCTAATAAATGAAAAAAACTCCGCAATACAGAGCACGAATAATGTATAAACAATAGAAAGAAGGGAAATAAGGCAGTATTATGTTAATATAAACAGGCACCTCGTCACGGGGTGAATGACGGGACGAATATTTTGATTAAAACTTATGAAAAAACTCTTTGGGCGCCCGGCCCAAGAGACGGGCGACAGCGGGGGCGGGAGCGGGCGCCAGGGGACGGGGGGAGCGGAGGGAGAATATGAAAATATTATCAAAGTTATTGAAGGGTTACACTCGTTGGGAGCCGGACGTGCGATTATTGTAATTGGATGGAGCTGTTTATAGAGTATGAGGGTTTCCAGTCTGTGAAAATGGGTCAACTTCTGGCTTAAAATTAGGTGAACTATACAAGGATTTTTGGGTATTTTAGTGTCAGATTTTTTTTTAATTTTAATTCGATTGTGTAAACAAGCACGTAAATATTGCTGCCTGTTGCCGAAACCTATTTAATTATTCTTGTGTGTTTAATGAATTATAATGATTTAATTTAATAGCTTATAGTTGCAATAAATCCAGTTTGCACGAGGGGTTCTTGCCAAACTCAAAATCTTAAAAAAAGTAAGTCAACAATAACTAGAAAAGTCCCAGTATACAAATCCGTGACTTAAACCGTCCCCACGAGACATGCCGAGCGAACTTGTTAAAAATGTATCAATTTAACTTTGCACGATAACATCGCAGACTTTGCCTTCGCCCTTTGACAGACCGCCCTTTCTAATTTCATATCGAAAAGTTCAATGATTAATCTTTTATAAAACAATTCATAATATTTTAGGGATTTTCGGCAATCTTTTGCTTGTTACAATCTGAGCAGAGGGTAATATTAAACTTGAGGTCGCCATACATTGTTGTTTACTGCCAGTTTACGCCAACGTACATTTTTTTTTCCTTAAAAGAACATGAAAAAAAATGTTTATCTTTTGAAATAGATTACACCAGAATCTTTAGGTATTCGCGGAAGTGAGGCTAGCTGCAGACTGGGCATGGTCTGACACTAGTACACGACAGTATTGCATCGAAAGAATAGAAATAAGGTCGAAAATATTTCGGTGTTTGATTTTATTTGAATATCACGTCCGCCAAAATGTAGGGCATTTTGCAGTTATAATTGAATATAAAAAAATACAATTCCATTTTTGAAAAATTTTAGATATCTCTTTAGTCTATAAAATTTCCTTTGTTATAGATATAAAAAATAGGATGGTTGTCGCTGAAAAATTGAGAACTTCGAGACGAAAAAAATTTTTTCTTGGTCTTTTTAAATTTTTTTTTTCATAGTACTAGACCTTTTTTAATCTAACTTTTGTAAACTGATTTTGTTTAAGTCTTTACTTCATGTATTTGGCTAGTGGTATGTACAGATACGGCTAACTTTGCGACAGAAAACCTAGACGTTTTACGAAGTGTTCGCTTTGTACAGCGCCTTAAATGACGCTTGATGAGATCAGTCCGAGACCTCTGTATCTTAAAAAGTTTTAAGAATACCAGAACACAGATATTTTTAACACAAAACCATCATCATTCTCTGAAATAATTTGTGGTTGGAGCAGCATGTTTTCTTCTTTTACTCGTTATTTCATCAGAAACCTCCTTTCGTGCCATACTTCACACAGTTTATCCACTGGGTTATCAGAAAGCAAAACCTGATAACTCGTCAGTCTTTTGCTGTCTGATTTTCCAGTTACAAGTAAATATCTCTTTGTGGACACAAACAACATAAGGTATCATGTAACCCAGTCATGGTAACATGTTAGTCTATCCTTGTAAATAGCTGCATTTCATCCTAGAACAACATCGAAGACAAAGGAAAATGCATCAGTTTATAACAATAGCAGCCACAAAGCAAGACTGACTTGTAACATAACTTAATGTACAACATAGTGCATCGTAAGCTGATTACGTGTATCAGTTGGCTTCAAGATAAGCTAAATGTGAAAATAACAATACATACATCTCTAATCCTTGAGCGGATTCTGTAATGCACCTTACTTAGTACATATTGGGACATACCACATAATAGATAGATACAGAAGGCGTGCTTCATATTACTTGTTACTAGCTTTTGCCCACGGCTTCGCTCGCGTTAAATTCAGGGTAACACACACGTTTTTGTCATTGCGCCTTGTTTATTTTAATAGCAAAGCTAAGTTTTCTTTTTCTTCCCTTTTTCCCACATTTCTCACTATAAAAAAATAAGCCTATGTCCATCTCCAGGGCCAACTATCTCTGTACCAAAATTCATCAAAATCGGTTTAGCCATTGAGGGGTGAAGACGTAACAAACAAACAAACTCAATTTCGCTTTTAAAATATTAGTACGGATTAACTTAGCTTATTAAGGTCATTATGGGTGTCATGTTCTTTACATGATATAAAAACAACAACATCTCTCCCGTGTAGACTTACACATGGGACTCTATGTAATAGGGAGTAGCCTATTGCCGTCAACCGAATATGAATCCGGAATTCGTGGCCTCTATTGACAACAGTTTGCCCGCCCCGGCAACGAGCCCAGGACTTCATCATCATATTTTATCATTTGTTTAGATATACCCAAAATGTCGGAGAACTTTCATAAGATAATTTACGTGCGTATCGGTTATTACAAACAAATAAGAGTCGCGAGAGCGCTTACACTCCCCGCGCGACACACATGAATGTTGAGAACGTTTTCGCTCATGATTAAATAACGGAGGGTTGCGGGTTGTTCGAAAGAGATACCGCGGCCTCGGAACATGGCAGAAGAAGGAACGAGGATGGGTTTTAGTCAGTACAAGTCTAACACTCCCCTCCGTTCCCGCCATAACAGGGGAGGATTTCCGTCCGTAAAAAAAAAGTCAACCTTTTGTACCTGTTTGCTTTATACTGGCTTCATATAATGCAGTTCATCAATACATTCACCATACTGACGGACAGTTGACTGATAGGACAATCAGCTTCAACGTAATGATCGATACAACATTCACAAGCGATTAACGTCCTTACTTGACGCTAATAACGGCGACAATTGAATACACATACGGAGCAGCTTGAGCGTGTTGACAATGAAACCAAATCGTCCTGAAGTCGTAAATATTTTACGGGCGACGATACACTAAGTCTTGTATATGAAATTACAGAACATCAACGGAGCCTTGATGACGTAACGAACGGCTCGTCGTAAAAACTGGCTCCGTGCGAGTCGGCAACGCGTAGTCAGGGTTCCGTACGCTTAGACGGAACACCACCGTGTCCTCGTAGAGGCGATCGGCGTCGATCAATCGGCACCGGGTTAGTCAATAATCTGGAAGGAGAGAAAATGGGAAGCAGTCACCTCTTTCTGAGAAGCAGTAATACTAGCAAAGCAGGTGGCTGCACATTTGAGGGAACTTCAAAACGTCCTAGCCACCGCGGAACATACTCTGGGTATTATAAGCTGCAAGATGTGCTTTGGGTGGTCATCGTCCGTCCGTCTAGTTACGACAGCCGTGTGAATGGCGCATTCGTGTTCCAGGCGCCCCTTAAAGAGTTGTCAGCAAATCTGAGCTCCTGTCAGGGCTACTGCATGGTGGGGCCGCCATGCTGCAGTCCTCCGGCCGCGGCCCCCTAGTATTGTCCCGTTGTCACCTTTTGAGTAAAAAACCCTAAAAAAATGTAGTTTAATTGGCACTAGATGGGGCTAGTGTTCACCGGGGCGCCAGACCGTGCCAGTTTCTGGCACTGTGGCACTGTCGCGTTATTTGAGAGAGCGTTTCCGTGAACTTATCGACACTACTTTCAAATATTCTTGCGGAAATGCTGGCGCAAGGACTCTTTGCTTGTTCGGTGGCGCGATATTTTCTGTTCTTGAGTATTGTGAGGTATCATGGCGGTCACACAGACGGACACCTACACCGACTTTAGTTAACAATATGTATAGTGGACCTCAGCTGGAGTTGAAAGGATTTTTTTTTCTTATGCGCTTGAGTTTTGTTTTTTTTTATTATTTATAAAATAAAAACATATCACGGATTTCAATAGTTCGGTATATAATGTGAGAGGGAGTCCAATTTATTCTTGAAGCTGATTGAAAGAGCATATTTAATTGATAAGGCGATTAAAAAAAAACCTTCAAGGAAAAAAGTTAAATATCATTTAAAATTAATGATATAATTAACAATTGTTTTCCTTAAAAAGATTGTCTTGTATTGTGTTTTGTGATATAAACTGTTTGAAAGCCTGTTTATAGACGGTATTTTTGTGTTGCAGACGTAAAGAAGCCGGGAGGAAAAGTTAAACACCATAATGATTAATTGCCAACAATAAAATCTACGTTTTTTGGAATCATATTTTCAATAAATAAACAAAAAAAAATCAAGATCACCTTTTTTTGATGCACTTTATCCTTACTTCCTTACTAATATTATAAAAGCGAAAGTGAGTTTGTTTGTTTGTTACCTCTTCACGCTTTAATGGCTAAACCGATCTTGATGAATTTTGGTACAGAGATAGTTGGGAACCAGGAAACGGATATAGGCTAATTTTTAAGTAAAAAAACGTGGGATGTGAGGGAGAAAGAGGGAAGAAAAGGCAAAACTTAGCATTGCTATTACAAAACAAAAAGGCGCAAGGGGAACTGTGTTACCCCAAATTTAACGCGGGCGAAAGCTAGTTTAAATATAAGTAGCAAAAATATAACATTTCGATTTTTTAAATTCCATCTTATAGCTTAAGTCCGAGGTTTTGGTGATAACCATTTTGTTTAGTTTAACGCCCAGGCACTCCACTAATGCGGCATTTTTCTGAACGCACTTGCGCAAAACCTTACAACATGTCTATTTATTTCATAGAAAATCCCCATGTATCCAGTATCCAGGCTGTTGGTACATAACATAATTGCTGCAACTCCGGCACAATTCCGGCTGTAGCCTGAGATTAGAACGGTGCTGATTAACGACGATGGGCTCGTCCCTTATCTAGTCACGGCTTAATTCCCAGTATACTGCTACTTTACATCAACAAACAAACGGTAGGAATAATTACCAATAGATTTTACAAATTCTACTGAAATTGTTCTACCACAATTTTTTAGTAAAGATCACATTTGCTACGTATTAAATATGTCCTACGCGAGCGCATTTCCAAAATAGAAAATCTCTTTGTTCTAATTCACATTATACTCATTACTCAAAACAAACATACATACATTCACGCCTATTAGCTCGGGGGTCTGCAGAAACCACACAACGCCTTATATACCTTTTACCTCGTTAAAGAAAAAAAGAAAGAAGAAAGAAAGAAAGACTAGTCATTCACTCGCGCCAGTTGCACGTACTACAAACTTGATCGTTATGAAGAACCTCACCAATAACGCCAGTATAATAATATGTTCTTGTATTGCGTCCCCTCTCCGCGTTGCCACTCACATCTGCCGCCTTTCACTCATCCTCTCCGTGTGACCAAATCATCTAAGCAGACTCTTCACTACTCAAAACTACATGCATATCCATTTAGTGGTAAGCAGACAGGCAGGCTTTTCCTTTTAAGCAATTGATTTGATCAATACTGTTCTAAAACGGAGAAAAGAAAACGTAGAGAATACGTGCTGAAAATTCGAAAAAATCTATTCTGGACTACAATCTATATTGTAGTTCAGCGCCTATAAAAAAGAAGAGATCCCGGTGGACCTTTATATGCCATTTGTAGCAATATATTGCACTAGTTAAATTCGGTAGCGTCTTATTGATTTGTAATAGCAGCGCTAAGTTTTCCCGTTTCTTCCCTCTTTCTCCCTCAAATCCCACTCTTTAAAAAAAATAGTTTATGTCCGTCTCCTAGTTCCCAACAATCTCTGTACCAATTTCAAAGCAAATTCATCAAAATCGGTTTAGCCATTAAAGCGTGAAGAGGTAACAAACAAACAAACTCACTTTCGCTTTTATAACATTAGTAAGGATTAATTATGGTAATAGTTAAAATACTCTTTTAAAAAAGTTTATATCGGAGAAGAATCTCATAGAATTCCTGTGTCTTATGTTAAAACAATTACGCATAATTACCACAAATATTATAATTATACCAAAACACAGCTAAACACGATAATAGCTCTGCGAACAATGACTTAATTAAGGCAAGTCTCAAATGAGCTTATTATCGACCGACGTATTAACAGCATGGCGCAGATTAATGCCCAAATCATTACTGGCCCTCCGCCATATTGAGAGGCGGTGTGGTGCAAGTTAGTGAAAAATGTCACTTGTGCAGGACACAAGTTTAAAAACATAACATCACTTAAGTGATCCGCGAACGGTGAGGTCCCCGGGACGGTGAGCAATGGGTAGCTCACCCTTCGTCCGTCTATTGACGACAGGGCGGGTCGACGGCGCGTTACTGTTCCACGCGCACCTCAAAAAGATGTCAGCAAAGCAGAGGGCTCTGCCTGGGCCACCGCCTGCCGCAGTTGCGGGTTGTTCGAAAGAGATACCGCGGCTCCGGAACGTAAAGGGCAATAGAAGGGACATAGGTGGATTTATTCAGTACAAGTCTAACACTCCCCCACGCTCCACCCAGGGCAGGGGAAGTTTCCCATCCGCAGAAAAAACGATCCACGAAAGGTCGGCAAAGATGTACCTAATAGTACATCCATCCAAATTTGTCAGTTAGATGCTTATAAGTCCCATTTAATAGGGGATCAGGTATTGAACTCACATCAATACAACAAATCAATACTCTATGGCTGCAACTGCTGAGAAATTCCTAATAGAAAAATCAAAGAACACTTTGCCGAGAATTGAACCTACAACCTTTTACTCAGCAGTCGTGCTTGTGACCACTAGACCTACGATGCACTCTGAGTTAATATAGTTTAATCTTCTTCAAACCAATCAAAAACTCGGTCAAAACATTCCACTAGAATTCCAAAACTCTCTCTATTCTGAAAAGCTGTTATAAGTGCAGGAAATAACAGTTTTGCATCACTTCAAGCATCGGCGTAGCATACTATAACAATCATTTGATACACAAAGTTTTGAATACTACGCTATTTCATTAGAAAACATAATTTATAACTTCTAATCGCTGCCTTATCTTTCTTCGGTCCACCACTAGCAGAGCTTCGCATAAAACACTAGCAATTATTATGATCACACAGTATCACTAAATGAGTTACTAGTCTAGTGATATGTTATTCGATATTACAGTTTACAATCATGAGCAAATGAAAATCTTTATTTTTCATTGTTATAGTATTTTGAAAGCATTATTATGGAATATATTTAGTCTCAAAGTATTAATTTGCTATTAGAAAATTGCTATTGAATCTTTATAGATTCTTGACTGTGCGCAAGGGAAATCCTATTTATTTATTAAAAGTAGAGACACAGATAGGGTATGTACTTAATAAGGTTTTAAATACGACAATCCATAAATAATTTGACGTACATAACACTAATGCTAGTCCATTACAGTCGACACCTAGTACCTTGGTCGTACATTGGGTTGGACAAAGACTTGGCACACTCTTACTAAATAAATAATGGTTATTTCCAACACTATGTATTACATCTAACTCAAAAATCCATGTTAAAAATAGATACTCCACTCACCGCTCTTTCTATTAGACATCTAAAAACATCTCAAAAGACAGCAGACACGTTCAACTACGTCCGGTAAGTACCAGGACAGCAGCAATCCTTGAGAGCCATACAACAAAACGCTCTCATGTCCAGAGGCACATAAATCAGGCGCGCCATACATCACCCGCTCAAAAGGAGCCCCTCGCTAATGGTCCGGTGATACGGGGCAGTGGACGTTGAAGTCTTATTCTGTGTTAGGTAGCTATCTTCTTATTGGGTAATTAGGAATGAAATAGTATTTGTAGAAAATATTTAGAAAATTCGTACTTATTATATATTTCAAGTTTCAAGTAACTTGTTTGAAACTTTTTCATGCTGTGCTTCGACTGTACGGATTTTAGTCAGACGTAGTTGAAAACAAACATGTATTTTATTACGGTAGTATGATAGCAAAGGATAATATTACCCGACCACTTACATCTAGTCATCCCAGAAACTTCATAAAGTAAAAATAATTGAATTATTTAAGAAAACTTACCTAGTTATTTAAATAAGTTGTACATTAAAGTATAGTGATATAGAGCGAAATAATAACTTGCTTTTACAGCTCTTCAAGAAACAGTATTCCGTAAGCAGCAAGACTACAACAAACAAAGTAGAAAATTATCAAAAGTTACAGCACTTACCAGGCGCACATACCCGGCTGGAGCTCGCTTGCCCCGCGGCACTGGCCGCAGTTGCCGTTCTAAGTGGAGAATGGCCTATTAAAACCTGCACACCTTTCATATCGAGGAGGCGATACCCGGAGGATAAAATTTAACTATGACGTTAACTTCGAGAGTAAAATAAAATGTACATTTGAGTTGATCGTGTGTGCATACTCTACATAGGTAGTCGAGGACGCATAAATACGTAATGAAAGAGTGGTATAAATGTATAAGACGTGTAAGATCATATCTGTTATTCCTAAAAGGTTAGGCAGATGTATACCCTGATAGTACGCCCACATTTTGCCAGTTATTTTTAAGTCCTTTGAAATGAGGGGCGAGCTTGTTGCCATCAATTGGACACAAATCCACTCTCCGTAGCTGTGCCTGACAATTTCCTGATTGAAAAACCCTATGTCCTATTACACTATGTTAGATATAGGAATAGAACTAATTCCAATTACCGACGATATTTTTCTTGCAAATAAACATAATATATTTTGTTTTAAAACAAAACGTAGCCCTGGTACTGTACAAAACACTAGTTGTATTAAATTGAATGTACAACTGGAACAAACAGACGGAGCCAAGCCTCTCTAATGCGAACATTTTCCAACGCAACTCCACTTCAAAAACTCAATTTACAAAGTTTCCATACAAAATATAAGGAAATCAAAGGAATGCGGGAAACGTCACTACTTTAACCAATTCTTGACAATAAACAAGTTGACTATAAGACATGTTCTGCCAGCCGACTCCCTCTGGGAGCTGACAGGCGCGCCCGGGCGGAGCGCGAGGCTTACGAAAATACACATTCTGCGTTTTGTATAAAGTTGGGATTTCTTTGCGTATATCATATGAAGTACAAGATTACTCGTTAAACGAAATTGGACTTTATTTTTGATATCATAAAGTATAATTTAGGTAATGAAACGTTGTATATCTCAAAGGAGCGATTTAAACCATGTTCAGAAATGCTTGCGGTGAAAGCTTTCTTGGCAGAGTTCTGCTTGCTGTTTTATTTTTTTAAATCGCGATTTATGTTCGTGGAGATGTTAAGGTATTCTAAAGGGTCTCAGTTTTCTTGCTTCTATAAAATTATGCGTTACGAGACGTTGAAAAATGAAATAAGTTTGTATGAGACGGAAATAAATAGCCTTGGCTCTGAAAGTGTGACTTTCTTGCAACAAATAGATTTATGAGTTGGTAGCATTTGTATCGTTGGTTCGTATGTTTATATTAAACCTTTTTGACTCTTGTTGCGTTTAATTAGTTAGTATTGTTTTTCTAGTTATCTACTTCAACGAAAGGTATAAATGTTATCGTACTTGAGCCACTCGTTATTGATAAGGTCCGTTTATTGACCTGCATGAAATAACAAAAATAATTAATTGTTGTTTTTCATTTATTGCTATGAACTAAAGCGGTAAACGGCCAATATTTTCGGGCTCATTTTTTTTTATACATGAATAATAATAATCATAATCATTTATTTATTTGTAAGACATAGGTAGTTAAATTAAAATGAATATCGCTTTTTCATCATCATTAATGTTAACATTTATTTCTCGATTGTGCAGAAGTGTATTCTGAGCAACTGTATAGACCGATCCGTTACGATCAGTATTACAAAAAAAAAAAAACAAATAGTGAAGAGAGATGAACGACTGACTCGTTCATATAATATTATTTCATAATTTAGTGATAAAAGCACAATGACAAATACAAAAGAACAGCACTCCAAAAATGTTGTTAACATGCCCACAAATTCGTCATCATTCACCCACTCCTCATAAAAGCCAATTCTACAAACCGATTTTATTCGTATTTCAACTTTTGTCCAAAACCTTGGGAACCCCGAGACTCGTCTATCTTTAAGCGAACAAATCTTCTGTCGTCCATAAAATCGTTTACTGCCGACTTTCAGTAATCTTTTCGCAATGTAAGCATTTCAATCAAATCAAAATCATTGTAGTAAAGCTTCTCTAAGGCAGTGCAGGCTCATAATTGGGGTAAGAAGGAATAAAACTGTCCGTCTTGGATCGTAAAAATGAGGAGAGGTGGGCTTAAGGAGGTGTTATGAGCCCCTGGAGGAACGAAGTGCTGTGAGAATCACTTTATGTGGCTTGTGCTCTGAGTTTGATGTCTAGAAAAACTAGACAAGTGAAAGATATGTTGATGGCGTCGGTTTTAAATTACAAAAAAAACCGTTGTCCCACACTAGGAATTTCTCCTGTATCGTGGGTGCGTTTACAGCCATTTAAACTCATATACACAATCAGCCAGACCCGGAACAATTATCTGCAGGTCATACAAATATTTGTTCCGTGCGGAAATCGAACCCGCGACACGCAGCGTAGCAGTCAGTCGCTCGGCCACTGCACCACCGTGCCGTCAATTAATTTCGAAGTAATGTAAACATTACATGGGTTGCGAGTTGTCCGAAAGAGATACCGCTGCCCCGGAACATAAGGGGCAATAGAAGGAACATGGGTCGGTTTAGTCAGTACAAATCTAACACCCTCCGCTCCGCAAAAACAATGAAAACATTACAAATCTAGCTAGCTTGATTCAGAATCCCGCGTAGTGTTCAGTAAATGTTCCAGGGGATCGTACTACTGCAACACAAAGTAGACTATATGTTAATCAGTCAAGGTTGTAAATTATGTGTGTGCCAAATGTCATCCATATAATGTATAAGATTTTTACTTGAAAGAGTAACAAGCACACATACATACATACATCCCACCCCACAAACTTATAATAATAAAGTATAGTTGTAGTCCCGCATTGTGAGGAGGTTCCCGATTCTGGAGCCTTAACCACCGGTAGTTTGAACCCTGTTCCCGATACCAGCGAATCACAATATTTTAATGTTTTTTTAATAAGTACGATTAGCGAAATGATTGCAAAAGACCTATTTTTGGAGTAGTTACGAATGGTAATCAAGCTTTCTTCATGAATACTGTTTATTGTAATGTACTGTATTCTTATTTTATGTATTACTCAAAATAAAAATACGTCATGTCACTCATTCTCTTATGTTAACGTTTTGGCAATAACATTATACGCTGACTATATTTAGAGCTGTTGAGAATTGTTTTGTTTTCACTCATACAGTTCAAGGACTACATACACGTGTTTACGAGAAAATCTTGTTGTATAATAAGGTTTATATGTAAGAGACGATTCTGGGAATTTATCATGTAACTGGCTCGTTGGTATGGAGGAAGTTAGGTATATCACAATGTGGCCTTGGCTGGGATTCTCAAGTCCGATTAAGTGCAACTGGATTTCATCATCGGGAATTTCGAAATAAAATCCTGGACTCATAATATTGTGTGCCCGGTTGGAGGCAATAGGTTCACCTTATATCTAATGGAACTTTAACAGATAAAACTGCTAAAATGTGAGTATACTTAACTTGTACCATCACCAATGTAATCGACAAATCCGGCTTAGCCAAGATAATAACACCTACCTACACTAAGTTATTAATCAACTCCACAGAAAATAGCCAATAAATAGCATGAACTTGCAAACTAATCGCCTCCGAGTACCGCACTAATTCATGTCCCTACGTATGTTGGGCTAGTGGCTGGTACTTAATAATGCCTAAGACCGGTACCTGCCCGGAGGTACCATTAGCTAACTAATTTAGGAACCTAGGTGAATCAACAACTTTCTCTCAAACACTTTATTTATTAAACGATAAATGTGTGTGTATTTTAGGTTTTTCGTACAGTCCGTTATTTTTTGAGAACCATTATTACTTTTAAATTGAAAAACAATAGTTTGAAAAATGAAATCGATCAGAACAGATGACTTGCTACGACCGCGTAGCCGGCGTAGCAACCTGCTACGACGGAGAAATCGCGTAGCCGGAGCAAGAACTATACCAATCTTCTCAATATTCACAATACTAAGATGAAACATACTACATATCTATTATGATAATAGTTTTGGGTGGAGTAGATAATTGCCGGGCCAAAACAAAAAAAGTTCAAAGCAAATTATAAATAATTTCAAAACTAGGCTGATAACACAATTTTTCGTTTCAAACACTCAATTACATTGACCTACTGTTAAACTAGTTATCATTTGATAAACACTGAGAAATGAGTTTTGAACTTTTCCCTCATTCGAACAAGTTCCTCTTTGCTTGTTTTTACGACACGTTGTTATTCAAATATTTTGGCAGAGCCAGTACATATACACGAATGACAGTATAACTTTGACAACAAAATGATTGGTCGTAAATTTTATGTTAATATTATTTACTTGCATTCTCCATGTACTGTTTATAGCACAAAAGGAGATGGCTCAGCTTTTCTTGAAATGTTGTTGAAATTCGTTCAAGTTGTGTAGGGTCAAGAAAAATAATTGCTACTACAATACTAATACAATGTTTAAAATACTTACCCTTAAATTACTAAAGTTAACATACGAAAACTATCTACCATGAATAAAGCATGGTTTTCCTTATTTTTTGATCAAGGTTAAGAGCTCAATAATTAACAAATAAATGACGCATGTGTGTGGTAAACTCCAACTCGTTATTCTCTTAGTTTACCTGGACATAAGATACGCCTCTTTATCCATGAGACTCAAAAACAAGAGGAATTTGGCACCACCAGTCAATTGGCATACTTTTTATGGCTTGTCCAGGCCGCGATTTTGTCATATATTTGGATGCCAATAGCAACTGACGTCACTAATTTACCAACTCAATGTTTCAACTATTTATTGTTATAAAACTAACAACCTAACTTTACAGTAATTTACAAATTAAATTTTCTGGCCTAAAATATATTGTCTTTAGAGAATTTTTGTCCTGGAGTTGTTGGGTGCTGTTAAATACCCAATTGTGTGTGTGGTATAAGCTGGGAAATAAAATCAAGATTCTACGTCAGCATCATTTTCCTGCCCTTATCCCATTCTATTTGGAGTCGACGAAACACGTTTTCTTCTTCCATTCTCCCCTATCAGACGTCACGGCACTATTTACTCCATTCCCCTTATACCATTCACTTCACTTCGTCCCTCCTCATTACATCCAAAACAAACGACTCCCTCTAAATTTTTCTGTAACAGGTGCAACTTTCAAATTTCCTATAATGTGCTCATTCCTTACTTTATCAATTCTTTTCATTCCACACATCCATCTCAACATTCTCATCTCCGCTACATGCAATCGTTTTTCATCCACCTCTTTTACAACCCAGCCACTAAGTGAATGTTAAATTTTGAACCCGAACCAAAGCCACCACTAAAGCAACTGTATACACAGTCACTCAACTAGGCACTTTATAAAATCCGATACGACCTCTTTAACTGAAAGTTTATTTCTTGACTGTTTCCAAAGTACTTCTACTTAAAGTTTTACTTACCATCCAGTAAACTGTTGAGTCAGAGCAAAAAACTGCTTCATGTTTATTTACTTTTCAACTTTAAAAGTAAGTAAAGGAAGTTTTACTTCACTATTCGTTAAGACTGTTAAAATCGGCGATTTATTTTATGTAATCTTTCTTTGTGCATAAACAAACACTACTACAACTACTATCAACTGCAGGGAATAACTTTCGGGTTCCGGAACCCTTATTGGATAACTTTTTGTCCGCCTGTTTGTCTGTCTATCAAGACCCTTTATCTCGGGAACTTGTGGAGGTATCGAGTTGAAATTAAAACCATATACTGAACTGTGTGGTTCCTTTGTGCTGTGTGTGTCAACCCGCTAAGTCTACGCAGTCAAAATATATAGCTGTTTATGTCGCTAATGAGGAGGAATGAAGCATATCTGACTAAACGAGTCTGAATGTTGATGGACGGAGAGCAAGAGAAAAACTAAAGAAAAGATGGATGGATTGTGTAAGAAATGATATGAAGGAGAAAGGAGTAAATGATGCCGTGACGTCTGATAGGGGAGAATGGATGAAGAAAACGTGTTGCGCCGACCCCAAATAGAATGGGACCAGGGCAGGCAAATGATGATGATGTCGCTAGTTTCTACGGAACCCCCGGTGCGGGAGTCTGAATCACTTTAGGCTGGTTTTATTTAAATTGATCTACAGTTTCAAGTAATAATCCAATACCTATTTAGACAACACAGATTTAGGCTAAAAATGAATATATTTACATAAAACCATGACATTATTGATCCCCATTCAATCCCCACAATGAGGAATTTTAAACAACCACTATTGGCTTTGGAATCTATTAAAATGAAAAATCATATTACCGCCACCAAACTCGATGCCAAAAACCCTTTAACCCTTTCCTAATACTAATCATGAAAAACATTTTCACAATGGTATATCAAGCCATTTCTCTAAAGAGGACAAAGGAGTCAAAATCAAAATATTTTATTTCACAAAGGCCCACATGAGCACTTATAAAACATCCAGGAAAGGTGCACCATCCGGGTTGGTCGCTGCCTATGGAGAAGAACCGCAAGAAACTCATTATTATTGTAACCCGCACCCTTACCTCTCTCGGTAGAGTGCAACGTTCTTATGCCTCGTACACAACCTCGTGCGATACTAGTTACAACGCAAGTTGTTGCAAAAGGAACACTTTGTGTCCTTCACATGCGTATAGTCCTTTTGCTGGTCAAATTGCAGTGACTCGTGGTTATTTTATACAATTTTCTCCGCTGTCAATTGCAACAGCATGTTGACGCGTATCGCTTGGGCGTCAAGGTCGTGGCCAAGCAATAAGGCTTCATGGACGAGTTGAAGTAAACTCGTTATTGGAATTTTCCTATACACTATGGCAACAATGTATGCAAACCTAGCAAAAAATGTGGTGTTTTTACGGTTTAAACTGAACTGAGTTTGTGTATTACGTTGTCGGCACTTTGTGATAGACGTACCAAATATGTGGCGTTGAAATACTTACGATGTCATTAGATGATGTAATAGTACCTACGTATACTTAGGTTAAGGTGTATGTTACCTGAAATAAAAGGTTCTTTTTTATTATTCAATTTTGTGTGTGTGTATTTATTGAATGGAAACCCTCAAATGAACATTGAGTGCGAAGTGGCGCTCAGTAACTATTATTTAGAGAGTATTCATACTAATTAATATAAAACCGCTACAAGACATAGCTAATTTGCATTCAAATATTTATATCGGGGTCATCGCGACAATCCAGGACCAAGTTAAACTACTGCGATTAATGTAGGTCATTTCTAAACTCCATAATACTGCACACAAACTACTTTATAAAACAAAAGAAGAACAGTATAGAGTTGTGAAATATGATAGAGGTGTCCTTGGAAGCAGTTCTCGACGGTTCCTTGTTCAGGGTGACGTGGCGCACGAAAGCCGGTCTACATTCAGTTTTATGGGCGGCTAATAAAGTTTGTGCCACGGAAATGTTATTAAATTCGAGACGCTGCGACGTTGACGGAACGCTCTTGTCTGCGTAGTGGAAAATATAGTGTGGGAGCAAGGATGAGAATAATGGTGAGGGAATATTTTGATGAAAGTCAAATATAATAAATGGTTTGTTTCAGGCTAAACAACTTTATTTCGAGAGGTATACGTACTGTACAAGTGACTTTCGTTACACCTAAACCTTTTTTTTTGGTCTTGGAAATCCTCAAATAACTTCCCCCGATCTGGGCGGAGCGGGGGAACCGGGTAACTTAAGCGGGGGAGTGTCAGACCTGTACTGACTAAAACTCACCCATATTCCTTCTTGCCCATTACGTACCGGGGCCCCGGTATCTCTTTCGAACAACCCGTAACCGAGTTTCCCCCCAGTGTAGTGCCTCCGCGCACCACTTATAGAGGCGCGCGATTACTATCCTGTGGCATTCCGGCAAGGAGGCTCGCTGCCTCGCCGGAGATCATGCGTCACCTAATCTCTTATTTCCTGATTTGGCGACGACGGTCATTTGAGAATCGTGTTTCAATTTTGGCATGAGCCTTTTTTCCCATGGTGTACTTAATATTTTTTTCTGAACGGAACCATTTTTAAACATATCAGGGTGAATTTTAAGTGTAACCTATTAGGGATAATGTCATATTGTTAGTTTCATAGATAGCATAAATTACGATTACGTGTACGATCCTTACTCCCGCGCTGCGCCCCTGTCGGCTGGCTAGCATCCAGGCGGCGTGCGATGTTAAGTTGCATTAGGAGCAGGGAGCGGCACGCCATCGCTACGTTTGAGCTGTTTGAAGTCGCATCTAACACGCCGCCGCCGTCGGGGCCACGATTTCCCACTTGCCACTACGTATTGCGTTTTGACTTCGACTTGACTTTCAAATTCTCGAGAGTTTTCTTAAAATTTCAAAGAAAGTAACGCTCTAGCTTTTATAAATACCTATTCTGTTTATTCAATAACTAAATAACGCGTTTTTATTTCTTTGAAAATTGGAAAGTTATTGCCATGAATGAGCCATTAAAAAAGCTAACCTAAAATTCTTTGTTGATACAATTTCCATATAATAAATGTATTTCCATTTTATTCACCTGAATCTAGATGCATAACCCTTTTGTGATTATTCCACGCTAAGCCCGGCTTTCAATCCTCGAACAAAAATACAGTTTTTCACTCGGATAAATATTTTTTGAGTAACCACATGAAAACTATAAAATTATTTGAGCGCACGCCCGTACGGTCAGCATGTGCCGATGGCGCCCGTAGTTGCACATTTTATAAAAAGCAATGTTTCATTGTACCACTATTCGTATCGAGAGAGACAGTCAGCGCGTACGCGTCGAATTTTAAACCGAATTATCTCGCAAAAAAAGTTCGTCTAAACCGTTTCGTAAAAAATTTCGTTCGAAAACCCATCCGTTCACGTTTCGCTCCTCCGGCCACGTTTCCGCGCGGTTTCTGTTCAAAAAGTTTGTTTGGACTGTGCGAAATTCGTTTGCTGAACAAATATTCATTTTTTTCGCCGTGCTCTGTATACAGCACTTTGCATTGTTTTTTAAACGGATGTCCTGTTTACTTTTGTCGGGGCCACGGTCGCGGTTTTATAGCCGTGTTTATTATGTCGCGTGTATGGGGCGCTTTATTTCGACTTTGGGCCGCTCGTCTCTGTTACACTTTGAAAGATTTATTACATTTTTAATTGTAGCGGAAGCGAGCGCTGTAAACAGTTTCGTTTGATAATGTTTGCGCAAGTTTGCGGGATACATTGCTAGATTACTGTGTTACCAAGGTTTCCAGCTGAATGTACGTTTTAAATGTTGTTTATTTACTCTAATAATTTAGTGCGGTAAATAGCTCTTATACCTCGCGGTTAGCGGAGCGATGTTGAAATTTCTCAGGGTTTCAACTGGAAATAAACAAACCACACCGTAACATGTAAGCATAAGCACGAATGTATTTATTTAACCTCGCAATGAGTGATTAATCTGTGTATTAATAGAAAACCACTGGTCTTTTGGAATTGAATTGAATGCACAAATAACGATAAACTTACAAAATAACCAAGCAGATCCTTTAAAACATTGTGTGCGCAATAATATTGAAATAAAATTCAAAGCAGCAAATAATAGAGTGCGCGATCTAAACCGCTCACAACTATTTGTAACAAAGAAGAGCGGACGCCATTCCGATCACGTGCTCACACAGGAATCATACATCCCACGGGAATTGTTATCACCAGCTAATATTAATAAACGCACTCCTTGTGGTTGTAGCTGGAGTTGTAGTTTAGTAGTTTTGTAAGATAAGGATAACGCGGAAGACAAAAGCAAGCAAGCAAAAACGCAAGTAATCAATGTCAATGTGTTTTGCCATTTTAACTGACATCTAAAAAGGAACGAAGTTACGTAGTCGAATAGAAATCTGTATTTTTTTCATGTCTTGCGATTGTCTTTTATTGTATTAAACGGTTTATGTTACTACTACCTACACAAAATAGCGGAATAGCGTGGAAAATACTATAAGGTATACCTCTGCCTAGCCTTTTGGATATTACAAGTGTGATGTTAATTATAAAATGAAAAAAAAAGAAATAGAATTTGAAGAACTTTACATAACAATACACCTTCGTTTTAGTCTCTTGTAATAAGGAGCGAACCTATTGAGTGTACGACTAAACGCCGACAGACACTACGCCGACAGACTGAACACCGACAAGACTTTACTTCGACGGGACTCTTCGCCGACAGGACTCTTCGCCGACATGGCTCTCTCTATTAATGCAAGTCGTTTCTGGCACTCGCCGGCCGCGAGTGCCAGAAATTTCCCGATGGGAAATCCCAAGATCACAAAAAATAACGATAATCTGACAAAATTCGCTTTCGAGTATCACTTCTCTAACCTAAACTGTACCATCCACATCATTTATAAACAACACCTAAATAAATAATATTATCGTAAAAACACTCCTCTAAGCCGAACTAAACCCGTACCTCTCCCAGTCCTATATATATCAGGCTCCCTATGCAAAGCTTACTCTTTAAATAAATAGTGGAAAACGTGAGCAAATCTTGGACAAACACTAGTACCCGGCAAACAAAATCTGTATCGACTAGGAACGGATAGACATGAATAAAATATTCACCGTTGACATTCAAAATGCTGTAAGCGACATTAAAGGAACTATTGGAATAACAACCCTAAGAACAGCTTTGAAAATTCCAAATCCAATAGCAACGTCAATGCCACTTAAGTTATTTCAAGTGTTCGCTGTTAATATGAACGGGTCTTCATTGAAATAGGTTATTGATGATAGTGTCTAGTTATTCGTGAGTCTGTGTCGGAAAATAGGGATGGTGTTATGTTTTTCTGTGGTAGAAAGTGGGTCATTGAATTTGCTAACTGATGCTATTTTTTAAAAGATACTACATAATATAGACTACCCGTTTGTTCAGACATTCCTTTATTGAGCTGTATTAGGTTAGTTTGGAAGCTGACCCTAACATAGTTGGGAAATGGCTTGGCATGTGATGATAAAAACACATTGTTTTAATATTTTTAAGAATTAATTTTATAAATATGAGATAAAATGGGCAAGAATACCGCTCGGTCAAATGAAAGACTGGCATTAATGAAAAAATCGCACATCCATTTTTTTTAAATCTAATAATTCACTAACTCTCAATTACAGCTCAAACCTGCCAGCTATAATAGGACATTAATAGGCCGTTTGCACAATATACTCGGGGGCAGTCGTAAACCACATCAGTGTTGCCAGCTTTCCATTATCCCGTACGTATTTATTGCTCGCTGCCCATAATTTCACCTTACTTTAACATTTACGATGTGCCGAGTTAAAATAAAGCCACACTCAATCTGGGAGCGAAACACGAAAGGATCTCAGGCACTCTCCAATATTCAATTTATTTTCTAACAACTACACTGAGTACACGTTCAGTATACGTGGACCTTAAACCACAGAGTAAAAAAGTTCTTTTAGCGTCACAGTGAAAAAGTCAGTTTGAACATTTTCCGTGCTGTGTTTTTTTAGGCTGTGGTTCGGGATGCGGCTTGCATTACAAATATACGCACGAATTCTCAAAGGACGTCCACTGATTGAAAAAGAAAACAGCTTCGCCGCTGTCCGATTGATTCTTTGTGCCCTCGTCGTGTATATCTTGTCTTAGATAGACCGGGAGCCCGGAGGTGAACGGAAATCGATTTCATTTTTAATTTGTATGAACTATTGTTTTGTAGTAACCTGTATTTTGTAGACACCTTTTCTACACAATAATACAGGTTACGTTTTGAAACGAAATTGCAACTTGTTTTGTAGATTAAACTTAGCAGTGGAAGTTCAGACAAAACTCATGTCATGTAATCTGACAATGGTTTGTCAGAGCGCAGACATTTCCTGACTAGTTTTTTTTTTTAAAAACCAATCACTTTAGTCAAATCATTTTTATGTGAATCTCTACGTAAAGCAGAGGGGTCTGCCAGGGCCACCCCCTGCCAGGGTTGCGTGTTGTTCGAAAGAGCGGCCCCGGAACATTAAGGGCAACAGAAGGGACATGGATGGGTTTTAGTCAGTACAAGTCTGACACTCCTCCCCGCTCCAGAGCGGGTGAAGTTATTTAATAATCATTTCCGTAAAAAAGGTTAGATAAGTAATATAGTTAAATCTTCATGTAGAACTTGCTACTCCAATTTGATTAAAACTTCAAAGGTAGTGACAGCGTCATTTAAAGCCACTTACCGTCTTAATGTGCTGTGTTTAACGACCCCAGTGATGTCTATAAAGGGTCATCCCAACGCACGCCATAAAACCCCTGTTCCATCAATTAACTTTTACTACTTACATGGCATGAATACCTACCCGATAACCCTATTTCAATTATACCGTTAAATCAGGATAAAATACGTGTAGGCGTTTTTAAAGCCGTAAAAATAAATCAAGTGTAGGTTAATCCTTTGAAAGGTTAAAATTAAATCATAAAATTTATTTTAAAGTATCTACTTTAGTTCTACAAAATGGTCAATTTCAAACTAGGATATTTCAAACAGAATATACGCTAATTACTAAATGTGAACGTTGCATTTTCAATGTTCTTTATGAGGACACGTTAACAGTAAGTAAACTAAGAGCACTTTTGAATGATGACTAATTATTATAGTGCATTCAATAAAATAGTGAGAAAGTAAGATTTTGCTACTTTTCAGACTAGCTTTAATTGCTTCTTTGTTTGGTATGGGTAAATCTTGGATACCCTGCTTTTTGTAAGAATGGAGGTTCCGTTCCGAGGACAAAACTCTTAATAATCTTACCATTACTATTAGTTGGGGCTTCGAGATCGATGGTCCCTATTAACAATGTCGGAAATACATTTTTACCAATTTTCACTTTTTTACATAAATAGAACCACAATAAAAAGATCTATCTTACGTAATATTTTATTTTATTGAAAATCATTATATTTAGTAAATTTCTTGGTTAATATTGTCGGTTGCAATAACTTTGTCCGCGCAACAGTGTTGGTAGTGACGGAACCGGCGTTGTCCGCGGGGTGGAGAGAGCGCGGGTGCGGGCGGTTCTGCCACCACGCACTTAGTTACCGGGAGGAGCGCTCGCGGTCGCGCGGATGAATTTGCACTAGTAAATTATTGTTTTATACGTCTAAACAAGTATATATCCCATAATGTCGAAACGTTCTAAACGGATTTTAGATCTAGTAAAAATTGCAACTTTTTTGATTTTAACATTAAGAAACCATGCATATTTTGCTCTATACTAAAAAATTATTAGCTAAAGAGATTTATTGTTTTTTTTTTGTTTGTTTGATTAAACTTGCTAATCTCTGGAACTACCAGTCCGAATTGAATAATTATTTTTGTATATGATAGCCAAACTCATGAGACACAGTAAAGGCTATAATAACATCACGCTACGACTGACGGGAAGAGAGCAGTAACCAATGACGCAGATGTAACCGCTGGGAACAGCTAGTATAGGTATATTCCCTTTAATAAAGCAGGTTCTGGTAGATACATCTATTTTCAATGGTATTCAAACAGACAATTTTGTCGGATATACCACTTCTGACATTATTACATGTACGTATAGTAGATCTTTTTGTTGGTTGTGTCACTTTCGACATTGTTACATGTAACTAAAAGCATGCGTTTTGTTGGATGTGTCACTTCCGACATTGTTACATGTAACTTAAAAGCAGACGTTTTGTCGGATGTGTCACTTTCGACATTATTTCACGTTACCTAAACTTAGCCAGTCGGTTGGATATGTCACTTTCTACACTAATAACTGCATTATCTATATAATATTTAGTCGGATGTATGAGTTGCAAAAACTTCATATTGAATAAAACAAAAATCTTGAATCTTTGGTAGGAAAATTAAGTGCGACGTAAGCTATTCTCTATAAACGGATAGTTTAGGGTTTAGGTAGGTATGGTTTGACCTTCTTTTATTTTAGGAATTATTATTCATCAGAGAGCAAGACTACTTGCTCTCTGATGTGTTGACAGTACGCCAACTGTATATATTGTGCACAGTTCTCAAACAACACTCACTAATAGGGTATGATCCCGCAATATTAACAAGCGAGTCAAACACAGGGTTTGCCAAACGCTTACCAAGCGAAACACTGCTTTCTCACGCAAATTTTTTGAATTTTTAGCTGGATACCTATACAATAAAATAAATAAGAAACTTGCAATTTACCCACTTACAAAAACAATTGTAAAAGGGCTTTAACCACTTGGTTAAAGACCCTCAGCTACGATGAAACAGAAAACTTACTAAAAGTCCCTTCCTAGTCTTACTTACTACTCGACAACACCCACACTATCATCCACATCCACACACACTCATACACCCGCACCCACACATACACACATTCACCCACACAACACACACATCTACACAACACACACATCTACACAACACACACATCTACACAACACACAACGCACACACCCACACAACACACACACCCTCACACACAGCCTCATACACATTCGGACACCCAATTCTCACTCCCTCATAAACTTAATACTCACAACAGACACACTTCACCCAGTTTTACCTAATTTTAATTTAAATTCTCTTTACTGGAATGATGTGCACCTACTACCTGTTACCCACTTCCGGAGTCTGGAGAGGCTGGTAATCTGTCATACAGGTCTCCTAGTACAGAAACCAGTCTCTCACATAGATTATAATCCACCGATGTACACTTTGAATTATGTAAATTATTCCTTGTATATTTCTATGTGAGAGAGAAAATAAACTTTTTTGTATTGTATTTTTTTTTGTATATGTGCGAATCTGGTGTCATCCCTGAAAAATATCATGGTTTTTATAGAGACTTGCCACATGTTTCTAATGGAGTAGTCCAAGAAACTGACTCTGAATCTGACGAATAAAATCTGAAAGGCTGTGATTTTTTATTTTTTTTTATTGATACTATTGTAATTTTGAAGGTCCTGATTTATTACACAATTTTATTGTTTTTAAATATTATAATAAAGTAAGGTTTTAAAGTACAACAGTAAGACTGATAAAGGTTGTAGTAATTAATTATATTTAGCCACAAAAAGTTCTTAAAGGTACCTAGATATAATATTTGTAAACTATGTTTATTTTGATAATTTTAAACTTTAACCTGTTATAAAACTTTGTGATACTTAATGCTATAGGTATTTTGACTGCTATATTGTTTATTATGTGTTGAATTCGACACATTATCTCCGGTTGTTCTCGTCTAGCTAACGGAGAGTACTTGCATAGACACATCCTTGTAGCCAGGATTATCCATCAGCAACTTGCTCTAAAATACAATCTTGTGGAATCGGAAGTGCCGTACTACAGGTATGAGCCCGACCCAGTTCTTGAACATGGCAATATCACATTGTACTGGGATCGATCCATCATCACTGACAGGACTATTGTTGCCAACAAGCCTGATATAGTGGTGGTGGATCGATCAGAGCGGCGCGCAATGATTGTTGACATAACAGTCCCGCATGTTGAGAACCTCGTGAAAGCCGAGAAAGATAAACAAATGAAGTATATTGACTTGGCTCGCGAGGTTGTCGACATGTGGGATGTGGACTCAGCGATCATTGTGCCGATAGTCGTATCTGCCAATGGCTTAATTGCCAAGAGCCTCGACCAATACCTAAGAAGGCTCTCGTTAGGCAGCTGGATCAAGGGCTTGATACAGAAAGCGGTACTCCTGGACACGGCTCGTATTGTTAGGAGGTTCCTTTCTCTGAAGCCCTGACCGCCGGTAGCTTGGACCCTGTTCCCGATACCGGTGGGCTACTATTTTTATATTTTTAAATATTTTTTTTTTTATGATTTTAAGGAATATTTATAACAGTAATTTTATGTTAAAAAATAAATAAATGTACGAAAAAACAGCAAACCTTACACATACGACAAATTTATTTCTAAATCTCCATTTAAAAATGTTGAATATACCACTACCTACTTAAATGACTGTTAAATTATCCGAACAAAACTGTCGTTTGTGTCACAACCGACAATTCACTTTGCAAATTGTCCATATTAAAATGTCGGTGGTACATTATTTCCTTAACCATAAATAATTGCTTAGTTTTGTCCATGTCAGTACTTAGTTAACAATACATAAAATAATCAGTGCAAATTTGAATATCCTCAGTTATGTAATTCTTTTTTTATCGTCAAAACAAACTTTGAACTGCTCTACTGAACAGTACTCTTTTTGCAGAACTGACATTGTTAATAGGGACCATCGAGATATAGTGTATATTCGCGGACACCCCCGACTTTTCATCAGCCCATGTCCAGGGGCTAACGCACAAACAGTTCATTTTAAAAACGAATTACATTACAGCACACATGCACTATATAAAAATAAAAGTTATTATAAAAAGTAATTGCAAAACCCGTAATTAAAATGACAAAAATGAAAATATTTCTTTATTGATCCCGGCTCCCGGGCTGCCTCAGCGGCTCGTACAAACAGTGTCCGTTCCGGCCCGTTCGTTACGTACCACTTCTGCACGTCACTCGTTAGTTGTATGCAAAAATACTGAGAATACTCCGCGATCGCCACGGTCTACTGTAGCTGAAACATTATGGTGGTTTGGTGAGGTGGCTTCTAGATTATTTTGTGGACGAATATTTGGAAAATACTAACGATAAGTTTACGATATAATTATTTTGTTTAGGTTTTGTTTGGGGCAGATAACTTAATACTTGTATGTATACTTGTGTTGTTGTTGTATACTGTGTGGATAACAGGCACGGCCGAGCTATCTATTCTAGATAGCTATTCTAGTACCAGTAAATAGTTAGGTAATTTTATAAAATGCTCGAAATGTAGTTTGTATTGTATTTTATCCCTAAATCGTATATCTGTTCAATAAATCAGCATGGATATAACACACTGACTGAAATAACGATTAACTAGAAACAAAGTCTAAAATTTGAAATTCTCAGTAAACACAACATTAAATAATTGTCAACTATTCGGAAAACTAATAAACCTACCTAAGTTAAACTGCCCCACTCACACACGCACACGTTTCAAATTCCAACAAAGTAAATAAAGTTTAATGAAAACTCGACACGATCGTATCGCTGTGACAGTTCCCAGTCATTCAAGTCTACGAATCACGGCCCATCGCAATTTAACCATTCCTCATTTGTTGACCAATTCATTTGACCGATTTAGTTAAATGGTGTTGATATTGCCAGTTAGTTAACAATGGTGCAACCATTGTTAACTAACTGGTTTAATTATACTAGCTTTGGGAATGTGGCTGTTTCGAATTCAGTCTATTATTTCTAATAATGATGTATTGGTTAAATGTTTTCACCAATGTATTTATTCAAGTAATCGATATATTATGTATGTAAATTTACAAACTATTATTGTCCATGTATTTCAGTGAGAACGCGAACTTCAATAATGCAGGGCGGGAGGGGGCTCTGCGCAATGGGGACTAATGTCTTGGTATAGAGGGCCTTTAGACCGAGTGCACAGACCAGGCCGGAGACATCTTAATTTTTTAACACTGTGCTGTTTAGATGGCGTTTGGTTCACTTTTATTGTTACGTCAAGCATTTGGGTGCTTAAACATGCATAATCAAACACTACTACACGTAAATTTCGCTCACGCTAAATCTAAGGGCATCTTGGCGAGCGGCCTTGAAAGCGTTTGCGACTAACTGTTGATAATCTTTGTATTACAACAACAACTTTCCAAAGTCATTGCGTATGCTTTTCTGTGTGTCACGTGAGTGTTGGAGTTTGTCTTGATCCTTTAGTTTCAAAACACGTCTTACTAAAGGATAAATAATAACTTCACATGAAGAGAACATAATATTAAAGATACCCAATAAACATTCAGTATTATCATAAGTCCTTGAAATAAATTCGCACGTCTGACCTGTTTACATCACATTGCTGTCCAACACACTTGGATAACTATACATATGTATATATAATACAAAATTACATAATGTGTATATTGCGAAAACAGGCTCCCGTTTTGGAGCTTTGTCGTGATAAAGACAAGTATCCTTGTGGTGGGTTGATGCAGGGCAGCGACCGACCACACGGGCAATCCTTAGGGCTGCCCAGTCTCTTAGGGCTCATGATATAACAACAGGCTACAAGCCTGTTCCCTAATTATTTATTTGTCAGATATAATCAGCGAAACTTCAAAATCAAACCGGCCAAGAGTAAGTCAGACTCGTGCATCGAGGGTTCCGTACAAACTTGCGACATAAACAGCCATATCCTTTGACTGCACAACTCTTTGGTCTCTCCACAGAGTTGAGTATATGGTTTTAACTCGATACCTCCACGCGTTCCCGAGGAAGACAGACAGACAGACTGATAACAAAGTGATCAAAGAAGGGATCCGTCTTTTCCTTTTGAGTTACGGAACGCTAAAAATAAGAAAATAAATCTTACCTGCCAAAGTCCAACCGTATCATACAGATCTGACTTGATCCCGAAACGAGACGACTTATCCACAAACCACTTAATAAAGTACACATACAACCACAGATTGGTATAATCCTGGATAATCAGCAAAAATAATACGAAATTAATCTAAACATGTGCTTCTAAAAGCCTCCCTGTTATGGTTAGCGGATCCCGTGAGGCAAAGCCTTAAGGGTTACATTCCAGGCAGATTTGGAAATAAAAGAAAAACAGAATATATTATTATCAGGTTTTATCCTCGTAAAGTCGTAACATTTGACTGAGAGGGAAATGTTTCTGCTCGTGTAGATACGGAATTCGTTGAGAACTCTCTAGTTTGAAGTTATTTTGAACTGTAAATGGCCCATTATTATTTTAACCCTTTCATTCATTCATCATTCCATCTTAATAATAATAAATAATAAACATTTTATTTCCGCAATTATACATCCATATTTTATTAGTAATGTAATGTAACTTAGAAAACAATGTTAGTAAAATATGTAGATTTGACAAAATACGCATAAACGGGCAATCCAGTTTCCCCGCAATGACATTGAGGGGACTGTTTGAGCTGCCCCGGACCCTCTGCAGCAGCGACGCGGCACCCTTACGTCTGATCGCTACAAAACCATCAGTTTGCGCATCACCCGACATACCCGACGCACTGCAGAAGCGTGGCAGCCCCAGCTGCATCCTGAATGTATTGAACTCGAAAAGCATTGATGGCTTTCTGGGTATATCTTGTTATAGGTGATACTTGACACTGTCTTCTGTAACACAGGTTTCACCTAGCTCACGAGTCAGAGCTTCATAAGATAATGTAACATCACTTTATGTCAATATATTTTATTATTTATTTGTATCTAGTTTACACGTGTGAAATGTCTGACAAAATGCTTTGATCCTTTCTCACGTACAACGAGCAAACCTACGGATAAGCATGTAATTTTAATGTCAGCACTGTTTTTTCTTAGATACTAATGATAACTAATTTCGATACTCGAAAACCTTCAGTTGTTTTGTTGCTGATCCAGGGAAAGATAGCTAGAAATACTTGACTGATCCCACTAATAGTATTTCGCACTAGTAAACTAATGCGAAATACTAGAGTGAGTCGTTTGGAAACAAGGGAGGCGTGCTTCCCGTAGTGAGACAACCAAAAATTATTAAATCAAGTGCTAGTTCTATAATTATATTCGGTAACATCATCATCGTCATCTGTTTAGCTTTTTTTCAACTAGTAGATGCAGCTGCATCTCAGTATCTTTATTGGAGCGACTGCCTAACTGAACTTCACAGCCTAGTTAGTTCGCAGTAACACACTAACCCCTGGTAAGACTGGTTGTCAGAATTCGGACCTTTGACTACCTATTACAACAGACAAAGATTTACAATGCCACCTGGGTCCAACTTAACGTGCCGTCTTTGGTACGGAATGAATCCAGTACCCATGTAAAGGTTAGTCACACATCCACGGACTAACCTAAGCAAACGCTGCTTAACGTGAAAATCAATCCGAGGTTATATTGACTAAAATTGAAAATGCATAAATATCTTCACGAACATTTTATACCACGTGACATCCTTGCCTGGCTTCCAATTCAAATTCAGTAGATACGAATTCAGTGGAAAAATATAATCACTGAAATTCCACGCAAAAGGTATGAAGTATGTCAGTCAGTATGAAAAGTTTATACCGTATCGAGTTCACTAGTGAATACAGGCTATTGGATTTTAGAGTTATGTGTGCGGAGATTAAAACATATTAAAGAATTTTGTAGTGCTCGTTTTTGATAATATATTTTAGTTTAATCTTGAAAGTGCATGCGAAGGTTTAATTTTAAATTATGCAGAAGTTTATGAAGTTAAACGTAAGTTGTAAAATGTACCAGTACCAGTTTCTTGCTGCACTTCCTTAACCTTTCGACGATTATTTGCGGTACACAAATTATTTAAAATTCAGTACATTTTAAAACCAGTAAAAAAATAACATCCTTCAAAAATAACAAGACAAGCCAATCATACTAAAGGCACCCCTCCAAAATTAATATCATGGGACAACGCCAGTCCCCTAACTCGAAATCTTCACAACATTACCACCAGTGAACAGATCTGCAAATTAACAGGCTAAGGAAGAAGCACGATACAAGGGAAAGAAAAAGAAAACAAAAAAAACTGTAAACGTTTCATTGAAATACATAAAGGCCCACATCAAAATTCACTTTGCTCGCGGGGAGGCGCAATAAAAGTCGTGGAGCGGGAACTGACGCGCTCTGAGCCAGTGATAAATAAAATAAATGCCCGTCAATCTGATCAGGGAGATCTTTACCAAGACCCCAAGATCGATACTCCACATTGTACCGACACCATTGCTGGTTATACTATAAAACACAAAAATAACGTTAAAGAAGATCAGCAGTGGAATGTAGAAGCATGTTTTGCAGCAGCTATTGTCAGTTGTGTTGGAGATTTTTTAGATGGGATGGCTTCAAGGGTTTTGAAGCAGTATCTTGGGGATCCTGAGTAAGCTATTGTTGTACTAGACTTTGTAAACGATATTTGTTCGCAGACTAATGCAAACAATGTGATAAAGTTGGAGTTGTTTGAGAGATCAAAAGATTTAAAATTTATTCTTAACAATGAAAGTTGTGGAAACTTTTTAAATAATTCATCAGAGTAATGAAATAAGACTTATGATAGCGAACTTTATGTTGTTTGTTTATTCGTAGTTTATTATTTGTGTTTCGCATTGGTGCTCATATTTAAATATGATTTTTTCGTGAAATAAAATTGTTAAAACGTCGTAGTCTGGTTATCAACAGAGCATGTGATAAAAAAATACTTTGTATGTTGGAAATTATTAATATCAAAGTATATGTTTTATACTATTTAAAAACCGTTTCTTTAAAAATATCGGCCTTATTATTTTCATGGGATGTAAAGAGTTATATTAAAACCATTAACACAAGCATAAAACAAATGATAGTTTTTCAGTCAACAAAATTTAATTCGTTTTTCGATAGCAAAAAGGTATTTCTGATTTTATTGAAGGAGTTTATTCCAACTCTTTAGTATTAATAAATTTAAACATATTTGAAATACAAAGTAGTGACCTACTCGTATAGAAACATTGATCGCTCCAAACTTTATGTGTGTAAAGCCAGTAGTTCTATCAAAACCAAAGATAAATCGACAAACTTTTAATAGACTTCAATATTTACATGTCACATATGAAGAGTTTCAACAAAATTTCAATCCGTGTAAGATATTGTACATCAAATTTAAACAAACACCAATTCGGGCCATGAATAATACATAGAGGAGGTCCGTCGATCCTTTCACTGCCTATCGATATACGCAGGCTGGAAACTGCCAACTTAGCTGCAGCAGTTGATGGAATCCTTGCGCTATCGCACTAGAGTTGAAAATTGAAAATCCTGGGTGCAGCATACTCGAATTCACATTTTCAGTAGCAAAATATTTGCTGCATTTATACTAGAGCTTACGCCTTTGGGTTACGATTGAAGGTGGTGGCTTCCAGACGCATTGTTATCGTGGTTCATATTTTCCCTAAGGACGACTTCAGTGTTAGGTTTATGATAATTTTTAGACCTCATCCGGTTATTATTGCTGGCTATTAAATTCCCGACTGAGATGTTTCTATAAAGATCTTTTTGCTTTCACTTTGAGATCAATTTCAATAAAAAATGAGTGTGGATTATTCTGTGGGAGGATTTTTTTTATAATTTTCAACATGGATTGTATATTTAAGATTGAAGTTGATTCATAATTGATTTTCTAAAGAAAATTGATTGTCAAATGTTCAGTTCCAAAGTTTTCAGTACCTTGATAATGCTTAAGGTTGTCGTCCATTGCTCGGCGTGCCACCTGAGCAGTATTGCCTTAAGTGGTGTGGTCCTCGCGTGACCGCCTGCCTTAATTGCCCTACAGACAACGCTATAACGTCCTGCTGCCGACAGGCTATTTTACTGCCCCATGTTTGATTGTTTTCAGTTCCTAAATGACCGTGTTTTGACCGCATGCCAGGATTATATCGTAGTTATTCTAAGGCGAAGTTTTGTTGCCAGGTGTGTTTGTCGCATTTTGTTAAGTTAGTTAAATAGCACTATTTAAAGAAATATGTTTTGAACTTGTTTTCAATAATTCAGTACGACAGGTGGATTACCAATTAATAGGAGTGGAATTTCCTGCCGGAGTCTGTATTTCTTGACAGCTATACCCCCAGGTCTTCAAGTCAAGAGTGAATAGGTTATTTCTAGGTAAGCGTGCTTCATCGTCGACCACATCATCACTTACCATCAGGTGAGATAGTGGTCAAACGCGAGCCTATCAATAATAAAATTAAAAAAAAAAAGATTTTGTGTAATTATCTAATGTGAATGACAAAATGTGCGCCGGATAGATTTTAATTTACCTTAACAACTTCTAACGCAGATCAAAATAAAACCGAAATATACATAACTAGCTTTTGCCCGCGGTTTCGCTCGCGTTAAATTCGGGGTAACACAGTTCCCCTTTCCTGGAATAGCAGTGCTAAGTTTTCCTTTTTCTTTGCTCTTTCTCCCTCATATCTCAATATGTTTTTTTTTTAAAATAGCCTATGTCCATCTCCAGGGTCCCAACTATCTCTGTACCAAAATTCATCAAAATCGGTTTAGCCATTTAAGCGTGAAGACATAACAAACAAACAAACTCACTTTCGCTTTTATAATATTAGTAAGGATTGCCACTGTGACATAGACATCATCTTTGAGAAAGCGAGTGAGCTATATCTAATGCACATAACAGGCATCCGTTGCTGAATTTCACTACTCTTTAAAGCTAAGAATTTAAAATACTTCACTTATAAAAGTCATATTATAAGCCAAAAACGAACCCATTAAAGTCCCCAGATATTGCAGCAAAACATAATCCCAGCAATAAAGGGGAAACGTGTTTAGTAGTTTAAAAGATGAGATTCCGTTAGATAGCGCCGGGGTAGCGTGTTCGGTGCCCATTGTTCAACAGATAACTATCTCACACTAAGTAGTTCAGTTGCTAGTCTAACTTAGTCTGGGTCTGTCTTTTAACGTTTAGAAGTATTGCTGGAGCTCGTAATTTCTTCGTCCGTGTTGTTGGCTGCAACTTGGAATATTCCGTCTTCTTCTATGGGTTAAATAGGTCACCTGATTTAATGATAAAACTGTACCGAAGTTTATGCACTGTTGGTTATACGAAGCGAATTTAATATACGACCTGTATTCATTATAACTTTTGGAAAGATCCGCAAGGGATAGGATTTATGTCTACTCAGTGAAAGAGTATAAGTGTATCAGTCCACATTGCTAAACAAGACTGTTCTCGTAGATACCGCGGCCCCGGAACGTAAAGGGCAAAAAACATGGGTGGGTAAAAGTCTGATACTCCCCCCCGCTCCACCCAGAGCAGGGGAAGTTATTTGATGATTTACCACCCCAAAAAAAAAGACTGTTCTCGTCATGATGACGAAGAGTTCGGAACATTTGTTATTAAAAGAATATTGTATTAGTGCACAGTAATTACAGTATAACAGTTAAGTAGTAGTAAAAACATAATTCTAAAAGTACACTGAAACCTTTGTACTGAAAACAAACGACCTTAAAAATAATTACACTTCAGCCCACCAAAAAGATAACAGCCACAAAAGATCACCCACTATTTGCAACACTCGCCACCTCACAGGATGCACTCAGCAGTTCTGCAGTAATGAGCAGAGATAAGACGAGCTGATAACATCAGTAGTGAACGAAGCTCTGACGGGGACTAAACTGAGGAGGTTTGGGTAAATAGCTAGATTGGTCGTAGTCACGTGAAGATTATTAAGTCACGTGATAGTCAAACGAATTGTGATTAGAACAAGCTGTGCGACGGACAAACTTTCACACTCATTTTGTTTACGGGCCTTTTGGTCTAGTGATTAGTGGCCCTGACTGCTGAGCCGGAGGTCGTAGGTTCGATTCCCACCTAGGACAAACTTTGTGTGATGAGCATGATTGTTTGTTCTGTGTCTGGGTGTGATTTATCTATAATATGTATGTATTTATAAATTATATAAGTATGTATATCAGTTGTCTGGTTACCATAACACAAGCTCTGCTTAGCTTGGGATCAGATAGCCTTGTGTGAGTTGTCCCAAGATATTTATTTATTTATTTACCTCTTCCTGGGATTATTTTAGAAGAAAATTTCAACAGTAATGTTTTGACAAAACAGTAGGCGTAGTTGCTGAACGAATAACTGGAGCACTACGTATCGCGTGTTCAATCCCCGCATGGAACTTACATTCGTATGGCCTATAGGCTGTTTCTCCGGGTCTGACAGTTTGTAAACGCACCTACGATGCAGGATAAACTCTCAGTACGATAAAACGATGAGAAGTCATGGACAATAACTCAAAACTGCCATACCGATATGCGTACTTCAACATACAGAATTTTTGGAAGCAGTGTAAAGTAAACGCTACGACGACATTTGTAGGAAGGCACGTTGGCCGCCATGTTCTCACCTGCGAAAGTATTGATTTCTAATAAGGAAGTTTTGCGAGCTCGCCTACTGATAGGAAACGTCTCATTAACCTCCACAGTCGAGTCACTTTAATGTCAACAAGGCTTTCCATACTCGGAGAAAGATAATAATTAGGCTATTACTTATGATAAACTATGGTATACGAGAAGAGGAAGGCTAAAAACCCGACCGAGTCCGAGGATTCCATACATACACAGAATTCTATGACTTTAAATTCAACTCGATACCTCCACGCGTTTTCAAGATTAAGAGTCTTGACAGACAGACGGGCGGGCAACAAGGTTATCTTATTTTTTCCTTTATATTGAAGAGTGTGGAAGAAAAAGACATGCTGCGCCAACACCAAAGAATTTATTAATGGAGAATTATGAAATTATACTTTTAAAAAAAAAAAGAAAGCTTTCAATAAAATTATACTACTGTGATAGACCCATCAGCATGCCAGCCTATTCCCGATTATGTTGAGGTCGGCATTCAGTCTAACCAAATGTAATTGAATGCCAGTATTATACATAAGACGACTATCTACTCGTATCTGACTTCCAGAACCCAATTCGAACTGAGTAATTGGGTGGTAAGACTAGTTGTGAGACTTTTGAACCACTGAATAACTATAATGACTCAAGGATCTACAACTGACAGCTGGAACCAACGGTTTATTTCCGAAGTATGAAGGAAACTTGGTCCAACATCGAAAAGTGCTGCTTTGATTATTTATAAAGATCGACCAGTGCGGCTGTTATTATTTATCCAAGAGCTACTATAATACTTCGATAGAACACTTCACTCCAACACTTCTTCGTAGTTATGAGAACCATTCAATTATTATGCATTCGTAGCTAAAAGCAGAAAACCATTAATTGAAACTAAAATATAATATAACTATAGTTTGTGAGAGCAGTGACAGACTGCGGTGAACAACTAAAGCACAAAACGTTTTCAGTATATATTTAAACTAAGATTTATTATAAGCTCAGCTTTCCCACAACTGGGAATCCGGTCTCCGGTCTATAGGGACTGTGTGGAAGAGGGAGTGTGACATAATCTTCCATGACACTTTAGATAGAGGATTGACAAATTTCTTCTATTTTCCCTCTAGAGCCTTTTCTCATAATAATATGTTCTTTGCCGTTTCAATGTTTGTTGCCACGTTTTTTCATAAATACGTCATTATCACGCAGCTAATTATAAACCACATGCACGATACGTTGAACACTCAACGTTTAGGAGCTAAATAATTGAATAGGAGCTCCTCGTTTGAATACGAGCAGCTCAACGACCCTCGGGTTCATTTGTGTGAGAAGAGCTCAACAACTAAACTCTGAGCAATTTCTCGCGAGTTGTGGGGAAAGTGTAGAATCTTCAGAATTCGATGCATGAAAATAAACAATTTGAGCTGTTTGTTTAAAAAGATATTGACAATAATAAAATAAACATAATTTTTTTAAATGTAGCCTTCCCCAATTTTATGCTTAAATAAAACCATAACCCAATACTTTTTTTTAAAGAGAATAAAGATATTTAAAATGCTACCCAAACCAATTTGGGCTAATTAATTTCAGAAAACATGAATCGATCCACCAATAAGCTTTGCGAGCAAAATCAGTATCAACAGCACCAAAACAAAACTTTAAGCTCGAACAAAAAATCTACAAAAAAAAAATCAACGAACATTGTTCACTAACAACCTTTTCCCCGTACACCGAGCCGTGCTCAATCTCTAACTTCCAAATACCATTGAATAATTCCCATCAGCAAGAGAGTACTGCCAACATTACGGCTGTAGCTTTCATATTTTTCTGCGGTTGGCCCGCCTGCCCGCTGCTTGTTAGTATGAAGCCTGCATAAGTTCATTGTTGAGAAAAGTTGTACTGAATACGTGAAATGTTTTCTGTATTTGCTGTGTAGGAATATGCGAAGCATTAAAATTATGAAGTGAGATGAAAATATTAATGTGAGTATTCATTTAAAGGCCTTTTTTCGGTGCTGAATCCATGCTTTCAATTTATGAAGAGACTAGCTTTCGCCCGCGGCTTCGCCCGCGTTAAATTTGGGGTAACACAATTCCCCTTGCGCCTTATTGATTTGTAATAGCAACGCTAAGATTTCCCTTCTCTTCCCTCTTTCTCCCTCACATCCCACTTTTTTCAAATTATTAGCCTATGTCCGTCTCCTGGTTCCCAACTATCTCTGTACCAAAATTCATCCAAATCGGTTCAGCCATTAAAGCGTGAAGAGGTAACAAACAAACAAACAAACTCACTTTCGCTTTTATAATATTATAGTAAGGATAAGTAAGGATAGTAAGGATAAGGATATTATACACTTCTGTCTAAGTTGACACACTAATACTTGCTTTTTATAACATAAATGCGCATTTGTGTTATAGTCCGTTGTAATAAGGGTTGAGCCTATTGCCATTAACTCGGCACTATTCTAGTTTAGTTAGTTTGTTTGTTACGTCTTCACGCCTAAATGGCCTAAACGATTTTGATGAATTTTATTACAGAGATAGTTGGGACCCTGAAGACAGACATAGGCTAAAAAAAAACCGGCCAAGAGCGTGTCGGGCCACGCTCAGTGTAGGGTTCCGTAGTTTCCCGTCCGTCAAAATAAGTATTCCCAGTTATGAGGCCAACCGAACAATTCGGTAATACCCGATCCAATGTAATAAGTACCTACAGCGCCATCTCTCGGGGAATTGGGTTACTAATTAATACAAAGACGTGCAATTTCGGTGGTAATTTTGGATTGCGAGAACCGATTTCAATAATTCTTTTTTTGTTTGAAAAAAGATACGTTCAGGATAATAAAATATGTAAACAAAGTTACAACAACAACAAAAGTTGCACATACGATTATACTACAAACTTAGTCCAGAAATTATTTTGTACAACTTTTTGCCTTTTTTGTACAAAAACTGTTGTGTCAATCAAGTTCAAAATTTTCATAGAAAGTCCTTATAAAGTTCTACTTTTCAGATTTTTTTCATATTTTTTAGACTTATGGTTCAAAAGTTAGAGGGGGGGGGACACATTTTTTTTTTTTACTTTTGGAGCGATTATTTCAGAAATTATTGACATTATCAAAAAATTATCTTAGTAAACCCCTATTCATTTTTAAATACCTTTCCAACAATATATCACACGTTAGGGTTGAAATTAAAAAAAAAAAACACTTCCCACTTTACATATAGGGTGGCTACCCTAATAAAACATTTTTTTCAAATTTTTATTTTACCACTTTGTCGGCGTGATTGATATACATATTGGTACCAAATTTCAGCTTTCTAGTGCTAACGGTCACAGAGATTAAGCGAGGACGGACGGACGGACGGACGGACAGGCAGACATGGCGAAACTATAAGGGTTCCTTGTTGCCTACGGAACCCTAAAAAAGTGAGAATAGAGTAGGGGGAGAAAGAAGGAAGAAAAGGGCAGAGAAGGATATTTTTTTTCGATAATCACAGGTGTTAAAGTTAGCGTTAGCCTAAAGTAACTATGCCACGCGGACAAAGTCGCGGGCGGAAGCTAGTTTGTTATAATTAACTGTAAGTAACCTATCTATATAGTAATTGAATTATCAATGAAGTAATTCGTAAAAATGAAGTATCTTTTTGTAACTCCTAACCAAAAAGAAACCTGGCAATAACTAACCTTAGGCCTATATTACTTAAAGTAGGCGACCATACGTTTTTATCAAATCGCTAGTGCCTTGAAAATTCGCAAAACGGACACAACCGTCAACGACGTCTGCCCTCACGCGTCTGCCCGTGTTCGGGTCGCGCACTCAGCGATGAGCCACTTCTTCCCCACCGCACCTACCCCGCTCCCCCCACGCCCCGTTCGCCTGGCACCGCTGCCGGTATTTATCACCGAAACAGTATTTAATTTATCGCCGAAATTGCTATGACTCTGCATTTTAAATCTGTGATATCTTCGAAAATATTTATTTATTTAATTTACATGCTGTAAAAAGCCATATTGATCTTTATTAAATGCACAATGTATTTAAGATACTTAATTGGATAAGGATTAATACTGTATTGCTTAAAATCGCTTCGTAAATAAGCCATTATTTCTCGTACAAAGTAAAGGATAAAAAATAGTTATTGTGGGTTATTCCTAAGAGATAAACATATACCATCACGGACTTTTTTGTAGACCTTTTTAAGTTGTACAATACTGTAGTACATTGTTTTGATCTATCTTGTAGGATTCAGTCAGCGTTTGCAATGTAAGCGCAAAAAAATGAGTTTTTTTACGACCTCACATTAGAAACCTCAAAAATTGTAGCCTATGTGTTATTCTGATGTATAAGCTATAGCCTATGTGTTATTCTGATGTATAAGCTATATTGTGGTAAAGTTTCATTCAAATCCATTCAGTAGTTTTTACGTGAAAGAGTAACAAACATCCATACATCCATACATACAAACTTTCGCCTTTATAATAGTAGTAGGATGTCCGTCTCCTGGTTCCCAACTATCTCTGTACCAAAATACATCCAAATCGTTTCAGCCATTAAAGCGTGAAGAGGTAACAAACAAACAAACAAACTCACTTTCGCTTTTATAATATTATAGTAAGGATGAGTAAGGAGTAAGGATAGTAAGGATAAGCATATTATACACTTCTGTCTAAGTTGACACACTAATACTTGCTTTTTATAACATAAATGCGCATTTGTGTTATAGTCCGTTGTAATAAGGGTTGAGCCTATTGCCATCAACTCGGCACTATTCTAGTTTAGTTAGTTTGTTTGTTACGTCTTCACGCCTAAATGGCCTAAACGATTTTGATGAATTTTGTTACAGAGATAGTTGGGACCCTGAAGACAGACATAGGCTAAAAAAAAACCGGCCAAGAGCGTGTCGGGCCACGCTCAGTGTAGGGTTCCGTAGTTTCCCGTCCGTCAAAATAAGTGTTCCCAGTTATGAGGCCAACCGAACAATTCGGTAATACCCGATCCAATGTAATAAGTACCTACAGCGCCATCTCTCGGGGAATTGGGTTAATAATTAATACAAAGACGTGCAATTTCGGTGGTAATTTTGGATTGCGAGAACCGATTTCAATAATTCTTTTTTTGTTTGAAAAAAGATACGTTCAGGATAATAAAATATGTAAACAAAGTTACAAAAAAAGCTTGCACATACGATTATACTACAAACTTAGTCCAGAAATTATTTTGTACAACTTTTTGTCTTTTTTGTACAAAAACTGTTGTGTCAATCAAGTTCAAAATTATTTTCATAGAAAGTCCTTATAAAGTTCTACTTTTCAGATTTTTTTCATATTTTTTAGACTTATGGTTCAAAAGTTAGAAAAAACAATGTGTCCCCCACACATTGTTTTTTACTTTTGGAGCGATTATTTCCGAAATTATTGACATTATCAAAAAATAATCTTAGTAAACCCCTATTCATTTTTAAATACCTTTCCAACAATATATCACACGTTAGGGTTGAAATTAAAAAAAAAAAACACTTCCCACTTTACATAT
The DNA here is from genome assembly GCA_958449745.1 of Ochropleura leucogaster. NCBI lineage: Eukaryota > Metazoa > Arthropoda > Insecta > Lepidoptera > Noctuidae > Ochropleura > Ochropleura leucogaster. The sequence continues at coordinate 18,043,660 of OY288213.1, read as the reverse complement.
AGGGTGGCTACCCTAATAAAACATTTTTTTCAAATTTTTATTTTACCACTTTGTCGGCGTGATTGATATACATATTGGTACCAAATTTCAGCTTTCTAGTGCTAACGGTCACAGAGATTAAGCGAGGACGGACGGACGGACGGACGGACGGACGGACAGACAGACATGGCGAAACTATAAGGGTTCCTAGTTGACTACGGAACCCTAAAAAAGTGAGAATAGAGTAGGTGGAGAAAGAAGAAAGAAAAGGGCAGAGAAGGATATTTTTTTTCGATCGTCACAGGTGTTAAAGTTAGCGTTAGCCTAAAGTAACTATGCCACGCGGACAAAGTCGCGGGCGGAAGCTAGTTTGTTATAATTAACTGTAAGTAACCTATCTATATAGTAATTGAATTATCAATGAAGTAATTCGTAAAAATGAAGTATCTTTTTGTACGTGTAACTCCTAACCAAAAAGAAACCTGGCAATAACTAACCTTAGGCCTATATTACTTAAAGTAGGCGACCATACGTTTTTATCAAACCGCTAGGTGCCTTGAAAATTCGCAAAACGGACACAACCGTCAACGACGTCTGCCCTCACGCGTCTGCCCGTGTTCGGGTCGCGCACTCAGCGATGAGCCACTTCTTCCCCACCGCACCTACCCCGCTACCCCCACGCCCCGTTCGCCTGGCACCGCTGCCGGTATTTATCACCGAAACTGGAGGTCTACTCTCTTTCTCCGAAACGTAACTTCGTTAACGAACGAAAGTAAAAAGTAGTTACGTTTGTAACCGTACTCTATATCATTTTGCTTGAATTAGAGTAGGTTTAGAAAATTTTAATGTCAAATAAACTTCGGACGTCCAAAAATTTCGAAATGAATGAAATAAAATGAAACCGTGGTAGAAAACGTTCGAAGTTTCGGCCGCAATTTCGTTTTACGTAGAATTAGAGTAGACCCCCAGTATTTAATTTATCGCCGAAATTGCTATGACTCTGCATTTTAAATCTGTGATATCTTCGAAAATATTTATTTAATTTACATGCTGTAAAAAGCCATATTGATCTTTATTAAATGCACAATGTATTTAAGATACTTAATTGGATAAGGATTAATACTGTATTGCTTAAAATCGCTTCGTAAATAAGCCATTATTTCTCGTACAAAGTAAAGGATAAAAAATAGTTATTGTGGGTTATTCCTAAGAGATAAACATATACCATCACGGACTTTTTTGTAGACCTTTTTAAGTTGTACAATACTGTAGTACATTGTTTTGATCTATCTTGTAGGATTCAGTCAGCGTTTGCAATGTAAGCGCAAAAAAATGTGTTTTTTTACGACCTCACATTAGAAACCTCAAAAATTGTAGCCTATGTGTTATTCTGATGTATAAGCTATAGCCTATGTGTTATTCTGATGTATAAGCTATATTGTGGTAAAGTTTCATTCAAATCCATTCAGTAGTTTTTACGTGAAAGAGTAACAAACATCCATACATCCATACATACAAACTTTCGCCTTTATAATAGTAGTAGGATTAAAGATTATGTGTAACCGGTATGGACAATTTGACCGTGGACAACAGACACTGGCAGATGCTTTAGTTCAGTACCTATCAGCGTCCGGTATTTGAAACAGCGTCAGTGATATGTCCGTACCGGTTTGAACTAAGCCAAGCTGAACCATCTCGCTTCTAACATATAATTCAAACCTTTAATTACCTCGCAATTCTTTGAACTTCCTTCCTGTCTACATAACAGTAGTTAACATGCAAAGTAGCCGACAATCCAGCAATCCAAGTTAACTGCGTCGCGCAGGACATACAGGACAGGTTGGTAAAGCTAAAAGTTAATAATAGTCCGTTGTTTGTGCGAACTATAAACCGTTACAGTCTGTGATTGTTTGTTAAACGACTATAAAATAACATGGGAATAATCTGTGCACACTTTTGGGTTACGTTTGTGGATATCTTTGTGCGGCCTCTTAGAGGAAAAGATCCGACTAAGTGATGTGAGCTCGTGGAGTACATTTGCATACACAGACCATTGTATTGATTGTTAAACTAATCTTAATTTGCACAAGCAAATTGCCGCAACGCATTTGAGTTGGCCCACCAAGTTAAGCAGCAAGCAGGTGATACTTTTTTTAAGACTGGACTTTAGACTTACTTGAACCACATCGCAAAATCATTTTATTCGCTATAAACTCATTCTCAATGAGCTGTACCAAAAAGATCGGAATCCAAAACTTCTCAACAACAATAGAGTAGTCAATCTATGTTGCTGATCTGTAAAGTCTAAACAGATTTGTCTTAACATTGTGAGAAAAATGATTGGAACTCTTCGGAAATAACAAACACTGCATTTCACTTGCGCTACGAATCATACATAACATATTCTAGTCTCAATGACACTATCGACTTATCATAATTCTAGGCAAAAGTTATTTACTGGATGCCCCGCGCAGGCTTGCTTTAGAGAAAACGCTGTAAATTTTAACGTCACTTCTGCATGCTCACTCTTCATAATCTGTGGCCACTTAAAGCTATGTCCACACGCGCCGACGTCACGAGTCGCGAGCAAACACCGCGGCCACCGCAGCGCTATTACATACATTTATACGTGTGCAGCGATCCTAACGGACACTGTCACCGCAAATCAGTGCGCTATGGACGTAACGCGATTTTTGTGGGCGTCGTGTGTCCTCTGACCTCCAGCCCAGTTTGTATGTAGTTGGTAACTAGAATTTTATATTGGCGATTTTTTTTCTGCTAGATTTTTGTTTCCGTAAAAATTACTTAGCATTTTTGCGTTCAGAATCTTTGTTACAACAGAAAATAATTGTGGATGATAATGTGAATTACCTACACTATCCTACAAGGATTAAGGATAGTGTAGGTGATTCACATTATCATTACTTAATATTTTATAAGCGAAAGTGAGTTTGTTTGTTACCTCTTCACGCCTAAATGGCTAAACCGATTTTGATGAATTTTGGTACAGAGATAGTTGTGACCCTGGAGACGGACATAGGTTAACTTTTTTTTTTTAAAGTGAGAAATGAGGGAGAAAGAGGGGAGAAAAACGGAAACTACAATAAAAAGGTGCTAGGGCAAAAACTACAGGTGGCTGGTACTTGGAAATCAGGAAAGGGGAGCTATCTTTTCCCGAATTTAGCGCGGGTGAAAGCTAGTAAACAATAAAAACATTATGTACTTTCGTATTAGAGAATCGTTTTAAATAAACAACTAGAGAGCTAAACCGACATTTCAATTATGTTTGTTTTACCTTTCTTAAACAACGTGTGCGTTCCATTGTATTCTGTTTAAGAATCATTTATATTTGCCGGGAAAACATAACCTTTACTTTCAAGTACTTAGGCGATTATTCTATCAACACAATAAATGTCGTAGTCTTTCTTTTATTAGCTATCTAACCCAATGTTCTTAATACATCTTTGACAAATGCGTATGTAAAGTGCATAGTCTGACAAATAAATCATTTAATTATTTCTAGGAAACTCAAATCAAGTTCATCTACTTTAAAATACTGCCCAACTAATAGACTTTCAGCTACTTCATTTCCAAAACTGTCATAACCAGCTCAATATTTCCCATCATACATATAAAAATATGTGCACACACGGCTGGCTCGCACATAAATCGCGGCAATCTGAAGCGTGCCGCACAAAGCTCGCGATGAGTAATGTGCCGCGCGCCTTATCGAGCCACCGCGAGCTTCAAGTAACGACTGCAATTAATACACGCGTGAAAAATACGGAAATTATACTGTTATATTTAGAAGTATACTTAAACTGTCTTTCGACCTTTGAACTTGTAAGGGTCATTCATTGTCCAGCTTTGTCCAGTTAGGGAAATAAGTATCTACCATTTAAATTGTCTGTATATTGAAATATCAACTCTATCAATCATTGACAGTTACGGTATGTAGGTAACTAGGGAAATTGAGGTAAAACAGGGTGTTAACGAACCCTTCACAAAGCCTTCAACCATGCATCCTGTACATCAATCAATGTAGCTCTGTACAAAAAAATATTGCTGGGAAACGTGGATTAACAACTTAGATTTAAAAGAAAAAACAATCAGACTATTCTCACAAGTTTTTTCTAGATTTTTTTTTCAATAAATTTGGTCTACAACAAAAAAAAAAACCTTTAAACTTTTTATACTGCTTAACAGTTAAATTCCTTGACTGCACATAGATATATTTTTTTTAATTTACAAAGAATTACATTTCACATTACTCATAATGATGATATTTTAATGTTTGCCTTTTTGCGGATGGGATATTAACAGTACAGAAGGTACAGACTCAAACCCATGTTCCTTCTATTGCCCTTTATGTTCCGGGGCCGCGGTATCTTTTGTAAACGTTTGCGTTACAACGTCAGTAATAAGTAACGAACTTAAAAATATTGCGTCTTCACCCATACCAGGTAAAGGAGATTAAATAATACTTTAGCGAGTGAAAGCACCTATGAATATAAATAGCCTTTAGTGTGGCAGCTACTCTAAATTCGTGATGTACTCGTAACGCTGCTTCATAAAGTAAGATTTTTAGAGACTGATATTCATAGGAAAATCCAAGAAGTTCCTTTTTCTAGATTTTTGTTCAATACAAGTTTTACATAATACATCCGCAATTACTGAAGGGTAAGACAGAAGTATACCATTGAGTGCAGTCACATTTCGACTGTTATCTTTGTCTCATCAGTGACGCTAGTTGATAATAAATATTAACACACTCATTGTATTAATATTTATAATCAACTAGCTGGCTTGGCGGCGGCTTCGCTCTTGTTAAATTCGGGGTAACACGGTTCCCCTTTCCTGATTTGCAGGTACCTGCTACCTGTAGTTTTGCCCTTGCGCCTGATTTATTGTAATAGCAAAGCTATGTTTTCCCTTTTTTTCCCTCTTCACCCTCATATCCCGCTTTTATTTAAAAAAAATAAAAATCGGTTGAGCCATTTAGGGGTGAAGAGGTAACAAACTCATTTTCGCTTTTATAATATTAAATAAGGAAGTGAGGATTAATTAATATGACCCAATAAAAGTTTATTAATGTTAAATTGCCATAAATCAGACTCCTTTGAATAGACAGCAATAGAGGAATGGCTAATGTGCAGCGTGCACCCGTTAAAGACCAGGAAGTGCTATTACGTAAATATTTCATCAATTCGGTCCATTTGTATTTGACACATTGTGAAATTAATTTCCAAATCGGCGCGGTGGCATCATTAGTGAGTGCCATTGTTTCAAACAGTGCTGAGTGAGGCATCATCACATTGTCATGTTAATTCTGCCGTCGGATATTTTGATCATAATTTAACCAATTGCCAAAGTTCGATAATGATGTGTCGAATTTACAATCATATTTCGTGAACCACTGTCTCGTATTTTTCCAAAATATGATACAGAATAAAAATATATAATTACTAGCTGCGGCTTCACCCGCGTGCATAAAAAAAGTATTCTATATACGAAAGAAGATCAAACATGCATCCATACTCACAAACTTTCGCATTTATAATATTAAGTAGTAAGTTTTATTTTCAAATTTTCCGAGTGCTTTCACACACACTATCTTAAGAAATAAGCAGTACCTTCATGCTCAAATTTCTCTATTTTTTTCGACTCTCGTCTACATATTTTTTTAAATAAATGTAGCAACTATATATGCTGAACCAACTGAAGTGAAAAACTAACTACAAGTTCTATACATATTCCTTCAATTTCCAAGTAATGAATTGCTTTATCATATTTAGTGACATAGTAGGCGTCCGTAATTAACTCATACAAATAAGTATCAAGTTTTATGCCTCAGTTAAGGTAATTAGTATATATAGTGATCATTTTAGACTTAACATCTGTAACTTATACCTACCTTCCGTGCAAATAAAGATTTTTTTTATTTTTTTGAACTAACTAACTTTTATAAGGACACCTAACTAATTAATTCGTTTCCATTTCCAGTTCTGTTATAAATGCGTCCGAAACGACTAATTCCAGCGCCACATCCCTTATCACTGTATTTTTCACTACGAACTGAAATAAATGCATTTATTTATATTTTTCTATTGTACCATCCAATAAACTCAAAGACCACAATATTATTTATGAAAGTTTAACAAAACAAAAAACGTATTCAACATAATACATTAATCCAAAAATAATTTCCACAAAAGGTTGAAAGTCAAATAACTTTATTAGTATCTACCGTTTGTTGAACGAACACGGCGCGGTATATAATTGACTCCAAAAGCCGATTTGATCTTCTGGGAAAATTGGTTTTCCATAAAGATGGCGCTATCTGACCTGTTAATATCAGTTAGGGAAATTATTTCGGGGCTTAACGAAATACAGTGTATACAGTAATGTACGAGTTTTTGGTACTTAGAGCTAATGAGTTCGTCTTCAATTGAGGTATAAAATACGAAGTGTGTCAGTTCAATGGGATCTCTTTTATTTAAGACTCAACCTAATTACACGTAATTGTGTGCGTGTCCAGAAGCCATTCATTTGAACCCTGTTTCAACTTTACCAGTTACTCTTGTATTTTTGGGGTTCAGGTAGTATGTACTCGGAGTATTGTTTTCTCAACTACTAGACTAGATGACATAAATACGTTTAGATTTCAAATAAATGTATTGCTAAACATTAATCCTTTTAGGACCACTAAGATTATAACCAAGTTGCCAAAATATAAATGAGATTTTCTGTTGACGTGAACAAACTGGCATGCAGATCATTGTACTATAAAAATATTTATTTAAGCTTATTATCTACTTAATTCCTTGGAGACAATCCTGAGACATATAACTCGAAGCTCTTTTAATTTCGTCTACGAATATAAAAGTTAGTCTCAAAATATGAAAAATATAATCTAAATTATAAAGTAAGGAGCAAACACGAGCTATTTCGCAATCAACTAAAACACTTATTTAAACTGAGACTTATTTAAAAACGTCTGTCACAAAAGTTCAAAAACACTCCTTATTCATTAGCTGTTGAACAACAAAACAGTTTTAAGACAGTATTTCAGAACGAGCACATTCTACTGGAACTCTTTTATACTTAAAGTCAAAAAGTCAGAGGAAAGTAGAGGATGATGGGATGTTTATTTTATATCTCAATTAATTAGCGTGGCTCGGAGCGAGTTTAATCCCGTATTCATGACGCAGACTTAATAAGTGAGTTGATTCAAATTGCAGAACTGCTAACTCAACAGGCGACCGTGTCGTGCGGTGTGGCTACACTGCAACCCTACTACTTTGTTGTGCCACGACTTCAAATATTACTTAATCCCTAGGGTTGATTCAGAAAAATACATTTAGATTTAATTCACTTCTACTACGTAGTCTATAAATTACGTTTTAGTAAACGTAATTAACTAAGTTCAACGTGTATATTGGCGTATAGTTGGGACTTTGTTAGATTTGAAATTCTGAAATAAATTAGTCTTGCTTTATGGTGTTGAATATCGGCTGGCGACAAATCAAGTAGGTACATTTAGTCAGTTTCTACCAGTGCAGTGTGTTGCTGACATTATATCGCGCAACACAAAGGATGTTGAAGGTAAAACAAACTACAACTAGTAGCATCGTCCTCTACTTTTTGCTAACAAAGGCTCGCAGAGCTTAATTTCCGAATTTGCGACATATTTGTATGTATGACAGTGTTTGTATTCTGTGCACGACGTATTTTGGTTTTGTGAATTCAATCCCTGTGCGGAGGTGCAAATGACTGTGTTGTCCTCAAATTCAGGTCATGTCAGAAACAGAGAAAACCCGCTGTTTCTAGCTGCTGAAGTTGTGATATTACTCTGACTACATGTTTCACATTTGGATAGAATTCATTTTGGTTAAGTTTTTAAACAAGCTCAGGGGCATTTGTAGTGAAAGGTTTTACAGAGATAATGAGTTTCGGAGTATGCAACTACACAGATAAACCTGTAAGCCTGAACTGGAACTGCTGTGTTGTGCTGTGAACTGGGCTTGCCTGGAGCAGCCGTGACACACAATAATTAATATCTCTTTTGGTTTTCAGATTTTACGTTTTTTTGTTATTTAATGTTGTGGGCATTATTTTCTTTCTTCTCTTGATGGAAAGTGTACATATCATTTGTAAATTATACCATACTTGCGCCACTTTTCAAAGAAAATGTCAATTAAAATCTACATAAACATGTCTCAAATTCAAATTGAGGAATACCCAAAAATGTAAAGAGGCCCAAACAAAATTGTCTCTAACCTAATAGTGTGGACCTCCTTCGGAACCGCGGCGATGCGTGGCGACACCGAATTGTGCGCACCTTCCGTTAAATTTGCTCCGACAATAAGGCCCAAGGGAATCGACCCTACGAACACCGTATGATATTATCCCGGAGTGACCACGGGACCCTCAATCTACCAAAACATTGGCGTAAGACAAGAGAGCATCGAGATTTATTGGGATTGTGTATGTTCAGCCGTTTTGATCGTTTTACACAAGAAATACTAACCAATGTAGAATAAAACTCGAACAGAATTGCCAAAAGAAGTAACAGGTTATAATTTATGACATCGTCTTCTGCCTAGCCTTTTTAATTATTTCGGGGTCGGCTTTCAGTCTCAATTAGTGCATTTTAACACCAGGATTTTACATGAACCAACTTTTTATCTTACCTCCACAATCCAGTTAATCATAAATGCAACCATTTCTTAGACCAAAAGCACGTTATTTAAATCGTAGAATTATTTATGAAAGCCACAAGAGTGAGCCATGAGCATAAAGGTATACCCAATGTTACAACAATGATCCAATTACACAGAAGGCTAAGGTATTCATTTGTATAACAATCGCATCAATAGCTATTACTGACGGAGGTCATTATGTAGATATCACAACCGGACATAGCCTACTAGTCACAGCACTAATTTATGGTATCGACATCTAAATTGCCGTGTTTATAGTGATGTCCTTTATTCCACGATGTATGTCTTCCGACGTGCAATGTATGCGGATACAGATCAAGTTAGATTTAGAAGCTACACCTGGCGCCTTGTTCTTGCTGTATGTGACTCCAGCCTCTGAGTCAAATGTGTTCACTCCACAAACAGCTGCTCTATCGATTGAATCGGGAATAGATTTTAGGTAAATATTTTCGCTATAACCTGTTTTTTTGGTGATTGGTGCTTGTCATAATTTAGAAACCACTTAATTCTACAGTTACTAAATCTAGCAAATTTTTTTGCGGATGGTAAATAATCAAATAACTTCTACGGTCTGGGCGGAGCAGGGGGGAAGCGTCACACTTGTATTGACTTAACCCACCCATGTTCCTTCTATTGCCCTTTATGTTCCGGGGCCGCAGTATCTCTTTCGAACAAACCACAACGTGTCCCAGGTAGGCCCCTCGGCTTTGCTGACATCCCTTTGAGGCGCGCGTTGAACACTAACGCGCCGTCGACACGGCCTGTCGTCATCGGGATTCGTCTGCTAGCTAAGCTAGTTTGCCCTAAATATGTTTGAATATTAAGAATCATTTTAAAATATTAATACAACAGGACTAAAAGTTATGTCAGCATAAAAGCGGTGCAGTTGCCCCAGCATTCTCTTGACATAATTCCATAGTTACCCTTTATGCTTCAGCGTGAATAGAGAGAAGCTGTTTTTATAAAACCACCTCGTTATGCGCATTTTTCCCGGAACCGAAGTGAATGAAATATTCAGTGCAAAATTAAAACTTTTTGGATCGACTCATCAAATAACCCGTATGGTGGTGTTGCAGGTGTCGCTTCACAAAAAGTAAATTCCGCACAGGACGTGGTCCGCCGTTCGGACAAACGAATTGTTTTCGTTTTGCTTCCTGTCCGTCGCCAAAGGAGAACGTTTTTTGTATTGTTTTACAAATTCGGGACAATTCGAAATGGGGAGGATTCGTAGTTGGGTTGATTCCGGGAAGGACCTAGGTCCTATGTAGCCATTATTTTCAGAAACAACACTATTGTTGTTCCTGAAAATAATGGGTGTATTATGACAGTGATAATAGATTTTGCTGTTTTGTACGAATTTTCGTATAAATTTTATTACCTTAGTTAAAACCAGTTCACAGTTGATAGAGGCTCTTCGATTTCAGATCTTCCATTACTTTAGGTATATATATATTTTTTTTATAAATAAAACTTTGTCCCACACTGTGAATTTCTCCTGTATCGTGGGTGTATTTAAAAACATTTAAATTCACATACACAAACATCCAAACTCGGAACAACTATGTGTAGGCCATACAAATATAGTTCCGTGCGGGGATTGAACCCGCGACACGCACCGCAGCAGTTAATCGCTCAATATATTTCCATCGTTAATAACCGAAGATTAGACACCATTTCGTTTTTTCGTTGTTGTCAGTCTATGCTCTGAAGTGGGCGAATGTTTAGTGAACTCGTTTTCCTATCGCTTAAATAACCGTCATCACTCTCTTGTCGATATCCTGCTATGACCTGGTACCAGGATGTGTATCGCTTGTAGCTTGGCCCGCACGCCAGGTTTCTGATTAGCATCAGCCGCTGCCCTTTGGCTTACCTTTTGACGTTCGATCATATTGACCGTTTGTGCGTACCTTTTTCGACATCTATTGCAAATAGACATATCAGTTATATTGAATTTTATATTAACTTTGCGATGGAACATTTTGCAGCTTCTTTGAATTATGGGAGATTAGAGTGACATTTTAGACAAGAATTTCACGTAACATCAACAGATATCAATTAAGGTCATTACATTGTTGCAGAATCCACTAGTTGTGATAAACAAAAAGGGTGGATAGACGACCATAATACACACACAATAACTGTGGTAGTTAATTAATCAGCTGCATTTAATTTATTTTTTAACTCATTTAGCAGTTTCTTGTTCTAGATTATACAATTAAAATTCGTTCTCCCAGCGCTACATTCACACCTGTTTAAAATTATTCTCATATCATAAAACACCTCGGACGAACAACTTTAATATGGTGAGCTAAATTACTAACAAAAAGTTAAAAGCATAGACCAAAAAAAGAACAATTTCGCAAAAAAGTGACTTTCCTTACCGGACCTGCATCAAAAATGCGGCCAGCGAGGCGGGGCTGGCCCGGTGACACGGGCTATGCAAATTCTTCACGCGGCACAAAAGGGCGAGTTGGACGAGTGGGGCGAGTGGGGCGACTTCTTTCGCCTTATGCATAACAATTTTGGCTAATTCCCTACACCAGCTCTTAATTGCAGCTGGACACACTAATATTCTTTTTATTTCGCGGCACTTTTTCCCGGATTTTACGCCATGCTACGCACGAAATGATTTTCACTTGTTTTACCTCGTTAGCCGTGTGACCACGAGGCTAATCAACGTGATTGTTGATGTGTTTTCTCACAACGAATATTTGGGTAGCAACCCAGATTCAAGGATTTTGAAAGGCAATTTGCACGCAACATGAAACTTCAAACATAACTACGGCGAAAAGTGATGCACTGAGCAACTCTGCTTATCATTTGGTAAAACATGTTTAATGTAACGTTTGATAAACAGTTGTACAAAATCACTTAGCGACGGAACATCGTGTATCACTGCGGTTGTTCTGTCGTACATATTGTAACAGCTACATGAAAACTTAAGGAACTAGAGAGAAACATCTTGTTCAATGCCAATGGTAATGCATTAGTAATGAGTTTTAGCGCGGAGGAACCATTTCATTAGCTACCCTAATAAAGCTGGCTGGAAGATTATCTGCTATTTATTGTGCGTTAGTTACACTTTAACTACTACTATAGCTTGTAATGTTACGATACTGAAAGTTAAATTTAAGTAAACCAATACTTTAAGAAGTCTTTTGTCCATTATCACGAATATAACTTCTCTAGTATTCAGTTTACTGGTCTAGTTTGGGTCTCACTGGCAAAAATAATATGTTAACTAGTTTTAGGTAATATTTTAACCACTTGTATCATCTCTTGTGTTAAATTAGCTAGCTTGGCTTATGTATTACGAGTATACTATTAAAAAAAAATCACAATGTAATACATAATTGCTTAAAAAATAGAAAAATTGAAAACGGCCTTTAAATATAGATACATTAAATAGGAAAATACTTTCTTCCAGAACAAGACATCATTTATTTCAAACGTGTTCAGGATTTTAAGGCAAAGCTCTAATTAACATAAAACAACAAACAAGTCATCCATTGGCTTGTTTACATTTTCACATGATCCACAACTCAAGGGTGTTTTGAACTCCTATGGGTACATCAACATCTGGCTTAATAATGACTGTAAAAGAACCCCTAATGAAGCCGAAAAGATCTCGTTCTCCTTTCATTGCGACATTATTACCTGGGAACCTTTGAGTTTCGGATATATCCTTAAATCTGAGATCTAAGTACCAACTTTTCCATAAGGTTTTTTTTAATCCAAGTTTTGAATGTAACTTTACTTTAAACCCCTCCCTGACCTCCGTACTATCCAATGCATCTATCAGCACAATGTGGCATAAGACACAAACAACATGTAGTTTTACCGTAAAACGGGATATTTCGCCCAAAAAAAGATGTTTTCCAGCATGTTTGACTACTTCGGGGAGGGTTTACACCCTGTGGCATATGTCGGAAGAAGCTGAATGCATCAGTATAATGTCATGAGCCTATGTTCGATAGTCTAGCAGACTAAATATCTCTAATTAGCGAATTTTTTTTTACAGTTGGGCAAAAGCTGACCAATCCGACAGGAGCGAGTCCAAATCATCACGCCTGCGTTTTTTGGGCCTTCCTCGGTTACGACGACCGATTTCAGGAACCCAATGTGTCACAATTCTGACTCATCTGTCGTGGTCCATCCTAGAAATGTGAACCGCCCGGTCCTATTTTAACATTGCAGATTTATGGCACATGGCTCAATTAATTTGTTTGAATTTAACTGTCATTCAGGAGAAGAGATATAAAGAATACTTTTGTGCATACTACGCTGAATTTGCTATCGAATCCGTCAGTTGTTAATCTGCTATATGAGGAGGTTTCTTATAATAGTATTGCCCTCTGCACCTTGCCTTGCAATCGAACCTCCACTCTTCTCGAGCAAGTATCTAAGTTTTGAACCAATACTAACTGAAGGACGTCATACCAGGGACACAAAGAAAAAGAAGGTTATGTTATCTACTAACTGAATACGATAACACTAGTCTAAATTAAATAACTGAGTCATTTAGACGCCTATTACTGAGAGAAATAAGCTCCTAAAATCAGGGTTCCCACCTGCGACAAGTTTGTAAAAACAAAATTAAAAGGGTTTCGGTTCGGTCCCGAGTCGGTCCTGACTCGGTCCCGGCGCGAGCGTGCATTATTCATGACATCGGCACGCACGCCCGCGTATGAATTGAAACGAACCGGCGCGACGTTCGCCTTTTATAGCCCCAATGTAAATACGCTCGAGGAGCAATCCGTTGAGGAAAGATTTCATTTTTCAATAATCAAATTTTAAAATGGCATTATTCTGGATGAGGAAATTACAGGCTTTAAGTTGTTAGTTCCTTAAATATTTTTAAATAAACCCATGTGAACTTTAACGTCGCTTCTTTGTTGTAGTAAAATTTTAGAGCAAACAAATGATAATAAAATGCAACGTTTTTCATTCTACAAAAAAAACAGCCTAAATATTTGAGCGTTAAAACGGCATGGTTGAATTTACAGTTTAGTTAGACGTAACTTCTCTACACTCGAAAAAGTCCACTCTAAAATGCTGGCGTTATTTTTTTAGTTTTTGTTTTATTCGTTAACTAAACAAATGCCAAGCGAGAGCGGACAGCCGCGCCGCCAGCCAAAGGATGCAACTACATATAACCGTATGCCTACCGTTCATACTGCGCAGTAACAATATAATATAATAAATAGCCTTCTTGGTTTTTTGTGTGGTGTGTCGCTAATGGCAGGTCGGGTGTTATTGTGTTCCACAAGGATATTTTCAGCACCAGCTTAGAATACGCATTTCTGCGCATTATTTCGCCTTATTTTTCCTTTACATGGGATTAAACATCTCTCTTTACGTGTTGATGATAATCTAAATAGAGTCCACCCAAGACGATTTTGGCGCTTTAGCGTGGCAGTAGCGACAATAAACTATTGTGATGTGCAAACAACAGGACAGACAGGCCATGATTTCAAGTGTCCCATCGTTTGAGGGGTAATACCGCACTTATACCCCAGATTATTCAGGGATTTAATTTAATTTGCGAAATGTGGCTCTCTACTTAACCTGTTGGGGTTAACAAGAATGTTAATATTTTGTTTAAGACAAAAGTTTAGAATGAAGTGTGGGAGAAAATGTATGACGAAACATAACTGATATTAAAAATATGAGTTGCGCAAATGTTGTTCACATTTCTGTATTTGATGTTAATGTAGAACTAAATAAAGTGGTATGTCTGTTTGAAACTGAATAAATTCCGTAAGAAAAATATTTTGTTTCGAAAAATGCATAGTTTCTTATTTCGTGGTGCTGACATTGTTTCTGTTCTGTTACAGGAAGTTTAGAAAATATTAAATACTAGATCTTGCTCGTGGCGTCGCCGCAATTTTCAATAATTGTCCCATGGTCAATGTCCATTAATAGTATCATGGTATTATACACACATCAACAAAGTCTAGGGAACAAGGACATTTCTAGTTTTTATTTAAAAACCCTTTCTTGTAATAGTGAGTGTTTTATATCAATACAAGGGTATTTTATTACCGTTTTTAATTTTAACATTAATAAAAACATTCTCATATTAAAAAAAATATTTTTTAAAGAAAGAATTGAATAGTGCCAATATTGAGTATTACAACCTTCTATGATTAGGCACAAAAATAACGAGGTAGTAAGAAATACAGTAATTAATCTTACTTTAAACGTTTTTAATAATCTGTAGGACCTCCTAAAGCATTAGCAACAGCTCGACAACGGCGTGGCATACTTAGTATGAGATTGTCAATCATCGTCTGTGGAATATGACTCCATACACTGCGAAGGTGTAAAAAAAGTTGTTCTTCAGTATTCAGATTTTCCAAAGAATCACTGAAAGCTCTTCTCCCAAGCAAATCCCAGGCATGCTCTATGGGATTGAGGTCGGCAGACTGAGCAGGCCATTCCAACGTCGTAATATTGTGCTCGCTTAACGCATTGACCACTACCCTCGCGGTGTGTGACTGTGCATTATCTTGCATGAACATAAAATCTGGACCGAACTGCTGTCGATGAGGGATTACCATGGGGTGTATAACCTCCTGAATGTATTGGTTTGCATTCAAATTGCCCCGTATCCAAACGAGGTCGGTCCTTCCACCAAGGCGAATTCCAGCCCATACCATGATTGTTCCACCTTGGTAAGGATGAACTTCTTGCGGATTCTGGAGACGACTCCGACGTCCAGGAACTCGCCATATACGCACTCTTCTCGAATCAGGATGAAAACCGAAGCGAGATTCGTCGGAAAACAGAACCCGTGCCCATTGATGGTCGGTCCACTGTAAATGTGCGTTAGACCACAATAAGCGACGACCTCGATTTCCACGTCGAAGAGCTGGAACCCTAAGCGGTCTGCGAGCATGAAGATTGGCTTCGTGTAGTCTTCTCCTGACAGTTTGATCGCTAATAACCACTTGATGCTGAGACTGGAGGCTTGCGACCAACTGACGAGCAGTAATCGTGGGTTGCCGCCTTGCGGAATTAAGCAAGAAACGATCTTGTCGCTGGGTAGTAACCCTATTTCGTCCCCTGTGACGTTCGGCAACATCCCCTGTAGACCTGTAGCGTGCCCATAATCTGCAAATTACGCTCGGTTGGGTGTTGACAGCATCTGCTACGTCGCGTTGAGTTCGTCCAGCTTGCAGCATACCAACAGCTCTTAACATCTCTTCGCGACTTAAATGACGACGTGACATGATGACTATAGTCACAAAAATGCAGAAACCATACGTAAAATACGTATTATTGATAATAAACGTTATTTACAATCAAAGAAAATAATTTTTATTTTGCCTCAGAGAAACTGCACAATCAAACACTTTTAAAAGTTTTCCCTCCATATTCGAAAATCATTACTTACTTAAATTTATTTTTAAATTTTGAACAACTCTGTAACCTACTTTATTCTATTTTTATTTATTTGCTGCCAGTTATTAGCAAAACAAGATATACACGAAAAAAAAAATTGGGCTCATCTTGTTCCCTAGACTTTGTTGAGGTGTTTATATAACAGTTTATATCCGGATTATAAACTACATATGTGTGCCAAATTCATCTAAATCCGTTTGGATGTTTTTGTGTGAAAGAGTCACACCAAATAACATCATAGCAAACTTTTGTAACTATAATATTAGTACGATTTGTTTGTTTACAAGTTCATCGAACCTTCCAAGTTAAATTGGATAGTCAATCTCGTAATCTCCATTCAACTTTTGATAACAATTTCTAATAAATTTAAGTTTGCTTAGTTTAAAATTATCGATAACATGGACAAATAGACCCGTCTTGTCGTGTTGGCGAGCAAGTGATAACTAGTGACAGCCCTACGTATGGTTGACCTTTTAAACAACTGTACTTAGGGTTGTCTAAATAATTTTAACATTTGCGGTTAAAAAATGTATTTTTTGAAAACTATGTATTTTGGTCCCCAAAAGTAATATCTGATCATTAAGTTAATTGTTTTCGACCAAACGTATAATAATAAGCCTAAATAATCTCCCTACCCAATAATAAAAAATAATACTTCATAAGGTCTCTTTAAGAAGTCATAAAAATAAAAATGCTTTATAAAATTATCACCATGTTTTTAAACACGTCAACGAGAAGCTGTGCCACGCTGCTGCGGCCATGTTAAAAATTCAATTAAAAACCTCATTTGTGTTTTTCATCAAGTTAAAAACTGTAGTCGCGTCTGTTCCTCACCGAAATATGAACACACGGCGTGAAGGGGAAGGGGGGAGCGAGGAAAGATTATTATTGATGACGAAAGTAATTAGATAAGTCAATTTTGACTTTAATCAAAATACAGGTACTCAATTATCTACTCGAGTTTCCTGTTACATTGTACTTTGTAAATGGAATATCAGTGATTCGATTTTTGCTGATATTGAATTACGTTTGGTTTAAAAAAACATTATTAATTAATACGGTATTAGATTATTATTAAACTAGCTTTTGCCGGCGGTTTTGCTCGCGTTAAATTCGGGGTAACACAGTTCCTCTTTTCTGATTTACAGGCTACCTGTAGTTTTTGCCCTTGTGCCTGATTTATTGTAGTAGAAATGTTAAGTATTCCCTTTTCTTCCCTCTTTCTCCCTCATATCTCAATCTTTTTTTAAGAAAATAGTCTATGTCCGTCTTCAGGGTCCCAACTATCTCTGTACCAAAATTCATCATCACAAATCGGTTTATCCATTTAGGCATGAAGACGTAACAAACAAACAAACTCACTTTCGCTTTTATAATATTAGTAAGGATATATATAGTAAAGATAGGACGAAAAACAAATTCTATGTCAAACTTTTATAACAACCAGTACTCCCAATTAAAATAGATAATTAACAAATTCTCACAAAAAAACAAACACACGCACACGTATTAGATAGGTTTCAGAAAACTAACTAAATCGTAGTGTAAGTCGCGCCGTGGAAACGAAGCAAAACTCTACTCTTTGACTTGGAAACAAATAGTTAATTACGTAGAGAGCTCGTTAGGCATGGATTGTGCCAAAGTTGCCTCTACTTTTTACAGTGCAGCCTTAAGTTCGCGGGATTTTAAACGAACCAAGAAACGTTTCGTTGTACTTACGACGTTTTTTTAGCCGAGCGCTCTAGTGAATGCAATGCTTGAGAAATGAAGGTGACTCGCTGTGAATAGAGTTTTTGTTTCGTTTAAAAGACTTAACTGACTAAAATGGGGTTTTGGTCAGTAATTTGAACTTACTTTGTTGTTGATTAGGTCCTAATATTTAAGGAGGCGGTTGACTTATCGCGGGGTTAAGCTGGTATGGACACATTCCAGATACGGTAACCCCCACGCAAATACGTACAGTCACAAGCAAAAAACGGTATACACTTATGTGTGATCTGGACAAAGTATTTTTCAGTTTGCAGATTAGGTATACTAAAAAATATTTCACACTCTAATTCAATATAATCACTAATTAATTCAAAGCCTTTCTTGAATCACTTAAATATAACAACACGGGAGGTACCAATTAGCACAGAAACATTTTTCTAGTTGGGTGTTTAAATATCCCATGTCTTATGGGGTAAGCGCAATGCCATCGACCGGGCACAGATCTAGACTACAAGGCTGCTGAATCAATAACGTAATTAAATACTGACACAATTCAAAGAAACAAATAGAACAGAAAATGAATGTCGTGCCATTTTAAAGAGATCAAGGAATTAGCCTTCAACGGAACAACTGCAGTTTCTGCAGCCTCAAGGATGACAACGTAACCTTGTCATGTTAACTTTCAACAAAACTTCTCTTTTATATTACGTAATATAAAGCCTGTGATGCCGGAGGGCTTAAGCAGAGGTCTGTGTTTGAGTCCCGGGTGTAATACATATTGCCATTTCTTCTTTATTCTGAGGGTATGTTTTAAGAAGAACAAATATCAAAAAAACACTCAAAGTATATTTAAATGAAAGTGACCCATTTGAATAAACATGAATGATACTTATACATTTGAACTTGAAAAGCTAATCGAAAACTGTCGGGGTTGCGAGTTATTCGAAAGAGATACCGCGGCCCCGAGACATAAAGGGCGAAGAAACATGGGTGAGTTTTAGTCAGTACAAGTATGACACCCCCCCACTCCGCCCAGAGCGGAGGAAGTTATTTGATGATTTCCCAGGACCTATCCAATCGAATATTTGACCGGACACTCACCCAGTTAAAAAAGCATCTAAACTTACATAGATACAGAGAAGTTTTGTTATAATTCTGAAGAGAATTGTTCCTAATATATCATTGAATGTGAACCTCCCAATTTATACAACACTGTTCCACAAAGATCCAATGCAGCCAGTTATGTACTATACACCAAGAGGGTGCATGTTTGTGTTTTAAATCGCGTTAGATAGAACAAAGGGACCCGCGGCCCGAGCATATGTTATAGTGCTTTTATTACACCGCATATGGGCTAAATGTGCTCCCATATTGTTTTATTTATCTTTTACTTTCCGACGCACTGTGATATTATTCTTGAAGTTTGTGCTTTTTTGGCTAAATAGATTTTGTTAAAGTTTCATTACCTATGAAAGTCATATTTCAAGATTCTGGGAAATCTTAATTCAGATAGTTCTTTATAAAAAAAGAAGAACTTTAGACGTGTTTTGTCTGAATAGTTTTTGGGTGACCAAAACTCGAAAAAAATATTTCTGTAGAACTTCATTGTTGTGTTTGAGTATTTTACTGGTCCCTTATCATCATCTGCCTGGGGGTAACTTTTTAGTCTAACCAAATGCTGCTGAGTACCGAAATTTTACTAGACAAGACTTTCTATTTGACCTGCAAGATTCCCAAATAAAACTCATTGGCAGACTTTCACATTACTGACAATGCATTACAACGTTGTCAGTTGCGTCAAACAATATGCTTCCAATGACTTTATAATCCTATATCAGATCATTCTGAAACGGTGTTGGTAGGCTAATAAACTGCCTTGCAAAAAAAGGGCACCAAGGATTTTTATCTCTGCTTCAATAAGTATTACAAGAAAGACGTTTTGTTTGTATCGGCATGTTATTTGAAGCATCCTGGCATGATTCCTTAAATTCCTAATTTAGATTTTTCATTTACTAAAGAAAAATAATAATTGAGGTTTCTTGCTGATTACTAAATAATGTTTATATTAAAGTTTATGGTCTGCAAATCAAATAATTTAATTATTCTCTTTTACATCTTTTTGATATGACTGATAAAGCGATAAGGGCCGGCGCAATTATAGCGCTACTTGAAGAGGGTTGTCCACAAACTTACGCATCTCAGCGGCTAAATGTGAGTCAGTCACAATCCATAAGACTGGGCAGTGGTATCAAGAGACCGCTTTGGTCAAAAAATGACCAGGTTTGAGAAGAAAACGATACACAGTATAAGAAAATGGCTTTTTGTTGAGTTGCAGAATTAGATTTCTCAACCTGTGCTTCAAGGACTTCATCATGGATTCTAAAAAACTGGAACATAGTTTTCTAATAAAAAAATAAAGTTTCTTTATTTGGAGAAGACTGACACCGGCTGCGAAGAACAGGGGAACGCTATGCAGAAGTGTGTTTTAGAGAAATCACTCCTCATGGTGGAGACTCCGATAAATTTTGGGCAGCAAGTCATTAGACAGAGCGTATAAAGTTCGTATTCATAGAAAATGGAACATCAAATGCACACCGGAGATAACAGTCCTTGTTCAATATCCATTACCTGCATTGACTGCTCTTGGGTAATATTCCATTTTTATGGACGACAGTATTCGTGCTCACCGTTCTGGCGATGTGGAATCCTATATACAAAAAGTTGGTATCATGTCTGGGATGTTCAAAAAAGAGGGGTTGGATCAGTGCAACCGGTTCCACAAAACACCAGTGAGCTAAAAAGAGTAACTGCAGAAGAATGGGAACGAATTCCACAAAAAGTTGCAGGCTGTGATTTTGGCAAAAGAAGGTTAAACGCGTTATTAGGTTTTTACATATAAGTAGTAAATTAATTTAATTAAAAGCCTAAAAAAATCTTCTGTTTTTTTGCTGACCATTTTTTAATTCTTGGTCGTGTACTTGGTTTTGGGGAATTCATCGAAAATTAATTTGACAATTGCCAGAATTGACTATAAGCTATTATTTATACACTATTATAAGTATTCAGATTACGTCAAACAATTCAATTCTATTTAATTAACTGAAATCCAACCAAGAACGTAAATTTGCTTAGGTGACCGTTTTTGTTGCAAAGCAGTGTGTATGTATAAGCTACGTAAGATTCACTATATTATTCATAGAGGCGCACGCACGCTTGCTTCGTCTGAATACATCGACGCTCGCCTTTATTGCCGCAACCCAAATGTGTTTATACTCGCTGTGTCTCCGCGAAACTCTTTTATAGTCTGTTTATGGGATTCAGGATTTTGATTCTCTGGTTATTTTAAATGTTATTCTTCCTTGTTATTTGCATTGTTCATTGCTTAATATTACGGTATTGTATTCTGTGGTTTGTTATGCTTGTCTATAAGAAATCAAGTCATATCTTTCGTCAATATTTTGTAGGTTAATATATAAAGAGGATCATGTCACAGCTCCCTTGTTTACTTGTTATCTTGACAAAACAATTTATAACATTCTAGATATTCTGCGACCCAATCACAGAAAAGAAATTTTATATAAAAAGTTACCGAAAAAACACGACACAAGTTTGGCTTTTCATGAATACTTAAATAACCCTGCGGCTGATACAAATATAACAAAAATAATAGGCAATAGAAACTTTGAAGCAACGACACGTGGAAATAGATACAATCAATCCCCTTCAAATGCTTTCAAAAGAACAAATAGTGTACAATGAAAAACAGTGATTGCCCACTTAAAATTCATCAGCGAATTTCGATGCTAGAAACATTTTCTGGGGCAAATAATAACAAAAAGGCTTTGCCCTGGATTTTAATGCTAGGGATGTGCAGAAATAAATTCACGAAGATTTTTCAGTGGACGCGACGCGACTACGTAATTTGTATGCTGCGTAGTATCAGGGTTCCGTATGTTTTGTGGCGCTGCTGGACAATTAAATGGTGGTGTTTTAATGCTGGGTGGAATGCTCTTTTCCTTTTTTATATACCAAGATGCCTTTGCCTGCAATGGAATAGCTATGGACCGGTTTATTAAAGTTGCCAAAATAATTTGGTTTTAAGCCTTTCATTTTCGGATAATCATAAAACTGAGACGGGATTTGAAAGTGTCAAATTTATTTCATAAGAGTGAGTTTGAATGAAAACGCTATATATATCAAGATTATTAAGACGACATGTCAATTTAGATTTGCCTTTTTGGTTAAAAAATTAAAAAATACACCAACTTAATCTAGAAATATACAAATGTCACTCAGTAAGATATTTATGTCTCAATTTTGATCGCATATTACAAGATTTTATTTAATGTATACAGTAAGTTTGTAAATTGTCCACTTCAAAACTTGACAAATCATTTTGCAACCACATGTTTATCCTTACTAATATTATAAAAGTGAAAGTGAGTTTGTTTGTTACGTCTTCACGCCTAAATGGCAAGACCGATTTTAATGAATTTTGCTACAAAGATAGTTGGGACCCTGGAGACGGACATAGGCTATTCTTTTTAAGTGAAAAATGAGGGAGAAAGAGGGAAGAAAAGGGAAAACTTAGTTTCGCTATTACAACAAATAAGACACAAGGGCAAAAACAGGTAGCTGCAAATCAGGAAAGGGGAACTATGTCACCCCGAATTTAATGCGAGCGAAGCCGCAGGTAAAAACTAGGTTCATATACAATAGAAACACTTTTGGACCATACATTTTTATACCAAACGTGACCAGATCCTATGGCCAGAATCACCTCCTCACGATGTAACTCCTCAACGGTCAACACCGTGGTCACGAAACTTTGTATACGCATTCGATGTTGAAAAACCTATTGTTTTTCTTTTCATTTCAAATATTTCGTAATGCATACGGAACCTTTCCACTGACCACTGCTTCGGTCATTCCCAAACTATGGAGCGTGCGTCACCCGGGGTGCGGGGGGGACCGTCAAATCCTGCCATAAATATACTCACGAGCTCATTTATTTCGTGCACTCTTATTATTTGTTACACTGCTTTAATTTATAATGAGATATAACAATGGCTTATGTACACATATGTACTGAGTGATTTATGACGAGATGGATTGACAGGATTTATTATAATACTAGAGTCCAGTTTCACTCTGTTTTTACCACAGCAAAAAATTTCAATATATTCTTCTCTGACTACCTACATGACTGCCACATTGGCCTAGTGGTCGAAAGAGAGACAACTGAGCTAGAGAGTCCTGGCAGGATTCCCAGGTCAGGTAAATTAAAAGGTTTTTCATTTCAGATTTTTCAGTGCTGTCTCTGTCTAACCCTTCGGATATTATAGGCGTGATATTATGTGGAAATGCTTCTCACCTATTTTTTTCTGATAACTTTCATTGCAGGATACAAGAAGTTCTTTGACTGAGATTTCGTGAATTTACTATATTGACGTTTTCTTTTTCTGGTGGTAACACTGTGGATTTTGTCTTGAATATATACGTCGAAAATAGGCCTTAATCCAATTACAAATGAGACACCTTCCCGGTTATATTTTCTAAAGCATCATATCATGAAATCTGTTGCCTAGTTTGGAAGACAAGGTCAAACATCGGGACCGAAATCGATGTAATTTAAAATTTAATTTGATATCTGCCCATATCGATCCAAATAACAAGCACTAAAACAAACATAAAACCATCTAACATACGAGACTCTAAAACATTATTTATCTTCAAAAATCAAGTCAAAGAGCACTACTCTATACTCGAATATTCTGCATATATATTTACTATGTCAGTATTTGTTTTATAATTGTATTATTTGTATGTATGGATGTTTATTATAACCGATGATTAAAGATAGATTCGTACCTGTTTTATCTTTTCCACACACTGTGTCTACATATCTCATCTAACTTTCCTCTCGCAGGTCTGCTGGACGACATTTCAAATGAAATAAACGTTACTTTCGTGCACTTCTGCCTTAATATAACGTCGTGTAAAGAACTTTGTGCACATAAATGCACCTAGTTAATCACGAAGTAATTCCGTAAAACAAATCTAGCTCCAGTCGCGCTATACAAACAGAACACAACCTCCCATCTCCGCGTACTGCACACATGTTTTACTCTCAGTCTACAAACAAACATCGCCACACACGAACTACCGACCAGCTGTCCAATAACAGCAATATAAATCCCAACTACTTCACTTAAATTGTCCGTTAAAATCAAGCCGGCACAACAATTGTTCACACCACTACAATAAAAGTTAAATAAAGGCCTGGCCGGGCCACTTGCCTCCGGAAATCCATTCGTTGAGGCCGCAGGCTCTAATTTCCTGTTCACGGCCGGGCCGGATAGAAAACGTGATTCTTTGCGAGGTACCCTGTACTGTGCAGTAGTACCGACGTCGCCTTAGTGCTGTTGGGAATATGCAGTTTTATGGCTTCAAAGGGTTTACAAAGTTAGAGGAGGAATTTGAGTTGTTTTTTTCCTTGTGAGTTCCTTACCTCAAAACGAAAAAAAAAACGGAACTCTTATAAAACGGACCACTTTGCTGTGTGTCAGTCTGTTTGTCTGTCTGTCAAGACCCTTTATCTCGGGAACGCGTGAAGGCATTGACTTGAAACCATGTGCTGTGGCTCCTTTGATTTGTGAAAAAATCATAATCTCTAAGTCTACTTACTTCTTCAAAAGAAAGAAAGTTTATGTCGCAAATTTATACGGAACCCTTGGTGCGCGAGTCCGACTCGCACTTGCCCGTTTTTTTGTTGCTTTAAATGACTATCACTCTATGGTCTAAAGTGAGTCCTGTTACCTTAAAATAAATTTAATAGAATTTTCATTAATGTTTTAAGCTGACTTATTTATCGGTTAGTAAAAACATGGCTGTACAAATATTTAGTACTGAAAGAGCATTCAAAGTCTACGCCGTATGCGCTACGCGAATGCGATGGTAGGTCGTAGCAATGACGTCTGCTACGCCGTAGCCGTAGCACTGTCGTTTCATCCGTGAACATGATACTCAGTCGATTATATTGTTATAATTATGCTAGCAAACATAAATGTTATATTTTTAAGTCCCCACGAGTATACAATACCCTATAAAAGCTGAATTTACATTATTATAATAAAAGTATTAAATCTCTTAGTATCAACCAAAAAATAGAAAAATATACATTTAAAAAAGTAACAAAAACCTCCCCGTAGGCTTTTCACGAACCGGAAATTAGTATCTTCAGGCGTTTCTCATGAAAAGCCGGGAACGGTGCCGGAAGTGAGGAATTTCCCGCGGCCCGAGTGGCCAATGGTAATGTGCCGAATTAAATAGCGCCATATTAGCAAATGTTCTACTACCTGTAATAACTGAGAACTGTGAATGTTATGTTATTTGTTCTAAGTATAATTAAGTCATTATATTTAGGAGTTAGTAATTATGTGTATGTTATGCCTTTTCTTTCCCTAAAAAAAAAAAAAAATACTATTAATCCTTAATCCTTATTATAACTGCAATAGTAACTTTGTTTGTCTGTTCAGATTTTTATGAAATTTGGCACATAGGTAAGTAAGCCTTGATCTAGATAGGTTCTAGAAAGAGGATCCATTATACCATAAGTATTTTAAACTTCAGTCATCTCACTAAAGGCGCCTGTGACAAACTCAAACAAAGGAAAGCGGTAGTTCTGAAGGAATTCTTCACAATAGCGTGTCTTGGGTCAAGTAATTAATATTACAGAACTGAATAATTTGAGCTCAAGACACGGAATTAAGTTAAGAGCTTTGTCCAAGTAAATGGTCGAAAGAATGGAGTTAAAAATGTCCTTTGTTTCGTCCAAGAAGGACATGCACTGACCTTAATAATGTCCTTCAGAAAGGTCAGGGACGAAGCACATACTACTTGCGTGTGTGTTTGATCGGATGATTGAACGTTTCAAGAGAAATAAAAGGTACATCGTAGCTCGTTTAGTTTCTGCCTGCCTATTAAAATCTATCTTCATTTTATTTTTCTGGCGTAGTTATCTGTTCAAATGAACTACAATTTCAAAACTTTTATATTTTCAAAAATATAAAAGTTTTGAATATATATATATGTCGCAGAAGGAGACTTGATTAAGATATTTGATTGATTTATGATAATTGTTACAAGATGGCGGTAGTGAGGTTATCCGAGCTGTTTGTCATTTGTCACTGTGAAGTAATGTCAGGTTGGTCCACCTGTCTATCAGTTGTCACTGTCAGTTTCACTGTCGTTGTTTGAAAGGTGCAAGGGTAGAGTGGCATTCGTTGGTTGACAGTGCGTGCACATGGACGGATAACCTCACAATCTCCATCCATTTCCATCACGGTTATTTGTGTTCATTGTGATTCGAGATACTTAAAATAATTAAAGAGAAGATCAAAGCTAACAGTTTGTGGTGTTATTTCCCGTATCCTGAAGACATGCACGACGAGGAAGGCTTGCCCGAAGGTAACAGTCCTGTTGCCTCCCCGTCATCAGAAGTGGGATGTGATCCACGTTCTGCACCGCAGCCCACACTGAACAATAGTGAGGAAAAATGGAAATTGATATTGGAGCAACAAAATCAGAACTTTCTTGCCCTAATTCAAGCTATAAAAGGACCGACAACGAGTGGTAAAATTCATCTACCTACATTCCATCCCGAGAAGACATCCGTGGACGCACGTGCTTGGTTATCGACGGCAGACATGTGCATGGCAGATCAACCGTTATCTGGAGCTCCATTGATGATAGCTTTGAGCGAAGCCTTGAAAGGCGAGGCATCGGCTTGGCTGTCCCAAGTATCTTTCCCTGGCATGACATGGAAGGATTTTCAAGAAGCGTTCACCTCTCGTTATGATACTTCGGAGACTGCTGCATCAACGCTCATCAATCTTTATAACAGCAAGCCTAAGGAAGGTGAGTGTCTTGCAACTTACGCTGCTACTCAGCTGAATATTTTGATGTCACGTTGGAAAAAGCTGAATACAGAACAAATTGCTATCTCCACTGTAATGGCTCACATAGCTCAAATAGAACCTCGCGTTAATCGAGTTGCTTTTACCACTGAGATAGAAACTAGAACAAAACTGCAGCAGGAGTTAAGGGCACTATCTTACATGAAAAGAAAGGCGCCTACTAGTGACTATAACAATGACCCTGATCCAAAGCAACGCAAGCTGATGTCGACTCCTGTTAAATGTGCACATTGTGGGAGACTGGGCCACCATGTTTCAACGTGTCGTCTCAGAAAAGATAACCGTAGTACTGGAGCGCCTCCCGGAGAAGCAAACAAGCTTGCAACCACTTCGAAGCCTGCAACTACGGACATCACATGTTTTAATTGTCGGGGTGTTGGACACTATGCGTCAAGGTGTCCGCGGGCTGTCAGCACAGAGGCGAAGTCGACCGCTGTTAGTACTACTAGCAAACCGGTAGAGCGACGTGTTGAAGTCTGCGCGGTCAGTGCACCAATGGGAGTTCTAGAACACTTCGGTGAGTCCTTTTCATTTCGTTTCGATTCAGGAGCACAGTGCTCACTTATCAAAGAAACAATATCATTGAAATTTCATGGTAAACGACAAAGTAATTTAGTAAAGATGACCGGTATCGGACAAACTAGTGTTTACAGTACTTCGCAGATTATGGCGTCAGTCAGTATTAATGATATTGTTTTCAATATTCTATTTCACGCTTTGCCTAATGAATTTTTGTTACATGACATTATGATCGGGCAGGAAGTGTTAACTCCAGGATTAGAAGTTCACGTTACTTTTGATAGAGTTTTTTTTACCAAAATGAAATCCTCTATCATTAATGCGAGTATTGTCCATGATAATAATAGTGATGCTGGCTTTGAAAATATCGACACTAGCATTCCCTTGGAGTTCAAATCAAAGTTGCTAAATATTTTAACTGAGTTTAAGGACTATTTTGTTTGCGGCACCCCATCAGGTTCAGCCAATACTGACCCTGTAGAAATTCGCCTTATTGACCCTTGTAAAACTGTTTATCGTCGGCCTTATCGTCTTAGCCCCCAGGAGCGTAGTGTTGTACGAGACAAGGTGAATGAGTTACTAGCTTGTAAAGTCATACGTCCAAGTTCGTCTCCATTTGCCAGCCCTATTCTTTTAGTTAAAAAGAAAGACGGCACAGATCGCATGTGCGTGGATTATCGAGAATTGAACGATAACACCGTGCCGGATCGTTTCCCTTTACCACTAATTTCTGACCAAATCGATCGCCTTCATGGCTGTTATTATTTTACCACACTGGATATGGCCAGTGGCTTTCACCAATTGCCAATCCACCCGGATTCAATAGAGAAGACCGCTTTCATAACTCCAGAAGGTCATTACGAATATCTGACCATGCCCTTTGGTCTTCGTAACGCACCTGCCATATTCCAACGAGCTGTAACCAAGGCCTTAGGCCCTCTTGTAAATTCGTATGCTATCGTCTATATGGATGATATTCTCGTAACAGGAAACTCAGATATTGATGAATCCCTGGCGAGGATTCGCACAGTTTTAAAAATTTTGACTGAACAAGGTTTTTATTTTAATTTGAAAAAATGTTCTTTCATGAACAAAAGTGTGGAGTATCTTGGTTATGTAGTCAGTTGCGGCGAGGTTCGTCCGAACCCTAAAAAGATCGAAGCCTTAACTGCCCTGCCTCCTCCTAGAACGGTCACGCAATTACGCCAGTTCATAGGACTAGCCTCCTATTTTAGAAAATTTATTCCCAGTTTTGCACAAATAATGGCTCCTCTTCACGCCCTAACCAGCCCTGGTAAGGGTTACATTGAGTGGAAGCCCGAACACGAAGGAATTAGGCAAACGATCATAGGGATATTGACTAACGAGCCGGTCTTGATGATTTTTGATCCTGACTGTCCAATTGAACTTCATACCGACGCCAGTGCGATTGGTTATGGTGCCATTTTGATGCAAACTAAGGAATGTAAACAATTCGTAGTGGGTTACTTCAGTAAACGTACCACAGCCGCCGAGTCCAAGTATCACTCGTATGAGTTAGAGACTTTGGCGGTTGTGAATGCTATTAAGCATTTCAGGCATTACCTACATGGCAACAGGTTCACCGTCGTAACGGACTGTAACTCCTTAAAGTCATCCCGCAATAAGGTCGATCTAACCCCGCGCGTACATAGATGGTGGGCATTCCTACAAGCTTATACCTTTGAGATTGTATACAAGGACGGAAAGCGTATGTGTCATGCGGATTTCTTATCCAGGAATCCTCTTCCGGCTACACCAGTTGAAAAAGTGGAGCAAAAACGAGTAGATCTTACTAGTCTACCTGAAAATTGGTTGCAAGCAGAGCAACAGCGTGACTCTGAGATTATTAAGCTAACTGAAGATCTTAAGGAGCACAAGATTGATGAAAATGTTGCTAAAACTTATGAGGTCAGGTCTGGAGTGCTATACCGAAAAGTGCATCGTAACAACCGATCTCGTTGGCTACCAATTGTTCCCAGAGCTTTACGCTGGTCAGTTATAAACTCTGTCCACGAATCTCTCGTGCATGCTGGTTGGGAGAAGACGTTAGAAAAGGTCTTTGATTTGTACTGGTTTGACCATATGACTAAATTTGTTCGTAAATTTGTTGACAACTGTGTTACATGCAAAATATCTAAGTCTCAGTCTGGTAAAATTCAAGCAGAAATGCATCCCATCCCTAAGACTCCTATACCATGGCATACCTTGCATGTTGATGCTACAGGTAAAC
This sequence comes from Ochropleura leucogaster, assembly GCA_958449745.1. NCBI lineage: Eukaryota > Metazoa > Arthropoda > Insecta > Lepidoptera > Noctuidae > Ochropleura > Ochropleura leucogaster. The sequence continues at coordinate 18,014,093 of OY288213.1, read as the reverse complement.
TTAGTGGTAAAAACGATAAAAAGGAATACGTGTTCGTATTGGTGGATGCCTTTACGAAATTCGTTTTGTTACACCATACCCTGCGTATTGATTCTGTTAGTAGCATCCAAGCTTTAAAAAGCAGCATATCCTTGTTTGGCACCCCTAAGCGACTCATCGCTGATCAGGGCCGTTGCTTTGCCAGTGCAGATTTCAAGCAATTCTGTCAAACCCATTGTATCGACTTGCATCTGATTGCAACAGGAAGTTCCCGTGCTAACGGTCAAGTCGAACGTGTTATGAGTACGCTCAAAAATATGCTCACTGCAGTTGAGGCTAGTGGAGAAAAGTCGTGGCAAGATGCTCTCCCGGAAGTTCAACTAGCTCTCAACTGCACGATTAATAGGGTCACTAAGTCGAGTCCTCTCGAATTATTCATTGGAAAGGTAGCTAGACCTCTAGAACTCATGTGTGCTAACGATTACGAACCCGAAGTGGACATTGATAACGTACGTGAACGGGCTATTACTAACATGGACAAAAACTCTCTATACGATAAAAACAGGTTTGATAGTACAAAGGCTAAAGTCCAAAACTATGCAGTAGGCGATTTCGTTCTTCTGCAAAACGAAGAACGTAACCAGTGCAAGCTAGATCCTAAATTCAAGGGCCCTTTCCGCGTTATTGAGGTGTTAGACGGTGATAGGTATGTTCTTAAGGCACTTAATGGTAACCGGACGTACAAGTATGCTCACGACAGGCTGCGTAGAATGCCTATTAGTGAAATACCTGAGGATTTATCTGAGGTTATTAATTGTGAACCCGGATTCTAAGACAGATTTATTTGATTTTTCTCATTATTTTATGTCGTTATGTTATTAAATTTGGTACAAATTATGTGAAAAAAAAATATTAAAAAAAAATGCAAAAAAAACGTGAGTGTGTAATTTACAATGTAATTCGCTAATGGACATGCCGCTGGTTAAGCGATGCCGCTGGTTAAGCGATGCCGCTGGTTAAGCGATGAAGCTGGTTAAGCGATGCCGCTGGTTAAGCGATGCCGCTGGTTAAGCGATGCCGCTGGTTAAGCGATGCCGCTGGTTAAGCGATGCCGCTGGTTAAGCGATGCCGCTGGTTAAGCGATGCCGCTGGTTAAGCGATGCCGCTGGTTAAGTGATGTCCTGATTAAGCTGACCTATCTTGGTCAGGCATGGCCGAAACAGTGTAATGTTCACAGAACTTCCTATTTCAGATTATCCACACGAGGACGTGTGAAGCGCAGGACGGCCGTGTCGCAGAAGGAGACTTGATTAAGATATTTGATTGATTTATGATAATTGTTACAAGATGGCGGTAGTGAGGTTATCCGAGCTGTTTGTCATTTGTCACTGTGAAGTAATGTCAGGTTGGTCCACCTGTCTATCAGTTGTCACTGTCAGTTTCACTGTCGTTGTTTGAAAGGTGCAAGGGTAGAGTGGCATTCGTTGGTTGACAGTGCGTGCACATGGACGGATAACCTCACAATCTCCATCCATTTCCATCACGGTTATTTGTGTTCATTGTGATTCGAGATACTTAAAATAATTAAAGAGAAGATCAAAGCTAACAGTTTGTGGTGTTATTTCCCGTATCCTGAAGACATGCACGACGAGGAAGGCTTGCCCGAAGGTAACAGTCCTGTTGCCTCCCCGTCATATAAATCTTTGAAATAATTTCGTAAAACAGATCTAATAGTGTACATATCTACCTATCTTACCTCTTATCCTGGCTATCCTGCACGACCACTTGTACCTTGCAGTATTCAGCCGAAACATATTTCAAGAGGTATGCAGGTGGCTACATACTCTATACTTTGTATAAACAAATGAGTTCCATCGACACGAAAATAAGAAGAAGTGGCATCATGTTTCTATGGGTTCCTACACCACCACATCAAAACACACTTTTAACTAAACCCGGTAGTTATTCCACAAAAATCCATGTATTCATTTGAGCCACTAAATCCCAAGAATCTCGACTCCAACGCACAGGAGGGCCATTGATCAATACAAGCCATTTCACCAGCGTTTGCAAGCCAGGCACATACCCGTACAATTTACAGAGCTACAACACCGCACAACATGGTCGTACTACATAAATCACTCTTATTTTTGTCGGTTAATACTCTTGAATAGTGCTAAGTCGTAAATAGATTTATGTTCTCACTACATTTTTAAGTGAATTTGAGAGAAATTCTTAGTCGTTTTATTCTCAATGTGTTGCAGATTGATTTGCATGCATTTGTTGTGGGTATTACCGTCCTTGCAGCGTAACTTTTCTAAAATTGTCTTAGGTAACAGCATGCAACAAAATAGGCACAGATCCTAAACGAAAACATTAGGCAACATTTCATTACATACAAAAACAACAAATCTAGCAAACGGCAGGTTAGAATCTCAACTAAATATACTTGGCATGTAATTTATTTTTTTAATAAAAATATATTTAGTAGCTGCTACTACTGAAGTATTCAAGACAATTTGATGCCTAATGCCAGTTCCAGACATTAAGTCGCGAGCATTCATGGAACGTCTGCGACAAGGTTCCACTTAGATATTGTAAGTTCCTTCAGCTTCAATATTCATTACGACTACAATACGTCTTTGGAAGTTCATCCTGTTTCTTTGTTACAGATTTTTGTTTCAAAGTCTTTGAAAGCTTTCGTTCAAAGAGTATAATTAATTGGTACTATGACGGTTTCGTAGTATTGTTTAAGCTGAAACAGTTTTGGCTTGGTTTCCGAGAACGTTCTTAGTTCGTACGAACTAATATTAACAAGTATTTGTATTAGTAAGTAAACAGCTAAACAAACTTATACACATCCTGTATAATACGTTCTCTTTCACAAAATAAATAAGAGGGATTCCGCTATTCGGCGTTTCAATCAAGGTTTTATATATCAGACTTTTCTTTCGAATGGAAAATCATTAAATGACTCCTCTCGCTCTGTGCGGATTGAAAAGAAGTCACAGACTTGTACTGACTAAAACCCATCCCATGTTCCTTCTACTGCCCTTTGTGTTCCGGGGCCGCGGTATTTGTTGCGAACAACCCACAGCCTTGGAAGCCAGTGACCCGGACGGGCCCATTAGATATGCTGGCATCTCTTCAGGCGCGTGTGGAAGAACGCAGCCTGTCATAACTAGACTAGCTAATGCTCACTATCCATAGAATGACGTCTACGGTGGCCGGGAGTCGTCTCGCGCGGTGGTTGGCTTAGTTTGAGTTTCCCTCACTCAAACTTCCAGCCAACTCTTTCTTATTTTAATACCTACAATAAAAATTAAATTAAATTTTGTCTTTATTATTGTATTACATTTTATGGGCCTTAAACTGAATTCGTTTTCTTGCCCTTGTCCCATTATATTTGGGGTAGGCGTAACACGTTTTTTTCTTCCATTCTCCCCTGTCAGACGTCACGGCATCATTTAGTCATTTCTCCTTCACATCATTCTTTACTCAATTCATCCATCTTTTCTTTGGCCTTCCCTTCCCTCAACATTCAGATCACAAGGAATAGGTAAAGGCTAAGAGCCGACCCTTGCAGACCGACAGCCACATTGAAGGTGACGTACTGCCTGTGAACCGAAATTGGGTACTACATCGACTGTACATCGCACGGATCAACTGCACATACTTCCCAGGCACACCGTTCTCCTTAAGAGTCCACCACAAAACCGCACGTATGACCCGGTCGTATGCCTTATCGAAGTCGATGGACACCATGTGCAAGTTCTTATGTGCAATTCGGTATTTTTCGCACAACTGGCGGATAGCGAAAATGGCATCCGTCGTTCCCCGACCAGGCATAAAAACCAAATTGGCTCTGTGAAATTTTGCTCTCTTTTCTCAGTCGCCTTTCAATAACTTTCTCCCAAACTTTCATACTGTATGACATTAGCTTTATTCCTCTACTCGCTTTTGTCAGCGGCTTCGCTCGCGTTGAATTCAGGGTAACACGGTTCCCCTTTCCTTATTTGCAGGTACCTGCTTTGCACTTGCGCTTGCGTTTTTCCTTTTCAACTATCTCTGTACCAAAATTTATCAAATCGGTTCAGCCATTTAGGCGTGAAGAGGTAACAAACAAAAAAACTCACTTTCGCTTTCATAATATTAATAAGGATAATTTTTGCACTCCAGCACATACCAGCGATGTGTTACACCATTCGTCAGGTATGGCCTCTTCCAGCAATAGTTTTATCAAACTCAGATTAACGCAAAAATTAATCAAACTAGTGCGGTTTGTATTACAAACATTAAAACGTAGCACAATGCAAGTGGTAGGTCTTAGGAAACATATTATGGCCCTTTGTCTTTCATTATGAGTTAGCGACTCACGACTCAGTAATTACTAACTATAAATCTTTGACGATGTTCCCGCGATGATGGGTGAGTGGAATATGATTATAATTAATGGAATTTACAACTTTTTCGTTTGTTTAACACTGCTGATGTCGGACTGTTGTAGTATTTTGAACTTCAGAAGTAATTTTTATAAATGCGGAAATACATACATACTTCTAAAGATCACTATTCCAATCGCAATAGACTGATTGATTTGTATGTAGTTACTTATGTGCTATATGTACTGATAATATTGGATTTTGTAAGGAATTATATAAAGGAAAAAGCAGTAATTGATGCCGTGACGTCTGACAGGGGAGAATGGAAAAAGAACACGTGTTGCGCCAACTCCAAATAGAACGGGACAAGGCCAGGAAAATATTGATAATTTTCTTATTTATCAGTACGTTAAACAATTTACGCTTAAAACATCAAAATTGCTATTAAATAAGAAATCACAAAAAATACCTTAGTAAAAAAAGCAAACTTAAAATCATAAAACAAACGTTTTATTCGACAACACTGCGGCACCCAGCGCGGAGCGAGCGCGTCCATCGTTTTTATTTATTTCCAATCGCGAAGTAATCTTGCTGTCTGCAGCTGCACTGTAATATTGTAAGAGGACACGCCATTAAAATATATTAAAGAAGTTGGGTATACCACAAGGGGCCCGTGGCTATATACAGCTGCATGCTCCGATCTTTAACGTTTTGGCAGTTTCTGCCAAGGTCAGGACATGGACAGGTGGCCTTTTACGGAGCCGAACTCTTCCTTACCTTGTATTGCATGTGAAACTGTTGGTTTCGGCAGTCATTTGTAGATTTTTGACAGTGGACCGAGAGCCTGACAACCAGTTCTACCAAGGAATATCGTATGACCAGTACTAATTGGGGTGTGTGTTAGATAGGCAGTCGTTTCAAGTAAAATATCCATATTTAATGGTGTTATTCACTAATTGGGATACTTCAATCTCCGTGCAAAATACTGGTTGACCGGTTACTGGTTCCATTGCAAACCGACTCCAACATAATTGCAATAAACCAGGCAGATAATGAGAGGGATAGACCAATAATAACAGTCGGGTATACTGTTCCTAAAACCACGGATGAAAAAGATATTCCTATAAAGAGTTTTGTTGTATTTGGGTTTGTAAATTCAGTTTTAATTGTTTGAATTCGTATGAACCTGTAATTCAATATACGAACAAATATTTTTGTTTTGCTTCACAATGCAAATCCCGTATATGATTTTAATTATTTTACTCGTTTATTCAATGACGTCATGAAAGGGCCAGCCAATGTTACGTAATTCTAGTCTATCGTATTTAGTACCTACAGACTTTTACCTAAGCTTCACATTCAGCTACCCTACCATGACGTCTTAAAATAGAACTTATTCCAGTGCGGGAAAGAGACAGAGCTATACAGGGTGTCTAGCACCATCTCTTTCTCACACAGGAATAAGTACTGGTATAACATGTCATGGTAACCCTACAGACACTAAAAAAATGATACTTTGAGAAAATTACAACTGTTTTGTGAGGTTTTTTTTCACGCGGAATACAAGCCTGACAAAACGAACTTGTCTTTTATCGAAGTGACAAGTTCGTAACGGTAGAAGACAGTCTGTTCGGAAAAAGGGTAGGGGAGAGAGCAGCTTGAAGATTAAAGCCAAAATAGAAAAAAAATATAATAAGAAAATAGTTGTGGACATATGTAGGTAAAGTACATCGACAAAGCTCGTCACAATATTCCAACAACTTGTTTGGACTTTCAAGTCAATAGCGAGAGCCATTTCATCAGATAACAATTAAATAAAGTATTTATAAGATAAACATTTAAAGATAGAATTTTAGGACTTCAATCTTTTTGATCCACCGATTTTGAATGATTGTGAATCTAATTTTATAGAATAATGTCTTACTTTCCTAGACTTAGCGATTCCCTCCCTTAGCGCAAAATAATCAAGTACACCATCTCCGTCGGACTATCGCCTTGGGGAATCTCGTTTAAACGCAAAACACGTGTCGAATTACATTTTAATTAATTTGCATTTGTTCGCAGAAGATTGCAAATTACTAAGATCTCTTGCGTAACGGTCAGGCTCTAGGAAAGCGATTGGAAATTGGAAAGTTTTCCTGCTTAACCACTGAGTTGGAGGTTTTATTGAATAGGTTGTTAAGCACCCATTAGGGAGTGTGAATAGTGTTATTTGAACAGTTGGAAATTCTAAAGTAATTGATCAATTATTCATCAGTCAAAACTTGTCTGTCAATCCGTACATGGAACATATTTTGTTTAGTTGGATTAGATGACCGACTACACCGTAGGACGGGGACAGGGGGTCAACGGATCTCCCGCTAAGGACTTGTTTACCGCTGCTGTCGAGGACCTACCCACACATGTACCTTCTACTGCCCTTAATGTTCCGGAGCAGCGGTATCTCTTGCGAACAACCCGCAACCGCAGCAAGTGGTTGCCCTGGCTGCGCGTGGATCACTAACGCGCCGTCAGGATTTGATTACCAGGCAAAATATAGCATGTGGCACATCTCAACCTAAATTATATCGAATTTCATGTAACTGTACATGGTGCTCACTGCAATAAATTTTATTTTTGGCCTTGTTTCTGTAACTGACCTAATAATACAAAACGAACTAACAAACTTTAAAACACAAACATAGTGAGTTTATCCTAACACCACGCGGCATTAACTTGAGCTCGTATCGATCGGAACAGAGCCGTTACACCGTCACACTTACCTGAACACTGAAATTTTAACCTCGGCTCCAAAACTGGACTAGAAATATAAAAATAACACGTTTATTTTTAGCAACAATGCTAGCTTTACTGATATTCTATTCTAGGAGTTTATCTAATAATATCATGTAAGTCACCCTTGTAAATCACTAAAAGACAGGCAGAGGTCTTCCTCTTACATTTTCGGCCATGTTTAAGTCCCTATGTATCTATTGACACCAACCGGCCACAATTCCAGAGTGCGGCTGTCGCCTGAGAATTTCAAGAACCCAATAATACTTTGTTCACGGAAGGTTCTGTGTTATTCCCGACTTAGGACGTAGCAAGGAGTTTGGTATTATCTTACTTTACTGAAAGAGCTCACAAAGCTACATCATTAATAACATTTACATTCTGTATTAGGTACGAAATAACATGGTTTTGTTAGTTAACTGAATAGAACCAGTCTTTGACTTGACTGTATTTTTCCAGTATCCGTTTTCGTCATGCTTACTCTTTAGTATCTCCAGGTGTTGAACACGAAACATTAGGGATTGTATCCATCGATCGTAACACGGTCACAGCTACCTGCACATTGAAATTTCGACAAACAGTGTTCCGCAAATTTCTACGGCAGCGCCTCCCTGCCGCAGCCGCTTCTAGCATTTGCATCTCATTGGAATGCAACCGCTGGATGTAGCGAAGGAAGCGATGCAGCGAGGACGCGGTAATAACACGTTATGTTTTGTTACGCGGTTCTGGTTGAATTTCGCTGCGATATAGAAAAACATTGAAAGTTGCGCCTGCAACAGAAAAAATAAAAGGAAGACGTTTGTCTTGGCATGGACATGTAATGAGGAAGAACGAAGCACATGTGACTAAAAGAGTGATGGATCTGAATGTCGATGGATGGAGGGGGAGAAGACGGCCAAAAAAAAGATGCATAGACTTTGTAAAGAATGATATGAAGAAGAAAGGAGTAAATGATGCCGTGACGTTTGACAGAATGGAAGAAAAAAACGTGTTGCGCCGACCACAAATAAAATGAGGCATGAATGATTATAAGAAAGTCATTGCCAGTGCCATTATCTGTCAAGAGCAGAGAAAATGGTTTAAAGAAAACTGGTTACATACCGTACTGCTTGCAATACATACACACTTTCAAAAACATGTAGATAAATCTTGTTTTTTATTATTTATAGTGCATACCAAGTAGCGCAATATACACGTAATCCTATTTACGTTTGCGGGTTGTTCGAAAACGATACCGCGGCTCCAGAACGTAAAGGGCAATAGAAGGAACATGGGTGGGTTTTAGTCAGTAAAAGTCTGACACGCTCCCCTGCTCCGCAAAGAGCGGGGGAAGTTATTTGATGATTTCCCAACCCAAAAAAAAAACCTATATTCGTATCTTGATATTTTGCGCCCCAAGCCAATATAGTGTGCCGCCCCGCTGTGCACCAAAAAAAGAAAATGCTCTTTTTGGTTTTTGATCGTTTAATGAATTTACGAAAACAAAATAATAAGCAGCAGCGTAAGAATAAGCAAATCTGAACAGAAAACAGGTACAAAGGTAATGCTTGTTTCTATAGAAATCTCTTCCAGCATACCTGCTAACAGTGTGACAAAACAAAGAAAATAATGCCATGAAAGCCGCACTTCTCAGTCTACCCAATGCCCAAGACCATGGCCTTCTTGCCCTGAGGGTAAATAAGCAACTGTATTTACGACGTATGAATGTAAATTTAATAATATTTTAAGCAAATATGCTTTCTACTTTACCAAATAAACGTTTTCTTTTATTCATTACTAAACAAACGTCGTTCACCTGCACACACACACACACACACACACACGTAAAAAGAATACACAAAAACAGCCTCAACATTCTAAATGAAGTACCACATCCACCGAAACGGAAGCTCGTTAATGCCATTATACGTCGGGGTCGAGATTTTGCAAGCAATTTCCGCCTTAGCGACGAATGCAAATACGAATGAAATGTGTTATTTATCGCGTGAATTACAACTCTTGGTGTTAACTACTGCTGGTGGGCTAGTGCTGCCTTCGAAGGACATTTGCATAGAATAATTATAGATTCGACATTGTCCCGTAATGTTACGATAATAGCGGTGCTTCTCGACGTGCTCGATCGAAATTTAAGTTGCATAGAAATATGGAAGAATTTAGCTTTTTTTAACGTTTTGTGAAAGGCTTTTTGATTTTTTCAAGCTTAGGACCGATTTCGGGTGTTTAGCAACTATTTAATATATAATAAGTTTGGAGTTGGGCTATTATATTACCAACCCATGCGTATATTGACTAGACTGGTCAATTTAAATTGAGTGTTTCTTTCCTTACATTACCATCTAAGACATAAGAGTCTTCATGGTCTTCATATTCCTTGACCAACATAATTTCTGGACAAAATAGCAGACTGTGATCTGCTTTGGTGCCGACTTATTCAATTAAATTAAATTGATGTAAATCCTTACTAATATTATAAAAGCGAAAGTTAGTTTGTTTGTTTGTTACGTCTTCACGGCTAATTGGCAAAACCGATTTTAATAATTTTTGGTACAGAGATAGTTTGGACCCTGGAGACAGACATATAAGTTACTTTTTGTCTCTTTCTGACCCCCCACTTCCCTAAAATGTGAGGTTGAAGTTTGTATTAGCATTCTGCAATTTTTAAGGCAGAAAGTTAAAAATCGATATGCGGACAATTTGTCGTGCATCATTTTTCTTTTGGAAATCTGCGCATATAGAACTTTTAGCAGTTTTCAAGGTAGGATGCTAAAAATCGGAAACGAAAAATACCTACAAATCAGGAAAAGGAAACCCCGTGTTACCCCGAATTAAACGCGAGAGAAGCCGCGGGCAAAAGTTAGTTCTGTATAAACTAATTTAACAAATTAACATAAATTTATCATCATAAGTGTATTATTACTATTGCAAATTAACTATAGTAATTTGCTATAAAGTAATCATTTAGTTTGCTCTCCATCCCGGTATGCTCGAGTATAATATCAAATTATTGGTGTTAAGCCGACGCCTTACGAAGACATTTGCATACTATCATAGTTCCAACATGGACCGACCATTATGTTACGATAACGGTCCTTTCATACCATTTTGATTAAATTCAGAATGTTTGATTGATTCGCTTTTTTATATTTGTTTGCGATAAGCTTAATCTTATTTGCAACCCTTTTATTCCAACCCTTTCGAAGAGATCCCCTGGGGTGAGTCCGTGACATTTTACTCCGTGAAATAATCCATTAAATCAGTTTCTCACTTTTAGACAGAGCATTTATAAACCGAGACAGATTATTTTACAATTTTCCTTAGGTAAGCGTTAAGTACTTTATAAAGGAAGGCCGAAAAAAATATTTAGAATTTTCTTTCAAAGCAAGTAATTGTTATTTTTAATTCAATTGTTATTGTCTGAAACAGTAAAATCTCTGACTAATCCCCTTATATTAATCTCGAAAGCCTTTATCAAAACAAGGCATTTGTTGACGTAAGACGATTTAAGGCCCAGTTTAAACCCTGAGCGTCTTAAACTGTGTCCGAGAGTCCCTTGGGACGGACGGTTGACCTAATTAAGCCAAGTGGTGTGGAAAATTACAGTCTGATGGGGCCTGTTCGACCGTAATTGCTGAAGGGTGGCCGATTGACGTCGCGGCGGGGGTTAAGGTGTTCGCCTATCTTGGAAAATCTTTGGAGGTAATCTTTTTAGGGTTACAACTTATTTAGTTCGTAGGTTTCTGTTTGGGTATGTTGTATTGTGATAATATTTTTTGAAACATATTTCTATATAAAAACGTACATTACCTTTTCCAGTTGGGGTTGGCCGAAGCGACTTGCTACGTCTACTTGTTTAGTCCATTTTTATACATCTGGTGTCTCGTTTACATGGCCGCTGGTTATGAGTACCGCGTACATCATACGCGTACATATCTTTCAGGAGAACAACACCAATATTTTTTTTGTTTGTAGTCAAAAACTACCGATACGTTGGAAAATTGTTTAAGTTTCAATATATGTCTATTTTTAGTGTAGAAAATGTTAAACAGTGTACAAAAAGTATTGGTCAAAACAAAAACATTATAGTTTTGGCGCCTAATACACAGGTTTCTGTTCTAGTTTAGGAGCCAGAAGTTCGCTTTTTTAAGATGTCTTAACTGTACAACATCTATCATTGTTTTCCTATGTAAGTTTTCTTTCTTTGGGTACAAATATATATTTTCTTTTTATTATAAAGTTTCCAAGCTTCACAGTAATTAACTATAAATAAATAAAATTACTAAAATAAAACGTCACGAAACAAAACCAAGAATAAATGATAAGCAACATATCTTTATTTAGTTCATTAGCTCCGTCAGTGGCGCTAGTGCAGGAGACAGCTTGATTCAGTCGTTTAATTAAAAGCGAGTAATTACTTGTAATGCCGAGCTCCCCGACTACGCTACAGTTAGTTCAGGAGTAGTGCTGTGCGACGTATTACTGACGTATGGACACTCGTCTTGTCTGTCATGTTATTTGCTGGTACTTTGGCCCCTACTATGTGAAAACTATGTAAATAAAAACGTATTTGATTGTTTAAAGATTCTCCGTCGAAAGCGATTGATGAACGACCTGCTTTTACTTCAGAAAGCATATCTAAGAAAAGCAGGTTATGGTATATACGCAAAGTATAAGTAAATACATAGACTTTAAATAAAAACCGCCAAAAAGCTGTTCTCCGAAATCTAGCAATATTAATTCCATTGGTGGAACTGGAATAAAAGGCAGCAGTAAAACACAATTATAACTAGCGACGCGTACGGATACTGCCGCGCTCCCCAATAACGGTGCGAAACAGAAGGGCCCGACATTATCGTATAATTATCGAAAACCTATAGTAATAACCGACGCAATAACCTAAAAATCAATCAGTCGTCGCCTCCTCGGAGCCACGGGCTAGGGGAAAAAATTGGAAATCAATCTATTTCTATAACCAGGCGTCTCCCAAGTATCCATTATCATAATGTGATGGGGACCCAATACTATAATCAGATATCTGAAACCTTCAGTGTTATGTATTATATATGTATATTTTTATGAGGCCGGAATATGGGACGCGTTCCGTTTCGCAAATGCTGCGTATTTTCCGAATTATTGTACGACGCCTGATCGCTTTATGAATTTGATTGTGTTGTTGCGGGTACGGAAAATAGATTAGATTTTGTGCAAGAGGTGTGTGTTTTGGCAGAATTCCTGAAGAAACATGACTATATTTGTGAAATTGAAAATACATCCGTTGTAGGCAGTCAGGCCATAAACTCGTATAACCAGTGATGACACTCCATTCGGGTCAAATTCGATATATCTTATTACTAAAGCATCTCCAATAATTGTAATTCCTATCGCAAATGTAATACAATATAAAGCAGCATAGCAATAGTTAATATATTACTCACAATAAGTTAACCATAATTAATTAAATCATGATTCGAATTGAATTGGAATCGTAATCAATATACCGGGAATGTAATTACATAATATAATTTAGTTTATTTAAGGTACCTTAAGAGTATTATGTAGTAATACTATTAACGTCTGGCGAAATACCTGCGAAATAGGCTATGTAATTATTATTTTGCCATTGTACTGAAAGTCTAATGTAACAATTTGTTATAGTCGTCTTTATGTCTTAGCAGTAAGGATGATTATCGTTGTCCAGGAGTTAATATTAACAAACGTTTGAACCCGTTTTCAAACAGATTTATCTCAGTCAAATTTTTAACAATATGTTACTATAGATTACTTTTCCAAGAAGCTTTGTTTCCAAAGATCTAAGAAACTTTTCCCAGACATAAACCTAAATTTAGAAGATTTCAGCATCCCTTTACAGACACGTAATGTTTGTAGGTACGACTACACGTGACAAAGGGCTTTTAATCAAGTTGATCCTGTCCGAGTTGATTGTAGCCCGGGCACATTGTGGGCACATAGTGGGCGCACAGTGGGCACAGTGGGCACACAGTGGGCACGGTCGGGGCACGGTCGGGCACGGCTCGCTAGGGGTATATCGCTTAATGAAACTGTAATTGTGATTTAAGTATGGTGTTTGGAGACAAGTGTTATTCGTGTGGTTTGTGTATGGGAACTGTATACTGCAAAGATTTTTGTTTCTGGAACGATTCGAAAAACAAATTAAAGGATTGATACAAAAAAAAGGAGACAAAAAATTTCATTCACAGAATGACAAAAAAATAGTTATTAATACTAACGAAGAGTAAAGAACAAAAAAAATGGATTAATTTTAGTCAGTACAAGTCTGATACTCCTCACTGCCCCGCCTAGAGTGGGGGAAGTTATTTGATAATTTCCCACCCGGATAAAATAAAGGTGTAAATTGTAAATATTTATTTCAGACCGAGCACACAGTAATGATACAAGTCCATATTATATAAATAGACAGATTTAAACTTCTGCCCGCTAGTCAAATTTCAAAGTTCACATCTAACGACCTACCTATAAATATTATGTCAAAGGTCAACGTCTCTCCCAGAATCACGACATTTACTCAAGATCACATTATGTATCATACACCTGTATGCTAAAAGGTTATTCAACTCTGTAGTGAAATAACACTAACTGATTGGTTGTTGTTATTTTGGTCAACCCATCAAAATTGGGAGGCAAAATTTATATCAGGCTTTTGAAATGTCAATTTGAAACTGAGAATTTGTCCATCCACTTGAGTTTACTAAGGGAGTCCGTGGAATACTGGTTAGTTTCCCGAAATGATGAGTTGATGCAACTGACGAATTGACGAAACCGTCCATCAGCGAAAATGACGAACCAACGAAACTGACGAGTGAGGGAAACTAGCCAATGTACGCGGACTCTTGTTAACTTTCATTGTATTGAGTTTGGTATTCTCTTAAATACTACTATTTTAAAATATTTTGAAAAGTTCTTTACTCTAAATTATCAGTTCAGAAACCAGTTGCTAATCACTAATTTAATAAACAAATATTTAATCAGCCTGTCATTCAGGACGTACTAATGACTTAAACATTGTGTTATTTCGTTTAAATTAAAATGCGGATAGAATAAATAAATTTGGGGTACAGTGACATGATGGATAACACAAAAAATGACGTAAAACTAATTACATTTCAAAGCAAAATACCTAAATTATATATTTCGTATTAAAATTACGCTTTCCTGCTACGAAGGATCATTTGAAGTCAAACCTTTATCAAGAAGACTGATGAATATAATATGTACCAAGGCATACCAACATTCAGAAGGGATAATAGACTAACCACTTGACCACGAGCTACACACTGGACAGGCATGCGCGTTGTGACAGCGACTGTATAGACAAAAATGAAAGAAGTTGCAAACCATGCGATTGCGATGCGACATGCGACACGACGACGGTATGCAAAGTATTCCATTGACGCACTTACCCTATTTTTGGGAATGAGGAGTCATCAAATAACTTCCCCCGCTCGCAGCGGAGGGAAAAGTCAGACTTTTGCTGAATAAAACCCACCCAAGTTCCATCTACTGCCCTTTATGTTCCGGGGTTGCGGGTTGTTCGCTTTGCTGACATCTCTTCGAGGCGCGCGCGGAACGCGAATGCGCCATCGACACGGCCGGTCATCCATAGACGATCGGACGGTGAGCTTCCCATTGCTCACAATCAACAGACCCGCGTCTAGGGTGGCCTGGAGTCGTCTCGCAAAATAAAGATACTGCTCCCTGCTGCAGATAATATCGAGGTTTTTGAAAGCCAGATAAGTGTCAATACTCAGTTTTGCTGTGTACCTACTTAAAAATACATACCTAACTATTAAAATTTGACTTTTAAATTAACAATCTTTTAGGCTGGAAATTTCACCTACCTAACCCTACGGGATACTTGTTTTTCATCAAAAACCTCAAGAAATGTCAAAAATACGGCCAAAAAAACGTCGTGGTCTCAAACGATACATGCGCCAATGAACATTACACAATGAAATATTCTGCACTTAAGCTGAACAGAACTGTTACAATGACGCAGTCACCAGCCAAAAACAATAACACTAGGAATTCACTTGGATAACCTCGTTCTGTAGGCGCACATCTGGACAATGAAATATAAAATAAAGTAATATTGAATTGACAATTTTAGCTCAGATAGTATTTTATAAAGTTTTCTAAATTGATAGTTCAAAATCAAGATCTACTTTAACACCATTTCGAGATGAATTTCTCAAAATTACTGAAAATGGAATGAAAGTAACAGCCGCGTTGGTGTAGTTGTTGCAAGCGTTACTGTTGAGCTTGAGTTTTTGGGTTCGAGCCCCGGGCGGGGCAAAGTGTTATTGGGCTTTTCAATCACGAATTTCTCAGTAGAAGTCACGGAGTCTGTTTTTGTACCTTGTACACCTCATAGTATATGGGACTTAGGTAGGTAATTATAACTATTGAAATGTGAGTGTATTATTGTGAATACGCCTGCCTAACTTCAACTCAGAAACTAGCGTTAAAAAGCCAACAAATGTAAACTTGAAAATATATAGGACGATAGGTACCGCATTGGTTAAAATGTGAGTTATTTAAAATAGAGTAATGACGCGTGCAGAAACTAGTTATGAAATCTTTTAAACATTCTCAAATTATGCATCCATACTTGAAATTTTAGTCGGCTCCTCGAGAGCAAACACCTTTTAAATAGGCATTTAAGTTTAAAAGAATCTAGATAGGTTTTCTAAGTAACACATCAATCAGATAAATGGCGAAGTAAAAGCTGCTATTTTCTCACGACTCATTATTATTCGATCAGAAGACTCAGAATTTTTTTATTAAACTCTCGACGACCGAATAGTATAAGATGCTTTGGAAAATATATTCTATTAGTTTTAGAACACGAAAATAATAAAATGTAAGGTGCACAAGCAAGGTTAATGTTGAGGATTTTTACCTCTAGAGGACAAAAGTAATTATGAGCGAAAAATTGTTATTGCTTGCTTAGTAACATTTATTATTAGAAACACTTTGATGTCTATTTTCCTAAAATATTTAGAATTTAGATTTGGTTTTGTAATAAATTCTTACCTACTCCTTGGGTAGATATTAATATTATTTAATAACTCTATTCCAACAAACTTATTACGATAATTAAAAACTACAAAGAACCAGCTACAATAAAATAATTATAATTATCGACATTTTACTTAAATCGTCCGACCCGTAGCCCGTCTCAAAACTAAGTAAACGAATCGATTGCCAGATCGCGCCTTCCTTAACCACTTGGCAACCGATACCGCTTGGTGTTGCCACATAAATTATTGTTCTAAATAATTTAAAAAATAAAAATAAATGAACATAACATTATTTTACACTTTTTTAATGGCGGTTAGTGTTGAATGACAAACACGGTTTATAATAACGATACGAAGAGAATGTCCAGACTATGTACTTCTACCGAGTTATTCTACAGCTATCAACCAGGTACAAATCTTGACCGGGCTGCTAAAAAAAAACCGAATGGAAAAACCTGGAATAGAATCCAGAAACTCTAGCACATGAATCAACAAGCCAGTCTTAATCTCCATTGGTTCTGTTTCTATCCAAACTCCTTCACCAATTAAATCTTTAACATAGTACTCTTGATTTAAATACAAAACTATATATTATTGAATTCAACAAAGCCAATCCTAACAACGAACCTAGAAGCCAATTCCATTATTAGATCCACTTAGTAGTTCATTCATCTATTTCGGCCGTAATCCGTAATTAAAATACGAAATCCTGAGATTATGAGCCGCTGTCGAGTCTGACTGAAATTAAATAATTATGTCAGTTAAGACGCTGGACGAACTGACGGAGCTTTGGCAATACTGTACACTTCATAAGAATCTGTTTTTCTGATATTTAAGGAATTAGTATTTTCTGGGTTCTGTAATAGGGGCAGTAATAATCATTCATTTGTTTTATGAGTAAAAACGTTATTCCACGTAAATATTTATGTATCGTGGGTGCGTTTACAAACATATAAACTCACCAACACAAACAGCCGGACCTAAAACAGCTACCTCAAGTCATACAAATATTTGCTCCGGACGGAATCAACCATTCAATGAGGAAAGAATACCCAATTATGTTGAAAAGTTTAATGATTTTAAGTGACACCTATAAAATGATTGCCTAAATAAAAGCCACTCTTCGATTTTCAACGTTCGGCTAAATGGGGTTGAGGTTCAAATTCCATCAGCGCTATAATTTCAAGAAATTAATTACAGAATATTTGACATAAGATATAATAATCTCCTCCATTTCATCAATGAAAACCCCACCCTGTTTTAAGTTGTCTACGCTTTAATTTACAACTTGAAGACTGTTCTGAAAGATGAGTGCAAAAGAAAACAAGGCACTAAAGTTTATACCGTCGCTAAAACGTATTACCCAAATGTACTGTAACCCGGTTGTTCCGGCGTTTTAAACGATGCCTTCTAAATATAAAGGCTTTCCCGTTATTATTCGGATAACAACGTAAATAGGTTAACTGAGGGACGTACGAAGAATAGCTGGATAAGGCTCTGGGTATACTGAACTTTTACAAGAACCTAACGGTCACCTAGATGAGGTAAGTGCCTTGTATCGTACACAAATGTTATCCTTAATAATATTATAAAAGCGAAAGTGAGTTTGTTTGTTACGTCTTCTCGCCTAAATGGCTAAACTGATTTTAACGAATTTTGGTACAGAAATAGTTGGGACCCTGGAGACGGACATAGGCTTTTTTTTAATATTTAGATATGAGGGAAGAAAAGGGAAAACTTAGCATTGCTATTACAATAAACAAGGCGCTAGGGCAAAAACTAAAAGTAGTTTGTACCTGCAAATCAGGAAAGGGGAACAGTGTTACCCCGAATTAAACGCGAGCGAAGCCATGGGCAAATGCTAGTTTTTTTTATAACTTTTATTTATTCACCAGAGATTGTAAACACTAAGTTATACATGAGACTCTAGAACAAGAGTTGGCACCTTTTTGGTTATTACAAATTGTTTCCCATGTACGATAATTAGAATTCAAACACCAAATATTGAAACAGGCTGAGAATTCTATCTTTCTGATTTCTCTCAATCATCATCCTGGCCTTGTCCGATTCTAATTGGGGTCGGCGCATCACGATTTCTTCTTCTATTTTCCCTTGTCAGAGTCATGGCATCATTTATTCCTTTCTTTACATCATTTCTTACACAATCCAACCATCTTTTCTTTGGCCTTCATCTCCGAACTTTCAAACTTCTTTTAATATAGGTACTCATTCCTTACTTTATAATCTGCTGTGGACCTCTTGGCCGCTCTCAATTTAATTTCGAGGTATTGAATGATTATGGCCCAGTGCACTTCCAAGATCTTCAGTCTGCTACCATTCTATTCCATCAAGATAGTAATGATTATAATACCAAACAGAGGCAACGTTAACCACAAGACGAAATCGAATCCGATATCTGAAGCCAAGTTGAAGCGGTTAAATCTAACGGGTAGGACGTTAAGTGGACGTGTTCACTTGAATACTAGCCCGGTTAGATGTTAGCTATTGTTATCATCGCTACTGATAAGTAGCGTATGGCTAGTATTAGTGATCTATGTTAATCTTTCGCCGCAATATTTATAAATAATTAATTATTATTCTGTCACTTGAACTAAGAAACTTTCAATCCCAACTTTTTCTTTCTTGAACAAGGGACAGAGAAGTTTTTCCGTGTTCTGTTGGTCGGCTTGTTGTTTCAGATTTTGTTTTTTGTTAATCTAAAGTTGTCTGGACAGGACTTGGTAATCATAAAAGTGCGGAAATTAAATATTCTTTTTGTTACAATCCGAGTTTAAAATCATTTCGACTTAAAAAAGTGAGATATCAAAACTTTGACATTGGAATTATTCACGATAATCGCTGAAATTCAAAAGACAAGACATTCTAAGGTCATTTATTTAAGTTTTCCTTCTGTAACAGTGGGGCCTCGTCTTTACAATACCCCAGAGGATTTCATTTGGGCAATTACGGGGGCCCACTAATTGCCAACCATCTCAGAAATGGCGTTCGCCAGAGAAATTGTTTTTAATGAAAAATTCACGTAAAGCCTGCGTTGAAGTTTTACTTTTTTCCGCTCCGTGTTCCAACATTAATGTAACGATAATTTCTGAAGTTGCTCCGCCTGATGGATGGGAGGATGCATTTTATTGGAGTAGTGGCAGCTTGCGACTTGCTCCTCACGGGTTTATTACTGTTTTTGTTCTTGGAATGTTAAGATTGTTTCTAGTGAAGACTTGTCTTACTTGTCTGCCCTGTGACTACTCACAGGGCAGACAAGTGAGCGTCTTCTTCCTTTCTTGGACGTTACGTTGAGTACAAATGAATTTAGTGAAATGATATCAATGTAAACTTAGAATGCGACACGATGACGACACGGTTGGCGCAGTGGCTAAGTGTTTCACTGCTGCGCTGCGTGTCGTGAGTTCGATCTCTGCACGCAACAAATATTTGTATAACCTACAGATAGTTGTTCCGGGTCTGGCTGTTTGTGTATGTGATTTTAAATGTTTGTTAACGCACCCACGATACAGGAGAAATTCTTAGAGAGGCCCAAACTTTTTTTAAAAGAAAGAAACAAAATAAAGAAAGACCTTTGACACGTTCGTTTTAAAACGCTATTCTGTGTGTAATGCGGTATGCTGTTTAAATAATAAAATTGTTATTTATGCTTCAATATCAGCCGCACACTCGTTACTCGACTATGTTAGACAGTGTCAGCTTCTAGTCAGTAAATAAAAAAAAGCGCCACCAAAATATTAGATAAGAATTCCCCAAAAAGATAAGAACGCCATGAGTAGAAAATAAAAATTAGGAGCTCACGTGCTTTTTAAAATCTTATAAAATACTAGTGACCTGCCCCGGCTTTGCACGAGTGCAATGTAGATACCAAATACCAATATTATACATTTAAACCTTCCTCTTGAATCACTCTATCTATTAAAAAAACCGCATCACAATCCATTGCGTAGTTTTAAAGATCTAAGTATACATAGGGACAGACAAACAGCGGGAAGCGACTTTATTTTATATATATTACGTAGTGATGTAATGCTGCCGTGCTAATTGGGTAGTTGACACCATTAACCAATAATTAAAAAACTCAATTTTTCTGAAAGAACACCGTATTCTAGACCTGAGAACTCCATTCATTTCAAAATAACTTTAAAATTCGATTTTTAGTTGCTTTTAAATCAATAAATAGTTGCATCATTGACTTAGTGACGTCATCGTTGCGAGTCTCATACAAAATCTATGGGGGAAGCGCGTTTTGACAGCTCATAAAAAGTATATCAATTGATTGGTGGTGTCATCTACCCTATTATAGTCCCTAAGATCAAACACAATAATCTAAAGCTCTTGGAAAAGTAAATTAAAAGTCAAATATACCGTAGCAGAATAATCCTACGTCTGACGTCACCCCCCCCCCGCTCCACCCCCTTCAATAAGTAACAATGCACGCTTTAGGTGACGTCAACGTGACGCGACTGCGGCGTCAATCCGATATTACCTGACAGCGGTAGATCACCTACAGGTGCTCGGATTTAAGTAAGTCGAAAATATTATGAAGTTACTTTCGAAACGGTTAATTACAGTCAATTTTATAAGTACTGCGACGTGCTAACGACAAAGGATCACCGTCACTATGTTTATCTGTCTGGAGCCTTTATCTCGAGAACAGGTATGGAGTAAAATTAATAACAAATAGTGATACTCACTGACTGGAATCTGCGGCCCCTTAGAACTTTGAAAAAATCAACCTTCTAGTCGATGTAATTTAAAAATATGGCCGTTTATGTCGCATTTCCTATACTTTAGCAAAGGAAATCAAAACCTGTTGACCTAGAATCATGAAATTTGGCAAGAAGCAATCATACAGCACTAGTAAAACATGAAAACCGTAAATTTTTGTTGCATCACAAATAAAATGTGAACAACAAACTTAATTAAAGTCTTTGAACTCACCGCAACCTATATCCATGTATGGGGACAACAGTTTTTCAACAGCAAAGTTATGTTTGTCCTTCAATACATTTTGCTTTTCTATAACTTTTTATACTGTTTGTTTCAGGCTCGCCTATAAATAGGTATTATTGAAATACGCAGCTTTATCAAGCCTACAATTGACTGGTTATTGAATCAACCAAGTTTTGTTTTCCAAGTGGCAATTTTCGGCGACAGATGAGTGCAATGGTGTCACGGAGCATCTGGTGTTGTACCCTATACTCTTCAACGACCAAGTCACACAACATTAACTATTATAATAAAGAAATCGCAGTAAAGAACCTTAGAATTGGCGCAACTAGATTTCATTACTTTTGAGAGTTAAACAAGCAGCTCCATCGAGACTTGGCTAGTTTTTTTACGGAATATTTTTGGTGGGATTATGATTACTATAAGTTTCCGTTTATTGATTTCTTCACATATAGCTTTTCATTTTTAAATAATTCATAAAAAAAAACATTTACACACACATAAAAAATAGTAGCCCACCGGTATCGGGAACAGGGTGGAAGCTACGAGCGGTTATGATTACTTATTGTTAAATATCCGCTAATTATTCACGTTAGATTTGACCTTCGATTAACTATTCAGAGACTTCATCGACCTTCCGACCGTGCGAGTGATGATTATGTAAATTAATAATGGAACCCATAATCAGTTGACGCGTGTGCGGCTGAGGAAGATTGATTTAATCAGAAGTTATAGAACTCCGCCCAAATAATAGAGTAGTGATATCGGCGGTCACATACAAGTTATGAAACGTGGGTTCAAACAAAATCCAAATATATTTATTTTATATAGACCTACATGGGCACTTATAAAACGTCGAGAAAAGATAGTTCGGGTTGGTCGTAACCTATGGAGAAGAACCTGAGGATACCAAGAAACTCCATGGTTACTCTTTTAAAATCATTTGGATTTACAATACTATTGTTACAGTGTTAGTACTTAAGTATGAGATGACAGCGTAGGCCCTACAGTAAGTCATTGCTTACTTTACAAAACGTAAAATAAAATAATACGTTAACAAAAGTTAACAAACGTCTAAGAATCTCTCTACAAGAAACTGAAAAAGGTATTCTTCCTTACATAAATTATTTCATAACCATTACAGTAAAGGAAAACAAAACACATAACACACAACATTATCATCAGTTAACCAAATTACTTTCAAATAGGAAAGAAGACCAAAAATAAACACATACAACTTCCCCGTGGGAGAAATGTACTTCATCCAACTCCCAAGTTCCAGTGCTTAAGACCATTTAAGTGCGTCGGAAGTGCGAGTCGAACCGCGGCGCGGCGCGAGTTTAGATTCAAATCAGCACATTAGATGGTATCAGCCATTGTAAGTATTGTGAGGGTTATATTTTATAGGGTTATCTTCTGATTCATGGACTGATTTTGGAGTGTTAAGAAGACGTAATACGTTGTGTGTTTTGTTGTAATTTAATGATGTTTTTAAGCTTTATTCGCATGATCTTCTGCAATAGTTATTTATCTAGAACCAATCAAATGTGAAAAACAAAATCTTGATGAAAATAACATTTTTTCTTAGTAAAAGTACTAAGGTATTTTTTTACAGAGAACCGCACATCAAAGAAAATAAAATCAGACGAAAGAAACAATGGATGAACTATGTGAAATAAGATATATCCAGAAAGGTAACTATTGTGATGACGACTAACAGGGGAGAGGAAAAAATAATCCAATTACATTGAGTTCAAGGTAGGAGAGTGATGCTGGTCAGAACTACAAGGGTTAAACCAGGGGGGGGACAGTTGCCTACATCAAGCTTGGCGATAAATGAAGCAGCGCTCTCTATATTTTGAAGGATTGAAACCTATGTTTAGTTTTATCTCGGCAGCAATAGATGTCTCTGTAGTGAAATTCTAATTGTAAAACTAATTTAATGTTAGTTTAAATATATTCAACTCTTTATATAATAAAGTGATTATGTTGATGTATATAATAATATCTTATATTAATTTGATATTACGGAAATAATAGCAACACTGCCCGAATATTCGCTTGTCTCAACATCTCATTTTAATGTCAATGACACACGTAAAATCAAAATGGTCGCCATAGCCTGCGCACACGCTTGACTATGTTTTTGCATTTAAGAAGTATCTCCCCGTGCCGAACTTTGTTCTTACTTTCTTTATGTGAATATTTGATTTCCTAAATATTGGTTTTTAAAAAAAAATATTCCGCAAGAAAATTTGAACGAAATAGTTCGGTACTGGGAAATACAAGGCTTATAATAAATCTAATTTTAATAACTACATTAGTGTGTAAAGGGATGTATGTAAACGTGTGCGTGTGTGCGTGTGTGATTGATCGGTAGTTCCTAGTCCAGAAATTCAGATGGCGCTTCAAACATGTCATGGCTAAAAGTCACGAGAGAGGGCACTCTTTTCCTTTTATATTATAGTACTCTGTGGGTTAAACTATCGGCTACTAAGAAGACGCTGCCAATGTCCAACTGTTAGAACTGATGTGCGATTGACTCTCTATGTATAACAAAAAATCCTTACATAAGCCATAAAACAAACTCACTTGAACACGCACATAAACCCAGAACATTATTGCACCTGTTTCCGAGCAACACCGCACTATAAGAATTCCAGTACACGAGTACTTCCCTCCCCCCCCCTTCCCTCTTGTCCGACCCCCTACACATGCAAGCCTAGGACATTTATCTCTCGCTCAAATCCATGTGGCGATATTAAATATTTCGCATAGCATCTCTTTGCGGTGTTAGAATATCTCCGTGTTACCACATTACCGCACTAGTGTGTGTCTGCGATGCTTAATGGTTTTAAAATGAGGTCACGAATATATTCCGAAGATTCCTTCAGATGTGATTCGTTGAGATCTTTATTCGCGGCTAGAGTTTTATCGATTTTGCTATCAAAGAGTTACGTGTTTTAAATGTTTGTTTGTAGTTCTTGACGGGCATCACACTGACGCAGGTAAAATGTTTTATCTGTCTCTGAGGATTTTGTTTTCGTTTCCTTGTTGAGTTTCAAAGGAGGTATGTTTTATTTTGGCTGAAATTATTCTTATGCTTTTGAATAAAATTGATCATATTTGTGTATTTTTTGTCAGAAATCATTACGGTGATTACATTTGATTTGATTTTGAAATCTATTTTTTATAGTTGTAGCGGATTGTCAGAAGCCTGAAAGCCTGACAACTAGTTTTACTACTATAAAATGGTGGTATTAAACTGCATCTGGATGGATATAGTTAGGAAAAGGCTACACAGATGATAATACTGATATTGTTGACAGCCTGTTCTGAAACAGGATTTTGTAGGAAAAGTTAGGCGATAGGAAATAAAGTTGATTGAACTTCAGGGGACCAGAACCTATTACAGTCACTTAAAAGTGTTACCACACAGACTTCGTCCCACACACCAGTCTCAAGTGTGGAACTTACAAGAATTGCCAAGCAATTACACACACTCGTATACTCCCGCCAATGTTTGTAAACTGCCGTCCAAGCTGTTTAAAATTCGGTGCAAGTTGTGCTCTTGGTGTAAATTGTAAATAGACATAAATTAGTTTTGACAACATTATAAGTGTTCTTGATGTCTCCAAGTATTTAGTCTACGTCTTTAGTTTGCTTTGTGTTTTAACAGCTATTAATGTGTGTTTATAAATCGTTGGCCTTATGCTTAATCTTTCTCTGATTGTGTGGGATTGTCGTCTCATCGGACTGTGACAATGAGTGAAGAAGAGTGCTTCTATCTGCCTGCGCACTATAGTAAAACATCTCTGCCGTAACCTAAGGTTCAGGAGGGTTACTATTATCCAGTCGTACTATCAAAAAAACATGTATCATTTCTTATCTTAGATAGTTCAAATGCAAGCCTATCAAAACGGCTTAAAAATTTATGATAACACAGAAACATTATAGATTCAAAATGGGGTCAAAAAAAACATTTTAAACAAAAAAACATTTTTCAAACTAGCTGAATAGTTACAAAATAAGAGTAAAAAAAATAAAACAAACATTACGCCCTCAACACTTAGTCACACCATAAAATCTCCATATTATGGGTGCTATTATGGTACCTAAAACTAATACAATCCGATAGCTACCCTATCAACACCATGATCTGCCATAAAAAGCAACAAACATATAATTTGTAACACCACATTACTGCCACAGTAAGCCAAAACGGGATATGTCAAAGAATAGAAAATTCTGTTTTCATATATCTACTTATATATTTTTACACCTGAAACGTTTTGCATTATTGCTCGTATTTACAACGCAGAATTTTCTAATGTTGACATTTTTAAATTTATTTCAATCTCCTTTTCTTAAAGTGTTACTTTTTCGAAATTTTATTTTTAACCTATATGTGTAGTATCGTCATTGTTAATTTTATTATAATATTTTATAAGTCCGTTTGTACATACACTAAATCCCAGTTACACAAGGAAACATATTATTAGCCATATTAGACTGTAACTAAAATAATTTGTAATGTATTGTAAGTATCGCTGTTGGTTACCTAAATAAAGAAAATAAAATTATTCAACTATGTAACTAATGAAATTTTTATTTGAAAAACCAAAGAAAAATGGTATGAAAAATGAAATTATTGGGTTTTCCAACATTTTCTCAGTCTGCATTTATCTTGTACCCGGTTGACAGTAACAGATTTGCCTCTACATGGTTTCTTTACTGGTATAATGTAGGCATTCTTACAAGTAAGCCTCTGCCTAATCTTTTGGGGATTAGATACGTGGTATTATTTACAACTCCAAAGGACCAAAGACTTGAGTAGGTCAATGGTTTAAATTTCGACTAAAAACCTTAACATATGCCTAAGATACAGGGTCTTGACAGACAGACGGACCAAAAAGTGAACCAAAGGGTTCCATTTTTTCCTCTTGAGGTACGGAACCCTAAAAACAAAACATTTACGTGCTCAATAATAACTTTTTTTTTCGTTTTTTTTTAACAAAACGTTGCCCCATTCTAGGACATTCCTCCTGTATCTTAGGTGCGTTTACACATATATATATATATATGTGTAAACTTATATATATATATATATATAAACTCACATACACAAACAGCCAGATCCGAAACAACTATCTGCAGGTCATACAAATATTTGTTCCGTGCGGGAATCGAACCCGCGACACGCAGCGCTGCAATCGATCCCTCAGCCAATGCGCCAACCGTGCCATCAAAAATATAAATGTTACGTTCCTGGCTTCATATGTCCCAATGTTCTCAAAACATAGATTTGTTGGGTTACCGATGTTTGAGTATTGGCAGACTAGATGCCACGAATATGAATAGGAGTCGGATTAGCAATGCAAATGTCAGCGTATGCCAGCCAGGGTCCCAGAGCGGGCCAAGTTCACTAAGTGTCGCCGTTACATCGGCTGACAGTTTCGGCTTTTGATTGCCTTTGTGAATTATGTTAGGTATTTCGTGACTGGCGATGTGTTCACATCGGTTTATGGATGTAAGGACGGGGTTTGTGATGTCGCGAATGTTGCCTTAACTTGGGCTGAGCAATGTTTGATGTTTCTCAATTATCTCTGTTTTAACTTCTTTACAATTACCACGTGGGTGAATTTACTCATGCGAAAGTTAAATTAAAGATT
The DNA here is from genome assembly GCA_958449745.1 of Ochropleura leucogaster. NCBI lineage: Eukaryota > Metazoa > Arthropoda > Insecta > Lepidoptera > Noctuidae > Ochropleura > Ochropleura leucogaster. The sequence continues at coordinate 17,987,261 of OY288213.1, read as the reverse complement.
AACTAAAACATCGCTCAAAATAGATATAATGTTATATACCGTGTTCCAGAAACACGTTTTCTATTTTTAAGCGGAGCCTTTATTGTATTACTTTGTTGTCCGTCTGTCTGTTCGTCTATCTTTCAAGATCCCGGGAACGCGTAAAGGTGTCGAGTTAATATTTAAACTATATGGTTTTCTGAAGGTTTGACTGATTCTTTAGAAAAATAAAAATTGCAAAAACAAACTCGTTTTAACCCAGTTTTGTTAAGGAAGGAAAATGTCGATCTAAATATAGACACTATTAAGTTGTTTGTTTCCGAAAACAAAAACATCAGTATCAAACAAAAAAAATGTAATCCCAGAGGCAACGTTTAAAATAAATCGTTCAGAAGTTTACAGAAAATAAACAAAGTGTTCCACCAAAAAAATCAATTGACATAGAACCTTCAAAAAGCCCGAACGTGCTGCCAACAACAGGTACTCGTACAAACTTGGACAAACAGAACTGTTAAGATCATTGAGTTGTTCAAAGTCGTCTTTTGAAACACTCGCCGACTTCATTATCCTTCCTTTGCGGCTATCTTTTGAAGAGTAGTTTAGCCTCAGGAAAGGCATGTGGAGGTTCTGTGCTCCCAGTCTACAATTTCACTGGTTGCGGTCGCGAAGCTTCGTTTTCTACATTTCCTGGCGACATTTCGCTGAGTGAATTTGCAAAGTGATTTATAACGGTCACCTTATTTCGTGTATTACGTATGTACGCGGTCGTGGCATGATATTTGAAATGTCATTGCTGGATGGTGGAAGAAAATTAGGATGTTTAACATATATGTATTTTGGTTTATATCTTGGTAAAAGAGCTTCGTTTTGAAGAAGATTTAAAACGAAATGATACACAAGTACATTGAAACTGTTTTGATTTTTAGAATAATTATGTAGATGCTATTGGATTTCTTTTTATTGCAGTAGAATGGTGACATACATCCTCACGATTTGTGTCAAAGTTGATCCCGGTGGGCCCGGGTGAACAAAAACTTAAACACTGCTTATTTATTTAAATATTTCTAAAGCTTACAAATTCAAATAGCGTTCTTTCAAACTAATCTAAAACTGAAGGGAAACAAAATCATCATTTTGTGTTCGTCGTAAAACTCTATCGTAAAAGTCGATTGAGGAGAAGGGTTGCTCTTATTTACTAGTACATGGGTGCTCATGGGTGAGGCTCCTACAACCAGCCACTGTATATTATAGTTATGTTCACTTTTCACTTGATCTACAACATAACACAGGCGTCACGGCAACTTTTCTCTCAGATTATTACTTAAGTGAAGATTATTTTTGATATTCTTACTAACTAATATTCAAAACAAAATTCTTCAAAGACATCATTTCAATATGTAGGTACAAAGATCCACTCTTTCAAGAACAAATCTACATTTCAACATTACCATAATGAAATCTACGAAAGGAATATTCGTAGGCTCCTTTGTGCGTACATCGGGACGTGTACACGGTATCAAACATCCTTAACCCTGCTAGATCTAGACCCGGATACCCGTCCAAAATAAAATACGCCGGGATTTATCACCGGCGCACCACTCAAAGCGGGTGGTTAATAAAAATTCCACACTAGAAGTTATTTTGCAGAGGCCTCGAGGGAGTCTCGTATCAGAATCTAGCGTAAAACGCCCGCCGTTGGCGCGAACATGTTGGGCGAGGACGCAAGGGATGAACTCAATGAGGGTTGTAACTTGAACATCTAGCTGACGAGACCCTCAGAAGGTCACTGAGAAGAGGTGGTCATAAGAGAGACAAAGTACATTTTCGCAAAATTTTTATAGAAGAACATAATGCAAAACGATGACTGTGAAATAAGACTAAGTTTATGATTCATAAAATCAGATGTTCTAGAAGTCTAAAGCCATTCTATGGAAAAATCAAAGAATAATGTGACTTAAGTTCTTCACATACAGCACCGTTTGACAAGTAAACGCCGACGGTGACGCTAAAACTCTTTGTCAACATCACAGAGATTTACTGACGCATAAAACTCACTCCAACCCACTGAATGGCACACAAGAAGCCAAAATGAAAGGAAGGAAACCCAACCAACTAAAACAAGACAAACAAATCAAAGCAGGCACATTAGCATCATATCAAAGTTGTTAAAATGCTAATGTTGCGCCAGTAGGGCAGAGAATGGCTCCCTGAGGCACGCCTAACTATCGCCGTAATTAATGCGTTGCCATTATTTAGAGCAGTGCTTACACTTAACGTTTGTGATTGTGTGGATATGGATATAGGAAGGTGTGCTAGTGTGCTGAACGGTTCAATATTATGGGTTCACTTTAAATATTTAATGTTAAGTTGTCTATTGCAATTGTGGTATATTTAAATGTGAAACTATATTTCTTTCTTTTTTCTTGTGTCGATGTTTCGTTAAAAGGATCTTTTTCTCTAACTCAAAGGAAGAAGAAAAAATGTTAGAGCGACGGTTGACAGAGGAGAATGGAAGAGAAGATCTTATTGCGAGCCGATTAACACTACAAGGTAATGATAAAATAACTAAATGATAAACATTGGAACATTGAGGATTCATAAAAAGGGTTGCAATCTTATACGTTTCACCACAGAATGGCATACAAATATTAGAACATAACATTTATACGTAAAGTTATAATTTGAAACATGAATTTATTAAATCACCGCGGCTTCGCTCGTGTTAAATTCGGGGTAAAACAGTTCCTCTTTCCTGATTTGCAGGTACCTGTTACTTGTAGTTTTTGCCCTAGCGCCTCATTTATTGTAATGGCAAAGCTAAATTTACCCTTTACTTTCCTCTTTCTCCCTCATTTCTCACTTTTTTTAAGCTAGTTTTAGTCTATGTCCGTCTTCAGGGTCCTAACTATCTCTGTACCAAAATTCATCAAAATCGGTTTAGCCATGTATACGTGAAGACATAGCAAACAAAAAAACTCACTTCGCATGTATAATATTAGTAAGGATTAATATTGAAACATGTCTAGGTAATAACAATTAAAATTCCTAGCGCATGTAGCTTTAACGCTTGCTTAAAGTAAAGTCACCAACTCCCCACACAACGATGTCGTAATACTTGAAAATGATAATACAAATAACAATGTGTTCTACAAACGTACTTGTAGATATATGTTACCTAAATTACACATGGTACATAATGATTAGATTACATGCTTACCCAAACATACACAGATACGTATGTGGTGCTAATGAGCAGTTTCCTGACCGTGCCCATAATCACACAATAATGTAACGGTTCGCATTCACTATGTAATTGTGAAACTGTTACCAAGCCTCTTGTACTTGCGGTACTTTACATTAAATGAGACTTGGAATTACTTGTCATTATTTAGATGCTTATGCTACACTGTGGTATTATACTCGTAACAAGTGAAAATGTCTTGTATTCAAATTATTTTTTGTCTTCATAGAAAGCTTGTATCAAATTTTATTCTACAGACGGTGTTTTGTCGAAATTACTTTTGATGTTCTACATGATAATCTAATATATAAAATTCTCGTGTCACAATTTTCGTTCTCATACTCCTCCAAACGGCTGGACCGATTTGAACGAAATTTTGTGTGCATATCGGGTAGGTCTGAGAATCGGCTAACATCTATTTTTCATACCCCTAACTGAGCAGCGGGTGAAACCGCTGGGCCCAGCTAGTTACTCTATAACGAAAACACGTTCTGGTTCGGAGAAAAAAATACAACAATAATTTACAATAACATGTTGGATAGAGCAAGGATATTTTGTGTATGGTCAATATCGGAACTAATTCCGCCACCTCGTGTTATCATTTTGTTTTGTTAGCCTGTATTGCCAGATAAAAGCCTTAAAACAAAACTTCTCTCTCTTGTGAGATATTTTGTCATATAATTTCAAATGATATTTTCATAATGATATTTATGTCGTACTTCCAAACAAAAATACAAAAATCTTTATTTTTCCTCCACAAACAGCACTTACAGGCTAAAACTTAAAAGATAACAATATTAGCAGTTAGCATCTAATGTTCATTTGCGGAAGACTGGTACCTAAACTAAGCCGTGGAATATTTTAGGACACCAGGGAATTGTTTCTGCCAATATCATTTAATTGCCAGAAAATCCTTGTAGCATATAAGAACCTATCACTACAATGTCGGCAATAGTAAATAATAAGCAAAAGCTGTTACAGATTTTCTATTTGGAACCAAGTGTTTTTATTTCCCCGCCCCCGCTACCGGCCATACCTCAGCCCGGGCCCAGCTAGGCATCCCTCTATGAAATACCATTGCTCCTCCTAGGTGAGAATATGCTGTAGAGTGTAAAATTTCCCAAGGTGACAACCGTTAGGGGCATTTTTCTGTGTAACTATGTATGTCCGTGTAATATTAAGCCCGGGAGACTTTAAAGAGTGCAAAATGCACCGTTTTTTCGCTAGAAATTTTCAGTAAAAGATAATAGAGGCTGCTTTTTTATCGGTTGAGTGTTGGAAGTGTTTACATACAAGGACCTACATCTGCATAGTTATAAATTGGACATGGCAAAGTTATACTAAGAATCAAAGGATCTTTCTGCTCCGTTTTAAGTTGATCACGATTGTTTTTGTTATTTTTTTAAATGTCGAGGAGCAATGGAAAGGAACGCTTAGATTGACTTTATAGATGATGTTCATCAGAAAGATCAGGTAGAATCAGGATTCCCATGTACCGTGGAGGTGGACGACATGGAACCAGGATGTAAGGTAGTTACAGGTGGTATTCTGCAGTTTCCGGCTATCCTAGTAGAAAAAACGGCCATGTTCGAGTCGGAATCGCCTACCGACGGCTCTGTACACACTTGCAACATAAACGACCATATTTTTTGAATGCGTAGAAGTCTTTATGGGTCCATTTTACATAGTTCCAAGAGACCACAAATTTGAGTTGAAACATAGTTTTAATGTCTTATTGATACCTCCACAAGTTCCCGAGATAAAGGGTCTTGACTTATAGACAGACAGACAAACAGACGGACAACAATGTGATCCTATAAGAATTCGGTTTTTTTCTTTTTGAGATACGGAATCCTAAAAAAGAGTAATTTTTAATAGTTATCTATATATATCGACACAATTTAATAAGCATCATATCAATTAGTTTTGCCTTAAGTTTTTTCATACAAAGGTAAACAATATCCCTCAAAAAATCTTAAAAAGCAAGTTCTGTAACTGCAATTAGTCAATCTATGGCAGGCCAGGCATCTAGAAGCGTGTTGGACAAATACTCCTGATACGAGCCGCAGCGGGGAGAGAAAGAATCAGTTTTGTTCGGGCGACCGGCCAAAACATGATTATGTTGGCAGCCTGCTGGTACCACCCGTGTCTAGCGACACTGTATTTATGTGTTGGTACGCCTGTAATGTGAATTAGGGGTAAAAAAGAGTGGTTATTTTTTTAATGGATTTCAGATGGCCTGTCACTAAACGGACAGGCGGTGAGCTATCCATTGCAAACCATCCATAGGACCGCGCCTACGGTGGCCGGGAGTCATCGTGTGTCTTCCGACGCCCAGAGCATGTCTCGCAGCGGCAAGGGTGCCAACTAATAGAGAAATTTTGAAGAAGAGAATATGCTGCGCCAAATCTAAATAAGTTGGTGACATGACTTAATGACACGTGCCATGATTGATGAATCACTAAATAAACTAAATCATTGAAGACCCACACAAAACAGACTATTTGCAATAAAATTGAAACACTAATGGAAATTTGATTCCATAAGACCATTTAAATTTCCAATTCATCAATGCAATACTGCAGCATTAATCTGTGCAGTTGTTTGCAAAAACACAGTGTAGTGTATAATACAGAGGCCGCTGCCAACGCAATCACCGGCTGGCGTGGTTCCCACTCTAAAAGGATTGTATTTGATGCCGTGTGACGCTATATCATGTGCTTACTGCGGGTGTCGGGGTGTATGTCGGGGTGTCGGGGTGTCGGGGCTCGAATTTTGTCATGTTCGAGCTGTTTTGAATTTAGGAGAGTGGCTGTGGATGTTGCGAATGTGTTAGACAACCTTTGTGTCACCTTCGGACCGAGCAAGGCTTTTAATAAAATCTTCTTTGTTACTACTGCCTGGTTGGTCTAGTGGTTGTAAGCGCGACTGCTGAGCAAGAGGGTTTGGGTACTGCACGTGTAAGCGGGCACATCCGTTAGACATGAGGATTTCTTTATGCTCGGGTATATTTTAACCGACTTAACAAAAAGGAGGAGGTTCTCAATTCGGCCGGTATGTTTTTTTTCTATGTATGTACATCGATTACGCCGCGGTTAATGGACCGATTCGCGTGATTCTTTTTTTGTTCGACGCGAAATAGCTGCCAGGTGGTCCCATAAAAAATTCTTTCAGTTTGGTCAAGTAGTTTTTATTTTATAAGCATTATTGTTATTTGGACGATGTTATTTGGACGATGTTCTTTTAACGACACTTTGTATATTAGTATGTCGATAACTTTAACATTTCTATCCGATTTGCGTAATTCTTTTTTTGTTCGTTAGGGTACATATTCAAGTTGGTACCCTGGTCATCTAGTCAGCATATGACGATGGGATCCCAAGGAAATCGAGAAGAACACTCATAAGCATATAACTGTTACGCTTCAGACAATATCATACAGTTTATTCAACTATTTGCGTTTGATGATGATTTCCTATGGATGAGCTGATGATGGAAGGTACAACTCCTCAAAGGTTAGGAGTTCAGAGAAAATTCTTTCAAAATTGTACGTACATATGGATAGAGAATAGTATTCCTTGAGGCTATTAGGTTGACCTTGAAGGTAAATCTCATTATTAACGTTTAGGTTTAATAGTGTTAAATGATTTTCTGTGATTGTTAAATAAATAATAAGCGAACATTCACATCATAGCCTACAGCCCTGTTGCCCAGAGTAACACGGGTGTGCGTTCTCCGCCTGGTGCACCTGAAACATCAGATATTTCGTGTCGAACAACAAAACATCACGTAAATCGGTACACACGTAATAAAATGAAAACCAACAAAAAGAAGAGAAAACATACCACCCGAATTGACAACCTCAACTTCAATGATATCGGGGAGGAGAAATTTGAGCCAACACCTATTTGAATGCTATGCAATAGGGATCTATATTTTTTGAGACGCGCAGCACCTTTCGTGAGCCTACCCATAGTTACATCACTAAAAAGCCAAAAATAAAAATAAAAAACTACGTTAAAAAAAACCGACTTCCAAAAATACTAAAAATCGCAAAAATAGTTAAATAAATAAAAAAATACAAAAATAGAATATATAAAGCTAAAAACTATTAATATAACAACTAAAAAGCAATAAATAACTTACGCAATTTATAACACCATCCTCTACTTACCTACTAACTACTTATTTTTTCCGCTTACTGCTTGGTTTGAAGTCGGTGCCAAGCCATATATATTAATAACTCTAAAATGTGCTAAATTGAAGAACTAAATCGTTGCATAAACCAAGAGTTTACGAAAAATGTTAATAGTGCCAAAAATTTTGTTGACCTTATTAAATCATGGAGAATCTTTAACACCGTGATTCAGATCTAGCGTATAATAGCACAACACGAGATATCTCTTTTACATTATAGATGGCGCTAATTACTTTTTTGTATAATGTTAATTGTACATTTGCTAATTATGCTGTGATTTGGCACCGACTTCAACCCAAGCAGTACGCGAAAAGAATAAGTAGTTAGTAGGTAAGTAGAGGATGGTGTTATAAATTGCGTAAGTTATTTATTGCTTTTTAGTTGTTAAATTAATAGTTTTTAGCTTTATATATTCTATTTTAGTATTTTTTTATTTATTTAACTATTTTTGCGATTTTTAGTATTTTTTTATTACTGTTATTTACATTGATGTTTGCTAGCTGACATGTGACCATGAATGAATTATTTCTTAATTAATGTACCTTGTACAAATTCTGGTTCGTCCAACCTGACAGATGTGTTGCTGGGGAGTTTGTTCCGCCACTTCTTCTTCCCAGCTAAAACATTTGGAACTGGCGAAGGGCAGGGCGTTTTTGTGGGACTGTCTCTTGTGTAATAATATAATGTGACGTTCAGAAAGTACTGATTATCAGCCTAAATTGATTAAATGACATTTGATTTTGTTGTTTTATGTCTTCTTTGTACAGTATTTGTAGGTACATATAATATATAACTTTCATTAGTGTGGCCACTTCTCTGTTGAGATACAGAAAAATACCACGAAACGACATACGTACTTTTAAATTGTCTTACATATTATAAACACACAATATTGCGCAGCCATTTCATCTTCAAAACTTAATCCAAATATTGCTTTAGAATTAAGACAACTACGTTTAAGCAACCCAAAAAAAATTATCGGGTTTTTCCCTAAAATATCTTATAGTGCCCATCTTCTTACTATTTGTTTTGACGAATGATGTTAGACTATGTTTCACAAATTTAATCCAATCATTCCTAGAATATCCTATGTAGTAAGGATTGTTTAAACTGTCGACAAATCAAAGGCTCTCTAAGAGAAACAGTTATCCAGACACAAGTTTATGTTAGATTAAAATAATTCAATAAACACTGAGTATTTGATAATAATCAGTTTTCTCTGAATCGTTGATTTTTCATCCACTTGGTTATATTCGCTTCAATTTCCCCCGAGTGTGGAGTGATGAAATTCTGAGTCTACTTTCAGTGCTTCGACGTAACATAAATGAATAATATAAAATAAATACGTACCTATTTGTGGTTTAATACCTTGCCCTTCAGATGTCTGTGTCTGTGTCGTCTTATCAAGAGTAACCTTATGAAACCAGACGTGATGTGGGTGTGATTTAATATAAATGACATCCAAATCACGTCTACATACATACAACAATCCTTTTTTTGCATTATTTTTTGTGAGTGCAAAGGGCAACTCTAGTACCTCTGATTCTGGTGTCTCTGATTCAGGAATGGTTATAATAACGAAGCAGTTTTTGAAAAATATTTTGTTCCATCCATTCATCATAATCTAAGAGCTCCTATAACACCTTTGCGCCCCCACTTCGCAGAACTGTCCTTGTTGCTAATTCCCCTATTCCCCGCCTATGTAAGTTATTGAACAGCTGCAGCGATCTGGTCGATATTCACTCTGACTCACTTAGTAGGTTTAGAAGCGTCTTTTATAACAATTTTTAAAATGATTTTAGTGTTAAGGCTTAATTTAATTTAAAGTTTAAACAATTTAGTTTTAGGCTATAATTATGCTTGTGAGTAGCTTCAAACTCATCTAATTTTAAGTATAGCGCTCAGCTTCAATCAACATTAATGTAATGTATGTTGTGCCTACCTAAGAAATTGGTTCACTAGTCTACAAATTAATTCGAAGTACATATTTCCTAACCTGGTCTTGTTGATGAGCTAAGTAAATAAAATAAATAAATTTTCATGACTAGATTGCACTTCTTTTTCGGTTGCTATGTTAATGTGTGTAAATAAAGGCTTCAATTGTTTTACTCCACACCGAAGCACCGACATGGACGCTACCACAATTTAGGACAAATTTTCATATAATCGAATGCGATTGCGCTCCGACGCTACACTGTCATTTTTAAAATCAGTGTATTTAGTGATTTTCATTTAGTTACACACTTTTAGCGGTATTTTTAGCCCACTGAAATGGATGTTCAGGGTAAACGATCAAATCATTTCATTTGAAATTGTGATTTTGTGAATTGAGCGTCATGCAATTGCTGACAATACCTTAAATCACTTTTGAATGATATCTTTGACCTTTATTTACATTACTTAGACTCGTTTATCATCTCACTACTGGCATCCAATATATTTTCCTTAGAACCTATAAATATTCATTGAAGTGAGAACAGAAATGTATTGCAAAATGTTTCCGTTTCGAATTCCAAGAAAATTTATTTTCAAGTCAACTGATCAAAATAAATAACACAGTATCAAACTTCAAAACAGTTTGAAATAGGTAATAATTTAATTAACTTAGTAGACCTTTACGGAAAGTTTCTAGAATGATGTAAATTATATACAAATTGGGTTGAAAAACAAAATGTTTCCAACAAGATCGTCAGTATTAGCGGGACCACAAACGAAGATATTATAAGAACCATTTAGTTGGTGAGATCAACATTCTTGTTCTGCCTTAGTTATTTGGGTATTCACAGAGACGACCACGTAGAAATGAACATTGCTTTCGAAACAATTACATTAAAATGCAGCATGGACGCATGTACCGACGAACCTTCGTAGTTTTATAACATTGATGGCTTAAAATACGCTTTCGCTTACTTTCCGCTACGGGTCAGGCAGTGTTGTATCTAGTACCTACATTTCACCAGTTACGTAACTCCCATGTGATCAAGGCCAAGCATTAAGCTTTCTACAACTAGGAACAAATTAAAACTACTGTGTGAGATATTCCTGATAACCTTATAATACTGTACAACACAGTCATTAGACCAACGAGACAGAATGCCTAAAAGAACAGTTCTACTTACTCATCTTCCAAAAATGAACACTGCATTGAAATTTTCTTAAAAACCGAAAACCCTCTAAAACCCCTAAACCCTTGATTAAGAGGCATTAAACGGAATGGCTCCAGGATTCATAGTGGATGGTGATTGTCAGTGTCATGAAATATATGGGTTGGTGTGAAAGCCATCGAAGTCGGTCGGTAGGTATCATCGGCTTGTTTTAAAGGGAATGCCGTAAAAAGGACAGAGGCGCTCCCGTGGGGCCTTCGATCCGAATGTTAGGGTGTGTGCGGAGTGCGGCTGGAGTTGATGCGGATGAACAATTATTAATATTTTTTACTAAGGTAAAACCAAATACAGCAATCTGAAGTAAAACAAACAATATGGTTGTTAGTAGACATGTGTTGTTGACTGTTCAATATTTTGGTAGTTCTGCAAACAAAATCTTGTACTCAATAATATTACGCCATTACCCTTAAGGGACAAGCAGAAGAGTGTCTTAGTATAGCCACATTAGTTATCACGAAACGTGAAACTTTAGTCCCCTTAACCGTTTTCGGGTCGTGTGACGATCGGTGCCTGTGCAGGTACACTTTATATTCGTTCACTCACATAGTGCGATGGGACGGCAATCCGACACGACTGAAGAAAGATCAGGTGGAGGACCAAAGGCTTAACGTGCTTTTCGAACAACTTGCAACGGGGGTATCTTAGCAGCATTAACTTCCAAGCTCCAGGCTCCGGACTCCGAGTGCGATGGAGCAGGTTAACGTGAGACTACAAGAAACTGTCCAGTTCTTCCTGTTCTATATGTAAACATCGTCTCGGTGTCATCTCTCGCGGCAGCAAGTCGCGCAGGCCCGTGCCCCACGTAGCGCGGCTCACTGCGGCCAATACGGCCAACTGCCTAATAAATTCGCAGAAAGGACCTCGCAAAAATGGATGCTTATCACGAACTGGCTCGGTTTCGCACGCCTCCCCCTCCCCTCGCCGCCCCTCTAAATAGCTCTGTTTTTGTCTCCGCCTGCGAACACTGTGTCACACAACGCAGACTTTGATAAATAAAATACGCCAATAGATAAATTAGGTTTAGAATTTACAAAGTTCATTGAATTGGTTAGTAATTTAATTTTGGTTTTGAATTTCAATAAACGCCGAAAATACTTCAAGTGTTGATTGAACTTTAACAAGCAAAATATCAAGTTTTTAAATAAATCGTTCATCTAACAAGTAAGTCCTAAACAATCCTGAAACAATCTACGAAATCCGAGCAATTAACCCTTTAGTAAGCCTTGTCTGATTAGCAATTAGCCGTTCACTTTCCAATTTGTAGATCGAAACAAAAGTCGTCCCCAGAGGTTATTGACACAAGAATCGTGACCACGGCTAGGTGACACAGCTTAACCACAAAATCCATTTCAAAAGCTCTGAAACAAATCAAGATTCTATTGACACAAAAAAACCTTTTATTTGCAACAGCAGTAGGACAAAACAGAACCAGCAAGAAATCGCAAGGTTTAATGAAGTCTCCCTAATTAATGTTACCAGTGAAATGGACCAACATCAAACACAAAGAGAAAGAAGATATAACGAGACTAACGAAATGAAAACTCAAATATAATTCAGCGAGTTTATTCCATTATTAAATTGTTCGTAAAAGCAAGATAACCTCAGTTTAACTCCGTAAGAAAGTTTCGTTTAACTTCGGTTTAACGAGGTGAGGAGACCTGCCACTTTCCGACTTCCTAGGAGCCAGCCGGTGTTTTTGTTTCCAAACTAACTTACGTGCATTGTTACCGACGATGCTATCGCCACCAGGAATTATTAGAATATCGTCTTCTGTACGTGTTTTCTTTAAAGTTCTATTCTATAATTATTCCATTGGCCCCGGAGTGATGTTAAGTGAAAATTATTTCATGCTAACAGAGTCCTGAAATGTATATTTTATTCAATTTCTGAAAAAAAAAGATGGGAGTTCATACGTCAGAATAAGCCGCAATCCCGAGCGGAAATTCTTGAATGTGGAAGGTATTGTGGGTATTTCTAAACCGAGATCAAGGTGAGCCGTGCTCGCTCGGAGCAAGCCGAACGCCAAACTAATAGCACAAACTCAATCGATACTTCTTGAAGATAAGTAGCACTAGTTTATTGAGTCACGAACTACAGTAACTCTTAGGTTTAGTGGACCATTTATTAAAGGCTTCAAAACAAAGCCTTAACTTAAAGCTTTGTTCCAGAATCTCGAGCTTTTTAATTCCGCATCGCCCACCGTTGGAGAAAAATACTGCGTTATTAAAATAACTCCATATTAGATGCATATTTCTTAAGCAGATAACAGTAATTTACGGCGCGTAAACATCCTAAACCCGTAAGAGGCAGGATTTTTTCATTTCATTACGGGTCCCTATAAAGTAGATAACACAACGCGCCGTTCCCAACGGTATATAATTACAGAGTCAAGAAAAATGTACGAAGCCAGCGAGTTTGACGGCGCACCTCGTTTTTCGGAACAATTTTATTTTTTATGTGTACTCAAAAGACGTGTGATTAAAAGGCAAAGAACAAGTTTTGGAAGCTTCGCGAAATTGAATTTGTATTTTATGATTAGAGAATATTAGCTGTGCGCAGTGCGTTAGGTTCTTGATACTGTACAATATAAATAAGGCAATTTGCGCCCAGTTACATAACAATATGTACAAGTCTCAAAAATATCTTGATTTAAAATAAAACTAAGGTGCCCAGAGTAAGACAAATTTATTGAATGAAACACAGCTGAGGTCGTGTTCCGCAGGAAAATCTTGACATCGATTCAGAAAAGTGACGTCATTGCATATCGTCATCTATTATTCAAAATGTGGTAATAATCAAATGACAGAGGCTTTACATCAGATTAGACAATACAAATATATATATTTCATAGTTAGAACTCTAGAAGGCAAATTTAAGAACTCTAGAGGATGGTACTGTTATTGACATTACTTACAAAGTTTCACCTCTACCGAGTTTCGCCATATCTTTTGATTGCGACTAGACTTAAAGGCTTGATTATGCTCTAAGACTAAGAGACTACAGACTTGAGTACGTGGTTTTCATTTTAACTCGAAACCTCCACGTATTTCCGAGATAAAAAGTCTTGACAGATGGACAACATTGTTATCCTACACGAAATTATCCTATACAAAGCTATCCTTTTTTAACTCACCGTCCGTCAGTAGCCCACCGTCCGTCCGTCTATTGACGACAGCCCGTGTCGACGGCGCGTTCGTGTTCCATGCGCACCTCAAAGAGTTGTCAGCAAAGCAGAGGGGCTTGCCAGTTCCACCGCCTGCCGGGGCTGTGGGTTGTTCGGAAAAGATACTGCGGCCCCGGAACGTGAAAGGCAATGGAAGGAACATGGGTGGGTCTTAGCCAGTACTAGTCTGACATGCCCCCTGCTCCACTAAAGTTATTTGATGACGAGCCTGTTGGTCTAGTGGTTAATGGCCCTGACTGCTGAGCCGGAGGTCGTGGGTTCGATTCCCACCCAGAAACTTTGTGTGATGAGCATGATTGTTTGTTCTGTGTCTGGGTGTGATTTATCTATAATATGTATGTATTTATAAATTATATAAGTATGTATATCATTTGTCTGGTTACCATAACACAAGCTCTGCTTAGCTTGGGATCAGATAGCCGTGTGTGAGTTGTCCCAAGATATTTATTTATTATTATTCCTCATCCGCAAAAAAACGGGTTCCGTTTTTTTTCTTTTGTGGTACGAAACCTTAAAAAGAGAGAGAATGAAGTCAGAAAATGTGTGAACACTTACAACTCTAATTCATACCAGACGACAATAAATGGTGTTAAAAATAGTGCTCTAATAAAAATCATATAATAGTCGGTTCGACAATAAAACGGCGATGTGCAGCCATAATCGAAGCCCTATAAATAGTTTTACCAAAGACGAAGTGTTCGGGGCGAGGGGAGGGGGGTGCGGGGGTAAAACATCTCATCTCGTCTGGCCACCTTCCAAGGGACACTGAACCAAGATCTGCACCAGCCAGATTTAAAATCAGATTCCCAGAAGTGCCCAGAACTACTCTGCAATATTAATACAAGTATTTTTTTTATAATTTGAGAATGTGATGGAAAAATAATCTGATAGGGCATGAATAAAAACTAAGTGCGAGTCTAAATAACGCTGAGAGTCGTAAAAGACGGCTCAAAAATTACTTCAATTGGTTCAATTCACCGTAAATCAATCATGACATAACTATCAAGAGTATTTTTGCTATCACCCTTAACTAAACTATCAGATTCTATCAAGTCACAAAATCCATTAATTGAAAATCATCATTATCTTAAACAAAGAGGTGATCATTATATAAATCACCGCGTTTATTATTATGCTAATAACGTTTAAGGCTGTTTTGCGACACTAATCGAAAGCTTGCAACCCTTGCGACGAGATAAACTTTGGTTTACGAGTATCATAGAATTTTGATGATCCGCCCACGCCAGTCTAGCTACCCAATAAAGGCTAAATTGTATCGACGTTTGAAGTTTCAAGATGTATCTGTAACCACCCACGTGTAATGGCTCTCTTATTACAAGGCTTTCAAATTCTCATGAGCGCCCACGTTTTCAATAAAAATATTTGTCATTTTGATCACAAATGGAAATGTATCGCTGGGACTAAACTTGTAATTGACGTTGGATCGCGACAATAAACACGACGAACGCCAATAAATTGGTAAATCCTCTCAACACGCAGAGATATTAAATTTTATTGTTGTACAGCGATCGTAAAAATTCGACAATGTTCAGTCGAGCGTCGCGGTATGGTGCGAAAGTCGGACGTTGTCAAATAATCTAAATTTTTCTATTCGTGGATATTTGTTTGTTTTTTTTCTTTTTGATTTAGTCATGTGAATGTGGCACTATTTTTATGTAAAATGGAGATTGCTTTTCCAAAAATGGAAAACTATTTTGGCAAAACTGAAACAGAGTCATCTTCTTACATGCTCATTAACACATAGTTTAATCACAATAAACTAACTTACACCACAGCTACGCTAGACAAGATCACTTAGAACGCAAATTCAACAGATTTAATCTAACGTTAGAATTTATCGATGGATATGAACTTCATCGTTCCACGTTTATGCGTCTTTTGAACTAAACTTTAATGGAAACGTGTTGGACATGTAAAATCGTCTTAAAAATCTCTCTGAACGTATAAAGATAAGTAAGGATTGGAATTGACAAGACAAATACCTACTCTAATACCGCGTCATTTACTAGGGATACTGTAAATATTTTCCATACTTGTACATACTTCTCACAAGTTCACAACACACAAGTCACACGGTGGCATCATTCGGCCGATTACAACGTTCCCCTATTTCCCATATTTCTGCTACAAATACCTTGAAGGCGGCGACCAAAAAGTCTATTTTACGAGGGTGCTTGCATTAAGTCCGATTTATAAGAATAAATACATGGTAAGTAACGGCTGCGACAAGCCTCCACGTCGCTCGCATTTATTTGAATTTACGTATGTAGCGGGCACAGGTTTATTGGGCGAGCCCACTTTAACAGTGTTCAGTACGTTTATATGAAAAGTGGTTTGTCAAGTAATTTTGTTTAACGTTATTCGGTTTTGGAGATAATTTCGGAGCTGAGTACAATTTACAACTACTATCGATGAAAATAAGAGGTATCGTGTGATAGCATTACCGCTCTGTTTTTGGCTCTTACTATTGAGCAACAGAAAAACTTATTCCGTGCTGCCAGATGAAATTCAACCCTAAGGCACACTTCATTTTGTATCGATACAAACGCAATTTGTTAATTTGCAACGTTTATTGGATAGCTTCCTCAGTAATTGTCGAGAAGAAGCAAAACCTCGTCTCGATGATAAAATAGCACGAAATACCTTCTCAACTGAAAACATTTAAAGAAAATAAAGATTATGGCGCACTAATCCGGAGTTGTAACAATCGCTTGCTCAATTCAGTTTAGAGCATTTGGACAC
This sequence comes from Ochropleura leucogaster, assembly GCA_958449745.1. Taxonomy (NCBI): domain Eukaryota; kingdom Metazoa; phylum Arthropoda; class Insecta; order Lepidoptera; family Noctuidae; genus Ochropleura; species Ochropleura leucogaster. Next base: position 17,970,732 of record OY288213.1, on the reverse strand, counting down.
GAACCAAACTCTTATTGCGGGCTAAGATACGAACGACATTATACATTCTAGGGCAATGTGACTATCCATTTAATTCTTATTAATTTTAGTTTTACAGAATTAGAGGTAAGATTCAAATAGTGATTGAACTGCTTTTTTTCATTATTATTATATGTAGTATTGTTCTAATTTTAAAACCAAATATGGTAAGTCAAAATTGGAACATTTTTCTTTCATGCTCGAGAACTGTTTTGCAATTATTTTAGTGTTATCTCTAGTGGATGCTACCCCGCGTTGGCTAATTGATTTTTGAGCTAAAATATAATTATTTGGATGGAATTACATTGGTTTAGTTCCTCGAAAACTAAACATGTGCCAAACGATGATAGTAAGACAGGAAAACAAAAGAAATTTAGGTGTGCACAAACCGAGAGGACATGACTGCATACTGTACCTGTTACCTGTCAAAGTTTGGTGGCCACAGTCCGGTCTGGAGTATAGTTCATACACGCCTTTCTGATCTTTATAAAAAATCTACAATAGTACCTTTCTAAAAACCAATCAATTTTCAAATTCATTAACACGCATTGATAGGCCCGAGCCTTTTTTGCTTTCGTACATACTAGTATCAAAGCAACCATTTAACAGAATGATCAGCAAAACGTAAACACGGCATACCCTTTAGCAGCGGGTGCCGTACATCATAACGAGCGGACACGGTCATTAATATTTGATTACGTCGCGATCAGTCCAGCCGGTAGTCGATTACTGACAGGAAATGCTCTGCTAACACACTGACGAGGAAACTACCGAAGGATCACCAAGTTTGCTGGTGTAGTGAAAAAACGTATTTACTTCTAGAACTTTAGGTGTATAGCTTCCATTCAGCCCAAATAACATTGCCACTTATATAGAAGTTAGAAGAAAGAAAAAAATAGAAGAAGTTATCCTAGAAGTTAGGGTTTTTTCTCTTATGATTTATGTATGTATGTACTTAAAGACGCTCATGGGCCTCTACCTTGGCTTCGCTCCGCCCAGAGCTGGATAAGTTATTTGATGACCCATCATTAAAAAAAAACATGATCATGCTGGTTTGGCAGTCGTACCATAACTATTCAGTACTATAGCTTGAGATTTAGTAACAAAGGCAAAGTGAAAGCTTATTTAGTCGCCATCGCAACATTAAAAAAAAGACGCACCTAAGATATTTTTCGATGTCAATGTGAACCAACCAAATATCTTACATACGTTCTATTCAAGTGGTTAACGATAATTGAAGTAAATTGCTTCATGGTTCTCGTTACGTGAACTAGGAAGCAGTTAACCGTTAACAGAATTTTAAGCAGAAAATTTACTTCAAGCTAAAGTTTCAATTTAATTGAGGTCACTATTAGGTACGTGTCGTTCAGAGTGGTCCTTCTTCACTGATCTTCCTGTTAGTTGGGAGTCGCGACGTGTCCTCTGCCGTCAGATTAACGCAGACCGGTTTACGTGACGGCGTCAATTTGACGCCTGATGATGCGGTGTCTCCTTATTTGATCGGTTAGGTTTAGTTGCAAATGGCCCGGACATGGGCGTAATATTAATGTAAGGAGGAAAGTTTCCGGAAAGATCGAAATCGCACAACTTTCCGTGTGCGTCGGTTTTTCTACGAAAAGGTTGGCGATCCCCGTTTCATTAGTAGGTGGCAATGGAATTTCATTTCGGGGAGCGCGATTTCTTTGAAGAGGAAGAATGAGAGAATTTTCTATTTTAGCACACGGTAACGTTATATATAATGTTTATTAAAAAAAATCGTACTCGTGCTTTATAAAACGCTGACTTACATAGATATTTTGTACAATATAATTATGGTAACAACTAAAATTATAGCTAAGTTTGTTTCAAATAGCTCTACTAACTAATACCAGCCACTTTTGAACTGGCAATAACAAGATATAAAATAAATTTAAGTTTTGTTGTTGCTCATTTCAAAGCGCCCTTTGCCCATTCTATCTCTATAGAGAAGATCGGGCAAGATACACTATGCATAATTCTTTAAAAAAATAAAAAAAAATCATAGAAAACTTATGTTCAAATTGTACATTATGTGAGAACGGTGTAGAAGCGGCCATACATATAAAAGTAACAGTAAAATTTGAATTTAATCTTTCATATACCTATGTGAAAAATAATAATCTGTATTTTTTTCTGAGTAGCTCTCAGATTGAGACATAGTGATACAAATACGTCTTAGTTAAAGATTAATAAAAAAAAAACACTTAAAATACCATCACGATTAGCTATCTAAAATGTAATTTACATTTCACTACAAAAGCTTGTAGCAAAAATCCGAAATACTTTTAGTACTTTAATTTATTCTAACTTAATTCCAGTTTGGTAACGTTTGTCTAAATGAGAATTTGCTAAGTTAGAATTAAGTTGTTTACCTGGCTCCTAAGTACGACTTATCGATTGAGAGCCTACTTAAGTACTAAAGTAGGTTATTTGGAGAGCCTATTTACGTGTACCTACCTACATAAACATACTTGTGATTTAAGCACAAATATATTGTTTTTCTCGTCATTGCGGTTTTCTGATTTATGTTTGATTAGCTAGCTATTAAGTTCTTTGTGTGAGATGATAAATGCTACTGAGTTGACAATGGTAGAGAATGGCATTTAATATGCCACCATCCACATATTTCCACATATTCTCCACCATCGTCATGAAGACAATGCTACACCGAGCACTGATACATTTAGTTAAGGGCTGGACAATAACGATAGTGAAGTTCTACATATTTCTACAAGCTAGCCTATACTACGCAAATAGATCAGATAAAAGAGAATAATGGTAAAAAAAATAGCTGCAATGCTGTGTTGAAAAGCGATTGGTAAAACCAATACCCCTATAAAGGCCCTATTGCATAACTAAGAGAAGCGCGATTTTTCACCACGTGTTAGTCAAAAGAAAGAAAGACCAAACGGATAAGGAATATAATTATACTAGCTTTTGCCCGCGGCTTTGCTCGCGTTAAATTTGGGGTTACACAGTTCCTCTTTCCTGATTTGCAAGTATCTGCTACCTGTAATTTTTGCCCTTACGCCCTATTTATTGTAATAGCAATGCTAATTTTTCCCCTTTTCTTCCCTCTTTCTCCCTTATATCTCGCTTTTTTTTAAATACCCTATGTCCGTCCCAACTATCTCTGTACCAAAACTCATCAAAATCGGTTCAGCTATTAAGGCGTGAAGACGTAACAAACAAATAAACAAAACTCACTTTCGCTTTTATTAGTAAGGATTTTAATTATTGAGGAATAATACATTCATACATATTATATATTTACATATTATAATCATTAGCTAGCGTACTAACATTTTTAGGCGTCTAAAATGCTAGTAAATGATTACTTCACATTTAAAATGTTCAGGGTGCAACTAAATGTTTTTGGCAAACCAGCCAGATAGTTTCAAAAGTACGAAATCTGCACTTACTTAACAGCACCGTTCAGTAAACAACAAAAACTGTAACCATCAGAAAATCTAATCAACATCTAATCCAAGTCTATGAGCAGAGTTTCTAAACACGATATAATAAACAAGCCTGATCAGCATTAAACAAAGCGTGCACCTCAGAGAAATCAAGCATCCGGTCACTTCCGGCGGCCGCCCGCTGAATATTTGACGCGCAGGGAAATGAGCGCGCGCGGTCAAGCGCGAGCCGGCGCTAATGTAATAGTACGAACGATGGCCGACGGTACAAGGTCAAGTCGTGCGGGTGCTACGGGAGGCTTGCTCGAGATCACACTGAAATTAATGAAAGCTGATTCAGATTTTTAGAAGATTCGAGAGTTGTATCACAATTTCTGGCGCTTTTAAAACGTTTAGTATTTTAAAGCACTTTATAAAGGTATGTCTAATTGAGCGACCCGAACTGAGGACTGGTGGTGGTGGACGAAAATACAAGGTGCAGTTTTGCTGTGGATATCTTAGTTTAAAAAATAAAAGCATCAAAGTAACGGTGATTTGACACTTACCATTTTCCATAAACAAGTAAAAAAAAATAGCCTCTCATTTTATTATTGATTCAGGTCGAGAATCATTAGCATAGCTACCTCCTTTTTGATGAAGATTCAAAACGACGCATAATATTATACACTAGCTGTTCCTCACGGTTTCACCCGCGCTGCTGAGCACCTGTTGGTCGTAGCGTGATGTTATATAGCCTATAGCCTTCCTCAAGAAATGGACTATCTAACATTAAAAGAATTTTCCAATTCCAACCAGTAGTCCCTGAGATTAGCGCGTTCAAACAAACAAACAAACTCTTCAGCTTTATAATATTAGTATAGATTTGTCAAAGTCCGGTTTTCGTTTAGTCCGCTTGGTTTGACTGTACCTTAATGGGTTCGATATTTTAAATTTCTGTATAGGTTATCTGTGAAACAAATTTTCTTTTTTGCTCATTGCCCTGATACATGTCACATTGTCACGTGTCATAATGTCACTATGTCTAGACAAAAAAGTGATGTGAACCAACCGTATTCTAAATAACACCTTCGTATTCTAAATATGAATTGTTATCGATATTCTATTTTTGAATACGTAGCTATTGTCACAGACAGCATACTTGATATGATCTCACAGAGTCTTTCTACGTTGTTCTCGTATATTTGTATAATCTCAACATGAATGGTGTAAACATGATGTTGTAAAAATAATATTATTTAAAAGAGTGTCATGCTAATTCTTCTCTATAGAGATCATCGCTTTAGAATGCACAACTGCAGTACTTTAACAAGTTGTGTCTTGGACTGGTAGCTTCATCATTTTGTTTCTTGACATTTGCAAGTACCTGTTATGGTATAACTGATATAAATGCTTTGAATTTGAGTTTGAATTCATGGAGACATCGTCGCGAGCCAAACTAACGGCTAGTTTTTTTATAACTCTTTCGTTTATAACTCCTCTAAAGAACTCTAAAAATTACTTTAATGTCAAAATTCTCACATTGTCCTCTAATTAGTTAAAAATCTCACCGAAAATCACGAATGACCATTATTAGTTGAGAATTAGCACGTCCGCAAAGTAAACGAGAGAAAACATTTCACTTTAATGTAATCAAACGGAGATAAATACGGAAAAAAGATAAGAAGTGTTCGGCAAATTAAATTGGAAACTTTCCATTGTTTTCCAATTATTTTCACATAAGTACCATGACACCACAATGAAAAGCAAACCTTCCAGTTCCAAATATACGGTTGAAAATTCATTGCAATGACAATTATAAAAGGATAGTTTCAGACGGGAATAAAAAGAATGAATTTTGTGTCGTATCGGATTTTAATTTCTTCTACAAAGAATTAACGACTTTCCCTTCGATTCGATCGCTTTTGTCGATTCATACGTTAGAAAGTCGATTGGTTTAAGTACTGTTTCAAGACTTTATAACACAAATCCTGGAACAACTTCTGTTTTGGAGTTTGGAACTGGGTTTTAATTACTTGTGGGCGGATAGCGGTTTGTGAATATAAAATCCTACGTAAAATGGTTGTTTTGTTACCAAACTGCTGTAAAGTAGGTATTTGTTCATTGATTTTTTAATATCGATTAACCTGCCAACCCAACTATGCATGCCATACGTCAAACTAAGTAACTGGAGACAAAAATATTGCTCTTTTCGGGGTGGAAAAATCACATTTTACGAAATAACTCAATGTTATGCACCTAAAACATTGTAATATTAGAAGCTTGGTTTAAAAAAAGAACTTGCAAACAAGTTAGAAACTTGATCCCACATATCTCCGTAACTTAAAGGTGTTCAGGTATGGTCTTAAACAAAAAAAATACGACAATGACGAGGAAAACAATTCTTTACACCCCTCATATTAATCAAGCCTGATGGTTTTTAAATGCTGTAGTTCTAAAAGCGTGTGCGTCATAATCAACCTATTGCGTCAGCTGGGACACAAACTTCCCTCTTTGTATCCATCTCATGGACTTAGTGTAAATTGGAGCACTTATTTCAAAGACCGTAAAACACAAATCCAATCAAAAATATTCCTAAAAAGTATAATCAATAAACTTCATGTATTCTTATCGATCCAAGTACATTATGAATCTATTTCAAAACCAACCGTATCCAAACCCTCCCGTATCAAATAAATGTGAAGAAACACTTTAAGTCATATCCGTGTCCATATATCAAAACTTAAACGGTCCAATGTCTTTCAAAACTCCACTGAAACTAAATAATACGGGAAGCACACAAAACCCCTTTTGGAAACTACCAAACAACATCTTCGCAATGCAATTTGTTTAAAAGAATTGAAAAGATCCCCTCTCCCAAAGTGTTGGCGCATGAAATTGCACCTTAAATCTTGGTTACGAAGATTTAAATCAGATTTGTTGTCAGTATAATGTTTCTTATATGGTAGTGCTTCTCTCACACACTTATGCACTTAAAAGCCAATGCTTTTAGACTAAGTTTTTTGAAAATATGTAAGCTAATGTTCTATTATTTATAACTTAGGCGTATTCCTAGTGGTTAGGAACCGCAAATTTAAAGAATATTATGCACAACAACGCAGGATTTTGTAAACCAGAACGTTTTTTAAATAATTCTCATCTTCAGCTTTAAAAGTCCTTGTGCCCGTTTTAATTAAACGTTCCGTTAAACTAAATGAATGCATAAATAAAAGCACCATTTCAACGCTAAAACACATCGAAAGTTGAACATCCAATGGCATTTAGAAATTTAATTTAGATGCAGCCTAGTGTTCCAAAGATCAAAAATAACATTAAAAGCTGCAAATGGTTCTCATAAAGGATAAGTGAACGAAGGAACGGTTCCTACCGTGAATGTGAATTCATGCACTTTGTTATGGTGCACTAGGGAAGGGAAACAGAGGTAGAAATTCATCTAAACCTTAACTTAAAAAAATTATATGATGTTCAAAGAGTCAGGACGTTAAGGTATATAAACAAAATGAGGCCAACACAGTCACTAATCAATACTTAAATCTTTACTGCATTAGATATGTATTACACAACGGTACCACAAAGTAAGAGATCAATATGTACCATGTCAGCCACAGCAAAATTAGTAGAGAGGAAGGCTATGCATCAATATTATTAGAGTCACATTTTAAGTCTTTCTACTTTTGAATTTTTCTTTGATACCATCTTAATTTTTTCTTTCGCTCTGGGTGGAACGAGGAGGAGTGTCAGATTTGTACTGACTAAAACCCATCTATGTTCCTTCTGCTTTTTATGTTCCGGGGCCGCGGTATTTCTTTTTTACGTTATTTACTTGAAAATTTGTTATAGTTTGTCGTATGGTATATATTTGGTCGTCGTGTATTCGTTCGTTAGTTAGCGTCAACTATCTCATTCTAAATGCCTCCCACGGTCTTCTCCCAACCCACAGGTCCAACACTCGGCTGGATAACTGTCTGGATCATGCACTGGTTAAAACTACCCTTCCTGTTACTACCATTGTGCTAGACTCACACATCACGGACCACAAACCTGTGCTACTTAATATTGCTTCCACAAACCCAGATAATAAACCACTCCACATTGCTACCCGCATAAACTACGATGCAGTTAAGTATGACATAGAAAATTCGGATTTTACCCGATTATACAAAATTATTGACCCCAATATTTCCATGAATATGTTCATAACTATTATCTCTTCAATAATTGACAAACACACTAAACACATTAAAATCCCAAGGAAACAAAGAATACTGAAACCGTGGATAACTACCGGCCTATTAAAGTGTATACAAAACCGTGACCGGTTGCACAATAGATCAAGAAAAGACCCCAATAATCTCATACTGAAAATCACTTATACCAGGTACCGGAATCATTGTAATGACCTCCTCCGGAAACTAAAAGTAGCCCATGAAAAACGCGAATTAGAAAAATCCCGTAATAACCCCAAAGCCCTCTGGAAAACGATTAAACAAATCACGAGTACCACCAAAACTAAAACTAGCCCAGTAGAACTGTTGGACATCTGTGATAACGCTACCTCATCCATAAACGCAGTATGTAGGTTTTTCAGTAACATAGGCACTAATTTGGCTGAAAAAATCTTGTCCCAAAATCACCAACCTAAAAACCCACCTAAGAGCCCAAATCAAAAGGTTTCGTCCAGCCCTGCCAATTCCCTTGTGATACTTGAGGTTGACAAAGCAGAAGTGGAATCCCTTATTCTTCAACTCCGTAGTGATTGCGCAGTAGGTTGGGATGGTATATCCCCCCTAATACTAAAGAGCTGTCGCCAGACCTTGACGCCACCTTTGACGTATATCCTTAACTCGTGCATTCAAAGGGGCATCTTTCCTGAGGCGCTAAAGAAGGCGATCATCCATCCAATTCATAAGGGAGGGAACAGGAACTGTGTCAACAATTACAGACCCATATCGGTCCTACCAGCACTTTCTAAGATACTGGAAAGGATCCTAAATAATGGTCTTAATAAATTCCTCAACAAACATCAGCTCATAGCTGATAACCAGTATGGTTTTCGCACAGGAATCTCTACTGAAGATGCAGTTCTTGGGCTGACACAATTGGTTGCTAGGAATCTTGACAGCAGAACCAAAAGTCTAGGTATCTTCCTAGACCTTTCTAAAGCATTTGACACAGTCTCTGTTCCCAAACTTATCTCTAAATTGGAACTCCTAGGGGTACGAGGAAATACCCTCGAAATTTTTAAAGACTACCTCAACAACCGTACCCAGCGAGTAAAAATTGGAGAGTATACAAGTGAAGAAGTATCGACCACCTACGGTGTACCTCAGGGAAGCATTCTCGGTCCCACCCTCTTCCTCATATACGTCAATGACTTGTGCAGAATGACCATCCCCAACTCCAAGATCATTGCGTATGCAGACGACACCGCAATCATAGTTCATGGTCCAACCTGGGACAGCGTTAAGCGCTACGCAGAAGCGGCTATGGCAAGTATAATGAAATGGCTCAACTTAAACCTCCTTACCCTAAACTGCAGCAAAACATCTTACGTTCCCTTCGCTATCCGGCGTAACAACTTACCCGACAAAACCTTCTCCATAACAGCGCACACCTGCTCCAAACAATCCCCACAATGCCTATGTCCGCCGCTTGTAAGAACTGTCAATGTGAAATATCTGGGTATCCAAATTGACGAGGGTTTACGATGGGACAAACAGGTTGACGCCACTACCACTAGATGTTTGAAACTTCTATATATTTTCAAATCCCTTAGAGACTCGGCTGCGCCTGATACCTTGAAGATGGTGTACTATGCACTATGCCAATCCGTCATCGGATACTGCATTACAGTTTGGGGCGGCGCAACCAAAACCAGCTTTCTGAGGATTGAAAGAGCGCAGAGAGCCGTACTGAAGGTAATGTCGCGCAAACCTTATCGCTATCCCACTACGCAATTATACGCTGACTCCAAAGTACTTTCAGTGCGACAGCTTTTTGTGCTGCAGTCTACTGTTAGAAAACACGCCAGTGTTCCCCCATCTGACCCTAAAAAAAGGAAAAAGCTACCCCTAAGTACCCCTCACAAAACCTCCTTCGCCCAACATCAATACTACACATTAAGTACATACTTATACAAACAAGTTCACAAACATCTAAATATTGTCGATCTAAACAAATATGAATTAAAATCGAAATTAACGGAATGGCTACTGAAACAGGATTACCTACAAACTGAATCCTTACTTAAGTACGTCTCCTAACTACCGATTTCCTCAATCACCCACGTGCACACACACTCTCTCTCTCTCTCACACACACACACACACACACACCACTCACACACCCTTACACAAACAGCCACACACATCACGTATATATGCTATTATTTAAATTAGCTTTATATTCATAGTCGCTCAGGTAGATTGACACAGTCTTCTATTATACTTATAGCTTCACTCATTAAGCTGAATCACTGTCTCTCAAGATACAGGTTCCCTAGTTTGAGAGGCAGGGTTTTCCATATTGTGTACAGATTCCAGTTCTTAGCTTATTTTCATTGTGTTACTACCAAAGCTCATTTAATCTGTGTATATTTATAGCATGTTAAATCTGTATTTTTGTGAAATAAAGTTATTTATTATTATTATTATTTTCCTCTTTATTTTCCTTTTTATCTTATTTTTACATTTTTAAATACATATTTCTTAAAAAAAAAATAACAAACAATATTTAAAAATATAAAAATAGTGGTCCACCAGTATCGGGAGCAGGGTCCAAGCTACCGGTGGTTAGGGCTCCAGAGACAGGAACCTCCTCACAATGCGGGCCGTATCGAGGAGTACTGCCTTCTGAATCAGGCCCTTGATCCAACCACCTAAGGAGAGCTTCGACAGATGTTCGTCGAAGCTCTTGGCAATTAAGCCATTGGCCGTTACGACAATCGGCACAATGATAGCCGAGTTTACATTCCACATGTCAACAACCTCGTGTGCCAAGTCAAGATATTTTAGTTGTTTTTCTTTCTCAGCTTTCACGAGGTTTTCGTCATGTGGGATGGTAACATCGATTATCATTACGCGGCGCGCTGATCGGTCTATCACCACTATGTCAGGCTTATTGGCGACAATAGTCCTGTCAGTAATGATAGACCGATCCCAGTACAGCGTGACATGGTCTTTCTCGAGAACTGGGTCGGGCACATACTTGTAGTACGGTACCTCAGATTCCACAAGATTATATTTCAAGGCAAGTTGCTGATGAATAATCCTGGCTACTTGGTTGTGTCTATGCAAATACTCGCTGTTAGCTAGACGAGAACAACCAGAAATAATATGTCTGATGGACTCACCAGGACGGTGGCATGCCCGACACACGTCAACCGTCCCATCCTTCATAATATATTTCCGGTAGTTGTTCGTCAACATAACTTCATCCATAATCGCACAGACAAAACCTTCAGTTTCCCCAAATAGGTCACCGAAACGTAGCCAGGACACGGACGCTAGAAAATCTACATCGGGCCCATGAAGAGCCTTGTAGAAGCGCCCGTGAAGCTCCTTACCTTGCCATACTTCCTTGCGGTCATCGGTAGTAAGTACTACAGGTTTGCGCCAATTCTCTTTAGCCATGGACAACGGGGTGAGTCCCTTGTCCACTGCGACTACATCTCGGTGCATACCCACGTCGGCTTTTAAGAAATATTCCCTGAGACTGCACACCTCTCGGTTGTGGAGGGTCTTTGCGTTTAAAAAGCCTCGACCCCCACACTTCCGTGGGATGTACAGTCTCATCACCGATGATCGTGGGTGATGCATCCGATTTGCAGTCAGCAATGTACGGACTCTCCTATCCAGGGCATCGAGTTCAGTCTGCGTCCATTTAAGTATGCCGAAAGAGTACATTAAAACCGGCATGACCCAACTGTTGAAGGCGCGCACCTTGTTCCCGCCGGAAAGAAGGCTTTTTAATACCTTCTTCAGGCGACCAAAGAAACGCTCCCTCAACAGTTGCTTCATGTCAGCCACGTTAATGCCTAACGCTTCCGACATACCCAAATACTTATAGCTTTCGGATGAGGAAAGGGATCTGAGGTGTATGGAATCCGAGAGTTGAATTCCCTCGGATTCCATAATCTCCCCTCGCTTCACATACATGACTGCACATTTGTCCACACCAAATTCCATCCTGATGGCGTTACTAAAAGTTTCAGTTACTTTCAGTAGCTCCATCAGTCGCAATTTGTTGGGGGCAAAGAGTTTCAGATCATCCATGTAAAGGAGGTGAGATATGACCTGACCACCTCTTCTCAACCGATAGCCTAGACCTGAATCCTCCAGCAATGTGCTTAGAGGATTCAGGGCTAGACAGAACCAAAGTGGACTCAAACTGTCGCCCTGAAATATTCCCCGTTTAATCCATACAGGCTCATCGTTCCCCTGGATTTGTCGACATCCTGGATATCGAAGTACCGTCCTCCATTGTCCCATACACGACTCAAGAAAGGCGCGTAGGGTTGCATCTATCTTGTACAACTCCAGCACCCTCTTGAGCCATGTATGTGGCACTGAGTCGTAGGCCTTCTTATAATCAATCCAACATGTCGACAAATCCTTGCGGGATCGACGAACCTGTTGGCTAATGGCCATGTCGATGAGGAGTAGCTCCTTAGTACCGTGGGACCCGTTCTTACATCCATTTTGAGAGACAGACATAATAGAGTTACTGTCAATGTGTTTGTTAATTTTCATTCTCAAAATGGACGTAAGAAGTTTATAGACCGTCGATAAACACGTGATCGGCCTATAATTCTTGGGTTCCGCGGGACTACCTGACTTATAGAGCAGGTGGGTAACGCCTGTTGTTAAGAACTGTGGCAGAGATCCGGACTCTAGGCATGACTGAAATTGTGATGCCAGGCGAGTGTGTGAACTACTGAGCCACTTGAGCCAAAAGTTGTGCAGTCCATCCGGTCCTGGAGACTTCCAGTTCGGGAACGGACGAACTGCACTGGCTATGTCTGATGGTGTAATTAAAATTGGCTCCATCTCTGGTATAGTTTCACACACTCGCTCGATATCACGCATCCAGTCAGCCTCAGTATGACAGACGGGCACCGACCAGATGCTGCGCCAGAAAGAACTTGTGGCTACATCATCCGGGCGGCACACGTCAGTCACACTTTGTTCGGGTCGCTCCCAAGCTCTGTATACCCACCTCTCATCGCTCCGGAACATGCGATTCTGCGAATACCGATCAACCCGCCGCTTATACCGCCGAATACGGTTTGCCCATGCATAAACTTTCTGCTTCAGGAAGTCGATGCGCTCTGTGGTACGAGACATGTATTCTTGAGGACTGATTCCAGTCCCCGAGAATGCCCGTCTCACAAAGCGCATCACACGTGGTCTTGTATTACCCTCCCTGAAGCAGTTTAGTTTACCGATGAGTACCCTGGCCTCGTCGATACGCCGCTCGATCCTGCACTGCCAGGCTGGTACGGATGGTTTTGGTCGAGTAGCTACGTCACAATTTGGAAATTTGACGTTAGCTACACGACATACCGCAACAGCCCCACAATACAGGATCGAGTGTGTATCAACGAGATTCTCGCTACTCTCAAATAAATTCTTGAGCTGCGAGTCCAGGGCACACACCAGCGCCCTATTTTTCTTATGCATGGGTAACCGTGGTAATCGGGGCCTAAGTTCGGCTGGAGTGGATCGATAGTCGCGAAGCGCATCCTCCAGTGCGCTCCTCAATCGGTCGTTGCACTGGCTACTTACCGTAGCAACCCTATCATCTTCCTCTACAACAGCGAGGTTGGACCGCGGCTGCGTCACACTAATTGCTGTCGCTTGCAACGCGGTTTGTGGCGTAGTCAAGATGACACGGTTGTTAAGTACTTCTGAGCGCAGCCTATCAAGCGCAGCATCGTCCAACAAGTGATTGCGTTGGATGACCCGCACCTGATCCGACAGTCGTTGGGCCGAAACGTTGATGGTTGGTTCTAGGTCCTGGAACAGAGACAGCATCCTAACACGGTACGCAGTGAGGTTAGTTCCCCCCTCTGTAGACCCATAATATGCGCGCATGACATTCGCGTTGATAAACGAAGTCCATCGCATGCGCGACACATTTCCACCGGCAGCGGGGACCCTGATCGGAGCCTGTTGGCCCCTAGATCCCAAGCCCGCTGGTGGCCGTCCTCTTCCTCGTCGTTGTCGTGTTGGTGGTGGTGGCGACGATGGCGGGGAGAAAAACTCGTCACTCGAGCTCGACGCAACTGCAGCGACCGGCGACACGGCGCTCACACGTGTAGCGCATCCCGGCGGCTGCGAGGCGGAGCTGAGCGGCGAGTCCGGAGATGGTGGGAGTGCCTGCTGTATTTGGGCCCGGCGTCTTGTTAGCATGTGGCGGTTGACGTATAAGCAACTTTATGTTTCTTAAAATTTCGTTCGTTTCGTTTCATTTTGTATTTTTTTTTTATTCTATTGCTTTTTAATGTTAATTTTAATTGATTTGTCTTCGTTCTTGCGTAAAATTATTGTTATTAAATTAAATAGAAAAATTTTCGGAGATGAAAAACGTCACGTCAATTTGACAGTCGGGCCACAGATTTATTATTATTATTATTAGTTTTCTTTAATCCCATATGTATATGTATGTTTTATTAAACAACTGTCAAGACGAAGTAAACTGGAGACGTACATACACAGCTAGAACATTAGCATTCGTCTTCTTAAATAATACAGCTCATCGCAACAACAATTATTTTTGTCGTAAAATCTAATTTACAAAGAGAGTAGTGTTGCTCTAAGATGGTAGAGATCTTAATAAAAGTAAAATATACTGCTACTGTGGTAAGTCGTGCTGCTTTCAATTCTATTTAAATAAATAAGTTCACTTGAAGATGTATTTTATTAAGTAACAATACTTGTAGCTAAGAAATTCAAGTATTATTGTGAAATTTAATGTAAAAATCCGGCCAGGAGTGAGCCAGACTCGTGCACAGAGGGTTCCGTATAAACTTGCGACATATATACGGCTATATCTTTCGACTGCATAGACTTAGCGGGTTGATATTTTTATAGCACAAATGGTCCACAGAGTTGACTCTTGGTTATGATTTTAATTTCGACTCGTGTTTCCGAGATAAAGGGTCTTAACTGACGGACAGAGAGACAGACAGACGGAGAGCAAAGTAATCCAATAAGGGTTCTGTTTTTCCATTTGGGGTTCCATTTTGTTGGAACCCATTAAATAGTTTTTCAAGGATATAAATAGGGGCATTTTCAATCCCTGTCTGAATTGGTCCGTACAAAATGAAGCCATATGACCAAGTTCGTAATAACAAATCGATTAATACTTTATTAATTTAAATCAGCTCAATAGTTCAAATGCTACGTTTATACAAAGATGCACATATTGCTTAAATCAGAACCTTGTTTAGCTTAGGCACAGTCGCTTTAAAACCAGCTAGAATTTAACACGAAAACTAAATCACCTTCAGACAGGTTATTTCTACTTAAAAGAGAATTTTTAATTTAGAAATTACTTTGACAGGTCAAATTGGATTCATAATTGAATACTAATCTAAAGACAAAAGAAAATGTCAGGTACTTGACATTTTGAAACTGAAAATATTTCGTTAGCGTTCGTAGAAAATGTAAAATATTATATTAAACAGGTCAAAAAGGAACTTTCCAGGATTATCGAAAAAGGCGTTAACGAGACGAAAATAGAATACAAAACATCATTTCGAACACTTTCAGTGAGCAGCCAGAAGGTATTTATAAAACCTTTTATATCGATAACATTTCCGCCTTTGTGGAGCCGCTGTCCATCCCTCACGTTGGGTTCCGCATAAAAATCATATTTGTAGAGGCTGCCAGTCAGCGGGACGTTGGCTAAATGCAAATATGGGGACCGGCATGTGTTTGCTTAGATGTTTCGATGCTCAGATGTTCTGATAGCGATGGCAGTGTTACTGCTGCCACTATTTGCTCGAAAACCGCTGATTTTTGTATGTATTGTACTAACAGTTTAGTTTGAATGTTTGGTTCATGCAAATCTGTTTGCGGATAAACAAAGGCGTTCTTTGTAGCGAAACATGAGCATTTTTATTGAACGCTGCGGTTTGGAAATGGTAAATAATTTCAAACCAAACAAAAAAAATAAGTTTGTAAAAAGTGTTGTGTGAATTATTATTTTTAAAGAGATGTAAAAATCGGAATCATTTATTTATGTGATGTTAATACTCGTACGCTGTGTGTGACCAGTAAAAATGAATATATTTTAAAAGAATTGGTTATTCATTTGATATTTTATGACATGCACTTACTAGTAGGTATCGAAAAGATTCTGCACATAAAGTTAAAAAGCACGTGTGTGATTAAGGCGCGGCAATAAGATAATCTTTAGGTATTCGCGGAAGTGAGGCTAGCTGCCTACTGGGCATGGTCTGACACTAGTACACGACAGTATTGCATCGAAGGAATAGAAATAAGGTAGAAAATATTTCGGTGTTTGATTTTATTTGAATATTTTGCAGTTTTTATTGAATATACAAAAAAATACAGCTCCGTGTTTAAAAAATCTATACTAATATCTATAATATTATAAAGCTGAAGAGTTTTTTTGTTTGTTTGAACGCGCTATATAACATCACGCTACGACCAACAGGTGCTGAGCAGCGTGGGTGAAACCGCGTGGAACAGCTAGTTATAGATATCTCTTTAGTTTATAGAATTTTCTTTGTTATAGATATAAAAATATGATGGTTGTCGCTGAAAAAAATGAGAATATTTTTTTCTTGGTCTTTTGAAACATTGTTTTTTTCGTAGTACTAGACCACTTTTGTAAACTTATTTTGTTTAACTCTTTACTTTAAGTATTGAACTATACACGGTAATTTTTTTTGGCTAGTGGCATGTACAGATACGGCTAACTTTGTGACGAAAAACTAGACGTTTTACGAAGTGTTTGCTTTGTACAGCGCCTTAATGCTATTTTTTTTTAACACAACGTTAATGAAGCAGATAATCTGTAAACTAGTCCATCAAACACAAGCTTTTCAGAAACAAAGCATATTTATTTAATGTTGTTTAAACAAAAAGTTTTTACATGCAGTAAAGGGCAAAAAGGCGTGCAACTAATATTTGCACTTCAGCAGTGAACTTCGTAACTTAACCTTTTTGGCTCGCCGACAATAGAACCCTTTGCTAGAAAAAAAACATGGGTCCGATTTTCCCGCGCAAAAAAATCTACTCCTACGTTCTCCGCGACGTCGACGTAACTCAATTTTTGGAGATATTTTTAGATTAATCCTGAAACAAAGGCTTCTATGTTCGACGCAAAAAAATAGCTCTAAAATGAGGGTGATGTCATAAACTTTAGTGCAAGGCTTCCTACACATTTTGCAAGGATAAAGAAATGCTATTAAATTTTTTGTCTATACTAGATTTATAAAAGTATTTTCCTTTTGTCTGTCGGCTGCCTTTTTACACTTAAACCACTGAACTGACGACGGCCAGATAAGTAACCCCTGGGGCTTGTAGAAGAAATAATATAAGGAACTTTACATCTTAGATTGTATACGAAGTCGCAGGTTACCGCTAGTTTTCTAGTTAGTCTAACTGTTTTACAAGCCGAAAAATAAAATAGAAATTTAACTGAAACTGTTCTCCCAATAGGATTGTAAAGCGAAATGAAACGAATGCAACACGGCAAGCTTTCACTGGTCCTGCAATGTTAATGCATGCGATATACACGTGGTGCACCTCTGCCGGATATCTGAGAGCCTGGTATTCAAAAGGGGTACACAGTGAGGTAGATAGGTGTACAAGTTTTAGTTATGTAACGTTTAGGTTAGGTTATTGTTGAAGTTTGGTTCTCAATGGTAACTGAGAAACTTATAGCGTTAAAGCATGTTTGCAAAACTTTTTGTGAAATTTTAATCGAAATACTTTGTTTTCATTGATCGGATTAGGAGTTAATTAAGGTTATATTATGTTACTCTAGCTTTGACAGGTGTTCCGCATTATTCCATGCTATAGTAGGTAGGTTTAAATCTTTACGGTTTTATTTCGTCTCAAAGAACAGAGGCCGTTGTTGAAAGCTTGAATGACGTTAAGTGGAGTTGAAGACGCTTTGAAAATAACAAAATACCTAGCTGAGTGTCCATACTTGTCCTGCCGGGGTTGCGGGTTATTCGGCCCCGGAACGTAAAGGCCAATAGAAGGAACAACCGTCGGTTTTAGTCAGTACAAGTCTGACACTCCCCCCCCCCCCCGATCCGCCCAGACCAGGGGAAGTTATTTGATGATTTCCCAACCCAAAAAAAAAATGTGTACATACCTACTCGTATCCACACAATAAGTTGAAAAATTGAATCACTGTTTCCAGTGTTATAGCAAAAACAAATAAATATTAGCCATTGCATTTAAATATAGTTAAAATAAAACGCAACCACACAACGGTCAATCTGTTACAAATTATTGCAAGCTAAAATAATTCACCAGTTTATTTTGTCAACCACTAAATCTGTTGATTAAATAAAAAACATGTTTTCGAAACGCATTTTTGCAATTTATTGAGCTTGGATTTGCCTAGTTGATGCTAAACGGTAGACACCTACCTCATCACCTTCCTGCAATTGTTCCATTCTATTCGGGGTCAGCGTAACACGTTATCTTCTTTTAATTTTCTTCCAAAGACTGATGTCAAAATTATTCTTAACTAGCAAAATATTTTCATCCAAGGTCGGTGGTTAGGGAATACAAGCGTTTTATAAAAAGATTCTTGATTCTGTGAAATATCAAACGATACAAGTCTAGACCGGATACTATGTCTGCAATTCAGTTTAGCTGTATTTTACTGCGCCAGACAGAATCATCACTCGAAAACCAAAAGATAAGCTTCAGACAAGGGTCAAAACACAACATTACTAATGAAATGACCACTACAGCCACTGAGGAGTCGGTACTTCCACTGGAATATTCCAAAGTAGCCGAGCGAGACTCCAAATCACCCATTTGGAGTCAAAATCTCGCTATGCAAAAGTTTTTGCAATAATCCCCAACATCGAGTTCTAGTCACTCCAGTTAAACGACAAAGGAATTTAGACTTAACTGTGAATTTTATTAGGTTCACTTTCAGTTGAGGGCCACGGAGAATCTAATAAATTTTGTCTAGCATGCAACATTTGCCTCGTCACCCCTCAAGGGATATTGCAGTGTGCTTAGCACGAGAGTTTGACTTTTTAAAAAGTCCTGATTTAGTTTCTATTTGTATCTGGAAGGTCGATGGATTCGGTATGCAGTTTTGCTTCAGCGAATGAATTTTATTAAAAAGGAACAAATTTAAGAAGTTTCAATTATTGAAAAAGTTTTACGCAATATCATTTGGTTTACTCCGATATTTCTGTAAATGTAGATGTGTGATTCGAATATTTATTTAAGCTCCTCTATTTATCCATTACTTCACCAAAATCAGCAATCCAACTTCAGCGCAGTTTATCGGATCACTGGTTTCCTTTAGCATGTGGCAAAATCCATCTAAACAACACAATGCAAGTCTTAATCAACCCCAAAAACCAGGCCCCGAAGTCATCAGTTGACCAAACAGTGAGGTGTCACGTCACTGACACGACTCTCGTGTCGGTGTGCATCTGCAGCGAGGCAGCGAGGCAGCGAGGCGGTCACGTCGGCACGCTACACGTGACTCGTGTCGCCCGGGGTGTGCCCGGGGCATACAACTGATTTGCTAAGTTTTAGATATTGCGATTGGAACTAGACTTCTTATGTACAGTCAGAAAAAGACATAGGAAACAGCCTCGTCAGATATAGTTGAAGAAAACCATGGACGTATTAAACCCTTTAATTTATAATAGGAGGAGGTTTTCAAATGGACTGCATGTTTTTTGTTTTGCATGCTTGTTACCCAATTGTTACCGAACAATTGTGGGCCGATTTTCCAAATTCTTTGGTAATTATAAAAATATGGTATTTATGGTTATTATGAATGTGTTGGTAATTTATGAGTTACCTTCTATAATAGGTACATATTTTTTTCTTCTAATGTACACATGACGGCAAAACAACTTATACAAAACCATTTTAACCTGATTTCTCTACGGGTGTGCGATTCGTAGTAGAGAGATCGCTTTATAATAGGTTGACCTGCCGTCGTGTGTACATACATGGACGTTATGCTAATATCTCTTAGTAGCAATGAAAAACGAATATTCGATAAGAATTTGTGTGAGATACCATAAAAATATTTGTATAAAAAACTTTTTTTGTCAAAAAAGAATCAAACCTTTTGTTTGATCCATAGATTTTTGCCACCGACTTCTGGGAGTAAATAAATTTTTTGGAAGTCGGTTTTTTTGGCAAAAATGTTTTTAATGAACTATTTGTTTCTATCAAATAAACTAAACTATATTTGAAAAACATGATGGATTTTAAGAAAATGTCACCTGTATCTCATGAGCATGGTTATTTATTTCTTTTGCTGACTGTACTAAGATTGACATAGCTTTAAAAGGTACTTCCATGAAAAGCTTCGAGGTATCTACGAGCGTTGGATTAAATGACACTATTTAATTAGCTCATATACCATAAATCCTGTAATCTTTGAATGGTTAGGCAGAAGTTGAAATTAAGAATGAGTATAATATGTAGAATCGAACTCAAAACCTCTTTTCATAACATGTCAAAGTCATTATAGAAGTGAGTTCATAGACAAATAAAAAATTAACCAAATTGAATAAAAGCCAAGCAAAGTTGAATTTTGTGTCTAGTTAAGTTTATTGCTACTCACGTGTTCAATGAACTAGACTTAAAGAGACTATTTATAAAATTGATAGCCAATTGGATGACCGCCTACATAGTTCAACTTTATTACTCAGTTTAATGCGAGTGCAGAACTAGTATTAAAAAAGTTGAAAGAGCTCTCAAGCTCAAAGAATTCATTGACACAAGGAGTCAGTAACTCGTACCGTCTACTTTTTAACCTTTTTTATGTTACCCCGTTCTGTACGAAGCGAGGGGTATGTCAGACTTGTACTGACTAGACCCACATGTGTTCCTTCTTTATGTTCCGAGCCAACGGTATCTCTTTCGAAAAACCCGCAACCCCGCCAGGCGGTAACCTTGGCAGGCTTCTCTGCTTTGCTGACATCTTTATTATATTCTTTTGAACACTAACACGCCGTCAAAACGTCCTGTTGTCAATATGTTGTCGGACGGACTGACTCCTTGCGGTAATGAAATGAAAGTAAAATGAATGAAAAAAAAAGAAAAGATAACCTGCATATTCTCTTAACTCAAGAATTCTAAAATAACAAACATACTACGCTGTGCATATGTAAAAATCCATTTGCGTATAATCCGGTATCTACTTATTAGAATACGTTAACCAACAAGGAACAAAAATAAAAATCAGTTATTAGCAGCTAACTAAGCCAGAGACTCCTCACGACTCCTCGTGAGGTGTCGTAGCGTGTTGTATAAACAAACAACACGCTACGTGACGACGACGTGACGTTTGTCGGCGACTACGCGACTGTGCTGCCAATCTGTTGCTAAGAGCTGTGTGAACAAGGTTAATCATTGAAGGTCATGAGTAAAGTGCAGATTTTCACGTTTTCATGAGACCACGATAAAAAGAAGTAGTCACAACTACAATAGTATCGAGTGCACAAGATACTACATTGGACGCTGTCGAAGACTTTTAAGAACTCCGTAAATAACAGCTCACTCAACAATTTTACATACCATTGCTATCTAGAAAAATCTCTTTAAATAAAATCTGTATTTTCTTGAATATTGCAATTTGATCAACATTCAAATTCCAATACATTTGACATAAAATAAGTACACAGCAGCACACTACGGTTATAAGCAGACAGTCTCGATTTTACCAATTCAGTTTTTCCATATGTCACGAGAGCACAAAGTTTTTCTTCAATTACCAGACCAACATTGTATCAGTAATTCCCATAATCACTCACATCCCCTAGGGCTACAACGGAGCAATAATTGCATTATACTACTCCAATCTTGGGCAATTTTACAACATGTCTGGGAGCAACTGGAATAATTCCGCTGTAACGTTATTGTGTGACAGAAACCTAATAATTTCAGTAATAAACTTGCCTCTTGGGACTGCGATCTTGGTCCTGTTGTGTTGTGTACACTGTGAACGAAATTATGTTGAAAATTAACTCATAAAGGTTGTAATGTGTCAGGTTTGAGGTTAAAAAGGTTTTGTTTTATATATGCTGCATGTTCTAAAGGAAGGGCAAAAAGGGTACACAAAAATAACTCATTCAACCATGAAAAACTGCACGTAACGAATCTCAACAAAAATATGACACATGTCATAAAAACTTTTAATAAATGCAGCTGTTAGTAATTAATCTTTTAGAGGAATTTTAAAGTAACTTTCTTTTTTCAAGCAACATCCATGTAACTTAATAAAATTTTTTTAACAACAAAGAGCTACATTTTTAGGTAATTCCAAAAAAAGATATAAAAAATAACGTAACCCACTGTACTGTACTTTAAAATGAGTCATTAAGTTTCTACGGAGAAAATTAAGGTGTGGGTGGGTATTTGAAGAAGAAGAAAAAAACATTCAATAAGTTAAATTGCTAGAACCTAAATTGTTCATGCATGCCAGCTAAACCATTTATTATGAGTACAAAATACAGAAAAATAAAGTATTTCACAAATGAAAATGACTAAATTATAAACCTAAGAATATGAATGTAAGCGCTCGAGTGTCTCATACAAAGGACTTCGAAACCGTTTCATAGAGCATGTAAATATGTCAATGTGTTCGTTAATGCCATTCGCGGAATAGGCCCACGTTGGCTAGTATTAGATCAAGGTATCCATTGCAAATAGAGTACCAGCACTCACCTGGCATCTGTCAACATTTCTGGGAACTGAGTAACACAGTAACACAGTTTAGGTAGATACAGTTAAAATTGTCGTTAAAAATATTAAAGAGGATCACTGCTTTTAATTTTTTCCGTCAAAAGTTTGTATTTATTGAGTAACTAGTCGTACGGCCGATTTTTTTTTCTTCTTAAAAACGTTGCAACACAAGGAATTTCTCCTGTATAGTTGGAGCGTATACAAACATTTAAACTCACATACAAACAGCTAAATCCGAAACCACTACCTGTAGGTCATACAAATACCTTTTTTTTGCGGTGATCGAACCCGCAACACGCAGCGCATCAGTCGATCGCTCAGCCACTGCGCCAACCGTGCCATCAAATGATATGCTCTGTGACATTTTTAATGCATTGCACAAAGACACACTGCGCTGTACATTGCCCAACATATCAATATACTTCTGATAGTATGTAATTAAAACCTTACTCGTCAATAACAAGTTACCAACACAGACACACTTACAAGTACTCACAAAATTAAATGATATTCCCGAACTAAAATACGGAAGGAAGGTAAAATTTTGTGGAGAGCGCTTCAGCTCAGCTATCTACAGCGATGCGAGAAGCGCTAGAAAACCACAAATGATACGAGGGAGCCTCCACCTCTAGCTACCCACCAAGCTACTGCCGCCACTGACATCAATAAATTCAGAACTATCTTTGCACTGAGGTAAACTGCACAAACTTGGACTAGCTTTCGGTAATACTGAGAACTGATTTATTTTAACTTATAGCGGTAATTTGTGGGAGCAAGTTTTTAGTTTCGGATGCTTATTATGAGTTACTTTATATAAGTTTGAACGATTATTTTCTACTAACCACATGACAAGTGAGTGTGTTGGTGCGTCTTACGTTACCAAGACTGGGAAACCGAATTATTATCACATCTAAATTCTACATTTTCAATATGAACATTTTCGCAAGTGCCTTATCATCCAGGACCTAAGGTTTAATTCTCCTATTGACTTATTATTTAGAGTGAGAGGAGTGAGAGGTAATCTATGTATCTCTTCAGCTAGCTGAGAGTAATAGTAGCCAGTAGCTGTTGGTATAGCGATACTAGCTACTACCACTACTACCAATTCAGCACACTGCTGCCTAACCTCTCACAGTTAACCCTAAGTCACGAGAAACAGCGGAAACATGGCAACTGTGACCGGTTTCCATGACATTTTGCTGTGTTTTATTCATTACTAGCTTTCGCCCGCGGCTTCGCCCGCGTTAAATTCGCGTTAATTTCCAGGTACCTGTCACCTGTAGTTTTTGCCCTAGCGCCTTATTTATTGTAATAGCAATGCTACGTTTTCCCCTTTTTTCCCTCTTCCTCCCTCATTTTCACTCTTTTTTTTAAAAAAAATAGCCTATGTCCGTCTCCACGGTCCCAAATATCTCTGTACCAAAACTCATCAAAATCGGTTTAGTCATTTAGGCGTGAAGACGTAACAAACAAATAAACAAACACACTTTCGCTTTTATAATATTAGTAAGGAATAAGGATAACTTACCACACAGGAAAACAGTTAGTAATTTAATTTAGTACGCTGTTTGTTGACTTTCAATTCATTTCGAGAACATTATGTGACCTATGTGATGGGGTTTTGTCATAACTTGATATAATTATACACATTTTTATTGAACAAATACCATTATCTAAATTCCCTCCAAAACATATATTGTATTTGTATACTGTGTATACTGTGTATACTGGAGTTTTTAAGGGCTTGATACAGAAACCGGTTCTCTTGGACAGGGCTGAGATTGTTAGGAGGTTCCTTTCTCTGGAGTTACGGTTGGCTATTATTTCTAGTATCTAAAAAAGATTAATTAATTTAAAAATATGTGTACTAATCAATACATGAAATTATAATAACAAAATTTGTACTATTTATTTAATCGGTCACTTACGAGATATCTACCGTGATGTCCATTTGTTATGAGGTCCATGTTTGGACAAATAGAATGGAGTATTTTTTATTAAAAGATAATAAATACAATTTAAATAGGAAAAAAAAATAGAAATCACGTAAGATATACCGCAAGTGACTGTTTAAATAGTGTTATATACCGTGAAAGCTTAAAACAATGATTGAAGAAAACTTGTTACACGAAAATATAATAACAAGCAAAATGCAGAAAAAATGCTTTGATTCTTTCTCAAATGACTGCTATTCTAAACAGTGATAGATACATACGGAGTGTTTGGAAGATGGTGCTCAATGGCCCATGGTGTATAACCAATGGAACGGATGAGTGACTAGATGGGCCACGACTTGCCGTGAATTTTATTCGAATTTTATTATCCGAAGGCTGACTTTGATAGCGTGATTATAGATGTAATGAGATTTCGCACGATCTTTATATGATATTCCTGAATGATTGTACCGTACTGAATATTTATTTATATGTCATATTAAATCTAATATATACTGCCGCGTTGATCGTGTTTTCTTAGATGATATTAAATAAACAGACCAGACTTACCAGGGGTTTATGACCCAGTATTAACTGGGTTGTGAAGGTGAGATAGGCTTTTGCTCTATGTTAATATTCTATCACGTTGTATACGTATTTCAGATAAATAAATAATGGGGTAAAAGCTAGGCAGTTGGCGATAAAAAAATACAGCTTAGTTGCACTTATTAACAGATATCTTATCCCGGCGTAGTTCAAGAAAGAAAAATAATATTGATTGGAAAAAAACCGCTAACAATACATAGAATAAACTCTTTTTTTTACAGACGACAATAAAAAACGGATAAGTACGAACCGGTTTTGCACACCGAATATGATTTTAATTTAAAAAAGATACTTCCACGCGTTCCCGGGATAAAGGGTATTGACAAACAGACAGACGGACATCAAGTTATGCAATAAGGGTTAAAAAGTCTCAAGTGATCGTAAATTAATTGCCTAACCTAAAGGTTTAATAGCAAAACACAAACGTACCGGAACAAACTATTTAACAAGAAACAACACTTTATTTCTTAAGTGAAATACAACCGGAAATTACATGTTAACATGAAATTAAAAATACTACCTACCTACTAACTGATAAATAAATTAAAAAAACCGGCCAAGAGCGTGTCGGGCCACGCTCAGTGTAGGGTTCCGTAGTTTCCCGTCCGTCACAATAAGTGTTTCCACTTATGAGTTTAAAGGTGGAAGAGCGTGCAACGTTGCACGCTCCGCGGCAGGCACTCCGACTTGTGACGGTTTTTAACGCGAACACAAACTCGAACTCTAATAATTACGGGACACTTAAAACGTTATATTAACGGTAAGGTATTAACCACCAACAAACAAATTCGGATTAATGAATTTTAGTTTTGTTCTAAATTGCCTTAGCATGTTCTTAATAGAAGTTTTATGTAGTTATAAGATACCGCCAATGCCAAGGAAAGACCAACTGAACAATTCGGTAAAACCCGATCCAATGTACTAAGTACCTACAGCGCCATCTCTCGGGGAATTGGGTTACTAATTAATACAAAGACGTGCAAGACGATTTCGGTGGTTATTTTGGATTGCGAGAACCGATTTCAATAATTCTTTTTTTGTTTGAAAAAAGATACGTTCAGGATAATAAAATATGTAAACGAAGTTTAAAAAAATGCTCGCATATACGATTATACTACAAACTTAGTCCAGAAATTATTTTGTACAACTTTTTGTCTTTTTTGTACAAAAACTGTTGTGTCAATCAAGTTCAAAATGATTTTCCTAGAAAGTCCTTATAAAATTCTACTTTTCAGTTTTTTTTCATATTTTCTAAACTTATGGTTCAAAAGTTAGAGGGGGGGGACACATTGTTTTTTACTTTTGGAGCGATTATTTCCGAAATTATTGACATTATCAAAAAAATATTCATTTTTAAATTCCTTTCCAACAATATATCACAAGTTAGGGTAGAAATTAAAAAAAAAATCACTCCCCACTTTACATATAGGGTGGCTACCCTAATAAAACATTTCTTTCCAATTTTTATTTTACCACTTTGTCGGCGTGATTGATATACAATTGGTACCAAATTTCAGCTTTCTAGTGCTAACGGTCACAGAGATTAAGCGAGGACGGACGGACGGACGGACAGACAGACATGGCGAAACTATAAGGGTTCCTAGTTGACTACGGAACCCTAAAAAAGCGTCAAAAATTCGTCCTCAACGCTGTCAGTTGGCAATGTCCCCAAGAGACTGGCCGCGTTGCCCCGTTGTATGGCAACGCTAAGCCTCTAACAAGAAACTCAACAAAACATGTTATTTTAAAACATCTATACACCAATAACACTAAGTAACTATATGCAGAAACACGAGTATATCCAAACAAAATTGTTGTAGAGAGCATCTTCACGATGGAATGTAAAAGAGGAGCTGACAGTGAATAATATGTTCAGAGCATATTTCTATGAAAATGCTACGAATTTCTAAACATGTTTAATAGAAAATGTTGCTCAAAACGTACCCGTAAATTGTAATGTCCACTGCTAAAATATATATGGTTTAGAGTTGGAGAACTGATCAATGAGATTCGAGGAAGACGCAGATTAAGGTGAGCCCTGCACAACATGATGCGTTGCAAATATATTATACTAGCTTTCACAACACACCAAGCAGACCTGCAGTTTTTGCTCTTGCGCCTGATTGATTTGTAATAGCAACGCTAATTTTTCCCTTTTCTTCCCTCGTTCTCCCTCATATCCCACTTTTATTAAAATAAAAATTAGCCTATGTCCGTCTCCCGGTTCCCAACTATCTCTGTACCAAAATTCATCAAAATCGGTTTAGCCATTAAAGCGTGAAGAGGTAACAATTAAACAAACAAACAAACTCACTTTCGCTTTTATAATATTAGTAAGGATGACTTTCGTACATTTCAGAACCAAGGCGGCCAAAGCCGTCTTTAACCACTTAAAGGCACCGGGCACTTTACAATAATGAGCTCCTTGTAGAATGTGAAGAGCGAGCGAAGCGATCGTTTCATTGCGAGAAATTCATGCGAAAAGATAAATAGTATTTCAAATCACGTGCATCTCGTCTGAGGGCTCGGTGTAGTTCGAAAAGGCTTTTTAAAGTTTTACTATGTATTTTAAATGTTGGGGCTCTTTCTTTGTGCCGCTACATCGAACAACCTCGGCCGGCGGTGGCCCTGGCAGGCCCCTCTGCTTTGCTGATATCTCTTTAGCGTTGGACACTAACGCGACGTCGATATGGCCTGTCGTCAATAGACGGACGGAAGGTGAGCTATCCATTGCTCACCGTCCACAGGCCCGCATCTATGGTGGCCAGGATTCGTCCCGCGGCGCGCGATGCCCGGGGCGTCTCCCGCGACGTCGACGTCTGGGTTGGTTTGAGGTACTCTCTCTCCAACGCACGGTCACTTCCTGGGCTGGCATGCTTCGCAGGGGGAGGTGTATATGTGTAACTTCTGCTCTCAATCCAAACGCCAACTTAAACCATACCTTTGTACATCATCTATTTTGGGTATTTTAAAGCGAGCTTTGTAAAAGATAGCTAAGCGAGCTAAGTTTCATTTGACAGCCACGAGCTATGATTCTTACAGGAATTTGGGGCCCTTTGATTACTTACTCGGAATGCCGAATGGGAAAGATTGCCCCGACCATGGCCTACATACAGACGGGCCCTTTTTTAATTGAAATGCGATGCGCCGCGATCCGGTGCGGCTGTAATGTGAGCTTAGCTTTAAAGGTATAAAATGTTCTATCAGTGCAGTCCAACGTCGCGGTTTTACAGCCGACTTATCAAAGCAAACCTTTAACCTCTATGTGTATTGAGTTACTTGGCCGACTGTACGTATGGACATTCACGAACACCAATGTCAGAGTTGCTATTTTAACTCGTATCCTTTTTGTAAAATATGTAAATAATATGATAATGAAATGATTTCTTTGAGTAGTCCCCTATTACTTGGAACGTATGCACCTGGGAAAATGTAGATTGACAATAATTAGAAACACTACTGTCTTATCCTTCAAAAATAACAGACGTGATATTATGTTAATCCTATCCTTACAAATATTATAAAACCGAAAGTGAGTTTGTTTGTTTACGTCTTCACGCCCAAATGGCTAAACTGATTTTGATGAATTTTGGTACAGAGACAGGGACCCCTGGGATGAAAAAGTGAGAAATGAGGGAGAAAGATGAAAGAAAAGGGAAAGCTTAGCTTTGCTATTACAATAAATAAAGCACAATGGCAAAAACTACAGGTAGCAGGTACCTGCAAATCAGGAAATAGAAGCTGTGTTAACCTGAATTTAACCCGAGCGAAGCCGCAGGCAAAAGCTAGTACGGGCAAGCCAAGCTCGTAGGCCTGAAGGAAAGCTACCAAGCAAAAACCTCAAACACAGGACGTTTCATGAAAGAAAATTTTGGTAGATACAAAAAAATATAGTATGCGTAGCCAACTAAAAAGTAGGCCATTTTGTAAAAAAAAACGTCCTATACTTGAAAATAATGATTGCTTTTATTCCTAGAACTTTGTTTTAATATTCACGTCTCAAGTGTTACGATTTGAATAATTTTGATTTATAATTATTTTTATTCATTTCTATTTCAATTGCTCACAAATTACTGCGAAATGGTATTAGTCTAGATTTTTTAGACCAGTCTATAAATTTTAGGTACGTGGTCCCTTGATTTAAAGGTTCTTGTGTCTTCTATAAATCTTTTGTGTGAGTTTTAAAGGCAAATAGTCTGAACTTGATTATAATCAGCACTAACAAGATTAGAAATTATTTTCACATCATGCAAAGTGAAAAAAGATGAAGAATGCATTGATCAGTATCGGGGTCATGGAAATATTTGTTAATTATTATAATGTCAAAAACTTTTATTTACAAAAAAATACCTTGTGAAAAGTTTGGAACTTCGTAACTTAATATCTCTGTAAGGTTGTCCTAACTATTTTTGATAGGATTATAAGATTTTTTACACCCATTATAATGGATGTAAATATACTGATAATATTTTATGATGAGCCTACATTGTTCCACTGTAGGACAAAGATCCCCCTTCCTTCCTTCCACTTCTCGTGGTCTAGTGTGATTGTAGACCAATCCTTTGAGAAAGAGTACAGCTTATTCCGCCATCTTGTTTTGGGTCTGCCGCGTTGTGGTTTTTTTTTGTTTTTTGGTGTCCACGGAGTAGTTATTTTTGCCCATTGCTCCTCCGACCAGCGGCTGATGTGACCAGACCATTTTATCCTAGCAGCTGTAAGGCGAGCACAGCCCAGGGTTGCGGGTTTTTCGAAAGAGATACCTCGGCCTCGGAACGTAAAGGGCGATAGAAGGAACATGGGTGGGTTCTAGTCAGTACAAGTCTGTCACTCCCACCGCTCCGCCCAGGGCGGGGGAAGTTATTTGATGATTTTCTACCCTAAAAAAAAGGCCAGCAACAGCTATTTGGATCTTGGAGCGAAGTATGGAGTTTTATGATGCCCAAAATACTGTTAACAAAGTCGAAAAGTATTTTTTGTCCCCTGTTCTAGACAATACCGGAAGGTTTTCACTACCAGTTTCCACTGTCATAAGCTTACATTGAATACCTCGATAGCCCTCGTAATATTAAATGCAACCAAAAGCACAATATTTGTCAACCACATAAAATATGATTGAAGGGTCTATTAAAACCTCGCATAGCAGATAAATCCTACAAAATCTAATAATAATCCCCCAAAACACTGAAATATAGACATATTTGTTTTATTTCATTTTTTTAATAACATCGGGCACTATTAATAAAACGTTACCTGTCAACTTGGATTATAGCCTGTCTAGCTTAAAACAAATGGATTTTGTGATGATGTAAAATAAATAAACATTGTTTTATTTATTTGTATACGAATCTGTGTGTGAATTACTCAACGCTGTTAAATCTGTTTAAAAAAATACTGAATTCGTTTAATGGTATTTGTTACTTTCGAATCTGTATATTTTTAATAGCCTTGTCTAAATCCTGAACTCATTTAATTTTTTTACCTTTAACGCAACCAAATAAGTCGTAGTCGTTTTCCTTTATATTTTGACTTTCCTGTTCAAGTTTAATTAAATCCTCATTTTAATACCTACAACCAAATGAATAGGATTGGATAAGATCAAGGATGAAAGTGCTTTACAGGTGTAAACTTGTTATTAACCAGTAACACAGAACGATATGCCAAACAAACTAACACTATTAGCACTATTTGTAGGTATTCGGTATTAGTGTGTTTTTGTAAATAATTATTTATTTGATTTGTTTATTGTCAATGTGAGACATTTCTTCTTGTTTTGTTTGTTTTTGACGATTGTCTGGCAGTTTTATTACTGAAACCGACCTACATAAATGTCCTTTTTTGGTATTGTGGTATTGAGTCGTTGAGCTCTTTGATTTATAAGTTGATCTACACGATAACTGACAAATGCTTGCACTGACTGAACAGGCCTACTCAAATCTGTGTGGTTTTTTAAAAGACCATCTATATTATTCTGCATAGTCCTCATGTAAGTTGACCAAAGTTTTTGTCTGGACCTTAAAAGAGACTCTGAGTTAGTTTCTGCTGTTCCTTTTTAGAGTAGTCGGGTACAAAACACCGGCCTCATTTAGTAAAAAAAAAACTTTTTTTTATGTAAAAGTCTTTGTGAAAACCTACTTACAAAATAAACATAATTAATCAAAAACCCTTTAAATAAAGTTAATGCAATCATAATTAACACAGTAACACGTAAACGTAAAGTGCAAACATATGTTTAAGTGAGATACGATCTGAGTGGAGACGTCGCGCGGCGGCCATTACTCGTGGTAACAATCGCGTCAACACGCGACGACTTGCTGTAATGTAAATAGGGGTTAGTTTATTAGTGGCTAGGACTTTTAACAAGAGCTATTTTAATGAGATGCAGCGCAAAATCAAAAATCTTATTCTGATAATCAGCACTTGTTGAACGTCAAAGTTTTCAAGAGACAGTTCCTCGAAACGCCTTCGCCACTTCATATTGTTTAAAATAAAAAACATTTATTTCGGACAACGGAGATCCATATTTTGTTAGTATTCTAAACGGTTTATACTCTAGTGTTAGTAGTATATGACAAATGTGTCCTATTTGATCAACCTCCGAGCAAAATAACCAATATTTGGAGTATAGCTCTCCGCCACAGCTCTCAGGATATAGCTGCGACTACTCCGCGCTCTGCATAGCAGCGACGCAGTTTTTTTGCGTATTATTATGTGGGAAGCAGTGACTAAATAAATTTCACAGCAACACAAATGTACATAGCGGAACATATAGCTATAGAACTTGCTCAGAGTGTAAAGCAACCCTTCACGAACCTGTCAACCGTGCATTCTGTACACGATTCTATACATCAAACTAAGTAACTCTACGCAAAAAAACATTGCAAGAAAAGGCATTTTTTGGGGGTGGTAAATCACGTCTTGCGGTGGAACTCAAAGTCAAATGTACTCAAAACATTCGCACTATATTCTCCTACAAGTTGGTCAATCAAATGATTCACTGAACATCTTTGGTTTCAGAAGTCGCAAATAATATCCATCAGATAACGTACCATTAATATCATGTACCAGCACACATTGTAAACCTATTCAAAGTATTTCAAGGGGAAATCCGAAAAAAAGTCCGAATCCCGACCCTTGCCGAAACACGTCCAATAAAATACGATATTAACCCTTGCCGTAACATTTACACGGTCATAAGTTTCGGATTAAAAAAGGGGGGTTGTGGGGGACGCAATGAATAGGAAGGAATCGCCGCCGGATGAGTACGGTCCCTATTGTCGAGCGGGCTTACGTATTAACTTGGTGCGTGTACACACGTATACGACTGTACGTGTACTTTATGAAGCTTCTTCATTTTTTAACGGGAAACCTTTACTCGCACCTTTGTGACATAACTATGGCTGCGGTTATTTAATGAATGATCCACAAAGGCTAAATATCTTTTCCCTAATCTTTAAAAAATCATAATCACGTATTTATTTCGGACAACGTCCATAATTGGTACGTAATACAAATCGCTGACAACCTAAGTTAGTAAAATATAATTAATATATTACAAAATATACAAGCTCAGTTAGACATTCCACACTAGCTAACTAGAACCCGCTTTCAGTATTATAGGATTGCGTCAGTATACCCCAAAGGCTGAAAATCTTAGCCCTTTTTGCTAGTTTTCCTATTCTTTATTGCACAAAAAATTAAAAAAAATACATAACGGCAAGGTTTTTTCATGTAAGTAGTATAACCGTTAAATAGAAAATAAAGAGTTGACGACATCTTCAAGCACCCATGGTTGTTGAATATAATGACCAGTGAGTCACATCCTCTTTTTGTTGTAGCAAGCAAGTACGATCGGCAACTATGTCCCATCGAGTCGACCACTGTTGCCCAGAAACAATAAAATAGACTTCTTCAACCGTATTCGCTGACCGACCGATGATCTATAATTATAAAAAAAATCTTTTCGTACTTATGTATCACCATAGTTTGTTAAAGAGAAATTATTCAGCAATGGCAAGTGGTCCTCTAAACAACACACGGTCGCTGTCCAGACCAGAAACACAGTGGCCCCATGTAAAACTTTGGTATTATATCATATTTGGTTAGACTGGCAACATATCCCTACATAAAAAGAGGTAAGATTTAATTAAAGTTTCTGCAGCGTAATAAAATTAAAATCGTGTTTCCGCGGTAGTCGTAGTACAAACGCTCACGGCGCTTTAATAATATGACCCATGTCGGTGACGTGTCATCCAAATGTTATTACTTAAAGTGACGCTAACGTGGAACTAGCACGAGATCCTCGCATTTTATATCTGATGCGACATTACGTAGAATTATGTTTCTGTACGTAGAGGATACTTAAGTAGAACCCTGGACATAGCTTATCTGCCCACAGTAGAAAGAAGTTCAGTTAGGGCAGAACTAAGACCTACCCTTACTTTTTTGTTTTTTTTTTTAAGTGAGAAATGAGCGAGAAAGTGGGAAGAAAAGAGAAAAACTTAGCTTTGCTATTACAATAGATAAGGTGCAAGGGCAAAAAGTACAGTTAGGAAGTACCTGCAAATCGGGAGCTGTGTAACCCCGAAATTGACGCGAGAGAAACCGCGGGCAAAAGCTAGTAATATTATAATTTCCTGAATTAATGCGGTGTTTCCGCCGAAACTGTGCACATATTTTGTTGGAGTGCCAGAAGTATACCTGCACTTTGAAGGTCAACAAAAGAAACACCACTTAAGCTGCATTCAACCTGGCATACCAACGATGCGTGAGAAGAGAAAGAATAATTTGCGAACCCGATTGGTACAGTGACTGGGCGAGTGACTGCTGCGCTGCCTGGCGGTTGCGATCCCCGCGCGGAATAAATATTTGTATGGCCTACAGCTGGTTGTTTCGGAACTGGCTGTTTGTGTATGTTAGTTTCAATGTTTGTTGATGCACCCACAATACAGGAGAAATTCCTAGTCTAGGGCAAAGACAAAACAAAACTGGAATTGCCAGTTCCGAATAAATCTAGTCCTCTACAAACATTTATAGCTCAGTTCTCAACAGTGATCCTTCGAGTCGGATATTTTTGATAAACGGCGCTTTAAATTGTCTTCTACATTTTTCATCTTTGACTTAATGCAATTATTTATCTAAGTATTTTTAAAGACAAAAAATCGATCACATCAGGATTTATTGAATGAATGCCTAATACGTTTTTCTTTTACAAAAATCTCGACCCATTTCAACTTCCTAATAATTCACATACTTGTATTCGCCCATCCATCATGTGGCGGCTAAACTAAAAATATTCATAGCCAGACGTTTCGCGTTTGGCGGAGTAATGCCGTCACTAATTGATATGGAGTACGCACTCCGCTCAAGAAAATGGCGGCGACGTGAAAGCTTTTTGAATATTCATCGGCGACGCGAAATGTGCGGTGGTGTTGCTAGCTTTGTACCGCGGGTTTGCTTCTTACTCGCACTTGTAGTGGTAATAAAAGGGAAGAAGTTGATCTTAATTTAAGTATGTTGATATATTTAAGGTTACCGAAGTGAAGCATCAACATAGATTCTATACTTAGCAGATCATTCAAAATGTTTGGTGAACGAAAGTAATCCTTGTGAGTCTAGCAGATTAGTTAGTCATTATTACGAACAAAAATAACTGGACTGAACGAAAATAGTCATCGAAATATATCTTTTCAATTTATCTATTTTTGTCAATGTTAATGGTAGTTAGATCCAGTTCCAATTAATTTGGAAACTATAAACTGTTCATTTACTGGAAGTTGAAAGTTCCTAAATAAATATAAAATAGAAACGTAACACTGAGTAATAAATTAACTATTTCAGGAATCAAAGGCTCGTACTAAATAGGTGCCACCCTAAATCATGAAACCCTTTGAATTGAATCAAATTTAATAGCTTCCGAATCAAGATAAATCGATGTAATACAGAGTGGAACGAGCCCCGGTATTTATTTATGTTAGGCAGTGAAAATGTAAATATCTATTTGTCAAGACGTTAAATAAAATGGGGACGTATTTGTGAATTGGGATACGCTTTCTGAAAGGTAGGATTCAAAAAGAACCTAATTCTTTTGAAAGTAGTTAGAAAACTCCTTTCAACCGGTTACGATGGAACTGTAGGGATTTCATCATCATCACCTAAAGTCCGACTTCACCCACTGCTGGACATTGGCCTCATCCTGGACATTGGCACGATGACTGCAATGTTGTCTGACCATTTATTTATTTATTTAACGATTTATTTACACACTAAATACAGAAAAATAAAAGACAGGAACAGAAAATAGGTACAAAGGTAATGCTTATTTCTAAAGTAATCTCTTCCAGAATACTTGCGAAAAAAATAATACATAAAAACATAAGCAAATAATGATTAAATACAATTTAAGAATAAACTAACATACATACAAGTATCCATAAAAATAAGATCATATTTACAACGAGACGGTCTGAGCGCGCATCATGAAGGTTTGTTCGAAGTGACGCAGGAGAAATACCTGGAAGAATAGGTGAGAGTCCTTTGCTCAGCTGTGGCACATACAACACTTATTAAAAAATATATACACATAAATAATATCGCTAAATACTGCTATTGCTACTAAAGTATTTACTGCACATTAATCTTCTTACTGAAAGTTATCAAAGTTCATAATTAACTTGAATTGCACACTACTCCAGTTTATAAGTCCCAAAACCACAAAATATTCGTAGATGCAGCTATACACGCCAAACCGCTGGAACGTTTCATCTTTAACGTTCATTAATGTCGAGTATCTCAAAGCTAAAGCCGCAATACTCCAATAGTCGAGCACAGGCAACGTCAGGCAGCCGACGCATGCTTCGGTATTTCCTAGACGCTCGAGATCTTGCCTGAATTTTTCAGTAAACACGAGCTCGACTCAAAGCCGTGGATTCGTGGGCAAACATGGAACATTCCGCGGTAAGCTCGGGGTACACCCGGGTACGTAAGAGAGGGGTCGGGGTAAGCCCGGATAGGTAAGCCCGATCTAGACGCTGTACATGCTTTGTTGATCTAGAACACGCCATCGGCAAATACTTTGCCTTGTTCCAATGTATGGGAAACAAATCTGTTGGCGTTTGTTTTATTCATGTCTGATTCGTGAGTCGCGGATATAAAATGGTGGCGCCTGCACCTGTACGGAATTGTGTTGCATTTTTGATTAATTTAAACATACATGTTGATACCGTTGCAGTCTTAGTTCTCTGTTTGTTTAGGATATTAAAGTATGATAGGTTTTGAAAAGTGCTCACTCATCAAACATTTCTTGGTAATTGGTAATGTTATTGACGTGAGGAAATATGACATTAAATTAAACATCAAAGAAAAAAAAGCTGGAGGACTTAATTAGTATTTATGAAATAATTACGTTACATGGAAATACAGACATTCGATTCTGATGAACCACTGAAATAAACAAGATTTATATTAAAATTATATACCTAATCACATCTTATTTTATTCCACAATATTTAAGTTACGATTAAAGATAGTATGATTTAGCTTGAAAACCACTATCTTTGGTGAAAAACGTCAATTTCAGAATAGTGAGACTGTGATTTACTCTAAATTGAGTAACTAAACTATCATTAATGCTGTCAAACGTTAATATGGTTAAGTTGTGTCACTGAAATCAATATCAGAATATGAATCATCGTTCATCGGGAATAAAATATTCTTTAGTGATTTATAGAGTAACTAGCTTTTACTCGCGGCTCCACTCGCGTTAAATTCTTGATTTGCAGGTACCTGTAGTTTTTGCCCTTGCGTCATATTTATTGTAATAGCAAAACTAAGTTTTTCCTTTTCTTCCCTTTCTCCCTCATTTCTCAGTTTTTTTTTTATTATTTTCGTATGTCCATCTCCAGGGTCCCAACTTTCACTGTACCAAAATCGGTTTAGCCATTTAGGCGTGAAGACGTAAAAAACAAACAAACTCACTTTCGCTTTCATAATATTAGTAAGGATTTTAGTTTGTGAACACATACGTTGTGAATACACAAGTAATACATAATCAACGTCACATTTCGTAGAGCACATTGCCGACCTACCTGCATGACGTGCATTCACGCTACCCGCCAAGCATGCCTCACCCTGTCAGCTAACATACCAATCAATCGAACATATTCAAACGCGGAACGTCACAATCACGAAACAATAACAGGGCCAATTTGTAAATAGCGGAATATCGCTCGTAATACATGATCGGATCGACACGGGCATCGAACCGAAACTACGGTACGTCAAAAAGCAATCACTGTACTAACACGGAATCATTCGGCGGGGCCGTCAGCCGGAACAAAAGCGAATCACTTTGATCCGAGAGTAGGGTGACCACGAGTGGGCGTGTAATGAGACTGTCCGGGTACAAGTAGTGATTGGTTTTTACGAGTGAACAGGTGTGAGGAATTTTGTCAACCTATCGCCCTGGACATTGTTACTGTCGGCTGAGGACAAAGGTTATTATTGAACTCTACTGTGCAATCTTATGTAGCTCTGTAAAACCAAAATGTGTATCCTTACCAATATTATAAAAGCGAAAGTGAGTGTTTGTTGGCGTGAAGACGTAATAAGAAACGTCTTCACGCCTAAATGACGAAACCGATTTGGATGATTTTTGTTACAGAGATAGTTGGAACCCTGGACACGGATATATTTTTATATTTGAGATATATTTTTATATTTGAGTAAAGGGGGAGAAAGAGTGGAAAAAAGGGGAGAGAAAGATATTTTTTTTTACGATCATCACGCGGTTTAAATTAGCCCTAGCCCAAAGTAACTATGCTACGCGAACGAAGTCGCGGGTGGAAGCTAGTCTTCGATATTTCTGTAAAATATCGAGGATCCTCATTTTGTTTTTTATTAATGTCTTATAATATTAACAGATTATTGATGGGGTGCCCCGGAGAGGACCTCGTGGCTAAATACAAACTGCCGCTCGGGTCGATCTTGAGGTTAAGGTTGGTCCATAGATGGGTGACCGCTCGACTCATACCGAGTTTCCTCGGCGTCTCGGAAAGCACGTTAAGCCGTTGGTCCCGGCTGTCATTTGTAGATTTTTGACAGTCGTTACAGGTCAGCAGCTCGAAAGTTTGACAACCAGTCTTACCAAGAAGTATCGTATTACCCAGTTGTTAAAATTATGTAGAGGTCAAATAGGCTGAATCCGGTAAGACTGGAAGCCGACCCTTACATAGTTGGGTAATGGCTAGGCAGATGATGATGATGAATGTGGTGCCCCATTCGTAACTCAAATACTATATTTGAGAATATTATTTGCGAGATAAATGATATACTGAATGTTGATGCGCAATATCATATTTAATATATTAAATACATGATTTTCCATTCCTTATTTTTTCTAGAAAATGAAGAATAGAAAAAAAACCCTATAAAATGTAATTTTCTTGGAATTTTTAGACACGAAACAATTTTAAAATTATTTTGGTGGCGCATAATGTTGATTCGCAAAAACTTTTAGATTCATAAATCGTAAAAAACTTTTTAGCGTCAAACGAGAATTATCCGAAAACCAATTAATACGGCGAAGCGTATTAAACAATTTTCCATATAACGAAATGATAAAAATAAATACAAAATATGCATAAAGTTGCCCAGAATTTTAAAAAGTTTCTATAACGTTCAAGTCTTAATAAATTTATTACTTCGACGTATTTTTTTCACTGTTTAACTTTAGTTATATTGAGTTTGCTTGTCGCTTAGCTTTATTATGCAAATTAATTATATTTCTTTAGTTAAATAACTTAAATTTGAA
Source organism: Ochropleura leucogaster (assembly GCA_958449745.1). Taxonomy (NCBI): domain Eukaryota; kingdom Metazoa; phylum Arthropoda; class Insecta; order Lepidoptera; family Noctuidae; genus Ochropleura; species Ochropleura leucogaster. Next base: position 17,931,986 of record OY288213.1, on the reverse strand, counting down.
TATATATAGTTAAACTAACTTTAGCCCGCGGCTTCGCCCGCGTTAAATTCAGTATCGCCTTATTGATTTGTAATAGCAACGCTAAATTTTCTCGTTTCTTCCCTCTTTCTCTCTCATATTCCACGCTTTTTTTGAAAAGCCTATGTCCGTCTCCTGGTTCCCAACTGTCTCTGTACCAAAATTCATCAAAATCTGTTCAGCCAATAAAGCGTGAAGAGGTAACAAACTCACTTTCACTTTTATAATATTAGTAAGGATTCAAAGGATCCAAAATGTAGTATCGGAATACACACAATTACTTGTTTTTTTTATTATGTAAGTTGCAAATACTTCTGTAACACGGGCTACACGATGTTAATGTTGTCGTTAACGTTTTGATACACGGATGTTATTAGTTGCTTAACATATTATAAAATTATATTATGGTAAGCGCCTAATAATATCCGCCAGCCGCCATCTACGCCTCATGTTAAGGATACAGCTACCTATGTTATATGTTATTATATGAATGTTTCTATGCCTTTCAATGTTGCACTTACATTCATTTAGGCGTTAAAAAAGCATATGTACCTACTAATTGTCTAGGTTTATTTTTATTATTAGTATTAAACATTTTCAGAATATAACCTTAAAATATCGTTTATCAAATTTGTTTTTATACATTAATTTAAAATACGATTATGAATGCACAAAAAACATGTACACACGCTGGTAAACCTATTCTAAACTATAATAACCTGTTCTCTCTACTACGAATCGCACACTGCAGTAGAGAGATCAGGTTGAAATGGATTTGTATAGGTTGATGTGCCTTCGTGTGTACTTCTGGATAATAATTGCGCAATACGACTCATTTTTTTAAAATAATACAACCAACCAACCACTGAATATCATATTAACATACTAAATGGCCGCACTGCAACATACGTAGCAAAAGGCTAAACAATGCATAATATGATGGAGGATAAAATCATCTGCTTACCCTTTTTTAATAGGTTAGAGCGAAACGTTTTATCCACCTGTATTGAAGTAAATAAACATTACAAAACATTCTCATAAATTATTTACATTCTTGACGTAATGTCCTGTATACCGCATCTACCTCACAGCCTCCCTACTGGCGATAGAACATAGGCGGCTGCAGATAGCTTCAAACAATGAAATGAAAGCCCGCGCGATATTTCAATGCAACGCAAAGCCAAGCGCGCCTCGCGGGCCCGCCTACCTGCGCACAGATTATTATCCTACCCACCTGCACGAAAATTTCACTTGTGATATGTGGCTTTAGTAGGAAAATAAAGTTTTCCTGTAATGGCTTTATTTTGCTTGTTGTTTTACATATTTTCGAACTTTGTTACCCGTTATGACTGTGTATGATGAGTAAGAACACAATGAGTGATTAAAGTCTCCGAACAACATTTTTATTCCACACAAAAGTTTGTGTGGAATTTCCTTTTGTGGTTTGTAAAAAATACTTGCAAAATAAAAGGCTTGATTACTTTCTCGAAATGTTCACATTAGCATTCCCCGAACCCGCTGACCCGCGGACTCGATCCGTCCCCGTAGTTCTGCTGACCATTTCGAGCATTTTTGCTGCTCTCCCTGCAAACTTCATACAAGGGCAATGGATTGGCTACTGATGATGATGATTTTGTAGCGGTGCGAAGCAGGAAACGCCAACAGCGAAGCTGTAAGAACCGCTGCGGCGAGGCTCTCTGTGGAGCTCAATGTTATGCTGCGTGATGCGTAGCCGAACACCTTGGTATACTCTATATATAGTCAGTTCTGAGGCAAGGTATATCAAGGAGTACATACGCCAGAGACAGAAACACATGTACCTACAACACATACAAAAAAGTGCAGATTCTGGAGTTGCGCCGCAAAGTTAATTTCAGAGCGCTTGAAGTATGCATACCTACATGTTAACTCCAATGGGTGTTAAAAGAAAGTTTTTGGCCGCAGGATGTGGTTGTCCGTCGTTTCCGCCGACAAATTCTACAGGAACGCACAAAACAACGGGGTAGTGACTAACAACTATTTTAGTGACTTCACTTTCAGTTTTACACAATTATAATAGTATGAATACTTGGGTTAAGGTATTATTATTTTATATCTATAGATCTTAGTTATCTGAAATAAAATATTATTACAGAACCTCGCCTTTTGGTCCTAAGCTGATAAACTGTCATTTATAATTCTTTGACCGACGCGCCGGCTGGGTTTATCAGAAACCTAAAAATCTGACAACCAGTTGAACTACCAACGTAGTAACTAAACCGTGAGCTCACTAAGGCTGAGTCGTTCCAAGTAAACCACAGGCTATCAACTTTATCTTGTTGGACTAGAATGAGAGCTGACCCTAACATAGTTGGAGAAAAGCTCTTCAGCTGCTATGACACTCTGTCAAAAATTTACAAATTCAGTGTCATTCAGCAACGATACTAAGTATTTGGCAACACAGCTATTGAAAACCAGCTCAAGCAGAATTTCCTGTACAGAACTTTACAGGAACATTCAAGGTGCAAATTACGAACATTTCTGCAAGTTGTATAAGGGTATTGACTATTGAGCACACAAGTGTGGAATGAGCTATCAGCACGTATCAGCGGCGGGCGAGGTGCGGTGAGAAGGGGCGGGACGGGTGGGGCTTCGGTTTGGTTTACTTAGTGGACTTAGAAGCAACTTAGTCGCCAACTATTCACTTAGTGCCGACCGATGAACTACTTTACTTTGGACTGCGCGGCTGGAAGTGGGAAGATGTCGATGTGGTTGTTGGCATAGGTCAGGGCGTAGCCTTTGATGAAAGTATCTCAATAATGTGTACGGTGGTGTCGTACTGAATTTTACTTACATCGGCACCAGTATTCTTATTCGCTACTGAGCTTCTAGAAGTTGTCGACCAGCGCGGACGAATTGTTAAGACTGATGTAACACATTAACATCTAATATAATACACATGTTACGAGTAATCTACTCTGCGAAAAGCAAATTTTTCGATCAACGTTAATTTAGTTAGTTTTAGAAATGTGCTTTCCGATTAAGAAATCATCAAAGGACTCCTCCCGCTGTGCGCGGAGCGAAAGCGAGAGTCAGACTTGTACTGACTAGAACTCATCCATGTTAATTATTTTGCCTTCTTTTTTCGGGACCGCTGTATCTCTTTCAAACGTACCCGCAGCCCCGGCAGGCAGTGTCCCTGACGGGCCCCTCTGATTTGCTTACATCTCTTCGAGGTGCGCGTGGAATAACAACGTGTCGTCAACACGGCCGGTCGTGATCTATTCTATTCTGATGAACCTATTCTACGTGGCTTTGATGACAATGGATTTAATACGATATGACAATAGTGTCTCATAGTTTTAACACAAATTACCGCATCCACGCTCTCCTAGTCTTTGTTTAACTGCAAGTATAGTTAGCCGGCACGATGCAGTACTTGTAACGAGAAGTCTTGAAATGGTAACAGTATTACAACTGTTACAAGCCGCACCTACGACGTGGACATACTTCTAGCCTGCCGCTAGGTCACGAGCACCATTGTCATCTGTCTTTGTGACAGTGGTTGCGGAGAACAACAACGAAAGAAGTAGTTCATATCATGACACGAGTTGCCAAGCCAGCCGACTAAAACGGAGGAGGCACGCACTTGTCGCTTGTCGAAAGTTGAATTGCCCATAGTCCTGAACGGAGCCTAAGAATGACGATTATTAAGCAACATCATGTTTGCATCTATTTTGATGCTAACCAGAGTAAGTTCTGTACTTGGAGCCTCACGCAGTAACATCACCATCTTAATAACCTTTTCCCAACTATGTTTGACTTCCCATTTAACCAGTATTTTAAATTTACTTAGTTTACAAAATAAATTGTATTGCATTACATTATAAATAAATTAACACTGTCAGTCAACTGTAAATTGCATAAAACTGAATCCAATTTCATTACGTAATTTAATTCAAGTCATAACGACGACACGATTGGAGTAGCTGAGCGATCGACTGCTGCGCTGCGTGTCGCGGGTTCGATTCCCTTACGGAACAAATATTTGTATGATAGAGATAGTTGTTTCGGGTCTGGCTGTTTGTTTATGTGAGTTTAAATGTTTGTAAACGCACCCACGATACCTACAGGAGAAATTCCTAGTTTGGGGACACGTTTTATAAAAAATTGATAGACATTCACAATTTTGACCGACTGCCCGTCTCCACAACCCAATTAGTACTAGGTAATACAATTGCCCTTGGTAAGACAGATTGTTAAACTTTTGAGATACTGACTACCAGATACGACTGTCAAAGATCTATTAACGACAGCCGGGGCCAATGGCTTAGCGAGAAGAAAACTTGGCAAGTAATTGATGGCTACCCATCAATGGGCCTACCTTGGTAAGGGTGGATTAACCATAAGTGTCACATATTAACATAAACATAATTTCCTCCAATCGATTTATGTTATAATAGTTAATTTGATAACAGATCCGCACTCCACGCATTATGAAATTAAACCCAGAAAACCCGTTCTTATAAAAGGAACAATAATACGTTGTTTCCCGCACTCGTATGTCATTACATAGTACGAAGTGGAGGTGGTACTCTCAGCAAAACTACGTTCTCCCTGGCCTGCTGGTTACATACCAATAGATTAGCAATTTTGTTGCAAGTACTGAAATCTTTAAATGAAATTCTAGTGTACGTGCCTTATAACTAAGTAACAATTTGTTGCTTCATATACAATTTGTATCAAACTCTATTGATTCTACTGCTTTTTCTTAACTTTATTTCTGCATTGTCAGTATCATTTTCGTGTCCCTATCATTTTTAATATGGGAATGGTGCAGAATGATTTCTTCTTCTATACTTATCTATTAGGCGTTAACATTTATGGATTTCAAAACGGTCAGCCAAATCACACACACTTATGTTAGAAAGAATCCTTTACCCCTTGCTTGGCAACTGTCCAGGACAGGACAACAGTCAAGGCTCCTTTTACCACTATTAAATAAACACTGCATTTTATTAGTCTGCGCCAAACAGACGCAACTATAATAAACACTAATTGACATTAAATCCAGATACAACGAAACATAAATACAACCAATCAGCGTGCGTTATTAGACCCATTCGAGAATATTCGAGATTCAAAATTAGCGCGATTGTGTTGTAAGCCGTCCACCAGACAATGCCCAGCATGGCCGCTCAGTTTGTTCGCGCGTTATTTAAGTCGCATCGGATCGAGGTCTAATTCCGCCTTATTGCCGTACACTGCTGGCTCGATTGCTTTGTTTGACCGGCCTGAGCCCACATGACGCGCAATGGACTGAATGTAAAACTTGATTAGGCTGTCGGTTCGCCGTTTGCACGTGCTAATGACTGTGTTAGCGGTATTGGTTTTGTAAAGGACGGTATGGTTTTGGGTTAATCAAGATATTTTGTGTGATGATCAAAAAACATTTTGGTAGCTTTGGTTTAGAATTCTAAATAGTCAATATGATGTAGAACATAGGAAGTAAGTGCATTTAGAAACAAAGTACCGAACTCTTTTTAAAAAATCCTTCGTCATGTTTGATGTATTTACAAACATTTAAACTCACATACAGATTTGAACAACTATCTGTAGCCCATACAATTATTGGTTTCGTGTAAGAATCGAACCCGTGACACTCAGCGCAGGAGTCAAGCGCCAACTGTGCCGTCAAAAGAATGTTTATACCATTTTAATTTACTAAAAAACCTTAAAATCCTTAAGTCCTTCTATTAATCAAGCAACTCTGCGTATAACTCTCTGTCTGTAAGTAGAGGTACAGAGGAATAGTACACACAATAAGTGTGCAGTACAAATCCCAACCGCTGTAACAGTAACATTAACAATGTACAAAACCGGACGACATACAACTACGTATTACAGAACAAAATGAAAGTCACTAACTAGCCTACATGTGGCGCAGATCGCACGAGACCGTTACATGCGACTTGCAACGAGCATCTTAATTTGAATAACAAAGGTGACTGCATGCGGCTGAATAATTAACTGCGTACAAATTACTACAGCGTCGCTTTTGACGGGGCGGCGGCGGCGGGTGTACCGCTGCCGTGGAAAACGCCTAATGTTGGGTAATTATTGAAATAATACGAGGCCTTACATGTATGCAGAAAGCGTTATATTATGTATTGTGAGAGCAAGGTTTGGGGAATTGTAACATTTTGTGTAGAAGTATTTGAATTTATGTTAATCCTTACGGAAACCGTCATGATTTATGTCACTCAAATAATCACGAGTTTTCAGTTTCTGCATCTAAATTGCGTAACGCAAACTTTATTCAAATGTTTGAACAAAAAAGAAGTAGTAGAATGTAGTGATCTTCAAGTTAAGCCGCGTTTGCATGTACCTACCCATTAGATACCGATTTCCTTCGGAAAAGTCGTTCAGAAATTGGTCTCGGATGTTGTCTGTAGATTTATGACAGTCGTTATAGGTAGGCAGTGGGCCGCATTACCCAGTACCAACTGGGTTCTGGAGGTCAGATAGGCAGTCACTCCATACTGTTAATCAGCTGCATCTGGTTAGTCTAGCAGCAAACCCCAATGGTTAAGTAAATCCCCGACTGGTTCTAGATCAAAGGATCAGTCTTAAATGATTGTTTGTTTGTAGATTTTCTTTGTCTGTTTTATGACCGCGAGATTTAATTCTGTTCGAAATTTCTAGAAGTTCAGGACTATTTACTAAAACTTTTTTTACTACTTACTATAAAAATCACAAGGAAATCTTATATGGTTGTTTGCACGTGAACAACCCGCCAAGTTGTTGTACCGCAACCATCTACGAGCGAATTAAGTAAACACTCAAAACATAAACGGATAAAGTACTAAAGGAGTGCCGTAAAATATTATTTTATGTTCAATAAAAAGTTATTAGAGTTAAACAGAGATGCTTGAACGAAAAACAGGTGTAAGAAATATATTCCGATTCGTCTAAATGTTGTTCTTCCAACAATAGGTATGAATTTTGATTTCTTCGGTAGATACTTGAGCAGGCTTGTTTTTATTTTCCTGGCCTACTTTTTCTTTTAAACGCCTTCGTTACTGTTTAACCTCAAAACCTTTGCGATGGAGGATGGAGACGATACACGTGGCAAAGAAATTAAGTTCAATAGACTTTCCACGAAATGTACGGGGTTAACATGGGAGGATGATAAGAAAAACCTGTATCAAGTTGTTACGAAAATAATAAAGGTATTTGAGGGAAACTTCGACGGAACACTTTAACAAGGTTTTTTGTCTTAGGTAGTAGTCGTAGACGGTTAAACAATTCAAAAAGGACTTTTTCTTTGACTCGCGTAGAGAGGGTTCCGTACAAACTTGCGACATAACTGACCATATCTCTTGATTGAGTTTTGAGAGACTTCAGATTTGAGTACCTTTTGAGATACTGAACCCTATAAAACAATAAAAATGGCGCACGATTCAAATACAGACTTTAATTAAAAGAGTCAGCACTATTTAACCGACTTCAAAAATAGGAGGAGGTTGTCAATGTGACTGTATTTTTTTAATGTTTGTTACCTCAGATGTTTCGACGGGGTGAACCGATTCTTTTGATTCTTTTTTTATTTGAAAGCTTCCCGTGTGGTCCCATTGTTGATGTCAAAGGTTACCTGAGACAGCCTCCGAAACGTCCATTGTTCACGACAGCCTTTTTCTGGAAAGAAGAAGTTGCGGTACAAACCCCGCAACGACATGTTTCTTGATATTTATTTGCTGAAAAGAAAAAACGCTCATTATTAGAACGAAGTTACTTATCGCGCGTTGCGAAAGGATGCTAGACGGAAAAAAATAAGACAAAAGTTGTAACGACACTTTTTGCTATAGTTGTAAGTCGTGCGGCGTGCCTGTGTTTCTCTGTCTCTCTCTCTCTCTCATAGAAAGCAAGCTTTTTATTTCGCATTGAACAGTGTGGTGTCGCGACGATTATTTTTGTTGAGTGTATACAGGTTTTTTGTACATAATAAATAATAACTTCGTTACATGCGGGTGTCCCTTGATACCTCTAAGGTGTTTTTTAAAGGTTATAGTTACTTGTACACCGACTTGTTCAATCACCATTTTACGATATTTTAACAGCATATTGTACTTCGTCATCTACGTAACGTATATAACTATCATTTACTGCCGCGCCTCATAAAACAAGGTATTAACATGTTATGGGTTCCGTTTAAAATGGCTCCGAATAACTTCGCTTAATGCCCTAAAGCCGACATTATTTATCTGAAAACTTTCAATCTATGTTAAGTACTGTCCTTATTACTTCATCAAAATGAAATTAAACTGTGTTTTGCGCTAGAGTTTTAGAGTTTGGCTTGTTAGAATATGTTGTATGTTATAAGGAAACTGTGCTGTTGAACAAAATGTTAAAATGTTGATTGTAATGTAGAGTTTTTAGTTATAATATTTTTACGCTGGCTGAGTCAAGCATGTATGAATATCAAAGTTATGCATTAAACGTATCTTACAATACAACATAGTTGTTTGAAGTGATCACGCTGCCGCAATCCTTACTAATATTATAAAAGCGAAAATGAGTTTGATTGTTTGTTTGTTACCTCTTTACGCTTTAATGGCTAAACCGATTTTGATGAATTTGGTACAGAGATAGTTGGGAACCAGGCGACGGACATAGGCTAATATTTTTTTGAAAAAAGTGGAGTGTGAGGGAGAAAGAGGGAAGAAAAGGGAAAACTTAGCGTTGCTATTACAAATCAATAAGGCGCCACCCCGAATTTAAGCGCAAGCGAAGCCGCGGGCAAACACTAGTATTATAATAATGTAATCCAAAAGTTTAAGTTTTCATTTACATTCCATGTTGAAAACACAAAATCTTCTGAAGGAACAGATTTTCAAGGTAACGCGACAATCAGTTATAAGATTATTGTTTAAATTCAGAAATTTTGGCGGAAAGTGTACAACTTCAAATCTCTCATAATCCAAATAAAATATAAATGAATTCAGAATCTCGGCGTCCGCTGAAACGGATCAATTTATCTTTCCTTTTAAAGGCTCAATCACAATTATACGGCATTGCAGGATCCATTCATCAAATTCTTATTCACAAAAGTCGATAAGTTAACGGTTTTCATTTTGTAAATTCAATTTCAGAACTGTGACACTCGCGCTAGTGATGTACTAGCACGATATCGATATTTCGCGCCGCTCTATCTTTTTAACGCTTTTGCAATCTGTGCAAAAACTTTAATGGTATATCAGCCGCATATTGTTGGGTGCGAACTAAAATGCAGAGAATTTATAAAAATAAAAAATCGTGGCGTACTAGCTTAGCGGGTTGATGAAAAAGCGAAAATTATGAACATGTGTTAAAGCAGCACTAAAAACTTTTGTGCTGCTCTGAAAGAAAAACTGATTCACTATTCAGGTGTAGGATATCTTTTGTAGTATTTCAGTCAGCTGAAAGGTTTTAACGTAGATAGACCTGACTTGTATGCTAACTAGATGTTATCGGTTTAGGCTTAAGTGCTCAGACACCGTGCTAAATAATGTGTCAAAACCTACCTATTTTCTAGAGTACGGGTGACAGGAATCATGTTGGTGTTAAGGTGAAGATTTCTTGAGAACGGCCAAAAATCTGGTTTTTTAACGCAGTGTATCTCTTAAACCATACATAATTTTAATCACTGAAAAAAATATGACATTTTTAAGGCTTTTTTGCATACATTGATGGAATTCAAATTATAATTAAATATACTAAAATGTGTAAAAAAAATATTCAAACACACCTCTAAATTCTCTTTTAAAGCAGTTTATCTCTTCAATATTAATCGTAATTATAATCAAAAGTATACAATGAAATTTCCTACGCCAAACTGCGTTCAATGATGGATTGTTTTTGATTGAATAGTTAATATTTAATTTTATACAAATTTATTTGTATTTTTACGACAAACGTATGCAGTAAAGTCCAACGTCAAAATGTATGAACAAGGTCAACGACATAATACTGCGCCTTAACAGTGGAATTTCCCTTGAGAAATAAAAAGTTAGATTTTTTTTCACTTGTAAATTAAATTAATAAAGTAGTTTGTCGACTGATGTCAACACTACCCGGCAGCAATGCGGCATCGTTAATCAGAGTCTCCGTTGTTAATATCACAAATATTTATCTTTGGCCGACAACGTAAATGAAAATGTCCATTGGTTGCTCACCTGGCCGTTATTAATTATAATGAAACGTCTAAAGTATCAAGATTGTTCGTTGTTTAATTTTATTTTGAATTGATGATGGCAGCTTTTCATTATGGGTTAAGTTTTGTCTTTACGTTTAGCGATTTATGTCATATTATTATGTAAATTCAAGTTAATTTAAATCTAACTAAATCGCTGTCTATTTTCAGCTATGGCCGAAAACCTGAAAAGCAATCTTACTAAGGCGTATCGTGTTGCCTTTTTTTCTGTTGGGAAATCATCAAATAACTTTGGGAGGGGTAATATCAGACTTGTTCTGACTAAAATCAACTTATGTTTCTTACATTGCACTTTATGTTCCAAGGCCGCGGTATCTCGTTCGAACAACCCGCAACCCCGGCAGGCGTTGGCCCTGGCAGGCCCCCTACTTTGCTGACATCTCTTTAGTGGCGTCTCCCGCGGCAGCTAGGTTGGTTTATGATTCTCTCCCTCAAACGCCCAACCACCTCCTTCGCTAGCATGACTGCTTCACAAAAGGAGGTGACCGCTTCCAATTCCCTCTCGCTCCAGACCATGGACTGAAGCAGGCCCGGACGCGAGAGATCGACGCCGTATCGCGGTGCCTAAGACTACGATGTAGAGGTCAGACAGGCAATCGGTCCATACAAATGCTGGTTTTCAGATGCATCCACATAGACTGGACTCGACTGCAACATAGTTAGGAATAAGCTAGGCAGATAATGAAATGACTGTCTACTTTAGATAATAAATGGCTGCCAGTTTAGTCCAAAATACTCAAATAAACCGATTAAACAAAGCCTCTATTACCTATTCCTTGGCAACTGGACGTAACCTAGTCTATACCTAACCAATTAGGTACTGTAATAATACCTTTTGAGCACTTCAAAAGAGCTAATAATTAAGACCTAAATACTTCATTATCATAATAACATCACTCGCAATATGTTCCACTAATTAACCCGAGAAATACAATATAAATAGGAGCATGCTTAATCTTATAACAATGACGGCGAACAAAATAGTCAGGTATTAATAACGTGCTATTACCATTATTCATTAAATCAACATTTACTTTGTTTATTTTTGACGATTGTCTGGCAGTTTGAGTACTATAAGCGACCTACACAAATGTCCTTTTTTGGTATTGTTCGTCGTATCGTTGAGCTCTTTGGGTTATGAGCCGAGCTACACGATAACTGACAAATGCTTGCACTGACTGGACAGGTCCACTCAATCTGTGTGGTGCTTTCTTAAAAAGACCATTTCAGACACTAATCTGTATAGTCCTCATGTAAGTTGACCAAGAGTTTTTGTCTGGACCTTAAAAGAGACTATAACCTCTAAGTTTGTTTCGGCTGTTTTTTCTCAGAGTAGTCGGGATACGAAACACCGGCTTCATCTAGTTTTTAAAAAAAGACGTGTAAAAGTGTTTGTGAAAACTACTTGCAAAATAAACACCATTTATCAACATCTATTATAACTAAATATATATAATGACTGGTAAATCCACACTTCTTAAGTAGATAAAAGACGTACTTACGTTGTCACAGCAATAATTACAGCAGGTCGCAGGTCTACTCGACTAAATTTCTAATGAAATAACCCGTGCCTTTGTGTTTTTTTGTCTTAATGTAATATCCTGTCAAATATTTTGTGTCTACATAAATAAATAAAATTGACAAAAAAAATGTGGAGTCGTGAAATGTGACATCCGCGGTCATCCGCCTTTGTTATAATGTTACAGTTGAAATATACGTTGTAAAAGTCAAAAACATGCATAAGATTACCATTAATCCTGTTCATTTGATTAAAAATCCCTTTTCCAATCAAATTACAACTTCAAAGCAAAAAAAAAATCAATTACGCAAATTGCGAGTATCAAGAAGGTAAGAACCCGAAACTCGATAGACATTCAAATAACAGAAAAAGAAAAGCCTGTGTTTCACGGACAAGTTTCGCCGATAAATCATTGAAACAGTTATAATTTCACTGAAATCTGATTATGGTGGAAAGTCTGAAAGAAACATCCGAGGTGAGGTTGCACAGAGTAAAATTGTACTGGAGATATGTAGAAGGGACTATCTATTGATTTTTAACTGATTACGGTTAATCTAAAAGCAAGGGTTCTAATTTTAGCAGTTTGTTTGTAAGATTTTTATGTTCCACCGAAACTACTTATTAAATCCGTGATCAAGTCCAGATGACAGACTACATTTTATGACCCTCGATTTTCGTTTAGAGATAAATGCGTCATTTATTTATTTGGCTTTTGAGCTCTGCAATTCGCGTCGCAGTGAGTTGTGGCATGCTGTAAACTTCTTTATTTTTTGCCCTTGTTTAAAATTATTGTATCATTTATACTAATAATATAATAATATGATTAAGAGGAAAGATTTGTTTGTATTGAATTTGTTTATATTGGCTCCAAAACAACTGTGCCGATTTTAACCATTTTTTTTTCACTAGTACAAAGCTACATTATCAAGAAGTAACATCACGATACTAGAGTATTATATTATCTGTGACACTACTAACCAAGAGAGCGGAGCAGGAACACAAGACGCGGGTGAATCTGCGCAAAAAGGCTAGTTATTTCATATTTTGATTTCATTTTGATAGCTTAATTAAACTTTTTAAATAAAAATAGTATCTTTAAAAATCCTTCTGCGTAATCATCAGATTTTAAATTACACATTTCTTCTTGGAATTGCCTCTGCTAGTTCGTTTAAAATCTACATAAACTAAAAGTGTGTGCTGAAATAACACCGAACTCATTGCTTTATAAACTACGTGTTTAGTTTAAACTACCTCGTCCGGACAGTTACCTCATTCCAGTTTTCTCGTCCACTGAGGGAGTTTCGTCAATCTTCTAATTGTTATTTATATATTTTAATAAAACAAACTATAATGAACGTGATCGTTGAAACTCGAAGAAAAATGACAACCTAACTAAATCCGTCATGGAATTGGTTGGAAACAATTAGGAAACTGTTTAAAACACGGCTCAGTCATTTACTTAATAATGTGATTTCCCTCAACTAAAGTAATATCATTCAAAAATATGCTCCAGGCGAGGCTCGAACTCGCAACCCCGGCATCGCTCACGACATACTGCTTATAAGTACCGTGCGCTAACCAATTGCGCCACTGGAGCTATGGGCACCCACACCGATTACCGCTCCTCTTTCTATAACACTGCTGTATTTAGTATTACACATCGCGCGATTATTTTCATAACATAGCTATCACAACGACGATACAGCCATATTTTGTGTTTGATCGGAATACAGTGCCAAGAACGATTGAAGTGTGAATATATTGTTTCTAAATCACCCAATTTTGATTAGCTTGATAATTTTCTAGAAATAAACCAATACACGAAGAGGCTAATATTTGATTATAGCTTTTGATTAAAAGAGTTTCTCAGAAAAAAACCCTACCAACTGTTATCTCACAGATGTCTAGTTTTGCAGTGAAACTGAAATGTGGGGCACATGTGACTCTTCAATTTTATTTCGAGGGGGAGCAACTCGTCAGCAATCCTTTGAATATTGCCGTTACAGTTGTCTCGGACTAAGATTGTGGTTTTTCTCTGCCCTCTACAGACTTAAATGTTGTTTAAATTTAAGCATGTGACCTTTAACGAATTCATAATAGTTAGTCTGTTGATATTTCTTCTGGGTGATTGACAGTTTTGAACATATTTCAGAAGATCCTCAAACTGATTTGGTTATCTGACCCCGAGGTTCTAACCATCCCCAAAACTTACTTGACTAAAAATCCTTTGTTTTCTACGCAGGGCCTAGCACAGGAGCCTTCAATCGCGGCCAGTCTTCCATCTCCATAATTTGTAACACTTAGATATAAATTGACCCAGGATAACCTGTCTACACGCCACTTAATCTATGACATCAGCCAGAATTAAATTTGCAAATGGCTCGAAAGTTAACTACGGAATTGTACTAGAAATTGATTAATGCCCTGAGCGAGATCAAACAATTATTGAATTGAATTATAACAGATATTAGCGGAGTTTCCTGATGTTTTTCAACGAGTTCTGTTGGAACTTGTTCACGAAGTCGCCGCTGACATTTGTCTTTATTTAGGAGACAGCCTGACGTTGATTGAGACCGGCGACGGCTCAACAATGATAAATATATAATTTGTACCTATAGACTGACGTTAATGGTGCCTGACGTTTTTAGAACTTGCTGATCGTTAAGTTTAGTCAAATATCTTATAATAATAAACTATCTATCACTGCTTTCGATAAATACTTTCTAGCAATATTTTTTTATTTTATTTTGATAGGATATCATCAAATAACTTCTCCCGCTCTGGGCGGAGCGGGGGGGAGTGTCAAACTTTTACTTCTTAAAACCCATCCATGTTCCTTGATTTTCCCTTTGTATTCCCGGGGCCGCGGTATTTCTTTCGAACAACCCGCAACCCCAGCAGGCTGTGGCCCTGGCAGGTCCTTCTGCTTATACTTCATGGCATTAGCATATTATATTAGCATACGCTCAGATGACCGTTTGGTTTTGTAACAATGCATGTATCTGTAATAGGCAACATACCAGCATGTTTATCTTAGGTTTTGTTCTTTTCTATTTTTCGTTAGTGTTGAAAGTATCGATGTTCCTACAGAAAATCAAAGCAAGTCTTAAAAAAATAGTTTTGCCAAGAAAGTAGAACACACAAAAAAAAATAGCTCCCAAGCAGTAATCACAATGCAAAGATAATCGTAAAAGCTTGACAAAAAAAACGTAAAAATATTAACGGTTATGTTTTTGTCAAACAAATTCAATAATGGAGGACTAGGAGTGCCTGTTTACCAAGATAAACAAAATGGCGACGGCCTATCTTTCAGCCAAATCTGTAAGGCCAGATACTGTTGTGGTTACGTCCCAGGACTAGATTTTGTTATTCTTCATCGTTATGGTTACATTTTATGATATTGTTGACAAAGGACTTTATCGCCATATTGGAACAAGATCGCTTTTCATGTTCTTACTAACAGTTTATTTTGTGCAGATTCGCATAGGTGATTTAAACTGTTATCTCTGTTTGATAAATGTTGACAAAATTTTAAAATTGATTTGAAGTGAGCCTTAGTGGGTCGTATAGTGAAAGGTACAGTTGTAGCGATTTATATTATACTCTATAATGTTGCCCTGAACATTATGAAATAGGTCGTATCTCACCAATTCAGTCATTGGCCCACGAGTCTTAGAAGTTTGCTAAGTGTATTAATATTTTTGCCCATGTCTGTTTTTATATTTCCTCGGAGGTGGGAGCTCCTAGCAGCTCGTTGTTAAGTAAGAACAGCAGCACGAGTCGATCTTTCAGGTTAAACAGTGCTTGCCCAGGTTGGTCCGTGGATGCGGGACCGCCGTCTATATGTGGAGTTACCTCCATGCCTCAAAAAGCACGGTAAGCGATGAATCGCTGTTTGTGTTCATCTTATTTTACGTTTTGTAAAGTAATTCATGACTTATTGTCGGCCTACGCTGTCCTCTCATACTTAAGTACTAACGCTATAACAACAACATTGTAAAACCAAATGATATTTAAAGAGTAACCATGGATTTTCTTGCCGGTTCTTCTCCATAGGAAACGACCAACCCGAACCGTGCACCTTTTCTCGACGTTTTATTAGTGCACATTTGAGCCTATGTGAAATAAAAATCGAAATCGCTTCCGCCAGAGGCCCTTAAATGTCTGACAACAAGTCTTACCAAGGGTATCGCATTACCTGGTTTTAAAAGCTGGTGGAGGTCAGACAGGCAGTTGCTCCATGTAAAACATGGCCCACCCCAACATTGTTAGAAAAAACCTAGACAAATGATGATGTCTGTCTAACGCTACAATCAATACCTCAACTCTTTTCAAAGGCATTCATGACCAGAAAATATTTAAAACCTATCGGATATTTACTCACAGTTCACGATTTCTTTCCCTACAGTATGGTTGCATGCTGCTGCTTTTATTCCGCTACTCATTACAGTCAAAGGAAAATGGGTTATTGTGCCACTCGCAAGCGTGTCTTGCACAGTGTACTTACACGTTTTTTTTCATGTTTGAGCAAGCTCTGTGGTCTCTGTTATGAGATACTAACAATCAAATAAGCACAAAATATGAATATTGTGTACAAAATTATTTTTTCGTTCCAGAAAAAGACGTATGTTTTTCTTTGAGGTGGGATATCATTAAATAACTTCCCCCGCTCTGGGCGGAGCGGGGGGGAGTGTTATTTCGTACAGCTAAAGTCCAACAGCAGACGTTTCCAAGGCGATACAACGATGATACATCATATTATTTAATTTGGATACATTTATATAATTATTGTCCCCAACAGAATAAAAAATTGCAAAACCTGCTGCTGCTACATTTGTACATGAATCGTTACCTCGTAATAATCTCGCTGTCCCGACCTTTAGCAGTGGTCCTTCAGACATAAACCAAGGGAGCCAGATTTCGAAGGGACCTGTAATCCGCACGAAATTGAAGACATCACGCCAACAAAGCCTGTGTGAGTCCTCTGAAACAGAAGACAATCAAATGCTACGTGACAACGGTACTGAAGAACAACTTAATTTTTACTTTACGATGACGACAGAATTTTCAGAATCCATTAGCACCATTTGCGATTCAAAATGTGTATCGGAAAAACCCTCTCTATAAATGCCTGCTGCTTATTTTATCAATTATCTTTGTTTTTTTCTCGATTCGAAACGATTTGAATATCGCCTTACCTTTAAATAAAGGCCGAATCTACTTCGGACGTTTTATGTAACGATTTGGACAACGGTTTCGTAATTCTATCTGCCTTTCAAATAAATATCTACATAGTTGGCTCCTTTGATCTTTTGATATTATAATAACAACATAATTTATCAGCTATTTATGGAAATAAGATTTGATTCCAATTATTATATTTCTGACGACACTCTTCAAACGAGGAGAAATCGGAGACATGAAAAGGTGAAAATACTTTTACTATGAAATATTTTCTTTTTATGTTTGATATTATCACACCAATATCAGTGTTATTCCTTTTAAGTTTTTGTGTGATGCTGATCATGTATAATTTTATTGTGAAACTCATTTTAAACGTCAATACAATGATAGCATCATATGTGGTTTCAATGTGAGTTTTTGAAAAGATTGCCTTATCATTCCAAACCTTATTAACTAACATGCATTATATTCCTCGTATGGCAAGTTTTTTGAACACCCATACAAGCGCGTGCTCACTTACCTTTTCTGATTACTAAATTATTGCTATGGAACAGGTTCAGATCCAAACCCTGGCTTGACTACTGGACCACTACACCGACGAGGCAGTATGACCTCGCATCTCTCAATTTTTATTTTTGTAGCCTGTAGTCTACTACATTACTACCACTGCTGGATCGGCCTCTCCCAAACTACACCAGCCTCTCCTAGCTACCTTCTATCATCACTATCTGCAGCCTCCTTTCACAAACTGATAAGTTTAATCTTTGCTTGTGCAAGCCAGCCATCCTCGTCCAGGCTTTCCCCGATAGCAACAATGTCGCCTGCCCATCTAGCTTTAAGGTTAAGTCTATAACCCCTATCGATCGATGCACTCACTTACATAAAGCCGGGACCAGTTCGGCGACTAAGACAGGCGCTATGCGGTCGCGCCCCGACACTTAATATTAGCTCGCGTGGCCCGCATAGTTCAGCCTGAACGTGCGACACGCCGAACTAGTATTGCATTTTATGCTGTAAGCTATTGAAATTAAAATGGGTTGAAATTATTTAGCAATATGTGGTCGAAACCGTGTTTGCGATGAAATTGCACGGCCTGAAGCAATTGGTAAAATAAACTTACTGAGATTAGGTAAGACAAATATAGCAGTTATAATTATAATCTTTTTTCTTTGTACGTTTAGTGGTCTAGTCTATTACCTAAGGATCCACATAAAGACAGAAAAAAACACAGAGTTTTTATCCTCTTTGTTGTTCACATGTAGATTGCCACGTCTCTTAGGTCCAAAGAATCACAAATATTGTTAACTTGCAATTTTCCGTACTAAAGCATTTTCAATTTACAGACAATTTCCAGTCAGTAAATAAAAATGCAGTTTATTATTTATCTTCTGTAACAAAGCAAAATAACGCTATTTGTTTTTCATTACTGGCGTTGAAAGTGAAGCGGGCTATGAAATAAAACCGTCGATGGCACTCAGATACCAATCGTTGAATTCTAGTACGCTGTGATTTATTTATGAATATTCATATTTCCTTGCATGACATGTATGTGTGAAATCAAAATGCAATAAATATTTAGAGCTTTATTTATTTTAAAATCATATTCGCATTCTTAAAGTACACGTCGCCATCTTTTAATTTCCCAATTTTTTTTTGCTTTCAGTCTGTCTCGCTTTCATTCAGTCTCCAATCAATGTTGTTCACTTTTGTATTATTATATTAAGTTTCTTGAAGTATGCAGCATATTATCTTGATAAGTCAATGGGAATTTGTGACCTGGCAAGGCACCATGATGATAAGCGAAAGATCTGTGATCGAGCGGCGTCCAAGGACTGCGAAATAAAATGCTGTTTGCTGGCGGCGAGCTGGCAGCGTTGTTGCCATGGAGTTGCCAATCCTGGATGAAGCTGCCATTGGAATGTGGAGAATGGAACAAGTAAAGAAATGCATATTTCTAGTAGCTATAATATATAGTATGTCAGGCTTTAAATGAGGATGATGATCTGTCATATTATAAGTTTTTATATTACTCAAAATTAATATTTGAAATTGATTAAACAGTAAAGCATGATTTATCTATCTAGGAGAGCTAGTTCGCTCACAAAGCTTAAAATGAGTTATAGTGTGAGTACTATTTAATTAGCAGGTAGGTCTTGTTTCATTAATCATGCTAACTATTGAGAGTTTCTAGTTGTAGGAGGTTCAATAACAGCGACATCCAGACACCTGGCGTATGGCTGTGGCCGTCGACCTTTTGATAGAACAATAACTGTTTCACATGGTCGTTTAACGAAGGAAATTTAACGGGTCTGTCAACTTTTAAGTCAACAAAGGTTTTATAAATTCCAAAAAAAACTAAATCACATTTCTGTTCCGTTAACAATGGCATTCGAATAGTTTTGTCTAGCTCTCTCATGCTGCTAACTATAACTGTCGTTACTAAATGTATACTAAATGGCACACATCCGATGATATAAATCATTGTTGCTAACATCACGATACAAGTGCTCTATTAATTAATGACCTTTTCTAACTAAACCACGTACATATATCACTTTGAAATGATTACTCGCTTAATACCAATTCCCACAAATCCTGGGCAACATAAAATGCAATATAGGCAAACAAATGGAGCCCATATTAAATAGGGCAAGTTTCAGGTGTAGTAGTAACAGCTAGGGACCGACTACCCAGACCCCGGACCCCGGACCCCGGACCCCGAGTCAGACAAGTGAAGGGCCACGCTTAAGAGCTCATTCCGCGAAATTAAGCAAGGGAGTACGTCTAAGTCGTACGGCTTAAGGTTTGATATGTGGAGTAAGCTCGGAGGTAAAGCGGTGGCCGTCTGATTGTGTTTATTGTAAATGTGTGTTCTTATAGTGGAATAAACGGAAATTGAGTAAAAATTGGTCCTTTTGTTGAAAGAGGATTTGTTTGATAGTTCAATAAAATGGCGTAAATTCACAGAACTTAGATACGTGTGAGAATAAATTTATATCCGTGTTCAAACGTCGATGTATCTATTCATTGTCTATTATTTATTGAGACGTTTTTAACTTAAGTATCGGAGGATTTTGTTCAATTTCAAAGCATTTCAGAAAATCAATGTTCTTTTATATATGACTTCATGTATCAGTGTTCCACCCGCTTATGTCGATATCTTACACCACATATGAAGGCAACAGGACAGAAGCCTTAAATCGCGTTAGTGTCGAGCGAGTGTTTATAATGCCCGCCCCGCGCCCCCGCGCCCCTTGTTACCGGAATAATCGAGAATAATCGGGATTGAACCGGATTTGGGCAGTTCCGTCTAGTTAGGGACGGAACAAAAACCTTGTAATTACTAAGAAGTACTCTTACTTTACGTGTGTTAGGTAAATACGTCAAAGAAAATGTTGTTTGGATAAACGTGTTTTTTTTTCGGGTAGCAAACATGCGTATTCTAAGTTTTCTTTAGTTATCCTTTCTTTATTATTCTTTAGATATCCTGTTTGATGCTGGAGCAATACTTTCTAGTCATGCCTATTAGGGTTTTCATAAAAAGGACACCTATGTTGGAATCGGCTGCCAGTCTTACCGGATTCAGTTTAATACCAGTATTTTACACGGACCAACTGCGTGTCTTACTTCCACAACCCAGCTAGTACTCGGTAATACGATACCATCTGGTAAGACTGCACAAGTCATTATTATGGTTGATAGCCCTTGGTAAGACTGACGTACAAAGTGTCTCTCGTAAACACCACTTTACTCCATTCAGTTTGAGAATAATCTGAAAAGCGTCTTAACCATAAATAGGAACTACTACTTAAGGTCAAGGTCACTAATTTCAACCTTCTTGGTTCCACGATTTTCTCAGTATCGTAAGGTAAGTATATTTTAATCCAAGATCAGCGCAAAAATACCAATTTCTCGTTAGTATTTTAATCTTCGTCTCGTATCGACTTTGGCGTTTGTTTTGTTCATTCTTTTTTTATTTTACCCCCGCCTTAAGCTTTTTCATTCCTAAAGCGCTCTATAAATATTAGATTGCTTGCCGTACTTTTAATTTTTTTAAGTCTTTGTAACTTAATCCTCCAGAATTTTTTTCGGAATCTAAAATAAAAAGAGAGCTGACATGTTTTCGTGTAGAATAATAATGTACTTTGAAGCTGTGATATTTTATGGACTTTTCTCGGGCACCGTATTTTTACAGAAATGAATATAATTCTATTATTAAAACTTTTTAAAATCTATAAATTAGGTTTTCGGTTAGATTCCTATTTGCCTCAAATACGATTTAATTATTCTATCACTGCACTGCTGCACAATTATGTATAAAATTCAATAATATCGCGCTTCTAACCCCCAGGATTAAACAGAGGTGTACTCTTTAATACACCAGTTTTTCAAGAGGACGAGCTCAATGCCGACAATAAATTCAACATCCGGGTTGCTGGTGGAAAAACACAATTACACTTTTCCGAATCCAGGAATCGATCTCAAAGCCTCTTTCAAACAACCCGCAACCCCGGCAGAAATAAAAATAACTTCAAGCCTGAAATCCGTAGATAGTGATTAATATGTGGTGTCCCGTGTTGGATCGTGGTCATAGCTAATTAAATCGCGACAGTATTACCGGCTTATTGATATTGATTGGTCATCGCTTTTATAAATATACCGACGCATATTTTACACAGAACACAAAGGTTTTTGTTGCCGCAGCCGGGATTTGAAATTAACTGTGTTTTATAGATTAATTGATGGTTAGCCACTAAGTGGTTTAATGCAACCGTCCCAGGTATCAAATGATTTATAATTAGACTCTCATCAGTAGATTGCTAGCACTATTAACTTTGATTGATCCCTTTTTGTCGGATTGCTTCAGCTATTGTTTGCCTCTGAAACACCCAAAGGTTTAAAGAATTTGCTTTTGGCATTAAGTCCAATTTTGTACGTTTGTTGGTAAAGACTTTACGTATATGAGTAGTTTAAAATTCCACTGATTAATCAATTGGGTTTTTAAAAGTTCGAAGTTGTAATCTATTTCATACTTGGTGATATATTAGAAAGCCAATCAACTAAATAGAACAAACTAGTTTTTATTCCGAACCAAAGTTTCTAAACAGCTGTTTCAAACACAATTTTCGAGGAATGCATTTCATAGGAATACATTCATTTCATACACAGTCCAATGTAAAGTTAAATACATTTTCAAGTTAAATAAACATATTTTTAGAGGATATTTGCAGACAGGTGCACCCGTTTGAGCGAGCTGTCAGCAAAACGAATGAATTGCCTCATATTTGTGAACATTGTGTAATTACATGGCATGGACGAAAGTAAATAATTTTAATTGCTTCATCATTTAAATTATTTTATTATTATGAACATCAAATCTGGCTGCATTTAAGATGAATTTGTAAATTATTGAACATACTTTTTCTTTTTATTTGTGGTGACTTGATTATCTATCAAGAATTGCACACATTTTCATCATTTGTTTGCGGATGGGAAATCATCAAATAACTTCTCCCGCTCTGAGCGGAGAGGGGAGGGGAGATTACAGGCTTTACTGACTAAAACCTGGGTGGGTTTTAGTGTGTTCCATTTATTGCTCTTTACGTTCCGGGGCCGCGGTATCTCTTTCGAACAACCTGCAACCTCGGCAAGCGGTGGCCCTGGAAGAAGAGCCTGACATCTCTTTGAGGCGCGCGTGGAACACTAACGCTGTCGACACGGCATGTCGTTAATAGACGGACGGTGACCCATTGCTTACCGTCCACACAACGTCCTACATGTCCACTCATGTGCAGGAACCTCTCGAAACTACATTTACACCTCCACCGAAAGCGATGGCAAAAACAAGCTTGAAATTCTGTTATACAAGCTGATTTACTCGATCCATTTTTATTTAATCCTCAAAATCAAATTATGGTCCTTTGGTCCGCAGTCTTTTCATCCTAAATCTAATCCGCGAAACAAAATGAATTCCGCCTATAAACCACTAACACAAACAGACAATAGAGAAAGTATGGAACTTATGAAATGATATTATTGTCGGTACACAAGTACTGAATACTAATTGAGTGGGGGTGGCCGGGAGCCGGCCGGTCACGTTGCTCTCTCGTGATTGTAAATCAAGTTAAAATAAATAAATAAATCTTATATTTTTATGCTGATCGAAGAATGGATAGAAATCTGAGGACACGACTTGAATTTCTTTATTGTTGCTGGCTTCGAGCGTCAGCGAGGAATACTTTACTTATTTTTCTTTAACCTTAGGTTTATTATTATTATGTGATATTCTTAATATATATAAATCTCGTGTCACAATGTTTGTCCTCAATGGACTCCTAAACCACTTAACCGATTATAATAAAATTCGCACACCATGTGCAGTTCGATCCAACTTGAGAGATA
The DNA here is from genome assembly GCA_958449745.1 of Ochropleura leucogaster. Classification (NCBI taxonomy): domain Eukaryota; kingdom Metazoa; phylum Arthropoda; class Insecta; order Lepidoptera; family Noctuidae; genus Ochropleura; species Ochropleura leucogaster. Next base: position 17,908,632 of record OY288213.1, on the reverse strand, counting down.
GGGTATGTAGGGTATGTAGGGTATGTAGGGTATGTAGGGTATGTAGGGTATGTAGGGTATGTAGGGTATGTAGGGTATGTAGGGTAGGTAGGGTATGTAGGGTAGGTAGGGTATGTAGGGTAGGTAGGGTATGTAGGGTAGGTAAGGTATGTAGGGTAGGTAAGGTAGGTAGGGTATGTAGGGTAGGTAGGGTATGTAGGGTATGTAGGGTATGTAGGGTATGTAGGGTATGTAGGGTATGTAGGGTATGTAGGGTATGTAGGGTAGGTAGGGTATGTAGGGTAGGTAGGGTATGTAGGGTATGTAGGGTAGGTAGGGTATGTAGGGTAGGTAGGGTATGTAGGGTAGGTAAGGTATGTAGGGTAGGTAGGGTAGGTAGGGTATGTAGGGTAGGTAGGGTATGTAGGGTAGGTAGGGTATGTAGGGTATGCAGGTAGGTAGAAAGGTAGAAAAACATTGTAACACGAGAATTTTATATATTAGACTAGCTGTGCCCCGGCATGCGTTGCAATGCAATTTTCTACCTACTACTACTACTACCTACTTATAATATAAAATTTAGAGTAATAATCTAATATATATCTGACAAAGGTGAAAAATAAAAATACCATGTTTTCTGCTTCAAAAAACAATACTAAGTAACTTTTTTTTGAAGCAGAAAGCATGGTATTTTCATTAGAATAGGCCGAAAGTTTAATAAAGTAAACATCTTGAATGGTATCTCCCGTGTGCTGCTACAAACATATTATGTGATCAACAAATAAAAACAAAAAGAACAAATATACTTAGGCTAATAATAATTACGGAAGCCCCACTACAGTGAACAGAATATACCGTAAAGTGTAAGCCACGTATGTGCTGGGGCAATGGATCGCCTTAGTTTGTCGACAAAGTTGGTGTCGCGCCAGTCTGTGCACATGCACGATTATTCCATGTATGTCTGCGAAAATGTCACCCAAACTTGAAAGGTATGAATGCGTTTGTGGTACATACAAGAAAGTTCTCAAGTAAGGAATTACACAGTGGATTTTTGACTTCAAAACTTTTTGAAAATAGTCTAAAAGTCCTGCTTTTAGACTATTTTCAAAAAGTTTTAGTTGAGTACCTAATTACTAACTGCATTCACAGAACTGTTTTTTCAGTTATCTTGAACAAGTGAAATAACTTCAAAAGCGACACCAGCGAACGACCGATGCAGTTATATTTTATGTTTATGAGACTCTTCTAGACCAACTAAGTTTAGGTTACAAGAAAAGACACGAATCGTACAAAAACTTTTAAATAATTTGGGGTGAGAAATCATCTAAAACCCACCCATGTTTTTCTTCGATCTCGGTCCGCGGTACCTCTTTCGAACAACCCGCAACCTCAGGCGGAGGCCCTAGCAGGCCCCTCTGCTTTGCTGACATCTCTTTGAGGCGCGCGTCGTCAATAGACGGACGGACGGTGAGCTACCCATTGATCACCGTTCACAGGCCCGCATCTACGGTGGCCGGGAGTCGTTTAGGTAAATACTTGGCCATTCTCTCCAGTGTCAAAGATTCTCCTCGCATAAAACACGTTAACAAACAGAAATGGTTATTTTCAACGATCGGGTAGGTCAACATTAACTAACATGTTGTACATATACTTGTGCGTAGGATTTACTAGGAAGTTGTTAAGTGGGCGTTTTGGGCCCTCTTTTGTTACTTGCGACCTTTAAAAAGATCTATTTTTAGTGGAATTCTAAATAATGGTTCTTGCCGTTGGCTTTTACGACTGGGGATACTCATTGATTGACACTGCCCTTATTGGTAATGTTTTTCAGAAACATCGAGTGCGTGCGTAGTCCGTAGTATAAACATAGACGCACTGGAGTAGGTACCTACGTACGGATCGTAGTTAGTCTGTTGGCTTTCAGAGTGTCTCCGCTTACACGCATGGGAAAAGAACCGGCCAAGAGCGAGTCACACTCGCGCATCCAAGGTCCCGTACAAACTTGCGACATAAACCGCCATATCTTTTGACTAGACTTGAGTTAGGTTAATTTTTCACAGCACAAAAGGACCACAGAGCATATGGTTAAAGAATATAGTTTTAATTTCAACTCCATATTTCCACGCGTTCCCAAGATAAAGGGTCTTGACAGACAGACAGACATACGGACAACAAAGTACAGAACCCTATAAAGTTAAATCAACTGTATGTATATATGTGTATCGGGTACGTAGTCATGTTTGAAAACTAAACCCCATAACAGGTCACCACAAGTGACAAAAGTTCCTTTCCCTACATAAATAATAACATAACAACAAAGCACACTAACAGTTCCAAGGACACGGAAGAAATATTAAGTGGGAACTCAAAGAAAAATACATCAACAACTGGATACAACTTGCTACTTAAAGTGGCCCAAACTTATCCCTTTGTACTTTCGTCGACGATAATTTATTCAATTTTATGTACATTTTGTTTACTGAAATCGTGGATTAGGAATTAGGTGTCACTGTAATTTGGACAATAATGGAGAAAATGTATTTTTAATTGTTACTTATTTTAGGAACATTAGTGACCAATCGATGAAATGTTTGAACAAAATAAGGGTTAGAAGATAATAGAAACTAATAAACTGCTATACTAATCAATCATAAATAATTTATTGCGTTCTAATGGCTTACGTGGGCGGTGAGAATCGGTATCTCAGCGTCCGTCCATCTAATGATGACAACCCGTGTTGACGGCGCGTTTGTGTTCCACGTGCACTTCAAAGACATGTCAGCGAAGCAGAGGGGCCCGGCAGGCGGTGGCCCTGGCCCTGGGACCCTTCTAAAGCGGAAAAGAAGAAACATGAATGGGTTTTAGTCAGTAACATCCTGACATTCCCCCCCCCCCCCTCCGCCCAGAGCAGGGGAGACTATTTGATGGTTCCCGCCCGCAAAAATAACGCTTACTGTCGAGAGGACCGATATTAAAGTATAAGTAATGCGTAAAGTAATTACTTGTTCAGTGTTTGAACTTATCCACAGAGGTCCTGAAATATGACGGAATATGTTTTTGACCATACATTTTTCAGAGAGTAACGCATTGCATTGCGTTTGCGCATTAAGTAGAAACATTTTTAAATTAAACGAGCCACTACCTATTTCCAGTCCTCTATCTAGCCTAGATTACAAAGGGTACGTCACAAGTTGTGTCTAACCGTGTGTGGGAATACAATATTCCCACGAGTGGATCGCGACATTACTGACGGGGGGTGAGCAGAAGTGAACGGGAGTGAACAAAAAAGCTGAGAGTACCGCAGAAAAAGTTAAATTAATCGAGCGCTCCCCTCTTTATAAAGTTTTAATCAAAATTGGATTTTTGTTCGAGCTGCGAAACATTGTGAGGTGTCAAATGGGTTCCTGTTTCGATGGTTCCGAGATTTTCGGTAAAAAAACAAGCACTTCTGTGTTTGTTTTGTTGAGGAAGTAACTGGTTCCATTCTGTGAATTGCTTCTGGGAATTGAAGAAGGAATAATTTCGATAATTGTGTTATTTTGAATATCTACTAAAACAGTTTACATGAACGCTAAGTATCTGGGATACACGGTCCTTGGCTAACTTTAACGTAAAAACTGTAGAAATATTGACACGCACAAAGCCACGCTTTTTTCCCTATGGGGGGAAATTATATTTTGTGTTATATTATATTTTTTCTGTGTTCACTTACACTCATAACAATAAGGTCAGTAGATAACCCATCTGGGGAACATCTGCGATAATGTAAGGTCATTTAGAAATATTCAGTTTGACCGTAAAATGAAGTAGGTAACACCACGAGAAATTCCAACAAACAGTGACTCCAACCTGAGCCATACACCACCAATTCTAACTTCCTTATATTATTATAAAAGCGAAAATGAGTTAGTTTGTTTGTTACCTCTTCACGCCTTAATGGCTAAACCGATGTTTACAAATTTTGGTACAGAGATAGTTGAGACCCAGGAGACCGACATAGACATATATGAAGGAGAAAGATGGAAGAAAAGAGGAATCTTAGCTTTGCTATTACAAATCAATCAGGTGCTGCAGGTGGCAGGTACCTGTAAATCAGGAAAGAGGAACTTCGGTTACCCCGAATTTAACGCGAGCAAGGCCGTGAGCAGAAGCTAGTAATATATAACTGATTGACGACTTCAATACATTTTACGACTTTAATAATATGACGGGCCTGTTGGTCTAGTGGTTAGTGGCCCTGACTGCTGAGCCGGAGGTCGTGGGTTCGATTCCCACCCAGGACAAACTTTGTGTGATGAGCATGATTGTTTGTTCTGTGTCTGGGTGTGATTTATCTATAATATGTATGTATTTATAAATTATATAAGTATGTATATCAGTTGTCTGGTTACCATAACACAAGCTCTGCTTAGTTCGGGATCAGATAGCCGTGTATGAGTTGTCCCAAGATATTTATTAATACTCTCCGACTGCCAAGAAGTTTGTTCACAAAACCTAACATAATCCGTCACGATCAGCAGACGTTCCACGGACATTTCACAGAGCACAATGAGACAAAACAAAAGCAGTTACAACATTAATGCAAACCGTATCACAATTTGCTGGCGCCGCCGCTCCCACCGCCGCTCCCGCCGCCGCCGCCGTGTCAATGGAACGGGTATTAATAACGTTGCAAATGAGTGGCATCGGTCCGACCGCCGTGTTAATTGATGCAGTTATACTAAGTGTAATGATGTGGGATACTTCATTATGGCTGGCCGATACTGAAAACTGAAACTCGAATTATGGAAATTGAAACGTATTTATAATAATTTTGTTTTACTGGTTCATTGGACCTTGTGGCTAGATATTAACATTCTTATGGATCGATTTTTAAGGTTAAGTGAATGTCAAGGTTCATTCTTGAATGGGTGACAATTCATAATATTTCGAGAATCCTTCTTGCCTCAGAAAATACGTTAAGCCGTTGGTCACGGTTGTCATTCGCAGATCTTTGAAAGTCGTAACGACTAGTTAGTTGCTCGAGTCTGATAACCAGTCTTACCAAGGAGTATCATAATTGCTGGTACAACTGGCTTGTGGAGGTAAGATAGGCCGTCGCTCCATTTTAGATACTGATATTCAGCTGCAACAGGTAAAATTGAAAGCCAACCCCAACATAGTTAGGAAACGGCAAAGCAGATAATGATGTTTCAGCATTAGGAGATTTCTTAACGGGAACTACGCCAAATTCCAACTTTTCTGAGGACAAGTCCATTATTAAAAAACCAGACAACTATAATCATCTCAAAACTGCACACTGCGACACCATCAGTGCAGTGGCTGAAAGATCGACTGCTGCGCTGCGTGTTGCGGGTTCGATCCCCGTACGGAACAAATATTTTCGTACCACTTGCTCAAAAAAGTGACATTCTATGCCACAAAAAGCGAACATAACAATAGTCATTTTTAATCTGTCAAAAACAGGGAAAGAAAATTGTACTGAATTCCATTCATCCCCTAGGGAGAGAATGTGATTTAAAATTGGAATACTTAATACTGAACTACATCTGTGTTTACACCATTGAGTTTGTAGGTATATAAAGCATTAAGCATCTTTTTTAAAAAGGAACACGCAATTAATATGCAGTTATGATTATTAAATAAAATTACCAAAACCGACGAGGTCGTATGAGTTTGATGCCTTTGCTTTTCCGACAAAACATATTAGTCTAGGAATTTGCCGCGATTTTGTTTTCTTCAAATACATAAACGTTAAGTTTATTTTTATAAATAAGTTAATGTTCTAAAAATACATTGTTAAATCAAAGCGACAGTGACAGTGTATTGTCGGATTCCAACAGTGCAAATGCTGCCGCAATCATACTCATCAACAATAAATTTACCAAACAAAAGTGTAGCTCTCTCTATAAATAATTGGACCAATGTTCGAATCTTAACTTTTACTTTTAATGTCATTATCTTTAATAAATGCTTATCTCATATTATTACTGTGTTAATTTTTTCGCAAATGGTACGAAAAGTAGAGTATTTTCCTCGGTGATAAAGCTGTCTTAGTCTTGGGTAAACCTAAATCTCTCGCTACACTCAGGACGCGTCTTAAATCCCTCGCTTCGCTCGTGATTTAAGTTTTTAACACCCTCGCTACGCTCGGGAGTAAACCTCGAGTCCTTCGTTACACTCGCGATTTAAATCGTCACCCACGACAGAAGACACTGCTTTATCCCCTTGGTTAATAATCTACTATTGTATAGCCCACAGATAATTGTTCCAAGTCTGGCTGTTTGTTTATGTGAGTTTAAATGTTTGTAAATGCACCCACGATACAGAAGAAATTCCTAGAGCGGAACTAAGTTTAAAAAATAAACCGAATCGCTTGTTTATTATTAATATCCTATTGATCCAAACGGATTATTCTAAACTAGCTTTCGCCCGCGGCTTCGCCCGCGTTAAATTTGGGGTAACACAGTTCCCCTTGCGCCTTATTGATTTGTAATAGCAACGCTAAGTTTTCCCTTTTCTTCCCTCTTTCTCCCTCACATCCCACTTTTTTCAAAAAAATGTTAGCCTATGTCCGTCTCCTGTTTCCCAACTATATCTGTACCAAAATTTAACAAAATCGGTTTAGCCGTTAAAGCGTGAAGAGGTAACAAACAAACAAACAAACAAACAAACAAACTCACTTTCGCTTTTATAATATTAGTAAGGAAGTAAGGATGTAATCAGTTAAAAAGAAGACCTTTAGCAAAAATCTGTCTCAAAGCCAGACTTACCTAATTACGCTTAAATACTTAACAACGTTAAACACACAATAGCTACGCACAATTTAATTTACCAAACGCACCCCTAACACAATTCCTGATACATTAAACGTACAGACAGCGAATAAAGCGAAGATTTAACATGCTACGAATTACTTCACCCGTAAGCGGTTGAAGCGATGTATTGCTAAAAGCTAATTAGCAATGCTAATTCCATTCGTATGTCGTAGAACGGGAACGGAGCGGAATTATAGTGATGTGCTTCACTGCGGAATTACTCATAGTGATGTGCTCCTGACTGGAGTTGACGGAGGGAATGGAATAGATGCGGGTTTTATGCTTCGTTGAAATTTACTAACAGATAATTAAAGTGTCTGATGCACTGTTCTTTTCAAAACAAAAGCAATACTGTATTATCTACCAAGTATTCACTGGCTATCGCTTTCTCAAAATATTTGATCACAATCTTATCGTCGTTTCAATGATTAGATAAAATTTTAATAAATTTAGAAATGAAATGCAAAAAAAAGAATAAAAAGCAAATGAAAATGTGAACCCTTTTTATAATTCAAATTTAATTAATCTTATAATTTAAAAAGGAAAGGGAAAATGTGTATTTTTCTCAACCTTTTCCTTATATTTTAATAAGTAAGAAATTAATCCCATCGGTAAATCTAATAAGTATTTTTGTAAGATTTTTATTCGATGGTTTTTCTTTATAATACGATACCTTTAAACGGAAATAAGTGAAGCCTCTTAGTTTTAAATGCTGTAACTCGGCTTTCAATGGGAATATCAATTTCATGATTTACTTTACTTTTGTATGATTTCAAAGCCTCACATTTTTATTTAATGGAATTGGAATTTGATCCATTCGTTAGGAATTATTTTCGCTGTAGTAACACGTACCTTTGGAATGTATATCTATAGCTGATATAATCAAAGCGGTACCTGCTGAAAACTCCTGTTATGAAAATTGTTAGAAAAATTAACAACAGTGTTATTTAATCTTGTGATAGCTCAGTGGTTAAGGCGTCACCTCTGACCCGTGAGATTTTATGGGATTGATCCATTGATTTGGTTATAATTTCCTTCAGTTCACTAAAAACAATACAATATTATAAAAGCCTGTAACTAAATACAGATGAGCCTAAGGCACTAGAGTATTGCGTGTTCCCTTGACACCACACTAGGATATCCTGTGTCGTGAGCATATAATTGTACATAGATATACATACATAAACTCTAATATTTAGCATGGGGTGGGCGTTCGTTACATTTACAATAGCTAATCATGCTGAGGCTTTCCTATTCTCTGTCCTCGAGTCTAGATAAACTTACCTTCACGTTTTCTGACTGCAGTACTTCAATTACAGTACATTACAATCCTCAATCCCATCTAAACCCACTCTCCCCAAACTACAGCAACTCATTAAAACCTAGAGCAAGAAACCATTCGCACCTGTAACTACAACTTATAGTAACTAGTAATAGTTAACGAATAAAATATGAAATCGCTTCAGAACAGCGCTGTGCAGCGCAGTTAGCGCTATTTTAAAACTTTACAAATCGAAAATCATTGGCGAACTTTCGCGACCAACTTCCCAGCGCAGTTTATTATTTCATTTTGATTTTTATTTATTCGCTCGCGATTTTCTACGGCACCACGACGACTAGTGAATTTAAAATTCATTTGGTACAGTTACAAAATATTTTTGAATTTTTATTTTCTGCGTGAAATAAGTTTTCAGTGGCTTATTTTAAAGTTTTGAAATTTTATATTTAAGTGGACTGAACTTTGTGCTTCTCTAACTGTCGACGTGTTGTTTTCTTGGTCTTTGAAAAGTGATTTATTAAGTTTATTTAAACAAAGTTGATAATAAGTATTGCGGGTTTATGGAAATAATTTTAAACTGCAGTGATCTTAGCCTTTAAATATGAGCTTAAAGTTCAATTATAAATTACAGAACACTCTTCCCGTAAAAAACTAATTATATTTCATTTCTTTTATTTTATTTTATAAACGTTACCCCTCTCTATTAATTTCTCCTTTATGGTGGGTACGTTAACAAACATTAAAACTCACATACACAAACAGCCAAACCCGGAACAACTATCTGTAGGCCAAACAAATATTTATTCCGTGCAAAATTAAATGAGACGAAGTTAGGTGTTTCGGGTGAACCGCAACAAACAGAAATAAAATCCAAAATATACTTAAGTCAAGTTATATGGTGACTAGCTTTTGCCCACGGTTTCGCTCGCGCTAAATTCGGGGTAACACAGTTCTCCTTTCCTGATTTGCAGGTACCTGCTACCTGTAGTGCTTGCCCTTGCGCCTTATTTATTGTAATAGCAATGCTAAGTTTTCCCTTTTGTTCCTCTTTCTCCTTCATGGCTCTTTTAAAAAAAAAGTTATATACCTATGTCCGTTTCCAGGGTCCCAACTATGTCTGTACCAAAATTCATCAAAATCGGTTGAACCATTAAGGCGTGAAGACGTAACAAACAAACAAACTCACTTTCGCTTTTATAATATTAGTTATATGTTAATTTTAAATAACAAATGCAAGACTACCTGAATTACACATTAATTGTTATGCTCTCGCTACACCAGATCTCAAACAAAGCATCTTTAAACAAATACAAACAGAACATTACACGAACACAATATTCACAAATTCGAATTTCAAATAAGTCAGATCGAGCCGTTACCTCCAATAAGAAAACGTACGTGTTTGTGGATAGCACACATTGTATCGCCGTAACAACAATGGCTGCCGTTGCTGTAACCGATACGCGAACAATATGCCTCATAACTTGACTGGTATAGCCGCCTTTGTAATGTTTCGGAAGGTGTATTTGTTCATTGTAATTTGTAAGGCGACTACGGATATATTATTAAGAAAATGTATATTAAAAAGTAGGTTTGAAATTTTCTTTTTAGGGTTCCGCACCCTAAGACTACGCCGTCCGTCCGTCTGTTCGTCTGTACGTTTGTCACCAGGCTGTATCTCATAAACATTTATACAGTTGAAATTTTCACATATGATGTATTCCAGTTGCTATAACAACAAATACAAAAAAACTGAATATAATAAATATTAACATCTTTCACGATTTTATGCCGTTTTTTTTTACATAGGTTCGACCTACCCTGAGGTGATGGGGGTATCGGAGAGCGTGAACATGAAGATCCCATACCTATTGGTTTTTATTTATTTTCTTTATTTCGTCATAATTAAAACTTAAATTCAATCATAAAAACTAATCATTAACTAAATAAAACTTAATTTAATAAACAATTGAATGGCTAGGCTCGAAGTACATAAATCATCCGGAAAGGGTCCTAGGAGACTAGCAGCATGGCCACGTTGAATGGCAAAGCTAATTCTTGGCCAAAGTATAAGAGTCAGCCGAAGGTCACGCGAAGTTTAGACCAGTCCTAGTCTGTGAGAAATTTCTTTAAAAAGAAGATTATTTAATTACCACATCAGTTCAATATAAGTTCTATTGTCGGAACTAATCCACCTGCATTCTCCATGATGATCTTCTAGGAAGAAAATCAATCGAGAAAATCAACACAACAGAACGTATTTGTCACAACAAAACCTCCACCAAATGCCGCTCTTTCACGAGTATTTGCTGCGGTACAGAAATAATTGAGTCGCCACCCTTTTCTATGCCTTCTTTGTGTTTCATCCAATCGTTACAGACACGTATGACATTGTGTAAAAGGTCAACTCCGTTGTAATTATTGCCAACGCCATATTGAGGGTCCGGGCTTTTTCATTTCGGGCCGGGAGCGGGCCGGGCACGCCCCGGACCATTCATATCGCATATTAGATATCGCCGGTATATTGTGTGAATAACTCGTATATTTTTCAGTTTGACCCGTTCACGCGATGAGAGGTTAGCTGATAATCCTGTCTTTTGATGTTTTTTTGGGTTTATATTGATTTATGAGCCTTTCCGGCTGTAAATGAGCTGTGAGTTTATCAAAAGAGCTTCATTTGATATTTTTTCGGAAGAAACATGCGTTTTTTTGTTAAGTAGAAATGTGTACCATTGGATGGTGGATAACTGTAAAAAACAAAACATTATTTTTCTGAATCAAGCATTTTTACGCACAGACTATAAAAACGCATGTTATAAATAAAATAAGAAAGCAAAATACGCTTATTCTCTTAATATAACAATTCTTAAACGAATGAATACCTAGCAAGCAACATAAATAAAAGTTAACCTCACACGAAACATATCAGTATCAAAAGCTAAGTACAAACAGTATAAAACATCGGAATCAAGTCTCGGTAGGGATGCGCTTGATTTATGCGCGCGGTACAGGCGGCAACACATGTGCCTCGCAACATAGGATTACACGCTATGTGCCTCAGGTTTGAGGTAGCCGTGTTGCACACTATGTGTGAGACTGTCCATGCTAGAACGGACCTATTATTAGCAATAAGAATATTATTGTATAAGTATTTAAAAGGATATGATATTTATGATACAGGCTGCAGTGCATGTGATTGTAATTGGCAACTGGCGAGATGTGATTACAATTTATGTGATTAGTTTTTGAAATAACCTTGCTGAATAATGTGTACAAGATTGTGAGCTGACCTTGTTGCATAGTTTATGTTTTTTTGCAAAACTGCCTTAAATAGACAAATCAAGAGAAGCGCTAGTGCCTCACTGAATAGAATTACACATTATATGGATCAGGTTGAAGGTTTTTAAATAACCGTTGCCCCACACTGGGAATTTCTCCTGTATCGTGGGTGCGTTTACAAACATTTTACTCACATACACAAACAGCCAGACCCGGTACAACTATCTGCAGGTCATACAAATATTTGTTCCGTGCGGGAATCGAACCCGCGCCACGCAGCGCAGCAGACGATCGCTCAGCCACTGCGCCAACCGTGCATTTGCCTCGCAAGATAGTCCGGAGTACACGTAATGTGCCTCGCTTGGAAGGTAACCGTGATGCATTCCGTGTGTGAGACTATTTATAAGTGTACTCAGATAAAAGTTGGATTTAATAAAAGTCTGTATTAAGTTCAAAAGTATAAAAGTCCGTTTCGTCAACGTCACGGGACTAATGCGAAATTATTTAATGGCTTAAAATAAGGTGGCTAAGATTTTTTTTCAATTCAATTGTGTTTTCCCTAACTGTTTAAATCATTAGAATTTAACGTACGATTAAAAACCCTAATCAAACCGAAACTTTAAATAATTTCGCTATCAAGAACACAGCTAATTACAATATTCCGCAAATGGCAACCGAGCCGACATTTTGGCAATATTAATTTCGGCATACATTAAGACAATATTACAAGCAAAATATGTGAAAACATGGCTGTGGGAACAAAGGGTGCGCTAATCACCTCGCATTGTGTTGTTCACAAATAGGCGGCAGTCGGTGGGTTGGCCGTGACTTCGATGTACGGCTGAGTCATGTTACACCGAGCCGAATAGTCGACAACAGTCGATGGACTTTGTTTTGTGGCATGAAAGTCATAGTCATAGACATATCGTCCACGGTATTACTTACACGACGAGTAGACATAACATAAGATAACATCACGACTGTCAGCTCCGAAGGCTTAAGTAGAAGAGTGGCCCCCAGAGTTCACTAAATGACATTTTTTTTTATATTTACTGGCTGTTGCCCGCGGCTTCGTTCGCGTTAAATTTTGGGTAACACATTTTCCTGATTTGCAGGTACCTGCTACCTGTAGCTTTTGATCTTCTTATCGCCTTATTTATTTTAATAGCAAAGCTGAGTTTTCATTTTTCTTCCATATTTCTCCCCCATTACTCACTTAAAAAAAATTGTCTATGTCTGTCTCCAGGGTCACAACTCTCTCTGTACCAAAATTCATCAAAATCGGCTTGGCCATTTAGGCGTGAAGACGTAACAAACAAACTCACTTTCGCTTTTATAATATTACTAGCATTTGCCCGCGGCTTCGCTCGCGTTAAATTCGGGGTAACAAAGTTCACCTTGCGCCTTATTGATTTGTAATAGCAACGCTAAACTTTCCCTTTTCTTCCCTGTTTCTCCCTCAGATCCCACTTTTTTCAAAAAAATATTAGCTTATGTCCGTCTCCTGGTTTCCAACTATCTCTTAACCAAAATTCATCAAAATCGGTTCAGCCATTAAAGCGTGAAGAGGTAACAAACAAACAAACTCACTTTCGCTTTTATAATATTAGTAAGGATATAATAAGACTTAGTTTAAAAAAAATATTCCATAGTGCTCACAAGGTTATGTCTGCTCCTTCTTAATAAGCTTTAATGTCAACGAACCTTTTAAAAATGGCGATAGTGCTCAATTTACCTTTGAATTCCCTGTATCGACAAACGCCTTGTTACTCATCTTCCACAACTTATGATGTTTCTATATGCTCTCAATTCTTCAAGAAGATTTTACAATCACAATTTGTATTCAGTGTGTTATAAGTCCTTACATTATGAAAGTTTTTAGTAAGAATTGTTCCATTAGAACTCAAGAGACTTTTTGTTTTTCTAATCATGTGCACTCAGCGAGAATTTTATCCAAATTGGTTGCAGTTAATAGACGGCAAAAAGAAGATCTCCTAAGAGATTTTAATTGATGTTATTTGGAGATCAATGAAATACTCTATGATAATTTTGACGACGCTAAACGCTCTACCGCTGCGATGCGTGTCGCGGGATCGATCTCCTCACGAAACAAATATTTGTATGACCTACAGATAGTTGTTCCGGGTCTGGCTGTATGTGTATGTAAGTTTAAATGTTTGTAAACGCACCCACAATACAGGAGAAATTCCTAGTGTCCGCAACGTTTAAAAAAACAAGCATTCCCGTCCACGAGTGTTCTGAAGCTCACTGTGGTGTACCGCTCACTCTCACCATAGTCACCCTACTCCTCCACTGGCGGAAACTGTAAAATGTAACGTGACGCAAATTACTTTGTCTATTTTATAACTTAACATCGGCGGGGCCTTTGTTAGCGATTCAGATAACTCATCGCAGCCTCCCGGACGGCGGCGGCGGCGGCGCACAGCGGCGCTTCAACTAATTACTGTCCTAGGAGTCTATTTGCATTTTTAAGTGCTGTTGGGAGGTGAAGAAAATAGATCGTTCGGTGTTTTGTGATTTGAGTGTTCAGGCGAGAGTTTGGGAAGACGTGATGGGTAAATGATGTGGTAGATCGAAGATAGCTGATCCATTTGTGACATCGAAGTTTAAGAAATCGTCGTCAAATTCTTTTACTTATGTTCTTTTTATTCTGTCAATTTTATCGTCGTCAAACACTAGGATTTTCTCCTGTATTGTGGGTGTGTTTGAAAATATTTTTATACAATTTTAAACTCACATACACAAACAGCCAAACCCGAAACAACTATCTGTAGGCCATACAAATGTTTGCTCCGTGCGGGGATCGAATCCGCGAGACGTACCTAGCGCAGCAGTCAATTGCTCAGCCACTGCTCCAACCGTGTCGTCATTCGTCGTCGTCATCGTGCCTCATAACTGTTGAGGTGCTTATTATAATTTGATTATTGAAATATCGATGGAACCAAGCATCTTGACCGTTCGCTGGTTATGTTATGTCACATTAAATTGAACTAAAGATTTTTGTTAATATTCCCTGTTGAGTGGGATGGGAAATCAAGGGCTTAATCGGCTTATTTCAAATAGTAAACTAAATATTCTGACCCCAAATTAATACAAATAAAAAACTAAGTTCAATAACTAAAATCCGTGGTCGTATGTCAGTTTTCCCCAGAATGTATTGTTTTGTTAGAGTAAGTGGCATGAAACCACAGCGGCTATCCTTTAAACATCACTTTGAATATGTTTTAATTAAACCAATCTAAGTCATAAATACATAGTACATATCTATTTCAGATACACGACATTCTCTTGTTTCATACTTTTTAGAGCGCGATTTTTCAATAGATAGATATTTTAGATTTGGAATATTTTTTTTACAAACATGTATGCGACTAAATGATTTCATGTTGCTTTTATAAAAAAAAAAATGGGCCATACTCCGTCTAAAACGTTATATCAAATAAATGTAGAACATAAAACCGTCTAGTTTAAACTAAAACAGAGATGCAAACATTAAAACTCGCTACTATTTCAGCCACTTCAACATTGCTCTATAACTGTAAAGTCGAATCGTAGACAAGTCTCGAAACTATACTTCCAAGAATGTTGAAGCCGCTCCGAATACTTCACATTTTCAGCCGTAAATATCAGGAAGACGTTTCAATATCGTCAAGCGCATATTTTGCCATTCCATTGCCGCGCGTGCATGTTCCGCGAGTGTGGGAGGCGCAGCGAGCCAGGAATGTACGATGTGCATCGCGGTATTGGCTTGTCAAGTATGCAATGTATGGCAGGTCTAGGGTCTGAAATACAACAGTAGTTTTATAATGCTTAGTGCAAGACAAAGACATTTGAATATACTTGTCATAGATAAGGCAATATGAACAAACAAAATTGAACTCTACTACTTTAGTAGAAATGTAAAATCAATTAAGTTTTTTCCTTTAAGGTATCATTAACACGCATTCTTTTATTCGTGTTTGCCTCTTTATGAATATCTTATTGCGGATAGATACCACTCACCAATCCACAATTATAACAGTCTATGTCTTATTTACCACGTCAATGAAGGTCTTGTATTATGTATTAATAATCATTAGAATTTACATAAAGCCAAGAGCGCATTCATTTCACTTAAAAATCAAACAAAATGGAAAGCAAATCCATAATGTATTCCACGCCCAAAGTAATTTTAATAAAACCATCACAAAATAATTATCACTGCAGCCGAATACGCGTTAATGAGATAAAGACGCGTAATGATTGACGCGATTCGGTTCAATATTTGAGTGTTAATGAAGCCGTTTGAATACTGTTTAAATCGGCGTTGCTGATCAATCAGCGCGTATTGTCCGGGGCCCGCGCGCGCGCTGTGCGCCCGAATCGATGCATTCATCACGCACAGCATACGTTTGATTTTGTCGATGTGGGCTTTTGTTACGTGGTGATGTTTCAGTAATCGGTTTCATTAACTTTTGATTGAAAGTTTTAATATTTTAAATGTTATTCTATACTGTTGTCTTCACGGTGGTGCTCGTGGCTAAATAGTAACAGCCGCACTGGTGCATCCTTGAGGACAACAACGCTAACTGGGTTGTAAAAGTCAGATTGGCAGTCATAGCCATAGTGGTATTTTATTCAGTCGTATTGAAAACCTTCTCCAAACAAAGTTGGATAAAGGTTTTTAAGACTTTTCAAGTCTATTATGTTTATGAAAGATGTATAGATATATAAAAAGCTATCTAGGTACATTTTCGCCACAAAATATTTAGAGCTTGACAATTTAAAAGGCCAATAAACAGAATCGTAAATGGAAACCTTATCCCACTATACAGTATATATTCGCCACCTGAGGTAAATAGAATTTAAAACCAACACATATAAACCAGTCGTATTATAGTATTTATTAAAATTTCAATAACCTTTTATATCATACTTTTAAAAGCCGTTGCAAGAGCTGCATCAGTTTAAATACAATTTTTTTTATCATTGTTTTAAAATACATCACGTTTGCCGAGGTATTTTCCTACTTTTGGAGTCGGCTGCCAGTATAACCGGATGCGGCTTAGTACCAGTATTCTGCATGTAGCGACTGCCTATATAACCTCTACAACCTAATTGGGTACTCGGTAGACATGCGAAACGTAGCTCACTGAAAAGAAAAGAGAGATACAGCTCTTTTGATCAAAAGAGCTATATCGCTCTTTTAGCTCTTTAGCTCACCGAATAACTCTTTTAACTCTACAGTTCAATAAAATTGATTAGTTGCGAGCTACAGATCAAATTGAGCCGAATTACTTTACGCAAGTCAAGCGATACAACTAGCTCAGTGGCTCTTTATAATCTTTAAAGTTCTGTAGTTCATTTATCTCAGTTGCGAGCTATAGATAAAATTAGATTGATTGGGTTGTTTTGTTTTTATTACAAAATAAATAAATGATTGATTTTCCTTCATACTTGAACAGGCTAAGGACTGTCAATGTAGATAAATAATATTTGAAAAGCTGACTAATTGAGAGTATAATGTAATGAATAGACGTTATCATTTAGATTAGTGTATTTAAAAATCATCATATTTTACAATGCTGTATTGAGCCGAAGAGTTGGTCAGTGAGCGACATGCGAAATCGTTCGTCGGGGAAGTTCGGACATTGTCGGGCCGCTGGCGGTACCACTCGTAACTCGCAAAGCCACAGAGTATAGAGTCAATGAGCCGTTGAGCTAAAAGAACTAGTGAGCTATTTCGTGAACGACTGAGCGACTGAGAGCTAGATTGTAACTAAAGAGCTAGTTCAATTTTATCTCTCATTCGCGAGCTACCCATCTCTAGTACTCGGTAATACGATACCTCTTGGTAAAACTGTCTGTCAGATTTTCGGGCTTTTGACCGTACCGAATGTTAAAGATCTTCAAATGACAGCCGCGACCAACAGCTTCACGTGATTTCTGTGGCACTGAGGAAATTTGGTTTACAAGGTACTTAGACAACTTCGGCTTAACTACGATCTCCTCTTTAGCCCAAAGTTCTCTTTCTCTTCAACTAGCTGTTCCCCACGGTTTCACCCGCGCTGCTCAGCACCTGTTGGTCGTAGCGTGATGTTATATAGCCTATAGCCTTCCTCAAGAAATGGACTATCCAACACTAAAAGAATTTTCCAATTCCAACCAGTAGTCCCTGAGATTAGCGCGTTCAAACAAACAAACAAACAAACTCTTCAGCTTTATAATATTAGTATAGATTAGTATAGATAAACAGTTCATTAATAATAGGTTCACAGATTTCACAAAGGTTAGCCCGTGGTTGGATGAACATCCTCTGTATACCGAGATACCTCCGTACCTCGGAGAGCACGTTAGGACATTTGTGACGACTGCCATCCGGAGGACAAAATAAAATAATTGTGTACCGTCTAAATATAATTTTAGTTAGGAACTATGCTACTACAATAAACTAATAGAAATAATTACTTATTATAAAATTAAAAACAACATTTTTTTTTTAAAGAGATTTTCTTCTACAAAACTATTTAAAATATCACGTTGATACAATACAAACACAGTATTTTTGAACTGGTATAATTATCAAATAGATAATTTTTCAAAGTTACAATCGTTAGTCATGGCACAAAATCACTTTTTAGTTTACTAAAGTGTGTACATATTGATTCTCGTCCTACATTTTGCCCATTATGTTTCAGTCCCATACAAAAGCCAACTATTGCCATCAACTATAAGCACTCACTCCAAGTCAAATACAAGTACAAACCGAACGACACAATCACAAAAACTTAGGTAGACAATGGTGGTAAAATACATTAATAATTTAATACCGTACTGTAAATCTTTTCAACCCTAAATCGGCACACCCAAGCACACATCGTAACTCAAGTTAAACTGCCACAACTTAAATTATTATTTTATAATAATCCTCTACAAGTGAAAGGAGAATTTATTTAATTCTCGTTCATCCGGACGAACGCTAATAAATTACGTTAAAGATTAATCTAATGCACTGAGTCCGCCATGATTTATTATGGGGCAACAGGTGGGCTAATAAGGGTTAATATTGAAAAAAATAACCTTTATATTTGAAAGCTATTGTAGAAAACATGACATGCCTGCTTGTGACATTTTGCAATGCAGGAAGGTTTGATAGCATATTTTAAAAGTGATTTAAATACTCGTTTGTTTTTAAACTTGTAACTATATGCATTCGCACATAACTGCCAGTTACATAAATTTCACAAAAACATGTTTTACACAAAGTGGGTTTCCAATTTGTGTAAAACATTTTTTTGTTTGGATCACGATAACCTTTGTTGGAGTATTTTTGATGCTATGGGCATCCGTGCAAAATTGTACCTTATCGACAAATAAAATTTGTACTAGTGATGAATCGTAACACAACCAAATAACTGATGCATTAACACAAATCAAACCAACTTAAACAAACATAAATTAACACCAATCCTATTTCACTTAAGATCAAAATCGTCCTGGATATTCTAAGGCCACATCTGCAAACAACGCCAGCTTCTAATCGATCAGCTAGCAGTCAGCAGTCCCAGGGCACGCCACGCTCAATATTGTATCAAGCCGAGCTCTGGCTCCACATTACCGTGTCGTGTTATGCATTTAATAAAGCCGTAATACCTATGCTAATATCGTGTCACTTCAGCCACTCGGCAGGTGAGGCAGAATGTTACGTTCGGAAGTGTCTTGGTTTCGTCATCATCATGCAGTCAATTGACGTCCACGGTTGGACATGAGCCTCCTGTCACAATGGTGTACACACAAAAGACACAAGTGAAGCCAGCGCGATTTGTTCGACGTTAATCTTGTTGATATACGGACTCAATTGTGATCAACGTTTGAGTTAGTTTTATGATCAACTAGCTTTAGCCCGCGGCTTTGCTCGCGTTAAATTCGGGGTAACACAGTTCCCCTTTCCTGATTTGCAGGTATCTGCTACCTGTGTTTTTGCCCTTGCGTCTTATTTATTGTAATAGCAAAGCTAAGTTTTCCCTTTTCTTTCCTCTTTCTCCCTCATTTCTCACTTTAAAAAAAAAATCTATGTCCGTATCCAGAGTTCTGTACCAAAACTCATCAATGTTCGTCATCATCATTCGTCGGGTCATATATTTAGGCGTGAAGACGTAACAAAAAAACTCACTTTCGCTTTTATAATATTAGTAAGGAAGTAAGGATTAAGGATACACGTTGTTGTTCTAGTGTGAGAAGAGGATTCTGGTCGTGCAGCAAAGTTAATGTTAGACTTTGCAGACTTTACTTGCTACATACTCGTTCGAACGTGATTGGTCAAAAGTTGGTTTTCAGCTCGTTTGCTCACGTCCCAACTTCAACTCAGCACTTCTAACTTAATTTCGACAGTGGTCATACTGCGTTTCCCCACAAATGGTGTAGCTCACCGCGAGCTCGCAATATCGCAACGTGCCTGTTTGTGTTCACGTGCCACGACTCACGTGGCCACTTGCTAACACACACACTACTTAATTAGCTATGGCTTTCGCCAACATTATGTGGAACGCCTACATTTTAATGTATTCTTCTTCAGACTACCTCATAATTGCGACAAATTTCAAGGATCGTGTCATGCCACCAGAAAGAAGTCGTTTGCTTCATTCAAGGACTGACTTAACATTGAGCTTAGGTATTGGGCCAGCCTATTGGGCCAAGATAATGAATTCCCAATGTCGTTGTATACACATTGCTGTCAATCATGACGAAGCGCGCCAAGATAATCAAAGGATCTTGGCGCGCCTTTGATGTGTGAACAAAAAACCGACAACAATCGGTTTGCTCGCTAATGTTAGCGCTAAAGCCCTTTACACTTTGAGCCAATAGGCTGGCCCAACACCTTGGCCCAATGTGAACTGCGGGCTTTAAAGACATTGCACTAGTTCATAGGACTTTAAAGTCAATTCTGAGGAGTCAATGACAACAGTCAACGCCCTAACCTCATTAAATCCAAGTTCAAAAACACCACAAATCACAATAAAACCATCCACACTCCGCTGATTATTATTTTTCAACACAAAACAACAAGAACTGCGCGTCAAACATTCCCATAAAACTCAGCCCGGGGGCTAAACACGAAACTTGAACACAATTCTCTAAACAAGAAACACCAACTTTCTGTTATTACTCTTCTTTATTTTATTATCAAAAATGTTTACGAGTCATTATACGAACTCCCGTCGTTTCGGGGCCTTGATAAAGATAAATTTGCTCAGCAATTGCTCCAATGATTAATGATCAAGAACAACAGGTGAGGCTTTTTATATTCCCGTCTGTAATCCTGCCTAACTAGGTAACTACGTAGGTACCTAGCTACCTGTCAGTATTGTTTTAAAATTCGCCAGCGAGCGCGCCGTCACTCTGGTTGACGCTTCTGTACATAATACTATGACATTTTTTTTAATCTCTTCTGTAGTGAGACTGATCAAAATATCGTGTATTGTTTCTGTTTTGGCAGTGGTTTGGGAATGAACGAATATTCACCGCGTCGGGACTGGTTTCCTAGTATTTTTTTCGATTTTCATGGATTAGTTACCTTTGTTTCCGGAGACTTGGATGATACGACGTGGCGTACGTCTTGCATGGATGAAAGCTTGTTAATGAGTTATGACTGAGAGGCGTATTTAGACGAATTGCTGAATGGTTTTATCAAAAATTTCACATCTATGTGTAGTGATGGACGCCCATTATTCAGATGGTTTTTTTTTCATTTTATGAGCCAAATGGAATACTCAGTAATCCCTTGCAGAATACCCCCGAAATATTATACGTAACCTACAAAAAAAATCCGTCAAATCCTTTAAAAACCGCCATAAGATGAGTCGCGATAGTGCACATCCCATACAAAGCTAACGCGGTCGTGATGTGCCAATGAATAAACGATTCCGGTCGGTTTATACGATACCCCTGCATTACGACCCCCATGGCCCCCGTGGCTTACAAACATGCGCGTTATTTTGTTGTTACGGGTTCTACAGCAGAATTATGGGGTATTAAGGGGGCCTTTATTGAAATTATTTAACTTAATGTTATGGGACATAGGAAAAATTGAATGGCTGTTGGTTTTCATCACGGATTTGTGATCAGAGGTTCTGTTTAATGGTTATTGTGGATAAACTTCGTTTAACGAACTCAGAAAAAAATGGTTTATGATAAGCTATTTGTACTCCTCTAAATTAGTTATGTCACGGTTAGACAACTCAAAAATGTAATTGGATCCAATCTTAAAAAGAACATTCATATTTACAATAATAAAAAAAAAAGCAATATAATAATTTTCTTACCTGATTGCCGGTTGAGCCTAAGAAACCGACGGACCATTTTAACGGCTATTAGAATATCAAGCTTGTTGAAAATCTGCTAAATGGTAATCCTATTTACCATATAACTACACAAGTACATAATTACGCGCCTCCCTCCCACGGAAGTAAGCAGAAATCAAGATCACCACTAGCTACGATATAGTCGTACACTCTTATTTTGCTATAAGAAAGTGTCCCATATTTTCGACATTAAATAAATAAAAAATATCTTGGGACAACTCACACACGGCTATCTGATCCCAAGCTAAGCAGAGCTTGTGTTATGGTAACCAGACAACTGATATACATACTTATATAATTTATAAATACATACATATTATAGATAAATCACACCCAGACACAGAACAAACAATCATGCTCATCACACAAAGTTTGTCCTGGGTGGGAATCGAACCCACGACCTCCGGCTCAGTAGTCAGGGCCACTAACCACTAGACCAAGAGGCCCGTCAAACATTCTAAGCTTACTTACAAGTTATACTGCGTGCAATAGTCATACGTTTCTATCTCATTTTGATCTAAACAATAGTATTTAGCACAAAGTGAACGTCTAGAGGACGCGAGACTCGCTGAAATAGGTTATGTAAATGCAAAGAATATAAGTTCATATCAACATCGGCGATGCAAGCCGCCAGGTTGCGGAGGAAACATACTGGTTCATATTGTGGGGGGAAACGGAGGAGCGGAGTGGGCAGAACGATTGTGATCATGAATTGGTCATTGTTGATTTACTAGCCTATTCTTGGCCAATGCGAAAAGGCCTTCCTCTACAACATTTTGGCTATGTTTCCAATTGAATGTCTTCCTTTTTTCTGCATAATTGGTAAATCATCAAATTAATAACTTCCCTCGCTTTAGGAAAGGGAGGGAGTGTCAGACTTGTACTGACTTAAACCCACCCATTGCCTTTTATGTTCCGGGCACACACTAAAAACGACGCACAATAAAAATAATTAGCGAAATTGGTTCAGCCGTGTTACCGTGACTAAAGAAAATAGGGATTCATTTAAAATATATATTTAAGTATGAGATGAGCAAATCCCTACAAAACGAGCAGTGGCCAACCAAAATACTAAAACAAACATAATATCACTAACAAAAACCCCAATTACACTTTAGTCTACCTGGGAATCAAACCCAAGTTTATTAGTCCAGCGGTAACGAGACGACCTCTATAAAACACACGCGTTAAAACATAATTTATATGAAGCTAGTACAAAGGGCCGAACCTGCCTGTTCGTACATATTTGAATAAACCGAGCTCTTAAATTATACATATGTAGTGCCTATTACGTTGTTCCTTCGTGAACGCAAATTAATGACAAATGTTACTTGTGTACTTTGTACCTTTGGAATTATTCTGAATTGTGATATAAATACCATTTGAACAAATGGAAAAATACCGTGAAAGCTTATAACAAACAATGATATAAATAACTTTTGGGCATAAATAGAATTCTGAAATTGGTATGCTTCTTTGTCAATATGAGTGCAGTATGAGGATATAGAACACCTAACTAGAGAAAAACTCAAATGACAATCGTTTTCTTTCATTGGCATGTCTGCTAATGATTTAAACAATAGTATTGTTAAGACTGTCATTTGAGATTCTCAGACATCACGACGTTGTTATATTAGATTCAAAAAACCTAACCTACTTAAAATCAACATTCGATTTTACTTGTCTTTACTAGCAGAAACTGTTATCATGAATTCAGTATATTATTTGAGAGCTCCCAGCGATTAATTCATTAAGAAAATTTGCGATATTTTAGGATAGGAAAGCGTTGAAGATTGGAAATGTTAACATTGAAGCCACAATAGGATGGTACGTTATTCATTAGACCGGGAGATTGGAGATCCTGGAGACCCCGTCTCCGCCTCAACTGTGGTCCAGTACATGCGCGTCCTTCAGGCCGGCACTTGCGCCGCGGCGTCTCTTGGCAAAGCACCACTATAGTTCTTCTCAAATTGTGATTTATTCGCGACAAATGTCGAAATAAACCGTCGCCGCCGTTTTATATTGCAGCCCCGTGTACCTTTATTTACATCGCACTTATAAAGATTCGGGCCGTTTGTAGGTGAACAGAGAGCTGTGGATATGTCTACAGATATATGAAATGTCATGATTTTATGAAAGAAAACAAATGATAAAGAAAAGTAACTTTGAACCACAACTAAATAAATATCCTTACTTCCTTACTATACAATATTATAAAAGCGAAAGTGAGTTTGTTTGTTTATTTGTTTGTTTGTTACCTCTTTACGCTTAAATGGCTTAACCGATTTTGATGAATTTTGGTACAGAGATAGTTGGGAACCAATAGACGGACATAGGCTATAGGATATATTTTTGAAAAAGTGGGATGTGAGGGAGAAAGAGGGAAGAAAAGGGAAAACTTAGCGTTGCTATTACAAATCAATAAGGCGCAAGAGAAACTGTGTTACCCCGAATTTAACGCGAGCGAAGCCGCGGGCAAAAGCTAGTATTATATAAAAGTTTTATAGAGGACGTACTGGTTTCAAATCGATGTTATAAAAGAGAAAAGTAGAAAAAAAACATACAAAATGATATCGGACAGACCTAATGTTAAGATTTATTTGCACTTAAGCTTTTTAATAAGCTATACGGCACATGAAAACTGTACATAGGCGGGCTAAATCCTTATTTTGTGACATTATGTATACTGTAAGTATAATAAAGTAAGTGATAGTAGTATTAGTATTTAATACTGCCTTGTTAGGCTAGTGGTTGCAAGCGCGACTGCAGAGCATAAGGTCATGGGTTCTATTCCTAGCTCGACAAAGTTCTATTGGGTATTTACATAAAGATTTACTCAAACTCCTTCCAAGACTCGCGTGACCATTCCTTCGACAACCGTCAACCGTACTGATCGTATTTTGTAAACTAGGTCATGACATGGATTGTAAAAAGGAATGCCCACTTTTTCTGGAAGATATTATATGAAAAAAAGAAACAAAATAGATTTGGTTCATCCCTTTATTACTAAAAACTAGCTTTTGCCCGCGACTTCGTACGCGTGGATTAATAGTTTCCGTTCCCGGGGGATTTACAGGATGAAAACTATCTTATGTCCTTTGTCGGGTCCCAGACTATATCTGTACCAAATTTCATTAAAATCGGTTCTGTGGTTTAGGCGTGAAGAAGAGACAGACAGACGAGTTACTTTCGAATTTATAATATTAGTTTAGATGAACGCTGATGGGAACTTTTTCGTCGAAAAAATGGATCGACCAACATTTTTTTTTATTATTTAAGAAGCAAAATTTTCTTCATTCGAAGAGCTTTCAAGTTTATTATCTGCGAGGACTAAAATAGCGTCAACAAATGTAACGCAATATTGCACGAATGCGTGATGCGATTCAATTCAGCGTTTGACTTTGTTTGCCATAAAACACTACTCTCAAAGCTTGAACATTATGGAATACGGGGTAAAGCCAACGATTGGATCAAAAGTTACCTATCAGAAAGAGTACAATGCGTTGAAGTAACAAAAACCTGTAAAAATGAAAAAAATACCTATAGGTCGGAATATAAACAAAATAATTATGGCACACCACAGGGAGGAATCTTATCCCCACCACTTTTTCTAATTTATATCAACGATATTCTAGAGGCGATAGGTAAAGATTGCATATTATTTGCGGATGACACAACAATAATGCTTAAAAGTGACACCGACAAAAATTTAGAAAAGGAAATCATCCAGGCGTTAGACAATGCTATCAATTGGCTCGAAAAAAATAATTTGAAAGTAAATATGACTAAAACAAATATTATACAATTTCAGACATTCAATTCAAACATAAATAAACTCGATATTAATTATAAAGACTCTCACTTGACAACTGTCGACAATTGTGTATTTTTAGGTATAACGATAGACAAAAATTGCAACTGGAAAGCACATATAGATAAAATTGTTACAAAAATAGATCGTTTTATATATGTCTTGAAAAGAATCAGGCAAACGGTAAACTATGACACTGCAAAACTGGCTTACCATGGTTATGTATCATCCATACTTAGATACGGTATTATAATATGGGGTAACTCAGTAGATTTTGACAGAGCTTTTAAAGCCCAAAAAAAATGTATTCGAGCTATTTGTGGAGCTCACTTTTTAGACAGCTGTTAGCCATTATTTCAAAAACTTAAAGTTATGCCTTTGCCATGTTTATATATTTTCGAAATATGTATTTTTGTTAAGAAAAACTACAGTTTATTTGAACCTAACATTGACAGGCCTAATAGCCGAACACGCCACAAAGATAGACTTCGGCTGCCACCAGTAAAATTGCAACTATTTAAGAAAAATGTTTACTGTATGTCAATTATCATTTACAACCATTTGCCAAATAATTTACAGGAGCTACCACTGAGAATTTTTAAAAAAATGCTTTTCAATATGTTACTAATAAAGAGATATTATACCGTTAAGGACTATTTAGAAGATAAGTCAATACCAGATGTAATTTGCAATATAGACTGATTTAATTGACATACCGACTGTAAAGACATAAATTTGCACGTCATATTATGGCAGGATATGCTGAATCCAATTTAATGTAACACCTTATGTACCATATTCTAGCAAATAAATACTTTTGATTTTTTGATTTTTTTTAATGCACAAGTTCATGTGATGCGACGAGCGAGCTCGTAGATTTGTGTACAAGTCCATACACGGAACTTTAAACATAACTGCAAAACGTGGGTCTACTGTCAGGCATGCCTCTGCCTAACCCTTCAGTTAATACAGGCGTGTTTATTATTTTCATTCACTACTTAATAAAGTTCTTGAATTAAGACATCGTGAGGAAACCTGAACCTGAATAGTCTGAAATGGCCGTCTGTCGCCGCCCGTTTTGAGCAACTGTGGTGATTATTTTTTCGTTTCTCTGTTTGAGAAAAGGTTTTTACCCACCAGTGGGACAGTAATATACTGGTCTAAGTATCTAGTGTAAGAAAATAAAAGAAAATCACATAATTATACCACCTGTGGACGGTGTAGCTCAACGTCCATCTGTCTATTGACGACAGGCCGTGTCGACGGCACGTAAGTGTTCCACGCGCGCCTCAAAGAGATGTCAGCAAAGCTGAGGAGCCTGCCAGGGACACTGCCTGCCGGGGTTGCGGGTTGTTCGAAAAAGATACCGCGGCCCCGGAATATAAAGGGGAATAGAAGGAACATGGGTGGGTTTTAGTCAGAACAAGTCTGACACTCCCCTCCGCTCCGCCCAGAGCGGGGGACGTTATTTGATGATTTACCTTCCACAAAAAATAGACCAAGACCCTTGTCGTATATTCATCGTAATATTATTTTACAATAGAATTTTAAACGGTCCTTCTATTAACTGAAGTGTTCTGTAAAAGGTACCATTCCTGCATTTTATTTGCATTGACTTCAATCTTTACGTTCACGACGTAATAAAACTTTTAAAGCGCATTTTGTTTGTCGTAAATATTGACTTTTGCTGTTATTTCCGAACAATGACATTACAAGCTTGATTGGATCCATTTTCGTCGTAAATTGGTAAAACATAAAAATCCTTTCTGAAAACCTTTCAGTGTTAATTACATTGTTTATGCTACAATACTCCAAACCAGAACAAGTTTTAGAACATTATATTTATATGTTTTTTTTTTTACTGGAAACGAATTTCAACACGCTGCTCCCGAAATACTTTGTTTTTTTGAGGCGGAGAATGTTATTTTCACTAATATTATAAAAGCGAAAGTGAGTTTGTTACGTCTTTTTT
Organism: Ochropleura leucogaster; assembly: GCA_958449745.1. Lineage (NCBI taxonomy): Eukaryota > Metazoa > Arthropoda > Insecta > Lepidoptera > Noctuidae > Ochropleura > Ochropleura leucogaster. The sequence continues at coordinate 17,881,136 of OY288213.1, read as the reverse complement.
CTTTTTTTTTTCGGGTGGGAAATCATCCAATGACTTCCCCCGCTCTGGGCGGAGCGGGGGGGCATGTCAGACTTGTACTGACTAAAACCCACCCATGTTCCTTCTATTGCCCTTTACGTTCCGAGGCCGCGGTATCTCTTTCGAACAACCCGCAACCCCGGCAGGCGGAGGCTCTGAGTTTGTTACGTCTTCACGCCTAAATAGCTAAACCGATTTTGATGAATTTGGTACAGAGATAGTTGGGACCCTGGAGACGGACATAGGCTATTATAAAAAAAAAGAGATTGAGTTATGAGGGAGAAAGAGGGAAGAAAAGGGAAAACTTAGCATTGCTATTACAATAAATAAGGCGCAAGACTACAGGTAGAGCAGGTACCTGTAAATCAGGAAAGAAAAGCTAGTTTTATATAAATCACAGAACAATGTTTTAATATTCATTAAATTGGATTTATTTGAATTATTATTTGGTGCATAGTGCATGTATGGTGGTGTGACTTAGGTGAGTGAGCGCTCTCATGTCTAAAATATTGAACATTCCATTTACCACCATACCCAGATCCCAAATAGTATTTCCCTAGACGAACTCCTTCACAAGAAAATACTCTACTATCACTAAAAACTCTTTTCTAGAAGCACGAGCACATGCAGTTGCTCTCAACCCCCCAACTCTAAATGACCCGTTGATGGTACAAACCGTTAATATCACAAACATTGTGTGCCTGCCTAGCCCCAATTATGGGCAGCATCGCGCTCATATATATTTCAGTATTTACTCGCGGGGAAACAAAGCGGATTTCCCTAGAATAAAGCTAATAATACCGAAGTATCGGCCAGGAGTACCGAGGAGGAGAGGTAGGCGGATCGTAGGAGTCAAATAATTTTGGTGTTTATGCAATCTAACAACTTTGATTCCTACTTTAGAAGAATACATTTTTATTTACATACTTGGTAAGGAAACTCAGTTATTTTAGACGACTAGCTTTTGCCGCGGCTTCACTCGCGTTAAATTCAGAGTAACCTCAACCTTGTACCTGTAATTTTTGCCCTTACGCCTTATTTATTGTAATAGCAATGCTAAGTTTTCCCTTTCCTACCCTCTTTCTCCGTCATATTTTTTTAAAATAACTTATGTCTGTCTCCAGGTTCCCAACTAACTCTGTACCAAAATTCATCAAAATCGATTTAGCTATTTGGGCGTGGAGACGTAACAAACTCACTTTCACTTTTATAATATAAGTAAGGATATAACTCATAACCTTACGTCAAACTAATATTTATTTTATTACAGTGACAGACACGAAGAAGATGATGAACCGAACTGGATGAATAATGCAGAAGCACGACCTTTGGAGTGAATGTAAGGGATGCCTTTTCCCAGCTGTGGGACAATATGGGCTTAATGGGCTAGCTATAATAATAAATCTTAAACTTTAGCAATTCTCAAAACCTACACCACAACTTACTACAGTTGCATAATATCATCAATGGCTAGTTCACCTTCGGATCGAAGGCAATTCAAATTGAGCCCAAAATACTGATAAAATGACTGGAGCAGTTTTGAGGAGCGTCCATCAGTCCCCCAGACAAGAGAACAACGCTCATGTTTTTTAGAATTACGATTTTGTTTTTTATTGTTTTCCAATGTAACACCATCCCGCTGCCTCCAGTCCCTTGACCCTCGCGAAGCTCATAGTCGTCAATCCCCAGCGCCCGAGGCGAGGACTCGTTGTTAACTATGACAAACACAATTACCCACTACACACAACACAGCCCCCACTACACAACACAGGCAACACACAGGACGGGACATCACTACGAGCTACAAGTGATTACAGGCACTACCAATCACTTGATGAGACCTTGGGTAATAGTTACACCTAATTGGGATGTTGTATACCCGTTGAAAATATTTGTTCTTAGGTATTTGGGGGTTAAAGGTCAACTTTTGTTATTGAAGTTATTACAGCAATCCTTACTAATATTATAAAAGCGAAAGTGAGTTTGTTTATTTGTTTGTTACGTCTCCACGCTTAAATGGCAAAACCAATTTCGATGAATTTTCAGATATAATATTCAGAGATAGTTGAGACCCTGGAGAAGACATAGCCACTTTTTTAACGAAAAAAAAAGGGAAATGAGGGAGAAAAAGGGAAAACTTAAAACTACAGGTGGCAGGTACTTGAAAATCTTGAAAGGGGAATTCCCCTTTCCTGATTTTCAAGTACCTGACAAAAAAAAAGTTAAATCCGGGGTAGCACAGTTGTGTTACCCCAAATTTAACGCGAACGATGCCGCGGGCAAAAGCTAGTAACTCAATAAAGCAATATCGAGACACAGGCGACAGTTTTTTTTTTAGTTTTGTCACAGTTTAACGATTATAATTATCTAGTCTCATTCGCATACAAATATGAAACGTATACATAAAGTTCTTAAAAATAAACTATTTTTGACGAACGAATCGAATTTATACTGTGTATAGTCCAGGCTGAATATTTACTTCTGAACTAAAATCTTATTTTTCCATTTGTTTAAAAAAAAAACTACCCTATCCCAAAGCTGTGATTAAAAATTCATAATTGATTAACAACTACGATGTTCAAACAGATTCTTTAAAATATACAAATCAAAATAATTTATTTCAATTTCTCCATTACAGGCACTTTTGAATGTCAAAAAAAAAACAAAATGTTAAAGCTACAGTCCCGGTAAAGTACTGTAGTTGCCCATTGCAAAGCGTTGATCTCTATGGAGAAGAATGGGAAAAGAAACTCCATGGACACTCTTTCAAATTAGAATATTATTACAAAATCGTATTTACATCATTCGTGTTTAGATTATATAAATAAATACAGACTAATACATGCAAATAAATACTTACCTACTTGCATGCAAGACCATCGGCCATCTCTTAATCGACCATCGGCAATATTACTCGGACATTACGAAAGCGTTACTTCTAAAAACCTCTGTATAAAATCTTATACATTTTTATGTTCAAAACCGTATATTCTATCTACTGTCCATATCTGCTTCACAACATATCTTCATACAAGCCCACTAACAATATTACCCGAAAACGTTCCATATCACAACTATATGAGGAGTACACCGGCGGAATGCCGAGCAGCAGAATGATGCGGGGAAGAAAATAATGTATACGCTCAATTAGTCTAACGTACGGTTATCCGGCTCCATTCGGTACATAGCAATGAGCTAGCCGTTACTTTATTTGCTAACTCCTGATGAATATGTTTGGGGAAGATTTAGGAGATTGTGGTGGTTGAAGAGTTAATAGAAATTATAATAATATGAAATAAAAATGGCAGATTATAATGTTCTGAAACATAACAGCTACAGAAAACCACCTTTGTCGTTCCCACATATTTCCCAACGCTGGGATACAAGCATCCCCTTAGTAAAAGCAAGTGTTCATTGCGAACTGGTATATATCATATGCAATTAAAATAAAATAAATATCTTAAATATCTTGGGACAACTCACACACGGCTATCTGATCCCAAGCTAAGCAGAGCTTGTGTGTAAATTTTGTCCTGGGTGGGAATCGAACCCACGACCTTCGGCTCAGCAGTCAGGGCCACTAACCACTAGACCAAGAGGCCCGTCAAAATTGTTTAGGTCCTGGACCTGCTTCCTCCACCAGTTTTTTTCACCGTTTTGTCAGCCCTTTTTTTGCTGTCGTTGTCTTAGGATCTTTTTTAAAAAACTGGTGGTGTCCAAATATTTGAGTCCTTGGTTTTCAAATAACTGATTAAGCAAAGAATTCAACTAAAAATAAGATTTTTAAAAATTTCAGCATCGATTTCGACGCATAAATCCTAGCAATTGTAAAGAAGGCAAAGGCCCATCGTTTCCATCACAACTAAAGCCTAACTGAAGCATTAGCGACACAACAAGCCGAGCTAAGTCAGCAGAACGTCCAAACACACGTAATCCGCTAACCCCCAAATAAATAAGGCATAAAGGTGGGATCGTGACGGCCGGCCACATTCCTCATAATCCGGGCTATCTTTATGAAAACTATCCGCTGGGCCATCAGTATGCTGCGGTCGACGCCAACCAATCCGTCAGCGGAGCGGCACGTGAGGCGAATCGCTTCGGCGGACAACGACATAGGGACGACGGATGAGCTAGTTTCTTATGTTCTGCAAATTATAAACATATTTCGTTGACAAAATTGAGCAATCAGCTTAACTTTATAACCTGCTATCTGGCATATTTTTACTGCAGTTTTTTTTTTCTTAAAATAACTTTACCAAAAATAAAGAAGAAAATAACAATGAAAATGTAAATAAAACAGTCAATCGACTAGAGGTGATAGAGCATTTGATGCTTACAGTCTGCATTCATAGGCCGTCTCGAAGATCCAATTGATTATAACGGGTTCAGTTAACGCTTGAATTGCTGTAAATGACATTTAGTCAAAGGAGAGTCAGAGGTATATAGTGCCTTTATCACGCCTATTTTGGGCGAGCCGGATTAGGATCCATTGCATTATGCCAAAGTAAAGGATTTTTGACTTCGTACAGGACCAATTCGGTTTACGATTTCTTATTTTTATTTTTTTACTAGCTGGTGCCCGCGGCTTCACCCGCGTAATGATCGCGAAAAAAAAAGTATGTTATTTATTATTTCAGACTATAATCTACCTCTGTGCCAAATTTTATCAAGATCCGTTCAGCCGTTTTGACGTGAAAGAGTAACAAACATCCATACATCCGTCAATGCTCACAAACATTCGCATTTAAAATATTAGGAGGCTGTTTTTCTCTTTTTATTTAATTTTGTCATTTTTTTTAATGCCTTATTTTTTTCTTTCTTTCTTATATTTCCATAAATATGGATCGTGACGTTCATTTACAAAAATATTAATATAATTCTCAGAGTTTAAATTCTCGAGAAGTTTTGGTAGAAACTTTTTAGATTTTGTAAAAAAAAGAAACAAGTCAATAAATTCCGCAGTCACGAGACCACTTCTAGTAAAATATTCAGTTTGTACGTCCTCGCTGTTATGAAATGTTACGAACACACAATCGTTATACTCCGCTATTGACTTAGATTCAATGACGTCATTGGCTGGACATGCCAGCCTTTCGCTACATCTACCAATGTACGCTTTATTTACATTTAGGGGTTCGTGCTAAAAAATAATAAACAATCTTTTGCTTACTACTTATTTTAGTTCATTGCCGTTAAACTTTTAAAAGGATCTGTACCTAGACATGATTAATGAAACAATCAACATCATCTGCCTAGCCTTTTCCCAACTATGTTGGGGTGGCTTCCAGTCTTACCGGATACTGCTGAATATCAGTATTTTACATGGAGCGACTGCCTATCTGACCTCCATAACCCAGTTAGTACTGGGTAATACGATACCCCTTGGTAAGACTGGTTGTCAGACTTTCGGGACACTGACTATCTGTAACGACTATCAAAGATCTACAAATGACAGCCGGGACCAACAAACTTAACGTGCTTTTCGGGGCACGGAGGAAACTCGGTATGTAACGGGTGGTCACCCATCCACAGACCAACCTAGGCAAGCGCGGCTTAACCTAAAGATCGACCTGAGCGGCTGCTATTATTTCGCCACGAGCTTAATTAGTTGAGGGAAACAGTATTGGCAGTATAGTCATACAGAAGTTTGCATAGGTCGGCTCTTAGGGCTATCTTGAGCCGGTTCACGTCTTAGAGCGACTAGTCTGACCGCGTTTGCTGATCTCATCTACTCTAAACTCGTGGCGGCCATTGTTAGCTACCGTCTATCGTTACACAGCTATTTTGTTGGACTAGTAGTCGCAAGTGTGACTGCTAGAGCATGAGTTCGGGGTTCAGTTCCCCGAAATGGCGAAAGAATTTTGGATTTTCCATAAGGAATTTTTCAGTACCAGTCACCGTATCTGGATTTATTGCAGTGAGCTGGTTTAATGATAGGCTCGACCACTATCACATGGGACATGAATGACGAAATGTGGGAGAACGATTAGGTACACCTCTGCTTAACCTTTCTTAAATTACAAGAGTAATGTTACGTACGTCAGTGAGAATAAAACCAATTTACGCAAAATAACAGCTGAAATTGCAATAAAAGAACACATTTTAGTCATTCTCGGGCTAGATCGCTCGACAACTGTTTCCATTGATACACGTCAGACTGTCGCTGCACAAACCGTAGTGTGATGACTTATATCATTCTCGCATGATGCGCGTCACTTGTAGACCACTCGCAAGGGAATATTGCCCACAAACGGTGGTGGACGTCGTTGTCTACAAATCCACGTACAGCAGACAATATCTGACATAGATATACCTGTAACTTTTACAGCCACGTGTTTATTTCGGTTTAGTATAACTCAAGTAATTGATGCCTACAGGGAAACATTATGCCTGGCTGTTCAACTCAAACAGCAGGAGAGCCCTTCACATGATCCTGTTAGTTATTCATCCTTTGTCTCAGCTGCTCACTTTGATCTATGTATTGAAGCCAATCTAGGATTAGATTTTGTTTGTACTGTAAGTAGGCAGAAGTTTGAAGGTACACGTGTATGTATTTCTTGAAGATTGGTATACAGCCCTTTTTTCCGATGGGAAATCATCACATTTTGCCCTTTGTGTTTCAAGGCCGCGGTCGGCAGTGGCCCCAGCAGACTTTTCTGCTGGTAAACAGCCCGATTGCTCATTCATGGGGATAGCTACTATAGTACACTAAAAATGATTGGTCATCGTATAGATTTTTAATATACACCCCCAAATCTGATTAACAAGATTAACCATTAATATATTCTATCTGTGCAATATCTATACAATATTTTACTAAAAAATTAACTTTGCAGAATCAATAAATTACTGAAACAGCTTTTCAGCTAAAACAAAATACCCCAACTAATGCGAGTTCATATCACTCTCAATAATTTCTTCTATATTTACTTAATATTAAATATCGAAAACTTATTTATGTCTCAAACGATAAGAACTAAACAAAGTGCGTAATATAAACTTGAAGCTTGAAAGATTGAATCTTTTCTGAAAGAAATGGCTTCTTTTATACAACTTACACGTCAAATATGACCCCTAGGAGCACTAGACGTAACCTAGTGTGTCCTGGGGACTAGTACGACACATATAACACGTGTATATGTCTGTATACGCGATATTATGGTACTATTAAAGTGTCTCGACGGATTAAGGAAACATAATTGGCGACAAGACTTGAAACAGCTTTTGAAAACGGGAATATAAAGTTTTGTCGCTGTCAGGAATGAGGCGTGCCTTGAACGTAATAGTTATCTTTCGTTCTTAACATCTTTAGGAAGACATCTGAAGGTAGCTTTGAGTGGGAACACCCTCGTTTGTCTCGACTCTCTTGCATTATCTACGTTTCAAGCAAATCTTTGTTTGTCAGGAACAGAACCTTGTTGAAAATTCGTAAGGATTGCAATCTCGAATTGATATATTAAGCAAAACATACAAACACAAAAGATCCCGAGCCAATAAGTAGATTCGCGGAACATGGGAGAGTTTTTCTGATTCCGTACATCTGCGTATAGTTAAACTACAAACAATAGGCAACACAACATTCGCTCAGCGAACCGCAGATCCATCACAACAAGCGCTTCAGCAATAAAAGCCGACTGGAAACATCTATATTTTGAAGACATAAAACTCATATTTGAGCATCTGGCTGCTGCTGCTCCAATATCTCAGCGGCAGGACCGAATACTTGGTGTTTTTCTCCCTTTTTCCAATTTCCCGGGGCGTGCTCGCAGTACCGTATTTATTATTATTTGTTTTCAATTGCAAAGTAATCTGCGGACTGCAGATGGCGTAAGATGAGAGTCGCGTGCTCAGTGCCGGCTGGGGCGGGAATGCGAAGCGCCATTTTGTCGCTGAGTCGCGTTCGAGATTTGCGTGATCGAGTCCTGGTAGTGTAAGGTAGCGATCATAATGTGGTGGCATTGTCGGTCTACATAACCCATTCAAGTTCTCTATTCAAATCAGAAGGCCCATCATACATCAAAATCCTCGCTTCTCACATGCGTCCGTTTAGTTACTTACCATGCTGACTAGCCAAAGTTTTTATTCTAACATACTCTTGACAGCATTCGGTTATTTATTGGCTTACGGGCGTAATCTTGACCTCAACCCTACCACCGTGTGCCGCCAGGCAAGCAATGTATAAGGTCTACGATGGGAGGAGGTGCACAGAATACGCCTGTTCACTGTTGCTTTAAAAATCTGACAGGTGATAAGATGAAGGGAACGCACATGCTTGCAAGAAGTACAATACTATGTAATGTATGGAAGTGAGCGTAGTAAAGTGAAGGAGGAAAATGTTAATCCTTACTAATATTATAAAAGCGAAAGTGAGTTTGTATGTTTGTTTGATTGTTACGTCTTCACACCTAAATCGCTAAACCGATTTTGATGAATTTTGCATGATGAACCCTGCGCATAGGCTGACTTTTTTTTTAAATTGATAATTACAATAAATAAGGCGCAAGGGCAAAAACTACAGGTAGCAGGTACCTGCAAATAAGGAAAGGGGAACTATGTTACAATTTAAAGCGAGCGAAGCCGCGAGCAAAAGCTAGTTTAAATATAAAGCACGAGCAAGTTCTAAGAAGGTTTACTAAATTACATTGTGTCACGTATTCGTGAACAAATAGCTTATTATGTCAGACGCGATTACAGATCTGTTCGGAGCCATTTTGACGAAACTCGCAACTATCTTGTAAGACGGTGTCATCTCATTTGCGTGAGCTGTAATCAATCCATTCGTTGAGCAAGAAAATTGTTTTTCCAAGTAGTTTTGAAGTCGCTTGAAAAATTTGATACTCGTTTCAGTATGTAACTAAGTACAGCCGACCTCGGTATCACTTTTCCACCTTTGACAATAAATTAAAACATTTTTATGACGCGCTATTAACCTTTAACCTTTATAATACGGTGGTATGGTACTTACGAAGTTAACTTTACTAACAAGGGTAGTTCAATAACCAGACTGACTGAGGCGAATCAACAATAAAATAAGAAATTATTATTTTCACAATAAAAATGTAAGCAATTGTAATTATGAAGTCTCAAAACTTTCATATATAAATATGTGCTAACTTTTGGTTTCACAACCCATTATTTTGTAAAAAAGAATATTGACATTAGTGAATCTTCTCCATGTGTTATACTAACATTTATTATCACTTTTGTGAGTTTTATGTTTTAATAACAAAAATGTTGTAAAAAACATTCTAAGGGCGTAAGTTTAAGATTTAATATGTAGTACAGCTACTAGGCGTTTTGACTCTAGTTACGGGCTATTTTCGCGTAATAAGTGGTACTCAACCATCTCAGGTCCATCGCAGCGCACCCAGCGCTATATTAACTTCTGAAATATTATGATGCATATCGAAAACCACTTAATACAGCTGCCGAACCCAAATTATTTGATGATAACTTCTATAACAATAATTGAAAAACACACGCCACGATTAAAATCAAAAGAATTTAAGAAATTTTAAACGTAGCGTGTTTATTTAAACTATTAAATATAAACTTTATTCGGAGAATGCTGTTCATTCATATTTAATACATGGTTCACCACAAACAACCAATAAATAAATGTTATCAATGCCTTCCGGATGTATAAAATAACAACGTTTTAACGTTCCACTCATTATTGCACAGATTTTCATATTATAAATAACAAAAACAATGTGGTTTATCTGATCTTTTTTTAATCAAAACAAAGGGATGGACAATGAAAAGTATGATCATCACTATTGTACGATTTTTTCAATTAGCTAGCCGATTGTTAATGGCCCAGATTGGAGCACCACATACACGATCACCAACCCGTCTTGAGCAAGCATGGTGATCGATACTCGTGCCTTCTCTGTATGAGAAGAGGCCTTTGCCCAGCAGTGGGGCAGTTATAGGCTGGTATTAATATTTTAAATCATAAACAATGTTTTCAATATCCTTATTATATAATATCCTTACTAATATTATAAAAGCGAAAATGAGTTTGTTTGTTACCTCTTCACGCTTTAATGGCTTAACCGATTTTGATGAATTTTAGTACAGACACAGTTGGGAACCTGGAGACGGACATAGGCTATTTAACAAAAAATGGGTAATGAGGGAGAAAGAGGGACGAAAAGGGAAAACTTAGCTTTGCTATTAGAATAAAAAAACTACATTAGAGGGCAAAAACTACATGTAGCAGGTACCTGTAAATCAGGAAAGGGGAACTGGGTTAAGCCGAATTTAACAGGCTTTCACAAGGAAACCGGCACTTCCTAGAATCAATTCCTATAAGCTTTTAAAGACAAACTGCACAGTGCCAACGTTTTGGGTAACGGCCTAGTCCCGGTCACTGAGATTGGCCACCTTGATCCCAACTGTGGCAACTTGTAGCACTCGAACGCGTGACCAAGGTAGAGAATAATGTGACCACACGTTAAGCAGTGATTTTATAACGCTTCCGCTACCGCTCATCACCAAGCCCGTTACCTAAGAGACAGACTCGTTCGAATACGCCAAAATTGAACCGTCAATAGAAGCGAGAAGCAAGTGATTAAAATGTGCCTCACCGACGAAGCTTTTTATTTGCGGCTCAGGTCAAACCTAGATATACCGCCGTCTTATTCGCGGCATTGTTTGTGAAACAGAGGTTTAGCAAATAAGCTGACAAGGCTTCTTTAAGAATATTTTCATTTAGAAATGCTGACTCTGTTTTATTTAGTTTTTTTGCTGGTTTTGTTGATTATTAAGATGCAATGTACTTTATTTTGAACTAACTTTGTAAAATAAGATAGCACACTGCAATTATTGTAGTTATTCACCAGAGAAAGATTATTAAATCGGTTGAGTAGTTTCTGAGATTATCACTTACAAACAAGTTTACAAAAACTTGTTATAGGTATAATTTTAAAAGATCACTCTCGAAAGCAGTCGGGATCGACTAGATGTCATCATTGCCATCGTGGTCATGGATAGTCCAGGTGCAAATACTAGAAAAGTGGTAGAAGTACTTTCTTTGTATGACTATCATATCTTACCGGGACGTACAATTTTCATGTAGCTCGTACAAGGTTCTTAAAAGCGAACATGATTGATCGGTATACAGATAGAGTGGTTCCAGACTGTTTCACAAGCTGTAAGCTTAATGAGATCCTCGAGAAACTACTACAATTTACCGCTTCAAATCGTAGCCTTTTTCTTGTTTTAATTTTAACTAATTTGAAGCGCTTGTAAATGGAAATAAAAGTCACATTCCAACGTAAGGCATTAAAAGCACAAAACGTTTGTGCTAACTGCCAACCCTGTTCACAAACTCACATGGCCCAATAACAAACCTTGCACAGCTAATTCACCACAACCCCAACGGGCCAGACTTTACAGGAAAAGATAACGCAGATTACTTCTCTCAGATACCCACTAGGTACATTAACACCAGCAGATTATACCGAACAACTTTCGGCGCAGCATCCCAGAGTGTTGTCGCCCAACTCTAGTTATTATCCGCACAACTATGCTGAAATTTGCACCAGCATCGTGAAAATTAGTGTTAGACGGAATTTAGGGTGCCTAGAGTATTATTGTGTTTGTGCAATTGTGCCTAGATTCCTTCTCTTGGGAAGTGTAGTTTTATTTGTCTTTGTAATTTAGGTATTGATGGGGGTACTACAGCAAGACTTATTTATGGAGACATTTACGAGCTACGTTTTATATGTCGTCACTGAAATCTTACATCGTTAGCTGTGAGGTTAGAATGTAAACAACATCAGTTGTTGGGCAAGAGCTTAAATCAAATCAAATCATTTATTTTTTGCTGAATGCACTGTTACAATGGCGTTATAAGAATTACATGTATCAAGTGATTCTACCGTAAGGCATGCAAAATTTATACAGTCATAGTTATTAATAAATTAATCGAGATAGACATTGGAATAAAATAAATAAATAATTAAATTAGATAAAATTAAATAAGCACGATACAATTATAATAAGTTGAAGTCATAGTGGAGAATTAATTATTTTATAAATAATAAAAATATTTAGATTATTTCAATGTCATTTCAAGAATTATTAAAGTGCATTAAAGAATTAGTTATTAAAAGATAGGTACATGCATAATTCATATAATTGATTTTACTTGATGTCACTGTGAGGTCTTTAGTTTGTCAAAATTGTCATTGAGGAAGTCATTCAAGTTATAGTAGCATTTGTTAACCAGAATTTTTTTTTGAGACTTTTCTTAAATAGGGCCGTATTCATTGCCCTTATTGCTTTGGGTAATTTATTGTAGATTACAGGAGCCATATGGAACACACTTTTATACATTAAGGAGGTACATGTTCGGGGTACATGGAGGCGAAGTGCGTCTTAACAGAAATCTTTACTTCCTTAACTTTGTAACTAAATTACTAATATTGTTACAGCGAAAGTGAGTTTGTTTGTTTATTAAGTCTTCACGCCTAAACGGCAAGACCGATTTTGATACAGAGATCGTTAGGACCCTGGAGACGGACATAGGCTAACTTTTTTAAAAGAGGGAAGAAATGGGAAGCTTAGCTTTGCTATTACAATAAATAAGGCGCTTGGACAAAAACTATAAGTAGCAAGTACCTGCAAATCAGGAGAGGGGAACTGTCTTACCCCGAATTTAACGCGAGCGAAGCCGATGACAAAAGCCAGTAATACATAAATCATACTTCCATGCCATCAACTCATGATTTAGAAATTTAAAAAATATTTGTTAATAACTTGTTAAAGTGTTAAAATTGAGATTAGCTCGTCACCTGATCTCACAGAGGTTTGTACAATGTTTATTAAACATATAACGTGCGAAGCATGGGGAAGGATTTTGAATTGCTATTTAATATTCATCTTCTTCAGATGTAAGGACGCCACAGTCTGGACTCGCCACTTTTACAAAAACTAAATACCTACTTTAAAGACCTAAATTTTCCTGTTCTGAAAACTTATTTCATTATTTTTACCAACTATTTCAAACAGTCATAACTCTTGCCTTATTAATTTCCGACACAGCCGTCAGCTTATACCACGATAGTTTACGTGTAAACTATTTACTGTAGCTTGCCTGCACCCGCCATCTTTAAAGCCAGTCTATGATATGAGTGAGCACGAGGCTCATTGGCCGCAGTTTTACGGCGAGCCATAAATCCTGAAGGGAAGTGTTGTACGACATCGATCGTGTCGCTGCGACATGCTGTAATGATGTATTGCTTGCTGGCTTCTGGGTGATACAGGTAAATGTATGGCATGGAAAATGGGTAATGGAGATGGGATTATGTTCAAATGGCTCGTGTTCGAGAAAATTCTATGCTATATATGTATATGCGTCGAATTTCCCTAATGTAAAATGGTCAAAAAAGAAAATTGTGTGTTTGTTACGCTATTTCTTCGTCGGTTAAGACCCGATTTTCAAAATTATTTTTATAATGGCAAGGTAGCCTCCTGAAGTTGTAAATTTACTCTATATTGCTTTGGTGCTTGATAAGTTATGTTCCATAATACATACTTTTTCTTCTAATGCATTACATTAATAGATAAGTTATGTCCAAATGTACCATATTATGCTGATTTGACTTAGTAGGAATGAAAAATGAATACTCAATAAGAAATTGTGTGAGACCATCATACCACGACGAAAAAGGTTGATATAAAACAACTTTTTTGCCAATCAAATAGATTTTTTACTTTTCACTAAAAAACGAAAAAAAAATACTTTTTGAAGTCGGTGGTAAAAAAATCTGTCAATCAAACAAAAGTCTAAGGCTTCCGGAAGTAAATTTATTTTCCGTCTTTTTCGTTCAAAGGTCATACGCAAAAAAATCTTCTAAGCTTTATCTCTGACTTCGCTAGCTGTTTGCTGTATTGTATTCTAATGGATATATTTAACCTGGTTGCAGGTTTTTTTCAATTGAATGTATTTCCAAATGTCATGTTAACTTTTACGGATGATTAAGTAAAAAGAATACAAAATACAGTTCATGTTCCTTTTTAACCAAAAACCTGACTTTAAGTAAGCTAACCTATTACCATAGAACCTTCACAAAGGCTCTACAAAGTCTCCCACACCTAGGCATAAAATACTTTATTCAGCACATCTCAGAAATAAACCTGAAATACGTACTTAAGTGAGATATCTCAGAAGGTACCTACTTACATGATAGAGCAGAAAATAGTGGAAATATAGTAAAGTATTCCCTGCGCTCTATTACTGTGGTTATCATAATGTGGAGGTGCTTCTGAAGCCTTGAGATAAATATCTCGTACGTAACGAGAATCAATTATATGAGGGTAGTACTAAGGTTTCTAGGTATGTTGGTACTAGTATGTTCTGATGGAATCGGGACGGGATTAAGACGTGGAAGATAGATGTTTGTCGCAGAATTTTGTCGCATAATTGTAAGGTTTCGTGGCTCATTTTGAATTAGGATGAATGTTACAAAATATAAAAAACGTACAAAAATAAAGAAAAACATTACTGACATATTGTGAGCGTTCTATAGATACATATCTGGCTAACCATTATGAAAGTACAGGTGTAATGTTATGTAGTGTTAAAAAATACTCTTTTAAACGCAGCAATTAGGGCATCCAAAGCCGGTTTCAAACAGAAAATTCTGTTTTATTTGTTCTGTTGTTTTTGCCAGTATAATATAATACTAGTAATACGTTCCTAGGAAATAAACTTCCCTGTGTGATGTTTCATTTCCACTAACTTTTAGTAACTTATGTGAATTCTTGTTGCGAAGTCTGCCATACTATAAGAATCATTTATGACAACAATCGTTATTATTTTTTAACATTAGCCACACTAAATTTTTCTCCTGCATTTACAGTCATTTAAACCCACATACACAAACAGCCCGACCCGGGATTACCTGTGAGTCATACTTGTTCTGTACGGGAATCGAATCTTAGCAGTCAATCGCTCAGCTATTGTACCAACCGTGCCAATTTACATAGTTATTTTGCAAAATTACGCTTATTTGATGATGCAAGTATACTCATGTATTATCTAGCAATTTCGAACTATAGGAGACGAGAACTTCTACAACAGATTTATAGAGGAACCATTCAACTTTGGCATTGAATTACAAACCCAGATATGTAGTTCCTACTATCCTTTGGGAAAAAAGAGTTAAAAATACACATAAGCTATCGTATCTCCAGCGCTGGGCATCATGTAATACCCCTGGGCACTTCACACTGGGCCTAGCTACAATATAATCCTGTGTTTTACGCGAAATCAATAGGTCACGTTCGTAAAGATAAGACTGGGCGGCAATATCGCTGGACCCATGTCAGCTACTCGATATTACGGCTGCGGAGCCGGCCGGCCGGGTTTATTCCCGTACCGCGACGGAGCACGGCGGCGGCGGCGGCGGCGCGTGACGGTACGATGTGTTTCGCCCCTTTCTACGATTGTGGATTGAAATGGCTGTACGATATTGAGGAATGTTATGTGGGCTATAAGGTGGTGTTTTGGTTTATTAGATTTTTGTCTGTTCGTCTTGTAATTGCAGGTTTGTGGTCGTGACTAGATAAAATGATTGACAATTTGACAAAAACAAAGACGACAAGGTTGGCGCAGTGGCTGAGCGATCGACTGCTGCGCTGCGTCTCGCGGGTTCGATTCCCGCACGGAACAAATATTTGTATGTTCTGCAGATAGTTGTTTCGGGTCTGGCTGTTTGTGTATGTGAGTTTAAATGTTTGTCAACGCACCCACGAAACAGGAGAAATTCCTAGTGTGGGGCAAGGTTTTTTTTTAAAACAATGTTTAAGTAAAACCATGGCTATTTTTGTTTTGTTATTTTCATGGCCTTACAATGTGAGATAATTCCAGACATGAAAACAATCAGAGCAATTTAAAAAAAAATAACAATGAAGTGTTTTCCGTTTTTTTTTTTCTTCTTCCGAGAATCTTTTAGATTTCGATTGAGGTGAAAGCTGTAAACTGTTTCTTTTTTACAAAAGATTTTATTCTTTCTAAATTGTTGACTTAGTAGGCAGATTTCGTGGCTGAAATTCTCGAACAAGAATAACGTCGTGAGATTCTGCGAATTGACGCCAAGTTCCAGTGAAGTGAAGTGGCGCCCAGGGATGATGTTTTAATAAAATTACCATCCCTCTGAAATTCTCGAGAACATTGCTGAAACATGGCTACCTTAGAATTTTGATGCGAATTCTTTATCTTACTTTAACTGTTAAGGTTGATGAACAGAAACTGGGTTGCTTGAATTATACGTAGTTCGTACTACATAGTTGTTTGCAAGTAGACGTGACTAGACCGGATGTAGCCGTGACTTGCCCGGGCCTAAGCATGACTACTTCAGAGAGACATGCTTGCAAAATCAGTAGTTAATGTTTTTTTTTCGGTTTAGTTGTATAGTTTGATATTATTAGAATAGCTATCAATTGTATTTCAATTATGTATTTGCAATGTTTTATATCAAAGCAAAGAATTCATTTTCTTATGAGTAGGCCAACAGTCAACAAAATTACGGTATTAAATTAGGTTTATGGAAAATATAAGAAACTTATTTTGAACACCGACACCGGTGTTAGCGATTGGTGTACCTACATTAATCGTAAACACCGGTGTTATCGATTAAAACTATTGCTACAACAATTTCTTGGAAAGCCTAACTGTGTAATACACTTTGAAATCACAATCTGAAGGATTTTGTAGTGGAAAGCTAGACTATTATTTCATAATTAATCTTGATATTGGTCTGATAAACAACGATTTGCATTACCCCGCTGGCTTATCCTTAGGCAAAAAGAGAAGACCACCAACAAGATCACCCAAAAGCTAGCCATTTAGTACCAGGCGCACATCAAACCTAAGGAGGCACCAAATTGCGAGTACTCCCGTTCTCTTTTCATCAATCAATTGCTTAGCATTTATTTAATTTGCGAACACTCTAGCCTAATTCTATTACGGCCATGATGGATGGAGTCCGTTGGCCGTCATGTGGAGTTTTGTAAACAAAGCATAGACGTGACCAGAAATACAACGCTTTTTTGCCATGAAATTTTTTTGACAGTTTGCTTGCCCAGTTTGTTGGTTGGCAATTCGTCATGTATTTTTTGAGAGAAATTCTAAGCTTTCTGTTATGAATTGTTACGTGATCACTATCATAAGCATACAAAGTTTAGTTACATAATGTGTTTGAAAATTTAGTGAATTTAATATGCGGTATCAACGCACTGCCGTCCTTTGACTAGAAAACAGTTCAGTCTAAAAGTTACTTTCAATATAATGGCAAAAAAGTTGCAAATCGTTGTTACATGAAAACCATGTTAATAAGCTAAATGATTGTGCACACATCAATTAATAGTCGTTCTGTTTGTCCAGAAGAATTCAACGTACATTTTGCAAAAAAGTGTAGGTTGGACGCTTTCAAATGATAGAATCTTAAATTCTGTTACTGAACGCCCGGCGCGCAAAGTTTTTATATTATCTCTGGAATAATTCATATTAGAAAGATAAAGAATTTTGAACTCTATCACTTTGTATCATAACGTAAAAATTCATCTAATTTAAGGACGGCATCGTGGTGGTGGGTCATAGCCCACTCTGCTAATAAATGCGGTGTCCCAGCAAAAAACGATGACATCCCGGTACAATACAATGAACCCTATCAATAGTTTTAATAAACAACAACATCAAAGAGCATCGGATTGTAATCAAAAAAGTTCGTGTGGGGTTTCATTAAACAAAACGAGTTTCACGTTAACGGGAACTGATAGCATCTGCGTTTGAAATCACATCAAAATTATTTTAGTTAATAATTTGATTTCAATCAAACAATTGTAAAACTTTCGCTTCGTTACCGCCGAGTTGTTGTAACTTTTGATTTATTCACAATTCATTTGTTGAATTTGAATTTTTGATTTAAATAAAACACAATCCGTTTATTTTTTTGAATGAACGAAAAGTTTTATTCCGAAATAATATTAACGTTGTTTAGATTTTTTAATGATCTATGACAGCACATTTAAAATGAATCTGCATAACAAAGTGCGAGACAGAAAATTTTGCAATGCAATCTGCAAGTACAAATAAATAACTCTTAAACTTCATTTCCTGCAAATCAAAAGCCACGCCAGCAATCTTTGAAAGCCACAAACAAAAGAACTAGGTCTAATCGCCGCTGGCGCCCCTAGCGGCGGCGACAAAGACTAACAAGTTAATTTGCGCGCCGCTGCATCGCCATCAGATTACACCGCTGTTATTAAATTAACTGAACATTATAGCGGCAAGAATCCTTAAAATACCGATAAATTAATTTCCTATTCTTGTACGGGTTTGCTGATAGTAGTGATTTATTGCTCGCCTTTGTTGTGTATGCGTTTAATGGTATTAAAGATTTAATCTTCCTTTTAATGTCGATATTGGACGCTGCTTAAGTATATTTTATTACTTTTCAATGGACTTGCATGCTTTAAGTTCTACCGGCTTTGAAATATTACAAAAATGGACTTATACTACTCACACATAAGCTTGCACTTAGCACCAATGTGTGTGCTGGTTGAAAGTTGACCGCAAATCCTTGAAGAGTAACATAGAAAAGCGCCACTGTCCATCAATCAGATATCCACAGCTCCAACACCTCAACAACAATAGAATTAAACACCCTGAACATCGGCGACATTGAACAGCATTCGTATTTATTTGTTTGCTATCGTCTTCAGGTAAGTCTAATCTATAGTCGTGAATTCCCTAAGTACGTCGTATGTATAGTCAGTCTTCAGGAGCCAGGCTATCGCGTACATCCACTACTATAAATCGTACGGACATTGTTACGCCCCTATAGATAAGGCGCAAAACACAGATAACGCCGCCTGGATTGATCTTCAATGAGTGGAAATTCATTTATCTCGACTAAACCTTAAGTGAAGTGGTTAGCTAAAGGGATTTAGACTTTGTGTGTTCAGGATAAAGTTGGAATTGGATTACGAGCTGAGTGCCAAGGGAGAGGTTAACGGGACGTTTTCATAGAACGGATTTTTAGCAGCTCTTAAGAATGATTCCGTCAAATTCGATTTCTGATTTGTTTTCGTAAGCGCAGGCTCTTCTCTATTTTATTAGATTTGTTTTAGGTACTTTGGCTTTTCATAAGATCTAACTTTTACTACTCATAGTAATTCTATTTAATTTTTCAGATTGTAGCTATCTTATTATCTAGTAAGCAGTAACTTTGATACATTAATAAAAATACCTTTTCATATCTGAAATAATCGCATTAACAGAACCACCCCTAACCCAAGGAAGCACATAATTTGTGACCGCTATCGACACGAAGATAAAACCGTTCGATTCGGCACGACTTTAATTTCTTTCCCGACGATAAATGCTCTCCCGCGCACCTCTCCCTCAGAACAAATATGTGTGAGGGAGAGGGAGCGCGCTTTGTAGACAAAGAAGTTTAGTTATTGGATCACGGCTAAGAGGTTGAATTGTGTTGTGTTTTTTGAGATAACTGTTGACTGAATCGTGGGAAGGAGCGCCGTGTGTAGGGGAGGGCGGGAGGGCATAACGTGGTTATATTTAGAGGAGTTTCCGATGAACTTTGTCGTAGCTCTCGAAATATTACCAAAGAACATTTAACTTATATTAAGGTTGGGAAAACTTGCGTTTTACTTACAAAATTTTACTCCAAGTCACACATGATATCCCTCGCTATTTACCTTAAATTATAATAGTCTAGAAATTTACATACTTTAATAATTTCACAGAAACATCTCTTGTAGTCTAGTACCAAATTTGCAAAGGGTCTAAAATAGTTTCAAAGACGAAATTTTCCCGAGAATTAAAGAGAAGCATGTAACGTTCCGCCGCTCGTAAATTATAGGATTAGAGCCGTGGTTGTGCAGGATCTGGGACTTTATACAATAGTAATACGTCTTGTATGTACGGTTTAAAGTTGTTAATGTGGACTTAGGTTTTGTAATTTTAAAATAATGGGCTGATTGTGGGATGAAGCGAAACGATATGGAAAGAAATATATTCGGAGAAAAGGATATTGCTAATTGTTTAATTTACTTCCCGTGACCCAAAGGCTGGCTTTTACTTTGGCCAGGGGCCAAGCGTTGCCATATAACGTGGCAACGTGGCCAGTCTCTTGGGGACATTGCCAATTGACAGAGTTGAGAACGAACTTTTTGACACTAGGTTATAATTAATTTATAAGTTAGTTTCTTTGTGTTATATTTTTATTTATTTATGTTAACATCAAATTATTACCGATATATAGAAATATGCTAAGATGTTCTTTACTACATAAGAATAAAATCAATCTAAACAGTTTGAAACAATAGTAGAGTAGATCAAAAGAATGTCCATAGAGTTTCTTGCCCATTTTTCTCCAAAAAGAGCTATAACGCTTTTAGAATAGGCAAATACAGTACTTTTCCAGTTTTTTAAGCCTTCTCAGTGAAACTGTAGCTTCATTTTATTTTTGCCATTGTTTCAACAGTCCAAAAGTGCCTGTAACTGACCTATTTGAAACAAATGCTTTTGATTGATTTAGAAGCCTATCTAAAATTAGAAGAAATAGTCTCATTCGAATCCGTATGCAAATTGATCTAGCAATATTGACTAATGCCAATCCTGAACTAAGTGTACATTATTCGTTCTCAGAAATACTAAAAAACTTTCACTGAAACCAAAAATGAAACTACAGAAATCCAAGGTTAGTTACATGATCAGTGTTATTGCAGCACAAATCACCACTCCCACATGCAGATATATGCAGTGTGCACTAACTGTAAGGAAGTGAGCAGTAAACAAAGAGACCAGCGGCCACTCGGGGCTGATTAAATCTGAAGTGACGCGGAGGAATGACCGGCCCAGTGCGGAGGAGCACAGGATTTAGATGGCGCGCTGTCACACCGAACCGTAATGTGGGAACGGCTGCTTGAGTTGCGCTCATTCATTTAAATAGAATAGTATCTGTCTTCTCCAAGAGTCTTCTTTCTAAATGTTATAGTCAAAACTTTAATACATTTTCTTTTGCGAAGTGCAGAATATGATCTACAAAGAACTTGAAATATGCTTCGTCTTTTACTTAAAACCATGAAAAAAGATGGATACGTATACGTGGTAGACAGCAGGTAAAAAATACTTAATAAAACACGTGGCCAAAATGCTCGCGCGACTGAAAATTATTATCTTTATGTTGCTTCCTGAATTGTCTCGCCATATTTTCTTGTCAAGTAAAAAATAACGTATTCTCCCCAAGAAACATATTATTCACCCACTTAAAATTCTTATCAGGAACAATAACAGCCTTCCGAAATGACACATTACATCTTCAATTTCCAAATTAGCATAACATCACGTTTTTAATCCCCTACGGGTTATGCAGAAGTCTATACCGTTAGTACACACACATTTGGCCGTTTCAGTACATTATGTATTGCAGGGCGAGTCTATTACCTAAACACTATCACAAGTTCAGACTACAAGTTTTACTTGTTTGTGCTTCTTCTTTTACCTTTTGTGTTCCGAGGCCGCGGTATCTCTTTCAAATAACTAGCAACTCCGGAAGGCAGTGGCCGTCGACACAGCCTGTCGTCACTCTCGATCCAGACCATAAACTGAACTAGGGCCAGACGCGAGAGATCGCGCATCGCTTCAACGAGGACACACCGGTGCTTAAATCACCGTAGCATACCAGCAGTATAATGTCTCCCTGTACCTGAAATCCAACCACAAGGTCGTCTTGCAAATCGTTTTGCAATGAAACCGCTCGTTGTGTCTCCCTAAGTAAAATGTCAACGTTTTTTATCATATTTACACACAATATAAGTACCTATTCTAAAATTTGTACCTTAATAAGCGTCACTCCGGTGTGACAGCATCTCAAGTCCATGTTTAATCTAGGGCTGGTACCTGCCGGGGTTTAATCTAGGCTACCTGCGGCGGCCGGAGATATGGCCTGCCACGCACCAGACCAACGGCGGCCATCTTAATGTCATCGTTTGAGAACTAACCGCCGCACGACGGACGGATGGGGGAGCTACAGATCTATTTTGGGAATTAGAACGTTTAGAGTTTTGGGATGATTATGTGGAATATGGATTTGAATAACGTAGTTAGGATATTTAGACGCTTAGATAAAATAAAAAGGTTAGAGTGTGGGAAAGATGATATTGCTAGAAATGCAGTGGCTAGTGAGAAGTATAAAGTAGATAAGTGTGGGAAAAGAAAACATAATGCGCCGACCCTAAGTCAATTATGATCTAATAGGGGCCGGAGAGTGACGATGATTATCATATGCCTAGCCTTTTCCCAACTATCTTGGGGTCGGCTTCCAGTCTAACCGGATGCTATACTATCTGAACTCCACAACCCAGTTAGTACTGTGTAATACGGTACCCAGTCTGACAACCAGACTTACCCTTGGTAAGTCTGGTTGTCAGACTTTCGGAACAGTGACTACCAGTAACAACTGTCAAAGATCTATAAATGACAACCGGGACCAGCAGCTTAACGTATTTTCCGAGGAAACTCGTTATGTAACGGGTGGTCTCCCATCCACAGAACAACCTAGGCAAGCGCAGCTTAACCTAAAGATTGACCAGAGCGGCTGCTATTATTTAGCAACGAGCTCCGCGGTTAGCCTTTACAAGTAAAGAAAGAAAAACTTTTAAAGTTCTACGCGGAATTCCAAGCATGTTATCATAAGTTTGGCTTTAGAACTATGTTAAAATATGCAGGGCTTTATGCCGTAAGTTATAATAGTCGACAGAGAATAGCTCAGCACCCAGGAACCAGGATAGACGATAAGCTAACGACCCATCATTTCTTGCGCATCTGGAGGTCTCGCCGATACCTACCGAATTTCGAACGTGTTTGGAGATATGTTTCTTATAACCTGTGTTTTCAGATATAACCTGTTTAAGGTTCCGTACCTCAAAACTAAAAAACGGAATCCTTATTGGATCACTTTGTAGTGGGTTCCCTCTATCTGGCAGAATCTTGATGCTCCGAAATTTATTTGGCATAACACACTTAGCATAATTTTCTTTAACCGAACATTTTAAAGGCATAAAAATTATTTGGTATAATTATCATTTGACATAATGTTTAAAACTTCGAATTGACAATGGCATACTTTTAAGATGGCAGAATTACATTTAGTATAATTACGATTCGCAGAGTTCAAATTTCTCATAATATATTATTTGGTATAATTTCACTTGGCATACTATGCAGGCGGCAGTAATGGCTAGGTTAGGTTAGGTTAAAACTGTGACCTCCTACGCACGAGCCGAGCGAGCGAAGCGAGCGGTGCCGCGGCAGCGGCCGGCGAGTGCCAGAAACGACTTGCGTTAATAGAAAAAGAGATTGTTTTAAGTAGGTTACCCGGAACTGAACTATTTAGATTAGGATACTTAATTAGTTATTGAATTCAATGACATAATCTCAAATTCAATTAAACAATAACTAAAATAAATGACATTATTTTAAAGAAATAATTAATCAAAATAAATGAAACTTATAATGACAAAGATGACCCTAACTATAAACTTTCTACGATATGACAATTTTGCCGTTTAATGATCATCGATATAAAATATATTATGCCAAAAGACGATTCTGACTATGAACTTTCTGCGATATGATGTTTCTACTTTTTGAATATTATGCATATGAAGTTTATGCCTAGAGATGATTCTGACTTACAAAATTATGAGTTTAGAATGTATGATAAATGAGTGTCTGCTAAACTATTTTCTGCGAAGTGAAGTTTATGCCATCCGTTGTTATGCAAAATATAATTATGACATAAAAAGTTCTGCTATAAAGGGTGGACCCCTTTGTAGTCCGTCTATCTGTCTGTCAAGAAACTTTAACTCTGAAATTAAAATCGAATACTTAACTCTGTGGTCCCTTTGTGCTGTGAAAAATCAATCCTATAAGTCTAAGTAGTCAAAAGATATGGATATTTATGTCACAAGTTTGTACGGAACCCTGTTTTTATTAGATGCTCTTTTTTAGTTAACATTAAAGTAATTTGAACACGTTAACACATAAACGCTTCAAGTCATCACGTTAGCGTTTCTTTGGTGTAAGTTAACGTTCTGTTAAACACTCTTCTATGACACTGACTAATTTTTCCAGATATTTTTAACCACATAAAATAGTACGTATTTGTAACTCTGCCAAAGTTACATTCGTATCAGAATACCTTGCAATATCTTCACAGCTTCATTTCCTCTAGTTAGAAGTTAACCGTTTGCATTGACATACAGACGTAAATCTATTCACCAAAACTAAACCAACATCGTTTAGCCGCGACGCCGACGCCTTCAAACTCCTCTCCGAACTATCTCCAAATCTTGAGCTAAGTACTAAGATAATGCAGTACTGAGTACACAATTAGTATTTGGCTGCACCAGAAGTGACGCCACCAACAAATACTTCCACCATTCGTGCTATCATAAATCTGCACACCTAAGACTAGGTGTTAGTTTAAATTGTCCTGTTTAAGACGCTCTATATCACTAACTTAAGTACTGTCTCTAACACAGGCAAAATTATACTCTACGGGACATGTCCTAAAGTTGAGTTTGCTATGAGGGATGTTATGACTGGGTAAGTTGGAGTACTTTAATGGATTCCAAATACATTAGTTTCTGTGCTTGCCTAGACGTACAAACGAAGTGAAAATAATTTATTAATACAACGCGATCATTAATCAGTATAAACGTTGGCAATGCAACTGCTTTCCATTCGGAATTTTAATAACTTGTTTAAAATTTATTATTGTTACCATTCCGATCTGTTGGAAGAAAAATGAGAATTGTTGTAGTATTAGCTGTTTAAGATTCTGTGCAAGCTGCTGCGAACAGTAAAGTACGTTATTTTGCTGTTTGCGGGACGTTCTAGAAAATGAACAAAAAGAAAGAAAATTGCAAAGGATAACACAAACTGTATTGTAGGGGAATGTTTGAGATTAAATGGACAGATGGGATAAGACTTTTGTGTTCGTGAAGCTAATTGACAGCACACGAACAGGCAGTCTGATATAAAACACGATTTATGAACACCTAGTTTAACAAAGTCAATCGTAGGTTAGAAGATTGTTAGTCAACACATAGCGTTCTTGTTCTGAAACCGCGTTTATTGCTTGGAAACCATTCTACCATAAGCAAACAAATCATTAAGTAAAAGGCTATATAATTACGTTTAGATATCAAAGCAGCGAGTAATTCTAATAACACAGCTATCACCAATTACGCCTATATCATCGTATATTTCATAAGATTTGGGTTCAAGGATTACGAGCACAAGTTCCCAGAAACGAGTACCCTTGTCGGATTCTGTATTCGTCAGTCGTTTATAAATAAGAAATAGGAATTTATTTTATCAAAGTACAAAATATCATCAAAACGTATTAATACGAAATTGGGAAGGAAATGTGTTTGGGTTATTTATTTGTGGATTGTCAAGGCCCTTATATGCTTAATTAAATTTTCAGCTGTAATGATTTTAATAGACTGGATATTGGATTCATCATCACCTACCAAGCCTATTCCCAACTTCATTTTGTTAGGCTTCCAGTCTTACCGGATGAATCTGAATACCGATGTTTTACATGGAGCCTATCTGTTGGACTATTTTAACAAAATGACACCATAATCACCATTAATATTAATAATTAAGTTGTTATTGACTTACTTAAGCTACTTAAGAAAAGCTGTGAATGGAATGTGATCCCATGTCTAAGAGGCACTAGAACATAATGACATAGTTGCAAACTTTGACACGGGACACTTGTAGGTACCGTACAACAGGGTCATGCGAGTGGATGATAACAATTTTTTTTCCGTTTGTTATTAAGCCTAGCCTAGCCCAAGAAATTATAAAAGTTATTTAAATCTCGATAACTTAAAAATCAATGCCGATTACAATCATAGAATGGTCAAATTATCAGTAATTTTTTTAAACGACTAATTCCGTGATTTGAATTGTTATCGGCTTCGAAAAAGGGTAGGTTCGAAGTAGGGTAATTATTTCTTCATCATGAACTTTCTCATAATAGAGAACCAAGAAAGCTTTCAAATACACCTTCGAATCTGTTAAAACATAAGTTAATGTAGCCACGTAGCCACTTGCCCCCCCCCCCCCCCCCCCCCGATGTGAGCCGGTCATTTGTGGCTACAAGCAATCCGAAAGGTGTTTGTTTCTAGGGGTGGGCGCTACAAAACTTGGGGCAGTAAGTCAAGTCACTATTGTTTCCAAAAGTTACTACTTTTGCTACTCTACTTCCTAAAGAAGTTTCTCCACTTCATCATAGAGATAAGTCATTAGTAGATAATATAGTAGCATCGTGGGGGAAATGGTAGCATGCCCTGTTTCTGGCCATACGGTCGGGCAGTGTTTCCAAGAATTCTCAGGAGCAGGCGGAATCCAAATACGAGCCTGATTTATCATAATACGCTGGTCCCTAATTCATTCTTAATCATACTTGGCGCGATGTGTGTGCGCGTACACAACTGTTTTTTAGTATAATTTCATGTGAGCACTCGAACGAATGGGACAGATAAAGATTTCAATAAGTGCATAGTCTGTCGACGGCGCGTTCGTGTTCCACGCGCGCCTCAAAGACATGCCAGGGCCACCGCCTATCGGGGTTGCGGGTTGTTCCAAAGAGATACCGAATATAAATAAAATAAATATCTTGGGACAACTCACACACGGCTATCTGATCCCAAGCTAAGCAGAGCTTGTGTTATGGTAACCAGACAACTGATAAACATACTTATATAATTTATAAATACATACATATTATAGATAAATCACACCCAGACACAGGACAAACAATCATGCTCATCACACAAAGTTTGTCCTGGGTGGGAATCGAACCCACGACCTCCGGCTCAGCAGTCAGGGCCACTAACCACTGGACCAACAGGCCTGTCAAAAGGCAAAACAAGGAAAAGGGTTCGGTTTTAGTCAGCAAAACCTGACATTATTTGGTGACATACGTAAAAAAAGGAGTGCAAGTGGTTTCAAGGAAGTTGTAATAAGAAAACCAATTCAACCTTAATACAATCATTGCATGTAC
Source organism: Ochropleura leucogaster (assembly GCA_958449745.1). NCBI lineage: Eukaryota > Metazoa > Arthropoda > Insecta > Lepidoptera > Noctuidae > Ochropleura > Ochropleura leucogaster. The sequence goes on along the minus strand of OY288213.1, from coordinate 17,853,993 downwards.
AGTAACTGTAGTACTATCTTCAGCCACCTTCAAATTCAACTCCAACCAATTTGTCTTGAATAAGTTAGAAACAAAATGAACAACAAATGCAGCTCCAGCGGTACCCACTACCCCTCACTCCTAATATTTAACGCTAGACTAACTCACCAATCGTGAAAGGTATTTCTAAGCACGTAAATTATTTGCTCAAACCGTTGAAATTCTGTCGAGTTTATTTCGCACGAACAATTCCTTGTAAAATGTAAACTAGCGTAATTTGTTACCCTGGACTCGAGATCTGGACGCGTTGATTGCGAAACACCAATTTATTTATTGTCGTTGGATTTATCCTCTGGATATATTGCTTCGGACGAATCAAGTCCTTGGGACAAGATGGTTGAACCTTCGATCGAATACCGACTTACAACTGTAAGTTACATTGGAAATTGTTCATTGAGCCGTACGCGAGATTCGTAGTAATCCTTGGGCGAATTAATTGTTGGATTCAGTCTATAAAACATTTGTTCAAAAACATGTTGTAGACATAAAAACATACTAAAATATGTTATACATGAGCAGTACACTAAAAAACTTTTTTAGTACACCAAAAATGTGGAATCAGCAGCAAATCAAGCACTTTTTCAACATAGCTTTAAGTTGTATTTAGATTCAATGAGATGTAAATAAAATTGAGTGAATCACTCATGAGTTTAATAAATAGTTAAAACATCAATGTATATCAAAGCGTAACAAAATAACCTTCCCCCTAAAAGATAGAAATAGAACCCAACTCTTTCAGCTACGTGTTAAAAGCAAAGCTAGAAAATAGAACTGTGACACATTACCTCATATCGGGCGACAATTACTGAAAAGATCCAGAGGCTTCATTCAAAGCAATTGAAACCAAATACGAAGCTACCCTGCCGGGATCCCGTTTGTATCTACAGAACATAGAATTTTCCAAATGAATGTCACATTTTCAGCGTGGTTTGTGAAAGAAGGCGGATTATTATCAATGGACCATGAACCTAAGCAGCTTACACACACATCCAACTTAAGGACGGCCGTATTTGTAAGTATTTGATTTGTTTCCAGATTGTTACGTACGTCGCATTACTTCTACTTAATTACAACTTGAAGCGGATTTAATCAATATAATGCTTTTGTGTTAATAATTTATTTATGTTTTTATCATTTAGGGAAGACTGGCAGTTAAAAAAAATAGATTAAAAATAGTAAATGAGACTGGCCGTCAATAACAAGTCTTTGCTTATAAAAAAAACAGATGGTTCGAGAGAGTGTGAACACAATACTGGCCACAAAAAAAATAATAATAGCATAACATCAAAATTGAAAACATCTTCATAATACTGCCAATATAGTAAAAAAAACAATCTTACTAAAAAAACTAAGGCTCATTGATAATGATAAAATCCTTTGTAGTTCTAAATAATTCCATGTAAAAGTTAAGCTAGTCTTTTTAAAATGTATTTTAATCCCATATTTATTTTTAAAGGTATTATTCGGAACAGCGATGGAAGATTACACAGCCTAGAATTCACCGACGATCATAACCGGGTCAAAAACTCTCTCGTCCCTCAACTTTTTTTTAACTGCGTTTGTACCAAGGCTGTCTCGTCGTCGAGTACAGCCAAGACATTGTTTGTTAAAGAATAGCACATCAATACATCTAAACCGCTAGTCACTGACAGCTGTTTATGCGTGCCTAACCCGTTCAGTTTCATTGATATGCGATGTTACCGGGTCGTATGGACAACAGTGATTAGAAGCCTTTGAAAAGCACACACGCATCAAAACAGGCTCCTGTCGTGCACTGCCTACAAACAACCCTGTTAATCAACTAATTAGGTTCCCTCTTTTATCAAAACGCCATTCAATGTTTCCAAACCTTTCAATATACACCAAAATACCTGACTATAACGCGACACGTGAACAAAACAAGCTCGCTTCAATTTAGTCAGATGTCCCCGTGCGGTGTACTGCAGCAATAAAATAAAAAATTCAAATGAAACGGAGTACGTTTCAGTGTTTGCAACGAAAATGTTTCAATTTGAACGCACTCCCCTATCCTGCATTTAATGCATCCAAACTCTTCGCAGTTCCAGAATGATGAATAGCTGGAACAAATTATTAAGTTTGCACGTTGATGCACTGCTTTTCGCGTTGTTTCCAACGCGATTGTTTTATGCTGGGGCATTGTTTTTATTTGTTTATTGTGTAATTGGATGCGGATAAAGTATTTAGTGTTGCTGACTGGTAAGAGTATGCGGCGCGGAATCTTTGCTGGGTTTCATTTAGTTGATACAGATAGGCTGTGCTGACTTTACAGATTTACTTTTTTTCTGAAATTGTGTCAGTGATTTTAAATTATGGGATTAAGGAATGAAACACATCAAATAATATGTTTATTTAAAGGAGGTAGCTGAAATTTTCCTTTTATCTTTACTTCTTAAAATATCAGGTAAAAAATCTTACAGATTTTGTTTTGCAATAAACAGCACATATTATTTATAAGTCAACTTTACACATGCACAAGTAAGAACAAATTATACACGTAAAACAGATGAAAAGCGTCATAATATAATGATTGCTCTGTTCGAATTTCAAATACAATTTTAAAATCCTCCCACTTTTGAAGTATAATCCTGCAGAGTTTAAACGTAACTGTTATGTACGTGCTTATTTGGTTGAGTAAGCTCTTTAATTTGGCAGTGTTGGAGGGAGAAATCTGTGCTAATGAGTTGGGCCAGTAATTAGTCATTTATTCCGAGTCAGTCAGTTACCTTCGACTCGAGGGTAGAGAATATTTTCCTCTGTTTAAGTTATGCCTCCCTCTTCGCATACGATTTTCTCTGGCTGGAATAACATTGTAGAATATAATGGTAGACGTATGTATGTCTATACATGTCAGGTTTGTTGAACAAAGATTTAGTGTGTTTAACCATGAGTGATTTGAATTTAACATTATTTGAGCTCATAATTATTCTGACGAGGCGCTATGTTGGCAACTATTAAGAAATGCTTAGGTTTTATGTTTAAAACCGTTCACGGTCTAGTCTAAGGCGAGCGAGTTTAAGTATAATTAAGATTTTCTATCATTTCACTTGGCTGGGTATTTTTCTGTTTCCATGGCAGGTACAATACACTAGTGACACCAGCTACCCTACCATGACGTCTTAAAACAGAACTTATTCCACTGAGGGAAAGAGACAGTGCTATACAGGGTGTCTAGCGCCATCTCTTTCTCACACAGAAATAAGAATTGCTATAAGATGTCATGGTAACCCTAGTGATAATTCATATTAGTTACATGATATACACATTAAGCTGCCTCGTCGTCTACTGGTTGCAAGCGTCTGCTGATCATAAGGTCCCATTTGCAGGTCAGGGATAGTGTTATGGGTTTTTCCATTAGAAATTTGAATTTGTGCCCAACTAAAAGAAGTAGGCTCACCAATCTTACATGGAATTTCTTCGGGATAACAGGCGTGATTTATGTCAGCAAAGCAGAATGGACTGCCGGGGCCTCCGCCTGCCGGGGTTGCGGGTTGTTCAAAATAGATACCCCGGAACGTAAACGGCAATAGAAGGAACATGGGTAAGTTTAAGTCGGTACAAGTCTGACACTCCCCCTCGCGCCGCGCAGAGCGGGGGAAGTTATTTGATGATGTCCCATCAGCAAAAAAAAAACATACATTTTTAAAGTACAGAAATAGATTATTATCGACATAACATTATATAACAACCTAACTCGTTTTAAAACGGTCTATTCTATTTTCTAACTCCTGCCTTAAAGTCTACCAACTTGTGCGTATTATACCCATAAAAACACCAGGAATAAACTACCCAAATAAAGCTCTGGAACTAGTTCTCCCTGGAGGCTTACGTCAAGCCTACAATAAGATCAGGACATGCTCGTCATGGTACATTGACTACAATAGTCCAAGCGTCAAGGGTGACATGTTGTCTTCAATGGGTGACAGGCTCTGTTTAGTTATTGTATTGTTACTATATTTGTTATTATTGATGTGAAACTTTGGTTTTCTTCTATAAAACAACACTGTGTACTTTGAAACTATCTCAATTTATACTCAATCTTATGCTGCGGAATGTTATGTAGAATATTATCTCGCGAAGTCAGTAAGTCTATTCTCATTTGAAATTTTTATAGGGATCGTAAATCATCAAATAACTTTCATCGCTGTCGAGTGTCAGAGTTTTACTGACTAAAACTCATCTATGTTTCTTCGTTTGCCTTTTGTATCCCTTTCGAACAACTTGCAGCCCCGGCAGGCATTTTCACCATGTCTAAGATGGCCGGGAATCATTTCGCGGCACCCGAAGCTCGGAGCGTCCCTAATGGCGGCTGAAGTTTTTGGTTTTCTGAATCTCTCAATAGAACTGATTTAGTGCCATGTTGAATCGAAGAAGTTGAGTAAGGTCAGCAAACAATAATAAATTGACTAAAGTATTTTTTTTTTCAGGGAGTGCGGGTGATCCTCTCTGTGAGAGGGTTCCCTCTGTCCCAGTGGGAGTAAGTGATTGCTTAGATACTTATTTTCAAGTTAATTACTAGATTATATCTACCTGAATAGCAAGCGGATTCGATACCACTAATAATATTTTTTTCCTTTTTCTCTGCAATCTGCTTTGAGCCATAATTAGATGTTTTTTGGGTTTCATTGGATTAAATGCGATTCCATTGAATAAAATAATTTGTCTGGTCTATGACTAGAATTTAAATAGAAAGGGTAAATATAACAAATAAAATATCTGACATAAAACAATGCAATTTCTGCCGATCGGGGAGCTGGTGGCGCGGATGGACCTTTTAACCGAAGCTAAAAGTGCACGCAAAAACGCTAGGGCTGCAGCAAAAAGCTTGATAACATTTTTGATAAAAATATTATTTGCAACATTGAAAAAAAAACACCCAATATGAAAGGTTCACGGTTCGTTACGAGTTATAATAAGTAATTAACAACACTCTTAAGCAGTTTTCTTTGAAAATAGCGACTCAAAGTTTTAATTAGACTTGTTTCATAATATGAGTTCCACATCTAACTTTGTAACATAGTAAAGTTTGAATCAACACAGTAGGAGCATATTGATGAAAAAGTGACAAATGTGAATATTGAAGGAGAGGAAGGAAGGCCAAATAAAAGATGGGTGGATTGCGTGAGGAGTGATATGAAAAGAAAGGAGTAAATAATGCCGTGACGTCTGATAGGGAAGAACGGAAGAAAAAAACGTGTTGCGTCGATCCGAAATAGAATGAGACAAGGAAGATGATAATGATGACGACAGTTGGAAAACATTACTTTTAAAATTAACTACGTCTGCACACATTGTTGCTCTTGATTGCTCTTCACCAACACTCGGCGACACATCAAGCTATATACTTCCAGTATAACATATGCACACTTTGTATAGATTCCCCACAGAATCATAGTGATCCGCATAAACTGGTTTTGTATAGCTTAATTGAACGTCGTGCATATAGGCCAAGCTTCGGACTCCTACTGAGAAACGCTTGGTTGGATAAAGCAACAAGCACAAGGCAAGCCAATAAACTTAAAAACATCAGAAATGTCAGAAGTAAGCAGTCAGCCCTGATCCAACGTACATGCTCTTAAGGACAAGATGAACGTCTTCAGTAGAAGAATGTTCGCGTATGGATTTGTCTTCCGACACATCCTTTGTCGCCACATTTATTCCTTTTCAAGACGTTCCTGAACATTTTAAAGGAAAATTATTTAAAGTACCTAAAGGTTGAAGTACACTTCACATTTTACATTTTGTGACAACGAAAAAGCACTATTTCTGCTTGGTAGACACAGTTTATTTTTTATTTCATGTCAGTTTATTTTTTATTGCAGGCTCATAATTCTGGTTGTTTATCTGTACCTTCTTCAAATTATACAGAGGTAAAAGTTGTAAGCTTTGATCTTATCTCCGAAACTGCTCATTCTAAAAAACTGTCTAGGTCTCTCGCACAAACTTGGGTTGATTTTTTCACAGCTCTATGAGACCGCAGACTATAAGTACAGGTATGGTTTTAATTTCATCTTGATAGACAGACAGATAAAACGACATACAGACAGACGGACAACAAAGTGATGCAATCAGAGATTACTTTTTTCTTCTGACCCTAAAAACTAAATGCAAATATCTTAGGACGCAGCCACGGCCACAGACTCGGCCCAATAAAAGCGCTCAGCAATAATTTGGAATTACACACAATTATTTAAGTAAAGAACAAACGTTTTTACTTTTACTACCTACCGGAAGCTTTAAAAGTCCCTTTATAATTTTAGCCCTTTCCTAACTAGATTGGGACGGCCACAACTCCAAGCAGATGTGGCTAAATACCTCAGCTTTGAGTACTAAAAATATAACCAGCACCTGTAACTTTAGAAAATTAAATATGCTATACAAGAGTAAAGTCACATCCACACGTCGGGGCAGTGCTCGTCCGAATGGCACCGAATGGCCGGCCAGCTGTCAAACACAGACACATCACCGTCGAAGAGGCTTTAGTAATAATGAATTACCGTCAAACTAAAGGACGGTACTCGACCCAGTTTTCTATACCGCCTTCACACAAAAACCCACCTTATTATTTAGTAATAAGGACGTTTTTTGAGTGTGTGATGATTATTTTTAACCAATTGTCTTGGCTTGGAAGTTTTACTTGTTCCAGTTGTGCGTGAGCCTGACAGCGGTGTCACGATCTATGAAAGATGACTTGTACCTACCACGGATGTCTTGGGCGGTTATGTCTAGGAGATCCCTAAACACTGGGCATAAGGACCAAAATGTTTAAAGACCAGTTTACCCTGACCTGTTTTCCTTCGAGAATTTGGGAATTAGGTATGTACGAAAATATCGTGGAGTTGGTAAAAGTATCGTTTTGGTTCCATTGTCACGTTAGTAGGTGAGGTAAGCGCGGAATAACAAGTAAGTATGATCTTATGAGTTCTTATGACAACGGAAGAATGATTCTACGAAGCGTTCACGTTAGCGAAATGGAGTTTTACTAAGTTTTGGAAGGCAAGCAGATGTTGGGACTAAGTTACAAACTTGAGATTGAGGCTATTTTCATTAAGCCACCTACAAGGCCCAATTATTACTGTTTACATTACCACTAAACTTCGAATTTTCTTATTCCGACCCATTTATTTTCGTCACCGAACAATGAACCCTAAACCTTCCGTATAAGTAAGTTTGTTTTGCTATTTAACAAATACCTAGACTTAAGTCTATGATAGGATCTGTCATGAAGATCACGTTTCCCAAATTACAAATTCAGAACTAAAACATTTGTAACTGTTATTACCAAGAAATATCAGCAATTCCAACAATATTTTTTTAACTTATAAATAGTTCTGAAAGCAGCTGCTAAGTACGGTATAATGAGAAAATCGGAATCGTGTTACTTAACTGAGTACATTAAGCTAGATTAGATTAACTTATCTTTACTTAGATTAGTTTGTTTACTATAGATTGAGGGAAGAACTTTATCAAATTTCCTGAATATTTCTGTACAGTAGTTTTAGGTCAACTTGTGTGTGGGCGATATCTATCATCTTTTAGAATAAATTTGTCGCAATTTTTTGTGGAAGCCACAGCGCTAACAACAAAAATATATCAAAATATTCGTAGAACATGGTAATACAATCGTAAATCGACAAAGTTAATGATGTCAATATTGCTGATATGTATAAATATACAGTTCGACGAAAAATATCAAAGGACCAATTAAAGTGAGTCTATAAACATAACATCTAGGTAAATATATGACAGAATACTTCGTTCGTAATTATAAATCCAGAATTTCCCACAATAATAATTCACCGATGTCAGGATGGTATCCAAGAAAAACTTAAAAAGCACAAATTGTTTAAGTCACAATCTGCCTGCCAAGCCTGAAATCGATCCCTCAGTCTCTCAGTGGCAAGCATATAACACGATTATCATCGGCTTTTTTAATCAATAACGTAGTCTATAGAACACAACTTTAATTCATTGTATAGTTTATTTACTTCGCATTATCTAAACGTCTTTAACAAAAAATATCTTTTTTTTTTTAAGCTCTAAACATTTTTGATTCTGGAACTCTAATGGTAATTATGAACTTTGGACTAATTTTGTGGTAAGTTCTACAATGCCTAGGCAAACGTTTTTTTTTTAACATCGTAGCTATTGTTGTTTTCGCTAATAGATTCCACACAAAAGAATATCTAAAAATTATAGGAATGAAGAAATCCTTACTAATATTATAAAAGCGAAAGTGAGTTTGTTTGTTTGTTTATTTGTTTGTTTGTTACCTCTTCACGCTTTAATGGCTAAACCAATTTTGATGAATTTTGGTACAGAGATAGTTGGGAACCACGAGACGGATATAGGCTAATTTTTATTTAAAAAAGTGGGATGTGCGGGAGAAAGAGGGAAGAAAAGGGAAAACTTAGCGTTGCTATTACAAATCAATAAGGCGCAAGGGGAACTGTATTACCCCAAATTTAACGCGGGCGAAGCCGCGGGCGAAAGCTAGTAAAAAATAAAAACCAATGTTAGGTGAAAATTTTGAACATAATCCTTAAAAAAAATTCTAGCTCCTAAACTACAAATAATCGCGGAACTTACATGGGGCTAATTCAGGTACCCCTTAGCATAAGGCATCTATTTTTTTTCTTTGGACGCCTTTCAACTGGCCACCCTGTATAACAGATTTTTTGTTGGGCAACAAAACATTTTCAAAGCTAAGTTTTGAAATTAAAAAGATGTTGTGCAATTAGGCTGTGCTCCAAACATGACTATTAATTATAAACTCAGAGATGTTTTTTTAAAACAGTTTCATTACACCGAAATTTCTTCCAAAAATATCCTGCCGTCGCGTCGGCAGCCTCCAGCATCAGAGGGCCATCACGAAGGTCATATTATTAAGAATAGATACTTATGAATAGTTACTTATCATAGTACATGTTTGAATATGAGCCTGATGATGAGACGCAAAAAGCGAAACGAAAATTTAATTGTTTTAATGAATTTACTAATGATATTAATTTTATTGATTTTCATTTTATGCTTTTGTATTTTTTTTCTGTGGATAATTGTATTTGATTTAAAGATGAACTGTGTGTATCTAGTTAGTTATATAAATTCAAACACGATGTTAAAATTGTCATTGAATAAATGAATGAATGATACAATATTTAGCAGTCATATTCAAATCCACACTAACAACATAATCCACATAATACAGTCTCCCATAACAACAGTCTTTAACAAGTCTCCATTATAAACATATTTGCAAAATTGACACGTAATAATCAGCTTTTATGTTCTTATACAAAGATAATATCAGATAGCTTGGCACGGGATGGTCCACGATGGTTCAAGTTGGCCCGGGATGGCCTATGTTGGCTCGTGTTGTGTTACAATTACACGTGGCTTGTTAACGTCCTTTAATTATGTAGCTCACGAGATTATAGTCAATCTTTGATTGAACATTTACAGGAAAATAAGTGGGACAGAATACCAAAAATATTTGCCACGGGATTTTGAATCTTCACTGGGAATAAAGAGAGGTGATACTAGCGCGCCTAACGTAAATAGCGACCTATTTACGTTAGGCGCGCTAAATTTTATATCAAATACTCGTTTCACTATTTCTACTATTATCAGTCTCCTGCCCTGAACCCAAATTCGTTTCGTATTCTTCTTAAATACTCCTCTATTACTCGAAATTTAATCTTGCACGTCCTTCTTCCTTGCCATATCATTATTCACAGAGTCCATCAATCTACCTGTACCCGCCTACCTACCTCTACCTTCCTCTACTTAAACCCATCCACATTCACAATCAAAACTTTTCTCACAATTAAATAATATAAAATATGGGTTACCTCTATCTGGCAGAATCTTGATGCTCCGAAATTTATTTGGCATAACACACTTAGTATAATTTTCTTTAAACGAACATTTTAAAGGCATAAAAAATATTTGGTATAATTATCATTTGGCATAATGTTTAAAACTTCGAATTAACAATGGCATACTTTTAAGACGGCAGAATTACATTTAGTATAACTACGATTCGCAGAGTTCAAATTTCGCATAATATATTATTTGGTATAATTTCACTTGGCACACTATGCAGACGACAGTAATGTCTAGGTTAGGTTAGGTTAAAACTGTGACCTCCTACGCACGAGCCGAGCGAGCGAAGCGAGCGGTGCCGCGGCAGCGGCCGGCGAGTGCCAGAAACGACTTGCGTTAATAGAAAAAAGAGATTATTTTAAGTAGGTTACCCGGAACTGAACTATTTAGATTAGGATACCTAATTAGAATTAGAATTCAATGACATAATCTCAAATTCAATTAAACAATAACTAAAATAAATGACATTATTTTAAAGAAATAATTAATCAAAATAAATGTAACTTACAATGACAAAGATGACCCTAACTATAAACTTTCTACGATATGACAATTCTGCCGTTTAATGATCATCGATATAAAATATATTATGCCAAAAGACGATTCTGCCTGTGAACTTTCTGCGATATGATGTTTCTACTTTTTAAATATTATGCATATGAAGTTTATGCCTAGAGATGATTCTGACTTACAAAATTATGAGTTTAGAATGTATGATAAATGAGTGTCTGCTAAACTATTTTCTGCGAAGTGAAATTTATGCCATCCGTTGTTATGCAAAATAAAATTATGACATAAAAAGTTCTGCTATAAAGGGTGGACCCATAAAATATAATATAATAAATATAAATATCTTGGGACAACTCACACACGGCTATCTGATCCCAAGCTAAGCAGAGCTTGTGTTATGGTAACCAGACAACTGATATACATACTTATATAATTTATAAATACATACATATTATAGATAAATCACACCCAGACACAGAACAAACAATCATGCTCGTCACACAAAGTTTGTCCTGGGTGGGAATCGAACCCACGACCTCCGGCTCAGCAGTCAAGACCACTAACCACTAGACCAACAGGCCCGTCAAATTCCTACTAATCCCTAATATAAATGCAAAAGATGTGAGGATGCATGGATGTGTGGATGACTGTTACTCTATCACGCAAAACCATTGAAGAGTGACAATTCCGAGGTTGCGCATTGCCCGGGGATGCGGGTTGTTCGTAAGAGATACCACGGCACGGAACATAAAGGGCGATAGAAGGAACATGGGTGGGTTTTAGTCAGTACAAGTTTGACATTCCCCCCGGCGCCGCCCAAAGCGGGAGAAGTTATGTTCTCACAACGATTTTGGACTAACTTGGATTAACACTTGCTTGGATTAACAATTGGTCGTAAGGATAAGGCGAAAAGTAGATATAGGCGTAGACCCACTGAACTTAATCTCACTCACTTTAAAGCTATGCGTAATACCTGCAATCGTCTGTGTCCAGATGCTAAGAGACGCTATTTCCACTAATCTCTCGGTAACCGTAACTCCGCTGATTGAGGAAATATGACCACGTTTCTTCCTTCCGCAAGGAGCTCAAGTGGCTCCCTATTCGTCTTCGCAAAAACACTCGGATTTTATGTCTCCTCTATAATATACTGTTTAATCCAGCCTATCCCAGCTACCTGCGTGATCGATTCTCGTTTACCCGCCCTCCTGATGCTCTGTGTAGATCCCACCTTAAGTATCGCCTTAATTTCCCATCACATAAAACTGAATTTTTCTCCTACTCTTTCTCTGTTCACGCAGTACGTTTGTGGAACTCTCTTCCTTCTAACATTCGAGACTGTAAAACTATATTTATTTTTAAATAGTAAGTCAAAGAGCATTACCTGCCTCTTTACTGTAATATTCTGCATAATTATATATTTTAGGTATATATTACTATCTCAGTATTTATTTTTATATGTGTATTATTTGTATGTAAGTTTAATATACGATTGATAATTTAAAATTTTCTGTTTTATCTTTTCCACACACTGTGTCTGCATATCTTATCCAACTTTCCTCTCGCAGGTCTGCTGGAAGAAATTTCTTTTGAAATAAGCTGTACCTTTGTGCTCTTCTGTCTTAATGTAATGTCCTGTCATGTATTTTGTGTGTGCATAAATAAATAAATAAACACACAGGATACTTGCAGCCTCAGGTAGTATCTATGAATAAATTCAATATTAACAATTTATTCATACCAGCTATGGGTGATACTGAAAGTGTTTTTTGCAAAAATTTTAATCTTCCCAAAAGCTAAATGTTAATTAAATTTTTGATCTAAAAAATCGACGTATACATACTTTTATATTGCGCGCTCGAACACGTCGGGTTAGAGAAAATAAAAAACTTATCGACCTAGCCTGGTAAAAGAATAATAACAGCTGTTGCAATAATAACAGCTATTATTTTTGACCGTATCAACTCTCGTTTAAAAGCTACGTAAAATATAAAAGAATTATTTCCGCACGAGTTCACTAAAAAATTTATAATTTTAAGCATACAACCACAAATATTTCAACTAACCCACACGTTGAGAAGATTGTGTTAAAATTATCATATTTTCACCCCACGAATGAATTTTAAAAGGGGAATTCAGCCAAGACAATTTTAATTAAGTCCCCGAGAGCTCATTATCTTGAGCGTCACCGCGCGGATGCGAGGACCAAGTTTTTTTTTTCAACAAAAATCTTTTATGTTAAGATAGCGTTATCTGGAGCAAATGTACCAACTTATATCTAGTCGAGTTAAGTTTCTTGAATTCAATTTCACTTTTGTAACAAGTTGAAAGTGTTTCAACTGTGGTGTGCGCTGTTCAAATTATTTACTGTGCTGAGAATTAGGATTCCCGGTCGATGGGGATATTGGAATTGTGGAAGGTAGTACTCAGAGTGTGAGAGTGAGTCTTCGTTACTTGGAAATCTAGAAAGACATAAAAGATGGAAAGATGCATAAATCCTTACTAATATTATAAAAGCGAAAGTAAGTTTGTTTGTTTGTTACATCTTCACGCCTTAATGGCAAGACAGATTTTGATGAATTTTGGTACAGAGATAGTTAGGACCCTGGATACGTTCATAGGCTATATTTCAAAGTGAGACACGGGGACAAAGAGGGAAGAAAAGAGAAAACTTAGCATTGCTATTACAATAAATAAGGCGCAAGGGCAAAAACTACTTGTAGCAGGTACCTGTAAATCAGGAAAGGGGAACTGTGTTACCCCGAATTTAACGGAAGCGAAGCCGCGGGTAAAATCTAGTCATAAACAAAGTGTTTTTAATGCACAAATGTAAAGACCTAACCGGACCTTAATTATAAATAATACAAATATTTAAGCAAGAAAGAAGTAGGAAAAGAAAATAAGAAGAACGAAAGAAGAAGTAGAATCTTTAAGCTTTTTTTATCACCATTGTTTATCACAAACTTTGAATAAAGACCCACTAGATCTTTCATCATAAACATCACTTTTATCTGTCTATTTTGAGAATATATCATAAGCAGGATTGAACGACGTCATTATAACATAAAAACACTATAATGTTATTATTATATTTTTTTCTTTCTTTCTTTCATTGTTATATTGGTAATTGAATGGATACAGGCCCATATTGCTTCTTATTTCGATGGCCACTCGAGGAATGTAATATCACTGGTAGGGTATTTAATAAACTGCGTTCAAATATTACGCATAGATTTGCGTTACCATAGAGATATGCCAGATATTGACCCAATATTTTGTAACCCTATTTTTTAAATACCTCTTTGCATATTATCTGTAATAATATTTGCAGAATGATCAACCGAATAACTCCCCCCATCCCCCTATTTTTGCAACATCCAGAGTCTGTCACAATCCCTACAACTTTGGTGTTGTGGACAATGTCAATAAGACAAAATAGGCAAGTGTGAGTGGGACTCGCACACTTGCCTGTTTTGTTCGAGGGTTCTGTACAAACTTGCGACATAAACGGCCATATCTTTTGACTGCTTAAACTTAGAGATGATTTTTCCACAACTCCAAGTTACCACAGACTTGAGTATATTGTAATAATTTCAACATTTACGCGTTCCCGTGATAAATGGTCTGGAATCACATACAGATAGACAGACAGACGGACAACAAAGTGATCCAATAAGGGTTCTTTGTTTGTATTTGAGGTATGGATCCCTAAAAATCGTATTTCGCAAAATATATATTATCGCGATTGTATGTATATTAGGCAATAGCTCGGCACACAACAACGTAATATAACATCACGCCTGTAGATGCCGAATAGGTAGACACAGGCGTGCTTAATAGTAGTAATAGTACGTAATAGTAGTAATAGTACGCACACATTTAGCCAGTTATATCTAAGTCCCATACAACAAATACAAAATAATCAAAACGAAAAATAACCACTTCATTCGTAACAGGTACAAATATTGAAAACACAACTTTGAAAAAACTGCAACAGTTCGGCTTATCCCTAGAAGCTTAACCCGGACAAGCGATTTAAGCAGTGATTTATTTGTATAAATAGAGAGCAGATTATTTAAACGTGTATTTTTTTTAATTAAAAAACCGTTGTCGACGAAGTTATTTTATCCTCCTTGATTAAATTCCGTTAAACCGCGTTTGAGGGTTAAAAGTATAACGTTTGGAGTTTAAATTAGGGTTATCATTTTAAAACAGAGTGTCTGCCTGACACTCTGAGTCTTCCTAAATCTGCTGTGTTGGGCCTGAAATTATCATAATGTTTTTGTTCGACCTTTTCTGCTCTTTTTTTCATTGGTTTTTCTTTCTTCAGTAAATGTTGGTTTTAAGTTCAATTCAAAGTTACTTATTTCCAAAAGGATATGGCCAAAAGATGTTTGAAGCTGTGCCCCAGAATGTACACAAATAAAATGTATGTCATTTCATAGTAAAGATTTTCTATAACAAGAATACAAAAGAATAAATACGACATTCATTATTTAAATTACTCAATAAAGCTAATTAGAGCAAATAGCACATCAGGCTTCTATTAAGTAATTTAATGCTAGCTTTGAAATTAACTTAATTTCTATTCTAGAGCATATATTAGTTTAACATAAATTAGTGTCTACTAATAGACTAAAGAAGGTATATTATTATTTGAATGAGTATGTAAAATTGAAACGTTCGTATATTCGGGGTTGCTGAATGTAACTCTATCTATTCATGGACCCGCGACCTTGCTCGGTTCACCACTACTATTGGTTATTACTCAAAGACACTTAAATAAAGTTACGATAAACGACGCAAACTGACCATCATAGATATAATATCAAGAATATTATATCTATGATGGTCAGTTTGCGTAATAGAACAACGAACTCTTTGGAATCAGTAAAAATGTAACGCGTAACTTTGCAATCACAGAAATTTGTTGCTTGATGGTCTTCATAAGATTTATAGTTTTTAATCTAGATTTAGCTTTAGGCTAAAAATGCGTGCACGTAAGACACCTTTTAGTAGTTTTATTGATTACCACGACTTTTTCTTCCTATTATAATATTTCTCGGATTCATCATCAAATAACCCCCCCTTCTGGGCGGAGTAGAGAAAATGTCATACTTTTACTGAATTTAATCCATCCATGTTCTTTCCTTTGCTCTTTGTGTTCCGGGGCCGCGGTATCTCTTTCGAACAACCCGCAAGCACCGACTCTGGCACGCTCCCTCAGTTCCTACTAAACTGTAGATCTAAAAATAAAATTTTGAACTCTATTTAAAAAACTCACTTTCTGACTTATGCCCCCCTGGTAGTTCCCCTAGGGCTCGGTAACTAAGTGCTCCTTTACGCACGAAGTGACACAATTAGGGTCAGTGTTCGTAACTCGGGTCGCGTAATGAGTCCTCCCTGATACACGGGGATCACTTGAATTTGTAACTGACCGCGGACGGGAGGACCGGGAGCAAAGTTGCTGGAACGACAGCTGTTGTTAAAATACAGAGGTACAAACTATTGATTCTAAGGATCTAATAAACTAGAGAGTAAATTTAAAAAGTAATAAACATGTGAGAAACAACGGTGTAGGGAACTCCAAGATCCACCCCGACTCTGCCATCGACCATCGCTGACCTTACTAGTGTTGTTCTTTAAAAGGTCAGATTCTTAGACGCATGGTACTCTCAAAAGTAGGAAGATCGATTGTGTTGTAGTACTGAACAGAGAAAACAGCTACTTTTTCCGAACACATTTTCTTCGATATAAATTATGAACAACTCAATTCTCAAAAAATAAATAAGTATAACAAGTGGTATAATGTAAATAAGTAGCCATGATTTTAATGCACTTTTTGTATTAGCCACCACCAATAATATCACCTGCCATCTAAAACACCACAACTGTAGTAAGTTTCAAATAAAGAACACCCATTCCTTTCGTCCATTGCTGATGACATAATAAGTATCGTGAAGTGCATCTGAAAGGAGCGCCGTGTTTACGGTCGTCTAGTGTGCAGTCGCCTTTATGTCCGGTGGCGATAAATATTCATGTCGCACTTTATAGCCGCCTTTATTAGGTTTCCAAGTTGTTAGGTTTAACTCCGTATGTTGTGGTTGTCATTATTGATGATGTTTTACTGTGGGATCTGCCTGCATACTTGAGCATGAGGTAAGGGTTAACAACGACAAGTTAAGGGTTACAAACTAAGTTACTTTAAATTGTTACTACTGACTAGAGTTTTATTCTGGATATAGCATTAGTCCGTCGATAAAGATATCCCAATAAATATATTCTTTCTTGAAATTCATTGCGGATAAAAACAATACCTAACTATAGTACGGCCAACGAGAAGCGATACCAAATGTAAACAAAACCCATGCTAAAACCCCATCTAAAATGGCCGCCCGAATGTTGGCGAACCCGTCTTAACGTTGTCATGTTTTTGCCGGGAGAACGAGATATTACGACAAAGGCACAAGATGGAAAGAGCTAAATATTAGATTGTCAACGCCACAGTTGTTCTTTAGGTTAATGACCTTTCGTATCGCTGCTAGTTAGCCTTAGTATAGTTTATTTATGACAATGCTCAAAAACTTTAAGCACAATAAAATAATTGAATACCAGAGTCGGTTCTTTTTACAAAACTTACAATATATTTTAGAACACAATGCATCGAGAAAACCTTAAAACCCACTCCTTCCATTTTCAAATTAATCAAAAAATCCTTTCGTTACCATCAATACTGGTAGGTTTTACAACTAAAATCCGTCTGTCAATTACTCTGAGTGAACTCAAAGAGTATCACAAAAGAGGTTTGTTGGAAACTTTTAAAAAAAGAAATGGAAAAAGTTCGCTCATTATAACAGGTTTAAGGGCGGCCATTGAAAGGGGGGAGCGGCTTGTAGTCCGAACTCTTCTGATTTACGAATGTTGAAGACAGATGTTTGTACAGCCTATAAATATTCGCCCTTTCAAAATATTGTTCTGGAGAAAACATTTAAACCATTTTCTTATAATGAGATTTTTTTAATGAGGCTAAGTTTTCATTCTTTTTCATCTCAGCTTATAAGTCATCATGAGTTTCGATTCAACCAACGATTTACTCCAGATTATTTTCTTCTAGATTAACTCAAGCTTAATATTGTCTACGATAAGTTTGTTAGAAATAGTGAACACACGACTTTCGAAAAGTTAATGAGCTGAAATAATAGCAATCGTAAAGACACGTAAAGCTGCTTAATAATGTTTCTTATTTGGTTTAAGATATTGTATTCTAAAGCAATCGTTTTCTTCTGCTTACTTTCCCACTCTATCGTAATAATAAACTCGTTTTATTCGGATGGTAAATAATCATACCGCTCTGGGCGGGCCGGAAGGGAGTGTCAGACTTTTACTGACGAACACCCATACATGTTGTTCCCTCTTTTGCCCTTTATGTTCTGGGGTTTGGTTTCCCTTTCGAACAACCCGCAACAATAGCAGGCAATGGCGCTGGAAGGCCGCTATGGTTATAAACTCGCAGGCGGAGAAATTTCGTGAAAAACCTGTTTCATACACAATATCTATAGGTAGTGCCGAATATATGGAATTATTTTTGATTGATTAGAAGTAGGAACCGCTTAATACGGGTACGTATTTAGTCTCATAGGAAAACTGTACAACAAATCCTTAGAATATCGCCACCCAATAAGTCAAGCTTCCATTGTAAATCTAAACACTTAGCCAGGCTAGTCTTTGAGACTATCCACTATCCCGTCGTCCCGCCATCCCGCGATCCCGCCAGCCGTCAGGGGCATACCCACTAATCCCCACTCGCTATCTCAGTCTAGAAAAATAAGTTTAATTCGTTGATTAAGGCGACACATTCGTCTACTGGTGTAAGGCCACTGAGCTAGAAGGTTTTAACTAGAAATACAAGATTAGAAGACTTTCAAGTCTAGAATTTAGGACAAGTAAGCTAAAAAATCATCAATGAAGACATTACCATTTGAGAGAATGCTTCACCAGCGGTCCTTTGAGCCTTCTTTGTAAAATTACATGCTGGGAATGATAAGTTATGTTTTTATTTTCTGTAATTTGTAATTAATAAAAAGAAAAAATAATGTTGTAAAACTAAATGAGTCCAGTGTTTCCAGCTCGAGATTGTTTTGATCAGATTCCTGTCTGAGACAGACTTTTGTGGGACCTGAAAACTACCCAAGAAAGGACGATATAGCCTGATTATTTAAAAAAATAATGAGATTCCAGGATAGTTACAAAAATTTCAGGATGGAATAGTCTGTACATCATAATATTAGAGATCATTCTAAAAGCTATTAAAATAAGTTGTACAAATACAGAGATCACACCGCATCCATTCTTTACTGGCACTTGGTCCCCCCAGTCTGAGTCAACAGTTAAAGGCCTGGAGTTTCACATAGACTTAATGTATTTGCTGCTCTCAGTACAGCCGCTAGCCGGTCTGGTTAATAGATTAGTTTGGACAATGAGATCAAACTCGTTGAATTATTGGGACTAGTTTGTGCAAATGTGGATCTAAGTAATCTGGAGGATTTTGTAATACATGTACTATATTACTGCCTTTGTTACCATTTGA
Organism: Ochropleura leucogaster; assembly: GCA_958449745.1. NCBI lineage: Eukaryota > Metazoa > Arthropoda > Insecta > Lepidoptera > Noctuidae > Ochropleura > Ochropleura leucogaster. The sequence continues at coordinate 17,834,957 of OY288213.1, read as the reverse complement.
GAGAATAATTCAACACCGGTCATTTGATACGTCGCTTGCTTTTTAAAAACAATGATCGAATCCGTCTTCCCAAAACTTGCTAATCGTGTCTGAAAATTATTTAGATTCAGAACATATTTTTTTTCAAAGTCCACGTTTTTGTCTTTAATTAGGATTAGACTGTTAATTATCTTATGAGAATAGATTGAGTTAGATTAATTATTTGTATGGGTTGGTGGATTCGTTGTTGATGTTTTTCTTACCTTTGCGTGCCTGTACTATAGAAGTTCAGTTCAGTTCAACACAACAATAGGCAGGGTTCACCCTGAACACCAACTCGCCTAGTAGGTTTAGTTGATAGGTAGCTAGCATGCAACAAAAACTTGTCAATTATATGGAATGTTAACACTCGCCAAGGGGCGTGGCCAGTGTGACGTATGTGGTGATTAGAGCCGACTGCGCTGGTCACTGAGATATGGCGCTGTAGCGCTGTGCGCCGCTTTTTGTGAGCGCTGAACCTGATGGAAGGTCACGTGGAGTGTGCTTAATTGTAAGCTTTTTTAGTAAACGCTAATTTCTACTATTTAGTCAGAGTAGTGATGGTCAATTTGTGTACTTTTAAAACATAATATAAAATACTAGCTATACATGTGTTGTACCAGAAACGATCACAACGTTACATGCAGTACGTCAGTATAAATCTATGTATATAACACTAGCGGTAGGAAACAGAACAATTTAGCTTGGAACACCTGGTGAAATCAATTTTCTGGTGTGTGCACATGCGGGCCTTGCTGCAGTATATTATTGGTTTTGCGAACAAATAAAAAATGAAAATCTATTTGTTTTTCACGCTTTAGTTACGTTCAGATGATTGAAAAATGAAAATGTTTGATATATTTTTTCTAAATTGTTATTGGGTACGGGTCTTTTTGCAATTAAATTGATCTAGTTGATAAATATTGTGTAATTGTGTATGGTTTTTCAAACTGGTATTCGCGACGCTTTTAGGTACGGGTATTTGTTATATTTTTTTACAAATATCCGGGATGCGAGGTAGCGTAATATATATAGCCCTTGTCCAAGCTGCCTATCTTTTGTCAAATAAATAATCGATTCGTTAGCGTACCGACAGACACGAGTTCTTTTTGAATTTGTGTATCTTTTGTACGAGTATATTATGTAGTACTAATTTAAAAGATAAAAACGGTAATATTAATATGGATGGATACTAAGTAGGCGCTCTTCTATTCAAGTCCGTAAGAACCTAAATGTCTATATTTTAAAAGGTCAATATACTACAACACAAACAGATGTAAAAGAAAATACACAAAACTGAAAACAATTTTTCTTCAAAAAAATAAAACAACAATTCTACAAGTACTTTTTCCGGTCATTGACCTTTCTTCTCAGTACCTTTCACTACACATCAAAAATATGAAATAGACGAGAAATAATTTCTTTTGCGCATTCCTTATTGACACCCTTTTAGTCGTGTATCGGCCGAGTGAACGTCGAGGACGGCTCAAGGACGACTATTGTTATAATAAATGTATGGGAATATTCCTCGGGAGTTCCTGGACGATTCTGGACGACTTGACGCTGTTCGACTTGCTTCTATGAATATTATTGAGGAATATGATACTCTTGTTATGTTTTCCTAGTAGCTATAGGCACGTGCTGATAGAATTCTTGTGTAAGTAGGTGTTATACTGGTGGCTCAATTGTTCGGCAAAAGACAAAAAAGGATCGGTATCCATTAACAAGACATTATCATTACCTGTAGTGTAAACAATCCTAATGCCATCTGATTACATATTCTACAGTATAAGTCACGTTCTCGAGGCTACGATTTTTAACAAACTGAACTGAATGAAGTATCAAAACCATTAAACATCCTACTAATATTATAAATGCTAATGTTTGTGAGGATGGATGGATGTATGAATGTTTGTTAACCGCTTAGCGTTAGCCAAGCGGTTAAAATAAATAAGATACTGAGATAAAGGTAAAAAGTGAGAAATGGCGCAATGACGTATTCACAGACCGATCAAACCCATTGGATGACCCACGTGGGCGCCATTAAACGCAAAATCTTTTATTTATTCCAATCTACTCATTGTATCAAAGAAAACCATAATGCTTTCGCACATTTTTACGTGTAAATCATATTCCTTGCATTAAAATTCAATATTTTCTCCCATTGGCTAATGATGCAGAATATTTTTATCTGTTGTGCATTAATAACAGCGCGGCTCACTGAGCAAATATTCAGAGAATAGAAAGTACAGAAGGTTTAAAAAAATTCGTTTAAATTAGATATATCTACCTTCACCGTCAGAACATCATAGTACATAGTAGTATTACATCCGCAGACTTTTTTTTCTAATGGCATATCGTCAAATGATTTCTCCCGCTCTGGGTGGAGCGGAGCGACTGGAAGACTTGTTCTGACTAAAACCCATCCTTGTTCATTTTTTCGGAGCCTCGATATCTCTTTCGAACAACCCGCAACCCCGACAGGCAGTGACCCTGGGTCCCTGTGCCCATCAGCTGACTTGTACCCTTTTTTTCGTTTATTGCATGTAGCCGATCTTCTGAATCTTATCTCTTTGTTTAACAGTGTTACAAACGTGAGCATCCAAGATCAAAAGGTTAGCAGAATTGAGCGTAAATAAGTAATTTGTAGAGTCAGACACATTGGGCATTATATGTTCATCAATAATGGTGACGTGATTATAAATGGAATAGTAAATCGTGTGAAATCAGATCTGTGACTGGCTGGAATACAAAGTCGGTCTCCTGTAGAGGGGCCCAATTCGGTTAACGAACACTGGTCGTAAATATAAAGAAGTGTGAGTGATATACATCTAGATATGTTTACTGTGAATATTATTAATCAAGATTACTTTTCGTGTCTGTCTGTACGACAGTGAGAGTCTCATAAACTGTTTTTTTCTTGGGGCCAATCTAAATCTTTCTATGTATATTATTTTTGTCGAAAACTCAAACAACCAAGTTATTCTCGCGAGTTCAGTCACTTTGTTATTGTCAATGCACTATACCTACATATTATATGGAAAGATGATAATAATTTGTCAAGTCGTAGCACCCGTGAAAAGCAGGAGCGGGTCGCTAAGACTATCCGTAGCAGCGTCTCACTCGAAGGCTATTTGATTTATGAGTATCTACAGACACAAAGAAAGAAAACATGTTTTTTAATAGAAACTACGACCTCTGAGTTTGTTTCGGCTGTTTGTTCTCAGAGTAGTCGGGTACAAAACACCGGCCACATCTAGTTTTTTTAAACATACATGTAAAAGTGATTGTAAAAAACTACTTGCAAAAAAACATCATTTATTATTTACGTTTATTTGGTTCTACAAGAACACACTACATTAAAGAATCAAATAAAACTTAACACTACAAAAAAAACATCTTCACACTACAAAAAAAAAACTTTACTAATATTGTGTGCCTTGGCTGCGATCAAATAGATCCAGTTCAGAAAACAGCCTAGCAGCAGCTAGTACCCGACGCTGGTTTTGAACTGGACTTGATATGTGATGTGACTGATGTAAGACAGCTGTATTGTATTATGGGCTGGTTGTCCGTAACTCCACGTCTGAGGCGCGTATTTTGCGTATGGGCATTTGGTATATAATATGGTGGTGGTGGCTGGTGCATCCCAGCTCCACAAGAAACGCCAGCAACGCCTTGGTGTTGCTGATGATCTCGCGGAGAGACTAAGACAGTTTTGTCATTTAGTGTTTTATGAATGAATAGGTTAACACAGCACAACGCATTGTCTGGCTGACGCATATTTTGCCATCCTTGTAGAACAGTTATTCCCTTTGTAACATCGTTTTTCTTTTCAAATATTTTCGATAGTGTAGAAAACTATTACTAAGATTTTTTTCCAACTGGAAACATTTACAATTTTCTTATATATGTGTCACAGTATTATTTACAATACTACTCCGAAACGGCATGACCGATTTTTATGAAATTTGATATGTATATTCGGTACTTAGAATCGGTTAAATCGGGTGTGACTCGTCTCATAGTTATTATTTTGTTTTTGCATTTTTTTATTCTTTTATAGATTGTTTTTTACCAATTCGTTATGAATGAGTGGACATGGTTGGCCTTATAGATTCTTACACCCTTGTTAACTATGGTTATTTATTATTTTATTTTACTTTCTGTAAATTAAGCATTGACTTATTGTCGGGCCTCCGCTGTCTTCTCATACTTAAGTAGTAACGCTGTAACAACAACATTGTAAAACCAAATGATTTTAAAAGAGTAACCATGGAGTTTCTTACCGGTTCTTCTCCATAGGAAACGACCAACCTAAACCGTGCATCTTTTCTCGACGTTTTATAAGTGCCCATGTAGGCCTATGTGAAATAAAAGTATTTTGATTTTTAATTTCGGTTATTATCTATTTATATACCCTTAAGTGATAACAGTGGCAGCTCCAGAAAAGGAACTGATTAAGTAAAGTAAGTAAACCACTAGTCACAACTAGTTTCTTTATAATATTTCCTAAGATGTTCTTGTATTTTGTAGCGGAGTATCTTGTTACTTCGAATAGTAACATTTTCCAGTGAATACGTCCTGAAATCCGCTGAAATACAGTTAAACGGCCCTCTGTGCTCGTCTCACGATACTAAGGCTGCGGACAAAACGGATAATGGTTTCCACATTAGTTATTGAAGGGGTTTTGAATTTTTTATGAGTACCTGTGTGAGCTGAATTTCTGGGAAATGTGCTTAAGTGCTAGTACAGGATTCACGCCTTGACATTAAAACTATTTTAAGACCACATAAGTCATTGATAAAAAGGTTCGGAATGTCCCAAAATCACAACCGGTTGCAGACTATAATAATGTGATGTTCCATTGCATCCACACAAAGCGTGTGTATTTTGGTATGAATTGGATATTCAAATATTCAGATTCACTAGTTTCTTTCTTTGTCACTTTCCTAAAACTACGTCATATTTTCAAAAATATCATCTTCGCTGAGCCAGAAGAAACTTTCTCTTAAAATTTCCAGGTCTTATACCCTGGTCCCACTCTTGTGAACTTTGCTTAAGTCCGGGGTTCGCATGCTTTTAACTGATTGCCGTCGTTTCGGACCGATAGCTTAGACTGCACGTACTTAGCTGTCCATGTAACTTTTCAATTTAACCGGTTAAGCAGCATCTTTGACTTCCTTTGCTAACTTGAAATGTTAGCTACCGGATTACGGAGATGTGTATTTAGCTTTAGATCTTCGGTATTTCTTATTAGCTTCGTTGCTTGTGGGTTTATTTGACATAGGCACTTCAGCATTTTCGTTTGAAAACTGTAAGGCTGAATTAGTGTTTTTATTTCTAAGCAAGTATCTCATCACTCTCCAGACTGGGTGGCTATACAATGTTAGAGACGGGTCCTTAGTTATGTTTCCTCACTACCACTTGCAAAAGATAAAACACGCCTCCTACCGTGTACCTACTCCGTAAGTTGTAAAAGGAAAACCAAAATAAAAACTATGTCCAAAATATATTTCTTGGAAATATTTTCGAGAAGAAAACTTACTCCTGAATCCCTAACAAATGATAACTACCTTACAAATACCATTAGTGTTTGCGACAAACATCAATAATTCCAAGTGATCCGGGACACTCGTACGACTGAGCTATCGCACAATATCTTAATATCACGTCAAATAATACAATAGTGTCACTCGTTCCACTTGCCTTCCTTTTGACGTCCGTTCGACCGAGCAATTCGTTCATTGTTTCTTTTCATTCACTCACTCCCGGCCGTTGAATGAACGAGTCTGTTGAACGGGTCGGCTCAAAGACAACTCTTTTGTCGTTCGAGATGAAAAAGCTACGATTGGAAATGTCATTTTATGTTCTGTCCGTGTTAAAATGGAGTTTCTGCACTTTTTGTGAATGAAAGAAAGAATGCAATTGGCGTAAGAATGGAGCGTTTAAGAAAGTCTTTAAATGCCAGCAAGTTTGTTACAGAAATTTGATTTAATTATATTACGGACTTTTTGTTTTGCTTCGGGAAATCGTCAGATGCGTATTTTTATACGACATTTCTGAAATGAAACGTTATATATATTAATGTAATCTTTCTATGGTGAGTTCTGATATTCATCTGCATTATCTGCGTCCGGTTAGACTGGGTCAAAACAGGCTGAAAAAACGGTATATAAAAATACTTAGGTACCAATCCCCACAAGCTCTTTGTGCAATCGAGTGCAACATTCTGCATACGATTCGATAATGAAAACACTTGTGCCATAAACATCGAATCGATTACTAATCGCGAGTTATCACCGACATACACTTCGGCTGAATTCTGGCTTGGAGAACCTTTCACTCGTTCATAAGAAATATACATGAAGGTACTTAATAAATATATGCTATCACTGTATTAAAATAACTTTTCACATTTTCTCACCCTTGTTCAAGACTTATAACGTATAAAATTCGCTACAAAATCGTAGGGAAGCTCCTGGCTTTTGATTTTCGCCCGTTTTGGAGGATTAGGTGTCCGCGCAAAGTAAGCGATAGAACCGTTCAGTCGGTACGTGCCAGCGCCCATATCCCACGGCTGTAGGTTTTTAAATCTTTTATACTTATCTGGGTGCCGGGGAAAATACCGGACTTTTTATTATAGGTTGCCTTTTTTCAGTGGCGAAATGAAATGGTGGGTGGAAGGTTAAAAGCTGTAAAAAAATGTTGCGTAATAGGAATACTGTTTTGCTTTTTGTCGCAGATAGAGATATAGTATATCTGTACTAGGTTAGCGACGAAAATACACGAACATGTGGTCACTAAGTATACCAGAGACACTCAGTGGATCTGACCGATTTACATGTTATCATATACAACTGCTAAGCGTTTTCCCAAAAGTTCGAGTTCTACTTTTAATGGTTACCCATCAAGAAACCTTCCCCAGCAAACTTTGCTTACCTTTAATTAACTTTTTTTTTCGCAGATGGATAATCACCAAATAACTGTCTCTACTTTATTGACGAAGAGAAGAGTACCAGACTTTTATTGACTAAAACCCACCCATGTTCTTTTGCCCTTTATGTTCCGGGGCCGCGGTATCATTTTCGAACAACCGCAGCACACTTAAAAATCCTGCGCTTTGTGTAGAGACAAGCCCCTTCATATTTGTAAATCACTAGATATTTGACTGTGATAGTTGTAAGCATTTAAAACAACAACGACAACGACAATTAACTACAACGTAGGTATTTTATCATGCACATGTGTACGTAACGTATGAATAGAGGAACCATCTCAACCATCTTTATTTTATATCATCCATGAAAATATTTTACTTTTTTTCGCGGTTGGGAAATCATCAAATAACTTCCCCCACTCTGGGCGGAGCTCGGGGGAGTATCAGACTTGTACTGACTGAAACCCACCCATGTTCCTTCTATTGCCCTTTACGTTCCGGGGCCGTAGTATCTCTATCGAACAACCCGCAACCCCGGCAAACTATGTTACGTGACATTCAAATTCCCCAGGGCTATTTACTTTGCGAAAAGTTCCAACTTACCCCAGACTTGCAAAACAAAGTATGTACTGTTATGGTGTATGGTGTACGTATCTGAAAATATTGGTACCGGACAAGAACTTTATCTACGAGGGTCTCTCAGAAACTGACAGCAGCATGGTTTAAGATGAATGCAATCAATATTTTAATACTGAGGTATAGAAACTCGCAGATCAGGGAAGATTATCGCAATAGGAAACAAGCCTATATTCAGCAGCGAGGAAGTAGACTAAGAATAAATGAATAAACATTTGATATTTTTATAAATGCCCATGGATTTTACAGATCTACGTTTAGGACCCTGCAGCTATATTCAACTTTCTGTCTCCCCGTCCAACTTCTAGACAATTCAAAAGTATCTGCAAATGGTTTAATTACAATAAATGTTTCAAGTTTAATTTCTCTTAGCCTTTTTGTGCATGGTTCACTTTAAAACTCAGCACTAATTAAAACTGAGCTCAAGCAACAAAACAAAAGAGACGGACAAGTACGCTCGGACTCTCGTACAGAGGTTCCGTAGCACCAAATAAAATATTTTCAAGCACATCCATTTGTTTTACACTCAACAGCAAAACGAATTGCAGTTTATATTTGTTGAAAGTTCTTTTTAAGTTCAAAAAACCCAAAAATCCTGACTTAGTAGAACATACTACTATTACTTTATGAAATAAGAAAGCACAATTTTAACGGCTTTCGAAGCAAATATCGCATCAATCATTGACTTCAGCAAAAAGTATTTAAAAAACCTCAATATCGTTTTAAGAGCTCTCGATACACTTCATACAGTTTGAAAGATGGACAGGACGAGTATGTAAGGGTTGGTTCCGTTTTTGCCAATTAGCAACAGATCCCTAAAAATAAATAACCGCAACAAATATCGCATATGTATTAAGAATTTACGAGCATAAGTCAATTTCAATTTGTGAGTACCATAACCAAAATTGCGAGTGCAACTCTTTGGCAAAAGTGCAGTTAAACTCCAAATAAATGGGCCCGTTAATTTAATTTAATCGCTTTATTCAATTAATTGCTCACGGCAGCGCAAAAATACAATTTGGCCTTTATTTTTATAGGCACTGGTGACTCTTGATGACTCATTTACCTGCGAAATGAGCTACAAGTGAAGTAAATCGAATATAATGTCAAAGGATTGAAACTTAAATGGGTGGTTAATGATTTAAATGGGTGGTTAATGATTTAAATGGTGGTTAATGATTTAAATGGGTGGTTAATGATTTAAATGGTGGTTAATGATTTGAATGGGTGGTTAATGATTTGAATGGGTGGTTAATGATTTAAATGGTGGTTAATGATTTGAATGGGTGGTTAATGATTTAAATGGTGGTTAATGATTTGAATGGGTGGTTAATGATTTGAATGGCTGTTTTATGATCAAAAATGGGTGGTTATGAGAGAAACCTTTTTGAAAATTGATACAGCACAGCTTATGCCTGCGGCTTTGCTCGCATAAAAATCGGTAATTGTCCCACAGGAAGTTATACCGAAGTAATCCAGGTTTTAAACTATTTGGGTGCCAAATTTCATTCAAATCCGTTCAGTAGCTTTTGCGTGAAAGAGTAACGAATCTCCATACATCCATACATGCATAAACATACTTTCGCCTTTATAATATAAGTAGGAAGGGAGTATTGCTTATCGCTGGTCATCTATAGGAGCGTACACCACTAAGACGGCAGACACAGCAACGAAACAGGATTCTGGCTTCCGGCTTCTTCTAGGAACACTTTATTGTCCGTCTGTCTGTCTATCAAGAACTTTTATCTCGAGAAAGCGTAGAGGTATCGAATTGAAACAAGACCATATACTTAAATTATGCAGTCCCTTAGAGCTGTGAAAGATCAACCCTCTAATTCTAAGCAATCAAAAGATTTGGCTGTATGTCGCATTGTCATCAAAACCGACTCAAAACCGGGAAATATCCGAAAACTAAATTTATAGATGTATCCAAAAAAATGTGATCACAAACTTAGTTGCAGTCAGTAATCGGTAACCGTTGATGTATGAGGACAACAAACCAACTGTAAAATTAAGTTTGGTAAAATACAGTTTATCTTACGTTAGCGCAATGTTTGGTACTTCCATTAGTTTACTTACAAGTGTGTACGGAACCCTCAGTGCGCGAGTTCTACTCGCACTTGTCCGATTTTTTGAAGAACACCCTTGCATATATTTGACCGTTCTATTTCGGAACCCATACGCAACATCATTATAATATTTCCTTTTGCAAATAATGAGCAGAATAATTCTATAAACGTCCTCTTTTCCTTTCGAATGCCAATACCAACTCATCGGGAATTTCCACAAAATTCTGTATTTCTTAATTATTTCCGCATAGACGACAAAAATGTTGGCGTTTGATCCACAAAATAGATGGGAAAAAAGCAGAAGTTCCGCTACAAACACCGATCGCTCACATGGACAAACATTTCGTGTACATACGTGGTACTTTTGTTTGACGAAGTCTGCATGCGATCGCTATGCGTTAGTGTGCGTATATTTGAAAGCATTGATGCCCCAGTGGGTACCACCCAGAGTTAGATCGTGGCTTTGAACCCCAAAAATTCAAAACAAGTACACTCTGGGCCCGCGTTTTGTCTCAGAGGCGGCGTGTGCCCCAGTTATGGGAACTTTATAGGCTGTTCATGCCGAATACCTGCTAACGTACATGTTTCGCTTTTGTATGAATCTAACCTTCTGTGCTCTTTTTCGTGTGTACACCGTTCAGCTCGAACGGGTGGGGCCATAAAACGGGCCTCGACTGACTGATGGCAGCTGCGAAGCTTTACGAGTGCATGAACGGGGCCGATCAAAATACTCCACTCTTGAATTTCTAGTTTGGCCATCAAGTGAGCGACGAGTCGCAAGGGCTTTGCAAATTCATCAATATTTGCGTTTTCAGAACACGGTTCTCTTTTCAAACTTTTGTATTTTTTTAAGAATTTGCTTACTTATTGGCTACCAATAGAAATGAGTAGAAATAATAAATATTTGATATACATACAAACATAACATCATGCCTGTGTATCTGATATTACACCCACATTCCACCAATTATATTTAAGTCCCATATAACAGGTTTAAGCCTAGATATCTAAGAACACAGATTTCTAAGAAAAAAAATCCATTTATGGGATTACTCATAAAATGACGACAAAAAGAGAAATATGGAATAAATTGAAATAAGGACAGAATAACGAAGAAAACTACAACTCTAAAAAATAAAAGACGTAATTTTGAAATCAGAGCAGTTTCTTGTAAATGTCTGAAACAAAGGCTTGTTTCAGACATTTACAAGAAACTGCTCTGATATCTTATGAACTATGGTCGATATCCGTTAGAGAATAATTATCTCCAGTAATTGTCTTACTACACAGCAAAGTCAATGACAGAGTTATTAATAAAAGCGAATAACGCTTGTCGTACAGCCCTCCGCTATAACTCACTTACAAAGCTTATACCCAAGATTTGATTGACATTAAAGCTTACAGGCCACGTGCAGGGCTTGTCAAACGAGTCCTCAAAGGTATACAGCCCACGGGAGTAGACTGCGATGCCTTGGAAACTTTACGTGATTACCCTTTTATTATGTCTATATAGGCCAAATCTCGAGCTTTGATTGCTGTAGTATTAGAGAGATAGAATAGCAAAATCAACATTGCACCTAGAACAATCTAGATTAAATTTGCTGATAGATAAATAACGTATTGGCTTACCTCGTTGACCCCTTTACATGGATTTGGATACTACACATCGGTCGAGAAATAGTTTCTGAAAAGTGCCAGGGTGTAAAACCCAGTAACGTTGGAATTGAATACAGGACTCTTGTCTGGCGGTTGTGCTTGGGCCCACTAAACCAAAGAGGCAGCTAGGCAATTTTTAGGTCAAATCTCGAGCTTTGTATGCTGTAGTAAAATAGATGGAAAAATTATATTACTTTAATAGTCTCCTAACACAGATATCCAATACTTAAAAGGAGGCCTCTATTGTAAAAAATTGTATAAGTTTGTAAACTGGTAACTGAAATAAATTTATTATTTAATCCTCTACCTACTAGGTGTACCCAGCCGTTTCACCTACTGTTGTACCTTGATGTAACATAGCCTATTGTCTATTGTTTCATCCTAGTGGTTATATCCAGAATTTGTCTGCAGAGACCAAACTACTAGGACTGGTAGTTTTATCATAAACAATCTCGTTATAGAATCGCGTTCTCCCATACATACTTTACCACTCTGTTTCACCCCCTTTTTTCTGATTAGGATTCATCAAATAACTTATCCCGCTATGGGCAGAGCTGGAGTGTGTGTCAGAATTTTCCTAAATAAATCCCATCCATCTGTCTTCTTTTGCCCTTTATGTTCCGGGGCCGCGGCATCTCTTTGAAAAAATCCTCAACACGAATTTTACCCCCTTAGCGTTTGAATTTCCGAGGTTGCAGATTGTTCGAAAGAGATACCGTGGCCCCGGAACACAAAAGGCAGGTTTTAGTCAGTACAAGCCTGACACTCTAAGTTATTTGATGATTTCCCATCCGCTATAAAAAAGGTTTGAATAAATCCAGTCTTAGTGAGCTCTTACGTCCAATAAATATTTGGTAGTTTTTGAGATCTCGTAATGCGTGAATCAGGGATTATCTCTTTTATAAATATCTTGATCAAGAGGACATATCTACCGTCTAAAAATAGCAAAATACACTATACCTGGTATTAAACCTGAACGTATCAGCAAAAAGCACCATGGAATGATCAAAGAGACACTGCCTTTGTCACGACACTTTGGCAGACAGATTGATTGATCCGTTCGCTGCCTCCACGACACGAGGTCACTTAATCCTAGCTGAGCACCCGGATGTATCAATAAGGTAAATGAAACTGCTTTGCCTATACTCATTTTTACTGTCATTCAACAGCTGAATCAATAATCAAGTTCCTGACGAAAAGCAGTCTGATCCATCTTGAAGTGTGTAATTCAATGAGCGACAACCTCGCAGACCCTGCCACGCTGCCACACTTGGTGTCTTACAAAATTCCATTTCGAATAAAGTCATTACGCGCGCCCGAAATCCCTTGGAAAACTGTGAATAATGACTGGGAATTATACTGTGTTTTATGCCTTCGCTCCACCAGGCCACGGAGGGGGAACCGGCGAACAGAGAGAGGCGGGGGGAACAGGCAAATTTTAACGAATTACTGGAAAGATTGGAGCTTTTGCCTGAAAGAATTGGTGTGTGAAATTAGATTGTTGGTTTGGGGAGCTTCACATCAGTTTATTATAACAAAGAAACGGTGAGCGGGCCCGTGACTGTGGGGAAGGGCACCACCTAAGTATTTATCTAAACAGATGAAGGTTATTAGGTTTAAATGAAACCGACCCTTATGACCTTGACCCCTGTTATATGGAGCATAATTATTTTCAAACAAAAATCTAATTTTATAACAAAGTACATTGCTAGATTGTAAGGGATGCGCAGTTACCTATGTTGTACCAATTAAGGCTTAAAAATATTTCATACTATCCTAAGTGTTATTAAAGTCCATAATCTACCTCGGTCGAAAATTTCATCAAGATCCGTTCAGCCGCTTTGAGGTTAAAGGTGAAAGAGTAACAAACATCCATACATCCATCCATCCTCACAATATTCACCTTTATGATATTAGTAGGATAGTGGGATTCCAGACCATAATCTGAGGTAGATTATGGTCTGGCCAAATAACATTAAGACCCGTTCAGCCGTTTTGACGTGAAAGAGTAACAAAATATTAATAAGATAGCTGGCGCCCGCGTGATATCGAGAAAAAATCCTATGTGTTATTCTAGACCATAATCTACCTCGGTGACAAACTTCATCAAGATCAGCTATCCGATCCGAGATCCATCCATCCATTCTCACAAACATTCGCATTTATAATATTAGTAAGATTGGATGTAGCTGAAAATAAAAATAAAATACTGATAATTTTATTTTAACTAGATTGTCTAACGTCCACAAACCAGATAGCAATCTGATACTCTTTACTCAAATTTTCAGGCTGCTGACATTCTATACGTAATTGAAATTTTAGCACAACATGAAACAGACAGTTAATTAAAAAAATACCTCTCCGTCGCATTCTATAGGTATACAATTCCAAAACTACATTTGTCTCTCAAACGTGTCGTAATGAATACAGCACCGAGCGACGGGAACCAAACAAAACACTCAAAAATCATAATCAACAAAATGCTCTACTCACAAACGAAGCAGCATTAAAACACATAATTAATTACTTAATTTTTCTACCGTGGCTCTATTTGGGCTCAAAGTTATCAAGAAGGGACGAGCCACCATCAGGGGGAGCCGTGTAATTATCAAATGAGATTTTTATCTCCCTGTTAATATCTTTAATTTAATCACTTTGGTATTCATGCTGTCCTGGTAATGGGAGGTTAGAATCAGATGCGTTTTATATGTTGTGTGTAGTTAAGGGAAATTAATTCAACAACGAAATAAACATTTCGTTTATAGACTTAGCAAATAAAAAAAAATACGACACGGTTGGTGCAGTGGTTGAGTGATCGACTGCTGCGCTGCGTGTCGCAGGTTCGATCCCCGCACGGAACAAATATTTGTATGACTTACAGATAGTTGTTCCGGGTCTGGCTGTTTGTGTATGTGAGTTAATGTTTGTAAACGCACCCACGATACACAAAAAGATCCTAGTATGGGGCAACGTTTAAAAAAAACTTTAGTTATCCACCCACCCTTGTATGTACAGTATGTTAAACTCATCTTTTTATCTAACCGCATACAGTTTATTACCAGTATTTTCATTAATAAGCTACCTCTTTTATTAAGCAACAGTAACCAAAATAAAGACCTTAAACAACTAACCCGTCAACTATACGTATGTAGCTGAGTAGCTAAAAAAACAACAAAAATCTTATTTGGATAACATTTTTCACAATACAAAAATAGACGACACCCAATCCGAAAGCTATAAATAAAAGCAGTACCTGTGAATAGAACGCGTTACACAAATAGTTGAGTCCTCCCGGTAACAACAAATTCTTTGCAGAATCCAATATATGAGGCGCCGATATATCATGCGAAACATTATACATCACTTCGACTATTTTATCCGTTCCTATTCCGGACATGTATGCAGAATAGTATTTGAGAAACTTTGCCTTGGAAACATACGAGCTGGTAGACCATAATGGAAACAAGGCGGGTGACAGGCAATGATCCAATCTAAGCACGGAATCAAAACATTAATCAGACTCTTTCATTTTCCGAACGGATGTCCATGGTGTCCACCACGGACGTCCGGACATCCACCATAGGCGCAGGCCTGTGGATGATGAGCAATGGATACTATGGATAGCTAGACGGACCACGCATATTCATATTCTTCGCGCGGAGCCACTGCCTGCCTTGTGGGTTGTTCGAAAGAAATAACGCGACCCCGAAAAAGAAAAGGCAAAAGAAGGAACATGGATGAGTCTTAGTCAATACAAGTCTGACACTCCTTTTCTAATGCCGATTACTACTTTTTGCTTCCACAAAAAAAAACAAATTTCAAAGCCTAACCCAGTAGTTATAGTTAGTAATATTCAAGCACCAAAAAAACCTGTACCCGCAAGAAAAATCAATCGTCCCGAAAACCTCAGGAGCAATAAGTCCCGTATATTACCTTCCAGCGTACCCTTCTCAACTGCCTGTTATCAGTATATTTTCACCCGGCTACCGTGCAAGTCGTGGCCACTGCCTACCACACATACCTCACCCTCGCCAAGCAAATACAACCCCTTTCTCAAACACAAAAGGTCCATGTGGACTGTAAAGGTAAGTCGGTAGATGCATAACAAGTCGGACCGAGGTTGGCAACAATTTACAGAGTCCATTCGTGGCGATCGCTGGTATTATGTTTCTGTTAGATATTTGCGAAATTTTCACCGTTTTTATTGTTGTTTATTATATGAAGTATGTTATACCTTTGTTAGTTAACAGTACAGCGGGATTGTTTTCTCTTTATGGACTGAATCCAGAAACGTGGATGTTCAAGTGTGAGATTTTGAACACAAATCATCTGTAACAATAACACTTATTCAATCCAGAGACCCCTAATTAACTCACGCTAGGTACTCGCCAATTAACTACAATCATTGTGGATGGACCTAGAACTAAAACGATACTGAAATATATATATTATTTGCTTTTCTTCCACCACTACCTATATACAAGAAAAGCACATGCCAGGATACTTAATCTAAAATTATCATATTATCATTTTATTTTCAAGCCAAGAAAAAGTTTTAAGCACATGGACTGAGGCAGAAAGCTCGAGCATACGTCGTCAACTCATGAAATCAATTAAATCCTATTTGCTATCGCAGTTGCTGCGGTCATGGGCGTGCCCAAGTTTCTCCACAACACCTTGACCACCGCTTTCTGCACCCAGTCTGCCCCAGACAACTTTTAAACAAGTTCGAGAGCGGGTTAAGCTGTTTGCCGACGATCATAATTTCCTCGCCAAGACTCCTTTTAACTCATTACCTATTAACAAATAAAAAGCTTACTCAAAATACTCCAAACTGAGCACCAATTAAGCGTTAATAAAGTTAAAACTTAACAATTCGTAACACAATTGGGTCAGTTAAAGCTACTGAGTTAATCTCCGGTTGAAGGCGCTGCTGGCAGAGGGCCAGGTAAACCACGGTAATCATTACCACACTTTGTTTTGTTACGAAAAACATTTAAAGAATTTGGTCGTATTATTCGGTCGTAAGCGGGAATCAAGACACGTAAATAATTAGGCTGTTTATGTAAATCTCTATTGCAAAATCTATTATAATACGCGATAAATATGTATATGTGTATTACATTAAACACAAATTAATTCATTAAATACTCAAAATTTCTGTACAAAATTACATGTCATAATCTAATTAAATAAACCGCCCCTGACCATTCCCGGCGCAAAAGTGCCCATAACACTTGCCGCATTTCCGCGTTGGATGGCAATGGACAACCTTTGCGCCAGAAACCGGCTGGAGCGGGAGTCACCACTGACAATGTTTAGCCTGTGCCCTAAGTCCTGAACAAAGTCCTTAGCGTCTTTACCCCAACTGCCCATGGTCTCCACTGCTATGGGCACAAAATGGTACAGCGGTTCCAAAGGAGCATACTTCAACCTCTTCTTTGAAGCGGCATCTTCCGCAGCGGCTGACGGAGAGTGGACGGTGCGACACAGGTGGCTGGCGGCAACAGTGCAGACACATGTGGCGTCCCAAATTAGGCACTTACCATTTCTCCAGGGCACCAATGTCAGCCCGTCCGGCCTCTTTCCATCAGATCTGCTCAGACCCGGAGGTTCAAGACGGCAAGGAACGTTGGCCGATACAAGGGCTCTACGAACTATGTCGTTGAGGGCGTGATGTCGCGGAAACCTTCCTGTGCAACGACGACAACTCAGAGCATGATGACCATCGGCCTCCACCATAGAACCGCAGGTGCATACATGGGGTTCACACACCTTGCAGCCCAGGCGGAAGGCCACTGCCACCCGTAAAGAGTCGTCGTCAAGTAAAGTGCCCAGGTGAGGCGAAGGCAGTGCGTGCAGCCACGCCCCCGATTCGGGTTGCGACACAGCTCGCAGTCTAGCCATATCGGCCCCGGATGCCTCCCCTAACAAATTTCCTTGGGCCCCCTTCACCCCCTCGTCGTCCCACGCCCGCTGAACGTGCAGTGCTGCAGGGATAGCTGCACTCGGGTTGAGGGCCGACCAAGCTGAAACAGCATCCGACACAAACGGTATGCCCACCTCGTCACCATTTGGACTCAATAAGACAGTGACAAGGCTGGCAACACCGTGGGCAGACGCCAAAAAAGCCGGCAGGCCCACATCCCCCGCCCGACGCACCCCAAGACCACCACACCGAACCGGTAGAGCCGCCTGACTCCACTGGGTGTCACCCAGGGAGACATTGAGGATCGACTCCACAATTGATTTTAAAACGTTGTCAAAGGAAGAAACTTCCTCGGAACAAAGCCAAGTAGGGGTGGTTCGTAGCAAGTATGCGATCTTCGGGAGGGCAAAGCACATACGCAGCAGGACAATAGCAACGTGTGCGGAAAGATCTTTGAGACGTTCGTGAGCGGTAAGGAGAAGACGTATTTTAGAATTAATGGCCTGAGGAACTGCGGTAAGCAAAATAGGAGAACCTAAAAGGCTGAAATTGGAAGGAGTAAGTTCCTTGAGACCTGGTAAAAGAGTATCGAAACGAGAGAAGTGTTTACGAGCCCCGTTACTGCAGGGGAAGAATTCACATTTCGAGGGATTCGCCTCCAGACCCAACTCTCTAAGGCGTGGAATAAGAGCCTCTAGATCCTGGAGCACGTCCTCCGGTTTACCCCCGATAGTGCCATCGTCAAGGTACCACACATTCAACGGAGACTTAAGCTCAACAATCACCTTGTGTATTGCTAGACTAAAAACAAGTGGACCTAGCGGATCCCCCTGCTGGGCTCCCACTTGAGAAAGAATAAGATTATTATCATAGAAGAGATTAGAAGGAAGTCTGTAGACCTGATGGAGAAACGGATAGAGTGAAGGAATTTTTTCCTTAACCTCTCTCAACAGAACATCCCTTTCTAAGGTATTAAAGGCGTTGCTAATATCAAGCTTTAATATAATGCTGCTCTCGTTCTTTAAATCCATAACAAACGCTCTCGTGGCGTGTATGGCTGCTTCGCACCCCAGGTGTGTGCCAAAACCCAATTGGTGTGGCCGCAAGTATTCAGCCATTTCGTCCCTAACTGTGCGGCAAGCGAGCTTGGCCGTCAGACGGCGAAAAACGCTACCAACAGCGATAGGTCTTAATCAACCATCCTTCTTGGCCAATGCGAAAAGCGAGGCACCGTATAGGTACGGACACACCAATGGGTTCAACTGACCACTGATCAAGAAATTGACGAGTTTGGCCAGACACCCCAAGAGGCGCCTCCCGCTCTCACCAGCTGATACAGATGTTAGCTCCTTGAGGTGTCCTGGTCGGAACCCGTCCAAGCCTGCCGCCGAACCACTGTAGAAAGAGCCAAGCGCCGACACCACGTCGTCTACTGTAACCGACACTGGAGAACATGATAGGTCTGGATCTACAGGAAAATTGAGAGGACGCGATGAACTCGGATGCTTGAGTTTCATGGCAGCAAGCGTGTCAGGATCCCGCTCGGCAAAGGAATCTTCCGTCATAAGGAGTCGCACAGCACCTCTCAGGTCACCGTCAAATACTTTTGATTCAATCACCTTCTTATTTGATCGCACCCTAGGACTATTTCTCTCCGAAGCAATTTCTATCTCCTCATCGGGCCCACACCGCCCGGATGCCAAAATATTCGCTTTGACTTTGGCCGTCATATTGCCAGGCAAGTTCTTTGATGGTACTTTCAGGGCAGTGTATGCAAACGTGAGAAAAGTGCTCCACTCTTCCACCCCATTATGATCGACACATGCATCGATAATGTCGCATAACTTAAGAGCGGCCTGGTTGCGAGCATTTTTGGGTATATGGCGAAGAATAGGAACGCCTCCCTTCATGACGGCAAGCCTTTCGAGTGAACCTTGAGCGTGTGGAGGTGCCGGTGACGCATGAATCAGTGTATCGCCTGGACACACCCGTGAAACCGCGAGTTGAGGCTGCACTGTATGCTTATGCATACGACCTATGTGTACCTTGAGTCCATGGTCAGAGAAGGTACGTGTAGACCCAGGGCAGTGAGGGCAAGACAAATTCGTAATAGTTACACTCATATTTAAACAAAAAATAAACCTACGAAATTATATAAATATAAAAAGATTAGTACGTACACATTTAATTAAAAAACACAATTAAAATACAAAGATCACAGACAAAATGTAAAAAAAAAAAAGATTAAAACCGCAAATAAATAATTTGATTAAATTACAATTGGATAAAATATTAAAATAAATTATGAAAAATAAAATTGTCAAAATCCCTTATCAAATAATGAGTACCAAAACGAATATAACTAAATGTCACTGCTAATATGGTCAAGTCTGTCTATACAATATAATGTTGTACCTAAGTACCGTCCTCAACAAGCTGCACAGTAAATATCGCCTAAATTAATGATAATCAGCTAACAATAAATCAGTGTATTCTTTGAAGTCGATGATCAAACACTGGTGTCGACCTCACGCAAACAATTGTGGCGGCGCGCGGCGTTGTAAACAGATCAACTGCGGAGTATGGATTGTTCGCAACAGCGCCATCTTTGAGAGACGCACGGAACAGGAGCTCAAGAATAGTTGCGCAAGATTGAAGAGAACATCCCGACGAAACTCAATGCAGTCGATCACTCTCTCAGCACGTAGTACCGATGTTGGGCAAGAGATGGCGCCAGTAGGTTGACTTGCATAGGGCAGTTTGATAAATTTAGGGTATAAAACCCAAAAACCCCCACAGGCACAAACACTAGTCACTTGCACTGATGAACTTCTCCACGAGCGGCTCTCAGCAAAACTCAGTTGTGGATAATGTATATCCTACAAACTGCGATCCCGGCTGTCGGACGTCATATTTTGTTCCAATTTTTCTTAAAATCTTCTTCGGCCTGCGGAATCCAATATCTCCAGCTGACTAGCACCATCCAGGGTTTTCGATTTTGAGCCGATAATAATTAACAGCTCATTAAAAACAATACAAAATATAATTAATTGTGGGAGCCGATCTGTTGTTGTTGTGGGGTTACCCACATTTTCTATTTACATGAGTACGTATTGAGTATATAACAACAAACCACTCATCCAAACTGTCGTATATTCACATCGCATCGGGAAAGACGCATTGGTGCCGCCGTCTATTAAGTCTTACTATAACTTAAAACCGATCAACTTCTTTGATAAACCCCGGAAAGAGCACTGGTGCCTTTCTACCTTCATCATCTTCTGCCTAGCCTTTTCCCAACTATGTTGGGGTCGGCTTCCAGTCTAACCGGATGCAACTGAATATCAGTATTTTAAATGGAGCGACTGCCTATCTGGCCTCCACAAACCAGTTAGTACTAGGTAATGCGATACCCCTTGGTAAGCCTGGTTGCCAGACTTTCGGAACACTGACTACCTGTAATGACTGTCAAAGAGAGCACCGACGCACGGAGGAAACTCGGTATGTAACGGGTGGTCACCCATCCACAGACCAACCTAGGCAAGCGCGGCTTAACCTAAAGATCGACCCGAGCGGCGGCTATTCTTCAGCCACGAGTTCCTCCTCCTGTTGCCTTTCCACCTTAATTAAACCTAAATCACCACAAGTGACATCAAGAGGCGAGATCACCAACCCAACCCTCTAAACATGTTCTAAGTCGGCACCCCACAAGTCTTATAATCATCTTAAACGACACCAACCAAAAGGGTTGAATATTTACCTCTAAAGAGAAACACACTAATTAC
Source organism: Ochropleura leucogaster (assembly GCA_958449745.1). Classification (NCBI taxonomy): domain Eukaryota; kingdom Metazoa; phylum Arthropoda; class Insecta; order Lepidoptera; family Noctuidae; genus Ochropleura; species Ochropleura leucogaster. Next base: position 17,813,924 of record OY288213.1, on the reverse strand, counting down.
TCCATCGGGGCAAAGTAAAACATCTTCCAAATAAAACCTATTAAAATTAGCATATGCCGCGTCCTCGACAGTAATTACATCATAGCTTTTAATTACTTCCCAACCGTTTGCCGGCTTACTAATTAAATACAGACAATTTTACGGGAAAATTGTTAGGAATACGAGATCCTGTCGGAATTGTCAGTCAGATGTAGCTTCTAGGAAATCGTGTACCAACCACTGAAATGTCAGGACACGGCTTGTGAAATTATTTGTTGTGCGTTTTAAAGGGAGTAGGAATTTAGGAAAATGAAGTGATTACAAGTTTTGATAAAGAAAAAAAATATCTTTCTCTCCTCTTTTCTTCCCTCTTTCTCACCTTTTCTCACTTATTTTAACCTTTGTCCGTCTCTAGGGTCACGCCCAACTATCTCTGTACCAAAATTCATCAAAATCGATTTGGCCATTTAGGCATGAAGACATAACAAACAAACTCACTTTCGCTTTTGTAATATTAATAAAGATGTCACAACATTTCATAGGATGTTTCAGTAGTCAGATGAGTAAATTGATCAAGAAATTAATATGTTTGCCCCTTATTGCACAAAGGGCTAAAAACACTGGCGGTGAATGAGCTTTTGGAGATGACGGAAAAATACTGTAGCTCTAAATTTCCACGTCACCATTTATACAATAAATTCTGTTGCTGACTTCCCAATCATTAAAACCGATAACATCGTATTCTTCCCGAGCTCTGACATATCAGTAGGCCAGTGATTATATCCGCAGCAACAGAACAGGGTGGACCGTTTACCTCGGGCGTGTATTGTGCACAGTGCACAGTCGAAGCGACTGACAAAGGAAACTTACCCCCGACAAGTTGCCGACACCGATGTACGGACGCTGGATGTACTTACTGGACATTGTACGTTATTTTTGGTATTATTTATTTAGCTTCTTAAAATGTTAATAGTGTTTAAATACACTAAAGCATATTTTACGAAACAGATCAGAAAGAAAAAAGACTACTTCGCAAAGATTCTGAAACGGTACTGGAGAAAACACCTTGTATCGATTGCGCTCAAAATCATATAAAAAATGTCTATTTTTATTTTATTTTTTGTAATTTTTTGTGGTCGGCGTAATTGCGACTGATAATAATTTTTCTTTCTTTCTTTTCTTTCTTTAATGCCAGGTTTCATCAAAATATTCATATTCATTTATTAGTTTGTTACTTAGCTCGTGTACGACTATACATAAAGCGTGTCGCTATAGACCCGCAACTATCACTTCAGACTACAATTTTCTTCATCATAATGAGATTTTCTATCTAGAAAGTCATTACGCGCGATAATGACTTATTACATTAGTGGTGTCGTTGAACGCAGCTCTAGATCGGGGTTAACTAGTTACAAACTCTCTACTGTCTAGCTGTGTTAATTCAGTTCTGCTGTCGCAGCCGACCGCTGCGGCTACGCTGCGATTTGCCGACGATAAACTTGCGTTAAACTGTTGTTCAGTAGAGTAGGACCGTTTAAAACGGAACTTTTTCAATTATTCCTTTTGTAGTTTATTGGATTCGATTCCAAGCTAGCAAGTTATTTGATTTGCAAGTTCCTGCAATGCCGTTGAAAACTTGTACAACTAGTTATGAAGAGAGATTGAGGACAATTTCTAGAGATGCTGAGATTGTCGAAGTTAACAAAGACTTCACAACAAAAGTCACTTTGTGTTGGGAAAAAGTGTTTTATACTTGAGGAGCAGACACGCGCTCAGTCGTGTTTGAAACGAATATTTTTGAGATCGATGCTAAAACACAGCAGTATTTAGCAAAATACACTCTGCATTTCTAATGTATCGTAGATGCGTTTACAAACATTTAAAATCACATACACGAACTGCCAACCATACCCGGAACAACTATCTGTAGGCCATACAAATTTTCATTTTTATTTTGCTTACATTCATTTGAAAATGCACTAAACTAGCATAAAGCTAATATATCTTTTTTATCATCATAAAAATACAGCATTACATCGTGAAAATGAGATAATTATGGACATTACTTTGAGTAAATCATGAAAAAGCATTTTAAAAAAGGCATTCAAATGAAAAACCAATGATCATATTTTTATTTCTTTCTACTGGTAGCCCCGTTTACTTTTCTCCGGATTCTAGTCAGTGATGTGGAGGATAATCCGCACAAACTCTTTATGTCAGTCCAGTTTTTTCAAGTTTGCCGCAGAACGTCTAGCTGCTTCTAAAAGTGTATGAAACAATATTTTCCGATATTAAAACTGTATTTCGAATCGAGTCTCAACAAAAATTCGATTTAGTAACTTTTGTAAAACGTGCCAAAGTTTAGCAAAGTTCCTAACTTGTCGTCATATCGTGGGCAGAATACATGCTCGACGAGTTTGCAGCTATTGTAGACTTTATTCAGCTTTTATAAAGGCCATTTTTGATTGCCACATACGCATCAACCCGTTATTATTAAGAAAGATGTGATGAACATCAATGTAAATATTTATTCAGTTGCTTCCGACGTTCATTATATACGTTTCTGTTGCTTTGAAATTGTATAAAATCTATACAGCATATTATACAAATGTATCATCATTCGCTTGCCCTTATCCCGAGTTATTTAGGGTCTCTATATAATATAAAATGAAGTCGCTTCCGCTTCGCTGTCTATTTGCTTAGATCTTTTAAACTACTCAACGGGTTTTAATGCAATTTAGCAATAGATTGATTAAAAAGGAAGGTTTATATGTATTAAATCTCATCCTATGTGGGTTAAGCCGCGAGCTGCAGCTAGTATTTCGTTGATGGGAAATTTGTAAGATGATACTGTATGATGATATAAGAAATATAATGTAGGCATCCGCGATTTTGACTTCGAACTTGATCGATAACCTTCTTCCTTAGCCAGATACACACGACGACACATCAACCTATACAAAACCAGTTTATGCGGATCTCTCATTGTACTTGAAATCTATGGTGTACGATCCGTTGTTGAGAGAGCAGCATAAACTGGTTTTGTATAGGTTGATGTGTCGTCGTGTGTACCTATACATATTATGCCTTTTCAGTTGTGGATGAAGATGTATTCCCATCCTTTTTATATTAAGTACATATTACTCTACGAACTACGAACCATCTTAAATAAGCAAAATACTAAAACTATGTAGGTACATTAAGACAACGACGGAAATATTTTGTTTCGTTCATATACCTAACCTAAAAGCACCTTTCTCTTGTATAAGCGGCAACAAAATATAGATCGTTATAAAAAGGAACACTAGAACCTTTTCTCTGTATCCAAATCCTACCAGATTTATGTCGAATGCTCTCACAACACAGTCCAAGAATAACTCCAAATAAAAACAGAGTGTTCCAGAGAACCGTTTAAATCATAAAACAAATAGTAATATCTGGTGAATAGGGCCGTGTATCTGCTAGATTATGTTAAATGGGTCGGCCAGTGTTCGAGATCATGATCCGACCACTTATATAACATAGTTCGGCTGCGAACTCCATTTACCCGCGGCCCGCTGGCCAGTGGTCACTCTTACCGGATCGGGCCGGTTAAATCCGGTAAGTGGGCTTGCGTGCTCGAATAAATCCCCATATTATTATTATTGCGGGAGAGGATCCCTCCTTTGTATACGGTCGTCACGTGATGTACTGACCTGCCTTCTGATACATTTTTTTAAATACCTATACTCTCGTAAGGATCTTACGGAATGGAATTTGATCAAATGTGTGAAAAACACCTAAATCTTTTGCATTTGACTACTTTGTTGGTATAGCGGGTGCAGGCGCGACTGTTGGGCTAGAGGACCTAAGTTTAAATTCCTGTTCGACCAAATATTATTGGTTTTATTCTGGGATTATAGGCGTGACATTATGTGAATTAAAACTATTGTCTTTACAAAACCGCATTAACGTTACTGACGGACTAGGTTGCGTTAAAGAACATCTCCGGCCTCATAAAGTCTAACCTCGACCACGTAGAATAAAGAGCATGACTGTATCACACAAATAAAACGAAAAATACTAGCAAAAATCTGTATAAATACAGATCCTTGGTAGTATTTTTTTATTAAATTAAATGTTTTACACCTTGTACAAGAAAATGTACAATACATTCAAATAAAATTACGATAAATTAGTATTTCTTAAGTGCTTCATATATTCTCAACCTAGACAGAAAACAGGATCACGATATGTTCGACATACATCATTTTTTCTTTTTCTTCGCTTCCTCAGCCAATTTCTTCTTAAGTGACGCCGGCATCTCTGCAGGAGGAGGCCGAGGCATCCTGGTATACACCTTGAAGCCATCGTAGACAAACCACTGCAGCCCCGTGAGAGTACCGATCATGATGATACGCAGTCCCAGGCCGCCCCAGATACCAGCGAAGCCAACGTCCTTAATTATACTACCGATGGTGGAACCCGGTTCCTTGTTCAACTTAGACACGAGGGTATCCGCGGGATGCGACACTATCGCACACAGCACACCCGCGATGTAGCCCGCTGTGAACGTCAACACCAACTGCTCGCCCTTCGTGCACTTTTCTCTAGGCTTTGGTGCCACAGTTTGGTACAACAGCTCCAGAACCTTCTCGAACGAAGCGAACTTCATCATGGTGTAAGGGATCTGTCGGCCCCATAGTGGGGTAACTCCTTTGTAGAAAGTCCCAATCCCTTCCGTGCTTAACATATGCGGCATGGCCTTCAACATCTTCGACGTGTAGCCCGGCGTGGTCTGCATCCGCACTTTGACAGCTTCCCATGGCGCAAGAAAGACATCAGCAATGAACTCAGCGGAAGCCGCTGCAGCGAGGTACAAGCCAGTTCTGTACAAGTAGGCGTTCTCCTCGCTAACCATATCAGCGTATTTATACTTGAAGTATTCATAGCCACAAAACTTGGCAGAGCCTTGCAATGAGTAACCGATAAGTGTAGGCGCCCATCCTTTGACAAGGTTCGCCAGGCCGCCTTCCTGATAAGAGACGCGAAACCCTGTCAAGATGGACTTGTACTTCGCGGGGTCCACCTGTATGCGGCACTTGACGAGGTCGAGCGGCGTCACGAAGGCGTGGGTGCTGCCACACGCCGCCATGCCGCCCAACGCGCACAACATGAAGAACTTGTTGCTGTGGATCTTGCACGAAAACTCATCCTCCGGTTTCTTGGACATTGTGTTTGCCTAGTCTTTGTTTTTATAATTTTGTAAGTATTTGGCATAACTTCCATGCAATTTCAAAAAAAAATATCCATATTGATGTATTGTTGGTGAAAATAAATCATCTTCGGTCAAAACTGTCAGTCAAAGAGTAAAACATAGATAAACCATATGTCAGTTCTCATAGAGTGACAACTATCTGGTTTTTTCGGATGATGATATTCGCTGTAGCATGATGCCGGCGACATTAGATAAACCGTTCCATTTCATTCTTGAACGTTACCGCGATTTACAATCATTACTGAATGTTTTAGCTGCACTAAAAATAAATAAACAAAAAACGTGCCGTAAAATACGGGATCAGTTCATACATACTTGATATTGTGTTCCCAAATGTTTTATCCAAAAAATAAAATAAGATTGAATGGAAAATGAAGCAAAGCGTAATGCGTGTAACATGGTGCCATAGAAATGATGAATGGTTATGATAGAAAAAAATATGGGATGTATTGCTGGATGTATAGATGTATTGCTACGGTGGGTAGTCGATATTTTTCATAGAAAAAGAAGTTAACGTTTAGTTATTTGTTTCAGTTTTCTGTAGCCTTAAATGAAACAACAGAACATACCTACATAATGATTAAATTTTATTGAATTGTTTGTTGAATGTGCCTAAAGAGATTCAAGACCGTCAGAATCGTTTATCTGTTTGTTTTCTAAACTTCGGTACGTATATTATGTATTTTTAGGTTACATAATTTTAAAATTATGTAAAAATAATATTTACAATCCGATATCTATGTCATTTTTATGAAATTTCATAGTCCTGACGCATAGTAAAACTGCTGGTTGATATGAAAGGAGGGTGTATTCATTTGTGAAAAAAACAAGTAATCGAATTAAAAATTTATTAATTTCATTTTGATCCACTTCGCCTTACAATTAAGTTAAAATAGTTCTTAAAATATTCTTCACTAAAATAAACTAAATATTTTATATTAATTTTAATATTTGTATACACATATTTACAAACAAAAATATTGCATTGCCTTTTGTACTTTTTAGAGAACGATTTATAAGTGCCAAAGAATGGTAAAACATGTATCAAAATATTTCACAAAGATGGGTAATTCAATGTAATTACTCTTTTTATAAACTTAAAATCTGAAATATAAAAATAAATAATTGATTATTTAAATTCCTTTAAATTAAAAGTCCTTTACCATACATATCGTTGCTGTTAGGGGCGCAGACCAGCGACTCTAGCGCCGCCTGGTTCAGGGGTAAAAACTCAGTGTTCAGGGTACAGATTACATTGACAGAACAAGATGGCGGTGAAAGTCACGACTCAGGCCACGGGTCATAAAACCGCGTAGCGCTATTATTTCATAAAAATAAATCCATCCATGAAATCAGTCGATAATGCAAGCAAACTTTTTAACAAGCTCAAATACACATTGGAAATTAAATTGTAAATAATAGAAAGATTTAACATTGTTTGAATTAAAGATTTTTGTATGGGTCTATGAATCCGTGTAATAAAGAAAAAGGGAAAGAGACGTTAAATTCAAGAGACAAAGGACTTATTCACTGGTTTTTCTTATCAATGGCAAATTAACTAGTGGTGTATCGTTAATGATATAAAATTATCGATTCTATTTTCATAGCAAAACATCGATATAACGTCGATCAGTATAATCGTCAACTTACTACGTATTATGCATTCAATCTCACACAAATAATGTAATACTGCCGACGAGGCCAGCCCGGGTGCTTAGTACCGAGCCGGCCCGATGGAAACATGCGGCAAATATTTTGTGGGGACGGCCATTTTGGTAATATTAAGAATAAACACCAGATCGAAATAATTGCAGTCGTTGAATCGATCCTTGCAACATTAAAAATACAACAATTCCGTCGACACATAATATTTAGTCACACATTATACAGAACCAGTCTATCATTTCAATGACACATCAATTTTAATAACGTAGTGAGACTTCATCGATATATTCCAATCGGTAATCCTTCGCGATTATTTGACGAATCGATTAAGGAAATTTTATTTTTTTATTACATACGAATTGGCAGTCGTTGAATGTTCTGGCAGTGTTATAAATAAGGAGTATATATACAAGTCTCACTACTGGACACTTAAATGAGCAGCAGCAGCAGTCACAGAAAGCGCTTTGTCACCTACGAACCGGTAAACATCGAAATAGTAAGCGCAGCGATAGCCTTTTGTCTTTGATGTCTATGCGTGCTTTGTTGCGCCAGTACCAGTGTCCATATTTGTGACAGTTTAGCGAACAAGATACCGTAACCACGACTCTAGGTAGGTACAAACACGAGAGTTCTATTAGCTCACAGCGTATCCGGTGTCCTGCATCACTCGACCCCCTAAAAAAGAGGGGTCAGGTAATTCAGGTCATCGACTGTACAGCGATGAGAGGCGTCGTCACGAAGTTCTGTCCGCTAAAACGTTACAGATGCGGTGGCATTGTTGAAGCGCTCTCTGTAACCATCACTAGCTGGCCGTCAGCGCTTGTGCGGCTGCACGCGCACCGACACGTACAGCCGCAGCGGCGCCGCCACGTCGGCCTGGCGCCGCGCGCGCCGCCGCCCGCGCGCCGCCGGGGGCGGGACGAAGCGCGCCTCCAACTCTAGCTGCCGCGACAACACCTCCTGGATAATCAACAAAATCAATCATTTGAGCAAGTCACTAAATGTTATTAAATGTATGAGATAATAATAACTCCATAGCTTATTAAACCTGGAGTCGACGCTAATGAAATTAGAATCTGCCTTTTGTAAGAACGGTAGCATGATACTAGTTGAGTTTTTGGGTTCATAAGAAATTTTGATCTAACAGAAATTTTACTACTGGCAAAGAAAGTCACACAAGTGGGCTGTCACTCACAGACTGAATGCGGAAAGCGGTAAACAATGTATCGTGGCGTGACTTAGGAAAGAATGTTTATGAAATTCAATATCTGAAACTTAAGGTAAAACAACACTGTTTTGAACATACCTGGCTCTTCAGATGCCGCCTCAGCCTGAGCGCCCAGGCGCCGTCTCGCTTGGACATGACGAAGTCCTTGTTTTGGTCCCCGTAGGCGATGCGGTAGTGTGCGCGCGCGCCGCCCGCGGCCGGCGTCAGGCGCAGCAGCGGCGCGCGGCCCCACGTCTGCGCCGGCGTCGCCGTCACCACCACCAGCTCGGCCTCCGGCTCCAGGACGGAGCGCCGACCTACGTACACATCGAGGTTGGCTTAGATGATAACTACGCAAGGAGGAATTTCATAACCCGACGTATGGAGTAAGCACATTTATAAAAAAAAAGTAAACGAAAAAGATTTCATTTTGCAATAAGCACAAAATGAAAACATTTTCGATTACTTTTTGTTTTATAAATATAAAGCAAACAATTTAACAAAAATGGTAAAGGATAATTGTAATCTTCATGAAAAACCCATGTTTTTTTTTAGGACCTACGCTTGTACGGTTTTATTTCAATTCAGCTCAAACCGATTCAACCGATACAACTGTCAGTCGATTTTCGACGTAGATATCCTTTCGTAGATATCATTAGCCACACTGCTGATATCGATACGGGTTGTCGTTATTCCTAGTAAACTCCAAGAGATTATGTTACACAAAACATTTTTGGGTTATTTTGTTGGACGATATGTCAGTCAGCATTTACATGCTGAATATCATTTGTGATATGAGCAACTTGAATTAAATAAATTGAATAAGAGATACTTACGGCGACTACGCCTCTTGCGTTTCCTGACAATCATTGTGCCATTGGCGAATACTATCGCCTCATCCGGAGCCCTTCGTCTTCGACCATTTACCTGGAAACAATAAATTGGTAGTACTAACACAATTTTAATTAATTTTCAAGGAGGTTTCCATAATCGATGATGATAGAATAATTAGGGTGTGCAACAATCCATTTGGATAGTTAAATGAGTCACCTTGCAGCTGAAGCAGCCTTCAGTGGAGATCAAGTCCTTGTCCCCGCCGATCTTGTACTGGTCGCGCACGGGGAACACGGGCGCGTCGCCGATGTCGTCGGGCGGCAGCGCGCCGTCCAGCGCCGTGAGGCAGTGGCCGGCGCCCACCAGCTGGTAGCCGGCGGGGCAGCCGCACTGGTACGACGACCCGAACGAGTTGCAGCCGTACAGGCAGCTCGCGCTTGCGCAGCCTCCTGCCAACTGACCGACCATAACCTTTATTATCACAATTATGTTCTAGAAAATAATTCATTTTATTATCTAGCTATGGGTTGAGTTACATCTATCAGCTCTAAATCGGATATTTTCTTCCTCTCTTTTCTGTTTCTCTGAACCGACATTTACTGAAGCGAGACATAGCGCATACCTCAATGTTACTGCGAGCACTTCCGCGATGGATGTGGTTCAAACCTAATACAGTACGAAGGACATAGGCTAAACTCAGATGAAATAATAAGAGTAGCTTAAAAAAACAGTAAAATACAGACTGTTATTTCTAAATGAATCGAAAACTAGACAGTTAGTCTGTATCTTAGAGCCCAGGCTGTCAAACCCAAGGAACGACTTGTTTTGAAAGATATCACAACAAACAATCAAGTTGAGTCTGTTTACGTTATAGTACGAGATCCGGCTGCAGAATCAGTGTACCTATCGAGTATTTGCTGAAAACCAAATTTTTACACATATTCATGATTAGGAGAATTTATATCCACCAGGTTGCCTATCAAAATGTGGCCGCTAGTATTTTTAATTAAATTATTAATAATTCATAATCCGTAAGAAATTTCATTGACTTTTTTTTTCAATGAAATGTCGTCTACTTTACGGCAACATCTATAAAGACTCTGAAAAATTATGGTTGCCGTTGCGCACCTGGCCGCACCTCTTCGCAGCCAGGTATACACAGGTATGAATTTGTTACATTTATACACCCACAACGTACATTTATAATTTATATATCAAATTAAAGCTAATTTTTTTCTGTATATTATTATATACGGTTGCTTAATTAAATCTGGCCGCCAATAAGGGTTGCTGGCTAATAAATATAGTAAATATTAAAAGTAGAGTGAAAGAGAGCTAGCGCGTAACACCACTGTCTAGTCAGACGAGGATAGCGATTGCCAGCTGTCGGACGGTTTAAAGCCATTGCGCATGCGTCAGATGTTAGTGTTCTCAACGGATCAGTTGTGATTTTTATTTTAAGTTCGAAACCACGCTGTTTGGAGTACGTAATACACAACATAATATATTGCTGTTTTATTTGTGCATCGAAAAATTATCAATCTCGCACATTCCACCATGCTGGAAATCTTTAAAGGAAAAATTATTGCGGACCATCTTTGTTAATTCGATGTGGTTAAATGCTACTGAGCGGGATTGCATCAAGTTCAGCGCGGAAAATAATGGCTGGCTGCTGTTAGATGGTTTTTTAAAACCAACATGGTTCCTGGGAGATTCAACTCCAGCGCAAGTTGAGAATGTGCTGTGTGATTCCACGAACAAGCCTTCCGATAATAATGACGATACCGATATTTCTGATGAAAGTGATACCTGCGATGATAGTGTGACTGAGAGCTCCGATGATTCAGATTTTTAAAAAAGAGTCATGGAAGTATAAAATACATTTTAAAAATTCATAATTTGCTTAAACTGATGATTGATGAATATGTAAAATAAATGTAATACTTGAATAAAATTAAATCTTTTTTCATACAGTACTTGTACAACACAATGTTTTTACATAAGTAACCTTGATTTTATTCATCATCAATATTCATTTTTTTTTGTAATTTTTAAATTTGTCATTGACTTTTTAATTTTTATTTTAGAAAAGAAAGACGTTTCTTTTGGAGTATTTATTATTTTGAGTCGTACCTACTATTGTTTGAATCGGAGGTTGAGAACACTAACATCTGACGCATGCGCAATGGCTTTAAACCGTCCGACAGCTGGCAATCGCTATCCTCGTCTGACTAGTGGTGTTACGCGCTAGCTCTCTTTCAATCTACTTTTAATATTTACTATATTTATTAGCCAGCAACCCTTATTGGCGGCCAGATTTAATTAAGCAACCGTATATAATAATATACAGAAAAAAATTAGCTTTAATTTGATATATAAATTATAAATGTACGTTGTGGGTGTATAAATGTAACAAATTCATACCTGTGTATACCTGGCTGCGAAGAGGTGCGGCCAGGTGCGCAACGGCAACCATAATTTTTCAGAGTCTTTATAGATGTTGCCGTAAAGTAGACGACATTTCATTGAAAAAAAAAGTCAATGAAATTTCTTACGGATTATGAATTATTAATAATTTAATTAAAAATACTAGCGGCCACATTTTGATAGGCAACCTGGTGGATATAAATTCTCCTAATCATGAATATGTGTAAAAATTTGGTTTTCAGCAAATACTCGATAGGTACACTGATTCTGCAGCCGGATCTTAGACTATTATAAAAACACATTTTTAAATACGGTATTTTTATGATCTACTAGCTGACGCCGTCGACTTCGCCCACGTGATGATCGAAAAGAAGTATCCTATGTCTTATTCCAGACTACAATCTAACTCTGTGCTAAATTTCATCAAGATCCGTTCAAACGTTTTGACGTGAAAGAGTAACAAACATCCATACATTCATCCTCACAAACATTCGCATTTATAATAAGTAGGATTAAGCATGTTTCTATTTTATGAGGTTCTCGTTTAAACAAATAATTATAAACTTTATGACATTTTGAAATACGTTCGATTAAGAATACAACATACTAACGTTGCAGTGAAAACTGAACCTTATGCCTGGGGTATTTTTGGGAACAAAATTGCTAATGGAAATGCTAATGTAAGTAGGTTGGTGATTATTTGTTTAAAAATTTTCTTCTACCGCGTGTTCAGTGCTTACCTGGAGACACACAGAATGTCCGGCGTCCCAGCCGTACCCGGACGGACATCCGCACCGGTATGCTCCCGCCACGGCGAAGCACGGCGATGTGCCGCACGGACCGGCCGAGCACGGGTCTTGTGGGACACACACGCCGCTTGGAGAACGGCTTGTACCTAAGAGAATATTTGTGATATTATCCTGTTAAATTTAACAGTCGTTACAGGTAGTCAGTAGCCCAAAAGTCTGACAACCAGTCTTACTGAAGGTTGCGTATGACGCAGAACTGTACTGAACTGTAGTTTAGATAGGCAGTCGGTTCATGTTAATTACTGGTATTCAGCAGCATCCGGTAAGACTGAAAACCGATCCCAACAAATTTGGGTAAGGGCAGATGATGATTCTGGACGAATTAAGAAGCCCACTGCTGGCTTCTAGTATTCAGTTGATTCCCGCAGTCTGTACCAGGTCATCGGGACCCTAACTTTTAAGTTTAAGATTTAGAATAAATTGTTTTATATTTTATCTTTATAATTATGCAACTGAAAAATATTTAATTTAACGCCATCTATTGCTTCACCCCTGAACTATGTGTTTGATTCAAACCCCGGTCGCGCGACGGCGACAGCAACCTATCTTGAGCTTAACGTAATACCAAATACTGTTTTAGTTCCAATTTCCGACATAGTTAACGGTTTTGTGAAGTTTTTTCTTGGGCGTGAAGCGTGTTACATACTATGCAAAAACGAAACCAGTAGGGCTACTATGACATCTTATAGCAATTCTTATTCCACTGAGTGAAAGAGATGGTGCTACACGCCCTGTATAGCTCTGTCTCTTTCCCTCAGCGGAATAAGAATTGCTTTAAGAGGTCATAGTAGGGCTACTGAAGGGCTACTATGACATCTTATAGCAATTCTTATTCCACTGAGTGAAAGAGATGGTGCTAGACATCCTGTATAGCTCTGTCTCTTTCCCTCAGCGGAATAAGAATTGCTTTAAGAGGTCATAGTAGGGCTACAGTATTAAACATCCAAACATTAAGTACCACCTATTTAATTAGAGATGCAACTATTCAAAACACAATCAGAACATTAAGTGCTCTATGATTAAAAGGTACTAGAGCTGTAACCACAGTGAAGTATTCCTAAGTGACGTACCAGCAGGGCAGTCACAGCGGTACCCTCCGGCGTAGTTCCGGCACGGCGACTGGCAGCGTCCGTCCTCGCACTCGTCGCGGTCGAGGCAGCGCACGCCCGCCAGGTCCAGCCGCCAGCCGCGCGGGCACACGCAGCGGAACGAGCCCAGCAGGTTCACGCACTTGCCGGGCAGCGGGCACAGGCCCTCCTCGTGGCACTCGTTCACGTCTGTACAGAGGGATACCAATATGATATAAAATGAGATAAAATGTATTACCAGACAGATAGACAGACGGATAACAAAGTGATCCTATAAGGGTTCTATTTTTGTTGAGGAATGGAACCCCAAAAAACAGTCAAATTAAGAATGTCTTCGTTTTCTATTCCTAAAAGGACCTAAAATGTATGTTCTTGCAAAGTGGAAAATTAAGAGAAAAAGCAAGTCATCAAAAAAGAATTGTTCATAACTGGTACTCACCTACACACGCGTCCCCTCTCTTCTCGTAGCCATCTTGACAGGAGCACTCATAGGAGCCCTCCGTGTTGCTGCAGATCTGCTGGCAGGTATGCGTGCCGCGCTCGCACTCGTCCACGTCGCGGCAGTTGGCGCCGTCCTCGTCCACCTCGTAGCCGGTCCGGCACAGGCACTCGTACGAGCCGTCCGTGTTCTTGCACAGCTGCTCGCAGGGCGGCGGCCGCACGCTGCACTCGTCCACGTCGGCGCACACGTCGCCTGCTGCCTTGTACCCGCGCCCGCACACGCAGCGGAAACTACCAACATAAAACTTGTTTGGTTAAGAAATTTGATGACTTGGCTCACTGAACTCAGGTACTTTAGGTAAACTTCTGCCTATGCTTAGAAAAAATCACTTGGAAACCCCGAAAAGGAACAGGTGTACCTAATAGAACAATTCACATTTCATAGTAAATCCACATGGCACAAATCCAAACTTCATGGATACGATTAAGAGTATCTTGACGAAAAACCCAATAACACTTTGCCTGACCCGGAAATAAACCCAGGACTTTATGCTCAGATATTTTTTCGGAAACTTCGACGTCTATGGTTTAAGGAAAACTAATCAGACATGCAAGACTGAACTATGGATATGGAACTTCCTCGTGAATATTCACAATGCCATCACGAAATATTGAGCTCATTCCACAAGCTTAATAAATATCTTTAAAAAGAAAATTCTTTAACCTCTATCAAAACAAAAAGCAACTGACCTGCCAATAGTATTAACACATCTGCCAGGAGCGCAGAGTCCCGGCATAGCGGCACACTCGTCCACATCGAACATATCTATTCCATTCCCTCCGATACCGTGGTTCTCTCCCGTCAGCCCAGGGATGAGCCCATTGCCCCCCGGGCCCACGCCGCCGCCGCCCAGGTTGATGGGAGAGCACAGTTCCAATCGCTCAGGAGTGCCGGGTTGTGGGCACAGCTCGCATTCCGGACCCCAAGCGACGCCTAGCGTGCAGCAACATTGAGCCCTGGTAATTAGGAATTAATTTAAAAGTTAGTAGCTGAATTAGAAAACTTCATGATCCTAAGGCGCGTCGCCCACACGACCAACAGACGAGGCGCAGTCGATGTGCGGGTGCATTAGGCGCGTCGCCCACAAGATCAACAGTTGAGGCGCAGGCACATAAGAAGCACGCCGAAAACGAGATTCTCTTTGCAAATATCGTGTGGGCGAAGCGCCTAAGACGGTTAGGTGTTTGCTTGCTGTGCGTTGCAGGTGACGAAACAATCATTTAAAAACATGTTGTTAATAAGTTTAAAAAAAAGATACAAGAAGATGTAAGGATTACAACACAACAGTTTATGTGAAAGTACTGAATATTGATTCTCAAAAAAGTCGAAATAGCTACTTACTTAGTAACATGAGCTGGTGGGACAGGCGTGGAAGCGATGGCTCTTGGCCACGGCTCTGGCATACAGCGGCCCGACACGAGGGACCTGTGGCACATGCCCGTACGGTGATCTGAAACGTTACGGTTAACAATAAGATTAGAAAGATTCAGATTGGTAATAGGCAGCTGTATCATCATATGATCCCAGAGCATTTGCATCCATAATGGTACTTACCAATACAAGCCATGCCATCTTCACTAGGTTGATATCCCGCGTCGCAGTCGCACGCGAAGCCTCCCTCCGCGTTGATGCAGACGCCGGGAGCGCAGCGGTCCGGGTCCTCGGAGCACTCGTCCACGTCCTCGCACGCGTCCGGCGCGTCGTGAGCTGATGATGTTCTTCTGTAACCTGGACCGGGATGAGGGGTTTAGTAAATTAAAAGACAAATTCGCTTTGAATCTTTGATGGAAATAGTTATAAGATAAGTGGCGAATAGTTAAAAACATTTGGCAACACATAAAATTAGTCAAAATTTCATATTATTTTATTTGTAGAGAAAGTAGTTGAGTAGCTTTTGATCATTTTGATGTTCGCAATCTTGACATTTAAAAAAAATAAGCAGTAATGAGATGCCCATCATTTCAATCAGTCTAAAAAAGTCCGCTGCTGTACCACCAAGTCCATAAAGGCCTCCCTTGCAAGTCAAATGCTATTCAATTCAATTCTTTGCAACTTTCATTCAGCAGCCACACATTGTCGCTCCACCGAAACTTAATCTCCAAACCTAACTTTTGGCGGACCGCGGCCTCCACTCAAAAACACGTTTACACCAACTGTCATCGGACCTCAAACGAGAAGAGTAAAGAAGACTGCATTAGGGTCTTACCTTCAGGACACTTGCAGATATAAGAACCGACGACGTTCTCGCACGCATGTGGACAGACTTTGTTCTCCTGTGCGCACTCGTCGATGTCCTTGCAGTGCACGCCGTCGGGAGCGACCGCGTAACCGTACGGACATGTACAGCGGAACGAACCCGCCGTGTTGTGGCAACGGAACGTACACATCGCCCGCCCTTCTGCGCACTCGTCTATGTCCACACATGTCTATGTAACAAGAGTAAGAACAACTGATCAAGAACGATATATCAAATTCTATTTATACAAGAAAGTGTTTGCATTGCTAATTCTATCAATATCTGCAAACGGTCATCGTTTGGTTAAAGATTGCATTTCGTTAATGTTAGTTTTCTTGGAGCATATTTGAATGATGATTACATTGGAACTTTTCATGGAATTGAGAAAATTACCAAAAGGTTTTAACAAAGATATTCGAAGTCTTACCTGCTCCGGTCCTTGCGTAAATCCAAAGTTACATCTGCACTCGTACCCTCCGGGGGTGTTGGTGCAAGTGCCGTTGCCGCAGATCCTGGGGTCGGCGGCACACTCGTCCGCGTCCACGCACGTGAGGCCGGACGGGTCCAGCGTGTAGCCGGGCGGACACTCACAGCGGAACGAGCCGTCCGTGTTGATGCAGCGGCCGCCCTTGCACACGTCCGGACGCACCTTGCATTCGTCTAAGTCCTGAAGAAGTAGAACAGCAATTAAGTTACTAAGATAATAAAAAGGCTCGGAGATTAGGCCTTATTAAACAAAGAACTAAACGTTTAAGTATATCGTGAGCTGATTTTCAATAATGGGCAAATGTCATGTTCATTTTACCTGGGTAAGATTTGGTCGGCCCATTCCACCTTGACAAATTCGAAGGAATTCAGGAGAATCAGGAGCCGGGCAGCGTTCACAGTATCTACCCCAAGCAGCACCTAGTAAGGAATAAATACTTTTAAGTAAATGTATTCCGTGATACTGTTCTATGCAACTAGTTGTTCCTTGGAGCTTCCTGGTATTTACAGCAACATGTTTATGGTATCGCCACTTCAAAACTTTAGACTAAGGTTCACCAGCTAGAAAATGTCCTAGCTGGGTGTTATGAGTTACATAAAATATGTCACAAGTAATGACTTGTGACATATTTTATGTAACTCAATAACAAAAGACCAAATAACTTAACCGATAAAGGGCAGGTCAAACTTATTGACACGGTACCAGCTTGAGCCGAATAGTTTCGCATGGTGTCGAATTGAAGGAGAATGACGTCTACGATTCTCGCTTATATTGCATAGACATTAAGCTCTTTTTGATCTGCCCAAGCCGATCCCAATTGAATCCCTGAATCACATGGGCGTCAATAATGAGTAAGTTACCTTCAGAACAGCAGCACTCGGGTCTCCCGAGCTGCAGAGGCCTGGCGCGGTGGCACCGTCCCTGGTCCCACTCGTCGTAACACAGCTCTTTACGTTCATCCACGCAGATGGCGGCTGCCTTGTCGAACCGCCAGCCGGGAGGACAGTCACAAACGTACCTGGGAATCATTTACATCTATGAATGAGAGAAAAGCCATAATGATAAATATATTGCTCTTCTGCCATCGTTATATTGGTCAGAAAAGCGATTGCTTCATGTGAAATCCAATATTCACCTACATCTATATATACAGGAATCCGACTTGCAATATAATATTTGGGAAATGAAAGACAGATGATAAAATAATGAAGATTCAAATTCAAATTCAAATTCAAAAATTATTTATTTGTGGAACACAGGTGATACATTGGTGTTACATAATTTAAAAGCTAGCGTCTCTATGCTCTGCCATAACCGGCGTACAAATTTTCAAATAGATTTAATACATTAATTACAACAATGATTGATTTTACTATTTTTCATATAAGAATGTCATTACTATTACGAATGTCATACCATTGTCATTATATCAATAAATTTAACATGTCATTACTATTACAAATATTAGTATTACAATTCCAAAGTCAAAATGTCAGGAGTCTAAATGTCAAAAATCTAAATGTCAAAATCAAAAAATCAAAAATGTAATGAATAAAGTTTTCAAAAATCAAAATGTCAAAAATCAAAAATGTCACGAATAAAAATTTCAAAAATCAATATGGACTAATTAATAAATATTTTTCTCCGTTAAGAACTCAGTTACACTGTAGTACGTTTTATCTATCAGAAATTTCCGCAATCTACTCTTAAATTGTGTTGTATTTAAAGTTTTCCAACTACTCGGTAATTTATTGTAAATAATGGGGGCCATGCAAGAAACGCTCTTACGCATCAAGGTGGTTCGACATGATACTTGACAACAGCGAAGAGAAGTCCTGAACTGAACTCTACTGTCATAACTTTTTGAAACGTTAATTTAATTACAACCACATACTACAACATGTTAAAACCTACCCTCCATTAAAGTTCCTGCACTCGCCGCCGGCGCACACGTACTGTATCTCCTTGCACTCGTCGCGGTCCACGCACCGCCGGCCCACCAGCCGCCAGCCAGCGCCGCATGAACATTCGTATCTAGAGACAACAAAACAAATCATTTAGAATCAGAACTGCAAGCTGGTCAAAAGCCTTCTTCATTTTTACCGTCTTCATCTTGGCCGATGTATGACCACCAGTAGTGTTTTTGCCGTTATTTTGACATCATCTATAATCAAACACAATTGGCAAGTGGTAGAAACTGATCTTGCTTTACTGTTGATCCTTGATCCTATAGCAAGTAAATCTTCAAACTGGCAGTACAACACCACTCGACTTTTAATGTATGCAATGTTATTGAGTCTAGAATTTAAGACTAATCTGGTTACCGGTCATATCTGCGTTGTTACAAAATGACGTAAGTTGTCGAAGCACTCACCCGCCGTTAGTGTTAGTGCAGGAAGGCGCGCCGTCCCGGCCGCAGGCGTGCGGCAGCTCGGAGCACTCGTCCACGTCGCGGCAGTGGCGCGCGTCCGCCGTCAGCGCGTAGCCCGGCGCGCACTCGCAGCGGAACGAGCCCAGCGTGTTGCGGCAGCGACCGTTGCGGCACACCATGCCGCCTTCGCGACACTCGTTGATGTCTGTGGAGACAGAATACTCAACATCACCAAATTCACAACCACCTACCTTCCTCCCGATTTGGTCTTCTTTGTTTCTCTAAAACATCTAATTTTGTTGGAAAAGATGGTAGAACTAAGAAGCCCTACCATCTTTTCCACAATGTTTCTATCGTTTCGTTGGTCTTCCTCTTCGTCCAATCCTATATTCATCCCTATTCATATCCAAAACTTTCTTCACCTCACACATCAGAAAGTATTCATACTGTGTACTATACAACGTTCTAAAGTTAGAACGTATATTTTATAGTGTTTCTGTCTCCAGCCCCAAGAAAAGCATGGTGGCACCGACGACGCCGTAGAACCGAGCTTTGTTTTTGTCCAAACAAACGTACGGCGCACGAACAAAGTAGTCCAACTCACCGATACAATCATTGTTGGCGCCGGGTTTGAATCCCTCGTCACAGTGGCACATGTAGGAGCCGGGCAGGTTCTCGCACGTGCCGTTGCGGCACATCGGGCGCGGCCGCGAGCACTCGTCCACGTCGCGGCAGACGGAGTCGCGGAGCGTGTAGCCAG
The DNA here is from genome assembly GCA_958449745.1 of Ochropleura leucogaster. Lineage (NCBI taxonomy): Eukaryota > Metazoa > Arthropoda > Insecta > Lepidoptera > Noctuidae > Ochropleura > Ochropleura leucogaster. The sequence continues at coordinate 17,794,302 of OY288213.1, read as the reverse complement.
GCTTGCAGTCGCATCTGGAGGGAAGTATTGTGATGGAAATAATATGATATGATTAAGAGATGATATAGATTACGATGTGATAGAATATGATATGATATATTTATCTTCGAGCTGCTAGTGTTCACTGCTAAGCAGTCTCATGCAAATTACTGGAGCTGAACTGACTTTTTCCTATAGCTATATTATCAGAAATTAAGTCCTAAAAATCCTTAAGATTCATGAGGAGTGTTCTGACCTGTATGAGCCAATGGTGTTCCTACACTCGCCGTGTTCGCACAGGCGCTCGTCGGCGCACTCGTCCACGTCCTCGCACTCGTCCAGCGCGGACGTGAGGCGGTAGCCGGGCGGGCAGCGGCACTCGTACGCGCCGGGCAGGTTCACGCACTGCGCCAGGCCGCGGCACGGCGTGCGGTGCAGCGCGCACTCGTCGATGTCGCGGCACAAGTGCGACGTGTTGTCGTGCTCGTAGCTGGGGTAACAATTTCAGACAAGAAAACGAAAAACGGAGTCAGTCAAGAGACAAGATACATTGTATTGATAAAAAACAAAAAAAAATTGACGAATTGAGAATTATTTAAAAAAAGGAGGAGGTCCTTTTTTGAAGTCAGTTAAAAATAGCATAACGCTGTTGCAGAACCATAATTTCGTGTTGCAGATAAACAGGTCTCAACAAAAACAGTTTTTTTCTTACCCATGATCACATCCACACTGGAAACCAGTCGGGGTATCGTGACAAGTACCAGGCTTGCACAGCTGCGGCATGATGTCACACTCGTTGATCGGCTTGGTCTCATTGGTCATAGGGTTGATGTACTCGCCGGGCTTCTCCCCGCAGAGCGCCATGTGCTCCTGCGAGCCCTTGTCGGGGCAGGGCTCGCACGGCGCCCCCCACGCCTTGCCCACGGAGCAGCAGCACAGGTACTTGGTCTGCGGGACTCCAGCCGCGCCCGTACAGCGGCCCGTGTCAGGCTCCCACTCCATATAACATTGGCGCTGGCGGACATCCACACACTCCTCTGGAGACGAAAACATATGGATATGTAAAAGATTTGAATTTATTTTGTAAAATTTATACTTTGTAAGACAGCTCAGCTCATATAAATCCAGAGGATTTTGAATTAGTGGTCGCCACATATATTCGAATTACATAAACCCATACTCACTTCCATTGGGCATTGCCACGTAACCCTCGGGGCACAGACACACGTAAGAGCCCTGCATGTTGCGGCAGATGCCGGGCCCGCAGATGTCCGGCCGCGCGCACTCGTCGATGTCCTCGCAGCGCTGCTCGTCTCGCGACAGCTGCCAGCCGTCGCCGCACGTGCACACGAACGAGCCGAACGTGTTGGTGCACGTGCCGTGCTCGCACAGCGCCGGGTGCTGCGCGCACTCGTCGATGTCGGCCAGGGTCACTACGTACGACGGCTAGGACGACAAAATAAACATTCATTGAAAGAGCTGTGCAGGTGGATTAATCTAAGTAGAAGAAGCTAAACTTAATAATATAAGAATCAATATGTAGAAACAATTCTGGACGAGAAACACTGGATTACAGCTTTAAAGGTTAAATTTCGATTCTGTGTAAACAAAGCGCTGTGCAGTGTCAAATTGTTACCATAGAAGTGTAGAAGTGCGGATAGCTACAGTTAATAAGAATTGAAATATACTTACAGGTTCAAGAACAGGTTGGTATCCAGGACCACCAGGACAAAGTTGCCTATAAGCTTCTGAACCTGGCTCTGGACAGAGGTCACAGTAGTTGCCCCAAGCAGCACCTGTAAACGAAAACAAAAGCATCAATATCATGAGCATCGGCAAGTGAAAATTTCTAGTTACTCTTCAAACTATAGTATACTTTTTTGGTACGAGAATATCACAATATTCCAAGCCACTACAGCTCGTGAAAACCAGAATCTACAGTGGCCAGAAAAGCACCGAGGCATGGAAGTCCTAGGACTCTCAGAAAAACGATTCAACTGTCTTGCTACCCGCAATAAAATTAATTAGACCTGTTCCTTACTTACCAACAGAACAGCAGCAAGCAGCCATGGTGCCATCTTCAGACAGTTCGTCACTGTCGTGACAATGTTCAGCTCCAGACTTCAGATCCACCTTGCCGTAACAGCGTGCCTTTCTCGAATCTATAACGACATACATAAATTAGTTTATCGTCAGCTTGATTGTATGTTGTTTTGAGAAATGTGAATTTCTTTTTGGACAAGAAAATACTTTCGTAACTAAATGTACAAGGACTGTCGATTATGTTTTAAAATAATCCTGCCTGACTACTTCTGATGGACAGTAACAGTATTTCGACTATGGTCCATTCTTCTTCTTTTTGTCGTAGTTTCCTCAATGCTGAGGAACAACGCACAACACTTCTCCAAGTTATATGTTTACCTCCTCCTCTTATCCTCCAAGTCTTCGTTTATTATCCGCACAGTAAAGTGGAACTCCCTGCCTTCGTCTGTGTTCCCGAGTTCATATAGCCCGGATATATTCAAGTCGTGAGTTACTCGGCTTCTATCGGGTTACCTCGCCCGATCGTCGGTCTCATATCAGTCCATGGGACAAGATTGAGATCAAGAGTAGCCTATTTTATGTTAAAAAATCTGTGGTTTAGACCGCTTTGTACACACTGGCCTACTCTCTACAGGTTACGTCACGTCGTCTGACAATCTTGCTGCTTCTCTGGTTCTATCGTCAATAGTAAACCAATTAAGCTTACCGAAACAAGCGGTGCCGTCGGACACGAGCTCGTAGTTGGGCGGACAGCGGCAGATGTAGGAGCCCTGCGTGTTGACGCACTGCCCGTACTGGCACGACTGCGGCGACTTGCACTCGTCGACGTCCGTGCAATTGAAGCCAGGCATCACTGAGAACAAGACGAATTTTTAGCTAACCAAAGAATTATTATAAATGTAATTAATCATGTACAATTTAATTAATCATCTCCAGTCTAGAACTCTGTGGATGTTGTACTTGTCTGATACAACAGCTGCTACAGTGTAATTGATTTATATTGCTAACTACATCGGTTACAAAAAAATATCTGTTCCACACATTTTGACCAGCACTTTTGGATTAAGCATTTGTTTTTTACCTTATTATCTAGCCATAAGGTGGAAAGTACAGTTAAGATGAAGCTAGTGCTGGTATACTTACAATCATCAATGCTGTCGGACTGGTATCCCTTGTCACAAATGCACTTGAACATGCCGTACGTATTCACACAGCGACCGAACACGCACACATTGTCGAACGTCGCGCACTCGTCCATGTCTGTGGAAGACAAAGTTCCATATGAATAAAAGTACAATTTCCACACTGGTTTGTTGTAATTGAAGGCCAAACTGAGTAATAAAATAAACTAAAAAGGGAATATTCATTTGTAAAACTTAGAAGTGAATATTTCCTTGATTATCTAGTTAGATAATCCTAGGATTATCTTCAGTTCCTGAAGGTGCTGTTACCGGTTCAAAAAAAACTAAGACACTTACCAAGACAGGACCTGCCATCAGGCGACTTGGTGAAACCGACATCACAGTCGCACTCGTACCCGCCGGGCGTGTTCGTGCAGTGCCCGTTCTCGCACAGGGTGGGGTCGTTCGCGCACTCGTCGATGTCCACACACGAGTAACTGAACGGGAAAGGAGATAAAAAACGAGGGTAATATTTTCATTATCAGTCCCACACATAAATTAGGAAACGATAGGAAGATATAACTATGTAACCAATAAAGATATTGATTATTGAGTAATAAAAATAAAGTGTGTTTTGAAAAGAGGGAGAAAGTCACAGTTTGCAGTGGCTGAATGAATCATAGATTCCTTCACCTACATAGGACGACGATGAAAGAGATCGGTGCTACACCAAAACTCTAAGTAAATCATAAAAGTGCAAATTCATGTAAGTTACCCATCTCCCTTGTATCCGGTGTCGCAGAGACACATGAAGGAGCCGTCCGTGTTGCTGCAGGTGGCGCGCGGGTGGCAGCCGCCGTTGTTGGTGAGACACTCGTCGATGTCCTCGCACTCCGTGCCGTCGCCGCGCCAGCCGTCACGACAGCGGCATTGGAAGGAACCCTGGGACAAAACTAGATAATTATAGTTTTCTATCACGACGGCTTATCTCAGTAGAGATTAGCCATAGGCGCGTAAGATATTAAACTCCACTTACAAGCGTGTGCGCAGGCACAGGTACACTCTTTCTTATCCTAACTCTCATAGTCCATATAACTTATATTCTTGCATAAAACAGAAATCTTACAAAACAGAGATCAAATTCGAAATCAGCACTGAAATGATCATTACAAAATAACACAAGGACCAAAATACTAAATCCGTAAAACTTTGAAAGACATAATTTCGTACTTACAGGGAAGTTAATACAGTCAGCAGCAGGGTGACAGTCACAGGTCCCGAGCTCACACTCATCATCATCTGTGCAGGCGGGACCCTGCTCAGGCTTCACGCTGTAGCCGTCAGGGCAGCGGCAGACGAAGCTACCGATCGTGTTGTGACATTCACCAGCGCCGCAGAGGTCGGGCACCTGGAGGGTAGAATGTTTTGAATGATGCTATTGTACAATTATCCTTTTATTCAGTGTGAACTTTCCAAGTGGATGTGAATCGGCAAATTCAAAACTATAAGGAGTACCAAAAAATACTCAAAGTCATCATTAATTTTATTTTAAATCAATATTTTACCACAATGTACATTATTATTCGCATACATCTAACGCTCTTCACATTTTCATACAAGTGCAAAAGGACATAAATACTATTAAAAACTACGTTATACTCACATCTGCGCATTCATCAATATCCTGACACGTTGGTTTAACTCCATCAGGCGAAGGCAACAGCCCATCAGCACAGGTGCAGACATAGGACCCTGGAGTATTCCTGCACTCTCCGCCGCCGCAGGGCCGCGCTCCCTTGCCGCACTCGTCGATGTCGCGACACGTGCGTCCATCGGCGCGGAGGTGCCAACCATCCCTGATGGACACACATAGAACTACATCACACAACTATTTAAGCTGTTCCCTCAAAGGGTAAGAAAAAATAGATATCGCAAACTAGACACAAACAATAAAACAATTTCTCGGAAAAAAAAAACTTCACATCATGGTTGTTTGAAGTTTTGATTCTGTGTTATGTGGAGCAATATAAAGTAAAAAGTTTTAGACCATGTCAATCCTTATGACAATATAGATTATGTGTTAGACACTTGGTGCTAGGTAAAAGACGTTTACTTAAAATGATACTACATTGATCTGTCCCCACTCACCTACAAGTACAGTGATAAGAGCCGGGCGTGTTGACGCACTCGTGCTGACACCTGGTGGGGTCCTCGGTGCACTCGTCGATGTCCTCGCAGTGAGACTTCACGGTAGACTGTGCGTAACCCTCATCACACACGCACTGGTAGGTGCCCATCAAGTTCTCGCAAGCGCCGTTACTGCAGATACCTGGAGAGTTGAAGAGAGTCAATGAATATAGAGTTCTAATAACTATTTCCCGTTTAGCACGTCTGATAATCCAATTTCTTTAAAACTGTTCAGAAAGAAATAGAACTAAGATAACTTTCCTATAGAGCATGGTAACCCAGTTTCTGCATATTTTTTAAATTCAAAGTTATGTAAACTGAAGAAGAACTGCAAAGTTCTTACCAGAAGTAATAGAGCATTCATCCACATCCTTGCAGGACAGTCTATCGGGTGACAGTTCCATGCCAGGTCCACACTCGCAGCGGAAGGATCCTGGAGTGTTGATGCAGCGCCCACCACGACACAGTCCTCTGGTTTCAGCACACTCGTCGATATCTATAATCAAAATTATAACAAGTTTTATGACGTAGACAAAAATGTAAACAAATATCCTTAGAGCATTTTTTTTATAATTACATTACCCTACCATGTCAAAATATGGTCACATTCCTATTTCGGTTTGAAACATTTGACACATACAATGCTGCATGCGCTCACTCTTCTCAGTATTAACAATTCTCAACTCACCAACACAGACTTTAGTGAAGTCATCAGCCTTGTGTCCAGGATGACAATGGCAGGTGAAGCTGCCTTCAATGTTACGACACTCTCCGGAACCGCACACACCGTCCACAATCTCACACTCGTTCACATCGACGCAAGTATGATTCTTTGAGTCCTGATAAAAAAAAATAGTCACCACCTCAAGGAAATAAAGCAAAATTACAAGAACGGTATTGTTGATTGTGAGCAAAGTAACATTAGAAATAATACAAACCTTCTCATAACCAGGGAAACAGTCACAAGTGAAAGTCCCGACCAGATTCCTGCAGCGTCCATGTCCACACAAGCCTGGAAAGGCGGCACACTCATTGACCTCCATCTGTCCGGGCACTACTCCAGGCCCAGGTACCTTGTGCCAGTTGTCTCCGGTGATGTTCCCCCAATTGTCTCCTCCGCCTCCTTGTTCCCACTCGTAGTCTCCACCACCACCCTCTCCACCAGTGCCGTCAGTGCCACCGCCCTGGCCATCACCTCCCCAGATGACGGTTCCATTGTCTAATACCATTCCAGGACGGTCCCAGACGGTAGGCCCGTGAGGACCGCTGCCCTCAGCGATGCATAGGTTGCGGTATGAGTCGGTTCCTGGACAGACAGAAGATTTTGTACCATTGAGAAATCATATTACAAGGTGTGGCAGTTGAAAAGAAAAGTACTGTAGATTGATTGAAGAAAAAAGTAAATGTATAAGTGTAGCACATAAATTGAGCAATAATTAACAATTAGAACCACTAATAAAGCCTCAATTAAGAACTGAATGACCTTACCTTTCTTAGGACAAGGCTCGCATCTATGGTCACCCCAGGCTTTTCCAAGAGACGAGCAGCAGCAGACGGCCCTGAGGACTTCGATCTGTAGCGGACTGGAGCAACGACCACCGATGAAATCTGTGTAGCAGTACTCGCGACGAGTGTCCACGCAACGGTTTCCTGTAATTTACGAGTTAGTAGTGTTGTAGATTAGACGTTTTTTTCTTATTTTTGTAACTACCACTCAGTGTGCTGGTTATTATTTCACTTGGTCGTAATGGCACAACAGACGACAATTGTGATGATAATGCTTTTTAAACCTTTCATCTGACTTGTTTGTTTTTGAAATTACAATACTGCAACTTCCTTGCATATAATCTGATAGAGTTTTCACCATAATTATACAGTAATTCTCAGATTTGTTTAAGTAATCATCAAATGGCACCGTATTAGCATGATTTGTCGCGGATTTTCAAGTTATATATTTAATGTGGCAGCTGTACATACCAGTAGTGTCAAGCGCAAGTCCTGGTGGACACTCGCATCTGTAGGAGCCGTCCGTGTTGACGCACGTGCCGCCGATGCACAGCTCGGAGTCCAGCTGGCACTCATCCACATCTCGACATGTCGCACCGTCCAACTTTAAACAAATATGTAATGATAAGCATTCTTGCAACTTGAACGTATAAAACTATCATCTTTTCCAATAGAAATTTGGATAAGAACCAGCATTTAGCCTGTAGAGACAGGTCTACGTCCAGTAGTAAGATTGTGCCCGCTATGAGAAATATAAAGGTATTTTATTTACTTTGGCAAATCCCTTAGGGCAGGGGCAGTGTTCAATCTCGCAGGGTTCACAGGGAGACCCCCAGGCCAATCCCACGCTACAGCAACACTCCTGACGCAGGAGCGGCCGGAGAGCGGCTGCCTCGCACTGACCGTCCACCACACGGCGCCAACATGAACCGCGACGATTGTCTAGAAGAAAACAAGTAGGTTACTCTTCAAAGATTCTCTTCGAAGAATTTAAACTCAAGAAACAATCGAATCCGTTAAATTTAAATTACTTCAGTAGACATTCCACAATGTTAAGACATTTTGCTATGAATGTGCAGTTTTTTTTGTGATATACAGGAACATCACGGACGAGCTACAAGAGGTGGTGAGTAATATCATGGTGCCTTGTTCAATAATTAAAGAACTTACCGATACAATGTTGTGCGGTGGCGTCGAGAACAAATCCATTTTCACATTCACATTCGTAGCTGCCGTGAGAGTTGATGCAGCGCCCGTTGTCACAAGGGTTCGATTGTTCTAGAATACCAAGTCAATTTTTAAACAAAGTGTGACGGATAAACTGATGAGGACCGAAAGAAAGATATGGATTGTAAAAAAAGAAAATTGAATTTTGGAAAACTCTAACTTTTGAAACCAATACACGTTAGAGATTTAACGAAAAGACCGCAGGCATTTAAGAAATGATTGCACATTCCAATAAACTGTCCTCGAATTTCAAAGATCCTCAGTTACAAAAATTAATAACATGATAAAATTAAGCAGTGCAATGAGAACGAATTGCGTGAAATTAATGTCCAATTACAGTCGGTATCCATACAACGGATGGTTGGTGACCAAGCTCGGATGTTGGTCAAATGATGCTAGTCCAGGGTTAGGATGCCCGATGGATGGAACATTATGATGTGTTGGCTTGTCACACAAAGGTTCGTAACCTGTTCCGATGGGGATCATAGGGGGAATGTCTCCCCGATCGTATTCCTTGACGATGAAAAGAGTCTCACCCTCGCATTCGTCTATGTCTCGGCAGATTTGTTCATCGGGTTCGTATCGAGTTCCCGGTGGGCATACGCACGAGAAGCTTCCCAGAGTGTTGCGGCACTGACCGCCGGTACAGTACTGGAAAAAAAATGTATGTAAATATGTTTGCTAGGTGTTAGTATATTTTCATCATCTTTTCCTTTACTGCGCTTGGTAATATACCGTGAATATAAAACTGTACTATAGGTACTTACGGATTGGTGCATGTCACACTCATCGATATCTCGGCAGATACCATCATCATCAGGGTGGAACCCAGGGTCGCAGATACACTTGTAACCTGGCTCTAAGTTCTCACAAGTGCCGTGAGGACAGATGCCAGGGATCATTGTACACTCATTGATATCAGTTCCTCCATTATCTTTACTCGCGCCTTCAGGGCAGAGGATGTCATACTCTTTACTGCCGCGTTCTGGGCAGGACTTACAAGCGACACCCCAGCCTAAGTGGAGACCTGAAAAATAAACATTTTTAGTAATAATACGTCCCGAGTTAATTGACAAGATTCTTGAAAATTCCCTGAAGATAACTCCATCAATTTTATAATGATAAAATTACCTTTACTAGAACTACAGCAGCATTGAGATCTGGTGACAGGATTCTGTCCGGGTAAAGTACAGTGCCCTTCTTCGTATTTTTCGTAACACAAGTCTTGAACCTCATCTGTAAGGAAACATTACCAGAGTATAAATTAAGATTCCATAAAACATCACGGCAGACACTACAGTAAGTTTACTCGCTTACCAAGACAAGTCCTTCCATCATTGCTAAGCGAGAAGCCAGGCAAGCACTCGCATCTGAATGATCCAGGCGTGTTGTGACATCGCCCATTCCTGCACACGCGTTGTTCAGAACATTCGTTTACGTCGATACATGCCCCGCGGTCTGGGGTAGGACGGTAACCAGCCTCACAAACACACTGGAAGGATCCCTCACTGTTCACGCAGCGACCACCCTGAAATTTAAATAAATTAATTGCATTAAACAGTTGTGGCCCGAATGCACTACCTTGTGAAACACCAAAACGACGATTACACATCTATAAAAACCGGCCAAAAGCGAGTCAGATTCGCGCACTGACGGTTCCATACAAACTTGCGACATAAACGACCAAAACTTTTGACTGTGTAAACTTAAAGGGCTGACTTTTTTCATAGCACAAAAGGACCTCAGACTTGGGGGTATAGTTTTAATTTCAACTCAACACCTATACCGAGATAAAGGGTCTTGGCAGATGGACAACAAAGTGATCCAATAAGGGTTCCGTCTTTACTTTGCTTTTAGGGTTCCCTAAAAATGACAAATATTTTTAACAAAACTAACCTGGCATACGCTTTTGTCAGAACACTCATCGATATCCGTACAGTAACCACCAGCGGTGATTGAGAACCCTGGTTCACACTCGCACTCGTAGGAACCAGGTGTGTTGCGACAGCGACCGCGGCGACAAACTCTGGGGTTGTCGCGACACTCGTCCACGTCGCGACACGCATGGCCTGTCTCTGTTGACTCGTAGCCGACGTTACAGACACATTCGAATCTGATGATCGAAAAGATATCATTTAGATTTCAACTCTTTTCTTGCTTAAACTAAGTCGAGATTTATTAGAAAAATTAAAAAAGTACCCGTTGCATGTTGTACTTACCCGCCATCACTGTTTCTACAAACTCCGTTCGTGCACATGCCTCCGTGCGTCGATTCACATTCGTTTTTGTCACTGCACCTCAGTCCACCTTCTATTGGATCGAAACCAGGTGGACACCTGAAAAAACAACATTAATGTAACTCCTTATACCTTTAAAGGTTGAAAAAGTCTGTCTCCGGTTGGTTTGTGAATCATCCACTAAAGTTTTTGTACGTTTTTACTATACGATTGTCCCTCACCTGCAGTCAAATCCACCTGGTCTATTAATACAAGAACCTCCTTTACAATATTCGAGAGCACATTCGTCGATATCGATACAGGTCGGATTGCCATCCTGCACAACTGATTCAGCTCCATCCCAACAGTCACACTGGTACCTGGGTTAAAGAAAAAACATTTTGTCAATATTAACTACTTCTTCCTCCTTTGTTTTAGAGACGATTTATGTATTAAATAAAACTTGAGAGCCTGTTTCATCAAATGATATGTAATTGTTGTTTATATTTACGAGCTCACCCTTTATCCTTGTCCACACAAGTACCAAGTCCACAGATGCCGTTCCTGAGCATGCACTCGTTGATCTTGGCGATGGCAGGCGGTTCGTATGAGCCTCCCCCTCCCCCTCCCGCGCCGCCGTCTCCATCCCCGCCGCCGCCCGTGACGTTGCGGCGCCAGTTCGGTGGGATCACACCTCCTCCACAGAGGTGAGTCCACTCGGCTAAAAACAATATTCAATGTAATTATTTTGTCCTTGAATAAGTGGATATTTCACCAAAAACATGACTTCTCTTGGCAACCCACACATTTGGTCGTTCTCTTTTGATATCGTCCACGAATATATTGGAGTTCTTCCTTCATCTATAACTTTATTATTTCGTCTATCTGATACGTGTGCACTTACTAGATCCTCTAGGCGGGCAGGGTGTACACATGTCTCCCCAGGCTCGCCCCATGTTGTATCCGCAGCAACAGTCGCGGTTTGACAGTGGCATCGGCAGTCTGTCAGCACACTCTCCAGTCTCGCTCATGTACGTGAAACAACTGCCCACTCGGCCATCTGTATAAAAAACACACAAATCATGAACCTAAAATCAAAATAATTTAATCCAAATTAGACTAATAAAACAGTCCCCGGAAATATCCGGCCCTCACTACTTCCCATTTTTTTTTTTACCTCGAAAGAAGAAGTGAAGTAATAAACTTAGAATTGCAATGACAGTACCAACAAAAGTCGGAAGATAATAGTAGTAGTAGATATAGTCGGTAGGTTTGCTGTAAGAAAACCCAATTTTGGGTTAAGCTCGCCGTTGTACATAAGCATTGTGATTTGTGTGTATATTTGTTTTGTGTGCAATAAAGAATAAGATAACTAAAGAAAATTACCTATACAAAACTTCTTGTCCGGACTTGGAATAAAGTGTGGGTTGCAAAGACAGTAGTAATCGCCTTCTGTGTTTACACATTTGCCGTTCTGTAAAACAAAAAACAAATCAAGAAAGAAGAAAATATCATGAACTTCAAGGAGCTAAAATACATCTACGACATTTAAGCATGCATCGTAAAAATGCTAAAGTCTGTAATTCTAATTGAGGCCGTTACTTACGGGACAAATATCAGGATCCTCGCACTCGTCGATATCCTCACAGTTGTTGGTCACTCTGTGTCGCCTTTGACCGGGAGGACACTCGCAAGAGAATGAACCGATGGAGTTAATACACCGACCTCCTTGACAGAGACCGGGGACTGCTGCACATTCGTCTATGTCCTGGAGAACGGAAGAAAGGCAAATTATAAAAATAATGACAAAGGTTCCTAGTGCAGAGTGAGATTCAGTAGAAAACAGAAACAAAAATGGCGACAAGAGAAGACAAAAAGGTGCGTGTTTGTTCCAAACGCCAACTTACTTGAATGCCATTGAGGTTCTCAACCAGCAGATAAAGAAAGAAAGAAAAAGTATTTATTGAGACTCGCATATTATGAAGATAATTAGACATAAACATAGGAGGTATAAAAAGCGGTACGAGCAGTTAATTCAGAGTACAAAAATCAACGCGAACAAATTCAAATTATTTTATAAAACATGGAAGAAGAAGGCATGCTGAAAACTGAGTTAAGGGCAGACAAATGATGAATTAAAGTTTAGCTGCCTCCTTACCTGACACTCCTTAGTAGCCAAGTTCCTCAGATGTCCCTGAGGACAGTCGAGATCTCCGCAGCGCTCGCAGGGATGGCCCCAGGCGACACCCACAGTGGCGCAGCACAGCTGCTTCGTACACACAACACCATCCAGAGCCCCTGTGCATAGGGCTCCTCTGGTGTCCGTGTAACAAGGGCCTGGAAACGAATACCGCGGAATGTATAAATCAGGAATCTTTAGATACCAGTTATATTTATGAATATTTCAAATACCGCGCACAAATCGCGCCAAAATATTTTAGCATATCCATAGGTATTGACAGATGACATTTTTTTTTTTTTGGTATGACAATAGTTGTGTCTTTGTGCCAATTTCGGGTGCTAATAACGGGTGATTCATTTAGAGTTACTTTTTTGTCTATGCATTTTTTGACAGATAAAGCGTCAGTCATGACAACCTAACCTAATATTTTCATTCACTATAGTTTGACATTTCATCATGGAAAGACTAACCCCCGAATACTAAAACGTCACTCAAAATGTGAGGGGCTGCTTAACATTTGAGCAGCTCTTAAGCTATAGATTTTGTATGGTCAAACGTCACTTCTGAGTCCCTGTTAAACTTAAGTGGGACTTAAATTTTGAGTGACGTTTCAGTATTCGGGGGTAAGCACGGCACAACGCCCACAAATTATTCAACTTTATTGGCGCCACTTGCCACACAGCACGTGAAACCATGGCTTTGTTGCGAGAAAAATTTTGTGAACAGTTAATTTCGCGTTTCGGACCAGTCAGTTGGCCGCCTAGATCCTGTGATATCACACCCTTAGACTTTTTTCTGTGGGGTTATGTAAAGTCCAAAGTTTATATGGATAAGCCGCGTACGATTGATCAACTTGAAGCCAACATTACTCGCGTTATTCGCCAAATACCACTGGAAATGCTCGGTCGGGTCATCGAAAACTGTAACTCCAGAATAGACCACCTTAATCGCAGTTACGGACAACATTTGAAAGAAATAATCTTTAAAAAGTAAATGTAAGGAATGGTTCTTTTGTATTATAATAAAGATTACCCGATAAATTTATTTCATTCATATTTTTTTTAGTTTTGGTTAAAGTAACTCCGAATGAATCACCCATTATTTACAAAGCATTCATATTTTCTTACCATAGAGGTATTTATTCTGTAACAGAGCAGATATAACCTTCATGCTTCTAAGTAAACTTTTTCGTCTTAATAATAGTTATTTTTTTAAATAAATTATGCTGGTTTGTTTTTTTAAGATTATCGTTTTTATAACCATAGAGATTTTTATTCTGTAACAGAGCATATAAAACCAAGCTTATAAGTAAACTTCGTCGTCTTAATAATAGTTTTTTTTTAAATAATTATGCTTGTTATTTTTTTACTTTTTGACGACACGGTTGGCGCAGTTGTTGAACTATCGACTGCTTCGCTGGGTATCGCGGGTTTGATCCCCGCATGGAACAAATATTTGTATGGGCTACAGGTAGTTGTTCCGAGTCTGGCTGTTTGTGTGTGTGAGTTTAAATTTTTGTTAACGCACCCACGATACAGGAGTAATTCTTAGTGTGGGGCAATGATTTTATATAAAAAAGAAAATTATCGTAACTTACCAGTTCGTCTATCGATCTCGCACCTCGTGCCGGACAGTCCGTGGAAACAGACGCATCTGTCGGGGGCTATACATCGACCGCCGTGTAAACAGGGCTCCCGACATATTGCTGTAAATTTATTTTTAATGTATTTATAAAGAAACTAAGAAATATGAAATTCAATTGGAAGTCAGTGGTTTCACTTACGTTCAGTACAGAATTCCCCGCTCCAACCGGGTGCGCAGGAGCAAGTACCGTTTGAACAAGTACCGCCGTTCATGCAGATTCTTCGACAGCCACCCGGCGTTCGTACTGCAATCAAATAAAACAAAGCAATAATTAATATACCACGATTAAGTAATCAAGTTTTGACGACACGGTTGGGGCAGTGGCTGACCGATTGACTGCCGCGCTGCGTGTCGCGGGTTCGATCCCCGCATAGAACAAATATTTGTTTGGCCTACAGATAATTGTTCCGGGTCTGGTTGTTTGTGTATGTGAGTTTAAATGTTTGTAAACGCACCCACGTTACAGGAGAAATTTCTAGTGTAGGGCAACGTTCTTAAAAAAAAGTGAGATCCAGGCATACAATTGGAGAAAAAATTTATGTGTGGGACTTGTACAAAAGTTGATCTATCGCTTAACTTAATCGTTCTTACCTGGATAAGGATAAATCCCACCACCACCACAAGATGGCGCTTCAACTCCTCCGGCACATCGACACATGTTGGGCGCCACACATGCGCCCGGGGAGCCGCAGTCAGGGCGACACAACGCTGAAATTACATCATAACATTAAGGTTAGAATCCCCTAAAGGTTAGGCAGAGGTATATAGTACTCCCACATGTCAGGTCCATGTAACAGGGGGCGAGCTCAAATGAACCGGGCACAATTCCAGACTCCCTAGCTGTTGAAAAAATTCCGGACAAAAAACCCTTTTCCCAACCTCGAACCCAGGGGAAAAGTTATAACGGCTTGTTGAGTCTTACCGGGCACAAGTACAAACCTTGGAACGTTACTTTTGCGAATTGCTCGCGACAACGGCGCATGTGAATGCAAAATGTCGATATGTAGAAATGAATATATACTTTTCCTTTAAAGCTTTACATTAATTTCATTAATATTTCTTATAATTCTTGTCTCAGTTAAGGATAATAAAATAAAAATCGGTATCAACAAAAAATATATAAAGACAAATACTTACGGACTATACAAAGTAAGGAATTCGGCCGGGACGTCCACCCGGGACAGCAATGCGTGCTGTTGCGAGTTCGGCATACATGAGGGCTGAAACCAATAGATTGTTTTATTAGCATATTCAAATACCCGGTATTGAATAATCAGCCAAATGTCGTTTAAACCGACGAGCAGAGGGCGGATCGTAGGCGATCGCTAGACGGGTTAAAATCTTGCAAGACTCTTATCCATTGTAACCATCAGGTACTTCACGTGACGCATAATCTCTTCTTCATCTTAACAGGCTGGGCTACTGGAAAGTAATCTCTTTCCCAATGACGTTTGGTGACACGTTATTGTCAAGTTAATAAGTAGTTAACATTATCGAAGGCATGTTTTTGTTAAATAGACTTTCCTTTCGACAGTTCCCATAGTAATCATGAAGTATGATAAGTTGACCCATATTTCTATACCACCATTTGCGTTTACGAGCTTCTGTGCAAAAACTAATAAATACAAGTGTGTAGCACGGAGGCCACGGAAGCTCATAAAATGTTGCCTTCAGATCAACAATGCAAATTTCAGCTGCTTTTGTATGACAACTAACGAAGCGCTCATTAAAGTCACACAGGTGTTGTTTAAGCTTGATTTATTATCTAAGTCATTGTAAACACGTCCACAGCTTAGACATTTTATGGTAATTTACAAGTTTTTCTTACGCTACTGTTTGAGTAGAGTTAGTATTTAGAATTTGTTAACGAACTTTGTATCGCATAAACGACTCTTTTCTTTGCTATATTATTTATTACCTACATTTTTTCTACATACTCACGAATTTCTTCTATAACTTATTTAAAGTTACCACCGCTAATTTAGTTTTAAACTATAATATTAACCTACCCGCCATAAATGCCTTTAAAAAAACTCGCAGTTATTCTTTTATCCGCAACCTGATAATGAAAGCTACAACCGATAATAACCACAACAAAAAATAGAAATAACAATTTATAAGAAAAACTAGCTCTATTGAATGACAAACTCATCACCATCATCAATGAACACTTGCCAACGAAACTAAGTGGTAACCATAGAAACCAATTACGCAACACTTGCAAGAGGAGCTTCTGAGAGATGATCCCAATAGCCTTGCTCCTACGACCGTATCTAAGTTGTACCGAATAGATTCTCCCCGCTTAGTTAAACTAGACTAATTTGTTCTAGGGTCAGAGAGTATCGCGAGTCCTTACACTGAAAACCTTGTATCAAAATCGAGATTTAGTGCAGAACTGCACTTAATTATTTATTATCACTGTTTTGCTAAATATTAACTTATCATTCAAGAGCATTGCGGTCATTTAAACAATTGTTTTTTTTTTTTATAAATAAAAATCATTTATATTTTACCTATATTTTTATCTAAAGTTATATTAATAAAGTGTGATAAAAATCGTTCCGGATTTAAGTACAATAATACTGCCATAACCACGCTACAGCCATATTTAAAGTGAGTAATGATAGCTTATTAGCGTGTTCGCCATAGTAAGTGATAGTTACCTCATCGTTATGTCAGAATATGATCACAGTAATACTAATATGAGCAGTAATATCCATTGATTAGTAATTTATAATCTTAGCACTGATAGTGTTGTTTATCCATTCATCATCTTTAACCGCGTTGTTAACCTCTGCTAATGTCATTAGATGTTTCTATAACAACAAATCCATATGTATTAATTAAAATAGTTGGGAAAAAGCTAGTTAGATGTTGACTCTTTGATTAATGTTTATTTTTATTGATTTTAAGACTTTATCCTTACTAATATTATAAAAGCGAAAGTGAGTTTATTTGTTTTTTACGTCTTCACGCCAACATGGCTAACCCGATTTTGATGAATTTTGGTACAGAGATAGTTGGGACCCTGGAGACGCACATAGGCTAAAATTTTTTAGTGTAGAGAAAAGTGGGATATGAGCTGGAGGAAGAGGGAAAAAAGGGAAAACTTGGCTTTGCTACAATAAATAAGGCCCTAGGGCAAAAACTACAAGTAGCAGGTATCTGCAAATCAGGAAAGGGGAACTGTGTTACCCCGAATTAAACGCGAGCGAAGCTGCGAGCAAAAGCTAGTCTCATAAAACTTGATTTCCATCATTACACTTTGGTTCTTCTACACCTTACGATCTTTGCCCAAATTCGTCTGTGTCGCTATCATCCTTGCATTAGTTGATTGCATTCACGACCTTGGGATCCAAGCACGGTTCGTCACAGCCTGCCCCAGTGAACTCGCCGTTGGTTCCGCTATTGTCTTCTGCCCGACTCCCGAAATTATAAGCGTGAAAATCACCCACGCGCCGCCGCCCACCACAGAGTACTACACATCATGTATTATGTTACTCGGCTATAAATATGTAGCAATTTGTGGAAGAAAAAATATATGATAGTTTTTATCTGCACCAAATTTTTGCTGGAATGTCACTTTTTGTGGGAATGTATCGCACTCTCCTATTTCTTTGTAAACCTTTATTGATGTAGTATCCTAAATGGGCTTAAGAGATACTGACTGTATTAATGTTGAGCATTAAGTGGCGTCGATGTAACAAAAGTGATAATTTAAATAACTTTCATCAGAAACTTGTAATACTCGAGAGACAAATCATAGACAAGACCCCACACCTGCTCAGCTAGAAGTCAAGCGTACAACAACTGACGGTAAAGAACAAATGTACTACGTAAAACGTGTAACGCTTAAAGATGGGAATAGCGCATACGATTATAAAACCGTACAGTGTAAAGTACCGAGATTTGTATCAACACGGCCGCCGCATGCGGTTCACGTACGGTTCCAAGGACCGGACGATGCACCTCCGATTAACTTGTATTTACATTACATTATTTTACTTTGAAAGTAAGCGCGATTGATTTTCCATTTACAATATTTAATGGTGATTCAGCTTTGTTAAAGAAATGGATAGCAATATCTGCGTTGTACCCGGAATTTGGATCAAAAGACCAAAATGTCTTATTGAAAATTTTATATGTATGTTTTTTTAATTGGTACTACGATCCCACTTCTGCGTTTGTCTATAGTATCACTGTAATTGTTGACATAGGTCAGGCAGTACATAATTATATCCTTATAGAATCAGAAGTAACAAGTAGGTACTAGTACTTTGTCTCTCTCTTTACGTGTATAAACAAATGTTTAATTTTGGTCTTAGTCGCCAGTGAATTTTCCAAATGGGCACCTAATATAACATTTGATATATCAAAAGGTTATATTGCTGTTTCAACTTACCCTACGAACTGGTTAGGCTTGCGCTCGGAGAGCGTCCGCGAGGCCCGCGGCCAAAGGCGCGGCGAGCGCGTGGGCTGCGGCGCTCGCGCATCGCCCGCAGCGACGTGCACGCACGCGCACAGCACGGCCACTGCCGCCACGAGCCGCCACATTGTCATCTTGGAACCATCACCCTAGAACAACACAAAATAAGGGTTCTTTACACATTTTGGACGAACAACCGATATCAGCAGAATTACTTAGGTACAGCGCACCACTTGCAAAAAAAACTTCCGTAAAATCATTTGATTTTGTCCGTTGACATATAATATTTTAATATAGAGAAAAAGAGAGACACAAACTTCATAAACTTAACAGTTTATAATTGTAGTCTATGTTGGCTCACCTCAAACTTTATTTATTTACATGCATACTTTTAGATGTAACATAGAAAAAGAAATCTCTACACGCACAAATAGTAATATAATAATAAAATAAACACTGGACCCTGTGACCATTACAGCCGTACATCGTAAAAAGGTTATGAATGGACATCGTTATCATAATTATATCAAGTATGAAGTTATTAATTTAAAAAAAATACGGATGACTTTACAAAGTTATTTAACAACCACATAATACCGCACGAGTGTAGAAATAAGATAACTCTTAACACTGGATAACATATCTGCCTAACATTAGCTATTGCTTATTAACAAAGTTTAAAAATAAATTAAATTATATAACGTATTGAATAAAGTGAGTTAAGTGTCAAGCCTTCAATACGGTAACCTTATAAAATCTTAATAAACAAACAGTAATTGGGGCAAAGATTACGCGGTACACTGTTATCTGTAACTGCATTGATAAATTGAGTGTTTACACAATAAAACGCACATTCTGATGTCAGTGCCAAAAACACTTTTTGATACACTTGTGCTATCTGGAAGTTTTGTGATTTAGACGTTTAAAAAAAAACTGAAATTTAAAATCGCTTTTAGTAGAGCGACAAAGCATCGATATAATGTTGGTACTTCCTCTGTATATGAGAGTGAGGGTTGAGGGGATGTAAGGGATGTAACATCCGGGTTGCAGGGTGTTCGAAAGAGATATCGTGCCCCGAAACAAAAACGGCCAAAAAAAAACAAAAATCAAATGTCATTTATTCTAACTAGGCTGATGATCAGCAGTTATTGAACTTCATTACACAAGACAGTCCCCCAAAACGGTCCCTTCAGAACAAAAGAAGAAGGAAAATGGTTGGGTGTTAGTCAGTAAGAGTCTGAAACTCCCCCGAAATCGTAGTAAGTTATTTGATGATTTCCTATCTGTACATGTGTTAAAATATAAAAATAAGTGGCTGCACGGGGGTGCAGCCACTTATTTTTATATTTTAACACTCGTTTTCACCTCAACTCACTCGGATCTTTAGTGTTACAGCGTGTTACAGCCTTGCTAAATAGGTTATTCAACACTTAAAGTATCATTAAAGTCGAAGCAAAACAACCCTTCATAGATGTCGCTGACTTCAAAGAAAATATTTTAAAAATGATAACTTGAACGCTCGCGTCACTTATCTCGTAACAGGCCTTTCCGAATGAGATATTAATTTAATTAATTACAAATATATTATTTTAAAAGCAATCTTAATGATGTAGGTTAACTTTGTTATCTAGAAGCATGTACTTGAAATAATAAATAGTACATTATTTTAATTCATTTTAATGAATTTCAGAAAACATCTTAGTTATTTGATGTTTGACACATACAATTTTTAATTTTTATTTTCTATAAATTTTTATTTTTTTTATCATCTTTGTCATCATGTTCTTGTGTTCGCAAATTGGAATATCAATTTTTATCACTATAATTAAATAAAAATGAAAACAGATATCTTAAAGTGAAACCCAATGAACTTTAATTGAAAAGAAATAACGCCTCCATTTTGATTATTGATAGGTATGTACATAACTTGATTTGAAAGCCTAACTTATTTAAGCCGGTAAGGTAAAATTGCATCAGATCCTAAGATATTATAAACTAAAACTAGTCCAAAAACAATTTCCAAAGAACTATTGAAACAAGACCAAAAAGATTACAAGTTACAACACTAAAGACCTTTTTGGATAGAAAAAGACAACCTCACGCAACGAAAGAGGAGCAAGCAACCGCACATAGATGGCGGGAGGAGCGGGAGAGGAGGGGCGGGGAGGGATCAAGCAATCTGTGCCGAAATGATAACGAGGGCCGTCGACCGGGCACGCATCACAATCACAATCTGTTGCTATAATTAGTAAAAATTCTCCACCAGCTTTGTTCTACAAATGACGTCATTTGTTAGTAAAAGCAACAACCTTACGTTAGTTGTGAACTAAATTGTAAAGTTGTACCGCCAGCGCCACTGAATGAATGCGTGGCGAGGTACTCAGTGCCTGCATTATCCGATGCTCTACATCTATTGACGCTTACAGAAGGGCCTTTTGTGGACAAATTGCTGGTTTTAACTACTAACACTATGTCTTTAGTATTATAATTGGCTTTAACAGTTACTAAGGCAACAATTTTTTTCCAAAGGCTGGTTATAAAGTTGCTGGACCCCTTGTCACTCTTCTTCCAAGATTCTTATCTACATGCAGCAGGGTTTGATTTTGACCTAGCTTTTAACTGTCTCTCATCTGCCAAGATTTATTTGAAAATCAACGTCAGGCAGCATCTGTGATAATAGTTGAAATTAATCTTTTCAGTTAGGGAGAAATAATCCAATATTTCACTGTGGGTTTCTCTTTTACTTCCAAATGTGTTTATTTCTACTGTCGGAGCTAAATAGAGGCTTTTTCTTCTTAAGCGCCGTTTACAACATAGTTGTCTATATCATCAGTATAGATCCCAGTCAATTTGAAGGTGGCATTGTACTGAGCGCACAGGAACGAGTCAAAGTTGGGCGCCCATCAATGGCATGAGTCATTCAGTGTGAATGCCGCCGCCCACGGCACCGTCTTCCTTGCTTACTACATGGCCAACGCCGGCCACACACTGGGCATCATACTAATCAAATGTGACGAATTTCACGCGGCATTCGGATGCTGTTTATTAAAAATGAATTCAATGACCACGACGCGGAAATAGAAAAACGTGGATATAGTGGTAAGTCCGAAAAGGGGTCCTTAGTTTGAAATTGGTCTTTCAGAAAAATAACATGACCGTCTTACAACACTACTAATACATTTAGAAAATGTATCGAATGTTCCCTTTATTTTCTTAGTTGCCCGTAAAATGCTTGATGAATTTAAAGTAATTTGATTTGTAACAAACAATAAGACCTTATCATCATCATCAACTAATAACACCTTACCATCAGTATAACCTAATTATATCACACAGTACTTCTATAGCATCTAATTATGTACTATTTCAATTAAGCCCATCGTATCAAATTACTCTCCGATTCGAACGCTCGTGATTTACCGATCCTTGATGAGTACCGTTAGATGCCGACCCACATACACTCCCGTCAAATCAATCGTGTCCTAAGCAAACATGACTCTTTTCAACATATCCTGAATGGACACAAATGAACTTTCACATTACATTGTGATTTAAATAAATAAAACTCGATAAGTGTGTGGATAGGGTAGATCTCAAACTTATTTAAGATGACTGATTCAAACAAACGGTTGATTAATATTGGAACAGATGATAAAGTCAAAAAGAAGACTTGAAATAGGAATGCTGCTATCAAAACCATAATTGTGTAACAAATTTTGATCTGATAAAGTAACAAAATCGTTTCTATGCAGAGCATTATCACGACTATGTAAGTACGTGAATCTCAAAATTCTCAACCTTAGACGAATCAGGTGTGGTCCTTTCTTCGCCTAGCTAGACCACACACAACATCCATTGTGCAATTTCAGACTTATACTCGTATGTTCACTCAATTTCTCAGTATCCTATCTGTTACAATATTATTAGGTTCTCTTATTAGTGCGGCCGATGTATGCTGATTCTGATCACAATTGGCTGTTAGCACCAATGTATGACAATGCCCAACCGCACCTTGATATGCTAAATGGCGTCTAAAGTTATGACCATCATTAATATCAATGGAGACCGAGCTAATTCTGACCGATGACCGGGTTAAATACATGTTTTACTACGGTTTAATTATATGCAGTGCAGACGTTTCTGGCCCTTTTGCTGATTTGAAACCGTACTTTGCGAGAATTATTTGCAAACGCGGAACCAAAGACCACCTTGTTGATCTCCATTGTACTACTCCAATTTCTTCTTTGTGTCGCTGGTACGATAGTATTTAAATATTGACTATTATATATGTTATTGGCCCAAAACAGGCGCATTTAGCCGTCAGTAGTAGCGCATTGCAATTAATAAAAAACACCACAGAACATGATTGATGAAAATAATATGGAAGTATGTCTATAACAACCTTTGCTAGTTAAAAATAAGTAACGATACCAAAATTCATCATGCATTCACTTTGCCTTTTTCAGCTGTGTTGGAGTCTGCTTTCAGTCTTACCGGAGTCTGCCGTCTACCAGTATTTTACATGAAGCGATTGCTATCTGACCTCTACAAACCATTGGGTAATACGATACTTCTTCTTGGTAAGAATGGTTGTCAAACTTTCGAGTCACTGACTACCTGTAAAGACTGTCAAATTGCCATCTACAAATAGCAGCTGGGACCATAAAATTTCTTTATTCTGCAATTAAAAGGCTCAAATCTTTACTGAAGCCTTTGATATGTTAATACATTAGTCATTACATTATCCTTGTTGAAATAATCAATCATTTACCTTTCCCATCTATATAAAACCTTTGTCCTTGACCAGGTTGGAATCAAAGCATCGCTGCATCGGCTAATCAATGTCAAGTGTCACACAAATAGTGTGTACGGTCAACAAACGCAATGATCAACGATGATGCGCTACGGTCAGGAGGAAATGTCGGCACGCGCTTAGATCAATATAGTGGGGAGGGAGGACTAAAGTATGAGTGACAGCGATCTTTGCGATAACGATTGAAATGAGATTTTGTTGTTTTTAAATTTTATGATATAAACAAAGTCTTCGGCAACAAGTTACGCTTATGCGGGTTTAAGACCAAGAGCTAAGCTAAGTTAGTTCAGCTTAGCTCGCAAAGCTGACACAGTTTTTCATCCTTGTCGACCGGTCGGTTTGCAGTCTTTGTATACGTTTACTTGGTAGCTTTTGGTCTGTAACCCGCTTCAGAAATTAAAAATCAAGTGATACAGAAAAGATACTTTTCGGTAGTAATTGACAGGCAGGTAGATTACATTACTTGTAACACGTATAAAAACAAAGCAAAAAACACATGCTAAACCGCTACCGCCTCTGACTTGCAACCATTCCTTAAAGGCGAGCGAGTGCCCCCAATTGAGGGGTTATTAACGCACGCCACTGACTGCGCCCGCGCCGACTTCTAACGATCCGATGCAATACACAAACTCTACTGACGGCGATGCAGTTAAATTGTATACGTAAATTATGCTTGTATGAGCTTTAAAGTGTTGCTAGAACAGTTATCGATTAGTTTGCATAAAGAATTCTTGATCTTGTCATCAGAGAGGGACCCATCACGCTTCCCAGTGGAATCCCAAATATATATAGTGGTTGGAACATTATAACGTTCTCCTAGAACAATACTGATGGTTAAAGTAACTTAGTGTCTGCTTCTTTGCAAACTGGATATTGCAAAATATTTAGAGTGGTAACTATGGTAAATTGTTTTTAAAAACACTTTAACACGGTGTTTTTTTTTAAACTCAATGAGGCCAATGATTCCATCCCGTTCCCAGTACCCGACTACTCTGAGAAGAAACAGCCGAAACAAACTCAGAGGTTATAGTCTCTTTTAAGTTCGAGACAAAAATGCATGATGATGATGCACTTTCATGAAGACAATGCAGATTAGAGTCTGAGATTGTCTTTTTATGAAAGAACCACAGATTTGAATGAACCTGTAAAGTCAGAGCAAGCATTTGACAGTTATCATGTAGCTAGACTCATAACTCAAGGAGCTCAATCGCACGACTAACAATACCAAAGAAAGGACATTTGTGTAGGCCGCTTATGGTACTCAAACTGCCAGTAAATCATTAAAAACAAAATGAACAAAACATCAACAAAAAATGAAAAACCCACATGGTCCTCACATTCACAATAAATAAATTCAATAAAATGAATGACAAGACCAACTTGAGATTTTAATTACATTGATTTTTGTCCTCTTTTTTCAAAATGTTGTCTCATCACACCTGCGATTACCTAAAAGATTAGACAGAGGCATACCGGTAGTATGCAGTCTCAATTAAACCATACTAAGAAAATTTGCCTACTGTCATGTTCACTACAAGACCATATATATAATGTAACTGTTATTCGTCGGCATTTTTCCCCCAAGAGGGTGGTCCGCAGCCGGTACAGAGCTTGGCTATTAATTAAAATACTTAATTATACCAGCTTCGAGAGAACAATAATTAATTATAACCCGTATACTATAATGGTAAGTTTAGTTAATTGATTGTACTAAATAATTTATTGGTTGGTTATGGAATGTGGTAATGTTCCTAAGTATCCTTTGGTGCCCAATAATTATTGATTAAAATTTTATGATTTAAAAAATCCATGGATTATTCAATTGAGATTCAACTTGGAGATTCTTGCATATAAATATTGGTCCTACGTTCCACAAAAGGCGTCCATCTTTTTGATAGTCCTCGTTGGCACAAATAACGTTTCACCAAAACAGTTCAAACAAAAATGAAATAAATGGTACTTGTTTTACTTTATAGTTTTGTTTTTCAGGTACCAATTTAACGTCACCATAAATTGACACTAACTATCATCAGTAATGACGTCTGATTTCCAAAACTATAAATATAATTCAGAATGTTACAATATAGCGTGATCATTAGTCTACCAGCCATATAGTGGGGTCAACGACCTCGCCTGCATGCAGACAGCTAGGCGCCTAAACATTTGACATTGAATCGAATGATTGATCGATCTATAATCGATGATCTATCGAATCACTCGACGTTACGCACTGCGGCTGCGCATGCGCAGCTTTGAGTAACTGTTTCTGTGCTTAGCTTAAGTAGCTGTGATGTAATGTATTTATCTTGGAAGCTTATTATTTAAGTACATACTTAATGTAATAAGAGATTTAGTGCCTTTATGTCTAATTGCATTTATCAAAACACCAAACTTTTTATATTTCCTGAAATATTCCAATCAAGCATAAACCTTGTTTGATTGAATAATAAACCAAGAAAAACTCTAATACAATATCATTAAAATATTTCTTGTTGTAAAGTTTCCAATCATAGGTGAGTAGGTGTAACATCTCGAGAATAAATTAAAGTAATTTAAAAATAAGCAGGTAAATTATTTAAAAACACACGACCATATGTCTGTAGACAAAGACTGCTATTGCAAATATTTAAAATTATACATTCCGTAATAAATTAATAAAACTGTTTACTCTACCTGTCTGTCTTGTCTACTTATGTTAAACCATGCTTATTACCTATGATTTTCGTCTGGAAAATGTTTCCTTAAACTTCTCGACACTGTTCCATTTAAAGTGACATCACGAAAAAAATCGAAGACATGTGACATCGACCAATCCGCACTGGCCCCGCAATCTAATATTTTGTTTTCGCTAACAGAAAAGAAAACACTATACACTATTTACAAAGATCACAAAAACGAAGTTAAAAGAAAAGCAAATCAAAAACAGCATGTCGCAACCAACCTTAAAGAAAACACTACGGCACAATAAACTAACATAAACTTGATAAGATTAACCTCATTATGTTGCAAAATAAAAGTTTAAACCACAAGAAGAATCAATCAAGTTGATTGATTGTCTCACAGCCAGGTAAACAGTGCGAGCGACGGCGACGGCACAGCACTATTGGAACAAGAATGCGTGACACTAATCTTAATTAGAGCGCGTGGACTAATTAATTTAAGGTGTCTGAATTGTGCTGATGGAGCAGTGCGGACTGCCATGGGTTTTTGTGGCTTATTTATGGAAAATAGGAACTAAACACTAAAAAAAAAAAAAGTTAAAATGACAAAGTAATAAATGGTTTATAACTAAACATATGAATATAATATACATACAGAAACTCATGACTTTGTCCCATAAGAGTATGCAGAAACTAAAAAACTGAACTTAACAAAATTTAATAACGAATAAAGAGTACATAAACCAATGAATTTTCAATGTTTTTTTTAGGAAATAAATTGTGAATAAATAAGACGAAATTACAACTCTCAATCACGGCCATGATAATGTTTCTTAAAACTCAATCAGAACTTAAACAGAATTGCAGCAATTATCTCGAATTTGCTTCTATCAGTGGCACGGAACGTCCATTATAAAGTCAAAAACAATGCACAAAACGGTACTCTATTTTGGGATAACAAGTGATTTTTACATTTAAAAAAAAAGTTATTTTTCTTCTGACCGATATCTGGGAGGTCTCTCGGGTCATGCTCGGATAAGCCAACTATCAGCCCCATGTCGGTGCCACGAATATGACGAAACTGACCCAATAGGGCTAGCTTCGGTGATAAAATAATTGGGTCAAGGCCATTTCTTTTTGTGATTCATTTTAATGAGCAATTTTCTTCTAGCAAATACAAGATCCTGAAACATTTAAATAAGATACAATGACTGGTAGTCAAGGTATACTGCTGGTAGAATATCTTATCTTAGAGCTAATTGTTGGAGATTCTAAAGCTGGTCAGGACTATATCTAAATATACTAAACCAACAATAATTAAGATTAAGGAAAGGCAAGTTTTGTCTGATTATATTCGTATTGTATTTGTTTCTTTAACTCTGTTTAATTATATTCTAATATTTTTTGGAAAATTATAGTGTGACTTCTGAAGTTTTGAGTCAATTAATTACAATTTAGGTATAAACTTGAAAAAAATACAAATCATGATAATGCCATTGCACTTGAATTTAACTTAGTATCATACAGCCATCTAATTAAAATAACAGAACAAACTTGACAATGATTTAAAAAGAGAAAAACATGTCTCCGAATCTGTTGCAACAATACAAGAAATTCCAAACAAATGCCAATCGCCGAAACTTATCGTAAAAAATCTTTGAGACCCAAATTCCGGCACATATATTATACGTTGTTTGGACATGGCATAGTTTCTGATCACCCTTTTCCTCTGATAAAGAAAAAAACAAAATACTAAATATAAATATTGACCTAATACCGAAGTGCGTAAATCTGTTTTAATTCACCTGCCACTCTGCAGGTACTAGGGTAGCATATAAACATGGAGGTTAAAACTGGCATTCAATTAACAGACATATTCCTCATTATACAAAGGAAATTAAACTACTTTCAAATCGAAAGTCTAGTCTTAGATTAACAATTAAAGTTTATATAATTATGACTGAGAAATAAAATTCTATTTAGTTCAATTTGGATAAAACGGCCCTTCGATCCCGATGAAATTTTCTAATAACATGCAATTAAATATGCCCAAAATTCTGTATAAAGACTCTTAAGGAACAGATATAGTAGTATAGGGCGTAAAATAGCCGCACTTAAGTTTTGTAGAGATTACTTTGTAGGGATTCACTTGAACGGCGTGTTCAATATCGATCATGCGATTATTTTATGATGCGAACTACTTGTTCTATATTTAGAACTAGAACGAGACCACGGATTAGGATAAACGTACATGTTTTCGACTATACTGGTTGTGGTAATCTGATTTACACATTTTTGGCTTTCTTTGTAAGAATCGAACAGTAAGATGTCTATTCCTAAAACTGCAGAAATCACAAGAATAAACTGAAAGTATAAATGAGGTGAGATGCATTAATAAGAAAATCTTTTGTAGGTCAACGTAGCACTTTATCGACTCACACAGTGTTTAATGCAAAATTATAAAAATCTTGAAAAACAAATAAGTCATGCCACTATCTAAACACCATCATCAGACAGATTCTCGCTCTAACAGCCACGTAACTTGTAAGCAATGGCTCCACATTACAAATCAGCCTATTTCGATCATAAGGAGGCCATTCATACGTCGACTAGGAAGCGCAGGCGCCGGTGCAACGGTGTACGTTTCAGGACGATCAAAGAGCCACTTAGGAATGCACTCGCGAAATGGAGATAGCTCTCGAGAGCTTGTTTGGAAATAAATGTGCTGTTGTGTCAATCTGGTGTCTATATGATGTGGGATACCATATAAACGATGGATGAAGTTTACGGAAGGGTAGAAAGAGATTGAGATGACAACTAATAGAGAAGTATGGAGAAGAACGTGTGCTGCATCAATCATAAAAATAAATCGGATTATGGCAGGAGTTTAATGATTAAGATACCTACTAGCTGGTAAATCAGACCAGCTTCCTGATTGATCATGACAGCCAGATTAACCAGAGGGTCTAGCGACATAATAGTAATAAAGAAACGGAGATTAGCCAGCGGCGCGGGAGATATTATAGTGCACAAGTATGTACGCAGACAGTCAGTGCAATCTCTGGTTCCTTACTCTCATAGACTGACGAGACGACGATCCGACACGACCGAAGAGAGATCGAGTAGTACAAACGGCTTCATGTGCCTCACACCTTAAAATTCCCTTATCGGGGTTGCTGCGGTTTGCTGAGAAAAACCCGGGAATCAAAACTAGAATCTCACGGTCATCAGTCGGGCTTTGACCACGAGACCCCGATGCGCAGTTAATACTCAACAATACTTGGGATTGACTTAACTACTGAAATCTTTTATAAATTCTATTAAAAGATGAAGCAGAAATACAAAACGTGCCAGGGTTGAAGCAAGAGGACTTTAACACACAAAAAGGTTTAAAAATGCAAAACGTTTTTTTTTTTCAATCTAACTAGTTGGCCCGTGTGTTAGGATCTTGGGCATTCTCTTACACGAAGAGGCCTAGTCTTTCTTAGCAATGGAGTCATTATAGGCTGTAAAAATGAATGTACTCAACTATAAAATACATCATAAACATTAATAAAGACATTAGTTTCAGCTAATTGACATGTTACAACGCAAATAGTGCGTGATGACAGATTGCTGGCCACGCCTGCATACATGCAGATACAGCTTGTAATCTATCGCGCCTAATTGACTCTAAGGACCAAAACACACTTGAGAAACCACTTGACGAAACTTTGGTCCTAAGAGGCGAAGAAGCGGGAGAATTCGGGGTTTCCCATCAACATACACTTTCAATTCAAGCTAATTATCTTTTCAGTTAACTAAAGACAATCGGTTGGTGTTTTAACTTTCCTTAAGTTTGTTGTTGCATGTATGACGCTTTCCTTAATGTTGAGCTTATTGTGCACAAAGTTATATACGACTTCGACAGCAAAAAGTTTTGGTGAAATACCAAACATCACAGAAATAATTTCAGAGGATCAATAAATCTAGACCAAATCCTTGAAATGTAGAAAAACTAAGTGGAACAAAAACATCAAAACAATTTTGAAACAAAAAACGAAAAGGAACGAAATAAATAACTATGCAAACACACAATAATGTATTGTGTTTGCAACTTTTCAACAAAGAAAATGTATGCAGTTTCAAAATCTCAACAAATACATAAATCAAACCATGTTATCCTTGATTTTTAAAATGTTGGGACATGAATCTAAAATAGTCTGCGATCAGTACAAGGTATACCCACTTTTAACTTTCTGTTTTCAGAATCGTTTTGCAACTTTACTTCAATTTATTTTACTAAAAACCTGAACAAAAAGTAATTCAAAATAATCATTACGATCTCTGATATTTTATTTCAGGGCTTATGAAATATTTAGTAGGTATTCAGTTACATACAAAATGTGTAGGTACTGCTTCAAATTAACTTCTCATCTAGTAAAACAGATACACTTCAGCAAGATGACATCATCTCCATCCATAAAAGTTCACAGCCACATTCATCCACATTTGAAAAATAACAAATCCGAGCAACATATATCACATGTGCTTCAAAATCTGACCAACTAATGAACAAATACGCGCCTTTCATGGGAGTATTCAAAAACAAACAAAATGGACGAAGACATAAGCAAGGCATATGTTAAAACTGTGTCAAATCAAGTGCAGCTGTGCAGACAGTTCTCATGAAGACAGCTATTACTTTGCAAATGTAGGTTACACTTATTGAAAAGGATTAAGACTTCACTTAAATTTTTGACCCAAAGAAAATTACACTTTTCGGGATACATGTAGGAGTACATATGTCGTACTCCTACATTTATCCCGAACAAGTAATAATGTGAATATATCGTTAAACACTAATTTTATGTGCTATCTTTAAATCAACCTAATCGATCTATAAAATATTTTGGTGTCGATGAAATAGGAAAATCCTGAAAACATCATCCTAACACAATTTTTTATATCAAAATAGGAGTTTGCATAAGCAATCGTCGACTTCTAAGCTCTTCTTACAAAAAATTGTACACAAACAGCATCAGCAACATCAAGACATAAATCCAGAATTAACAAATTGATGATGACATAACATAAGTACCGAACTCGTAACGTTTTATCGCTGGCGACAACACCGTTTAAAGTGACAGATAAGTACTAGTTATAATTCATAACGACGGGTTGTAAAATCGCGAACACAATGGGGAATTAGCTGTTAAATGTAGGGCCAATGCCGACCGGTCCTAGGACCCAACACTCGACGGAGATGCTATGCAAATGACAATCATTACAGCTAAACACGTTGATCATACTGTATAATGCAGAATTGAGGTGTAAATTTACATTGACATTACAACACGTTAAAGGCGTGAAATCCTATATCAGACCGTAGGAACTATAAATTTTGTTGAACAAGCATTGTTCGATATTTGCGAATATTTGGTCCTTCAAAATCTTGTGATTAGATAAAAGAGTCATTTATAGATGTATCAAAGACATTTTTTATGAATGTGACGCAGATATACGAAAAGTCTGATGATTCTGATATCAAATAGTATTGTGCTTTATTCATAAAATAAGTTCTAGTACATGCATAATAACAATTAGCTAAACATTCAGACCTGGGGGACATGTTAAAAACTTACAAGCTAAGTTTATTAAAAGAGCTTGCACAAACTATCAGTTTTTGCCGCATAACAATACAGTAATTGTGTAGGGCTTCTTTCAGTCAGGAACCTGGCACAATTTTGCAAAGTTATCAAAAGCTGTACTT
Source organism: Ochropleura leucogaster (assembly GCA_958449745.1). Taxonomy (NCBI): domain Eukaryota; kingdom Metazoa; phylum Arthropoda; class Insecta; order Lepidoptera; family Noctuidae; genus Ochropleura; species Ochropleura leucogaster. Next base: position 17,762,546 of record OY288213.1, on the reverse strand, counting down.
TGAACAAATCAGAAGCCGCTTCATATAAATATGACAATTAAATGGAGAGCAATATTCCCACACAAGTGAATTTAGCGTCGGACGTGATATGCTCCCGCCGATTGCGCAAATCGGCTAGCCTTCGGCCGGTTCCTACTCTGATAAGGGACTCATCGCTGACCAACGTTTAACCCTGGCCCTATTAGCTGGAGGATGTAGGCATCACGCAGATTGTAATGGCAAAATTATGTTGTAACTGCGAAAGTCATCGTAACTCACTTAAAAGTTCAACAAAGATTGAAATTGATCTCGCCGCGCGAAGCGGACTGAGCTTTTATATTACTTGGACAAACATTTAAAAAGTTTTGCCGGAAAAATCTGCAAAGTATAAACTAATTAATTTCTAATTCAAAATGTTTTCAAAAGTGAGTACGTTATTTTTTATGCATGCTTTAAAATTTTCATCACACAATTTTTTTTACTACATACGTACAAACAAGATACAGAAAATAAAATATTTTTTAATACACATTACGTAATACAATACCAATCTCTAGCTCTATTCAAGAGACAATAGGCGGCAAACACCCAGGATCCGTCCGTAACAAAATTAAATCAACATTATCCTGATGGAATTATTATCACAAATTACCATGCCACTGGATTCCTCTGTGGAGGGCAACCAGAATACTGTTCGATGTTCAAGAGAGGTTCGAGTGTAGATGATGATACGACCGGATGGATGATAAACGCGCACGGGTGCCCGCGCCGACCGAAAGGGAGGACCGACTCGATCCACGGCACGCTCCCAACTGACAACTAAAATTGCGAGCTTTATCATCGACCATACAATGCGCGCACGCGCACGTTTGCTCAACCACTTAGATCTGTGTGCTTCCGTTACGCTATTAGTGTTGTCTTTACCAAAATGTTTGTTGCTATACTTTGCGCATTGGTAATTTGTGTACTTAATTAATTTTTCTTTCGAGGTTTATACGAACTTGTAAGCTCTAAACTTCGATACTCTATTGTAAGACGTTTGATGCGACTTTTCAGTGGCGTGACTGAGTCATGATAAGGAAACTGTACTAAATTAAAACTATTTAGAGCATTTAATAATCACAATTTATGAAAACATCACATATTATTATAATCTTAACATTTTTAAGTAACTAGGTGTGTGGTGACTCATGTAATATTTTTACTGAATCACCCAATATGCTTTTTATATATTTTCTTTATCTTTATATCAATTTTGGGGTCTAATGCAACAAAATATTATAAGGAATACTGTTTACAAAGAAATGATGCATTTTACCCAGTCCACACGTCAAAAGCTCCATACATTTACCTGGAAGTGTACCGAAAGCTTTCCACACATCAGACTTGTTTACCCCCTTTTTCAACAAGCTAAGACAGTGCCCCTTCAACACCTAGTTAGTCACTTTTACCACAAGATAAAGAAGACGACCCTGTTTGGGTTTTTTAGGCTTGTTATAGCACCTCTCGACAGTTCTCCACAGATATTTAAAAAATCTGGTAACCACAAATTCCACAGCAGTCCAGATAAATTAGGTCATTACTGTAACTTATAACCCGCAGTTTTATTTACCGGCGCCAACTAATCGTGCTCCGGAGTGCTCCCTATGATACCCCACTGTTCATTAAATAGCCTTCATTTACATTAAACTTTAAACGAATTTGTGTTTAATGACCGGTGATGCGCGTTCCCGATTATTTTAATTGTTTATGCTGTTTTAGATTTATTTTTAATCGGTGTGTTAAGTTCTGGAACCATCGAGTATTTTGACAGCTCATAAATGCACTATTTAGCTTAATTTTTTATTTCTAGAAGAAGTGGAAAGTTATGTTATAAAAAAAAAACGTTTCTCCACACTAGTAATTTCTCCTGTATCGTGGGTACGTTTACAAATATTTAATCTCACATACACAGCCAGACCCGAAACAACTATCTGCAAGTCATACAAATATTTATTTCGTGCGGGAATCCAACCCGCGACTCTCAGCGCATGGGTCGATCGCTCAGCCACTGCGCCACGTTTGTATACTATTTTGTTTTTCAAGTCATCAAAACTAAAGTCATTTATTTAAATTAGGCTGATAATCACCACTTCTCGAATGTAAAATTATCAAAATGCTTGCCCTTCGCCACTTAGTAGTGTTTTGGCTGGGAAGAAGAAGTGGCAAAACAAACTCCCCAGGAATCATCAGTTTCATCTAAAATGGTGGACTCGGTGCAGCAAGCAGTGGACTGTGTGTTGTGTCTCATCTTGGAAGACACATTTGCAGCAGTACACTGCAAAACAATGAGTTAATTGAAATTAACAAAAACATTTCTATTCATTTAAGCATAAGTCTGATTTTCATTTAGGTATTTCTCTTTTTCTTCTATCACGCAAAATATGACGTGAGTGTGCAACGTGTATACATATTGACTGGTTTCCCTTCAACAATTCAATGCTTTTAAATACAAAAAACAATAAAACATTTAATGTCCACAACATAGTCACTATAAACAAACGCTAATCTGCACAATTTTAATAGCTATAATAAAAACCTATGACCATTTAGGAATAGATCTAGCATAGAAATGATACAAATAACGATGACTAATGAAACTGTAAAGAACTTTAGCTAAAAGTATATATTATTGTACAGTTCACTAGCATTGAGTAAAATTAAATATGCAGTTTGGGGTCAAAATTCAGTTATTGTATTTGCTACTAACTGTACAACATTGAAGTTTGTTGCGTGGGAAAATATTACCCGCTGGGGACGCAAGAGGTTCCGATTCCTACCGACGAATGAAAGATGTTGAAAGCTATACGGTCGTCTTTAGCACGAAAGGTACTCCTATGACTGCGGCTAGTTCTTCTAGTAGCTTTATTGTGATAAAGATGGATTAGAAATACATAAGAACAAAATATGATTTTGTTTCTCAAATCACAGATGAATCTCTAATGAATGCAATCTCTATCTTTACATGATTGCAAGAGGAATAATCATTTTGACTCAAATGAGGAAACATTGTCAATGCGGCTGAGGCGGATTTAACACCCGAGCCCGAGGCGAGGGTGTTATAGAGCCAAGCACAGCAGTGACAAATTCTCCATGAATCAAACGACGTTTTTTAAACACTTAAGGAAAAATGAAATAACAGAACAAAAGTATTTTTGTCATTAATGAATATGAAACTAAGATTAAATTTGTTTTTTCCCGCGCATTGTCTCCTGGGACTGAAGGATTTCTCCTTCAAAACAATCTAATAGTAAAAAAAAACAAATATTTTTGAATTTAGAACTGAAATAAATGTCAATTTATTGTTATAACTAGCTTATGCCCGCGGCTTCGCTCGCGTTAAATTCGGTACCGCCTTATTGATTTGTGATAGCAACGCTGAGTTTTCCCGTTTCTTCCCTCTTTCTCCCTCATATGCCATTCTTTTTAAAAAAAAAACTAGCTAGTAATACCTAAATCCTTACTTCCTTACTAATATTATAAAAGCGAAAGTGAGTTTGTTTGTTTGTTTGTTTGTTTGTTACCTCTTCACGCTTTAATGGCTGAACCGATTTGGATGAATTTTGGTACAGAGATAGTAGGGAACCAGGAGACGGACATAGGCTAATATTTTTTTGAAAAAAGTGGGATGTGAGGGAGAAAGAGGGAAGAGAAGGGAAAACTTAGCGTTGCTATTACAAATCAATAAGGCGCAAGGGGAACTGTGTTACCCCAAATTTAACGCGGGCGAAGCCGCGGGCGAAAGCTAGTTATATATATTTTAATAAGCCTATGTCCGTCTCCAGGTTTCCAACTATCTCTGTACCTACCAAAATTCATCAAAATCGGTTTAGCCATTAAAGCGTGAAGAGGTAACAAACAAACTCACTTTCGGTTTTATAATATTAGTAAGGATAAATAGATAAGTATGATCATATTTATTTGTGATATTCTGTTAATAAACACAATTTAACATCATTCATCATTAAATACTAAATGTAACGCGGAGGCACTACACCGGGGGGAAAACCCGCTGCCGCGGCAAGTTGCCGCTCGGCGGGCAGACCTCCGGTGCGATCTCATGGTGGCATGGAGAGAGCGACTGTCGCAACCCCGTGCAGGGCACGCCACAATAGTGGCGGTAAGTCCCCTCTTTGAGGAGTGGCTGGAGAGGCGTCATGGCGTCCTCACCTACCGCCTGACGCAGGTCCTCACCTACCGCCTGACGCAGGTCCTCACCGGACACGGAAGTTTCGGGAGGTTCCTGCACATCATCGGGCGGGAGGAAGCGCCCGGGTGTCACCATTGTGACGATCGCCCGGAGGACACGGTGGAGCACACAGTGGCGATCTGCCCGGCTTGGGCGGAGCACCGCCGTGCCCTCGTAGAGGCGATCGGCGGCGGCGATCTCTCGCGTCCGGCCCTGGTTCAGGCCATGGTCCGGAGCGAAAGGGAATGGGAAGCGGTCACCACCTTCTGCGAAGCAGTAATGCTAGCAAAAGAGGTGGCCGGGCGTTTGAGGGAGAGAACATCTGCCCAATCCAGCCGCCGCGGGAGACGCCCATGGCGCCGGGCGCCGCGAGACGACTTCCGGCCACCGTAGATGCGGGCCTGTGGGCGGTGAGCAATGGGTAGTTCACCGTCCGTCCGTCGATTGACGACAGGCCGTGTCGACGGCGCGTCCGTGTTTCACGCGCGCCTCAAAGAGAGTCAGCAAAGCAGAGGGGCTTGCCAGAGCCTCCGCCTGCCGGGGTTGCGGGTTGTTCGAAAGAGATACCGCGGCCTCGGAACGTAAAGGGCAAAAGAAGAAACATGGGTGGGTTTTAGTCAGTACAAGTCTGACATGCCCCCCCGCTCCGCCCAGAGCGGGGGAAGTCATTGGATGAATTCCCACCCGAAAAAAAAAAGGGATTCGGCGAGCGGGCCTGTGCACGGTGAGCAATGGGTAGCTCACCGTCCGTCCGTCGATTGACGATAGGCCGCGCCTTAAAGAGATGTCAGCAAAGCAGATGGGCTTGCCAGAGCCTCCGCCTGCCGGGGTTGCGGGTTGTTCGAAAGAGATACCGCGGCCCCGGAACGTAAAGGGCAATAGAAGGAACAAGGGTGGGTTTTAATCAGTACAAGTCTGACATGCCCCCCCACTCTGCCCAGAGTGGGGGAAGTCATTGGATGATTTACCACCCGAAAAAAAAAAGGGATTCGGCGTTCAGGGCTGAAATACAGGCTATGCCTAGTTCGACCCCATATGCTAACATTTTGTGTACTATTATCTGTAGACTAAGCACATAATTTGTGAAATCGCACAGTCCCTGCTCCAAACGAGCGAACGTTTTAATATGCCAACAGTGAGTAGTAGCCTGTATGTACCTACCTAATATGTACGGTCATATTCAAACAACTCACCGTCTCCTTGACTCCGCAAACATACATTATTATTGCAAGTTAGTTCGACACTATTACTTAGTATCTTCTTTGCATCTCGTTCGTATGTAAGATACAGAGCTTCCCATAAAATGATTGTGACGCTGAATTTATTCGTGTATCCACGATTGGTTACCAATAGGACCACCTGATTGGTGTGTCATTTGCTACTTTATCTTAAAGCTACCAAGAAGCATCCGTTCCCAAACACAATTTACAAGTACTTAGGTAGGTACTAATTTACTTAAAACATGAAAATAATCCGCAATTAAGGCCACATAACATACCCTTGCTGGACACCTGTTGATTAATTTCCCCAAATTTAATTTACAAGCACTTTTCTAAGGCAAACCTTGATAAAGGAAAACGGGCAAAAAATATAACGAACACACTTTAAATCTAGTTAGGTTTAACGGAATCCTGGGAGATTGGTTAATCCAATAGAAACAGGAATCAACTAAGGAAAAACGCGCAACGCGTCTATGTGAGGAGAACATAACTATGGTTTATTACCTACGAGATTTCAAATGGACTTGTAGCTTCCTTTAGAAGCAGTCTTAATTAAAATCAAAACAAAACGGTCCGGCCTAACATTTTGGGCAGTAAGTACGTACTTCTGTTTGTTGCCTCATTGTGTTGATAGACAACAATTACTAACATGTAACGTGCTATTCATACCCATTATTAGTTTGACACGAGATTGATCGCTGCCTTTGATTTGTTCGCCGATACAACACCTCCACTTTAGCGGCCAGTTCTGTTTGACCACACTCAATTTGGACAGCGTAGGCGTCCCTACTTTGGTATAATGTGTGATGGTAGCTGATATTGTTGCGAAGAGCTGTTAACCAAATATAACGCTGGATTTGTATTTTATGGAGGGATATTAAACATTATTAGCAAATAAGTCACTGAATTTGGTGTTAATATTGTCTTTGCCCAAAAACTTAAAGTTAATAAAAACGCATTCACTGAAGAATCTTTTTCATCATCATGAAAAATGATGTGAATGTGAAATCTGAAATCTGCTAGACAATTTAAACATTTATTAAACAAGAATAAATTAAAATAACTTAAAGAAATTAACTTATAAATAATCTAAAAATTCGTCCTCAACGCTGTCAGTTGGTAATGACCACAAGGGCCTGGCCGCGTTGCCACGTTGTATGGCAACGCTTAGCCTCTGGCCAAAGTAAAAGCCAGCCCTTGGGTCACGGGAAGTGTGAACTAAACGTATTGCAATATACTTAATATATATGAAAAGGCTGTGAGCAGAAGGACCCCACGGTACCTGAGTTTGAACCCCTAACTACTTCAAAATATCAGTTAAGTCATATTTACGCCGCTAGAGGTTCTCTGCAGCCGCAGCAGCAGCGCCAACGCAGCACGAAGAGCTAGGAAAATGAGATGGCGCAAGAGTATCGACACATTCATTATCGCTATAACTCTGTAGTTTATTTTATTGCAGCTTTGGATGTAACAATGCTGTCACATCGAATTGCTCTTGCACTTAAAATCAAAGGTACCGCGTACAATGACATGATTGTATATCATTGTGTTAAATGACAAATGTCTCAGTACTTAACGAGATTTCTGAAAAGTAACGGTTCATCGTAGCTGTTCAACAAGATTATTATTTTGATCCAAAGTGGCGTTAGGCTTAGGATTAAATGGTAAAGCTTTTCACCTAGAATAGGTATCATAAAACTTATCAATCATCAGCAGCACTCCTGTTCACTCGTACAAAAAGACCGACTGATTAAACCTAACTTCCAAACACCATCGGCGCTAGACCGAAGATCAGCTTAGGTGTTCGCCTGCAGAGGGGCCTTCCAGGGCCACCGCCTGCCAGGGTTACGGGTTGTTCGAAAGATACACCGCAGTTTCGGAACAACAAAGGGCAAAAGACGGAACATAGGTGAACAGTCTGACACTCCCTGCTCCGCCCAGAGCGGGTAAAGTTATTTGATAATTTCCCATCCGCAAAAAAGGTGTTATCCTGGAATTACCCTAAAAGATCCCACGCACAGTGAGACTAAAATTGGTGATTCCAAAGTTATGCCTAAAACATTTGGTTCAAATTACATTTTCCTACGTCAACTTCCAGTGTACCATTGGTATTTTACAAAGCTCTTACCCCTTGATCGATTATATATTTTTATTTTCAGAAGTGTTGCGCAGTGTTGCTCATCATGACATGACCTTGAAATATGGCCATGTGTGCCGGTACATACTCAGTGCGTCATGTGTGATCATTGTTTTACTTAAATCTGGCCTTAAAGCTGTCTCACAGATAAGCGATTCGTTGGATTATAAAAACGACTATGCGATGTACTGTCGGACAAGTTATTTGGTGATTTTGTATTGTGTAGTTTCTTACCCCATGCCTGTTTTTCTATAATCATAGATATTTACATTGAGGGACGGGCTAGCTTCAGTTGCAACTCTTTGACAAATCGAAAGTTCGTGCAAAAGGATTCATTGGAAAAAAAATGCCTCAGCTTTTAATTTGAGTTTATGCAACTAATATTGTTTTTCATTTCTTAAGCTTGAAAAGTTTCTTTAAAAGTTATTACGCACATTATAAAAACGTTGTAATACTATACCTACCTATTTGTCCGACTGTACTTACTGGAGCTATAAATAAAGACTTAACTTTGACATAGTTTGCTCTGTGAATTTGTTTAGATTTATCGCTGATATTAGGTCATCGGTGCATTTATGAGATTTACGAGCTATGTTTATGTAATTTAGTCAGAATAAACGCATTTAGAACTATAAAACGTCCATTTAATTAGGTACTAACTTTACTATACAATATTGATAGATATTACCACCATGGCAATTCCATGGAGCAACGTTTTGAAGGGCAAGATGATACAGCGCCGCTTGGGCCTTTTCCAATTAGCTGTTTGCACTACTGAATATATACTTACTAACCCGCGACTTCTTTCATGTTAGTTTCGCGATATACCGTTATATTCAAATGTATGCATGGACTCATAAATACTATTTGGTTTCCTGCTTAATTAACCAAGTAATTACTCTTATGTCAAAACACTGTTTTCGATAATGATATACCAGGTCTGTTCATATCAAACGCATTTCCAACATAATATAGACCAGTTTTTTTGTAGTTTTGTGTTTGGTAAGGTTGCTTATGGTAGAGTTATATACCTACCAAATTATGGTATGTATTTGTTTTTTTCTTATTCACAATTGTCTATTTTCATGGTAAATGGGAATGGGAATTTAGACATAATGCAATATTGCTGACTCAACTTAGGGGTAACTTATGAGCGTGATAATATTTAGCCTATGTCCTTCTCCAAGTTGAAATCTATCTCTTTGCCAAAATTTTCATTATGATCCAATCAGCCATTTGGTCGTGAAAACGTTACAAAAAACAAACAGACATACATAAAAACAGTGCTAATTTTACATTTATAAGATTATAATAACATGAAAGGAAAAAAGCGATTAATCGTAATGTCTATACATTACGGTTAATCTACAATAATATTATAAACAGGTAAATTTTCTACGTATGAAAATAGAGGGTAGTTTTCGGTAATTCTGATCGGGTTCAAAAAAATCTTTCAGTAATGGGAAGCTGTTGGTTCTCCTCAATTGTCATAAGCTATATTTAAAAACATGTAAACATTTTCTGGGATAACCGCATCGGTCGCCTTACGATGCGACCGATGCTGGGGGGCAGTAGCTAGTGGTTTAATGCAATCAGTGGAGGAGTTTCTTCATTAAAGTCATCGCCCCTAATATCAACAAGGTTAGTGAACTTAGAATTAACAGAAAATGTACAAAATACATGATTATGGGTACATTTATCACAACATAACGCATCTTAAAAAGGCTTTACGACAATAAATAGATTAGGGACTGCCTTATACATTGTATTACGGAGGCGGTAACGTCAACAATGGCGTGTAGGCTCGACTTTATTGTCAGACAAATTATTTGAAACACAGCTAGTGCTGTCCTTATACCCATATGGCTAGTACTAGCTGAGTTTGGTTATGTAAGTGTCTTTGAATTATATGGTTAACTTGATTGATTGATAGGAAGTAGTTATTTAATGTGGCGCTACAATTTTGATTGGTACACCATTTTTGGTGCAGTATGGGCTGAAAGCGGGCCATGAATCGTTCTAATTTTAAAGACCTTGAAAAATGTATGCCTTGTCCTCTTATCCTGCTGTTGTTGCCTGAAAAGCGGCCAAAGCCACCTCGCACTGTCATCAACAATACTATGGAAGTGGCGGTTTGTAAAACTCATTCAATAATAAATTTCATTACAATATTTTAACTTTATTTATTTTAACAGGACTCCAAGCTTTATATATTTCTTCAGCTAGGGGTAGGTAGCTTTCCCTGCCATCTTTGACTGAAAGATACAATAGTCTCAATAGCGATGTTCATAATGAAAGCCCTCCAAACATAACAACTAATGACTCTGCGTGTTGTAAAATTCTAGAAATAGAAAGAAACATTACGCACACACCGCCGCTCAGCTACCTCTCCCGTATCCAGGTAACCAGAACAGAATCTTATCTTCACATATAATACTTCGTGCATATATGGGCGGGAGGAAACGCCCGGGTGCCAACATTGTGACGACCGCTAGGAGGACTCGGTGGAGCAAACCGCATGGGCGGAGCACCGTTGTGTCCCCCCCGCAGAAGCGATCGGGGAGAATCAGGGGATTAGAAGCAGTCACCTATTTCTGCAAGGCTTTTATGCTGGAGAAGTATGTGGCTAGACGTTTGAAGGAGAGAACCTCAAATAAATAAATATCTTGGGACAACTCACACACGGCTATCTGATCCCAAGCTAAGCAGAGCTTGTGTTATGGTAACCAGACAACTGATATACATACTTATATAATTTATAAATACATACATATTATAGATAAATCACACCCAGACACAGAACAAACAATCATGCTCATCACACAAAGTTTGTCCTGGGTGGGAAACAAAGCAACCTAGCCGCCGCAAGTGACGCCCCGGGCGTCGGAAACCGCGAAGCGACTACCGGCCACCGTAGTAGGTCTGTGGACGATGAGCAATGGGTAGATAGTAGTGACAACAGGAAAATTCAAAGTGCTCCACACATTAAATACTGACGACATACGATGATACTCATTGATATCCATTGTTCTAAAGTTGAACAAAATCTACAAAAGTTTCTATTACTAAAACTCATAAAAATATTTTACCAAAACAGCGTATGTTTAACAAAGTTTTGGTAAAACATTTTTTCGACAAATTCTTGTTTAATTAACTTAGTAAAAATTACACATTGTAATCTTGAATTTCGTTTATAGTTGCCGCACGTACATACAACAGACTTTATCGAATAAATGAGCACAGTTATGTGAATCCAAAGTCTTATGCGTGATTTCTCTTTTTGAGATAATTAAATATTATTGTTTTTTCATAAAATTAAAGGAGCTTTTTTTTTACCTGGGCCGGGCCGGGCCTCTTTCGGAAGATACCTAAACTCTTAAGAAAGAGATGAAAACCAACACCGTGGCCGATATTAAAAGTCAGTGGCCCATTTATTGATATCTTAAAGATGACGATGATTTTATTAAAAGTTTCCGATCCATATGGTTATGATCTACCATTCAACATTAAGAATAAGCCTAAATACCTTCTCTAATTTCATCAAGTGCATTCCATTCCACACATTGAATGAAAAGCAACGTCATTCGACGCATGCGCGGCAACCGTGCGCCACCATATTTGACTTAATTCGACACCACCCAATGTTTACAATAAGCCACTGCCATAACACTAGAGATATTTGTTTAGAAGCAAGATAAAACGTACTAAACTGATACATTTGTTTTCAGGCGCTCATATTTCTGCGGTTACGTACTAGACGAGGTATTCGCTCAGTCATTTTATGGATTAACACGAGAATGGGGAGATAAGATTGCGAAATGTCTTGTTGCTATGTAAGAAGGTTTAAAAACTACAATTTGTACCCGACTTGTATCTTCATTCGCCAGCCTCTATGTGTCCTACAAGAACCACAGAGAGCTTCGTCAAGAGTTTTTTCCGGATGCTATTTAACACACGACGCGGTTGGCGCAGTGGCTGAGCCATCGACTGCTGCGCTGCGTGTTGCGGGTTCAATTCCCGCACGGAACAAATATTTGTATGACCTACATATAGTTGTTTCGGGTCTGGCTGTTTGTGTATGTCAATTTAAATGTGTGTAAATGAACCCACGAAACAGGAGAAATTTCTAGTGTCACACAACCTCTACTTTAAAAAAAATACTTTATGATTGGGTCAATAAAATTAATCCAATTTTGGGTCTAATATATTTTTTACTTTCCTAGCGGCATGGCCATAAGAAACCAAGTCTTGCTGTAGTTTTAGAAAGCTCTTGCAGTTTTGAAAAGTGCTGGACAAGCCCTACCTACTCCCAACAGCCCCAAACATCAACCACTGGAACGCCCGAAAGCCAGAATCATAAGCGTAATCCTGAACAAACTTAAGCCAACCTTTACACTCAATTCTTAACCCGAATTCAATTCCTATACCAAAAAGAAACTGGATAAAAGTGCTCATTCACTTTAAAAACTTGAATCAAAACAAAATAATGACAACATTATCTTGCCAAAAATTATAATTATTATCAAACGTAAGACAAACAAAGTCACTCTGTTTGCTCTGAGCGCGAATATGTCTGAATTCCTCTCGCATATAAGTTGGACAGTTTGCGAATCACATTCCAGGCCAAGAATTAACACATGACTCATCAACTTTGATTAGGAATCTTGGAGATTATTCCTATAGGCTCGTTTCTGATATTAGTCTTTTAAAGTATAACAGTTGGGTGACAGTTGGTGCTAATTGCGTAACAACAGAATTATGTTGCATCGGCACCTTCCTCAGGTTAATAAGTTTTCACCTCCCACTTGCATAGTCTACTAATGGACAGCGCTGGACACTTCAGCCATAGGCCCAGATCGGACCAAAACACTCGATTCTCCAACTTCTGCATCCTGTCTACCTTTATTGGTATTTAAAATAATGTCATCGTTATTTTCAGAAAAAAAATGCTGCAACTGTTGCTAAGCAGGAGATTATACCTTCAATTTGACTGTTGCACAATTGCCCATTCCTCTGTTTTTTCAGCAGGTGCATGAATTAATATTGCAGTTTTACTGAATCAACTCAGCTCCTTCAAGTACCTATAAAGACTTTCGAAATGTGTCATTATTATTAATGCAAGAAATAGGAAACTGAGCCAACTTAAGACGCACCAAACAAAGTCCACATCATTCAATCGCTCCATCTTCGGAAGAGTAATGTTTGACCAAGTAGGAACGCTACTTACCCCAGATCTGTTCAGTGAGCGAGAGCGATCATTAGCTAATTATAATTAGTGAGCACGTAACGCAGGTTGCTCTTATCTCGTGTTTGTGAACACTATCTAATCTCTGTTTACCGCAGCCTCCTTGCTAACCTGACCTAATTTCTGGACTTCGAATGTTTTCGAAGGCGCTAGAGATATTTTCATTTGATAATAAATTGTTAAATAGTTGTAGATCAATTTACTCCTATGTTATCAGCCTTTAATGTTTTCACTGAATGAGCAAAGCTTCTGTATATGGCTGGGAGTCGGTTGGAATCCACCAAGCAGGCCTACTTTCAGTTGATGGATGTCACATAACTTCCAATTATTCGGTTCTAAGCTCAGTTCCATTTCCTCACTAGGGTTTTCCTTTACCTACTGTTTTACTTCCACGTGTCTCATTCATAATTCTAAGATTTCTGCATCATCATATACCTTCGGGGCCTGAAGCCATTGATCCTACAAACTTATCCTTCGATCTTCGATCAACCAAATATCCTCTATATTTTCGCACAATATTACTATCCACAATAATCTACATATAACTATTATCATCCCACATTGGAAGCTTGGTGTTGTCTAGTTGTTGGTTATTGGAGAGTGTCAGTTAAAATGCCAAATAAACAATTGTCTGAAAAATACCTTTTTAAGAATATCTTGAAAAAATTTAGATAGAATTTGTAAGTTCCTTGAAAACCCATAGGCATACAGTCTTGCGAAACATCTAAAGCGATACAAAACGGTACAAATTAATAGCGTCGGCCAATTTGCAGTTATCTCGGCTATACATTAACTTATTACGTTATCTGCAACCTTGACTGGTTTTTAACTATTGCTATGAGCGTTATCAAACGTTTTATAACTATTAGCGGTTCATTTCAGACATTTGCGAAGATCTCTTCAAGAATGTAAAGTGATATCAGCTGTCTTCTGATCATAATTTAAGGGTCTTCAAGTTCAACGTCTGCTTGAACCTGTTGCCCTGGTATTCACTGTACTACTTTTTCAACATTCAGCAACTTCCTGATCTGTGTATCTCCGTAACTGTTATTTTTGTACTAACTAATCATATGTTCGCTATAAGTTAGCTCGGCCACCAGATATTCAGCCTTACTAAAATATATTTTGTCTCCTAAAAACTGGGTTGAGGACGTGAGATGGGCAGTTATTCGATGTTAAATACTGATATTTAACTGCATTCCTCTAATAGCAGACTCCATAATTGTTGGAAAAAGCTAAGCAGATGATGAAAAGCTGGCACAGATAGCAGGATCTCCTATTGACCGATGCTGAGGGCTAGGTAAGTAGATAGTTCATGTCCTGCAATGGATGCTTTTGTATTTGATTAACGAAGTGAATATTGCCGTTTGCTAATATTCGAAGGAAAACAAGATCTTCCTTAGTAATTCTTGTTCAATATTAGTTAGTATCAAATAGAACAGAAGCTTAGCACTTATGTCATCCTACTTTGCGTGTATCTGTGTACGCAAATAATGTAGGTTATTGACCAGTCGGAAATAGAATATTAAGAAAATTTATTTTAATTACTCTATAACATCACACCTTTTCTCTGAAGGGTTAGGCAGAAGTGACCAATCCATCTTAGTAAGCAATCGTTATAATTGGTTAATACCAGTATTCTGATCTATTCTGCTGGAAGCGTAGGTACTAACTAAGTCTTGTTTTGTTTAACTAGTCAATAGCTAAAAAGGACCCCGACAGACGGTGGTTCAAAATTCAAAGGTTTTAAGGGTTAAAATTACCGGTGTTTCGGGTTCCAAAGTCGGGTCGAGACAACTGCCTGAACTATAATAAAATTCATTTTCATTTCAGTAGCTTGGATCAACATATCAAGAAACTAGATTGCTCAACGAGTGTCATACATAGCAAATCTGCAAACAGTAGGGCGCGTTATGTAATGTAAAGTAAAACAGTACAGTCGGCAGTCGTAGTTCTGTAAGATAATATTTGCTTTATGTTAAACATGATGCGAGTATCTTGTAGGTACCTTAGTATGTATGTGTGAGAAGTACTGCGTGACATCATACTCTGAAGCAGACTTCTGTTCGTCGCCGGATAAATAAACGAAACAGCGAAAATTAATTACCGTTCGGAATATTCCAAAAATAATTACTGTTCAGAAGCGATCAGAACTTCAGCAGTAGTTTCAGGGTTATCCATTTAATATTGAACATTCTTTCTTTGCAGTTAAGGTATCTATGATATAATTATATAAAAAGATATAAATACGGACAAAGATCCATTTATTTCAGTTTTTTTTTTTATATTTTGTAATTATTTTAATCTTTATTTGTGTATATTATTGTATTGGGTTTGATGCCTTTTAGAATAAATAAATATTTTTTTAAGTTCTAGCTATAGTATCTATAAAACATAGTTTTACCAAAATATAGGTAAAAAATAGTAGATAAAATAATCTAATATATAAAATTCTCGTGTCACAGTTTTCGTTCCCAAACTCCTCCGACCGGCTGGACCGATTTAAACGAAATTTTGTGTACATATCGGGTAGGTCTGAGAATCGGCCAACATCTATTTTTCAGACCCCTAAATGAGCAGCGGGTGAAACCGCTGGGCACAGCTAGTAATATGTAAATTTCACATAAATAAAATTGCAGAATTCTTAGGATCACTAACAAGCACGATAAAAATTAATTAAAAGGAATCTAAATAAGGTACAATATGCACTATGCGCTTTAAAAAAGTCCGCGTTCAATCGAGTGCGTGCTGAATAGGCTTTGGTGGTAAATGGGTCAAAAGAGAACTGTTTACAAAGAATATTGAAGTCCTTACTTTGCATCATGTACGAGTTCATCCTGTAGGTAAATAGAAGACGAAAAGGGAATGAAGATAGGTGGATTAAACCGATAAAACAAACCTTAGGCACAGCCACACTTAGAAATTATTTCTATGTGCAGACCTGAGGTCACAAACAAGACTAGAGCTTCCCCCATTTTCAAAATAATACATTTTCCTGAAAACAATGAAAGTGTAATATATTCATTACACAAGACTTGCTTATCACCCGATGCACACCGCACGAGATAACTCACACAATTGGTATGCGACCTCATACTGTGTTTGTTCTGCTATGCACCGAACATTGTGCAAATATTTTCGCATTTTTTGGCCCACATTGCGTTCGCAAACACTCCACTGTGCAATATGGTGGAGGAACTGTTTCTCTGTTTGTTCCTTCTTGTAATTAATTACGTGGATCGTTTTTGTGACAGATGGTGTGTCTACTTTTGGTCTAGATACTGACGAAGTATTTTAATTTTCTATACAAAACCGTGCTTGTTTTCGCCAAGATTAAAGGAAAATTACTTAAGTATGATTATGCCTTTAATCACTTCAGCCACATATATTGGACATTTTAAGGTATTTGAAAACTATTGGGGAGATATTTCCGTAAATCATAGACACTAAGCAAACGGTAGCTAGACCGATGAGTGATTTGGAAAGGGTCGACAAGGACGAATATGGACGTCGCCACAGAGGGCCCAATGCTGGCGTGACAGTTTGGACTCGTTCCTGACTGATTGGCCTAGCCTTTACTAGCAGTGCAGTGGGACGGAATAGGGCCATAAAAAATCAGTCAAGTGCGATTCGGACTCGCACACACAGAGTTCCGTAGCAAGAAACAATACAATCACAAATTAACAACATTGTTAACGCTTATTCTAATTACATGGGAATTTACACTCAACTACTACACTAAAGTTGTTCTTCATAGTATCTCAATAAAAAACAAAGTTACGGCTGCAGTTTGATGAAAAAGTCCCATAAATCAAAAACTAAATACTAGACCTTGTTCAAAGTAATTTTCGTTGGCGGTTTTTAAAACATGGTACTAACCTATATTTTCCTGAATTTTCCTCCGTTTCCTTTAGAAATAATAGGAAAAGAACAAATTTGTACGACTGGAAGCAAATAAACTCGTATGTAAGACCTGTCAATTCAACAACCCCACACAGACATACCTACATTGTTTTTTTTATTTCTTTAATATGAAAAAAAAACTAAGTTAATCAAACACCATAGACAAAATAAACCTGCTCGTTTTTAACTACCTATCTGCATAACCTGGTCACGTCTAGTTTCCAGGTCAGTTACGCCACGCTTGGCCACGCGGCGCCACTATCTCCCACTGATAAATTGACGTTATACTTCATTCAATCTCGATTCTGTTGATATGTTCCCAAATAATACACTTTAGTTTTTTTCCACTTAGTAACTCAATTATAGAGTTATCTCTGCCTAATCCATCCTTTGACACAACTTCTCTTCTCTTTCCTAGAGCCATTGGCCATTTACCCAGATTTGGATAGGATAGGACTTAAAAAGATGCTCATGATATGCTCACTTGCTAGGTATATTTAAAGTTTCATAACTTCTTCTTCTTCTTCGGGGTAACACAGTTCCTCTTTCCTCATTTACAGGTACCCGCTACCTGCAGTTTTTGCCCTAGCGCCTTATTTATTGTAATATCAAAGCTAAGTATTCCCTATTCTTCCCTCTTTCTCCCGTATTTCTCACATAAAAACGGCTATGAGCGCCTCCAGGGTCTCAACTATCTCTGTACCAAAATTCATCAAAATCAGTTTAGCGATTCAGGCGTGTAGACGAAAGAAACAAACTCACTTTCGCTTTTATAATATTAATAATCCTAAGGTAAGGATTGCTTGAACAATGTAAAGTATGGAAACAGGAGCCATGCTGTGCCGAAACTAAATAAATTGAGTTGAGTTATGGGCAGAAGAATGATTATGATTGCTGTAACACCGGTCTGGGCACGGAACCTAATCCATCTTTCTTCTATATATCTTAATATAAAACAAATTCAGCTATGATCGAGCACATGATTCGAGAACTTTAAAAAGAGAAAATCACTGACGACACGACATCACGAAATCTCAAAAACTGCAAGAGTCTTAAATCTAATCTCAAATTTGACATCGGAGATCCTTATAATAGGACGACGTAGGTTTCTATAAACGGGATTTTGCTAAATTCAACTCCTAATGGGTTAAAACAGGGTGGCAAAGTTTGTATGGGAGAACGCGATTCTTTGGACAGATTGACTTGAAATTTTATATAGGCATTCTATCATGAAATTAATAGACAAACGCCACGCTACGACACTTACAATCTGAGTAGCGGGCGACTCTTATAAATCTATATGAAATCCCCCCTCCCCACATGTTAAACAAAAAATCTGTTTTGATTAAGTCGTATGAGAAGAGGGACCCTATCATCCACATTGTTATCGATCTTGTTCTTGAATACTTATGATAGGAACTTTATGTCAAGCACGTGCCTCCATAACTTACAGCCATCTCCCGATGACAGGACAGCTACAAAAACTGGTTGCCATAACAATCTGCTCGCTAGTTAACATTGTATGCAGTGCAATAATGAAGATTGGCTGCCATCACGGCCATCGGACACTCGCCCCCGCGGAAATGTTGCTGCACCTGTTGACTAGCATTTATACGCGGAGGTGCCTGCCTTGAATATACATGACGTTATTATCTATAACAAAAAATATTTAAAATACCTGTAATAGAAAATCGAAAATCCAGTGGAGAATCGATGTTTGTGGGGACCAGCTAAGTGCCCTGATTTAACTCGTATTTTAAAAGAGAAGAATACGTTTGTCACTTCTTATCCTGGTATTTTTGGCGGGTCTAAAAATGAGTGTCTATAGATCAAGCCTTTTGAACGCTAGAGCATAAACGCAGGCTCATGTCCTCCACGTGAAGAAACTAATTTGATCTGTTTGTGACGACATTATAATGAGTTGTACTCGAACTTAATATTATGGATTTTAAAGAAGCCCATCTTGATTATTATAACCCTTGCACATTTAAATGTCCAGGCTGCTATATTTATTAGGCTAAATAAAAATAACTTTTGCCAAAGTTCCTTCCACGAACTCTTTTCTCGCTTAACCATGCATACATAACATCACGCCTGTCATCTTCGGCAGGTAGGCAGAGATGTTGGTACTAATAGTTCACCACACATTTCGCCAGTTATGCTAAAGTTCTATGTAATAGGGGGTGAGCCCATTGCCATCAACGGGACACCAAAAAAAGATTCCGTGCATGCTGCTGAAAAATAACAATACGCATATATTTCGCTATAAAATGCCCCATAAAAAAAAAATTAAACTTAGCTAGGTACATTTCTAATTGAAGCGGCAACCCTACTGACGACGGACCGTAACTTATCAGCCTGATGCTCTACTAATTTTACAATTTACCATGCTCCACAATTTGCTATACTTACACCTACGTGAGGATAAAAATATGTGATGGTTATGTCACTTACGACTTGATGCTCATCTTGGAACCACTTAATAGTCCTTGAGGTATTCGTTGGATAATAACATCTAGCAGTGTGATGGGTGTCATCATTGTAGGAAATAGATACCTACATAAGTACCTAGAAACGGATTATTTTTGTTATGTCCAGGCAGCGCCGCAGTTACTGACAAGAAATCTCAATGCTTATTAAACGTCTATATTTTTAATACTTCAAGAATAATATACTCAAAGGAAGCCTCTCAAATTGTCAAGCATCAACATAAAGATAACAATCTTCTTCTAGCTGCTAGCAATAATTTATCAGGCGCTTCTAATAATATCTAGATTCCAGATACAAAAAGCGCCCGAATTGTTTCATTTGATACAAAATTGGAATTGTAAAACATGTTGTAATGAAATTGTAATAATCCTGTGGTTTGTGTTATGAATAGAAACCACGCACGTTAGCTGTAATGTATTTATTTAATTTGCTTATAGTTGTATACCAACCACAGATTTACAACAATATAAAACTATATGAATAGGTAATGTCTTTGTTTGATTCAATGACTCACTTCAATTCAGTTATTCATCGGAGAAAATACAATTACTTACTAACAACTCAAGCGTACCTAATAAGCTATTTATACATAAAAATTGTTTCATAGAAATATTTTAGTAGGTACCTACGTTGAATCATTAATTGGAAAAATATCCTTTGACCTACTTTACTACTCATCACAAAATAAATCAAATAATTGGAGTGCATACAGTGTTAATATCTCCAGACCAGTCTGGCCCAGTTAGCTTGCACTTTGCCCATCCTAGACCTCAATAGATGATACCTGACTATCCGATCAACACTAATGATGATGGAGCAGATCTACAACTGGGATAATTTAGACGCCCACAAGTTTGGCATAGTTACTATTAGTCTTATAAATACTTACCTTTTTAATGTATGAACTTGGCTGTGAGTATAGAATACAAAATAAACTAAAGGAGTGGATTCTGGAGTCAGGAATGGCTCGGTCGAATTCGAACACGTAGGTATTGCCTTTGGTATAAGTTATCAAACGCAACTGCTAAACACGAAATCATATTTCCGACCTCTACGACACTGCTAGTGTTATTAGTGACCGGTAACTAGAAATATATCCCAGTAGGTAACGGTATGGAGTTTCCAGATAATGTACCTAATCGGTTGGTGTCAATAATCTCAGTCCCTGAACGTAGATTCGACCAAAAAACGGGAAAAATATGGATATTCAATGGCAACGACCATACAGCGGGCTGTATTGTCGTTGTTCAATGGCTATTGTGGTTTCTAGAGAGGCCTTGCTCCCCCCCGCCCCCCTCCGAGTCCTTCCAGGTATCTCTACTTGTCTTTTCTCACGGCGTATCACGTCGCCAAATCAAATTGTTGATAAAATAATCAGTAAATCATAAACGCCAAGCGGTAGGGAAGCGTTAGCTAAGGTGTCATAAAGTTACTACGAATTGTGTGGGTCTGCCGTTAGTTCCTGAGCGCTTCCTCACAATTTTCCGACTATAACGCGTCCTGCAGTTAAAGTAGGTTTACAAATCATGTAATATGACTACCAGTCAACGATCCAACATTTCAAGGTTTCACACCAACACTGCATTCTTTAGTCAATTACAGAGAAGCAAATACCCCACACGACTTGGTTACTTGTTGCTTGCGATTATTCCGCAAGTTCCACAAATAACGCAACGGTGTGGGAACGCGCTATCTTGATTGGACCAATCAGCTGCTGATCTCAGATATATGTATCAATCAGTCCGAACACGCAGAGGATGAGCCTGACGTCATGGTATGTGTTGGTAGGTACTTGGGAAGAATGTACGATTTGCACATTCAATTAAATTTAAATGATGGGCCTATCGTTTTAATGATGTTTTCTTAAAAATCGATTTATTTGTACCTACTCAAAACATTAGACAGTTAGACAGAGGTAAACATTATTTTGTCAGCTATTTTTAAGTCCCATTTAATAGGAAACGAGAGTTATCCTCAACCAGGCACAAATCCAGACTCCGTAGTAGCTGCTACGGATAAGTTCCTGATGAAAAAATCCAGTGATACTGCCTGACCCGGGAATAGAACGACATACCTCATGCTATTTCACATATAGTACATCTACATGGTAGCAAATGACCTGTTTATCGACTTTAGTCCGATTGACACATAATTAGCTACACATCACAGAATAATTGGTGATATACCCTAATAAATGGACAATCAATTAACTTGTAGGCCCTAACGGCCGATCTCTTTTTGTACCAGATAATTAACAGTTACCATCATAATACAATATTCCAGTATTTCCACAATACTGGCGAACTATAGATGTACTAGGTTTTGCTCGCGGCTTCGCTCCCATTAAATTCTGAGTAACACAGTTCCCCTTTCCTGATTTGCAGGTACCTGCTACCTGTAGTTGTTACCGTTGCGCCTTATTTATTGTAATAGCAAAGCTAAGTTTTCTCTTTTCTTCCCTCCTTCTCCCTCATTTCTCACTTTAAAAAAAAATAGCCTCTGTCCGTCTCCAGGGTCTCAACTATCTTTGTACCAATATTCATCAAAATCCGTTTAGCCATTTAGACGTGAAAACGTAACGATCAAACAAACTCACTTTCGCTTTTAAAACATTAGTAAGGATTACAGACCTTTTAAAGATACAGTAGGCGCAGTAGCTGAGTATCACAGGTTCGATTTCCGCTAAGAACAAATATTTGTATAGACTATAAGTAGTTGTTTCGGGTCTGGTAATCTGTGTTGATGAGTTTAAATGTTTGTTAATACATCCACGATACATAAGAAATTCCTAGTCCAGAACGTAAGTCATTAAAAAAAAAACAATATTTGACAACTTACACTTTTATAATTTATTGTATTTGTATCTTTTTCATGAAGTCTCTTTTACAATTGGCCAACCCCATTTAATAAGTTATAGAAACAAATGAGCCCATGCAGGTAGAACCATATACGGTCAAATGGCCGCAAAATTCCTATCTTAAGACAAGGAACAATTGTTTAAATATGTATTTTTCAAGACTTTTAACCTTGAAACAGTCTGCAAAGTTTTCCGCCATTCTTTCAGATTTGGCTGACAATTTCAGCCTTCATATTATCATTCTAGTCTTAACGTTTTGAATGACAGAACATAAACGAACGCTCGTGCCCTCCACGCCAAGAAACTGGTTTTATCTCAAATGTTGCCACAAATTAGAGACCAGGTGACGCACTTGCTTGTCACATATATGTGACAATGGCGTTCAAAAACTCAATACTTGTGTATGGACTTGCGTATGTATTTTGCATTGCACAATGGTACCAACTATTTATAATGATAATTTTAAATTTAATAATATAAACTTAAAAACAACCTATTTATAAGAACTATTATCACTCAATAATAATAGTAACTTCAAACATTTAGATAATATTACCTACTTACATATTATTGAAAATCACTCACGGCTTTAACACTGAAATTTTTTAGGACGACCATATTATCATATTTACATTATTTGTCCACAGGAATCATTAGTTTTCACTTTACACCATAAAACCTTATTACAAAAAGCTTTATGATCTTTCAACTCAGTCTCATTCACGAACGACATTCAAAATAGCAATTACCAATCACCATACTTTGTATTATTACCATATCAATAAAACAGAATTAGTATGATATTCACAAATCTTATTATCTATTTTAAAGCTTATTTCTAATGACATACCATTCAAATTTACATAAGCATCGCTTTATCACACATCTCTAATCAAGAATGTATCATGTCCCACAAATGCAACATAGTGAGTTGGTAAAACCGTATATCTACATATACCTAATATGGACCACCTTGTACACAGTTATAAGCAATTTCTTTATGGTGACCAGTCGACATTCTTATGAACGGGGGCCCTCATACATGGTGCATTCTGGGCTATATATTTAATTTTTGAGCAAGACATTTATATGCAAATAGCTACTTGATCAGACCACAAAACATGTCCCAGATCAGAAAAAAAATCACGAGCGTAATTGTTAATACATAAATCAAGGTTTCTTTGACTTTACTGCAAAAGTAGCTTTATTCTGCGAGTTTATTAACTCTCTAGCTCTTGCTCCGCTTCCGACATTTGGCCCCAGGATTCATCGGTTTAACCCGCCTCTTGTCCCGCTTCTGACATTCGTTCAGACAATTCATCGGTTTACTCGTCCTTTGTTCCGCTTCTAACATTGTGACATATGATGTATAGAATCCGATCTCCGAATGCCGATGTCATTGAGGCTTTAATACATTCAAAGCGTTACCCCTATACGAGTAGGCTTTGAAATCTCCAATTTTTTGTCCATCTATGTATAGATATTGTCTGAAGCACGTGTCGCAGAAGAAGGCAGGGTCGAAGGGCACTCTGCTGCATCCCACTACGATCCATTTGGCAGAAAATTCAGCGCAAGTCGTGCAGTAGACTGTTTGGTTCTGAGCTACGGCAGTGGAACAAGGGTAGTTGTAGAGGCGTAACGGATCCGTCGGGTTGAGGAGCCGAATTTCGGAGAAAAGGAAGACGTGCTCGCAGTTGCCTTGGTGGATGTAAACCTGAATGAGAATAAGACAACATTAAGACAGACGAATTTATGAATGAATTGATGTATTTTTTTGATACTAGCATAAAATCACAAAATAATTATTCTAAAAGGTGGACGAGTCACC
The DNA here is from genome assembly GCA_958449745.1 of Ochropleura leucogaster. Lineage (NCBI taxonomy): Eukaryota > Metazoa > Arthropoda > Insecta > Lepidoptera > Noctuidae > Ochropleura > Ochropleura leucogaster. Next base: position 17,738,659 of record OY288213.1, on the reverse strand, counting down.
AGAGCCACATGTAGACTGTAACATAATTAATATCACACTACCGTTTACCAGCTCTGGTGGCAATAGCGACAACATCTAACAGATCGCTAATTTCTACCAGTAACATTCTGCAAGTCTGGCTGTCACAAGTTCGTTAGTAAGTTTTTGGAGGTATATGAAGGAATGTACAGGGGCCGAATTTCTTACTCATAAACTAAACACAAAACAAACGAGTTAATTTTGGCTTATTCCCACATCTTACCTCTGGGTACCCTAGCTTCAGAGTCAGTTCTTCTAGCCTGACTGCACACATGTCCTTCTTAGGAAAGTTTCCAATATTTTTCTTACGTGCCCACTCGCGGATGGGTTCGCTGTAGTCAACGCATCCATCCCGAGTGTCCACGTAAAACACGTTGTTTATGAACAGGAAACCAGAAGGGAATATTTCCTGGAAAATAAAGACGATGGTGATAAGAGCCCAGTTAAATAAGGTCCCTTCCATTGGGCAGATATTGTTAGAAATGGGCCACACGAGGGTTTAGACTACCTTCTAAAACCTTATGATGATATATTAAACGCAAATTCAACAATCATATTGAGCAGACAAGAAAAAGTTATCAAGGCTTCTAAATTGCTCTGTGCAAGAACAAGTAGACAAAATGTTTTCACAGGGGTAGTCAATGTCGCCTTAGTTTTTCGCCTGCCACTCTGGCTTGAGGTTAGGGCAAGGTCACCAAAAGACTTTGTCTGATCCTTGATCAGAGATTGAGTTTAGTATACAACCTACCTTGGCCTTAGTACTGGGCAGCATATCAGGGTGGTTTGACACGTCCACTCGCATGTCGAAGTCATTGTGGCACACGAAGCGATCCCGCAAGTCCGACAGCTTGTTCCGACCCGTCAGCATTATGTCGTAGCAGAATACCGAGTGACGGGTGCGGGTCTGTTCGGTGGAAGGAAGGAGTAATACAGGGTCACAATAAGTAAGCCAGATAAACTACACCATCGTTATGAGCCTCGATATGATGGCGAGGTTCCATGTTTTTGTATGTAATAAAAAAACTCAAACTCCGATTTAATTCTTTAGCTTTTAGAAAGCTACATTATCACTGAGTAGCATAGGCTATATAATATCACGCTACTACTCACGGGAACGGGGCAGTGACCAAAGACGCGGGTGAAACTGAACAGGACACTAGCTGGTTTATGTCATAGAATGACGCAAATACAACGAAATATTATGTGAAATATTTATTTTCAAGCAAAAATATGTTTCAAATTTGATTAAAATCAGCACAGCAAAACAAATACAAAATAAATCATTAGCCTGATATATGTTGTTGGATACCCTAATAATCACCTTTTCGCATTCGCACATTCGCAACCTAAATTGTTTCTTTACTCACAAATCTAAACTTGGACTGGCTGTAAATATACGGCCTGTAGACCCTGACGCGGTAAAGTATATCTCTGCCCGGCTCCAGATCCACATCGGGATTATCCTCTGTAGGCTTCAGGGGTTGCATTTGATACTCCTGCAAGCGGGGAAACATACCATTACTACAAACATGGTTGGCGTAGTGACTGAGTGATTAGCTGTTGGATTGCGTTACGCGGGTTCCGATATATAATTTTCAATACACTTCCCTGTAAACTGGCTCTTATTACGCAAAGGTTAGGTTCAATATGCAAAGTATTTCAGTTACAAACTTTTTTCTCATCTACCGCAACAGGGCTTTAATATTTTTCTGATTTGCGCCATGAATAAAATGCTTATAACTGCTGAAATCTCTATAGTTGGCGACAACCTTTTTTTTAGAGCAAGTTGTCGCATGTTTTTAAGGTTTAATATTTAAAAAAAATGTAATTGTGTTTATCAACAGAATATTACAAATAACAATATGATTTTTATAAAATAATTTGCAACAACAAATTGTCATTTATTTGAGATCTTAATTCAAAATATGTGAATTTCTTATTTTTTATATTAAGCTGATTAGCGGTTTCATACCTTTGTTTCTCTTTGAGTCTGAAAAGACAATAATAAAACAAAGCGCGGGAAAACAAATTAAATCATGTTTTCATATTGATTAATGACTAAAATACTTTTTGTTCTGTTATTTAATTTCTCTGTGTATAAATAAGTGACGGTTGATACTTAATTTGGAACTGGACTTGAAATTTAAATGAACCCAGAAAATACTTCAAAACTAACTTCACAAACTAACTATTCAAATGCCTTGAGAGGATCTTACCACTTGCGTAAACGGTAGACTCCGAACCCCTCTGTACTTAAGCTTCTTAGTGAAAAGCCCTTTGCTGTCCTTCTCCATTCGTTGAGCATTCTTCTTGAGAATACAGAGGTCTGGGGCTTCACTATTATTAGGGGCATCAAGGTTTTCTATAATTTCCCGACTTATAACTCCCATGACAGGAACATTGGTCTCCATCACCATTTCATTGCCTGTTTTTAATTGTTCTGGACTGTAATAATGTATGAAAGGTATTTTCATGTAGTAAATAATTACTAGATACTGCTTATATATTTTTTTTTTAGATATTCTGGAACTTTAAATTTAATTTACTGTACTGGTTTTAGGCTTGAACTTTTTTCTTTTGACAAATATTGGTGATATGTTGGATAAACAAATAAACATTGAGATATTTACTAATTTGTTGTCAAATCATCCACCAGATATAATTGATGTCCACTACATACTATACACAAAAGCTATATATAACCACTAGCTGTTCTCTGCGGTTTCATTCACCCACGCTGCTCAGCACCTGTTGGTCGTAGCGTGATGTTATATAGCCTATAGCCTTCCTCAAGAAATGGACTAAAAGAATTATCCAACACTAAAAGAATTATCCAATTCCAACCAGTAGTCCCTGAGATTAGCGCGTTCAAACAAACAAACAAACAAACAAACTCTTCAGCTTTATAATATTAGTATAGATTTGATTGAGCTTGTTGATTGATATCAACAAGTTTATCCTCCAAGCACCCAAGGAATCAGCTCCTTCCCTGAGGCTAAAATCATTCTACTTGAAACTGACAAATGATAAACTACTGGACAGAAGGAATCTATAAAAAATATGGCATACTAATAAAATATCCTCAGAAAAAATAAAGAATCAAGACATCCGAGGATCGGAATCCGCACTTGATTGTTTTAGCTCACCTGCAATAATCTTGTAGCTGCTGAAACTCATGATCAGTCAAGCCACAACCAACAAATTCTCTTATTTGATTTGAAAAGTATTCATTCAAGTTAATATTTTCTTGAGGGTTCCCGTGAATGGGCAGGTAGTCAAATACTTTTGGTAAATTCTTGGTTATTACTGGTGCTGTTACTAAGGCGCCTTTTGCTTTGTACATTTGGGGCCCTGTGTCTTCAGTAAACAGCTTAACATTGGCTCTCTGGCCAATGGGTGGTATCACCCGCTCTTCAATACTGGTTCTTATTTGTCTTGTATCATGACCTGTGTCAGTTTGATCAGGAGGCCCATTTTCTTGGATTGCTTTGTCAACTTTTGTAGTTTCAGCTATCTGAAAATCTTCTGATTCAGGGTTGTCGTTTGAAACATCAATGTCATTTGAGGAGTTTACTTGAATTGCTTTATCACCTATTACACAATCAGCATTATACAGGACTTGTAGTTGTGAGTTGTTTGAACCATTTATTTCATTTGTGGATACATCCATTGCATTTACATCATCAACTTCCTCTGACAGATTTTCAGAGGTAGCTTTTTCATCCAACATTATAATATCAGGTTTCAGATCATCATCATCATCATCATCATCATCAGATGGCATGATTTCAACTATCACCTCATGCATAAAGTATTTATTTTCAGTCTCAGCACCTGAAATAATGATAAGTAAAAAATCTTTATAAAATGGCAAAGACATTTAGAAGTAACTACAGCTTTTGGTATTGTTTTGTATTGATTCAAATATTTAGATAGCTTTTGTGGATAGGCATACGAAACAAAATAAATAATGTAATTTAAAAAATGAATATCCAACAGCAAGGCGCGAAACTACTACTAACAATCCAGAGTACAAGCCATTTTCTTAACATCTGTTTGATTTCTAACAGTCTTGTTTATTAGATGATTATGTTTATTTAAGTCAAGCTAAACAAACTTTTGTTTGCCTACACTTGCAACTTGTAAGAGCTTGCTTTGTTTATGAGTTGTCAAGTCATTGAGTTCGAAAGCAGTTGGCCAGTGCCGAAAGTACTTTACGCACTGGCCGACTTCTTTCTTCGGATTCACGTTGACGGTACTAAGATATTATACCTTGTGCCTCAGACCCCACCTCATCGTCCTCCTGGGGTATTAATATTATACCTGATAATACGTCCTTACTGTCCTCATCAACGTTTTCGTTGTAAGCTGTTTCCGGAAAATCTTCCGCAGACATTTTCCTATAAGAATTTATTTTTGCTAGTTTTTTGGAAACTAATGAAACTGGATATCTCGAATTAAAATATTTAGAAAAACTAGGTATGCTTTTCTAAAATAACAATTTTTACAACGAAATAAACAAACAGGACAAAAATGCAAAACTGACAATTGACACCATTGACAGTGACACTCTTGCTTGACAGTCGTGTCCATAGATTATACAGTTTATTATCGTGTCCATTGATAAAACTCATTGATATTATCTGACATTCTGTTTTTTTTTTCTCTCTCTCTTAGAACAAAATATCTGTGCAGAAAATGGTTCATTATTTGTTTGTTAAAATATTTTAAATCATTTAATCTCTTTGCTGCGTTCTATTCAACAATAATAATTACTGATATAATCTCCAGCGTTTGATTGTCTACCATGGTACCTACGTGATATTGGCAAAATTGTGGTGTCTTTTTCCACAAACGCCATTAAATAAATACTTGAATTGAATTGACATTTTGATCCAGTGTTTCAGATGCACATACAGGAATCTTATTTAACAATGGTGTTAATGTATTCAATTAAAAAGCAAGCTGCACGGTTTTCATTTACACACACCATGCAGCAGCAGCAGCAGCATTCACAGACAGCACGGTTGGCGCATTGGTTGAGCGACCGACTGCTGCGCCGCGTGCCGTGGGTTCGATTCCCGCACGGAACAAATATTTGTATGACTGGTAGTTGTTTCGGGTCTGGCTGTTTGTGTGGAGTGTTAGCACTTTAAGAGTGGGCGGTGTTATCGGAAGATGGCGTCAATGTCGGCTTTATGTCAATTACGTCTTGAAAGACGTCGAGAAATCGTTGATGGACAGTGTCCATCAACGATCAGTGTCCATCCAAGGGACACACTAACGTCCATTCGGAACGTTTATGGACACGTCAACAGCTATATAAATTGGCGTGTCACGGAAAGTCGGAACGCACTGAGATTGTACCGTGCTGATGTCAAAAGTGCCCGTTTGTCAAGGTAATGTCACTGTCAACTATTTCAATAGTTGTGTATCCATCACAACAAATACCGATTGTTTAAAGCAATTTAATTAGAATTAGAACATTTCGCAACATGCTTACTTTATGGAATCTATTTGAGGCATCGTTGCTTTGCCTGAACGCGGTCTGTGTCTTGCACGAAGAAAGATTTATGCAAAAGAGTGAGTTCGCAACTTAACCTATGTTTATTAAAGATTTTAATTAGTTCATAAACTTAAACCCAATCTATTTGACTGTGCTATTATTATTTATTTGTTTCAGTGGGCTGGGGATCCAACAATCAGAACCAAGGATTTGAAGATCAATCAACAGTCAAGTTCCAAATTTTAAACTTAGTCAGATCTATTAGGACAGTCACCAGAAGTAAGTCCTATAGAAAAAATTAAAGTTCTGCAACAGAAACCTTAACACTAGTTACTTTTAATTAAAGTGTTTTCAAATATTTAATTGTTATCAAATAATTTTTAGTACCAGCAATTTTTTCACTAACAAACTTTCTGTTTTCATTTTCAGTTCCATTAATCATACTGAATATACTTACAATAATATTTAAATTATTGTTGGGATAAAAGCCGAAAATTTATATTTAGATCTATAAGAAGAACCAGCAATGGATCAAGGCACACTCTACAGAACTATTTCAATATACATCCTAAGTGTCAAGTTAACAAAACCACTTGTTTCCATTATAAAATTATAGTATTATTTATAACCAACTTGTCAAGTGTCTTGTATTCATATTTTACAGAATATTGTAAATGTTTGCAATATAAATTTATATAAAAGTAAATCAAACTGAGTGTTTATTTTATTTTGTAATCATTAGGAACTGGATTAATGAATTAGCATAGGTACTTAAAAAAGTGCAAAGAGTTTGGTTTTGATGTTGATGATAGTGTGAAAAATGTTATAATAGTTTTCACTATATATTTGTTTAGGTGCTGTGTTTAACTAAAAAGACAATGTGTTTTCAAAACCATCAAGACTTGTGACAAAAAAAAGTTGTTGTTGTTATAGTCATGTTAATTATTGTAATTTTTAAAAGCAAAAGTGAGTTTGTTACGTCTTCACACCTAAATGGCTGAACCAATTTTGGTACAGAGACTATGGACTATTATGGACATTCATATCCAAGGTGTTAAATTTTGTTTGAGGTCATTTGGGTATGCCCAAAAGAGTACACCAAAACCAGCATGACCCAACCATTGAATATATGCACCTTGCAACATTGATGCCCAGTGCTGCCCAACATACTCAAATACTTTTAGGTAGCTGAGAGGGATCTAAGGTTTATGAAATCCAAGAGGTGGGTTCCAATAGATTTCAGTTTCCCCTTGCTTTACATGCATGACCACACATTTGTCCTTTCCAAATTCAATCCTAATGGCGCGAAAGAAAATTTTAGTTGCAATCATAGGGGCAACCTGCCGATTCCTCAATCTAAAGCCCAGATCTGAATGTGGGTTTAAAGGAAGCAGAACCAAATTGGACTCTAAACTATCGCCATAAAATATACCTCGGTCTATACTTATCGGCTCGCTAAATCCTCTGGGATTGTCGACATCCTCGATGTCAAAGGGTACTTCATTTTTTTTTTTAGTAGCCCCGCTCTAGGATTTCTCCTGTATCCTGGGTGCGTTTACAAACATTTATACACACAAACACGAGCAGCCAGACCCGGAACAACTATCTGTAGGCCATACAAATATTTGTTCCATGCGGGATAGAACCCGCGACAGTGCAGCGGTTGATCGCTCAGCCACTGCACTAACCTGAAACCTCCCATATTATTATTATACTCTTTGGCAAACCGTGTCGTCAAAAAACAATGTCCATTGTCCCACACCTGACATCTAAATCGTTGACCTCTCTCTTGTTGCAAATATTACCAGCAGTTTCAAATTGTAAACGCAACTCCACAACCAATTTGATAAAAATAAGACAATAGATGTTATTTCATTTATCGATATAATAGCGATGCCTTCATGTGATGTAGGTAGTAAATCGAATTAAACATTTATGTTTTTTTTTAACGTTCATCACTTTCATGCAAATCCGTAGACCAAAAAAAAAAAACAGAGATTTTAAAATTTCAAGATGCGTTCACTGCAATATTCAGATCCTGAGATACGACGAACGTAGCTTTATGAATTTCCGCTCTATAATGTCTATGTCAGTGAGTGTTGCTAGTAGAAGGACAATGCTGGATAACTGGGATTATTGAATGTGACTTTGTCAATTGGCTAAAATTACTGAAAGTTTAATCATTCTCTTTCCCTATGAAAGGTTACCATAATGTTAACTTGAACTTAATTACTGTTGCTTCCTAAAATCGAATAGTTATACCTACGTCCTGAACATTTACTCAATTAAAATGAATAACGTAACTTTAGTTTGGATTTGCCATAATGTTGTCTTAAGAATAAAAAACTGAAATATCAAAAGCTCTAAAGAAGCGCCGTGCTCATAGAGTGGTATTTATAAATATAAAATGTCATCCACATAGGGGCAGTCTGTTTTCACTAGCTGGTATCCCCGATCGATGAAATTGGCGGCCATTTTATCAAAGACAAACAAAACGCAACGCCGGTCTTTTCCGCTCTGAAGCGTCTGTTGTTTCGACGCGGAAAATTGGTAAATGATGGCAGCAAATAATTATTTTGGGTTTACTCATGGAGGAACCCAATACGGGTAAGTTATGTTGCGTATTGTTGATAAAATTGACGTGATAGTGATTCTAATGAATGCGCTATGAGAGAATTGTGATGGATGTGCCTTGTGCTCATGTTTGTCCTAATCAAAATGGCGTCTGAAATGTATTGATCGTGGGATTTTGATAGTGAAATGTGATTTTTTGTGTTTAACGTGAGGTTATTGTGGTTTAAGTGCGGCAACGGCTAGCGCAGCGTATGGTGGGCAGACAGGGTACGCCGTAGCGCCGGCTGCGACAGCAGCTACGTACGGCACCCAGCGTGCGGCTGCTACGGGCTACGACACGGCATATCAGGCGGCAGCGGCCACGCAAGGTGTGTAAAACCCGCCAAAATCGAAGAAAATATGGCAAAACACGATTTTGTTTACAAAATATACAGCCCTAGGAACATACATTTCATTTATCTCCAAAATGACACGTCTGTCCCTAAAATCGATAACACCGCGACATGATTTGCATTACTTTGAATTACTTATTGAAAAATGGACAAAAACAAATTTAACAAATTGCTCACTTACAACAAACAGTTTCCTGTCAGTGACCTGTGATTCATTGGTTAGCCACATGATCTAACTGTATCTCTCCATGGCTGGATGACTAACTCGCTAGATGTTGAGAATCAGTTTGCATCAACATTAACCAGACAGTGACTCTAATAGTTTGAGTGCTGCTTTAGAGGCTAGGCTAACAGAAACAACTAACTAAACTACAGTAACTATCAGTTTTTGCCAGTTTACGAGTTTCAAGTTACATAGAAATCATACAACTTTCAATCAGTTGATTTATGAATTTGTTTTTAATTTTTTGTATTATTATCAACTCTATTTAGCCGCGTACCCACCTAGCGCACAGGCTCGCGCGGCAGCCTCGGTGTCCGGATCGCGAGCGATGGCTCGCGCGGCAGCCTCAGTAGTTTTGTTCAATTTACACGAGGCCGCCTCGCGAGGCAGGCTGAGCCATCATAAGTCCGAGAGTATTCGTCATGGACAGTCGTGCATTTTCAGCTGCAGCTATTTTCCTAGCTGCTTATTGTTTAAAGAAACGAAAACAGTCACGTATCAAGAAAAAACCTAGACGCTTCTGGATTAAGCGAATGGACTCCTCCTGACTGCCCATGATATAAAAATTACACAAGACAAACACGGCAAGAGACAAACTTGAAGTAGCTTCGCGCGCGAGCCAAAACATAACCGTCCCCACCTAACGCACAGCGCTCACTGAGGCACCTTTGAGCGCGTCAAGTTTACCGACAACACATGGCTCGGGGCCGAGCCGTGCTCGGTCGAGCAAACGCGCGCCCGAGGCAGGCCGAGGCACGTCCACACCAGCCGAGGCATTTGGCTCGCGAGGCTGCCGCGCGAGCCTGTGCGCTAGGTGGGTACGCGGCTTTTTATCTACTGAATTGGATTCTTCATTCACCTCTGAATAAACTCATATGATGCTCATAATATAACCTATTTAGGAAAAACCAAAAAATGAGTAAAATATAATTTTAAATGAACAATAAAGAGCAGAAATATTTGCTTATGATCAAAAGATTAATTAAAAATATTATGGGCACCATTGAAATGTGAGGAACTTAGTAACAGAAACTACTGGTTCATGGCTTTTTATTAGTGCCCATGATATTATTACTTGGATAATTTTAATGTCCTATGGACCATCATGCTCAACTTTATCTTGCTGTACTTCACCTAATTTTTGTTTAAGATTTTTCATTGTTCAATGCCAACTATCATAACATTAACAGTCACTCCCTCATTCACTCAAATCAACTCCTCTATCTCTTAAAGCTCCTCTACTAACAACCAGCAAATTCCTAATATGACTTGCCTGTAATTACTAATGGACTAGAAAAGAGGGATTTCCAAGTTAGTTTTTTCTTTGAGTTAAATCTTTAGAAAATTAGACAGCAAACTCAACTAGATTAAAAAATATTTTCTTTTTTCAAAGAGTTATTGTTAGGTGTGGATGTCAAATATTTTTAACACTGGTACAGATGTGGAATCTCTCAGCCTATATTTTTCTAGAATTTTAAAGTTTTATATGAATTGCAAACAAACAAACAGTGCCGTATTATCCATAAGGCACTTTAGGCCAGTGCCTAGGGCCCCACTGTGACCGTTTATTCCCAGTCGCCCCCGCCAGGGTTGCCACCGGAGGCAAATGGGAAAAAATTCGGAATAAAGAAGTCATTGGCCCCACTTCAGTTTCGGTATACATTGCTTTGTTTCTTGTGAAGTATAAAATAATAAGGAAATTTATTCCAAACCTACATCTATCTGATTGATGATAACATTGAAATATTTTCCGGGATAAAATGTACTCAGTAGGGTGCCCAGGTTACTAAAGAATAATCAAACAAAGTTTCATCGTAATCGAACCAGTAGTTTTTGCGTGATGCCTGAACAAATTTATTTATAATAAATTGAAGATTTAAAATTTGAATGCCAAACCTCAATGTTTCTTAATAATAATTTCCTTGGTAACAACCACTTATCATCATTTGTCACTATCCATTCAGCTAACAGATACATGATATGCCACCTACTAACCCATACCTCATGACATGATACTAGTACTGGTAACAGGTATGGTTTTACCAGCAGCGGCTCACGCGCACGCTCACGCGGCAGCGGCGGCGGCGTCGGCCTACGACGCGAGCAAGTCTGCGTACTACCAGCAAGCTGCCGCGGCCTACCCTGCAGCAGCCCCGCCGCAGCCGCAGCCCACCTACGACGCTACGGCCGCCAAACCAGCTTATTCTACACCAGCTACATATGCTCAAGTAAGTTGATTAATTGATGTGTTGTGGGTGTTGTGACAACCTGTGTACAGTCATGGAAATAATTTATTACTTAAATGTTCTATGTAACTAAACAGACATTTACTTCCATTACTACATTAAGAAAACTGATAAAGGATGTTATTCAAATATATATAAAAATCACCATCCTTATTAGATAGTTTCTTTATTTTCTTTACCTACTAAATGTTATTTCCCTGACTGTACATTATTGTCTCCTTTTATATCAGTGCATCATACAACTTAAAGCACTTTCGGTGCCCAGCACCAATATAGCGACAACTCGAGACATATGCTAGGTGCTGGCCACCGAAAGTACTATAATTCATTATTCCCTAAAATTTTGTTGACCAATTAACCTTATGTTGATGGGCTGTAGGACTGATTCTACAGCACTGAACAGACAATGGATTATGTTACTACTGGACAGAAATTACTCCCCTAGATGGCTATTATACATCTTTGTTTTTTTTATCCATTGGTTGACATATATATATATAAATCATTGCAGATTGTGTGTAAGCAAAATTTCCATAGACTGTTCAGTGCTTTATTTGTTTACAAAGCTTGTAGTAGCCGTAGTTAAGTGTAACTGAAATATTGGCCACATTTATGTTACTCAAAAACAATCCAAAATTGTTAAGGTAGCTGTTTATGTTTTGCATTTTGTCAAAAACATTCTTAGTTAACTGTGCAAGAATAAGAATTTCCGTTATGTGCAAGTTACTGTATTGCATGTATTTTACGTTCCGTGAATAACTTGACCCATTGTGCTGACTATGTAACTCTTCTACCTTTTGCATGGTATAATACACACAGTGTGTACTTTTTATGTTCAAAGAAAGCATGTCATGTGTCTCGCTGTCAAAGCCTTTGTTCCATTTAAATATCTCTGGCATTCTTCTTCTCAATTTGGGAATGTTTGACCATGTCTGTCCTGACAACACACCCATACATCCAGATGATCACACCACATCATACTCAGCGCTCAATTGCAACGGAAATATCCTACAGACGGCCAGTGAGTGATAATCGTCATTTAATTATGTGATTATCTAACCATCAGGCTAGCCTTTTCCAAACTGTGCGCGGGTCTAAAACACCTAAATAATATCTGACCTGAGCAACCCACCTACCGATGGATATTGGCATTTTAAGGTTAGACTGATTGTTAGACTTTTGGGCTTCCAATAGTCCAAATGATATATGTGTATGGTTACTGGAACTGTTAAATGAATGGTCTACCTCCCAACACGTACAGACATAAGCGTTCTAATCTATCCCAAACTCAGACAAATATGGTTACATACTATTAGCCTGCCCAAACTAGCTTCCAATTACGAACTTTTCACATCTTTGAGTGGTTTCAGACTAGCGAATATAAGATCGCACAGGATTTCGCGCGTTCACAAACGAGCTTATGCTCGCCGAAAATACGCTAGTCTAAAACCGCCCTTAATCATAGAATGCCCGCTTACAGTGACCCTAGATGACACCTAAATGGATAAAAAATGGTTTTTCTTTTTTTATTTATTTATATAGACAGTTAAACATTTTAATATTTAAACATTTATTTAGGTTTAGCTTAGTGATAGAGAAAATGGGCATTTAGAACTTAGCCCTCAATAATTTCAAAACAGTAATTTTATTTATACTAGTAACTAAGATATTTAGGTCAACGATTTTACTAGCATGAATAGTTTCACAAATGGCAGAAAGAAAATAAGTTCAAAGAAGGAGGTAACATATCACCTGTTATAATTAACGTAAAAAGCTCATTTTATGGAAGGCACTTATTCCATTTGATACTAAATATTCTCAATAATCAAATGTTCCTTCAAACATGTTTTATTTAACAAATTTAATTTTATCCTCTGAATTTATTGATCTGGTAGACATCAATTTTATCTTGAACAAAAAAGTTTCTTAATATTGGATGCTCGCCAGATATCAACCAATGAATTAGGTGCAAGTGCCTGTTTCTTTCAATATTTGTGGTTATTGTATACTACAGAACATTCTAGTTATCAGTGTAGATTTTTAGGTGAACTACATTTTATTCATAGACACTTGCTACATATCTTCTGAAAATAATTTCACATTTTTTATTTTATTTGATCTACCTTTGCCATCAAAATACTTTATTTAACAATAAAATAAGAATCTACCTTTTCATTGGAAAGCTGTGTTATATTAAATACCTTATTAATGGAACGTAAAGTTTTCCCCATAAACTTGTACATACTTACATATAACTGAATGAATGTTGTTACTAGGCCAAACTGTATATTGTTTGGTCAAGGCACAGACGTTTCGATCTTGGGTACGCTGGCATGGCGCGAATCAATTATTGATTTATATGATGAAGCCACACAACAGCAATCAAGTTAATTTGTGTGTGTGGTGCCATTCGGTACTGAATTGATATACTTTTATTGATCGCAAAGTTCTCAAATACTTTGTCCCAAAAAAATCGGATACTTTAATTACCTATGTAGTTTTCTACATGTACAATCTTTTCTGCCATGCGCTACCATTCTGCTATTAGCTTGCACTCAGCAGAATAAGTGACATAGACGCTGTCCCTGAAAATCTCATAAGTTTCAAGGAGTACCATAAATAGATTTGTCTCTTAAAATTTTCAGTAACACATTGGCCAACTACAATAAATACAACGGTCTCAGTACTGTTTTCTGTAAACAATTTGTCTACAGTTAATATAGCTAGATTATATAGATAGTAAAATTAGATTCGACCACTCGGCCATATTACACACATTTGCGGCGTTGGTTGGAGTACAGGTAGTGCTTATGTTAACTGTAGACAGTTTTTTTTACCTCAAAATCACTAATAGACGATAAGCCAAATTTTGTACAGCACGCTAAGATAGACCCTGGCTTAGTAATAGAGTGTTCCATTTGGTTGTTCATCTATTTCAGCTTTCAGAGTAATAACTATCATAAACTATGTTATTTATGACTCTGAAGGCTTACATCCTTTTTATAAATCAATTGTTTCTATTGTATTTCATGCTTTAAAGAATTGTCTAATGTCCGTTTGAAGTCGAATTCCATGTACCAGGGCGGCGCCCGCGGGCAGGGCGGCGGCGCCAAGGCGGCGTACGGCGGCGTGTACACGGCCACCACGGCCGCCACGTCCTACCCCACGCAGGCCTACTCCGCCACGCCCACGCAGCCCGCCAAACGTCAGTATATACACGTCAACATAGGTATTGTACTCTTCGTACTACGCGACACCTTGGGATTGCGGTTCTATTCACTACTAATACTAGAACATTACAAAATATCATTCAAAAAGTTATCATACACAGGGAAAATACGGACTAATATTCCCTCTCCTGTCTTTCATACTCTTACCGCAATCCCTCGCTGTCGCGTATTGTACTTGTTCGTGTATCTTAACCATGGAGCAGTAAACAAATGGAGTGCAACTCACAAGACGTTAACACATTGTTCTAATAAACTACTGTCATGGTAAAATATGCAAGTTATTGCAGGAGCATTGCACAATCGCACCTCATTCCATTTGCTTATCACTTCTCTCTGCCTTTAAGTGTGAAAAAGACAATTTATTAAGATGTTTTAATTGTGACCCATCATCAATTTTATAGTAGTAGAATAGAGTAGAGCTCAATAACTTGTCTTTTGACACAAGGCCAAGCATGACAGTACGAGTTGCTAAGTCCTTGAATCTGAAAACATTTTAGTTTGATTAGTCAACACAGTTGGCCCAATCTTCTGATCTGTCTTCTGACTTTTCATCCCCAATCGTAAAAAAGTATGTTTGTATGCATATTGGCCTCGTGTATGTTGGGCGCAAACTTGCGAAATGTAGTATATAAAGAAATATCTGTGGCAAACAAACAAAATCGCAGAGAATATATTTTCTATGCGTGTATTACAGTTTAACTGCACTCCCACGCTGTCGCCCACTGAACAATGTCTAGCAAAACATCGACGAAGTGAGCAAAAATGATGGGAAATGAGCTTGTTTTTTGGAATCGGCTCAGTTTAGTTGTGGATTCCATAATTAGACTTTTCTTTGAGATGTTTTTCTCTAGAAGTAAATTATATTCATACTTATGTTAACAAACAGATAGTGTTCTGAATACGCAGTAAACAGCTTAGTTTCGATAGCACTGTCATTTTATTTCTTTGTCTTCTTTTTAAATTCTCATTGCTGTGCCTGCCCTGTTCAAATTTTCTTTAATATCTAGTTTTTCAATGAATGTATGTTGATATGTTTGAGAGTATGATTATGGTATTTTTCTATGTTGTCTTAAACACCTCTTGCATTCAAGAGGTTACAATACTTACACATTAGTATGTCCTCACAGAGCCAGCCAACAGAGGAAACACTGCATATGACACAGCTCTCTACAATGCAGCTACTATGTACGTGGCCCAGCAGAACAAGACCACTGGTGGGACGTAAGTTTACAAAATCTACATTTTTAAAGAAACCGAATTTTATCCATAGTTATTTTCCGTTGTCATTGTGATTTTACCGTGTAGCTTCCCTCACCAAAGTTTTATGAGAGGACCTTGTTTTGCGATCATCGTCGATAAGGGCCTTATCATACTAGCGGATTGCGAACGTCTTCAAAGCGAAGCGGGCGCGCAACGAATGCGTCACGAACACGCCGCGGCTGCTCAGCGAAGACGTCGCGGACGTGCGGCAAATTCGCAACGTTTTCGTCGCGTGTTTGTAGCAAGTTAACGACGCAAAATACACTCAGTAACGTACGTCCACGGTGCTATTCGCGGCGAATTCGTTGCGCGTCCGCAATGAATTCGCAGCGCATGCGCGGCGTGTTCGTTGCGCGCCCGTAACGTATTCGTTGCGCGCCCACTTCGCTTTGAAGACGCTCGCAATTCGCTGGTATGATAAGGCCCTAAGACGAAAGAAAACACTGGAAGCTGTGGGCCATTAAACAGTGAAACTGAGAACCTGTTTACCTCAACCAGGAAATGTTTTTAACATATATTATTTTTGTGTTGGATAAGTAGTAGCAGCTGGAAGAACTACAACAAGACGGGAGTAGGCGCGGGCCAGGCGCGTAGACCCAAGCCTCCGCCCAAAGCGCAGCAGCTGCACTACTGCGACGTGTGCCGCATCTCCTGCGCGGGCCCGCAGGTAACTCACCAATACGAACACACGAGACACGGCATTTTGACTTTGCTGTAGCAAGCACAATAATAAGGAAGGTTTTTGAATTTAAATAGTTAATGCCAGGTTTTCGGTTGATCATATATTTCTAGATATCAAAGAACTAAAGTCGATATGAATTAGCGCGGTTCGGTTTTCTATCGGTAAGACACGTGTTCTTTGAAAGTTTCTATTTATTTAGTTATCTCGATAATTTTTGGAAGTATTTTCATAAAACGCTTGCTGAATTTCACTCAAAGCTTATTGGTGAACATCAAAACAAGAATTCTTCGTTCCGCGTATAAACATGTAACTGTATTGCGAGCGAAGATCTGTATTTCAACGAACATGTCTTAAAAATAGAAACATCTGTCAAGGTTATTGACATTTTATTAATAGAAAAGTTCTGTGAAACTATATTTTTAACTCGAGGACTAATAATGTCATCTCCATAATAAAATAATGTACTAGCTGAGTTGTTACTGCTTTAAGAACAGGTAATCGATTTTAGAAATGGTTTGTTTAAAAAAGCTGAAGGTAAAATGCCAATGGTAAACTGTAGTTATATAAATACTACCAACTATGAACTATTACTTCCAATCAGTAGGTCAAGACAATATTATCAGTAAACAATGGTTTTGAAGGCACATTTATTCTTTGAAACGCATTTATATCGCTTTCGAAATAAGAGGTGTGTGACCCCACAGACGTACAAGGAGCACCTGGAGGGCCAGAAGCACAAGAAGAAGGAAGCGGCCGTGAAGCTGGCGGCGGCCGGCGCCGCGCTGGCGGCCGGGCGCGGCGCGGGCGGCGGCGCGCTGCGCTGCGAGCTGTGCGACGTCACGTGCACGGGCGCCGACGCCTACGCGGCGCACGTGCGCGGCATCAAGCACCAGAAGGTCGTCAAGCTGCACACCATGCTGGGCAAGCCCATCCCGTCCACCGAGCCCACCAAGATCGGACAAGGTATGCCAACATATGTCCCGCATCCGTGCTGACACCCGCATCGCCACAACGCCATATCTGTATGAAGCGCGCGTCTCCTTGGCAGTTAGTATTACAAATAGTCAAATTTTCTCAACGTTGACCGTTTCGGCACCCGATACAGATATGTGGAGTGTGTTATATGGGCCTTTTTTATAAACGTACGCGATCAGATTGACCAAAACGTAAAACGAAACTAAAATAATAAAACAATAATACATGTAGAAAAGGCCCAAAAAATCCTTGTCAAAATAAATCAACAATCAAACTCTCGGCTAACGAGTAACAAGAGAAAATTTGACTTTTCCGATCTATCAGCCAAAAAGACGGTGGCAGGGACGCCGAAGATAGCATTCGTAGCGTCCGGCGGGCTCAGTACTGTCGCGGGTACATCAACCAAAGACTCAAATCCTGCCCAAGGAGAGAAAGACAAAGACGGCGAGGACAAGGACGAGGACGGCGAAAACGAGCCTGAGGTGCAGCCCGTGGGCCAAGACTACATCGAGGAGATCCGCGGAGACGACGGGAAAGCACTCAGCTTCAACTGCAAGCTGTGCGACTGCAAGTTCAACGACCCCAACGCCAAGGAGATGCATATGAAGGGCCGCCGCCATCGCCTGCAGTACAAGAAGAAGGTATGTCACTAGAAATTGCTGTAGGTTAGCAAATCTTTATTTCAATTAGACCATTTAGTATGTCAACAAACATAAAGAGAAGCCACACTCCCAGTCACAAGGCATAATTATTAATAACTTGTGAAAGTACTGTACATTACTAAGCATTAATCCCTATTGAGAAGAATGAGCAAGAAACTTCATGGACACTCTTTTAACTCATAGTATTTTTACAAGATCCTCGTTATCATAGGCTATAATCTACTCGATCTTCAATTATATGTATAATAAGCTCACATTTCGCAAAATTAAACCAAGGCGACGCGTTGTTTGTTTAGGTGAGTTCCAATGATTACTTAGTAAAAGGTTTGAGGCGCGCGTGAGCCTGGCAGTCGTTCGCGATCGCCAAGAGATCCGCGCGTCAAATGATTACAACTTCCCGATGAGGATATAGTACCACCTATGCAAGCAGTATATAAGGCATGTATTCAGTGCAATGACAGCTCCAGTCTCGTCGCGCAGGTACAACCGGACCTGGAGGTGAAGGTGAAGCCGTCGATGCACCAGCGCAAGCTCGCCGAGGCGAAGGCGCAGCGGATGATGGTACGTGACGAGATGTGGGCGCGACGACGCATGCATGATGTACGTATACATACGTTGATGTGCTTTACATGTATTTGTCAAACATCTTTGGTTGTGCATGGCGTAATTACAGTTCTTGTCTTTAAAACTATAAAGCTGAATTGTACTACGTGAAACCAACAAAGTGTGTAGTTTTCGCATTAACTGGTCGTAAATATGGATATCAAGCTTTTCAAGAATTTAGTCTAAAATGTGATGGCCCATGTTTACGACTGGGTTACTGTACTTAGTTTAAAAAATACAGTACTTTGTTTTGTCTTGATAGGCATTGTGTTAGTTGTGTTAAAGTGATAGCGGCGCGCGTAGTGTAGACATCGCATGTATTTAAAACACTACACGAATTGCTGTCTCGTAAGTTTAAGATTCGTGTTACCGGAAATTAACACTAACATGCATACTCTTATACTGTTTTCGCTGTAGCATCATGCAGGTGACATTAAATAACCATTCCATTTCAATCTTAATGTTACACAATTTAAAATAATAATTTAAGCACCATGAATATCGTAGTCGTATACTATGGAATCAGTAATAATTACGGTAAAAATAATTAAATTAAACCATCCTAAATGTTTTTGTCTAATAATAACATAAAAATTTTATGGAAAATTAAGCAAAGCATTATGGGTGTAATATGGCGCCATAGAAATATTTCGATGTATTGCTATGATAGATAGTCGTTTTTTTTATAGAAAAAAAGTTTATGTACAGTTTTATTTGTTTCAGTCATATTAAATGAAACAAACAGAACATTCATAACGATTCATTTTTATTGAATTGTTTATTGTATCTGCCTAAACAAAGTCTGTACTGTAGTACTGGATTCGTCAGCCGACTCTGTTATGAATATAACTGACATTGTGGATATGGATCTCACTGTCCTAGTCGAAACTGGTGCCCCTTTTCACTTTAACCAATTTAATTGTATTGTGGTAAATATCAAAAGTTTATTTATTTAATTAAGGTTCACCAACAGTTGTTACAGGTTTTATTATACAAAGGAATATACAAATAATAGTGTCTATAGTCTCACTGCACAACCAATTACAGGCAAACACCACATGCAAAGTGCTCTATTATTTAATTCTCAAAATGTACTTACAGTGAACTTAGATTCTAAATAATTTATACACACTAATAATACTAATGACGTCTGACAAACGTCGATATTGGGTCTGCGTGGACTTCAACCAACCAAGTTTCGCAACTCGTACAACAAATAAGTAGTAAAAATGATCCAATATTTTGTAATTCTTTCTCAAAGTAGTGTCGAAGGCTAACAACTCCCGTGCCTGACTAACCATAACGGTTTTTTTCGTGCAGCTAGACATTTTTATATAACCACAACTAAGTAAAACAACACAATTAAAACAAATTACATAAAATAAAACGGTCGACAACAGAACGGCAGATAGTAAGGCACTAGGAGGTAGTCGTACTAACTGGTCTCGCAAAAAAGTCCATCAGCAAACCATTACATTAATACGCAAAATATGCGCCTCAGACGTGGAGTTGCGGACATCAGCCCGTTATACAATACAAATCAATACATTTTTTCTAAATTTCTGTTCAAATATTTTTGTTTTAAGTTACATTTTAAACCTATAAAGGTTTGGGATAAATTATAGTCTATAAAAAAGTTATCCTTTCCAATATTATAAAAGCGAAAGTGAGTTTGTTTGTTACCTCTTCACGCTTTACTGGCTTAACCGATTTTGATGAATTTTGGTACAGAGATAGTTGGGAACCAGGAGAAGACGGACATAGGCTAATATTTTTTTGAAAAAAGTGGGATGTGAAAGAGGGAAGAAAAGGGAAAACTTAGCGTTGCTATTACAAATCAATAAGGCGCAAGGGGAACTGTGTTACCCTGAATTTAACGTGAGCGAAGCCGCGGGCAAAAGCTAGTAGTCTATAAATTATAGTCTACTATAGATGAAATACGTTCTCAAAATATCGACTATTCTTATCAATACATTACTAAAAATGTCTTGTCATCTAATGTCATCTGCACAGCGAAAACAGAATAGAAATGTTAAAAAGTTATTTTGACTTATCGGTTGTATGTAATTTTGAATCATGTGTTCTCCTCTCTTACTTACTAAAAACCATACTGTGTTGCTAAATGCGAAAAAACGCCAAAAAATTACATCCAATCGCAACCGGTTCCTTATGAGCCAACGGGTGCACACGCGACATTTGAAGCATTTTTCCTTATGCGCACCCGGGTGCTCATAAGGACGCTCGAGGGGTTAAAAGACAAAGCCATTTCTCGAAAAATCGTTGTTGAACTTTGATAAATGTTTTACTATTAAAACTTCTTGTATTACACTAATTATAAATTCTGATGGTAGACAGCGAGTTGATATTATACCGTTGTTCTGCAGGGTATGGACGAGGAGGAGCGCATGTACTGGGAGGGCGGCATGGAGCCCTGGTGGGGCCGCGGTCCTGTGCCGCCGCCCATGCATCACCATCATCATGTCAGTTCCTTATATACTATACAATTTGTGGAGCTGTGTGCTTCTCTTCGTTACTGTGATTTTATCAGTAGTGAGGTTGGGCACACCAAAGAAAACCTGTTTAGGTGGAGGCTCATTTATGATTATACCTTTTTTTATGGGATGGAAGCCATCAAATCACTACTCCCGGTCTGGGCGGACTGAAAGGGAGTATCACACTTACTGACTTACCTATCGATGTTCTTTCTTTTGCCTGTGTTCCGATGACTCTAACCTGGAGTGTAAATGTGATGCTGTCCACAGACAATGGAGAACTTAATATCGTGTTTTGCGTGTCTAGTTGTTGGTTCGTTACAGTAACTGATGGACACTACTGAGGGCGCTAAACTTTGCCATTGAATTAACTCGATAAGAACGTTGAGGCTGATTCGGCAGTGGGAACACAACAGCTTTTATTCTAAGCATTGGTATTATTACTATTAGTGAACATGGTGTTGTTGTATGCAGGGTATGGGCATGCCGTACGGGCCGGTGGGGCGACGGCCCGAGACGTCGGACGACCGGCACGTGCTGGCCAAGCACGCGGACATCTACCCGCCCGACGCGCAGCTGCAGGACATCCAGCGCTGTGTGTCGCACACTGAGCGTGCGCTCAAGTCGCTGTCCGACGCGCTCGCCGACCAGGCCAAGCCTAAGGTACGTACATACTGGTAACGTGCAGATCTACCCGCCCGACGCGCAGCTGCAGGACATCCAGCGCTGTGTGTCGCACACTGAGCGTGCGCTCAAGTCGCTGTCCGACGCGCTCGCCGACCAGGCCAAGCCTAAGGTACGTACATACTGGTAACGTGCAGATCTACCCGCCCGACGCGCAGCTGCAGGACATCCAGCGCTGTGTGTCGCACACTGAGCGTGCGCTCAAGTCGCTGTCCGACGCGCTCGCCGACCAGGCCAAGCCTAAGGTACGTACATACTGGTAACGTGCAGATCTACCCGCCCGACGCGCAGCTGCAGGACATCCAGCGCTGTGTGTCGCACACTGAGCGTGCGCTCAAGTCGCTGTCCGACGCGCTCGCCGACCAGGCCAAGCCTAAGGTACGTACATACTGGTAACGTGCAGATCTACCCGCCCGACGCGCAGCTGCAGGACATCCAGCGCTGTGTGTCGCACACTGAGCGTGCGCTCAAGTCGCTGTCCGACGCGCTCGCCGACCAGGCCAAGCCTAAGGTACGTACATACTGGTAACGTGCAGATCTACCCGCCCGACGCGCAGCTGCAGGACATCCAGCGCTGTGTGTCGCACACTGAGCGTGCGCTCAAGTCGCTGTCCGACGCGCTCGCCGACCAGGCCAAGCCTAAGGTACGTACATACTGGTAACGTGCAGATCTACCCGCCCGACGCGCAGCTGCAGGACATCCAGCGCTGTGTGTCGCACACTGAGCGTGCGCTCAAGTCGCTGTCCGACGCGCTCGCCGACCAGGCCAAGCCTAAGGTACGTACATACTGGTAACGTGCAGATCTACCCGCCCGACGCGCAGCTGCAGGACATCCAGCGCTGTGTGTCGCACACTGAGCGTGCGCTCAAGTCGCTGTCCGACGCGCTCGCCGACCAGGCCAAGCCTAAGGTACGTACATACTGGTAACGTGCAGATCTACCCGCCCGACGCGCAGCTGCAGGACATCCAGCGCTGTGTGTCGCACACTGAGCGTGCGCTCAAGTCGCTGTCCGACGCGCTCGCCGACCAGGCCAAGCCTAAGGTACGTACATACTGGTAACGTGCAGATCTACCCGCCCGACGCGCAGCTGCAGGACATCCAGCGCTGTGTGTCGCACACTGAGCGTGCGCTCAAGTCGCTGTCCGACGCGCTCGCCGACCAGGCCAAGCCTAAGGTACGTACATACTGGTAACGTGCAGATCTACCCGCCCGACGCGCAGCTGCAGGACATCCAGCGCTGTGTGTCGCACACTGAGCGTGCGCTCAAGTCGCTGTCCGACGCGCTCGCCGACCAGGCCAAGCCTAAGGTACGTACATACTGGTAACGTGCAGATCTACCCGCCCGACGCGCAGCTGCAGGACATCCAGCGCTGTGTGTCGCACACTGAGCGTGCGCTCAAGTCGCTGTCCGACGCGCTCGCCGACCAGGCCAAGCCTAAGGTACGTACATACTGGTAACGTGCAGATCTACCCGCCCGACGCGCAGCTGCAGGACATCCAGCGCTGTGTGTCGCACACTGAGCGTGCGCTCAAGTCGCTGTCCGACGCGCTCGCCGACCAGGCCAAGCCTAAGGTACGTACATACTGGTAACGTGCAGATCTACCCGCCCGACGCGCAGCTGCAGGACATCCAGCGCTGTGTGTCGCACACTGAGCGTGCGCTCAAGTCGCTGTCCGACGCGCTCGCCGACCAGGCCAAGCCTAAGGTACGTACATACTGGTAACGTGCAGATCTACCCGCCCGACGCGCAGCTGCAGGACATCCAGCGCTGTGTGTCGCACACTGAGCGTGCGCTCAAGTCGCTGTCCGACGCGCTCGCCGACCAGGCCAAGCCTAAGGTACGTACATACTGGTAACGTGCAGATCTACCCGCCCGACGCGCAGCTGCAGGACATCCAGCGCTGTGTGTCGCACACTGAGCGTGCGCTCAAGTCGCTGTCCGACGCGCTCGCCGACCAGGCCAAGCCTAAGGTACGTACATACTGGTAACGTGCAGATCTACCCGCCCGACGCGCAGCTGCAGGACATCCAGCGCTGTGTGTCGCACACTGAGCGTGCGCTCAAGTCGCTGTCCGACGCGCTCGCCGACCAGGCCAAGCCTAAGGTACGTACATACTGGTAACGTGCAGATCTACCCGCCCGACGCGCAGCTGCAGGACATCCAGCGCTGTGTGTCGCACACTGAGCGTGCGCTCAAGTCGCTGTCCGACGCGCTCGCCGACCAGGCCAAGCCTAAGGTACGTACATACTGGTAACGTGCAGATCTACCCGCCCGACGCGCAGCTGCAGGACATCCAGCGCTGTGTGTCGCACACTGAGCGTGCGCTCAAGTCGCTGTCCGACGCGCTCGCCGACCAGGCCAAGCCTAAGGTACGTACATACTGGTAACGTGCAGATCTACCCGCCCGACGCGCAGCTGCAGGACATCCAGCGCTGTGTGTCGCACACTGAGCGTGCGCTCAAGTCGCTGTCCGACGCGCTCGCCGACCAGGCCAAGCCTAAGGTACGTACATACTGGTAACGTGCAGATCTACCCGCCCGACGCGCAGCTGCAGGACATCCAGCGCTGTGTGTCGCACACTGAGCGTGCGCTCAAGTCGCTGTCCGACGCGCTCGCCGACCAGGCCAAGCCTAAGGTACGTACATACTGGTAACGTGCAGATCTACCCGCCCGACGCGCAGCTGCAGGACATCCATGGTATATGGCTTGGCAGATTGCATGTTGAAATTCTAAAATGGATTTATTTTTTCGTACCACTTGCTCAAAAAAGTGACATTCTACGCCACAAAAAGCGAACATAACAATAATCATTTTTAATCTGTCAAAAACAGGGAAAGAATATTGTACTGAATTTCATTCATCCTCTAGGGAGAGAATGTGATTTAAATTTGGAATACTTACCGAAATTTATGCTGAACTACATCTGTGTAGATACAATATATAAACTCAATGGTGTAAACCATTGAGTTTATATATTATAAAGCAATATACATCTTTTTGAAAAAGGAATACGCATTTATTATGCAGTTATGATTATTAAATCAAATTACGAAAACCGACGAGGCCGTATGAGCTTGGTGCCTTTGCTTTTTCGACAAAAAATATTAGTAGTAGGAATTTGCCGCGTTTTTGTATTCTTCAAATACATAAAAGTTAAGTTTATTTTACAAATAAGTTAATGTTCTAAAAATACGGTACGATGTTAAATCAAAGCGACCGCGACAGTTACAGTGAATTGTCGGATTAAAATAGGCTCATCAACAATAAATGTACCAAACAAAAATGTAACTCACTCCATCAACAATTGGACCAATGTTTCTGTTAACTTTTACTTTGAATTGTCATTATTTTTAATAATTGCTTATCTCATATTATTAGTGTGTTAATTTTTTCGCAAATGGTACGAAAAGTAGAGTATTTTCCTCGGCGATAAAGCTGTCTAAGTCTTGGGTGAACTTAAATCCCTCGCTACACTCAGGGCTCGTCTTAGATCCCTCGCTTCGCTCGTGATTTAAGTTTTTTACAACCCCGTAAACCCCGAGTCCTTCATTACGCTCGCGATTTAAATCGTCACCCGCGACAGAAGACACTGCTTTATCCCCTTGGTTAATAATCTACTAATATTATTTGATTAGATTTTATCCAACTATGTAGGGGTCAGTATTTTACATTGAATAACTGCCTTTCTGATCTCTACAACTTAGTACGAGGTAATATAAAGCAAAGTTTACCCTTAAGATTGACCCAAGTAGCTGTTAGTATTTAGCCTAAACTCACTATTAATATTTTATAATACAATCTACAGTAATATTATTAATGTTAATCTTTTGTAATTTCTTCAGCAGGGTGCTGGCAAAGTTGCAAAACCAGATGACCCGAAAGGGGACAAACCTGAAGGAAAAGAAGATGGTCGTGATAATCAATTGTGAGTAAATAAATGATTTACTTTGCCTTAATTGTAAATATAATTGAAATGTTGTTTTTATTTGTATTTTAGATTTCACTTTAGTAAATTTTCTTTGCACATTTGTTATGTTTGCGTACATTTTTGTACAGTTGTAAACGGAGATTGAATAGAAATCAAAAAAAGGATGAACTAATGGAGGTTGCCACGGATGATTCGTAAGTTTACCACATGCAAAAATGTCGTAGACTATTAGTCGTAGTGTGTAGGTTTATAGTTAGATGTGCGATGTGTAAGGTAAAAGGTGTAAAGTAGGCACACGTCATAGTGAACGTAACGATAAACATTAGTAAGAAGGAAGTTTGAAAGTACTCGTCGTCGATTCGATGCATATGTAAAAGTCGTTCGATGCGGTGCAGGTTCTCGTTCGTCCAGGAGGGCGAGGCCGCGAGCGCGGGCGCGGCTGGCGCGGCGGGCGCGGCGGCCCCGCGCGCGCTGAAGGGCGTGATGCGCGTGGGGCTGCTGGCCAAGGGGCTGCTGCTGAGCGGCGACCGCGACGTGCGCCTCGTGGTGCTGTGCCACGACCGCCCCACCGTCACGCTGCTCAAGCGCGTCGCGCACGACCTGCCCGCGCACCTCGCCAAGCTCAAGGTGAGCGCGCGCGGCCGTGCGGTATGTACCGCGTGCACACGTGCACACGTACTCACGCACTCACGCTCTCCCGCCCGCAGGCCGGCGCCGACGAGCCCAAGTACAAGGTGGAGCTGCTGGCGGCCGAGGGCGCGGTGTGCGTGTCGGACGGCTCGGTGTCGGTGCTGGTGAGCCTGACGTCGGCCGTGATGCGCGAGCCCGCAGGTCAGTCCCGTCGTGTGTCGCAGCGATGTTCGACGCCGCCAATTTCACACACACACCTCTGTACTATCACTTCTGATCGCTCCTGGCTCTTTACATGTTCTAGACAAAACTTAGCGCGCTGACGATACTAAGACGGACGAGTGGAAATTGGTAGTCGAAATCGTCACTTTATACTCCACCGAACGGAGGACCGATCAGCTAAGAACAAACTATCTACGATTCTAGATTATGGTATCATATATTTTATATTCTTTGTATATGTATTTTACTGAGTATTTTTGTTTTACATCTCTGTGTGATGAAAAAAGATAATTTGTTCAAAGTTTACCGCCCGGCGCCTGTCGCGTCGGGCACTGTGTTGAATGCTTATTTTTAGGTGTGAGTAGGTAAGATGCGGCGAGAAGAAAAGGATTTTTGATCATCTTTTACGATATATCACGTGCGTTGACTCTGCACGGGTATATCACTCTACTGAAACGGAGCAAACATTTCCTTTTATATCTATTCCTATATATATATTATTTTCTTTATTTACGATTTTATATCATACCCTATTGATTTATTAGGCTTAATAATATTGTGAAGCTCGTCTTTTTTAATAAAATTAAATAACTTGACACGTTTTGTACGATCCGTAGATTGTCTGTACTGGCTGTTACGATTATTTACCGATCAGCGCACAACGCATGTCTATGTCCGGCGCTACGTCGGGACGCGACTCGCTGTCGCAAGTAGTCCCTCCGGGCGAAGCGCGCGTGTCCCGATACTGTACTGTTAGGGCTACTCATGTTTGCCCCGTTTTTGTCGATGTTTTGATGGTCAAACACCCTTTGTGTTGTTGTCGCTAGACGGTGGCGACATAAAGCGAGACGACAAGGATGTGCTACCGCGGCAGAAGTGTTTGGACGCGTTGGCCGCCCTTCGGCACGCCAAGTGGTTCCAGGTACATCGCCAGACATTATAAACGTGTGCGCACTCCACCCTACACATACTTAGCCTTAAGCCTAGACCCAAATAACTGACTCGAACTATCTTTGCTACTTACTCCCGAGTCACTACTTAATCGAGCTTTATATATTTATAGTTTTCAATGCGGGAGTGCGCACGTATTTTTTAGTCACATGTTTGTTTATTATTTTATCATATAAAGTAGTAGAAATTTATGTTAAATTCGAGTCAATGCGAACTCCCATGAACATGTGGCTACAAGTGCTTGATAAGTGTGGCCAAGCCGCGAGTCCCGCACTCGGTAGCAGGCGCCCGCTACAGCCTGTGTGTGTGTGCAGGCTAGGGCCGCCACGCTGCAGTCCTGCGTCATCATCATCCGCATCATGCGCGACCTGTGCCGCCGCATCCCCAACTGGACGCCGCTCAACCCATATGTGAGTACGAACCCTTAACGGCCGACTCCGGAGGAGGACTAGGACATGATGAGACTCGATGACGAGTCGTAAAGTACTCGATATGCGCGGTGACCTAGTGACAGTGTCGAGTTATTTGACGCTCCACAAACCTCACCGCCAGTTGAGCACTTCATGACGATTTGGCACTCTGATCCTTATATGCCTATCATACTAAAATGGTCGCTTATACAAAGTGGTTATGACAATACGACAATAAATGAAAACATGGACAATATTAGTTTATAAGAATAATTCAAAACTTAAAATTTCGAAAAAACTAAATGGCATAAAAGTGAAAGCAAAATAGAACAGCAAGACGTGCAGCAGGACTAAAGAACAAATCCCGAGTGACGTCTATGACGCGATGCGCTACGGGCAAATCACTACACTTTCCCCGCCCCGCGCCTCACTTCATACCACCAAAGGGACCCAATAACTCACTTTTGCGCAGGTCAAGGTCAGCGCTCAAGAATCGTGCGCAAGTCATTAACCTGTCAGTACTTCCCTATTATTAGATACATCATCGTGTAGCATATTATTATGTTAATGTAGCAAATTTTAAAAATGTTAAATAATTTCCTGTGATTGAACTACTGGATATATTCAAATGATTTTTTATAGGTAGACTGAGAACGTCTTGAGGTATGCGTAGTTTAATTTATTATCGTATTATCTTAACCATTTTGTATGTATGCTTAGTCGCGTACGAAAATTGTTGTCTAATATAATTTAAATGTTCCAAAAATATGTAAAAAAGCTGCTCTCATGCTGAAAAAAAAACACTGCCGCCGACTCAAGAAAGTACACAGTTGTTTGTTGTTATCAGTGGCGAATACAGAAAAAAAATAAGCCCACAAAAAAGCACGCGTGCGAAATATATTGCAAGTTGAACGTAATCGTAGTGTAAAAACAGCCAGTTTTCGAGGAAGCGTATTGAAAAAATGCTATTTGTTATTTTGTTGATTATTTCATCAACATTCATACATTATGTAAGAGCTCGAGCAACAGTTGACGTGGACACTGTTCCGCAGGCCATGGAGCTGCTGGTGTCGGGCGTCATGCAGTCGGCCGGCGCCGCGCTGTCGCCGGGAGAGGCGCTGCGACGCGTCATGGAGGCCGCGGCCGGCGGACTGCTGCTGGAGCACGGGCCCGGCCTGCGAGACCCCTGCGAGAAGGAGCTTAACGTAGGTCCCTATGTCACCCACACTCATGCAGTCGGCCGGCGGACTGCTGCTGGAGCACGGGCCCGGCCTGCGAGACCCCTGCGAGAAGGAGCTTAACGTAGGTCCCTATGTCACCCACACTCATGCAGTCGGCCGGCGGACTGCTGCTGGAGCACGGGCCCGGCCTGCGAGACCCCTGCGAGAAGGAGCTTAACGTAGGTCCCTATGTCACCCACACTCATGCAGTCGGCCGGCGGACTGCTGCTGGAGCACGGGCCCGGCCTGCGAGACCCCTGCGAGAAGGAGCTTAACGTAGGTCCCTATGTCACCCACACTCATGCAGTCGGCCGGCGGACTGCTGCTGGAGCACGGGCCCGGCCTGCGAGACCCCTGCGAGAAGGAGCTTAACGTAGGTCCCTATGTCACCCACACTCATGCAGTCGGCCGGCGGACTGCTGCTGGAGCACGGGCCCGGCCTGCGAGACCCCTGCGAGAAGGAGCTTAACGTAGGTCCCTATGTCACCCACACTCATGCAGTCGGCCGGCGGACTGCTGCTGGAGCACGGGCCCGGCCTGCGAGACCCCTGCGAGAAGGAGCTTAACGTAGGTCCCTATGTCACCCACACTCATGCAGTCGGCCGGCGGACTGCTGCTGGAGCACGGGCCCGGCCTGCGAGACCCCTGCGAGAAGGAGCTTAACGTAGGTCCCTATGTCACCCACACTCATGCAGTCGGCCGGCGGACTGCTGCTGGAGCACGGGCCCGGCCTGCGAGACCCCTGCGAGAAGGAGCTTAACGTAGGTCCCTATGTCACCCACACTCATGCAGTCGGCCGGCGGACTGCTGCTGGAGCACGGGCCCGGCCTGCGAGACCCCTGCGAGAAGGAGCTTAACGTAGGTCCCTATGTCACCCACACTCATGCAGTCGGCCGGCGGACTGCTGCTGGAGCACGGGCCCGGCCTGCGAGACCCCTGCGAGAAGGAGCTTAACGTAGGTCCCTATGTCACCCACACTCATGCAGTCGGCCGGCGGACTGCTGCTGGAGCACGGGCCCGGCCTGCGAGACCCCTGCGAGAAGGAGCTTAACGTAGGTCCCTATGTCACCCACACTCATGCAGTCGGCCGGCGGACTGCTGCTGGAGCACGGGCCCGGCCTGCGAGACCCCTGCGAGAAGGAGCTTAACGTAGGTCCCTATGTCACCCACACTCATGCAGTCGGCCGGCGGACTGCTGCTGGAGCACGGGCCCGGCCTGCGAGACCCCTGCGAGAAGGAGCTTAACGTAGGTCCCTATGTCACCCACACTCATGCAGTCGGCCGGCGGACTGCTGCTGGAGCACGGGCCCGGCCTGCGAGACCCCTGCGAGAAGGAGCTTAACGTAGGTCCCTATGTCACCCACACTCATGCAGTCGGCCGGCGGACTGCTGCTGGAGCACGGGCCCGGCCTGCGAGACCCCTGCGAGAAGGAGCTTAACGTAGGTCCCTATGTCACCCACACTCATGCAGTCGGCCGGCGGACTGCTGCTGGAGCACGGGCCCGGCCTGCGAGACCCCTGCGAGAAGGAGCTTAACGTAGGTCCCTATGTCACCCACACTCATGCAGTCGGCCGGCGGACTGCTGCTGGAGCACGGGCCCGGCCTGCGAGACCCCTGCGAGAAGGAGCTTAACGTAGGTCCCTATGTCACCCACACTCATGCAGTCGGCCGGCGGGCTGCTGCTGGAGCACGGGCCCGGCCTGCGAGACCCCTGCGAGAAGGAGCTTAACGTAGGTCCCTATGCCACCCACACTCATGCAGTCGGCCGGCGGGCTGCTGCTGGAGCACGGGCCCGGCCTGCGAGACCCCTGCGAGAAGGAGCTTAACGTAGGTCCCTATGTCACCCACACTCATGCAGTCGGCCGGCGGGCTGCTGCTGGAGCACGGGCCCGGCCTGCGAGACCCCTGCGAGAAGGAGCTTAACGTAGGTCCCTATGCCACCCACACTCATGCAATCGGCCGGCGGGCTGCTGCTGGACACGAGATTAAACGAGATTTCCTAGATATAGAAGAAATCTGTCATACAAAAAAAAACCTGAAAAAAATTGCATGATCAACATTATATACTTTTTTGTGTTATAAAATCACGGCAAGTTCAAAAACGTCATTATTGACTAAAATTCTTCTTAATACTTCGAAGTAGTTCGGAGATAGTGTTCGTATAACCTCATAAATAAATTTTCCATAATATTTTTTTAAAAATAAATAAATAATTCATAATTGACATGATGAGACTTGATGACGAGTCGTAAAGTGCTCAATATGTGCGGTGAACTAGCGACAGTGTCGAGTTATTCGACGCTTTGTGAAGTAAACCGCCAGTTGAGTACTTCAAGACGATATGGCACTCTGATCTTTCAGCATTCATATATGTAACAAACTTTATTGTATTGTTTTTCATTGTTTTATTGAAACATTGCAGGATGCGCTGGGTAACCTTCCGCCTCAGAAACGTGAAGATCTGACTGCCTCTGCACAGCAGTTCCTTAGACAAATTGCCTTTAGGCAGATACATAAGGTAATTACAAATATCTTGTTAAATGTGTATAAAATTTACTTGTACAGTTTCCAACATTCCTTGAGAAAATCATTCAGTTGTATAGTTTAAATTGGGCTTAATTAAAATCAAACTTCTTTGTGACTGAAGAGTAGATCAAATTTTGAAATATAGTTTTTTTTTTTTTGTTTGTAAATATAATCGTTGAATTTGTTTATATTTATGTAACACAGGTACTAGACATGGAGCCGATCCCCAAGCTGAAGCACACGACAGGCGCCTGGAAGTTCCCGCGCAAGCGCAGGCGCTCGCACACGGACACCGAGACCGACACGCCCAACGGTGTGTACATACATACCTACTATTTACTAAACATACTAAACATTATCAACT
This sequence comes from Ochropleura leucogaster, assembly GCA_958449745.1. Lineage (NCBI taxonomy): Eukaryota > Metazoa > Arthropoda > Insecta > Lepidoptera > Noctuidae > Ochropleura > Ochropleura leucogaster. The sequence goes on along the minus strand of OY288213.1, from coordinate 17,706,856 downwards.
TGATACTTTCGACATGTCAAATATAGTAAGTTGGACATAAATATATCGAATATTTTAGTATACAGACTAGTATTAATGTAGTTGTAGTATTATTCTATAAAAGCTTAAAACAAGTGTTAGTTTTTCGTTCGAGAAATAAGCTACATATTTAAGTTATATTGTTTATTGATGATAAAGTTGGTTCAAATTTGATAGCTTGTATTCTTTACAATCATGTGTTTGTTAGTTATTGATTGATTTAACAGGTGTAGTTTCAGTTTTGAAAGTAAAAATAATATTAATGAGTCAGTAGGTTAGTTAATTAACTTACTAAATAAATAGAAAAATAAACTTTAGGAATATCTGACAAAAATAAAATTACACACAATTAGGACATGATGAGACTTGATGACGAGTCGTAAAGCGCTCAATATGTGCGGTGAACTAGCGACAGTGTCGAGTTATTCGACGCTTTGTGAAGTAAACCGTCGATTGAACACTTCAAGACGATATGGCACTCTGATCCTTACATGCATATCATACTAAAACGCTGGAGCTATGCTTAGTCGCGTATTTATAGTTCGAAAATCTTTGTCGCTACAGTTTCACGAAACACCTGCACGAAAACTCGGTAGTTCGCGCGTTCTTCTCTACGAAACGGTTCCTAGTAATGAAGAAAATATCTTTTAGTACAAAACTCACGATTTTGCTAACTTTGTGGTTGAAAAAATCATCTCACGGAAATGTCGTAAATATCTTTAAAGAGTTTATGTTGTTATATTTTAGGTGAAGGCAAGGTGGTCAAGACAGAAGAAAAGATGGACGCATCGGAGAATCCCGTCAAGAAGTAACGCTCCCGCTCGCCGCGCCGCCCGCCGCGCCCCCGGCCACGCCCTCGGGCGCCGCGCGTGCAGCGGCCGCGCCCTCACCCGCCGCTGGCGTGGTCCCTCCACACTAGATACGTTCGCTATACGGAGCCAGTCTTCCTCGCGGGTTTCGTTCCGCCGGTGACCGGTCTGCCTCGGTTACCTCACGGTAACTTTCGGCCGTTTACGGTTCCCGAGCCCTTGCGCCCGCTGCACTCGGCCTGCATACTGCCCGTATTACCTTACACGGAGGCTGCACCAGATTAAACAAAACGATTGTTGATTAAGCTGCGAGCGAGGAAGCGGCGTCTCAGTCCCCGGATCATCAGGACGAGAAGACGAGGCGCGTCAACCTTATTCTACATTAGTTATTACGTGCAAATCTATCCGATATTTTGTATTCTATCTATCTGTGTATGAGTTACACAAACTTTATTTTTGGTCACACGAACTCGTGGTCATGATCTGTCCAAAATATTCTAGTACACATATTAAATGCCGCGGTTTACAGTAGTGTTTTAATCTTAGTTAGGGTTTAGATTATTCTATATAATGTAAGTAGTGTTAGCGTACGTGAAGAGACAGGGATAGTCGGATTGATAAGATACTGATTGATGTCAAGGAATTGTCATAGAGATGATTGCGATTAGAGTAAATGGATCTGCCTCGGACTTGCGATACTCAGATAGTATAATTAGTAACATTACATGTTGGAGTTTCGTCGTACCTGATAGGAACGACGAAGCGATCTGGCTCGCATGGTCATTGGTCCGTAGACATTGGCGACGAGTGTAGGGTTACAGTATTTGACTTTATTTCATATTTAGTTCCTCATCAACCTAGCCTCGCTGGCACGGTTACGTTCTTCTGCGACGAAGCAGTTTATTTTTAATATACGATTACCCTATATTTATTAGTTGAGTAAGGTGTATATTTTTGTGTATGTATTTTTATGTTGCCTCTAAAGGCAGCGATGTCAAAGTATACATAGTATAGTACCCAAAAATTAATGTATAAAATCTGCTTTAGGCCTGTCTTTGTTGAAATCGGAAAAGTTAAAAAATGTGGGTCTAGTAGTATTACTATGTGGCACTTCGTTTACTTGTTCGTCATGTAGGAAACATAGTAGTCTCTGGTGTAGGAAATTAAGGTCAGTTATATCGTAAGCTACTGCATCTGACGTTATGAGATATTATTGTTCACATTGCAATACAAACTGATGCCTTATTTATGCAAAATCTGATACTATAGAAATTTATTGCTAATCCGAGGGTAATGCTTGTTAGCTATGAGACACGAATCAGTGTGCTCGCAAGGCACCAACATTTTATATACCTACTACAATAATTGATGTCTAAAATTCATCACACCACAAAGAAAGAATGAAAATTCGGTGTGATGTTTCTAATATATTGTTTATTTATAAATAGGGTTATATGTTGTGACCCATTAAAAATTAGATAGATTTTAATAAATAATCCATTTCGGACTAGATACTGTGAAACCTTTTTTATTTTATTCTTTAACTGTACTTTGGGAGATTATGATAAATGTCAATAAAGAAAATGACGAAAGTTATAAGTTTGTTTTATTTCAATGTGTAACAGTCTAGTAGACGATAGCTGTTTTTACAAAAACCATGTGTGTTGTCAATACAACCATTCTTTCACTAATATATCGACACCTCTGGGCTCAAAGGTCGTAAAGGACATTTTGGCGAAAATGACTTTTTGATACAGTTTTACTAATTTTTTAATTCTCTATCGATCTGTATATTCCGTTTTACGAAATTCGCAAAAAAAATGCCTTTACGACCCACATAATTTAAGACGTTAAACAAAATGTACCGTAAAAATATGGACGTAAATAACACTTAGTAACCAGAGTGAACTCATTTTGGTAGTAAAGCAAAATAAAAAAACAACTTTTGGGGTTAAAATACATTAAAAATGTCAATTGTCCTTTACCTCCTTTGGTGGTTAATATATGTCATTTTAAAAATTTTGATGTAAAGGGCATCTTCTTTGCAAATTGCCCTTTACACCCTTACAAGTTAAAATAAAGGAACATAAAGTGTCCTTTACTACCTAGTTTCTTTTCAATTATGTGCTTCCACTAAGGGCGTATTATATATTTAAGTGAGAAATTGTCCCATACATCCTAGAATATTCAGATAACAAAGAATTTAATCTCAACCTACCAACTTAAAATTAAACAAAACTATTAACTCACGATCTCGTAAAACGTAGGTAGGCAATAATAAACCGATTATCATCAAAATTACAAGGATTTTTAAAGTTTTGGTATCTTCTTCAACCCCTACCTTATTAAAATGACTCTTATACATGTGTTTTCAACATACAATAAATAATAATAATAACACATACATGGCTCATGAGGGTGCTAGAGTCGTATAAAGTTAATGCAACTCTACGCACTTTCCTGATCTCGTGTATGAGGCAATGGAGTACGGTCCTTCGCTATCCAGGATGTCGGCAGATTCAGAGAAATAGTGAACCGATAAGGATAGAGCGAGGTATATTCTAGGGCGATAGTTTGAGTCCACTTTGGTTCTGCTTAGCCTTGAATCCTCTAAGCACGCTGCTGGAGTATTCAGGTCTGGACTATTGATTGAGGTGAAGTGGTCATTTTATATCTTACCTTCTTTACATGGATGACCAGAAACTCTGCCTCCAACGATTTGCAGCTGATGGAGCTACTGAAGGTAACTGAAACTTTCAGTAGCGCCATCAGGATGGAATTTGGTGTAGACAAATGTGCGGTCATGCATGTAAAGCGAGGGGAAATTGTGGAATCTGTGGGAATCCAGCTCTCAGATTCCATAAACCTTAGACCCCTCTCAGCAACCGAAACCTACAAGTACTTGGGGATGTCGGAAGCGCTGGGCATCAATGTTGCTAACGCAACGTTGCTGAAGCAATCGTTGAAGAAGCGCTTCTTTGCGTGCTTTCAACGGTTGGGTCATGCCGGTTTTGAAGTACTCTTTCGGCAAACTCAAATGGACTCAAACAGAACTGGACGCCTTGGATAGGAAGGTCCGTACATTATTAACGGCATTTCGTATGCATCACCCACGTTCTTCGGTTATGAGACTGTATATCCCGCGGAGTTGTGGAGGTCGAGGCTTTTTAAATACCAAGACTCCATAATCGCGAGATATGCAGTCTCAGGGAATATTTCCTAGAAACCGACGTGGGAATGCAACGGGATGTGGTTACAGTGGCAAAGGCCTCCGCTCCGCTCTCCTTGGCTAACAGACGCAAATCTGTAGTGCTTGACACTAATGACCGCAAGGAGGTATGGCACAGTAAGGAGCTTCACGGACGGTTTTTCCGGGCCCTACATGAACCCGATGTAGATCAATCAGCGTCTGTAGCCTGCCTACGTTCCGGGGATCTCTTTGGAGAAACCGAAGGTTTTATCTGTGCAATTATGGATGAAGTTATGATAACAAATAACTACCGGAGATTTATTGAAGGACGGCACGGTTGACAAAAGTCGGGCATGTCACCGTCCGAGTGTATCAATTCGACACATTATCTCCGGTTGTTCTCGTCTAGCTAACGGAGAGCACTTACATAGACACAACCTTGTAGCCAGGATTATCCATCAGCAACTTGCTCTAAAATATAACCTTGTGGAATCGGAAGTGCCGTACTACAGGGTCTACAGGTATGAGCCCGACCCAGTTCTCGAATATGGCAATATCCCATTGTACTGGGATCGATCCATTATCACTGACAGGACTATTGTTGCCAACAAGCCTGATATAGTGGTGGTGGATCGATCAGCGCGGCGCGCAATGATTGTTGACACATAACAGTCCCGCATGATGAGAACCTCGTGAAAGCCGAGAAAGATATATTGACTTGGCTCGCGAGGTTCTCGACATGTGGGATGTGGACTCAGGGATCATTGTGCCGATAGTCATATCTGCCAATGGCTTAATTGCTAAGAGCCTCGACTAATACCTGAGGAGGCTCTCGTTAGGCAGCTGGATCAAGGGTTTGATACAGAACGCGGTACTCCTTGGCACGGCTCGTATTGTTAGGAGGTTCCTTTCTCTGGAACCCTGACCGCCGGTAGCTTGGATCCTGTCCCCGATACCGGTGGTCTACAATTTTTTTTATGTTTTTTTTATTAAGAAATATTTAATAATGTAATTGTATGTAAAAAAATTAACATAAAAAACATAATAAATACATACAATTACGTAATCCATTTAATTATTAAGCTTAATTATCAATTAATCCTTTTAGAATACCTTAGCGGGTGATCCTTTAGAACCTAAAAAATATTGCACTTGTCCATTATTTCCTTACTTTGATTAATTTTGCACAGTAAAATAGATTTACGCCCTAAACTAAAATCATAAGATGAAAATTTTAGGGGAGTAAAGGACATTTATTTTTAAATTTGTGGTCGTAAAGGAAATCTATCTCGACAAATAAAGCATTAGGGTAAAATCGTAATACTGCCCAAGAAAGTACTATGAATTCTGAGCACTTTCCCAAAGTTTCATTTAAATAGCTCAAGAAACAAAAAAGTTAGAGTAAAAATACGATTTTTTTTTCAGTTTTTTGCTTCTCCTGAAAAGTTGCATTTTGTCCTTTACGACCTTTGAGCCCAGAGGTGTCGATATGGTCGTAATAAAAAAATACCGCTTCGGTATGCTTGATTGAGGCTGCTGTATCGGCAGGCTTAAGAATGCTTCGGCATCCTTCGGTACGCCGCCGACGCCGAGGCAACACTCGGGGATATAGCTTTGCTAAGGACGCCTCGTCATTCCTAAGAACGTTGCAGCATTCTAAAGCATAGTTTCCGACAGTGTGCGCTTGCATGTAGGATGCCGTAGGATCCTTTTCCCTTTTAATGGGCGCCGGGCCTAACACTCGTGACACCCACAGGATATCCCACTTGAGCAGCTAACAACCTCATAGAGGATGACGTGCGACATGCCATTAAAAAAAATCGGCCAAGAGCGTGTCGGGCCACGCTCAGTGTAGGGTTCTGTAGTTTCCCGTCCGTCACAATAAGTGTTCCCACTTTTAAGTTTTTGAATTAAAAGGTGGAGTGGAGGAGCGTGCAACATTGCACGCTCCGCGGCAGGCGCTCCGACTTGTGACGGTATTTAGCGCGAACACAAAGGGGAGCGCTCAAACCTCGACCACTAATTAGATTATGCACTTATAAATAAAATTACGAATATATTTAAGTGTACTTTACCACAGTAGGTCATGAAAGCACGGAAAATCTAAACATCGACTTTTAAAAAAATGACGTCATTATACAACGCCATCTATCGAACCATTTATGAACTGGTTTTTTTTTACCTTTACCCCTCGGATTTTTCTCATACCGGGCGCCTTATATGTGAAAATCGATTCTTAAGGAGTAAACTCCAAAAAATCGGTCCCACTTTACATATAGGGTGGCTACCCTAATAAAACATTATTTTTCAATTTTTATTTTACCACATTGTCGGCGTGATAGATATACATATTGGTACCAAATTTCAGCTTTCTAGGGCTAACGGTCACAGAGATTAAGCGAGGACGGACAGACAGACATGGCGAAACTATAAGGGTTCCTAGTTGACTACGGAACCCTAAAAACTACACAACTAGTTTGTATTGATGTTGAAAGCTCTCTACATCTAATCTGATCTCTCTACATCTAAATTTATTCTAGACAAATGTAAGAATTTAAAGCTGCTCGCTCGGGCAGTTAACATTCTTTTGAATCAAAGCATAAAGGGCGGTTAATCTCAGCGGAGATTAGCCATCCGTGTGGCAGATTTAGTGAATAAGTGTGTGTGCGCAGGCACAGGTGCTCTCTTTAGTCCGATCGGACGGCAATCCGACACGACTGGAGAGAGCAGGTGCAGTACCAAAAGCTTAACGTGCTTCCCTACGAAGCACGGGGGTATTGCCAACTTCCAATTTTCAGACTTCTACTGTGTGAAATTCCTAATGTTAAAACCCAGTTACACTTTTTGCCTCGCCCGGCCTTCCTGGCCACGGGGCCCTCCCCGTGCTCAGCAGTCGCAAGACCGACGGAGCACTCGATCAATTATCTCTTGCATGAAGGGTCGAAACTTTTCTAACCTGTCTATGACCAAGCCAAGATGTTTAATTTTGCGAGTTTGTAAAGCTCGCTATTGCAGACTACGTTTTTTTATATGAACTTTGTGTAATAGCCGGCCAAGAAATAATGTATCGAAACAATTAAAAAAATACAAACAATATAAAATAACGGTGGCAATTTTGAGCGCGCAATTGCGCAAATAAACCCTGCATCATAAGATCTCCGTATGGTATCTCGAAATACCGCTCACCGAAAGGACGGGTTTCCGATAACACTACTCCGACGGTTAGTATAACGAAAAAAATATTGGCCGATGAAACGTTTCGCCGAAAATATTATTTATCGACGGTTGGTAGTCCGAATGAATCCTTCGCCGATAACACTCATCATAAGATAACGGTTCACCGAAAACACTCTTCAACGACGATTGGTTAATTAAACGAACGAATCTTTCACCGATAGCACTCGTTGTAGGGGAATTCTTTTGCCAAATGGATAGTTTTTCTTTCAGCTTGACAACACTCTTAGGTCTTGTAGAAGCCATGTTAAAAATACAGGTAATCATAAAATAAAACTTGGCAGTGTGGCAATAGAAAAAAAAACAAAGTTTTTATTTAACTAAGAAAATTTATCAAAAAGGCGAATTTATTTGTGATATAGTGAGTTATTTGTTTTTATTATCAAACCCGTGATAGTTCTTTGCTGCGTATAATGTGATCCAACATAATATTTCTTAAACCAGTGGGCAATTTCAGCTACTTCTGTCGGAAATATTTTATTTTGGATGATTTCGAAAGCTTCGGATATCTCAGCGGCCTCAAGAAAAGCGAGGGCAACTAAGTGCCTGATTTTGTGCGCAAATGTGAAATCTTCAGCATATCAAAAAACAATATAAATTTGCCTTTTTGATTAATTTTCTTATTGTTAAATAAAAACTTAGTTTTTTTTTCTATTGCCATACTGCCAAGTATTATTTAACGTACATTCATTTATTTTTACATACATATAATTAAATTTTTAAATATTTCTTAAAATCATAAAAAAAAACATTTAAAAATATAAAAATAGTAGCCCACCGGTATCGGGAACAGGGTCCAAGCTACCGGCGGTCAGGGCTCCAGAGAAAGGAACCTCCTAACAATACGAGCCGTGTCTAGGAGTACCGCTTTCTGTATCAAGCCCTTGATCCAGCTGCCTAACGAGAGCCTCCTCAGGTATTGGTCGAGGCTCTTGGCAATTAAGCCATTGGCAGATACGACTATCGGCACAATGATCGCCGAGTCCACATCCCACATGTCGACAACCTCGCGAGCCAAGTCAATATACTTCATTTGCTTATCTTTCTCGGCTTTCACGAGGTTCTCATCATGCGGGACTGTTATGTCAACAATCATTGCGCGCCGCTCTGATCGATCCACCACCACTATATCAGGCTTGTTAGCAACAATAGTCCTGTCAGTGATGATGGATCGATCAAGTATTATTTTATTATTACCTGTATTTTTTTGTAAGATTCATTTGTTTAACCAATCGTCGTTGAAGAGTGTTTTCGGTGAACCGTTACATCGGCGAAGGATTCATTCGGACTACCAACCGTCGATAAATAATATTTTCGGCGAAACGTTTCATCGGCCAATATTTTTTTCGTTCAACTAACCGTCGTAGTAGAGTGTTATCGGAAAACCGTCCTTTCGGTGAGCGGTATTTCGGGATACCATACGGAGATCGCATCATAAAACTCATAAAGTCAAAAAAATATTAACTTCTACTGATAAATGAACAAGTATAGGCTACAGCTAGCTACCGTGAAGCATGTTAGTGCCTCGTATTAAAATTATCGCGATATTTTTATTTTCACACTTTTTTGTTCTCTCATAAATCTGCATTTTCCTCCACCTAGCTCAAGGCTGGCAATGCCGTAACTCGCACTACAGTAACATTCTAATAATGACAGTTGCTAGAATCCATCGCCGGCGACTTGTCTACTCATAGCGCTAGCAACAAAGAGTCAAATACTTTGGCAAATAGCAATACGTTAACATAATGGCAATGAAGTAGAAATTTCCATTATATATGGTCGTAATAACAAAAATCATTTGACTCACACACAACACAATCGAGGTAATACGATATGAGACTCTTCGGTAAGCTACAGGACGGTTCGGCATGCTTAAGAAAGCCTCGTCATCCCTAAGAACGTTGCAGCATGCCAATGCATAATTTCCGACAGTGTGCGCTTGCATGTAGGATGCCGAAGGATCCTTTTCCTTTTTAATAATGGGCGCCGGGCCTAACACTCGTGGCACCCACAGGATATCCCACTTGAGCAGCTAACATCACAGAGCCTGACGTGCGACATGCCATTAAAAAAAACTACACAACTAGTTTGTATTGATGTTGAAAGCGATTTATACAAACAACCCTATTAGTCATAAAATAAATACAATAAATCTGCGATATTTCTCCAGCCTCGAATGTCGCGCATCACGCACGATTCGACTGGATGAAAAAGGAGCTTACTAATATTATAAAAGCGAAAGTGAGTTTGTTTGTTTGTTTATTTGTTTGTTACCTCTTCACGCTTTAATGGCTGAACCGATTGTGATGAATTTTGGTACATAGATAGTTGGGAACCAGGAGACGGACATAGGCTATTTCTTATTTTAAAAAAATGGGATGTGAGGGAGAAAGAGGGAAGAAAAGGGAAACCTTAGCGTTGCTATTGCAAATCAATAAGGCGCAAGGAGAACTGTGTTACCCCAAATTTAACGCGGGCGAAGCCGCGGGCGAAAGCTAGTCTACAATAAAACACGAATTTGGCAGTTGTATATATTTAACTATTACAGAATATTTCTTTACAATAATTTCTTTGTACAATATGGAGATAAAAATCTGCTTGTGTTCAATAAAAATAAAATGCAACACAAGACTAAAGTTGTCAAAAACGTGACAAAATATATATCTTTACAAAACAAAAACAGGCCGTTTAAAGGCAAAAATATATTACATGGTCACATTATACAGATAATTACAATAGTATACAATTTAATACAATGTCGATACATACATATTATACTAATTCATAATTAGACCAACAGTGAGAGGTGGCTCAATGTAGATTATAGTTATTGTATATTCGGGACGAACAATTTTGCATTTTATTCTTTTGAACTACAAATAGGTTAAGGGAAAATTAAGTACGTATGAGATATTGGTACAATAATTTGGGAATTTCATAACTTAATTCAACTGAATTTAATAATATAATAGCAAAGCGAAAATTGGTTAAAAATACTGCCACGGAGATCAAATAACCACCCTTAAACTGATAATTTCAATTCAATACATAAGAAACTGCCAGTCTTTACAAATATAGGACGTTAGAGTGGCAGTGATGGTTTTACAACAACGATCTAGATATAGCCCGTAAGTATAACAATATTGTGTATTTTTGTCGGCGTGGCACGACCCGGACGGTAGTCACGCCTGGAGAACGATTCAATACACGAGAAAACAGTTTCGACGTCTAGAAGAACCTACGCCAATGATTACATCAAATCCTTCATAAATCTATATCACTAACGTTGGTGTCAGTAGGTATATCTCAAGGAAGAACTTTTGTTGAGTTGCTGTACCTGTTTGTAACAGTTTTATAAAACTTGAGCTGACCGCATCATGAGCAAAGCTGATGTCTCGCGAACACCAAATTATTTTCATATTACCAGTTGCGCCAACCGATTGCTATCCGTTTTTCCAAACAAATGGGTGACATATAATATGAACGTGACGATCGCTTTGATTAGGATACGGTTGTAAAATACTCTCCAAAAACGTCAACCTTTTTATTTTTTATACTTCGGTCACGTGAAGAGCCGCCTGGCGTTAAAGAAACTCTTTCTCAAGTACGAAATTAACGACGGTTGTCATTTGTATTTAATACATGAGATGAGATGATGCCAAAAGTACTGCTGCATAATGCAATATTTGATACTAATTTTATCATGAGCTTGGTCAAAACAACTATTTATTTTTTGTGATTATTTATTTTCATAAAATGGACAAAATATTATACATATATACATACACATAGATTTAACGATCTGTTTAAAAAACAGTTTATTAAGAGGCAGATGGATGCCAACTAAAACATGCAATAAAATTTGAAATAGTCAAATAAAAAGTATTTTTTCTCTGAATTTTACACTTGTTTTGTATTTTTTTTACTTTTTTTTACGTTTTTTGTTTTTTTTTATTGTTTTTATGTTTTATTTTTTTGGAAGTTCATTTTTATATATTTTTTTGTATTTTTTTTTTCAATTGAGTGTCGAATATTTTTTATAACTTTTCAAAAAATTAAACTGTTTGAGAGACACTTTTATTTATAACTCTAATCAGTTTTCTTACATATGTAACTTGTTTTTAAAAATTATTTATTGTACTTTAATTATTCAGCGCGGCTAAGTGCCTCTTATGTAAAATCTTTATAAAACTTATACATAACGCGATATAAAATGCCAGGCGTTTTAATATTACATCAAATAGTGTCAGTGCTTCGGGCTATGAGGGACAACGTCCAGATGGTGAAACTTGACTAATAAAATTAGAAAACAAAACATAACAATTTCTAGTCTAGATATAATTCTAGTGGCTAGCTATTGTAAACTTAACGAAACAATAATTGCGAGGCATCGATGAAAACATATCGGTAGATGCCGACTACTAACCAGAACGATTAACTACATTATGTGATCTAACTACTAATTTAATGCACTAAAATTATTTCCAAAAAACTGTAGAAATATATGAACTTTGATTAACAACAGAATTTCGATTCGAGTTTATGCGTAAAAAGCTGTAAAACTGTGGTCTAGTAAAACAAGTTAATTTCATATTGTCAGTTCATGAAGACGCGTGTGAGTAGTGACGTCATAGTTCATAAGGTACAGAATTCCTCCCTCGGGCTCCTCATATTATACAATCTTTGTATTACTTTAAAGATATGCATTGTTAGTATCCTCACATATAATAATAGGAATTCTGATAATCACATACAACGTAGGGGCACAAGAATGCGCCAAAATATTATTTTACACATTTCTATTCATTTTACGCGCGAAAAATGACAATAGCAACATGGTAAAATTAATTTTGACGTCGTCTTGTCATAATACAAGATATTTGCTCAACATTATTATTAATTAATAGCACAACATATCAATTTAAACTTTTCTCAATTTGAGAAAATGGATAAATTAACATGTCGATTTACATGTAAATTATTTAACAGACTATCTAGCGAGGAAAGATTATAGAAGGCGTATAGTATTAATTTGACAACACTTGGAAATATTCGTTGGACGTATGTGTGTAATATTTCAGTCAGTAGATGTTGAAGTGACCCTTACATTTTACAGTCAATGAAAACAATTTGTTTATTTATTTTATAAAATCTGTTTGTCTTTATACGGAAGCCTTCAATAATCTTATGGTATCTACCAACTGTTACATTACATCGTATATAAAGCGTAGCCCAGCGCCAAATATAAGGCAACACAATCATTTAGCACCATTATTTAAGTTTTACGCATTTACCTTACTTGCAAACGAATCGATCATCTCTCGCGCCGAGGCCGACTCCATGATGTCCCCGACATCGTCCGGCAACACAACAGTACCCGCGAGTGCCGATGTGCTGAAGGCGCCGAGTGGTCCTCTCGCGAGTTCGCAGATGTAAGCGTTACTAACGTTGTGGTCATTGAGCTGCTGCAACCATTACATCGGAGCGTAACAACTAATTGTAGCACCTTTAAACAATTACTTCAACATCAACTCTGTACACGTACACAGTATAATTTTCTTTCGTATATTATCACAGGGAATTTCTCATCTCCCATCGTACGCTCTCCCACATATAACGTCGCGCGGCGGGACCTGGCTCCCACCGCGCCAAGCATGCATATCATTATATCATTCTATATAATATATATTTTTTTGTCATTTACCCTTTCCTCATCACAAAAATACTATTTACATAAAAATCATACACGACCCTAAAATGAATATTTATGTTTTTTTTTTACTTTCTTACTATTTACACGTATTAAATAACTTATAAATAAACAATAATAAATATTTATAAACGAATAGGACGCCTTTTATCGAGGCAGCGTAACGATTTGTTGCGACGGTCGCTTCAGTCACAGAAATGAAACAGACTATCGACTAGTGAACAACGACTCCACTACACTGTGACTACGAGAGTCTCGGTTCAGTCTTGTTGACAATCATGTGCTAGAACATGCCCGGTGGCTACAGATAATTTAGGAACTGCACATCAACATACACGATCGACTCCGGACCCGACCACGCGACATATCCGTGACCCGAGCAGAGTCCTAACATTGTGGCAGGGAAGCCATTTTGAATACAGTCTACAACAAAGAAACGTTAAAAATGATTAGCTGTTTGTGATTAACTTGTATACTTTCTTCTGCTGCCGACTGTACACATAATTACGTGAGGTAATTATACAATGTATCCTATTTAGGCAATTAGTTAGTTGCAGATGTTTATCATTTACAAATACCTTGATATCATCCGCCATCGCGTATGTTGAGCGCTTCCGTTTCATCCAAACATTAGTTTTGAGGTATAATTTTTATTGCGACAACAGAATCATGTTGTGAGCGAGTAAGTATATATTTTCACTTAACTTTGGTCCGAATTGAGCACTGGGTTTATAAAGATGGCTAAAGAAATATTAACACTGGCTCTATAAAGTTACTGAACTAGCTTTCCACTATAAAATAATAAAACAGAACTTTAAATTAAGTATTTGAGATCTATACGCAGGCAAATGAAAATGACAAAAGCTGCATGCTCGCTTTTGTACATTCCCTTAATAAATTGCCCGTAACTTTGGTATATTAGTGCTCGATTTTTGCCAGAACCGAGTACACCATTCCACTATATTATCACCGTGGGGTGCACTCATCTGGCAAAACGGCACTTCTACGCAGTACCCGGTTGTTAGTTTCAATAAAAATTCTACCTCAAAACAAAGCGAACTCGAACTAATAAATACAACATGGCACTATGGAATGTAAACATATAATTTTCATAGTGGCACATTTATAGCTTTATAATATAAATACTCAACTGTTGTTAAATTTTTATATCATCATCAACATGGATAAATGTGCGTAGAATAGCGTAGTTGACACCATTCACCAATAATTCCTTGACACAACTTTTCTAAAAAAACAAAACACTATTTCGGGTTAGAAAACTCGATAAATTTTTCAATAAAGTGTAAAATAAGATTTTTAAGTTGCTACGAAACCAATAAATAATTAGTCACAGAGTTCACAAACGAGTCACTTCACAGGTCGCTATCGCCATATAAAATGTATAAGGAATCGCGTTCTATCAGTTCATAAAAGTGTGTCAGTCTGTGGCGGCGTCGGTCCCGCGGGCGGTGTCAGCTCGGCAGCTCGGTCCCGTGCTGATGCGCGCGCGCACATCATCGCGCCGGCCACGCGTGCGCCAGACTGCGGCCCGCGCCCAGCCGCGCCGCGCTGCTGCGGAACGTGGACACGATGCGCGCGAACGACTCCGGGTCGTACACCGAGCGCGCCGTGTTCGTGAGGTCGAAGGGCTCCTCCACGCACAGCAGCTTCCACTGGTGCGGGTCGTTCTTGTGCGCCCGCGCCGCGCGACACACGCCCACCGGCACGCGCGCGCCCGCGCGGACCGAGATGGCCATCTTGTCGTAGCTGGGGACATCACTATACTTCACGGGGCGCTCTATCATTACGCGATATGAACGAGCCTAATCATCGACGCAGTGCAAGGGCAGTTCAATAAAGCACCAGGGATATTTTTACAATTACAAGGGTATTTTCCATAGTCAAAAGTTATAGTAGAAAGGAAATCGTTTAAAAATTTAAATTTATTATCTAGAAACTTGGTCATTCAGACAGAAAAAGAAACTGTATTTATTTGGAATCGGTTAGATTGGCTGGATAGTTGTACAAAGGCTAGACAGTCGGTCGGGTCGTCCCCGGTGAGTGGCGGATACGTACGGGAAGTCGGCGTAGTAGCGCAGCATGTGCAGGAACAGCTCGGCCAGCGTGGCGCGGTTGTGCTGTCGCCGCGCGTCGCCCGCGTCGCAGCCGCGCGGCAGGATGGCGGGCGACGTGCCGCCTGCACACCCGACATATCACACATACAAAACTTACATTTGGGGTTGCGTTTTTTAGAGGACGCTATTTTATTTTTTTGATGTGTAGGGGGGTCAGTGTAAAGCTAAAACCAAGTTTGTAGGGTCGCCACCCTTGTCCCACGGCCGCCATCTTGAAAATAGGGGTTGAAATGGTTTTTACGATATATCTCTTAAACTATTTATTTGATAAAAAAATATTATTAAAAATTTTTTGTTGCAAATTAAATTCTCTACAACTGTGGTTCAGTAACTTTTTGTCGTAGAACTATAAATAAAAAAGTTATAAGCGAAAATCTTCAGAAATTCTAGAAAAAAATATAAACATATTTATGTAACTTTTTTTATCATTTTACGAAAAAAATATATCTGACCATTTTTGTAGATCGTTTTTTGAGGAACAACTTAGATTGTTTCTTTTGTATTGGGATGATCTTAGTAAATCATTGACTTTTTATCTAGAGTTATATGTTTGTTTTCCAACAATGCACATTTGCGCGGGTTCACTTATTATGCTTGGAGGCTTCAATTTAGTTTATTTTTTGCTTCAGTATGTTCTCAGTGTTTATTTACTTTTTACTTTGGGATATTGATGTGTGCTCGCGAATATGTGGCAATTAAATTAAATGTAGTATGGTAATATAATATACAGGGTTATTTGTAAAACACCGGCACCCTCTCAGGACCATGTTACCAGCATCATAAGCAACAACTTTTGTTCTATGGCATTTAAACATTTATCATATTTTAGTTCATCAGATTTTCATACAAAAATAAAAATATTTAAATTGAACGCTCTAAATGTTACGAAATCTATGCGAAGCAAACGTACCTACGGGGACAGTGCGCGGCAGGTGTAGGTATGTAGGTACAGCAAACGGACGGAGTTGAAATGTGTTAGATAGGACAACGAAATCTTGATGATTTGTTTTTGGTAAATGTATAAAATTTTGTAAAAAATCATAGAACAAAAGTTGTTGTTTATGATGATAGTAATACAGTCCTGCGAGGTTGTCGGTGTTTTACAAATAACCCTGTATAATCTTTCATAATTGTAATGTTTTAATTGGAGGAGCTCGTGGCTAAATAATAGCAGCCGCTCGGGTCGATCTTAGGGTTAAGCCGCGCTTGCCTAGGTTGGTCTGTGGATGGGTGACCACCCGTTACATACCGAGTTTCCTCCGTGCCTCGGAAAGCACGTTAAGCCGTTGGTCCCGGCTGTCATTTGTAGATCTTTGACAGTCGTTACAGGTAGTCAGTGTTCCGAAAGTCTGACAACCAGTCTTACCAAGGGGTATCGTATTACCCAGTATTAACTGGGTTGTGGAGGTCAGATAGGCAGTCGCTCCATGTAAAATACTGATATTCAGCTGCATCCGGTTAGACTGGAAGCCGACCCCAACATAGTTGGGAAAAAGCTAGGCAGATGAATTGTAATGTTTTAATTGTACCTTGTATATTACTGTGTTCATGTACCTATGTAGTATGTATGTAGTCTGGATCATCAAACCTATCAGACAGTTGTGTTGTTGGGGAGTTTGATCCGCCACTTCTTTCCAGCTAAAACACTAGGAAGTGGCGAAGGGCGATTTGGGGAACTGTCTTGTGTAATGACGATCAAAAGTGCTGATCATTAGCACCCTAGTTTAACTATAACTGACTTTTGATTGATTGATTTTAATTATTTTTAACAAAGTATATTGTATACTCACATTGTAGGAAGTGTATGACCATGAGTGTGAGCGAGTAGGAGGAGAGCGTACTATGTCGCGCGTCGTTGATGTCGTGCGCCTGCGCCCACAGCTTCGTCAGCGCTACCAGCGGACGCACGCGCCAATCCACTGGAAAATAATCAACGATTCAAAACAAATTTCTTAATTAACTGATAGTTTCGCTAGTTATTGAAAGAAATCTAACCGTACCAACTAATAAAAAGTAAACACCATCTATAAATACTGCTTTCTGTATCATAGTAAACATACAAAACATGTCATTTTGTTATTCGGATCTTAAAGGAAAGGATCAGAGTGCCATATCGTCTTGAAGTACTCAACTGGCGGTTTACTTCACAAAGCGTCGAATAACTCGACACTGTCGCTAGTTCACCGCACATATTGAGCGCTTTACGACTCGTCATCAAGTCTCATCATGTCCAATACTTGTAAAGGAATTGTTTATTTGAAACGTCATACACATTAGACACATTTTATCAGATAAGAAATTGAGTGCAATTTAATTGAATAACAATTATAATGTTTGGGATTTTCCCTTTTTGATTTAAATTACTGATTGATACATATTATGAGTTCAAAGAATATAGTACATATTTATAGAAGTACAATACCTATACAAACCGGCAATAAACTTAACACAAATATTTTGTATCAGTATTATGAAGAGACAAAACATAAAGAAATCAATGACATGACATAAGTCTCAATAGCAGTAAACAATTATTACCGTTGAACCCCGCTGGCACAAATTTGTGCCACCAAACCCCGACCGATTTAAAACTGTATTTGTAGTAAAGATAAGTCTTAAAATCGTTTCTGAACGAATGTTAAGAGCCCGCCGGGCGGTGCTTGACGGATAGTTGACGTAAATAATGGCGGTCCTTGAGAAGATAATATTTTAAGCTTGTGTTTGTCGTGATTCAAAGACAAAAGCGACTAACAGTCACATAAATGAGTAGCCATCATTGATCCCTAAGCTACTTGTATATTATAAAATGTATGCAATAATTATTTGAATTTGCATTAAAAAAGGACACACAGTTTAGTGGACTCTCCTCCACTATACTGTTTTCGCTGTAGCATGGTGCGGGTGACAGTAGTAAAATGTACCATTCCTCTTCAATCTGGAACATTACCTCGATTTCTGATCATGACTGAAAGCCTTTAAGGCTTTACCCTGAATGTCATAGCCGTTAGGACTACCTATAGACATGTTTAGTGATTGGATGTATTATTATGAATCGCTAAACATATTTTCATCTAACTAGAAGGTAACCAATAAAGTAGCAGTACTTACGTCTTGAATAGCAGTGCAGCAGGTTAGTGTTCCTGATGCCGACGACGTTGTTGCAGTTGAGGTCCACCTGCAGGCCGTTGCGCGAGTCGCGGAACTTGAGGATCGGCACCTTCGCCTGGATCAGCTCCGCGTCTTGACACAGAACAGTGGCCGGAATAAGCACAACGTTATTTGGAATGACAAGTCTTGTCAGAAAACTTCCTATGAAAGTTGTGCCGCCGCGGCCGGTGATACTTGTCAACTCAGAATCGGCTTGAGTTGTTTATAAAGCTTTCTTAGGCGTTGAGTTGCTGCATCCGAAACGAAAATGGCGCCAAGAAAGCTGTGCCTGGTGGATATTGATAATCTGAATAGCCACTACTCAACTTTTGGGTTGGTTTCTAGTCTAACCAAATCTAGCAGGATACAAGTATTAAACGTAGAGAGGCGAGAAGCGCAAACTCTAAAAAAATTCACTCATCATTTTTCTCCATCGCGCCAAAAGAAGTATAACTTCAAAATATAAATATTTTAATTTACTCTGTTAGGGGTGCGCCACGTTTGGAACACCACGATGCATAATCGGATAAATCGCTTTTCATCAGGCTGTTTCGGATTAAGCCGATAGATAGATCAGTCCTTACCGCTGTAACCAATTCTTTCAAATATAATACTCACTAGGATCAAAGCTCCGTATATAGCTAAGTATATAGTTGAGGTGCAGCAGCGCATGCGCGCGCGGCTCGAGCTCGTCGACGGGCCGCACGTACAGGCACAGGTCCATGTCGGACGAGTCCAGGCCGAAGCCCGACATCGTGGACCCCACCACGTAAAGACCGTAGCGAGGGAATATTGTCTGCCGGGACAAACAAGTATGGTATGAAAATAAATTAAAAATAGACGCGTGTTGGGGAATTGGTTGTATTGTCGTGAAGCGTGAGTCTTATAAAGTTAACGTGAAGTGTGGGACACTCCTCGGCTAGATAGTTGATCTGCGCAGAGCGACTGGCAGCAACTGGATGCGTGTAGCCGAAGTTTAGGTCAAGTGGCACACCTTAGGAGAGCCCCATTACCAGGACTGACACAGACTGATAATGATGATAAAGTTGGAAAAGTGATCTTGTATTTTTTAAAAGTGCTAGGGATGTACCGGAATTTCTATTTGACCTGTTACGTAGGTTGCTATTCTGCTAAATAGCATGAGACCATAATGTCAGTCACCTTATAGTCTTCTGGTGCTACATTAAGGATCTAGATCCTGTGTGATGTTTAGAAGTTGCCACTCCTGAACGCCTTAGTAGACATGATTCGTTTATGGGTAACATATTCCTATAACCAACCTTTATTGTGATGAAAAGATATCTCCAAAGGTTCATTTTCTTTCTAAAGGTCTCTTCTGTTTGCTGTGATTTTATGAACTTGTCCCAAATCTCTTGTGACAATGTGTCCCATTTTGAACCTAGAAATATAGTTTTCTGTTACAAAAAGCTGTTTTTGAATGCAGTTATTTTACCTTGTTTTTAAAATTAATTCCAGGTGATAAAACGCGGAAAGTGGCGAACTCCGTTATACAGAACAGTTGAATAGTTACAGTAAAATTTACAATTTTGTTTGCCAAATAGCCTTGAATCCAAACAGAGATTTTGATCTTGTCAGCGCTATAATAAAATACTTAATTTGCATTTAATTATCTCTACTACTGAAGCATGATTGTAGACGTTTTCATAATTTTTAACATTTGTGCAAACAATGTATTGTTGAAAACGAAGTGAAAATACGAAGGTGGTTTTGCCAGTTTTGGATCATTGTAATAAATGATCCAAAACTGGCAAAACCGCCTTGTTCTGAAGTGATGAACATTGATGTTATTTTTCGCAAGTGCAAGTGCCTGGCGCTCTATTTACTCTTCAGACTAATGTCGACACACACTCTTCTGTGAAGTTTAAATCAATTTCCGCCAAGAGTCAAGAGGTCTACCTACTCCCTAAACACGAAACCCGTAGTTTCGGCAGAAAGTACGAGCGTTTCTTACTCCTAGTCCGGTCAAATTAGACCAAAAAATAAGAGTAAAGTTACATAAATTCCCACCAAGCTGAAAATCGGTAAGATTGTTTAAAATATCAATAAAAACAAAAATTGAAAGTTCCCCATCTTTCCCCTGTAAGGAAAAAAAAATATTGATAAAATATTTTCCTTACAGGGGAAAGATAAGGTCAAAGGTAAAAAAAATAGTTTTTCATAATTTTCAGCAAAATGGTTAGTTTTATTATAAAACTAGCTTTCGCCCGCGGCTTCGCCCGCATTAAATTTGGGGTAACAAATTTCCCCTTGCGCCTTATTGATTTGTAATAGCAACGCTAAGTTTTCCCTTTCCTTCCCTCTTTTTTCAAAAAAAATATAGTTTATTTCCGTCTCCTGGTTCCCAACTATCTCTGTACCAAAATTTATCAAAATCGGTTTACCCGTTAAAGCGTGAAGAGGTAACAAACAAACAAACAAACTCACTTTCGCTTTTATAATATTAGTAAGGATACCTCAGACAAAAATTGTAGATCATAAAATTATCTACAAAAAAATTTAATACCTTTTCTCTAGAGCCACCATTTTTGAGATATAACGATTCAAAAAGTTGTAATCGTCATAAAAACTCATTTTTTGACCTTTGACTTTGAATATTTTTTTTTCCTTACAGGGGAAAGATGGGGAACTTTCAAATTTTGTTTTTAATGATATTTTAAACAATCTTACCGATTTTCAGCTTGGTGGGAATTTATGTAACTGCGAATGTCTAAATTGACCGGACTATCCGTGCTACCTGCGTGTTCTTAAAACTCATGAATTAAAAAATAGAGTGGGGGTTTACTACGAAGTTTCGAGCCACTTCGGACGTATCTTTGTTGACAAACTTAGAGAGTAGACCCCAGGCACTCACGTCAATTTAACGAAAAAGGTAACCAACACGTAAATTTTACGAAAAAGTCACATACGAAAATCTTCCGCCAAGAGTCAACCACTCTCTTCAATCTTACGTCAAGAATCAGATATCTGCGTCATGGTCTCCCCAAGTTCCTGGCAGTCACTCTTCGGACAAATATACGTCATACGTCACCGTCACGGCGATTGTCACCCACACTGCTCTTTACTACCACCGAGATCTAATTTTTAAGGGAATTTCACAGATGTTTACCAACAGCGCCTTCATAAGAACCACGCATATCAGATCACTGACGTCTTCTGCAACTGTAAAAACAAATAATATGATTTACTTACCATTTAACAAGTCGTCGGGCGTGAACTTGACCTGGAACGGGTAGGATCCATTCAGGTACCTCTCGGGAGCGATGCGTCGCTGCGGGCGTGCGTCCCGACCGCGACGTCCGCGCCATTCTCGCACTTGCCCGAATCCGCCCGTGTAGTGGCCGTTCGATGTACGTTCCGTGTTGCGGGATGACTCCTCACCTGCGGGTGGAACATGATCATGATTATATCAGATCTCGGAAGCCTAAAATCTGGGTCTTATTTTTTTTCTTGTTAAGAGAAACGCCGAAATAAAAAAACACGCAGAGTACTGCCCTGTATTGGGCGGCAGCACTGTTGCAATTGCAACCGGCCCTGTCTATGGTCTGGAGCGAGAGGAAACGGGAAGCAGTTATGCTAGCGAAGGGGGTGGACGTTTAAGGGAGAAAACCTCAAACGTACCGCAGCCGCGAGAAGACACCCAGACACCGTAAGCGCGAAGCCTGTAAGCTATATATAAGCCTGTAATAGCACTGTCCGTCCGCCTAGCCACGATAGGCCGTCTCGACGGCGTGTTCGTGTTCCACGCGCGAGCTAGCTCAAAAACAGTCCCCCAGGGCCAATGGCACACAATGGGCAAAATAAGAAAAAATTGATTCATTAAAAAAAAGAATTCCATAAAAAAAACCTATGCAAAAATAAGGCCTTTAAAACACAAATAAACGAGAGGTTACCATGAGTCAAAGTATAATTGAATTATAAGAAATAGGATAACCTAATTACGGGGTGACTGGCACTGTCTGGTTAAACCCTGATTATGAATAGTTTCGCAAATTACCGTAAGTGGTTGAGACATGCAATCGTTCTGTGAGGCAAGGACTGCTGGCAGATTTTGACAGTTGAAACGCACTTTGTTCTTGCATAATCCTGTCGACTAATGATTTTGGCACCTCCCAGAGTTCCGGGTATTATTTTATCAGATCCTTTAATAATGGCCGCTTCATATGATAACATTTAGCAAAAGGTTCTGTACCGATCCGTTTCAAGTGAAATGCTAATGACTAATGATTGAGTAGCAATTGTCGCTAATACTTACACTCATGCAAATGAGTGGTCTCTGATAAATAACAACAAAAATACGTGCGATGCACTATCTTGACGATGATGCATTATCTTGGTTTGACATCTAAATGTATTCACAACAATAAAATAGTCAACCGATTGATGTGACAAAAATATGATTGACATTATAACAGCAAAACGAGATGGTTGGTATGTCGTTAAGGTATTATAGGACTTAGGGACCCAACCCCCTTAGAAAATCAGAACATGTAATATTGTCGCATATTTTCTACATGATGATTTGATTGACATTTGATATCCATGGCAACATTTTGATATCCATGCCGCAATCATGATGGCAGGTTTACATTTCCGTCACATGCGATACTTTCGTGAATAATTCTTACAACTTTAAGCAGTTAAAAATTGTTACATATCTTTCTTAATATATATAAATCACGTGTCACGTTGTTTGTTCGCGATGGACTCCTAATCTACTGAACCGATTTAAATTAAATTTACACACCGTGTCCAGTTTGATCCAACTTAAAAGATAGGGTAGGTAGGGTAGGTGGGGTGGGTAGGGTAGGGAGGTAGAAAATTGCATTGCATGCGCACAGCTAGTATTATATAATAAACACGTTACTTTAATCAGAATTCGACTTTTTAACTAGTCAAAAAGGCATTCGAGAGAAAGTCGGGGCTCGAATCACCAAATATTGGAGCATTTTATGAATGGTTGCATTACAAAAAAAAACTACTACGAGCCATGGTCCTGCAAAATGTTTGAACAGAATAAATCACTTCGTGCTAATAGTTTTAATTACCACGCGTTCAATTAAAAATGGCTTAGCAACGGCAATAAATGAATATTAACGTCAGTTAAGTGGCGATAATTCTATTAGCTACGGATTTTTCAACAGGTGTTAGCTTTCTAGCGACTGCAGTGTTATTATTCATTACAATAATATTATTTACTTTAAATATTAAAATGCGTTATTCACACCCTGATAAAATGTATTCGCAAGAAAATAAAACTAATCCAAACAGAAAAGGCATTCTTTGAGCACTTTATCACCTAGTAACAGAGCCAAGTTTTAGCCCTGTTATTAGTAAGGTTTCGCACTAAATATGGCTGAATTGATCTAGCCGCATCATGCTATGTGCAAAGTCGGTATTTCAACATTAAAACCATGAGTTTTGTTTACCTTTCAACGGCAATAATATTCTCATTTCCGCACTGGACTTCTAAGCAAGACCGTGCAGCAGATGAGAACGATATACTTCAATTAATGTTAGTCCAAATATTTAGGGCTCAATTATTTCCTTGCGCGATATGCACTACTATTTAAAAACAAATGCCAAACATGTGAACTTCTGACAAGCACGATATTGATGCTTAGCTTTATGCATCTTGTGTCCCCTTCGTGCATTGACGCACTTATAATGTGCACAATTCTAGAATATTCGCCATTACAACATTATTTCACTACTTGCATAATTTCTGTGTCATACCAGGTACTGCATCCTGGGAGTAACGTTTTAAAATAGTCTTCTATAGAATACGTAATTTTATGATGCCTATTTTTAGAGAGGACATTCAAGCTTTAGCAATGTGTGTGCATTTTGTTCAGTCCTTGAAATCGTTTTTTATGTAGTTGATCGTTTTCTAATTGAACCTCGATTCAGTATTCAACCTTGACCGAGACTTCTTCGGGACAAAGCTTTTTGCGGGAAATTATGCGTGTCTGCCAAGTTCGAGAGGCTTTCTGAAAACGGAACTCTTGATAACCACGAATTAAAGAAGTCATCAATATTGTTAAGCAACTAAGGATCTGAGATTACTTATCGTTTTCACATAGAATTTGTGGATTCCGATCGTTGTTGCCAATCGGTTAAGTGGTAAGTAATAAGTTTATTTATCCAAAGAAGCACTAATCTACATTGTCGGTGAGCCACAAACTAAGCGGCATTTTAAAGGGGTGCAAAATATCCTTGTTATCCCGGTTTATAACTATAAGAAGTGTAGATATTGCCGGGCCTACTGTACCATCTGGGGAAGAGTCCTATTCTTAGTCGCGAATCACACGGCATAACGAACGACTGTTTGGATTTTTATGCTAATTTGGAAATTCAACGGGCGATCTGTTGTCTGAAAGCGGATACATTGCCGCTGTTATGTGGGTCGTCAAGCAAAGTAATGATGTTTTCTCGTTCTATTTACTAAAGAGATCAGCTAAATTCTAACCGTAGAAGCGTTAAAACGCGACTAGCACTTTTTATGTCTAACGATTTTACGTAAATTTGTATTGACTCTGTTATACGCAGTTGCTGTAATCCGTCAACGGTATTCGATAAAGCAATGTAGTTAGGTTTTAAATTTTTCTATTAAAATAACATGTTTTCAAAATAAAACGTGTGTTTTCGAATAGCGTTTTAAATAATACAACTTACACATAATAGGATTTGTAGACTTTCTGTAAGTGCTGTATGTATTGTTAGGAATACCTGCACGTCGTAAGAAAGAAAAGGTGTTTGCTAAACTCCGTGAGTCTTCAGAATGTGCGCGTCACTGCGTCAGTCGGTCATGAGAGCAAACGGGGTAGGATGAATTGACTGCGCTATTTTTCTATTTTCTTCGCGTCATATCGGTGTAAACACGCTTCACGAGAGAATCATACCGATCTATTTACTTATCTCTGGCGTTCTCAAGGATAAATCATTTAGAATGTTATCTAATATTCAAAGTTAACGTCACGTTTAACACGGCGCATTCCATTTTCACCTTTATGTTGATGCAATAAAGCATAAAATGATAGCGTTGAGTTTAAAGTATTCCAAACATCTAAATATATCGCAGCAGAAAATGTGTCTACAATGGGATTTTATTCTGGGGCCACTAATGTATAGGATAACACGTGTGGCGCTGTAAACAGGAGCGCCAAACAATTACGACATAGGTTCATGAAAAGTAATTTGGGCATTAATAAATTTGTTTACAGCATTTTTTTTTAATCGTAAACATAATGTAGGTACCTAAAAATCGTAAAGTGGGTATTGTCGCTCAATATGGGAGAGGACTACGGCCAGTTAGATACGAGAAGCTGTTAATTTAAATCGCGCAAAAGGAATGTGTTTAACAGCGTTATCATCACATCACGTTTTTAGTTAGCAACAAAACTGCGCATTTAGTGAGGCGCCAGGAAATTGAGGAATAATATTAAAAATGAAATGTTTAGACACGAGAGAAGTCGCGTGTTACAACTAATTAACACTGCTGGCCCACTTTTGTAAAGGATAGTCGGTTTGTTAGTTAAGTTACTGTAACTAAATAAGAACACAGAATATATGTATTATTTGATCAGTCAACTAAATGATAAAACAATTTCAAAAGTGGATTCTAATGTGGGTAGGTAGTACCCACATCATTTTTATGCCTATAAACTAATTAAAATTAACAGCTCAAAATTTCAGTTGGTAACCATGTAGAACTAGAACTAACAATGGTAATTGAATATGAATTTAAAGTGGGACATTTAACATGTTTAAGTCTTTTTTGCAGTAAGTATACAGAATAAAATAAATCATTCACATGAATCAGATGTAAAATGATCAATGTTTTTATTGCTATGACAGAATAAATTGTATACACTAAAAATTAATAGTTTATTTGAACTGAACATCTACCCTTAAATTATTTAATAAAATAAAAGGAAAGATAATGAATGTACGTACAACCATTATGGTATACTACCTTTCCGTGACAATAGGAGTTAATACTAAATTAATTGTTTACAAAATAAAAACAAATCAAATAAATAATAATTTTAAAACACTAGTGCTTTAGTGTTACTGGTTTGTAACCTTTTAGATGAAATACTCAAATCATTTCTGAAAATGCTTGTTTACACTCACATTAGATTCTATTTGCAGTCAGTCTTACCTTGAGCTACTATCAGTACTTTTTACATTAAAAATAATTTATCATTCTCTCAACAATGTTTGTCATACAGTAAACTGTACTGTGCTTTGAAGATTAACACAAATATTTAATGTGAGGGTGGCATAAGAAAAACATAGAAACTGGTTAGTAAAAGTGTTACTGGCAATATTCAAACAACCAGACTAAAAGATGGTCATTTTTGTAGGAAATCAATAGAATTTTTCACTTTAACTTCCTGAAAATTAAGCACAACATAAAAAACATGCTGGTAACATAAACTTTTAGGAATCTTACCTTTTTCTCCAGACTTGTTGGAGCCGGAAGCATTGCTTGATAGGCTGGAGTCATCAGAGTCGTAACCGAAGGCTGTGTTGTCTCCCGCAGCCTTGGCGTTGGGGTGGCGGTCGCGGCGCGGCTGCCAGCGGCGCGGCGTGGTGTGGCCGGCCGGCGATCCTGCCAGGCTCGGTAGCCCGTCCAGCGGGTAGGGCCGCGCCGTGCGCTCCTGCCCACCCATCATGAACATCTGCCCTGGCCCTCCAAATGCCCCGCTCCCATGATACATCATCGGCGCGCCCTCGTTCATGCTCACCTCTATACCCTGCCAGCGATTCAGGTTAAAACTATGAGCTAAGTTCACGAATACCGGCGAAATTTTAGACATTAAATTTTAGCATACCGACCTGTATTTCGACCGTTAAATCCGATGGCGTCCGGCGTGGCGGGCGACTATTGCGTCATAGTAGGCGTAGTAAATTAATTAGAGTATGGTGCGACGTCGAAATCTAGTGATTCTATTTATCTTGAGTACGCCGAAATTCGAGACGATCGTCAAGTGGGACGTTCTTTCTGATTTGACAGCTTCCGGCCTTCAATTGTATCGATAATAACGTGTCGCTTGACTCCCACTGTGTGAAAAAAACTAGCTATAATTATTTCGACGCCGGTAATAATAAATCTACCCACGAATTATGGCAAATCTGTAAAATCTAATGAGGAAGATCCGCCATGACTTTAGGGAGCAACACTAGCGACATCTGACGGATGTGAGTGAAGTAGTCCACGTGATTTTACTTTTTTCTACTTCAAATTCCGAAGTTCCATTTTATGCCAGTGATTAAAATATAATATTTTTTGTCTACAATCCTCCCCATGCTTTAAACAAATCACTTCTTGAGTTAACAAATAATAGATTGTTCATAAAACACTGCTA
Organism: Ochropleura leucogaster; assembly: GCA_958449745.1. NCBI lineage: Eukaryota > Metazoa > Arthropoda > Insecta > Lepidoptera > Noctuidae > Ochropleura > Ochropleura leucogaster. The sequence goes on along the minus strand of OY288213.1, from coordinate 17,679,221 downwards.
AAAGATGAAATTCCTGATCACATGACATTATTTTCAGTCTCTTTTTTTGCTTTTGCAATATTTTAATGACATTGACATTACAAGACTCGTTCCACTACCCAAATGTAAGGATTTCAGCATTTTAAAGTTGCATCTTTGTTTCTCATACTTGTATTGTATGACGCTGCTATTTTCTAACAAAATGAATGTACAAAATATTTATTTTTCAAGCAATTTGACATGACATTACGATTTGCCACTTGCCAGACACACGTAAAAATAATAAAATTACGTACAAAAATAATCTAATTTCCCGTTACAAATTGTTGACAGTGATAATGAAAAACATCTCGGAATCTGAGCATTTATTGAACCAATTATAAAATCTATTTAGCGAGTGATGACGTTGAATGGGGACTATGTAACCTTAAAAGTGTTAAAAGAAACAAACTTTGCTTTCTCATTGTTTGATTATCATCGTTATCTCGGTGGCACAGTGCGTTGATATGTCACATTTCGGAGATTTTATGGACGGTGTGCCCGTTAAAATATCGGAGAAGTATAAACGACCGCTGAGGTACGATTTACCTTATTCTGTAAACGAATGTCCAATACGAGCTCAGAATGTCATTGATAGCGCTAATTATTCGTGTACGTTTGAGAAGAACGTCCTTGCTAAACTCAAGGAGCTTAGGAATGCGAAAGAAACGAAGAAGAATGAGAGGCGGCATCGTTTGCAGTTGCTACAAGAGGTGGAACAGAAGAGACTCGATGCGATAGCCGCCGCCGAGGACGAGGAGCGGTTGAAACAGCTCAGCGTGTCCGAGGTGTCTTATCCTAGCACCGACGACATCAGCCCCCTGTCCGCCGACGAGAAAGCTGATAAAAACTGTGATAACACTGCTAAAGTAGATAAAACATTAGAGCATTCTGATGTACCCACACACATTAACTACCCTACCACTAGCGTTGCAGCCGAGTCTCAACTTAACATACTGCAGCCCACACTAGTAAAGGCATATCATCAGGAGAACAGCTTGCTTGATGACCCGGATCCACTGCAGAATTTGAAGTTAAATACAAAGATATCTAGAGTAGCACATAACCATAATATAGACACACTAACATTTAGAGATTTTGAGAATGATACTTCAAGTCCATTTGATAATGTGGAGCTAAAGACCATAAATGACATGGAGCTGCTGGCACAAGTGCTGCAAGACCAGAATGAGTCAGCTTCAAGTAGTCACCCCCCATCACACTATGTTCCAGAGCATGGGTATTCTGTGCCTAACTGTGGGTCTCAACCACATGTTGATGGAGTCACATATTTACCAGCGACATACTTAGAGCAACCCATGCAAAATACAAATATGATGTATGGCTCACCGCAGCACTATCCTATGTCAAATGGGTACTACATCTCCAGAGATAATGATGCTGCCAATATGTATATGCAAAATTACCAATATTATGTACCTCCTAATCCATATCCCTCTGTAGAACAATATTATAATAATCAGTTACCTACTACTTCAGGAGAGATGGTCCCTGTGCCAAATGGTTCTGCATCATACATTCCACAGCCTTACTATTTCCAGTACCCTCATGTTCCTGTGACATATCAGCCAGGGCATGCACCAGAACCTTACCAGATGCCTGTACAGAATGAAAGTATAGATCAGAATCAAGTAGCTGCAGGGCTACAGACTACAGTGAAGTCTAGATCACGTAGTGTGCCAGATATTGTTAGGGAATTGAATGAAGAGTTGGCTAAACTGCGGACTAGTGAGCGGTCCTATAATGTCAGTCCGGCTCCTAAGCCCCAAACTGCTCAGGTAGCAGTTCCTGCTTCAAGTGATAGAAAGGAGGAGAAGAGGAGTAGGAGGAAATCGGAGCATCTGCCAAATCCATTTGAGAAGTTGTCTCCAAAGTTGCAGGAAATGTGCCAGAAGATTCATGGAATGGGTTTTCCTCTGGACAGGGTAGCAAGGGTGTGTACACTTGTAGGTGATAATGATAAGAAGGTGAGTGTTGTCTTGTCTTGTGGAATATTATGTTTTGGTTCAGTATATTGTCTTAAGGGGTTTTAATAATCATGATTGCTATGATTTTTGAGTAACTTTGTTTATAGTGATGGTATGCTTGTTATTAGATCATGAAGTTACTATCATGTAATTATCTGTTTTCAACTCCCAAGTTTTAAATTTAATAAAGGGAATAACACTTTTATTTTCCAACTTAAACTACTAATTCCATTTAGCTTATGAAAAGGACTAATATTGTTTGCCTTGCAATTTTAAAAGCCATGTTTCTTACTAAGTTATAAAATTATTTGACTAATTAAAAAAATAATACCAACTATTTAATAAATCCAGACATTCAATGAATTAGCATAATATGCATACTATAATGTAATATACTTGTAGTATGGCACCTTGAATTCAATGTCAATTCTATAATCATACAGGTCATTGCTAAGCAATTAATTACATGTGATTAATTCTTTGTTAATGTTTTATAAGTACATAATTACCTATATGGACCCCATACTTGGGTTAAAAAGAATCAATTCTTATTTTTCAAAAGAAAAAGTATAAGCTGAGTCATTTATTACTCAGCTTACTAATGAAATATGCTTGATATTGTATTGATTCAGTATCAAATAAATACTTGGTTTTAGTTTCAATACCGTAAAAAACATGATAAGTTAGTTACATTGTAATTTGATCTGTATATTGAGGCTCTAAAGGACTTATCTACTTTTGCGAGTATTTCCTGTTTTTTTTTAATGTTTTGGGGCTTCCATTCTGTATTCTAATTAGGTACCAACAGCTCCACTGGTTTGTTAAACAATGACCTAATTATGTAGCTTATTTGGGGCCTGATAACGGAGTTTACTTTTACACATTCGTGGTGAATGACGTTGGTAGTAAAAATACAGGAACAAGAATTTTGGTTGTTATAACAATGGCATAAAGTTGTTAAACGCATATATTTTTTAAGACAGCTTCCTGCCTGACTTTGTAGCCAATTATTTTGAGGATACAGTGCGCGATCTAAATCAACAAAAATACGCTATTTGAATGAAGGCATCATGTATGGCCATTAACCGAAAAACGAATGGACACTACTACTGGATTATCAACACTGGGCCTACAGTTGTAAATCCAATGTTGCAATCATATTTTGCTACTCTTTGTGTTCTTTTTTTTTTCCGGGTGGGAAATCATCCAATGACTTCCCCCGCTCTGGGTGGAGCGAGGGGGCATGTCAGACTTGTACTGACTAAAACCCACCCATGTTTCTTCTTTTGCCCTTTACGTTCCGAGGCCGCTGTATCTCTTTCGAACAATCCGCAACCCCGGCAGGCGGAGGCTCTGGCAAGCCCCTCTGCTTTGCTGACTCTCTTTGAGGCGCGCGTGAAACACGAACGCGCCGTCGACACGGCCTGTAGTCAATCGACGGACGGACGGTGAACTACCCATTGCTCACCGCCCACAGGCCCGCATCTACGGTGGCCGGAAGTCGTCTCGCGGCGCCCGGCGCCATGGGCGTCTCCCGCGGCGGCTGGGTTGGGCAGATGTTCTCTCCCTCAAACGCCCGGCCACCTCCTTTGCTAGCATTACTGCTTCGCAGAAGGTGGTGACCGCTTCCCATTCCCTCTTCCCTCTCGCTCCGGACCATGGCCTGAACCAGGGCCGGACGCGAGAGATCGCCGCCGCCGATCGCCTCTACGAGGGCACGGCGGTGTTCCGCCCACGCTGGGCAGATCGCCACTGTGTGCTCCACCGTGTCCTCCGGGCGATCGTCACAATGGTGACACCCGGGCGCTTCCTCCCGCCCGATGATGTGCAGGAACCTCCCGAAACTTCCGTGTCCGGTGAGGACCTGCGTCAGGCGGTAGATGAGGACGCCATGACGCCTCTCCAGCCACTCCTCAAAGAGGGGACTTACCGCCACTATTGTGGCGTGCCCGCTCTTTGTGGTCTTGCCTAGTGTTTATGAACACGGACTATAGAGTCACAAGCTCCGGACTCAATTCATTAGGTATGACATGTCGCCATTTTGTTCGTCATGAATTCGAAGAACTAAAGTACGAACGCGAAGCAGAAAGAATTTCGAACGTTGACCTGTTATTACCTGTCTCTGTCACTCTCACGTAAATATAATGCGTCTCGCTCGCACAGTTGCAATGGCGGCCGTTCTCAGGGGTTGTAAACCTTGTACCTGTGATTGTTAGGTTTGTAAGAACAAACCTTACAGTCAGTCTGAAACAAGAAATTGCATGTGGTTTTTGGTTGGCCTTGAGTCAGGACAAAAAGTCCTAAAATGACATTCCATCTTGGAACGCGTTAGTGATAGCTCAGTTTTCGGACACAGTTATCTATTCCTAGTTTGTTGTTAAGTAAAAATGCTCAGTCGGAGTCCCTTGAGTTTCGTTATAAAGAGTTTACACTGTACATAATTTATTTAATAAGTTGGTTATTTTTTTGCTTCAAATATTTCCTGTAAACCACACGTAATACAAAAATGTTTGTAACCACTGGCAGTAGGTAAAGAGGTCATTGTACAAAATTCTTCCTGCTCCGCGACGGACTTTAGTGTTGAATGCATGATTTAATTGTTCCCACTATCCTCATACTTTCAATACAATGGACCAGTGGTCGTTCAGGTTATTCTCCAACTACTTAGTCACTTTCCCAATTCCGGGACACAGATCTCTTTTTGTGAGAGTGTGTGGGCCATATACTGCTACGCGGCACGCGGGGCTAGATTTCCCCTATTGTTACTTGTCCCATGTTTTCGATTTTTTACTTTCTTTAAGTCCTTTAATTGGAATTAACCACCAATTTTTTTCAAATTCCAGGTGATCGAAGGTCTATTAATAATGGGCGACCTCATGGACCTTGGCTTCCCAGAAGGCAGGGTATCAGCAGCGTTAGCCAAACACGAATTTAACCGGGACAAAGCTTTGGACGAGCTAGTACCGTAACGGAGTAAGGAAACCCCGAAATATTACGTAAGAAGACTCGAAAAGTCGTAAGGAAAATGTTTTTGTAGGCGGAAGGGAAAACGGAAGGACTCCTTGATCGAGTCAGGTTGTGGCTGACGGGAAGTCGTGTCTTGGGATGGATTTGGTACTGGCAAATATCCTACCAAAATTTTACAGTTGAAGAATGAAAAGTTTCAGCTCCTTTCGGGCTTTTTGGCACAGTGCAGTCTTATTTTTTTCCGACTATGTACTGCTGCATGTTGGAAAGGAATGTATTTGAATATTGCTTAATCTTTTCGTCCTTCCACTGTACTTAGTACTGAACTATTGTAAGCGATATTTATCCAGTATTAGTTGGCCAGCGAAGTGTATACGCAAGATGTTTCAGAATGGTGTAGGGAATATCCATGAGTGATGCGCCGTGATTTTATGATGCATTTGACTATTTCGTAGTTTCGAAGATTATAATATACATAGTCTGTAGGTACTGCGGGCCTAGAGCGAGTTTTATCATTGGCAAATCTACTCGATCGACTTGTTAATACTGACTTTTATGTTGTACTAAAGAAAGGTGGTTCCTATTTCCGTCACCAGGAGGCGCTAGTTCAGTTTCAGTACAAATTCAAGTTTTCGTTAACGCGTTGGATTAAGTGCAAAAACTCGCATTAAGCCCACAGATATAAACTTTAGACGACGTCTATTAGCGTGCGAACTTGCCGTAATTAAAATAATTTGATTTCGTTATTTGCTTAAATGTTTTGAAACTATAAGAAATGATTTTAATTACCTTTTGTTACGTAAGACACTGTTGCACACTAAATGTTAAATCAACGCTTTATTTATTAATAATGCTTTCCGACAAAGCTAAGAAGTTATTATTCCTGATTGCCTTTTCTTCGGGCAAAAAAAATGTATGAGATTTTTGCCGCATTGTCACTAAGGCGCTGTTTGCGAAAATTGTCTGTGGTATTGAAAAGACAAAATGGCGACTTATTTTAAGACTGGTTGTACGCCAAGAGAACCACGCGGTACTTTATATATAAAGAAAATAAATGTTAATATAAAAGAATAAAAGGGTCAGACTTAAGTATCTTCAAAAATCCCTCAATTTTAAGTCAGTCGTCGTTTTATCGTCAGCTTCGAAATGTTTTTTTTTTCAAGCTTAGGAACTTGATCGTTTTGTGTCCTCTGTGTAACAAAGAGTTTAGGAACAAGTTTGACATCGGAAATCTCTATACACTTCTGCTCTGCCTTGTTGCTCTCAAGCAGTAAGTTGTGGTTTCAATGTTTTGGTCAATTTCCCGATATTAGATCAGATGGGCTTAGCACTTCTAAGTAATCGAGATTAGCTAATATAAGGCATTTGACAATGTTCATTGTAGAATAGGCAACGACATGTACAAGCAAATGGATTAAGAACATCCTATAAAAAATCTCGTCACACAGATTCGCTTGTGTTTTATTTCAAAGATGAAACGCAGGATCAGCTGTTATGATAAATGTTAAAACCTCGCTTCTCATGCATGAGTTTGTGTTCAAATCCGGGCAACAACCAATGTGACTTTTTTTAATTTCTATTAACTTTCTTAGTTTGTCTTAGACATCCAACATTGGTGAAGGAAAACACCGTGAGGCAACCGGGGCTTATAATTAATATAAGTCTGTAATCGCCTACCCGTCTTGAGGAAGCTTGCTGATCAAAGCTCATGCTCTCTGTTAGAAACAGGACATCAATAGGCTGATATAGTAGAACATTTAAACTGGTTTACTTTTTGTTCTTGTTCTAAAGGCTGCTTAAAAAATACAAAGCTGAAGTGTCTGGAATCCTTACTTCCTTGCTAATATTATAAAAGCGAAAGTGAGTTTTTTGTTTGTTTGTTACGTCTTCACGCCTAAATGGCCAAACCGATTTTGATGAATTTTGGTACCTCGATAGTTGGGATCCTGGAGACGGACATAGACAATTTTTTTTTAAAGAGTGATAAATAAGGGATAAAGAGGGAAAAAAGGGAATAAAAAAATTATAGAGAGCACTTTAGGTTAATTATTAGATATTTTCAGATTGTTGCAAAAATATATTGCGTAAAATTGATTGAACATTTAAAGGAAATTAATCAATTTCGTTATTATTTGTGTCTAGGTTATAAACAAATTGCTGGCAATTAATTGTTTTATTGGCCTTTCTTTCAATGTCTATTGCAAAAAAACGTATGTTTCATTTTGAGCTTTGTGTTTTAGGGATTAGAGTCGTGTGTTCAATATTTTGCATGAGGAAGGACTTTAATTGGGATGTTGAGTATAAATATGCAATTTTAAGGCTGGGTTTACACTGAAACTGCGTGTTTGGCTCGTTATCTTGTGTAGGAACATAAAGTCTACCCTGATACTGGCTATGCAGGGCTAAGTCAAACGTAACGCATTTATTTCAAGTAGAACCGTGACAGGCACTTTTGGACTTTTTTGCAGGCACTTTTTAGTCAAAAATAACCTACAGTCCAGACACTGGCATAATAATTGTAAAAGGACTGTAGTTTCCCATTCCGAAGTTGTACGACGTACGTGTTGGAGAAGATTGGGCATGAAATTCCATGTCACTCTTATAGAGAAGGCAGGCGTATTTAGCACCACGGTTGCTCAAGCCGTATTGGCGATTGTGAAGCCCAGGTTTCCTCACTATGTTATTTTTGTATGTCAGTGATATCTAAGATTAATTAAGAAATGACATCATAATCTGCCTAGCCATTTTTGGGTCGGTTTCCAGTCAAACAGTTTCATAAATATTGTCGCATACCTTGTACGACTTACATGTAGCGACTCGAACAGCCTTATTGTTTGCCTCATTCAAGTCCTGGGTTCAGTTAGTTTTGCACGAAAACTCGATATTGATATATTGAAATACAGTCAATTTTAATACACCATTATTCAAAGATCCATTTGTATTGTATTGTATAACGGGCTGGTGTCTGCAACTCCACGTCTGAGGCGCGTATTTTGCGTATGGGTGGGAATATTATTCGATCCACCCCAGCTTCACGAGAAACGTCAGCAGCGCCTTGGTGACGATCTGTTGCTGACGATCTCGCGAAGAGTACCTGGGTTACCGAAGTACTTTGCACTGTATGGGGCAACCTCTGGACAGTGCAGAAGCACGTGGGCTGCTGTTTCGTCTACCTCCATGCAATCTCGGCACAGTGGGCTATACGCTATAATATGCTTATTATATACCAGCTGTACTGCGCGGTTTCACCGGCGTTTTTAGTTACTGCCCCACTGCCGTGGGTAACAGCTGTAAACCTATTACCGTAATCGTCTCGTTGGTCTAGGAGGACCTGGAATCAGTTCCAAGGTCGGGTAAAATATTAATAGATATTTCGATTGGAGATTTGTGGCCGATTGTTGGCAGTTGGGTCGCCCCTATCACACGGGACTAAATAATAACTGGCGAATTCAGGGGTGATATTTTCATACCGCATGTAAAAAATAATGTACGAATTTGCCGTTGCTAAGGTTTTCCTGGTAAAACCACTTAGTTATTATAGTCTTGTACGGAAGTACAAGGTACAATAAAATGATTGTCACGATAGTTCTAGAACATCTTATCGAATCTTTCAACCAATCAGTTTGACGTCTATCATAACGGAAATGTTCTATTTCCAAGATATACCATTTAGATAGCTGATCTTGTTTTGTTTAATTGGTTATAACGATTTTTCTTTTAAAACACGCACTTACAATACACTTACGTACATCTATCAAATTCGATTGTAATCTTTTATGATCGATTGATAACATAAGGGTATTGGACCGAATATGATACTAGTAATGCTGTTTATTACAGTATTTAATGTTTTTTAAACCCTATATGATTAACGTTGTCAGGAGAAGCTGCTACTACTACAAAAGTTTGAATCTGCTCATTTTAAATACCAGTGAATCTGATGACCACAACTATTTATCGCTCCTTCTTGCGCGGACCAATAATAGTCCAACAAAAGAGTCCGAAAAATGTGCTAATGTGCTAAGTACATTAATGGCAATGATCAAGACCGTTTTTCGGCCAATATAAAAGCGACTAATAAAGAGAAAGTTTTTAAGTCGGTCGAGCAAGAATAGTCCTTATGGGGGTGGTCAGATTCTTTTTTTGGTGATAGTACATGCTTTACTGTACTTTAAGTTCTATGAATTTGGTAACTGCACTAAAGCAATGTTTGTCCTTATCTGAACAGAATTTTACAATTAGAAACCAATGCATTTATGTGAGACAATAATGTACCTATTACTAAAAATCTGATATACTTACAGTTAACACGGATTCCTTAGGCTTTTGCCTTTCTGTGAAACATTTGAATATATGGGACCTTTTTTCTTTTTAACGTGTGGTTAGAGTGCCTAGCCTGGTGCCAGACATTTTACGCCAACTGTGAGCCTCGACTCGACTTGGCTTAACATGCCGTCGCCAAATCTCTCAGGCATACGCTTTTTGTTTAGCATGAGACCTTTAAACGTGGTGTTCCAAAGGCGCATATACAAAACCTCTCACTTTCCAAATTATAGAGAAAATATATATATATATATATATATATATATATATTATTTGACGTTTTAATACGAGTGACCGTCATTTTCAGTCCCGTTTTATTCAAGTTCCAAATACTCTGATACTAATAGAGCTATCAATTCATAGGAGTTATAATTAATGACTTAATATTATGTTTATATTGTAAATAACACAACGTGCAATTTTCTTATATGTTGTATATTTCTTCACCACAATCACGCTTTAATTATTTGAATATTTTAGCAAAAGTTGTGTGATGGACTGTAGCCACAGTAGGCTTTAGGTATACCGGTCGGTAATCCTTTCTACTTACAATTTACTTTTTTCGGACAAACCACGCTAGAGGTACATAATTATTGATCTTATCTCTGAAAAGTTAAATAATTTATTTATTCATAGGGAAAATTGAAAAAAAGAAAGTTGTTAGAAGATTCCTAAATTTTTTCCCAAAACCATAATCTGTGGGAATTCGACAAACATACAGGGAAGTAAGAGTTTTTACTCCCGATTTATATATTTATAGATTTTCTGTCAGTTGAAACTGTTTCTGAAACTGAATATGTAGTTTTTACTGCTCAGATCTATTTAAATGACTTAAGTAGACTTTAATAAATGTTAATTTCTCACTCGGCACGCGTTGCTAAGATAAAAGTTGTGTTTTCATACAAAATTCTCCTCTAATGTAGTTTTAATCCCCAACTACAAATACATGTAAAAATATAATTATTGTGATTTAAATCTAAAGAATTTTGTATGAAAATGCACTTTGCGGATCACGATAAAGCTTATAATATATTATTTTTGTATGTAGATAATAAAAATACTCTAGTGTAATATAAATTGAGTGAGTTATCTTATGAGTGAATGCATTGAGACGAAGCTGGCGGGGGTGACTGAAAAGACCAATAAAAGAATTGCAATATTAATAAAGAGACTTGGTCCTTTCTGCGACCTCTCCTCTTCGCCTCAATGAGTTCCCTATGGAGCTGTTTGTTTCAAACGAGGTTTTTATTTATTTGTAGTATAAAAAACGTTACTAGTAGTAAATTGTAAGTGAAGGCTTCGGTAGAATGGATGGAGATTTTATACATTACAGCTTCACAAATGAAATGTATAATAAAAATTGTTATTTTCAATACCTTGTTTTATTAAGCTTGCAATGTTGCCACAACTATTCAATTTTTAATTAAACATTCGATATTTTTAATATTCCAAAATACCTGGTAAATGATATTCTTTACTGTTACTTTTCTCCACCTTAATTTCAAGCTCTTTTTTTTTAATATATTTTGGGACAACTCACACACGGCTATCTGATCCCAAGCTAAGCAGAGCTTGTGTTATGGTAACCAAACAACTGATATACATACTTATATAATTTATAAATACATATTATAGATAAATCACACCCAGACACAGAACAAACAATCATGCTCATCACACAAAGTTTGTCCTGGGTGGGAATCGAACCCACGACCTCCGGCTCAGCAGTCAGGGCCACTAACCACTAGACCAACAGGCCCGTCATCTTACTAGTCTTTAGTATTAATTATTGCTTAATCCACCTTCTGTAGGCCACAAGGTAGAACCTTGTGGTCATAGTGTTATCCCTTGATGGTGTTTTGTTTTAAATCGTCGTCTAATGCTAGTAAAAATAAATTGAATTCTTATTCTGAATGCCACAAGCCAACATCCCTATTTTTTAGAACGCGTAAAAGAAATATAATTGTTTATTGGTAGTTATTCTTATACATTAAGTATTCCAAATTCTGAGTAGTCCCGAGTATCCCAAGTTCATTTGGTAATTAACAGCATTGAAATCAAATACAAACAAACAAAATACAAACATACATTTATGTCACGAGCCTCGTGGTGAATTTTGTGAAAAAATATTGTCGCATTTTGTCCTATACTTGTACAGTGGGCACTGAAATGTTAGCGTGGGACCAACATCTAAAGTAAATAATTTCAGCTCACTTTTGGAGAGTATAACTGTACCACTTCTGGGGAACACGTCTCCAGATTTGACACCTGTAATTCGATTCCACGAGAATATAGAACTCGTTATTTCAGCCCCAGAAGTCAGATGCTCTGGGCGACATCAATTGGCAATTACGTCCTCAATCATCAAACGGATAGTTAAAATACTTTATGTGCATAGCGAAATTAAAATAGAGAAACCGGCACCGCCAAATGAGACAAGTCAATGACCATTGTTCTTTGTTAAAACGTGACCCGAATAAACTAGTGTTTGTTTTCAGACTTGATTAATTATTAACATAGTCGCCATCTCACAGACTTTGCTACCACGAGAACGAGCAAAAACAGGAAGGATTCTTATACAAACTACAGCGCCGCCGACTGGCAGAACCCACACCATGCAAATGATCTTCAACAACTCAACACTACATCTGGTTTTAATTTTCTTACAATCTTTCATCATTTTGATACTCCAAAACGATCCTTCGCGTCTTGTGATAAGAGTGTATTAAGTGTGGCTTTTTGGTTATGTTGTTCCATTTTGCGTAATAGGTCAATGCCAAGATTGTGATTAATGAATGCGTGCACGCATGCGGTTGTTTAAACACCGGCTGCGTGTTTGTATACTGTAGAGACCGTGGAGGTTAAGTTGGTGTGCCAGAAAATCCCCGGGGCGCCGGCCCGTAAAGAATATTTTGAAAAGGTTAGCGAAATTTTGCTATTAATGGTAACCTAGTGGTCGAAGTCAAGAAAATAAATGGACAAACAAATTATTCACTTTTGAAACGAAATTAGCAACAGTCGCATGAAAGTTGCGTTCATCAAGGGCGTTTAAAATAAGTGACTTTCGACACCTCCTTCAAATGAATTTGTTCAGTACTTATACTCAAATAAAGGAACCCAGCTTCCTGCGGTTTCGCGTAGTTCCCGGACTTTCGCAAATAGGTCATAAAATGTAGTTTCCGCGAGCCGGTGACCCACCAGACAATAGGCGACCACCGCATTGTCTATTGTCATCACCGGCCAGACATGCTGCGATGAATGGGGCAAGTTCATTCCGATCCGGCCCACATTAGCCGTCCGAGGGAGACGCAGGTACTGCGATTCCGCGTGCGTGATAGAGAACGCAAACGAGAAATACGGTCTACGCGGACACTCGGAATTACCGCTGCTTGAGTTTTGTTTTGGAACGGTCCAGTTGCTTGGCGGGCGGCGCACGAGTCGAACTGTTCCCACGCGCGATACGATTAGCTCGGCGCGGTGTAACGTAACATGAACGGGTCGCATTTCTATACGCACCGCGCCTCGCCGCGCTTGCACCGCCGATAACATCTGCAAAACCGATATTTAGGCCGGCGATATCGTGATAGGGTTCGAATTCGTGCGCGACATTTCGCCGGCACCGCGCGGCCATGTGATCGCTCCCCGACCGATGGGAGCGAAAATCGAACAAAAAAGCCGCCTGCTAATGTCTACCCCTCCCGGCCGCTACAAAAAAGGGATAAAAAGGTTATTCCTGGAATGCACACATGTGGACGCCGGGTAAAAGTGGGTGCTCGTATTGAATCCGCAGTGTTACCACGATGCCTCGGAGGAGCAGGTGGATGCATCTGGCGGCGGGCGTCGCGCTCGGTGTCACTTTCGGGATATTCCTCAAGTTGTGTTTAAGGACTTCATCCAGGACGACTATGGAAGCATGTCCGGAATCTGCCAAAGTGTTTGCCGATCCCGACCCTATCGCCCTGATAGGTTTGTTGCCGAACGAGACTGTTCACAACTCGAACAGGACTTTAGTGTTCGTGGGTGTTATGACAGCTGAACAATATTTAGGTTCGCGAGCAAAAGCAGTGTACGAAACTTGGAGCCAGGACCTGCCTGGTCGGATAGCATTTTTCAGTTCGGAAGTGTCGCGGGCGCCGGGTTTACCTTTAGTTCCCTTGCGTAATGTGGACGATAGTTATCCCCCGCAGAAGAAGTCGTTCTTGATGTTGCTGTATATGTATGAAAAGTATGGGGATAAGTTTGAGTGGTTCATGCGTGCGGACGATGACGTGTATGTGCGAGGTGATAAGTTGGAGGAGTTCTTGCGATCGGTGGACAGTAGGAAGCCTCAGTTCATAGGCCAGGCTGGTCGAGGTACAAGCGACGAGCGGGATGCGCTGGCTCTGGACTACAATGAGAACTTTTGTATGGGTGGTCCGGGTGTGCTATTCTCGCGGGAGACGTTGAAGAGGGTGGCGCCGCACGTGAAGTACTGCCTGAAACACCTGTACACCACGCACGAGGACGTGGAGCTGGGCCGCTGTGTCGCTAAGTTTGCCGGAGTATCGTGCACCTGGAGTTACGATGTAAGTAATCGTTCTAAGCTAATTTTAGTAAACAAGTGACACATTACATTTCCTTTTTCTGTCGCGAAAGATAATATTTTTGGGTGTAGATATCGTGAATTATCATGCGTGTTACGAAATCCCGAGCTATATCGTTATCGTATGATGCTTATTGATATGTGTATGTGTAAAGTTATAACAACGTTCGCATTAGCAAGCTGGTTCGTGTCAGCATTTTGGCTAATGACGATGTTTTTCTAGCCGGTTTACCTAGCCAATACCGCGTAATTGATCAATATTTGAACTGTCAAAACGTTCTTAGTCCACAATCGATATCAGGTTTTTAAGTGGTTTATTTTTTGTAAGATGTTTAACGTGTGAAAATAAATTAAAGAATGATAAGTAGATAAAAATATAAACCACTAAAATGAGTTTTATGTTAATTCTAAAGCCACATTTGTGTGGTGGCTGAATTTAATGTATTTTATTTAACTTTACGACAAGGGACATGGCTTTCCTAACCCTGAAATAAATTGCACAGGTCGAACTTTTAGAAGATTCGCCGCTTTTAAACATTAAATGGCCAGTTTCCTTATTGAACAGGAACTTGGAGAGCATGATTAGTATCCCCAGTTTTATTGCCAAGACGTATAAGAAATCGATTTACCAGGCTCAAAAGTAATTATTCGGCAAATCAATGAACGTCAACTATTCTTAGTGGCCAGTGTTTTTCAGCTAAGGATCACTGACCGCGGCTACTTAGGCTGTTTGGGCAGTTGACTTTACGGTATTTTTTAAAGACATAAAAAAAATCCGTTTGGCATTTACTTTTTCTATTTTCCACTTTGCTATTCTTGGACTATTGTATGTCGGATGATGTAAGCTTATTACAAATAACTTCATTTAAACCTATTACTGTAGTGAATAAAATGTAAGCAGGTGCCTCATATCATAGGTATCTACCTGCTTTCCACTTTGGTAGGTACAAGTAAGCTCTTACCAATCATAAGGCCTATATTGTATGAGATTCGAAGAAATTTTGTTTTCAGTGTTGTCGAATACATACTTGGCTACTTATTATTAATATCTGCCGTTAACAATACTAAGTATTATACTAAGTAGGCCCTACCTATAATACCTATAAGGTTTGCTTAATTTTTAAGTAACATGATTGTGTCATTAGTAGTAACTACCGATGACACAATCATGTGACCTACAAATTTTACTAAATTGTGTTCATGATTTTATGTTTTTATACCTGCTTGGAAGTCCTCTGATACCTACTACACTGCACTATACTATACTGCAAAAATACCTACGCGTCGTCTTTAAAAAATCGATCAGTATATTTTATAAAAAATTGAAGACTAGTCAGGAGCAGGGTCCGGACTACATGTGGTCCACGTTCTTGAACTATAATCTTAGTTTATTAGTGTAAGTACATCTTCTCATTGTTGGTCCTATCTAGGTTGGTCTATTATTTTACAAGAAAACCGCCTAGGAATGACACTGACTGAAACAATTAACATTATAATCCTTCCAGCCGGTTATATAAACTTAAAAATCAACCTGATTTATATCATTTTAATTACAGCAATAATTGATAAGCAGTTACCAATTATTTTTATAGTAATGAATATTTCATACCTACTAGGGTTTAATTAGGCTGATTTGTGGTTGAAATAATTTAGAATATTCCTAACTTATCCGAAATGGTAGTAGGTAATATTGTTTCCGTTATTTCATTTCCTGCGGTAGATTGGGATTAACCATTTATGGCGATAATTGGATGATGTCTGAATTTGCCTTTAATGTATAAACATCCACAAAAAAAACTGTACATACTTAACTGAATAGTAGTTAATTAAAACTGTTAATTAAATTAAAATACATCTTCTACAAAAAATACAAATTACTTCAGTTGTAATGTGGTATTACAATCATAAATATACTCGAAGGGTAATATTATACCCCATGTCCAATGATATTCGTACTAAGCAATAATAATTGGATACCTTTAAATGTATTTGTACATCATCGTACATTCAAATTCGATTTAACTCATAGTAATACTACAAAATGCTAAAGCAATTGAGATACTTAGGCCGTGCGCTGCGTTAGGCGGGCGCACGGCGCGGGCGCCCGCTTGGCGTGCTGTTTCTTAACGCAGCGCACGTGGCGTGCTTTTTCATACAATCTCCGCAGCGCACAGCCTGAGATTACATGAAACAGCAAGCCACGCGGGTGCCCGCGCCGTGCGCCCGCTTAACGCAGCGCACGGCCTTATTCTCTTGGATGTTTAAATTAAAAACGACGAACGAATTTCACGAAAAAACTTTGAATTTCTAAACCTAGTCTTGATAAGAAACGTTGAAGGAAGAAGAGGAAAAGAAAGACGAAGGTAATGATGGATGGATTGTGTGACGAATGATATGACAGTTAAAGGAGTAAATGATAGTGGCCGTTGACATGGGAGAATGAAATAAAAAATGGATAAGGGCAGGAAGGTAAGAGTGAAGTGTCTTGATTTCTCCTAAAACCAAGAGAAATACGTACCATACCATTCACATAGAAGTGTACTTATCATGAACATTAAGTACGTATAATACAATCATTCAAACCGTTACATTTGCTCTTATTTCCACGGCTCGAGTTAATTCAAGCGGTTGCATGGCAGAACGAAAGTGTTACAATTACTTAATTGTTGCTTCGTGGTTCTGCAAGTGTTTGTTTATGTAAGGATTTATTAATCTATTAAGATCTTATCTCCCGTATGTAAATGTGGATTATTATGAACTTATTAATTTTTTGCCACTGCCGTTGTCGTCTTTCTATCTCCCCATAGTGAGTGACCGGAACTGTGGCATCTTTTCTGCATCAAAGTTCCCTTTTTATCGTGAGGTTACCCAACGTATTCTAAAAGCGATTATGATGAAACAAAAATGTCAAATTGACATAAGCAATCGAAAAACTTGGGTCTTCTGTAAAAGTCGCTGTAGAAATATATAGCGCTATGAAAGCGATTACCATTTCTTTAGATAATCTACTACCTTTGCAACTTTTCGTATGTCAATGACCCGTTTTGTCGTCAGTCATCCTTTGCTTCCTTCTATAACTTAGTAGTCTCTTTGATCTGAGCAAAGCTGGGTCTACGAGGCCCGGTCCTTTCATCCTTGCTTATTGAGTCTCTGCACGTGCAGCCACTGTCGTTTGAATTGAATCATTAAAAAAAAAAATAAGATGGTTTTTATAATTACGCATAAGGTTGTGTTAAGATATGTCTTCTACTTATAATTTTCTGTTTTTCTCTTGTTGACACTGCGAACGAGCATGTAGTTTAGTTCAAACCAACTTCTTGTAGACCGATAGGTTTACCTTTCTCTGCTAAAAGGGTATATCTATTTATGCTTTCGTAGCTGATTTCCTTAGTTCCACAAACATAACAGAAACATGTGTATCTTCTCAGTTTTTTACTTACAAACAGTTGCAACTGTTGCAAGTGGCGCCCATAAAGCGATGTTACGTGTGAACTGCAAAAAACGCTAAAACGAAATATTATCTTTAGTGTATTTAAACACACATGTAACGTATTCATAACTCCACACAACATTCTTAACAGTTGACAGTTTCGTTTATAAACAAGTGTAAGCCTTGCCGTGGTTGTGGGTAGAACCAGAAGTTACTTATGTGTCCATTTCTTTTAGTTGTCTGCTGAAAAAAATCGGGTATCCCCAGTTTTCGGATTCACCACTTTGTGGTTGAAGGACTTCTGACGCCGTAGATGTGTCCTCTCGTGCTGGTCTAATAGATGCTAAACTTCCTAAGGATCAATCCTTACTAATATTATAAAAGCGAAAGTGAGTTTGTTTGTTTGTTACGTCTTCACGCCTTAATGGCTAAACCGATTTTGATGAATTTTAGTACAGAGATAGTTGAGACCCTGGAGACAGACATAGGTAATTTTAAAAAAAAACTTGAGAAATGAGGGAGAAAGAGGGAAGAAAAGGAAAAACTTAGCATTGCTACTACAATAAATACGGCGCAAGGGCAAAAACTACAGGTAGCAGGTACCTGAAAATCAAGAAAGGGGAACTGTGTAACCCCGAATTTAACGCGAGCGAAGCCGCCGGCAAAAGCTGAAGCAGGAATAAACTTGCAGGTCTATCATTTGTGATCGTACTGAGTAGTAAACACTACGATTTCCTCTGTAGTGGTTACTACACAATGCCAAATGTGACTTAGTCTAGAGCTAAAGATCAAGCCATTATCTAGAATCAAGCTAATTCTTCTTGTTAAGGGTCATTCTTCTGACACTTTACTCGTTTACAACTATAATAGGTACAATGGCGTTACATTTTCAAGTGGGAATATACGCAAGTTACGGTTAAATTTATAATTTCAAGATTTTAATCGTCGATCCAGTCAAAATTGGATTTTGGGCAAATCAATTAAACAGATACTTGACATGTTAACCTTATCGACAGTTTTTATTCTTTGAACATGCTAATCTATGCTTTCAAAACTGTTTGAATAAATCAGTGATTGCCAAAAGCGCTCGTTTACAATCTAGACTCAAGTTCCACGATACTTCTAAACTAAGATTACGACTGTGGCCGTACAGTTCAAGGTAAACCGTTGTTTATTTTAACTCAAGTTTCCGTAATACAGGTTTGCACGAGGCCTTAGAAAAAATAAACGCTTTAAGATGATGGAGTTTGATTTACCGTCGATCGATTCGAACTTCATAAATAAAATTCCAGTCTAGTTTTTTAGGTGAAGTGGCTGAATCGAAATGTATTTTGAAATGGAAAGTTGGATATATAGATTTTATGACGAGTAAAAATTTTGCAACAATCTTTTTGTGTGTTGGAAATTATACTGGTGATTTTATTATGTCGAGACTTCCAAAACTATTAATACTATGACCAAATAGACGAGAATATCACTGCTAAGATTTTTTATTTGCGAAAGTAATTTTTTATGTGACTAGTCAAAGCGATTTCGAGCGACTCTAGTGAACTAGAATAAACTTGCTAGTATCATGACTAGAATCATGAACATAGTTAAACCACAGTTAGACTACATTAGTATGATAATGACAAAGAGTCATGAATGTGTCTCAATTAAATTAAATAGCCACATTAGACGCTACGGTAAAACAGTTCAGTGCAAAGAACGGTTCACATGAATCTGCATAAACATGCTTTTCTCGTTAACTACACATTGGTTTAAGGACTTCGTTATCTGTAATTCGGTCTAGCAATTAGAGACTTTATGGCAACACTGTGTCGAATGGAACAAAATCTTGTGTTAGTTCATTGATACCGTCATCGCTTTCTCATTTAAATCCTCTCATTGGACTTGACCACCCCTAAGAATTAAACGATAGATTAGTAAACCTTCCAAAAGTAAACTCAATTTAGGCTCAGGATCAGATAAAGGTGCATTTACCTCCAACACTTTCTGTGTATCACCAACATTATAACTTTGCAAATCGTCTGACACAATCTTGTAGAACGATAACGATCGAGCTTATGTGTGTTTTAACAGGGAACTTCAAGCCAATCCTTGGCAACACAAAATGCTTTAAGAGATTTTTTTTAAAAGAGAACGAGAAGAAGGGGAGATAACACATGTATGGGTTTTGTAGAACATGTAACAGCCACGAAGGAAGTCCACGATGAGATTGCAGCTCATAAAGTAGAAGTACCTAATATATAAAACTGATAAGATGCTTTTTACAGTTACACAATTAACAAAGTTGTCTTCTAATGGTATTGCACCTAATAAGAAATCCTTCAAACAATTCTAATTTAGGTTTAGCATATAGTTCGATGTACCCGCCGATAGCAGTGTTCGTTGTTTTAAATTAATTTGTATTCAAAACATTGTTATGCGAGCTACACTGTATGCATGTCTTTAAAACTAATGCACTTTGTTATTTGGATTAAGACGACTGCTAATATTTTCAAGCCGATTATTTTAAATATTTCTTGATTTTAAACTAGTATAAAACTGATTCTTTATATTCCTTCTCAGGACCGTTTTATACTGACACTGAAGTAAACAGTGTTTTGCTTTTCTCACACAATTTTTTACACACTTTAAGTACTTGTTTCTTTTTGCCTATATATTACTGGCTTGTTATCCTTTTTTAAACTGCCATTTCAATCACTATAATTAACTACCTCCATAGAACCAAAGAAACAACTGCAAGTAAAAAACCACCACTTACTTCAATGCATATTCAAGTTAACACAGAACGGAGTCGAGTTATATTTGTAATGGCATATTAAAGTATTAAAGCAACCATCCCGACACTCGGTGGTGCAATGGCAACCGGTTTTTGAAATCGCCAGCCGTTTTTACCACCACGTGATCTCTTAAAATACGGCTGAACATATCTTAGCGTCATAGTGTCGTAGATACGACGATTTTTGTAGCTGTCGTAGGCTTTATAGGCAGATAATGTGGTGGACTCATCAATTAAATAGTAAGGAGGATTAAAAAGGTGGGTTCGTGCCTTTGTAAATTTTGGGATGTCTTCTGTCTGCCAAGGTTATTTTGCAATCCTTATAATGTCCATGGTTTGTGGACTTTTAAGCATTCTATGCTTTCGAGTATCTATTAAATCTTCATCGGTGTCAATGTCAGTAATGTTTAGGATCTTGTTAAAGTAAAAGATTCCGAATAATGCCAGTTATTCACCATGTTACAGTTTTATTTTCTTTCTTGGTGCTGCTTCTGGCCTTCATTTGCTTCATTCCAAACTTCCATGAAACTTAAAATTAATGCAGTAATTTAGCAAAATGATGCAGTAGCTTCCTACAACATTGATTTAGCTAACCAAACACGTCACGCTCGTAGGTTAGATAAGATAGCCTGGATCTCAGCAACAGTGCAACACAAGCCTTATCACACAATCAGTCTGGTTAATAACTGGGCGTGAAAGTGAGAGTTGGCGGCTTATCGACGGATTTAGGTACAAGGACTTATTAGAAATGGGTTACGTTTGTGGACAGATAGATAGATGGGTTTTTATGGCGCAAGAGCAACTTGTCGCTCATAATTATTGGAGCGGACCGCGTTTTAGATGGCGGTGAAATTGGTTCGATCGTCAACAGTGTACTTGAAGAGAACCCTTTACCCAACAGAGGGTAACATCGGACTGATGATGATGATAGTGGTCTCATTGATAATCTTATTGATGGTAATTTCTCGCAGTGCTATTATTATTAGCAAGCAACGTCTCTTTCAGATGATGAAAGTTTAAAGATATCCCTTATTCTATTCATTAATCGATTTAAACAAACTTTGCTCTTCTCCGTAGCGTACAAATAAACTTTTACGAAAATATGATAGATTGCGTTTAGCATCAATCATCACAGCTGTTATAAATCCAGCCATGTTTCGTGTAATTATAACATCTCGCTACTGTTTCGAGAATGTTTAACGAAACAGATGCTGCTCATAATTTTGCGAACTAATTAGCAAGCACGTGTTACATTTACTATGCCTTATTATCTATATATTCGGCCTTGTTGTTTCCGTAGTGGTCCAGTGATAACGGGCCGTCTTAAGAGTTGCGAGCATTACTTTGTATGATTCATTTCTCTACAATTGCTTTCAAATTGTCGAAGGAAATCACTGTAAGGAACATACCATGTCTTTCATTTTTAGAGATTTAAAATAACTTCTAACCTAACCGCTCTAGACGGAGCAGCGGGGAGTACCAGACTTTTAATAACTAAAATATTTTGGGGCCGTGGTATTTCATTTATTTATTAAAAGTTTTTGAAAACACTGTACAAAAGCGGACTTAATGCCTTGGGCATTTTCTACCGGTCTACCTTAGGGTAAGATATCTCTTCCAAACAACTCCCAACCCTGGCAGGCGCAACTCTGGCCGGAAATGACATGTGACATACGACATAGTGGCATCTAGAAACGTGCTATGGACCTCCATCATCATCATCCTCCTGTCCTTATCCCAATTAATTTGTGGTCGGCTCAGCATGTCTTTTTCTTCCATGCTTCTCTGTTCTCGTCATCTCAGCAGTTACCTTTTTTCTAGCCATGTCGTGTTTCACAGAGTCCAAGTGACCTTAGTGAAAGAAAGTAGGGTTTTGAAGTAGAAGTTTGATTTTGTTAGGCTTATCTACACGCTTCTTCAACCGTCTGAGGAATTAAACTGTTATCAAATCTGTGCTAAATATTTTTTTATGCTTATGAGATGTGGTATCTTATCTCTTTGTGACGTTGTTAAGGCCATGTGTTAGTAATAATGAAAAATTATAAATGTAAGTGCATGATACTCACCGTATGTATCGTTTGACTGTGTTTATGTATAGTCTGGGAATTCTGTTTGTCACAGAATTTCCATTATTATCCAATAACTATCTTCAACTGTAAGTGAGACTGGACTGTGGCTTATTTTTGACCGGATATGCTATGGTGGTCTAAAAAGATTCCGACCTCAACTTGAAGGTAGCAGCTGTCGTCAATAAAAGCTAGTGAATGTGGTTGTGCATATTTTGACAGTTACTCACCAATATATCAACCATTTTGGACGCGCAATTTTTATTTGACAGTCGATTGCGTGAGCCTATTTACTATTTGGACGGGTTAGAGATAGGTACTTCGCTGGGAGAAGTGTGTAGGGTTAAAAGAGAGAAAAATAAAAATAAATTTTTAGACAAAATGTATCTTTGTTAGGTCGGAAATATTTCAGCCTACGTATATTTTGGGTTGCATATATTTGGATTCGTCGAATATAAAACAGATTTTTGATACGTGGTTGCAAGATTGAAACACCGTTGAATTTAATATAAACACATGATTCTACACAGTTCTGTTCTATTTTATATTCTATGCCATTCCATTCAACGCAAAATTATGGAAGTTTTATGAAACGCAAAGAAATAAATATCTTCGGGATCGTAAAAAAGATTGACAAACGAAATCATTTCTGGTTTTATAACAGCTTTATCGAATTTAACGCCTAAATTTTACACAGATAAATATTATCGTTTTTATGTAACACAGTTCAGCACTAAATATTTTGATACGAGACCGATTAAAAACGAAGTTAAGCAAGAAAACGATAACAAATGACTTAAAGGTACATACGTATGTATTCAGCATTTGTGCTTTGAATAAAGTAATGAATATTAAACAAGTTACTTGAAAAATAAATAATTAAGTGTCTGCAAAGGATGTGAGAAAGCAAAAAAGCTAAAAGAAAAACAGTTTCTATGCCGCTGTTTACTTTTGTAAGTGAATGGAATATTTGCACAAGTTAATACTTAGTACAAATGCATTATACATTTAAAGCAATACTTTGAGTTTCTGTAAGTTTCATTACACTTGCAAACTGTGGAGTCGCATACGCATCACATAAACATGTCCGCATAACTTCTCATGATTTATTAAAACAAACTAACTTTAGCCGTTTCGCGATACATCATACTGTTAAGATTTCATTTACTGCTACCGATACTAAACTGCTAACGATCCAAACTGCATGCAATTTGATTGTCGGATTAGGATCTTATCTCCGCTATCACTGCTACATGCAAGGGCATTAACCAGTTTCATAATCTGCTTTGTCATATCAAATACATTGTTTCCTCCATTATGTGCAGCTCAGGACGGTGTCGGAGATGATGCGGAAACAGTCTTGGAGTATCATAAGGGCTCAGTTGTTTCGATATCGGTGCTTGCACGCAGCTCTTATCGTGAGGTTCCCTATCTCGTAAAGGGTTACGAGAACTTGCGAAATACATAAAGATATTACTAGGGTTACTGCTTATGCATAATGTTATCTGAAGAAATGCTCGATGTTCTTTGGTTTGTTTTGAACTTTCGTATGCAATGCATAACGTGTTGGTATTGGTCCAAGGATATTGGTTACCACTTTTTTTACCAACTAAGCAGTTTTAGGTGCATCCTTGAAATCAAAAACATCTGCGCCGTTCTGACCTTCGTGCCCTTTTCATCGTGTTTTCGCCTTCAGTGTATTCTTTTGATTTGTCATTCACTCCATACTGCGAGTATTCAACTCTGGTTTACTTATGAATAGGTACGTTGTTTTAGTTCTGCGGGTTTTGTGTAATGTTTTTTGTTGTTGTTTGAATTACCCTGGTTTTGAAATTGGCTTAGGTTACAACCGGGTCTCAATGATATTTAATTAATAAAACTCTTCATTCTCATGCCTTATACGAATTGCTTTGGGATCTGTGCAGTATATCTTCTACCACACATATCTATTGCTCCTCATTAGTGACCTCCTTTCTAGCCATAACATCCTCCACACAATCCAGCCATCATATAAATGGTTGTCCTTTACGCTTATAACTATCCACATTTATACTTTCCTCACGACATTGCCCACTTTCCTCAGCATCACATGACCATTCCATGACAACAGATTACCTCTAAATTTTTAGTGATCACTTTGATGACTACAATATCACCGGAAATTGGCACAACAGCCCTAGGTTTGTCCACATATATGTAGATACTACAATATTTAGTTATAGGTATACTCATGCATGTATTTACAATAGCTATAAAGGCAGTGTTTTAGTAAGCTGCCAAGGACGGGCTAATATCCTCTCTCGAAAGCGTATTGTATTGATGATATCATTGACTGTTGTTTATCGTTTATGTTAATAGTGTCTCTATTTTCATTTCTAACGATGAATTTAAGTGTCTAATTAATTGATATGTTTAGAATGAATCGCTTGTACGTGTTTTTAATTTAACCAAACCTGAGGTTTTGGAAAATCATAAGATTGGATAAACTTATCAAGATTAGATAGGTAGATAATAAACTAGAACTCGTACTGTGTTGATGATGACAAAAGATGTTAAAATTTTCTTTATTTAGACAATTTGTTTTAATTACAAGCTTGCTCAATATCTCTTTTGTGTTCATTATTCTAAGGTTATTTAGAATACATATATTTAATACCCCTCTGTGTTAAATTTGTAGGGTGTAAAAATAAAGAAACTGGCAAACAGTTGACATCTCTATAAACATAAATACCAGAAGACCGTTGTACTACGTATCCTGTGACGTCACATAATACAGGCATGACGCGCACACTGAATACGTCTAGCGAGTCAGTTTGAATAATCATAGAAACATATTGTGACAAAATGTGGCGACAAAATGATAAATGTTTATTTTGTTTGTGACATTGAACTAGAATCCAGAAATTGGAATACAAATATTTAGGTATATTGCGGTATCATTGATCCCTTCTATTTTCATCCGTAATGATGTCAACTTTTGTTTTTTTAATGAATGGAATGAAGAAACAGAAATAGGGTTTAGGTCAAATTTCGCTGCAATGAATATCGATACAGCTTCGTTCAAACAAATGTTGTCTTTGAGGCGTCTGAAGTATCACGTATTTGAAAGATTCAGGTGATTATCTTCGGTCTACGTTTCAATTTCGGAGAAACGGCATTTGAATCTAACTGAGATGGCGAATCGTTTATATTTTTATCCAGTAACTACCTGATCCAAAGTTTAGAGAAACCATTTTTGATACAAAACTTTTTGCAACTACTTTTTTATCTGCAACCTCACTGTAGGTAATTTGGTTATCAGTACTGTAGGTAAACAGTTGTACGCACACACATACAGACAGACTCGTGTGAGTCACAGAGTGTTTGTGAAGTAATATCTCAGGACAGTGAACTGACCGACACAGTGGATTATAACGAATTGCGATAAATTAACGAAGCTACGTAGACAATAGTCCTGTGTCTATTAATAAATATATTGCGTTTGGGGAATTAGAGAGCTATGATATCAGAAGTTGGGGGTATTCCCAGTCAGGCGTCAATAAATATGTAAGTTATTGGTCATTGCGTTTCTTTTGGCGAGTTTTATATAAGCAAGTTAGGGGGAGAATTACTCCAATAAAACTGAACGCGACCAAAGGTTTTAAGCTGCGTCCAAGAGCTGTCAATGTCATTATGTCAATTTTGAAGCTGACAGTAGCTCCTGAACTGTTACTTGTTCTGTTTATGTTCCTTTACTGTCATTGGTGAAATACAATCACTTAAAGTTAGACGAGCTGGATCTTGGTCTATCTTTATTTACTATAATTCCTGTTGTTGGGTGATGATGCGGTCAACGATGGCACGCTTGCTTCGAAGATTTGTTAGTAAAGTTTACTTGACACAAAAAGTTGAGCGCATCAAATGACACTGACTGAGTTGGCCTAGAGTAGTAAGAAGTTTTAATAGAATATCGAAGCCAGCCTATACTGGTTCTGTTGCTATTGTGTGGTCGACGCGCCACTGAATCATGACAGTATAGCCAAAACTGAGAATGTCCACCTTTTGTAGCAGTGGCTTAAAATAATCCTCATCTACCTCTGCCGTCTGTCCGATTATAACACCCTACCCGGGTGTTAATATTTACTCAATGCAATGTATGCGAACACGAATTGACAATAAAAAAAATATTAGTTACTAGTTAGGATAATGCTTAGTCATTGGAACGGCCTTCTCTTTGGCTAGTATTATGAACGGTCGTGATGTTTAACTACCGACTATCATCACGATTGGTAAATAAACGCTATAATTATTGCAATATTCATAAAATAGCATAATCTCTCAGTTGCCCTTCAAGAAAACCAATAATTGGGCAAGGAATGTCTAATTTAATCGATAATATTCAGTATTACATTTTTTGTTTTAGCATGTCTATATATCCTTTAATCAACTCATCCAATGTCCACAATGATTACGAGCTCGGCAAATCGTAAAAAAATATGCACTCAATGTTACCTGCCTTATAAAATAGTGTCCAATAAAATATGGAATGCGAAGCGTGTTTCATAAACACTGTTGGCGTTTCTACTGTTTTATGTCTGTGTTGCCAGTTTGTGATCCGAAATACTTATTCCAGTTTTTCTGTTGAGCAGTAAGCGGATTTTCTAATTATATAGTGAAGTTTCTTGATATCATTACTGATATCTTACTATCCGTACCTGTGGCATTCAAATAAAAAAAAAAACAGTTTTAGAGCGCAGGTTTTTTTTTACTTTAAAGTTGATTGTTTTTTTTTTTCTTCTCTTCTTCTTATCTTCTTGGTCATCTTATTAACTTGCAACTTTTTCGTTTGAAAATGATGTTTGTAGTGAAGCTAATTTAAATAAATATACATCGAAACAGGGCCCATTTTCTGCAACGTTGCTCGCCCTTATAAAAACTTAGAGACCATTCGAGAATATGAAAAAAAGTCACGTCACAAGTAAGTTCATACTAACAACACGTGTAAATAAAGTGGCCGGACAAAGATCGCCAATGCAGTGAGTTACATAACGTTTGTGAAAGAAATCAGAGTGACAACTCAAACGTCACGATTTTACCAGTAATGTTACATTTAAAGTAATTGTTACTTAGTGCTGGTGAAAAATACTTCGACAAGTATGCTGGAGGCTGGGAAATATAGTAATACCTGTTATCTCACATGCAGTAATAATTAAGTCACAGCTATTTATAGAATACAGTAGATAAGAGATTAGTAATAACGCAGGGGCAAATTAGTTACAGGGAAGACATTTCAAAAATATTACTTGTACCTACGACTGGTCAGGGGGCGTAAACTGGCCCTGACTAGATTAGGGTTAATAACATGAATGTCATTTCGTATCAAATCAAACAAATCATAATATAATAATTATGTGTGTCTGTGACTATTTAACAAGTTACAACATATTTTTTTTTTATATCTTCTGACAACTCACACACGGCTGTCTGATCCCAAGCTAAGCAGAGCTTGTGTTATGGTAACCAGACAACTGATATACATACTTATATAATTTATAAATACATACATATTATATTATTATCCGAAGTACTATCAGATTCTGCTGGATGGATTGTATAAGGAATGATATGAAGGAGAAAGGAATAAATGATGCCGTGACGTCTGATAGGGGAGAATGGAAGAAGAAAACGTGTTGTGTTGTGAAACGCCGACCCCAAATAGAATGAGACAAACTCCTTTAAGCAAATCTAATTTGCTTTTATGACAGTTTGCCCTGATACTTGCTGTCCTCAGTTCATTAAACCTTATAAACTGTACTTATCCTTAAAAAACGAGGTACATACCCTAAGGCGACCCTCTTGACAAGGTTACTACACGTTGTAAAAATTGCCAGCACAAAAAAGAATTCAGTGATTAATATAAAGCGAGAAACAGGTTCCGTTTTTGTAATAAATTGTAGACCGCTTATGATTTTATACGCACGTTAAAAAGGAATATTACGCTGGGTGTACTTAAAACCCCCTTTGACGGGCCGCAAATCCACAACAACTTTTTTGCTTATTGTTCAGGGTCTCCATTATTAAAAATTCGCTTCGATAAATCAGACATTATCATATGGACATGAGTATTCGCCAAGTAATAAAAAGTGAGGTGAGGGGGAGAAAAAGATATATTTTGTTCGATCATCACACAGGTTAAAGTTAGCGTTAGCCCAAAGTAACTATGCCACGCGGACTTAGTCGCGGGCGAAAGCTAGTCATTTTATATATGAACGTGGACTACGCAAAAGCCGTATGAAAGGATCGTAGGGCGTTCTGTGTTTTTGCCGACCCCCTTGAGAAAAAGGCTATAGTTTATGTATGTATGTACGAATCATCAGACCACAACATCCCTTGCTCTGCTACATAAACATTTTCTGATAAGGCCTTAGGCTTTATAAATTATTCATAAAGTGCTTATAATCACCTGCATCGGCCATTTAACGCGCACTACGGGACTATAAAAAAACAGTATTAGTGCCAGTCGTGTAAACAAGCGAATGTGTAAACTTTAATAAAGCTATCATTTAGAGACCAGTTCATATTTGTTTTATTTAAAAATATGTCTTGATGGACACGGAGTAATGAGCAAAGAGCAGTTTAATTGACTGGAAGGTGCACTCATCAAGGTATATGAAGCAACAATGTATTTGCCAGGATCATCTGTATTTCATGTTGCACTATCCTAGTTCACGACAAGAAGATACGAAGTAGAATACTATAAACTTATTCATACAATAATGATGTAGATATCAATTTAATTGTAAACTAGCTGGCGCCCGCGGCTTCGCCTGCGTGATGATAGAAAAAAAGTATCCTATGTGTTATTCCAGACTACAATCTTACTACTTGCTAAATTTCATCAAGTTTGACATGAAAGAGTAACAAACATCTAAATATCCATCCTCAGAAACATTCGCATTTACAGTATTACTAGGTTCCGAACGCGACTTCGTCCGAGCTACTTTGTGCTAACGCTAACTTTAACCCGCGCGATGATCGAAAAAAATATCTTTCTCACCCCTTTTCTTCCTTCTTTCTCCCTTTTTCTCACTTTAGCCTATGTCCGTCACCAAGGTCCGTACTATCTCTGCACCAAAATTCATCAAAATCGGTTAGGACCAGCACCTTGGTCTGTGAATTGTGTGTCAATAAAAGCTTGCATTCAATGGTGAACTTTTCAAACAGAATAAGTGGGATTCTAAAATCTTTGCAGGTGTTATTTCATTAAGTCAGTGATCCGCAACAATCAATGAAAACTCGAAGCGTATGACGTAGGACCGCCTTTGAAGCTAACGATTATAAAATAATGTTATAGCCATAATATAATGTTTTGCAAAAATAACTTGCTTGCGTCGAAAATTACTGTAATATTCTAGGCCAGTGGTACAGTTTTGTGCAAACAATTATTTTTGTAGGTAGGTATTGTTTTTAACGTAACACATTAATTGTTGATTAGTCAATAATTAATTAACAACAAAAGCGAGTCAGACTCGTGCACCGAGGGTTTCGTACAAACTAGTGACATAAACAGCCATATCTTTTGATTACGTGGACTTATGCCACACAAACGACTCGTTTTGCTTACGGATAGTTGTATTTTGACATAAGTCTCATAGAATTTATGTCAAAATACAACTATCCGTAAGTAAAACGAATCGTTTGTGTTTATTGGAACGGGGCATTAGAGGGTTGATTTTTTCACAGCACAAAAGGATTATAGACTTGAACATATGGTTTTAATTTCAACTTGATATTTACTCACGTTCCCCAAAGAAAGGGTCTTGACAAACAGTTAGACAGACAGACAACAAAGTGATGAAAGTGAACCCTAAAAACGAAGAGTTGAACCACTCGATGCTTTATTGTACGGTACTACTTTTTCTTATAATTTTAACGACGTTGCTTCATCGCTGTACTGAGGCCCTTTCTATCTTGATTGCTTTGCTTGCTGAACACTTTGGTGCTAAGTATAAGAAGAGCAAGTAACTGCTTTTTTATAGTTTTGTATCCCACTGCTGGGCAACAGCTTCCTACATAACATTCAACTATTCGAGGATTACAGGCGAGATCTTATGTTATATTAAATAAACTTACTAGTCACTTAAGTAGATGACTTCGAAGCAAAGAAAGTTTGATGCTCAACTTTTCCACCTAACAGCTGATTTTTCAGTTCAGCTGAACCTCGTCTGGTTTAACAGTTCTACGGCTATTTATCTGGCTGGCCTTTATTTATTTCAAGTAACACAAAGACTCATTTTAGGTAACCTCAAACACAAAACACAAGCATTCCAATTTCAATTAAATAGAATAATGTCAGAAAAATACAATTAAATTACATCAAACAAATAAATTAATTACATATTTAAATTTTTAATATTAAAATAAAATAAGTTATAATTAGATTACACGTCTTTGCCTTGTATTTTTTTTTAATGTATCTATTAAATGTGGTCAAATTATGATCTGTCAAAGACGAGACGGCGTTTTGTATACCCCATAACATTAATTATTCATAAACTACCAGCTGATCGGTCATTGTCCAGTGGTTAAACTATATTCACTCTTTTTTATATCGTCTATGTCCAGTTAAATGTTAATATTGTCAACTGTAGCCCTACTATGACCTCTTAAAGCAATTCTTATTCCGCTGAGGGAAAGAGACAGAGCTATACATTGTGTCTAGCACCATCTCTTTCACTCAGTGGAATAAGAATTGCTATAAGATGTCATAGTAGCCCTTCTGAACTTAATGAAAACCCGCACAAGAGCACATACAACTTTTGTATCCAGTAAAAGAGGGTAAAAGATAGCATCAGTAAGATCTCATTCATCAACATCAGAAACAACCAGTTTTGAAAGTGGATAAGCTGAATACAATGCTAAAAGTTTTATTTTTCGGAAATGCGATATTTAATTAAGTATTGATGGTGTCTTTTCGATATCCGATTAATCCGATAGTTATTAAAACAAATAAAACCGGATTAGATTTGAAAGTATATAAGATAATCATCACACATAATAACCAAGTCACCCGTACTTAACTCTCATAATTTGCGTGTTACTAGATATTAATCAGGTACTAGGAGTGCATGTAGTTAAAACAGTCATCTTTAAAAGAGTTCTAATGTTGCTTAGCTCTTAGGAATTGAACCTGTTTATTGTTTAATGCACTTTTTTATCAACGCTTTGTAATAAATAAATTAAATGATTTAAAAACAGTGATGTTAGGGTTTTTTAATGTCCGGTTTAACGTGGCGCCGAGAATTAAACAGCTAACCCGTAACAATGAGCATTACTGTCGGTGTCGAGGCAACGAATTGGTCATATTCTGTGAGTACAAGATGGATGAAAGTATTGTTTGGACTAAGAATATATCCTACAAATGGCCCAAAGTAAATCTTAAGTTTTACTTTAATTTTCATGTCAAAGCAAATAATTTATTTATTTGCAAACATGCCCACGTTTGCAAATAAATGCGAATGGACAAGAATTAACATGTTTTCTTGAATGATTAATTCTTCTCCATTCCTCAATCTATGGTCGCATTGCATGGGTATGCTAATAATATTAAAAACATGGATAAAATTGTATGTAGGTAAATATATATAGTCATAGTTCTTTATCCTCGTACATATGGGTCTTTATCTCAATGAAAAATCGTCCTATCTCCGGTATCATTGCGGATTACCTCTTTAACATTGTATGATCGCAGAGCCCATGACCTCAGATTTGGTCCTCCGTTGGTTCTGCCCCACCGCGCTCTGACTCAAAGTGGGTGCACACAAACTCAAACAATTGAGTATTAAGATGTTGAACGTGATTTATGCTTCCTATGCCTAGATTGAACGACTTAGAGATTGGTTCCACTACCACGCTGGCTTGAGGAAAATGTCAATTGAAGTCTGCTGCTTTACCAAAAATTATGAAAAGTTAAATAAAAAACGCAGTAAAAGAATCGGTTGGTTGTTTCA
The DNA here is from genome assembly GCA_958449745.1 of Ochropleura leucogaster. Lineage (NCBI taxonomy): Eukaryota > Metazoa > Arthropoda > Insecta > Lepidoptera > Noctuidae > Ochropleura > Ochropleura leucogaster. The sequence continues at coordinate 17,647,073 of OY288213.1, read as the reverse complement.
ATATAATTTCTCGGCGACTAAGACAAATGACAGATTCGTCTCCGTAAATGGTAGGAAAGGAGGTGAAGCGTATCGTTTGAGGGGTTCCGTATTCCCATGGCCAGATATTTTTTTAATTTGCCACCATCAATTTTTATGTGTTTTGTAGCGGCTGATTTTATTCTGGTTAAGTAAAAATGGTAGCTTGTATCCGACACGTAGCGCCTAAAAGCAGGTTGCGAAGAGATAAAATATCGTATGACATTTTCCTTTTTCTTTTAGTGGCAGTGGAACCAGACCTTTGGACGCTTATTTCGGCGATGACCTTGTTGACGCTTGCTATTACTATGCAAACTTTGACGGTTGTAGACTGCTTGCCGGCTTGTTGCCATACATTCTAATGAAGTCGCTAATTAGCAAGAATAAGCAGGATTAGCGTGACAACTCATTGTTCCACAATTAGGCGATCGTAACGGAAGTTCTGTCGCGTGCCGTTAAGTTTTAGAGGATGCATTGACATGATTACCATTCTCAGTTGCCTAGCCGTTTCCCAATTTGGCTATGGTCGGGTTCCAGTCGAACCAGATCGGGCTGCATGATCTCCAAAACACCTTTTGTTCTAGGTAATATGATACTCCTTTTTAAGTCTGAACGAAATCAATGATCTACAAATACAAATGTCATGATTATCGCGCGTTGAATAAATTCAAGATCAAAGAAATGTGTTTTGTTATTAGATCGAATTTAACTTATTAAACTTGAAATAAAAAAAAGAGATAATAAGTAACCGGCCTTGTCAGGTGTAGTTAATTTTCTATTATAAGCCGATGGACATCTTCAAATCAAAAGACTTTGCTGTGCGCCCATACATTGTTGGCCCTAGCTAGAGCCAAGAGCATCGGAAAATGATGTATTATCTATCGTTAGTGAACTCCTTTATGATCTTACTAGCTTTTGCCCGCGGCTTTACTCCCTTTAAATTTGGTAGCGCCTTATTGATTTCTAATAGCAGCGCTAAGTTTTCCCGTTTCTTCCCTCATATACCACTCTTTAAAAAAAAACTGTCTTTGTCCCTCATATAAGTAATACAGCATATATGTCCGTCTCCTGGTTCCCAACTATCTCTGTACCAAAATTCATCAAAATCGGTTTAGCCATTAAAGCGTGAAGAGGTACCAAACAAACAAACTCACTTTCACTTTTATAATATTAGTAAGGTTTTTCTAGCGGATTATCTTCAGAATAGATATATAAAAAAACTAGATTTTGAGCTTATAATCGAATCATGAAACTGAAAAATAATGCTAATTAAATAAATAAATATCTTGGGACAACTCACACACGGCTATCTGATCCCAAGCTAAGCAGAGCTTGTGTTATGGTAACCAGACAACTGATATACATACTTAAATTATTAATAAACATACATATTATAGATAAAATCATACCCAGACACAGAACAAACAATCATGCTCATCACACAAAGTTTGTCCCGGGTGGGAATCGAACCCACGACCTCCGGCTCAGCAGTCAGGGCCACTAACCACTAGACCAACAGGCCCGTCGAATTAGGTTCAACACTTTTATTGTTTTCTGCTGCGCTATATCTAAGACACACTTCCTAATCGATCGCACCCATTCCATAGTTGTTGGTTTATTACTTATGCACGTCGATAACAATATTTCGCACGCAATTAAAATCGACCTTATTACAATGTCTTAGAGCTATCCCAAGAATAAAACAAGCCGGATTGATTCCTACTTCTTAATTACCATTATTATTTAATTACCATTGCTAGTGCACAGTTCTCATACCTATAAAAAGGATTGGGCCACAATCAACCAGAACAAAAAGATCGAAGACATTATGAAACTGATGAACCCGATCAGTCTGTAAAGTCAGTAAAGTCTTCGATCTTTTTGTAAAGTTATATTTCTACAGAGAAATTCAAAATTAATATTTAATGTTTGTGTCTAATGAACAGTCCAATAACACTTTGTATGATCCGGGAATCGAACCCAGGACCTCGTGGACAGCAGTCTACCAATCGTTACTCGACTAAGGACGGAGTAGTTACAACGACACAGTAGCAGTAACTAATTGTCATTGACAGTGCATTTTGTAGCTTATCATTTTGAATAATGGAACACCACAGACTACTTACAGACCTGTCTCTTCTCGTACCTTAAATCCATCCAAACGTTGTCTTGAAAAGATTGCTTTTAGCGATAAGACCGCTCACTGTGTCACCCATTCTTGTGATTTGTATGGTGTACATAATAAAGAATATTCTGTCTGTCTTTTTTTATCCTTTATGTCGTAAACGCGTGGAAAAATGGTTTCCTTAGCGCAAATGTATCACAAATGTGGCTCTGTTGTCTGTACTAATGATAATTGTTAGCAACTACATCCTTTTAGCATTCCCTTCATATCCTCGCGATTGTTCGCAAGTCACCGCTATCAGTAGATCTCCGTAGGATAACCAGCACAATGGGCCAATGACCTCAAATGCAAGATTCTACTGGGAAATTGAATAATGATATCCTTCACGGCCATAACCGTGACGTCTCCATTTATCGTAATCTGGCTACATACAGGACGTCACAAGTAGACATGAGTACGTAGAAACGTTATGGAAAAACCCGATAACACTTTGCCCGTCTTGCGAATCAATCAGGACCTCAAGGTGGGCGGTCTACCACTATACGTACGGCGCAGTTTACCTCACCACTGCCTTTTTTTTTTTTTTTTTTTTTTTTCGGGTGGGAAATCATCCAATGACTTCCCCCGCTCTGGGTGGAGCGGGGGGGCATGTCAGACTTGTACTGACTAAAACCCACCCATGTTTCTTCTATTGCCCTTTACGTTCCGAGGCCGCGGTATCTCTTTCGAACAACCCGCAACCCCGGCAGGCAGAGGCTCTGGCAAGCCCCTCTGCTTTGCTGACACTCTTTGAGGCGCGCGTGAAACACGAACGCGCCGTCGACACGGCCTGTCGTCAATCGACGGACGGACGGTGAACTACCCATTGCTCACCGCCCACAGGCCCGCATCTACGGTGGCCGGAAGTCGTCTCGCGGCGCCCGGCGCCATGGGCGTCTCCCGCGGCGGCTGGGTTGGGCAGATGTTCTCTCCCTCAAACGCCCGGCCACCTCCTTCGCTAACATTACTGCTTCGCAGAAGGTGGTGACCGCTTCCCATTCCCTCTCGCTCCGGACCATGGCCTGAACCAGGGCCGGACGCGAGAGATCGCCGCCGCCGATCGCCTCTACGAGGGCACGGCGGTGCTCCGCCCAAGCCGGGCAGATCGCCACTGTGTGCTCCACCGTGTCCTCCGGGCGATCGTCACAATGGTGACACCCGGGCGCTTCCTCCCGCCCGATGATGTGCAGGAACCTCCCGAAACTTCCGTGTCCGGTGAGGACCTGCGTCAGGCGGTAGGTGAGGACGCCATGACGCCTCTCCAGCCACTCCTCAAAGAGGGGACTTACCGCCACTATTGTGGCGTGCCCTGCACGGGGTTGCGACAGTCGCTCTCTCCATGCCACCATGAGATCGCACCGGAGGTCTGCCCGCCTAGCGGCAACTTGCCGCGGCAGTGGGTTTTCCCCCCGGTGTAGTGCCTCCGCGCGCCACTCAAACAGGCGCGCGAGGACTATCGCCTCCAGATCCCACGGTGGCAGTCCGGCAAGGAGGCTTGCTGCCTCGCCGGAGATCGTGCGGTAGCCCCGGACAAGCCGTATGGCCACCACCCTTTGGGGCGCGTTCAGATAGTGGGCGGCGCGCCGCCCTAAAGAACGCGCCCATACTGGGGCCCCGTAAAGGGCCATGGACCGCACGACTCCGGCATAGAGCCTACGGCAGGAGGCGTTTGGCCCCTTGAGGTTGGGCAGGAGCCGCTTGAAAGCAGCCCCCGTCCGCTCGAGCTTGGGAGCCAAACGTCGGAAGTGTTCGACGAAGTTCCACCGGCTGTCGAGGACGATTCCCAGGTACTTCATCGTCGACCCGACGCCGATGCGAACCCCTCCTACCGTCAACTGGGATCCCGACGGTGGCGTGTTTCCGCGGCCATGAAAAACCATGGCCTCGGATTTGTGCAAGGCCACCTCGAGACCCAGTAGCCGGATCCTCTCCACGACTATCTCAACCCCGCGTGTCATATTGTCAGCCGCCGCCTGGTGCGACCCCCCCTGAGCCAGGACGAGCGTGTCGTCAGCGTAGCAAACTACACTGACGCCGCTGGGGAGGTCGGCGCGCAGCACCCAGTCGTAACCGATGTCCCACAGGAGCGGCCCCAAGACCGATCCCTGCGGGACACCGCACGACATCTCTCGCCGGTTCCACTCTCCAGAGCGACCGGGGTATATGACGGCCCTGTCCGTCAGATATGCCCCGACCACACGACGAAGATAGGTCGGCATCCGGTGGTATTGGAGTGCCTCCCTGATGCAGCCCCAGGGCATGGTGTTAAACGCGTTGGCGATGTCGAGAGACACCGCCACGACAACCCCACCCCTGGACACTGCAGCCCCCGTCGTAAGGGCTCTCACGCGCATGATGGCGTCCACCGTCGAGCGCCCCTTGCGGAAACCATACTGGTGCTCCGCAAGATCCGGCCCCGTCCCCACAAGGTGCCCGACGAGGCGGTTTGCAATTACTCTTTCAAAGAGCTTGCCCACCTCGTCGAGCAGCACAATGGGCCGGAATGCGGACGGAGAGTCCGCAGGGCGCCCCGGCTTCTGAATGAGGACCAGCTTCCCCGTCTTCCAACGAAGTGGGAACTGGCCTCTCTCCAAGCATGCGCTTAGGAGCCCTAGTAGTCGGGGCCCGAGAGCCTCCAGGGCCAGGACCCAGGCTTTGCCATGCAAGCCGTCGGGTCCCGGGGCGGTGTTTTTGGCTTTCAGCCTGCCCACCGCCGCTCTCAGATCCACCCCAGTCACCTCCGGAACGTCGTCGTCGTCGTTGTCCTCGTGGTCCGCTTGTGGCACCGCAAGCGGCGGAGCCATGGGCGGAGGAGCATGCTCCCCTCGCGAAGGGAACAGAGCGCTCACCACATCCTCAACTAGTTGGGGCCGGAGACTCTGCGTCAGCGGGGGGGCCCTGGTGCGGAGTTTATCCCGCACCATCTTGTATGGGCGCCCCCACGGATCCCCGTCCAGAGACTCCAGCATCTCCTCGCGGGCCAGATCCTTGGCCCGCAAGACACCTTCTAGGAGGGCGGTCTTCGCCGCTCTGTACCCCTCATACAGCTCCGCCTCGATGGCTGCCGCATCTGGTGTTCTGATGCGGAGCCTGCGGTGCCTGGCGTACCGGTGTCGCGCAGCGACGCATGCCTCTCGCAGTGCCGTCAGCTCGCGCGACCACCAGTACACCTGACGCCGGGCGCTTCCAGGCCGGACTCGGGGCATTGCCACGTCACAGATCTCAGACATGGCCTCCTGGAACCAGTCCGCCTCGTGGTTAGTGTCGGCAGGCCTGTCCGGTGATGACACCCAGGCCTGCACGATCGAGGCTTCCAGGAGGAGCTCCCGGTCCAGCTGTTTCAGCGCCCAACGCGGACCACTCGGGGCCTGTAGGACCGGCGTGCTGGAGGTCTGGGTGGAGACGTCGAGCCGGATATACCGGTGATCGGAGTAGGTCTCCACCTCCTCCATGACGCGCCAGTCGACGACACGCGGCGACAGAGCGGGGCTCGCGAACGAAATGTCCACCACAGACTCGCCCCGCATCCGCACACACGTGGGGACAGAACCCCGATTTAGGACGACCAGGCCTGTCTCCAGTGCCCAGTCCTCCACCATCCTTCCCCGCACATCCGTGTAGCGAGAACCCCAAGCCAAGTTCTTGGCGTTGAAGTCCCCGAGCACTAGCACGGGGAGGGAGGGGTTACCGACGACGACGGTCAACTCTCTGAGGGAGTTGTGGAACTCGGCGAGAGTTCGGCTCGGGGAGAAGTAGACGCCCGCTACGACCATATCCCCGAACCGTGCAGCGACGCACCCCTGACCCTTCCTGACACCCTCGAAGGACGGGGTACCGGCGGCGGCCGACGAGATGATGGTCACTGAGCCGCTCAGGTCCTCAACCCAGTCGTCCCTGGGGAGGACAAAGTACGGCTCAGCGACCACGGCGATATGAATCGACCACTGCGCCATGCTCTGGAGCAGGAGATCCTGAGCGCAGGCGCAGTGGTTGATATTCGCCTGGAGGAGGCGCAATGGGGCCGTTATTGGCACTCCATTACAGCCCCCTCCTGGGCTCCCTCTGTTGGCCCGGCTGCCGCCGCTGTGGCGTCAGCGGCGGCAGTGCTAGCGGCGGCAGCAGCGGCGACAGCTGCGGCGGCGGCGTTGGTGGCGGTGGTCGCGGAGGACCTTCCCCTGCCCCTAGTTTTGGCGGGTGGTGCGCAGGCCTTGCCTCCCGCCCGGTGATCGGCCGGCCTGGCCGCCGTCGCACATGCGTCGCAGTGCGGCGCGGCGTCGCAGGTCACGGCCTTGTGACCGGGCTGACCGCAGCGGAAGCACAGGCGGCTGCGGTCCACCTCCGAGCACTTGACTGCCACGTGGTGACCCACGTGACAGCGGAAGCACCTCAGAGGTCTGGGCTCCAGCAGTTTGACCTGCGCGGAGACCCAGCCCACCAGGAGCCTTCGGCCCTCCACGATCTTTTTGGCCGCCGTCACGGGGCAGCTAACCGTCACAGTTCGCATGCCCCCGTAGTCAGGACGTACGGTGCCCACTGCCTTCACCTGGTCGGCAGGGCACCCACCAGTCCTGACGACGGCAGCCACCACCTCCTCTTCCACCACGGAGTCGTCCAGGCCTGAAATGCGCAGACTTGCGCACTTGACAGGCCTGGACACTCGGGCCTCGTCCGCATCTAGGGACGCCCTGAGCTTTTCAGCCAGGGCGTCGGCGGACGAGCTGTTTGCTGCACCGGGTATCTCCAGCATTCGAGCCCCAGTCGCTGTGACTCTAAGCCGGAGGCCCCCGGTGATCCCGAGCTCCTGCAGGTCCACCGCCGCTTTCGCCTTAGCGAGCACGTCGCGGTAGGTCACGCCCCTCTGTTCCGCTTCCGGCTGTAGTGTAAGCACTACAGCTGCGGTCTTCGGGGCGCGAAGCCTAGCCGCGCCGTTTCGCTGCCGCTTCTTCTGCGCCTTCTTCTTCGCCGCTTTGGCCGCCTTGCGCCCCCTCCTCTTCTCCCCGACCACCTCCCACCCGGCTTCGGCCGTCGGAGAGTCAGGCGAGGGGGCGGTGGCGGCGGCTGGCGCTGGCGTCTTCGCCGCTTTGCCCTTTTTAGGGGCTTTCCGAGCCGGTTTCGGCCCGGCCTGCACCGGATTCGGCGCGGCCTGCGCCGTTTTAGCCGGCGCCGGATGCGACGAAGTCGGATTCGCCGAGGTCGGCGCCGGCATTACTGGGGCTGACCTCGCAGTGGCAGACGCGGGTTTTGCCGGGGCCAGCGCGTGTTTTGCCGGAGCCGGCTTTGCAGGGGCAGCTGGGTTCTTGCCACTCGACCGGCCTGATGGCCTCGGTCCAGCCGCCACGGCCGAGTATGAGGCCGCCCCCGGACCCCTTCCTGCCGTCCCCGAGCCCCCTTTTGCCGGCCCAGTGGCCCCGCCTGGTGTGACCGGACCCTTGCTTGCCGCCAAGGAGGGGCGCAGAACAATGCCCTCCAGCACGGAGAACCGTGCCTGGAAGGCAGCCATCTCTTGCCGAACCAGGTTGAGAATGCGATCCTCAACCGGAACGGCATGGCTTGCCGTCTGCTGCCCCCCCTCTGGTGTTTCGGGGGACCTCCTCTCCCGGAGACCGGCCAGGTCCGCCTGGAGCCTCCGGTTCTCCTCTAGGAGGAGTTCCGTGGCGGCCGTCAGGCGGGCCACCTCCGCCCGCAGTTGGGCCACCTCGTCCGACGCAGGAGGGGGCGCAAAGCTGGCTTCCGCTGCCGCAATTATGGTAGCCGCGGCCGTGCCCACGGCCTTAAATTTGGTGGACTTCTTGATTTTGTAGGCCACGTCCTTGACCGCGGCCTCCACTGCCTCCGCAAACCTGGCCTTACGCTCCTGGTTGGAGCCGCCATCTGCACTTGCCTCCGCGCTCGGGGAGACCTCCTCAGGGTCGGAATCGTCCGGGGGCCCCCCAGACTCACCAGCCTTCTGGGTCAGAGGGCCCTCGCCCTTGCCTCGCCCACGGCCACGCACTCCACCGCGCTCGCGCACTCCACCACGCTTGCTAGTGGGGATCTTGCGTGCCGAAGCCAGCTCCCCTTCGGTGGTCGACCCCTGGTCGTCCACCTGCCTGGGCCGCTTGAGGAAGGACTTGGCGTCCGCCCTCGTAGCAGCTCCGGCCCTTTCGCGGCGGGAGCTCGCTGAGCTTCCCGCGCTCACCACACTCGATGCGGTGTCGGACTCGCACCCCGCATTTCTGTCCTCCCTCTCTTCGTCACCCGATTCTCGGTCGGGCACCTGACAAGAGGTCAGGTCTTCGACAGACCGTGACCTAGTGGAGCCTCCTCGGCTCTTGTTGCCAATGGCAAGCGGAAGATGCTTGTTAGCCCCCCCAGAGTACGAAGGGCTTGACGGCCCCGAAGGAACCGTGGCGGACTCCCCAACTGCTAAGCAGCTGGTACCGCCCTGGGGTATCGTTTTTGCAATCATCTTGTGGTCCATTTTTGTGTTTTCCTTTGAAGGGTGAGGTCCCTGTCTCCCACTCTCGATAGCCTACGAGTGGTCACCAGAGGTCGGCTAGTTCCCTGGCGGGGCGCACTAACGACTGAAATACCCGTCAGCCATTCATCTCCTCGCGGTGCGCCGGCGCTTGAGATTCGGGGTGATTTTTTATAGAGGTTTTCTACCTCGCGGTCCGGGCGGTTAAGCCAAGACCTTCGGTCCCAACGCGAGTCGTGATCCACGACACTCCGTTTGGGGTTACGATATCGACGGGGACAGAGAAGGAGTGCTTCCTCTGTCTGCTCGGGGCATGGTGAGTGCACACCGAGCCCGCCCTTGCTCCTCCGCTGTGCCCTCTGCTTATCAGAGGGTCACGCGGAACAACGCACCGGTGGTCCGGGTTGGACCCCTCCCACGTCAGAATATTCGCCACGGACAGTGGTCTTCCCCAAGGGATAGGAATTTCTCCCCGTTACTCGGGGAATGCCACTGTCCGCGCCCAGGGTGCACCGGCCCAGCAACTGCTGCTCCCACTCAACGGATCGAGGAGGGCAGCAGCCACTAGGCACACGTGGAGGTTTTCTGACTTTGCACCCCCTCACCACTGCCTTGCTTATATTAATCACTGCAAAAGTTGCAAAGTATTTGAATCCTTATCCTTACTAATATTATGTGTGAGTTTGTTTGTTTGTTACCTCTTCACGCTTTAATGGCTAAACCGATTTTGATGAATTTTGGTACAGAGTTAGTTGGGAACCAGGAGACGGACATAATTTTTGTTAAAAACAAAAGTGGATTGTGAGGGAGAAAGAGGGAAGAAAAGGGAAAATTTAGCGTTGCTATTACAATAAATAAGGCGCAAGGGCAAAAACTGCAGGTACTTGCAAATCAGGAAACTCCGAATTTAACGCGAGGAAAGCCGCGGGCAAAAGCTAGTCCAAATAATAAAGTTTGTAGCTTCTTTAACCAATATGATTATGATCATCGGGGTTACATCGGAGTCACAACCTCCGCTAGTGCAATATGTTGCGGACATAAGACTAGTTGGCAGACTGACCGCAATGGATCAACGTCCTGATACAGTCGACTCTGTTTTGTAACGCAACGTGGCGTGATTCAGTGTTATCTTTTACACGAAGATGTAATCAAGTCTAATTGGCAACTTTGGCGAATTTGAGAAGGGAAGTTTAAGTCATTGAACTTCCTTAATCGACATCTTTTCCGCAAAGTCCCGCAGAGGAGGTTTAACGCTGCATACATCATAACTCAAAAACCTTGAAAAGTTCTACGATTACGATACTTCACCAAAAGTAGTTTCATAAAGCCAGGAGACCTTGATTGGCCGTCGCCATCAATATGTTTCGGATATCTTCAACAGCTTACCGGTTGCGCATGAGTGTTCCGATTGTCAAGTCAATTCAATTTATGACTTCTTCATCATTCTTATTGTTGATAGAATGTTACTAGTTAGTCCTACGTAACGTAGGACTTGGTCTATTCTTGGAAAGCTAGAGACTAGATTAGAGAAAGACAAATTAATTACCCAAGGCTTTTTAAGACATTAGGTTTAGCCTACCAAGCAATGGTAAGATGAGCATCAAACATGCCTCCCTTTTCAAAATTTCCAAGAAAAAAATAGTTGTGTCATTATAACCCTCAATTATATGGCTGTGGTCATGTATCTGAATTCATAAAAAAACCCAAGTCCAGGAATTAACTGAGATGTTTTTTCCACAGAGTAGCACCTTCTTGATGATTCATATTCATCATTTCGCCAGTACAAATAGATCAACGGCCTCAAATAGTCTAGTCTGTGTCGAAACGTGGTGGCGCGATTCAGGTGTTATCTTACAAACACGAGTATGCAATCGAGTCGAATTGGCATAAAGTCACATGTTTGTAACACACTTATTTGTTGACTGACGATGTCGCGTCGTGGATGTGGAGTGAACAGGTGTGTTTGTAAATGGCAAGAATTTTAATGCAAACTCAGAGAAAAAAATAGGTGAAGCATTTATATTGTCTTTTGGTAACAATTTTGGAGCTGATAACGACCTTATAGAATATGATAATGTAAAGGTAAGTTAACACAAATGAAAAAGAAAACAATTTGCTAATTCTAAAGTTGAAAGTGAAACATCAACAGTTCGACAATACAGCGCGTTCTCAAAGAGATTTAAAACAGTAGCCAATAAAAATTAATTACCATAGTCATACTAACTACAAAGAACCACAACAGATACAATTACGCATGCGTCTAAACAAGATCACAGCTTCATTCTCCAGACAATTCTCACGTTCTACTCGTCCTCTTAAGTTCACAACTGGTTGTCAAGTGACAATAGAATGAACACATGGACTTAACTGGCTTTGTTCGAAACGACGGCCTTTTAAAGCTTTGTGGGGCAACACCTGATAATTTACAAGTCAAACTGGTATATGCTTTAGGGATATCCGACTTGCGTCAAGCTTTCGAGATACATTTTCGGATTGTTCATACGATCATTTATATCTGAGATTACATACAAGAAACCGGGAAGGATCTCGATGACTGGCCTAGTAGCCTTTTATATTCTCGTCTTTGATAGAATAACACTTCATCCAAGTCTTCTGATATTTATAAGCATGTCCTAAAAGAGAATACAGTCAGCAATAAGTGTCAGTGGTGCTGCTAACTAAGATTTCAAAGGATGTGCTTGTGCATCTTGTTTCTAACTCATATAAAACCCATCGACCTGATTTAATCAAATAAATTAAGATGATTACACTTCACTTACTAGGTCTGATGTCTAATACTTGTACCCCTGATTTAGACTGTATTTAATAAAAATTATACAATTTTCTCTTCTATACAATCTAGTCACAAAACGAGTGGAAATCGGATGCCCCGTACAGTGTTTGAGCAATGCTATAATACAATGGTATTAAAAGATACGTAGCATTTGATTTCTGCTAAACGAGGTCACAAATCCACAAGAGACTGGAATTCTTTAGGGACAAATATACCCACAATATGATATTTATAGCGCTGTTCTTGACACTTTATCTTGTTAAATGATCAATTTTGAAGCAATGTATTAGTGGGTAACCCTTTATTTAGGTATAGGAAATCATCAAATAACTTCCCGGTATCATGGGTTACCCATGGCTGAGATTACACTAATGCAAGTCTATAAGTTATATTTATCTGTCTTTTATTTATTACTTACATAATTGTCTGTGGAGTAATTGGGATATATTTATTTGCAACTAGCTGTGCCCCGGCCATGCGTTGCTATGCAATTTTCTACCTTTCTACCTACCCTACCTACCCTACCTGTTCTATAAACCTCACGGAGCCTGAGTCCTTTCCAACGAATGCAAAACCGTGGAAATCGGTTCGTGCGTTCTGGAGTTATAGCGTCAGGAAGGAAGACCCGACTTGTTTTTATACAGTAGATTAGCTGTTCTCGCGGCTTCGCTTGACCATGTTTTTATGCTAACATTTCGATTTGGGATCGCGAACTTTTACAACAGAGGTGTTCAAAATTGTTTATTTACAAAGTATAGGAAGTTAGCTCTTTAAAATTACGTTCTACTGATTAGCACTAGCCTTTTAATAATAATGTCCTCATCTTTTCTTCAAATAACTTAAGATTTTGTACAAAGATGCATACCTACATAAATAAGAAAGCCGTAACTAAATTTACTACAGCTAGTTTAGCTAAAGCTGTAATAACACCTAAAAACGATTACATAATTATGAATACTAAAACTTATATCGTAGTAAGCTCATTGCATCATATATAAGACGACATTCATGTTCTATTGTTTGTCGATCCTTGCGTCATTGCTAATGAATTGGCTATAACTCCTTATACTAATTTATATGAGGCGTGTACGAGTTGACGTCTCAAGTTATGATTGAGATTCTTGGTTGTTTGTAGATGTCCAGAGAAAATTGAGCTGTAGTTTAAAGATGAAGGGTCTTGAAGGAAGAACCATTATTTGAAACGATTGTTTGAGTTTATCTGAAACAATGATGGAATTAACGGTACTGAGGTTATAACGGAATTGTATGAATCCTAGCCTATAAAGGTAACGTACATTGACTTTAATTATGGTTCATAATTGAAGTCGAAGTACCTACCTTTATAGGCTAGGATTTTTTTTGTAGTACAGGAAGACCAAAGAAACGATGGATGACTGTGTGAAGGACGGTATGGCAAGAAAGAAATTGCCCGATGAGACAAATACGATAGGTAATATAGAAAGAGAAGACCTACGACATCAAATAAATAGGGGTAAGGGCAGGAGAATGTTGACGGCTCAAATTATCATTATTCTCGTCTTGGACTTCGTTTATTTATTTATTTAGAGGACCTTACAAAAGTTTGTCTGTCGTTAAACCCTTATCTAACTAACTATTACACCTATTTTAATTTACCCTAATCAAGTTTTACATTATTGCCTAAGCGAGAAAGATAGTGATGCAGCAATCATTTCATAAATCAGTTTCGCTTCTTCTGCACTAGGTATAGATAGTATTCTAATGAAAGCTCAATACTCAATACTCAATATATTTATTGCATTCCACAATGTGAACTTAGGTGGTAGGGTACATTAATTAATGGTTAACATACATTAGTTTAGGAGCATTGTGGGCCCTGTCGGGCATAACAAAAATAAAAATGAAAAATTAGGAATTAGGAGGAGGGCTATTACAAATAATGTTAACATTTTTTTTTTAAGTAGGTAGGCTTAATAACTAATTGAATACATGTACGTATAACTAATTGAATACTATCATACTTTTACGTCATATATACCTATTGGATTAACTTATTAATATTTATTTTAATTATACATTGGAATTATAGATTATTATTTTTTATTTGTTTATATTATTACTGTTTGTTTGTTAAATTTATCATTTAAATATTCCTGTACATTATAATAACATTTTTGGATTAGAAGCTGTTTTAATTTATTTATAAATATATTAAATTTTTGCTCCAACAGCATACGTATTATTTTTTAACTCCAGCATCACTAATTTCCTCTCTGTCTTGACCTTTGTGTTGGACATCCTTCTTGTTATTGTGATGTATGTGTGTATACTTAAATTATGGTCCTCGCTAATTATTATCTAGATGTGGGTGGGGTGTGGTGACCTGTCAAAATGCGACCATGCTATGTACCGAAGTGCCAGTCCGAATATAGATGTAACGGTAACTAGCAGTTTTATTACGATTACTATATCCTGCCTGTCCGACGGTTCCCTAACTATCCAGTTATTCTTCGGTCATCTTGGATTTGGATGCAGTGCCCGAGATATTCAGAAGAAACCAATAACGACCGCAGTAGAAAACTTTAATTCGGTATTTTATTGCATCTGGGATGATGGCAGGTGAATAATGTTGATGTTCGATTAATGACTGATGCTTCCGAAACAGGATCCTAACGATCAAATCTCAGTATTTCCAACAACCTTTATGAAAATGAACGACAATTAACCCAAGGTACAATCACCCTTAACAATAACGACGCTGTTATTTATTTTCTACCCGAAGGTCTTTTTAATAATTGGCCAATATAAACACCAAATAAACGGTAATGCTCTTCGATGATTGTCCCTAATAAGAGACCCATATTCTGAGACATTTGCAGCATTGCAGGTTGTCCAGTATATCTTGGCATATCAAGATGGCACTGCTTTCAATTGGAATGTCAATGAAGTGGCAAATTCAGTGCATTTTGGTTTTGGTTCCGCTTTTTGCCGTAGACCTAGTTATGTTGGGCACTGTTTATGAACATTTGTCATCATTGTTCTTTGGTTTCTCACGGTGCACTGGGAGTTATAAATTTTACGTGGACCTACTTGGTTGTTTCTTACATTCCTTTTTTTATTGATATTATTTTAGTCAAAGGTCTCCGTTTTCTCCTTCGACTTCTCTCTAGCCTGCTATGTAGGCACCGCAAACATGAATAATAAATAATAAAATTATATAAAAAAAATCATTGCAGCCATTAACACTAGTATTTGCACGAGCATTCATTCTATTGTTAAAGGGTAATTAAATTTGCTTGTAGAAAAAATTGTATGCCAATAAAATGGCTATACTAACTAATCAAAAAACAAAGTGAAAGTAAAAACGTCTAAAAATATATTTCGTTACGAAAAGGGGACTCGAGCAATAACCAGGATTATTTACGTACTCTTCATTGTTTAAAAGGAAGTTCACGACACAGTCTCAATTGACCACGTAAAGGTCAATTTCATACTCATAAAAATGAAATTGACCCTCATAGGACCAGGATGGCGAAGGACCATAAAATTCCAATTACTGCCCACCTTCCTGCTTAAAACATAAAGGATGGACAGTCTTTGTAAACTAACCACTTGTTGAACCGCATTGAGTAGGAAAGTGTTGAAGCGGTTGTCACAGATATTTTAAAAAAGAATGGTCATGTATATAAAAGACTATAACTCAAAATGTCAAAAAATTGTAGGAAGCGCATTCTAGCACGATACAAAAAATCCGAAATTTTGAGAATCACTTTAGAAGGTTTTTGAATTGTGTGGGATGTTTTTTTTTATAAGTTTAGAGAAAATATGTCAGTTTGGGGGTCTTAGCTGTTAATCGTCGATAAGGGTTTTGGTTATGTCTCTTATTACTTTGACTTTTGGTATTATAAATAGCTTCATTGACGCTTGTGATGTTACTTACATCTACTGCTCGCATTTTTTAAGTCTCCTTCTTTTCGTGTCGATGAAATTCATATTATTTCCGACCAGTATGTAGCCACCTGCACAGCTCTAACATGTGTCAAGTGTTAACCATCAATAAAATAGATCCGTTTTTGAATTTCCTTTTTTAACCAAATTTTCCAGTGAGTTCACGCGATTAATTTTAAGATGGCGTGCAATGTCCTGATCGCGTGTGCCCAGAAAAATACAGTATTTATGTCCATTCTTGGTTATAATAAGTACGTTACGGTTAGCGGAGCAAAAAGTTAATAACATAGTCTTTACAATAATCCCGGTGTCCAGCCGCCTTTGGCGCCAAAAAAGTTTATTTAGCGCTCCTTGCTTCGTCATGAGATGTAATTGCAAAGTTCATTCAACTTCTTATTTATGATGTTTTATTTAAACTGTTTTGATTTGACGGTTACTAGTTAATCAATTAGCGTCCATTCATTAATCGGTTGTAGACTTCTTCGAGTGAAACTATTCACCACATAGAACATCACCTACTGGGGATGTCCCAGTAGGTGAGGTACCATGAGGACTTGGTCTAGGAACATTTTCCTTTGAGCTCAAGTGCTGCTGACATTACAGGTCCGTTTCAGTCACTTGTTTACTCAGTCATTTCGTATCCTTACTAATATTATAAAGAGAAGAAAGTGAGTTTGTTTGTTTGTTACGTCTCGATTTTGATGAATTTTGGTACAGAGATGTACAAGTTGAGGGAGAATAAAATAGGCTAATTAAAAAAAATGTGGGAAATGTCCCTCATTTCCCTCATTTTTCTTAATTAGAAAGAGGGTAGAAAAGGGAAAACTTAGCTTTGCTATTACAATCAATAAGGCGCAAGGGCAAAAACTACAGGTAGCAGGTACCTGCCAATCAGGAAAGGGGAATTGTGTTACCCCGAATTTAACGCAAGCGAAGCCGCGGGCAAAAGCTAGTTTTTTTTTAGTATTATTTACATATCTACCTAGCAGCTAATTATTACTACCTATCTAATTTCTATTGACGCACAAGTAGTGATGGGTAATTTTCCGAAAAATTTCAAAACTCGGAAATTTTTCAATTTATTTTTCCGAAAAATTGAAAAATTGGAAAAATAATGGAAAAATATATTTTTATCGAAATTATTAGTTTAAATGAAATAGTTTATAAAATATAGTTCATAATAAGTTGAAATTCAAAGGATTTAATGGCTTTTTTTTTTTTTTTTTTTTTTTTCGGGTGGGAAATCATCCAATGACTTCCCCCGCTCTGGGTGGAGCGGGGGGGCATGTCAGACTTGTACTGACTAAAACCCACCCATGTTTCTTCTATTGCCCTTTACGTTCCGAGGCCGCGGTATCTCTTTCGAACAACCCGCAACCCCGGCAGGCAGAGGCTCTGGCAAGCCCCTCTGCTTTGCTGACACTCTTTGAGGCGCGCGTGAAACACGAACGCGCCGTCGACACGGCCTGTCGTCAATCGACGGACGGACGGTGAACTACCCATTGCTCACCGCCCACAGGCCCGCATCTACGGTGGCCGGAAGTCGTCTCGCGGCGCCCGGCGCCATGGGCGTCTCCCGCGGCGGCTGGGTTGGGCAGATGTTCTCTCCGGATTTAATGGCTTTACATGTTGTTTTAATAAAAAAAAAACATATGTGCAAAGTTATATTTGAATACAGATTTAAGGTCAATGGTTTATTTTACACATAAACATATATACATTCAGTCAAAAAAGTATCGGGAATGGATGATTTGTCTAAGGTTCCAAATTAAAATTTTTGTTTTTTTTTTGTAGTTGTTAGATTGCACAACTGTTTTCCATTTTGGCGCGGAGTTTGAGTTGCATCTGTTATTTATATTAAATACAGTGCTGGTTTTAGTAATATCATATATAGTGTGTATTGCGAATTTCATAATGGACAAAAATATCGAACAAAGAGTTTGTCTTAAATTTTGCATCGCTAATGTAATTTCGTGTTCGGAGTCACTGAAAATGTTACAGAAGGCTTACGGTGAATCGACTAAATCAAAAACTCGTGCTTATGAGTGGTTCAAAGCGTTCAAAAGCGGTCGAGATGTGATGGAAGATTTGCCTCGCTCTGGTAGGCCAACCCCTACCAGAGCGAGGCAAATCTTCCATCTGCAACTGAAGTTAACATCGCAAAAGTGAAGAAAATAGTGACTGAAAATCCCCATTCAACTCTGGGAGAGATAGCCGCCGAACTTTCTGTATCTCACGAGTCGATCCGTACCATTGTAACTAATCATTTGGGTATGAAACATGTTGCTGCTCGGCTAGTCCCAAAAGATCTGAATTTTCTCCAAAAACTCAATCGCATGAAAGTCGCTGAGGACATGCTAGAACGAGTCAGTTCGGGCCTAACACTCATGAAACGCATTGTTACTGGTGACGAGACGTGGGTTTACGAGTTTGACATGCAAACTAGTCAACAAGCTTCGGAGTGGCGCCTTCCAACTGAACCGAAACCGAAAAAACCACGCCAAAGTCGATCAAAAGTCAAAGTCATGTTGACTGTTTTCTTTGACTATCGCGGTGTTGTGCACTCTGAATTCTTACCGGAAGGTCTAACGGTAAATAAAGAATATTATTTGAGCGTTATGCGGCGTTTAAGAGAGCAAATTCGACGAAAAAGGCCAGATTTGTGGAAAGAAAATTCTTGGATTTTGCACCACGACAATGCCCCTTCGCACAAGGCTATCATTGTGAACGAATTTTTGACCAAACACTCAACAAATACCATCCAGCAACCGTAGCGACACAAAGATGCAAGTGACCTACAGCGCCATCTATCCAGCCACGGAAGAACTAACGGCAAGATTCCTACATCGCGCAAGCAAAGTTGTACGCGCAGTTAGCATATATACGAGCGCCCGACAAATAACTGTCGGGCAGTGGCCCGCCAGACACAACACCCGTCTGGTCGGAGGATCCTCCCTTTTCCTTAGGGGATGGAGAACTTTACACCCTGTTCTTCATACCTTTAAACTGGTGACCCCGACGTGATCCCGAATGGACGTCAACGCAGCCTTCGAACATCATGACGTCACCATCGTCATATCACTCCCTCCAGCCCCCGAAGCCTCATCAGCGACCATGGCGCCAGCACACTGCACTCCCGACGGTTGAAGAGTCGACGCAGATCCTCTCCCGGTCGACGCCGGCAGTCAGCCACGACGCGGCGCTGTACTACGTCCGACGCACGCAATGGACCTACAGCGCCGGCTCCGCACCCAATCGACCTTGGGTACTTGGGGGGGAGTGATGTAGCGACACAAAGATGCAAGTGACCTACAGCGCCATCTATCCAGCCACGGAAAAACTAACGGCAAGATTCCTCCATCGCGCAAGCAAAGTTGTACGCGCAGTTAGCATATATACGAGCGCCCGACAAATAACTGTCGGGCAGTGGCCCGCCAGACACAACACCCGTCTGGTCGGAGGATCCTCCCTTTTCCTTAGGGGATGGAGAACTTTACACCCTGTTTTTCATACCTCTAAAACCATATTCACCAGATATGGCTCCTGCTGACTTTTTTCTTTTTCCTAAATTCAAATTACCACTTCGTGGCACCCGTTTTCAATCGATAGAAGACATAAAGGAAAATTCGCGGCGAGAACTGAACTCAATTCCGGAAGCAGCGTTTTAAAAAATGTTTTGATGAATGGATTATTCGTTGGCGCAAGTGTATCGTTTATAAAGGAGCATACTTTGAAGATGATAAAATAAATTTGGATGAATAACAGACATTTTGTGTGTTATTGATCTTTACCCGGTACTTTCTTGACAGAGTAGTATGTGTAATGAATCAGAAAAATGCTGATTACATTCCAAGAAAAAAAAAATAAGCTTTCAGAAGTCGCCGGAAAAGACAATACTCCAAATTGCAGCTTACCTAGAAGTGATACGTACATATCAGAACCAGATGAGTATATTCAGTACGCTCAACGTTGGTCTAGTCCAGATTATTCAGTTTAAGAATCCCAAAAACAAATCCCAAATTCAGAAAAACAGTTTTGTGATGCTGCAGTGATGACAGAACCAGAGTACAAAGCGGAAGAAAATGAGAACATTAGAATTTCAAATTTAATGTTTGGTAAATTTATCTCGCATGAACTTGACCGGTATACCGGTGAAAAAAAGGAAATCAAAAAAGTCTTTAAGAAAAAAAATAAGTAACAGTCTTAGTAATAGGGTACGGAATCCTAAAAATGAGAAATTTTAGTATTTTGATTAAAAGTAACAAATAAAAATTTGTTATCTTGTTTTATTTTCTGATCTTAGTCGACTTCCCATTTTTTTCCAATATTTGAAAAATATTTGAAAAATTGGAAAAATATTGGAAATTTTTCATTTTTTCTTTTCTTTTCATTCCGAAATTTTTCCATTACCCATCATTACGCACAAGTTACTTCTCTTTTATTGCTGAGGCCGCAGTGATCGCGTCTATTTATAAGTACGAAAGAAGTGCTGCGTCTGGGTACTAAATACCTACCACGAGTTGGTGTCAGATCACTGTGATATTTATCAAGACTATAAGTCAATGAAGGTACAGTTATTTATTTTGTTAGGGATCTGAAGATTGCTCAAAAACGAAGGACCGACGCGACGTTGAGTAGGATATTAGATCTTTCAACTTTTTGGGGTCCTCTAGAGTTGAATACCTCCAAAAACGCAAAATGAAGTTCGGCAGGATTTAATACAGTTTGTTGTTTTTTGTTTGTTCCTATACCTCATCAGAGTTTTATAACGAGAACAGCCGCTCTAGAGGTGGTTCACCACTTACACGATGTTGTGCGCCATTAGGTAAATTACCAAGATTATGTAATTTTGCCCTAACTAAACAGTGTATCTGCCATGTTAGCGTTGAAGTTTCCTTTGAGTTTGTGTGTTTTCGTTTTTGGTTTATTTAAAAAAAAAAAAAACTCAGATGAGATATCATTAATGACTTAAGGCGGAAGGAAGACAACTCCCGGCCACCGTAGATGCAAGCCTGTGGACGGTGAGCAATGGGTAGCTCACCGTCCATCCGTCGATTGACGACAGGCCGTGTCGACGGCGCGTTCGTGTTTCAGTCGCGCCTCAAAGAGATGTCAGCAAAGCAGAGGGGCTTGCCAGAGCCGCCTGCCGGGGTTGCCGGTTGTTCGAAAGAGATACCGCGGCCCCGGAACGTAAAGGGCAATAGAAGGAACATGGGTGAGTTTTAGTCAGTACAAGTCTGACATGCCCCCCCGCAACGCCCAGAGCGGGGGAAGTCATTGGATGATTTCCCACCCGAAAAAAAAGGCGGAAGGGAGTGTCAGACTTGTACGGATTAAAAACTATCCATGTTCCTTTTGGCACCACCAACATGAAACCAACCTGCATTCCGGGTAAGCAGTGGTCCCGAGGGGCACCTGTACTTTGCTGAGATCTCTTTGTTGCATGGAACACGAACGCGCCTTGTCAACCTGTCTTCACTAAACGGACGGACATCCACAGACTTGCAGCCTACGGTGGCCGGGAGTCGTCTCGCTTGCTCCCAACGCCCGAAGCGTCTGTCAAAAGCTGGCTGACCGATCTAAGAAGAGCGAGTGAGTTCAATAGACAAAAAATATGTCAAAGTGCTTGAGATTGATGTGTTTTAAACGATTGTGTTTAAGTATCATTGGATTGGGGTACTGGATTCGTTTTAGGTTATTAACCAGTTGTCTGGGATCATCTAGTGGTGTAGTCATTCAATTTAAATGGTCAACTAAATAGATTCGCAATGCGGTCAATTCTATTCTATTAACTGTGCTAACAATTAGGCTTTTCGCCTGCACTATATTTTATTTTTATGTTATTACTTTTAAGAAGGCTGGCAGACTACTTACGGAATCAAAAATAAATAAATAAGATAAGTTTTGAAACCGTAACGCGTATCTATGTATCCATTTGTTTATATCTTACGTGCGACAGACGAAACAAGACAAAGTAAATCGTAATCCAATACTTGTTACTATTTGCTAACAAATCGTATTGTCAGGTAGCATTCTTGTGTCAAAATAAAAAATATTCAGAATAACATTTCATGTATTTTTTTAATCGTTTATTCCAAGAAAATTACATAAATTTTTTCACAGAAATCCTCTACCAATTTGGCCGAAATTTTGGAGAGATTGATTCATCGTTATTTATTGCCTATTTCTGCCCTTCTCCTGATTGTGTTGGGGCTGGCGCAGCTTCTTCTTTTTCCATACTTCTTTATTAGTTGACATCTCAGTAGTAACTGTCTGTCACACTGTGCGCCTATCTTTGGTATAGTTTTCTCTCAAACTTATGCATTACATATAATAAAACTAAGTCGCTCTTTCGGATCTGTATATTCCATTTATGTGTTTGCTGTTTTCAAGAGTTAAAATGCACCTAATTGTTTAGAGAATCTACGTGTATAACATATAAATGTCAATATTTCTCACTTAATATATATTTTTAATCAAAGTATTAACACTTTTTTTTTAACTAAATAATACCTAATTACTGCAATTTGCAAGTAATCCAATATTCCTATATCATCCGTTTGGTACATACCCCACCGTACATACCTATATAGTTACCGGTCAATGTGTCTTGACGTAAGGAAAAGCAATTCCGACTAATAATGCCAAGCCACCGGCATCAGTCGTCTCCGGCCAATGACCGCTGCCAATCAAGTTTGCCAAACTGCCAGTGCCAGATTGCTTGCCACTTACGCGATTTGAAAATCGAAAGTAGCGTAGACATTTTTTTTTTATTTATGATTTTATAAATATCGATGACTATTCGCTTGAATAGTTTTTGGGATTTTTACTACCTTCTTTTTATTGGAATGTCAACCTTGAAATCGGTTCGGTAGTTCGTTAGAGCGATGAGGAAAATGTTTTCACTGCAATCATTTTGTTTTTATCGTTTTTTTGTTAATTAATGACGTTATACTGCATGGTAATATGCTTACGTACTTACAAATACCGTACCTAAGTAGGTCTCAGTATTAATAACTATTGATGAGAGCAAGATGTGAAACATGAACTGAATGCTGATAGACCTGTGGATTAAAAGTGGAATCTTAATACTGAAGGACTTCAAATCCACAATCATTATTATCATTTATCTGGACTGTAGTCCATTCAGTCCATTGCTCGAAATAGGCCTTCCTCGAACAAACATAGTGGGCATTCAAAAAATCTCTGAGACCAATTAACGTTGGTTTACGTTGTAAGGTTGCTAATACCTTATAAACCAAGCCAATCTATTAACACAAACAGGTTGTTTCTAAAAGCAGGAATAGTAAGTATCACACATTTCCTTTCGTACCTACTTCTTCACGATAGAAGGGCCATAGTCTCACAAAGTTGTACCATAGATTGAATATAATAATATTATGATGCTAGTGTTGCCATCCATCAAAACTTGTCTTAAATATTTTCGGACAATAAAGCTCCCTTTTCATTGGGCCATCAACCCGCAAATTGAAATAAAAGACCAAAAATATTTTGATGAGTATCTTGTAGCATAAAATGACCAATTACTGCAGGGTAGTAATTTCGATGGACCAGGAGAACATAAAAAACCGGAGCCATGTTTGTCGGAACGAATTCTGCGAATTACAGACTGGAGACTTTAATCAATGTGCATGTGTTATGGGTCATATGCTCAACATACAGCTATATGTGACGCACATTGCTAGCTATCGCTAAAGGATTCTGGGTTTTTTCTGTTACAAATTCGATTTTAATGGAATTTGCATGTTTTTCGCAGTAGTTGAAACCACAAATTTTCCAAGTATCCATCATACTTGGAATATGTGTGGTTTTAACTGTTTTTATGCAGTGTGAATGGTTGAGAGACTTGTTAGCGAATTTAGACATACTTTTTAGAGTTTGTGTTTTTTTCAATGCGTTTTTCTTAACTGCATATAATGTCACGATTAGTATCAAATAAATTTATTTAATAAAATAATCAGTTCAAGTTATAACAGTTTCTTTATTTATTGTCTTAATAACATATGTATAATTACATTCTTAAATATTTCTTTAAAAAAAAATAACATTTAAGAATATAAAATTAGCCCACTTCAACAAAACTTGACACGATCTCAGCAGCTATAACTTTTTTATTTTGTCTATTATCTACATTAACACTTACTATATTACCATAATGAAGTACATTCATAGCTCCTAACTCGGTTGTAGTGTTGTAGCTAGCAAAAATGCCGACAGGTTTACCGTTACCAGTCTTCTTTACCGTAGGTACACTGGCTAAATATGACGACAAACATAAGATGCCTTCAAGGAATAGTTAGCTGTACTTCTCATTTTTACTTACACTTAGTTCAATGTAGCTAATACAAATACTTGTCACACTTTAGCCACTTTAGTGCACATAAAGTCAATCGTGGTCGTTAAACAAACAAATACGATTTTCAATGTTAAAGCACATAACTCACTTCAATCAGATGAACGTCAAAGCTGGGGTTCTAAAATGGACGCTTAGGTGGAATCCTAACAGGATATTAATATGAATTACATTGAAATTCTTAGAATGATCACAGACGAATTTAATATTGAATTGTCACTTTTGTGACAATTTTGTGAATGGTAACAAATCATAGTTTCAACCTATTAAGTTTCTTGGTCTAAAATGGACGCTTAAGCTTTATCTGCCAACGGCGCGACGATGCCGGGGAAGTAAGGCATACAGAACCTGGAAGTGACGCAGTATTGAACGACTATTTAATAGTAGAATTACATCGGCACGACACGAAAAATTACATCGTCTTTAGGCGACGACGTGGCTTTCGACTTGCCATAATAAAACGTCCGACAGGTTGTGGAAATCCAATTCGAATGTTTGCTATTTTAAGATCACTGCAGACTTCTGCAAAACTTGACAAAGAACGGAAATCTTCCTTCTTTCCGATGTTCACTAGTAAGCACGTGTCATCTACGACGGAGTAAATACCTTCTTAGTAGCAGACGCGTGGACGAGTCAATGAGCCCCAAATAATAATTAATTCACGACGTGATCAGACGCTTGCTTTTTTTGTCAACGCAAAAAGTGACGATAAAAACATGCTAGTACAGTTGACAGTGTGTTTGCATTCGCTTTAACAGTACCTTCTTCAATATCCGTTTCGGAACACAAAACATTTTCGGATACCTTTTTAACTTGATGGATCTGCAGAGACATAATGAAACTACAAAATAGAGAGAACAAGAAATTAATTCTGCAAAAATTATCACCTGTGTCTATTTGTTTGGCCTCTAGCAGCAGACAGAGGTATTTAATCAACCCACATTAATACAGCTACTATGTGCGTAATTAACATATAAGCTATTTGAATATGAAAAACGTTTCTCGCACCTTCTTTTAAATGACATTTACAGTCTGCTACATTTTGTGTGTTTAAGGATGTTCCGTCGTTTGCGCAGGTAAAAGTTTTATCTGAATAATCAGCATTTGAATTTTGTTGGTCGGAATCATGTTAACACAGATTAAGTCGATGATAGCTCGCTAAGGTAAGAGGTTTGTAAATCTTGCTTAAGCATTATCGCTCACTCCATGTCTCCTGATTGTATGCACCACACCTCAGCCTCAAACAGGTTCCTTTTCTGAAGGAGTTTCTTCGCAAATAAACCCACGGTGACTAAAGTAACGTTGGACGTGCCGATCAGGTGTCTGAGCCTTGAGTGGGCGTTGCATCTGTCCCATATGTCAGGAGGCGATTTGTATCGAACATTGAAATATCTTTTTTTTGTGCAATCAGATGCCCGTAGCATTTCCCGCGACAGCTGGGTTGGTATGAGGTTGTGTCCTCAATCGTCCAGCTACGTCCATCGGTAGCATAACTGCTTCGTAGAAGAAGGTGGTAAACACACTAACAAACAATAAATTTACGGTCTTGCAACCGTAAATTTATTGTTCAACTTGCTTTACGCTGACCCTCTACGGTGGGGCATGACCTAATGCCTATAAATTGAATCTCGCAAACAGACTATTTGAATAGATTACCATAAGATTATATTTAACAGTACATGAAAAAACTTAGGTAATAACTCGTCTCATTCGCTGATATGAGTCAACTGAAAGATAAGCCGGGAGAGCAAGGTCCCTGTTTAATTGATTTAACTTTATCGATAATGGCAGAGCAATTTGCTAGAAAAGTCATCGTGTCTGGATCAAATGTCTTGTGTTGAATAGAAAACAAATCAATATTGGACGCGGCTACTTTGTCTAGCGGTCGAACAAAGTCAAATATTTTGCTCTCAATTACTGGAGCGGCACGTTTTGCTCTTATCTTGCACTTGTGTAAACCTTTTTTATTTAAAAAAAAAAACCTTGCCCCACACTAAGGTTTCTCCTGTATCGTGGGTCCATTTACAAACATTTAAACTCACATATACAAACAGCCAGACTCGGAACAACTATTTGTAGGCCATACAAATATTTGTTATCGAACCTGCAAAACGCAGCGCAGCAGTCAATCGCTCAGCCACTGCGCCAACCGTGTCGTCAACTGTAACCTAACTTTTGTTATTTTGCAGTGTACTTAAAACAAGATTATCAAGGTGCTAATTAAACGGATTCCACCTCATTGATGGACTGAAGGGTGCTCCAATATTATTTTCGGTTCTATTCTATGGCATGACTGAGTGACTGCTTCGTTGGTCTAGATGAGCATGAGGCTTTTGGTTTGATTCCCGGATCGGGCAAAGTGTAATTCTATTAAGTATATCTCAGTAGCAGTCGCGGTGTCTGCATCTGTGCCACTATAACTGTGGCACTAGGGTCGCCCCTTATTACATCAGACTTCAATATAACTGCTGAATTTCTCTGCCTAACCTTTTGGGGATTTGGAGATTTTGACGACACGGTTGGCTCACTGACTGAGCGATAAACTGCTGCGCTGCGTGTTGCGGGTTCGATCCCGCACGGAACAAATATTTGTATGGCCCTCAAATAGTTGTTCCGGGTCTGGCTGTTTGTGTATGTATGTTTAAATGTTTGTAAACGCAACTATTCCTATTTCAGAAATTCCTAGTGTGAAACAAAGTTTTTTTTTTTAAATATAAGTCGTGAAGTTGTATTCAGTTCGGTGAGTAGTGTGGTCCTCAGGAACCTCACTACGTATGGAGATGTTACGAGTAAATGGACGAATAACTAATTTAAACAATAAACATCCAAATACCTAGTTTTGACTATCTTACAGGATAATATTCATCGACATTTAAATTCCATTAGTAATAGAAGGAAACTTTACGTCTACAACAATATTTCTTTATCAAAAAATCTTTACGATTTTTACTAAGAAATGTTACTATAATATACATATCTTAAAATGGTTGTAAATAGATAACCTACATATTTAAAATGGTATTTTTATGTACCGGAACTATTTTGTAACACTTATTTTTATTATTTTAATCAGTAATCGATTTATTTGCGTATCTCTTATAGTCAAATGTTGTTGTAGTGATGTGTTTGCTAAAAATAGTCTGGCGTAAAGTATGCATTGCTATCGAGGTTGCGAGTTGTTTGAAAGAGACATCGTGGGTCCGGAAAGTTCCATAAAGGGCAAAAGAAGGAACGTGGATGGGTTTTAGTCAGTAATAGTCGGACACTTCCGTCTGCTCCTTTCAGAGCGGGGGAAGTTTTTGATGATTTAAAATCCGAATAATAAAAGTGTTGCATATAATCTCAACATGAATTATATATCCATGATTTTATAAAATATTATGATTTAAAAGAGTGTCCATGGAGTTCCTTGCCTATTCTTCTACATAGAGATCTACGCTTTGGAATTGGCAACTACAGTACTTTCACAAGTTATTATGCCTTGTGACTGGGACTGTAGCAGCATCTTTCCAGTTTTCATGACATTCAAAAGTGCCTGTAATGGTCTAATTGAAATAAATGCTTTGAGTTTGAATTAAACATGACACGACGATGAATGGAGGTCTACAAAACCAGTTTCTGCTGATCTCTCAATGTACGAGAACACATTAGACTATACAAAGTGAAGCCATGTTATGGAAATGCGTAGTTTGATGTGTCACCGTGTGGAATATCTGATTCTTATTTTTATAATCTGTTGTTGTTAAGTTGGTCAGGATAATCTCTAACCTTTCCTGAAAATCTTCTCACAAACGAGAATGTTGTGATGGCCACCCTAAGGTAGAGAACTAATGTCTGAGATACAGAATATTTTTTTATCTAGTTCAGACACAGATGCCTTCAATATACAAAAAAATAAAATAAAATGTCCAGTATAAATTTAACAAGCCTAAGGCATTAAGTCCGCTTTTATACAGTTTTTACTTGTGCATAAAGCTTTAATAAATAAATATATCTGTGTCAAATAAATAAATTTTATTATTATTTAATATAGCTTTCGCCCACGACTTTGTCCGCGTGGCATAGTTACTTTGGGCAAACGCTAACTTTAACCCGCGTGATGATCGAAAAAAAATATCTTTCTCTACCCTTTTCTTCCCTCTTTCTCCCCCTTTTTTCACTTTTTTAACCTTTGTGCGTCTCCAGGTTCTCAACTATCTCTGTACCAAAATTCATCAAAATCGGTTTAGCCTTTTAGACGTGACGACATAACAAGCAAAAAAAACAAACTCACTTTCGCTTTTATAATATTAGTAAAGATAATAGATTTCGTGGTGAACGCTAAAACTCACCTTTATCTTCTACGAACAATCCCACAAAAAAGATTTGTTCGTAAACGCCCGCGTCGTTAAAGCTAAATGAGGTAAACTAGCTACTTTGGAGTGTTAATGGGCTATGCTTCTGCTGCTTCCCATTACTTGGATAACTTTAGCTCAAATGGTTCTCCACGGTACCGCGGAAGCTTTGTTACTATCTTTGGGTGAAGTACCTGTATTTCTTATGTTACCTGCTCTACAAGGATATTTGTGTATCTATAGAGTGTTTAGTTAAACGAGGGACACACAACAGTAGTCTACCCTGTTAAGGGAGTGTAATACCAACTTAAAAAACCAACCAAGAAAGAGTCAGACTCGCGCACTGAGGGTTCTGTACAAATTTTCGACATGAACATTAAACAGCCATATCTTCTGACTGCGTACACTTAGAGGGTTGCTTTTATTACTGCTACAAAGGACCATAGAGTTAAGTATATGGTTTACATTTCAATACATCTACGCGTTCCTGAGATAAAGGGTCTTGACAGACAGACGGACAACAAAATTATCCAATATGGGTTCCGTTTTTACCTTTTAAGGTACGTAACCCTGAAAATTAACAACTATTGCGATGGAACTAATCTTGAAATCGCAAATAAAAATCAGTAAAGTATTCCTATTTGAGCACCTACCAATATTTTGGCATATTTTTAAAAACAGAACAGCTATTGCATTTGTTTTCTGGTTTTATTTTTCGTTGACAAGTAATTACAACTATAGTACGGCCAACGAGAAGCGATACGAAAGGTCATTAACCGAAAGAACAACTGTGGCGTTGACAATCTAATATTTAGCTCTTTCCATCTTGTGCCTTTGTCGTAATGTCTCGTTCTCCCGGCAAAAACATGACAACGTTAAGACGGGTTCGCCAACATTCGGGCGGCCATTTTAGATGGGGTTTTAGCATGGGTTTTGTTTACATTTGGTATCGCTTCTCTTTGGCCGTACTATAGATTAGTGATCGATTAGGACGGCACACACTACATGTGTTCACGATTACAGATGTAGTGCCACAAGTGCGAAAGTGAAGCACTCAGCGCCACTTACTACAGTCTTTAGCTTAACAGGCACTTCAAATAATCTACATACTTACTGATCTTCTACTTTAAATATAGGGCATGTTGAACATTGTGTTTTTTTTTTTAATTTACAGATAAATCAAAACATGGAGCGTGATACGAAATAAGCTATGTTATTGCAATTTAAATGAATATTTTTATCCTTATTTATATAATATTATATAAAAGCGAAAGTGAGTTTGTTTGTCAATTTGTTACGTTTTCACGCCTAAATGGCTAAACCGATTTTGATGAATTTTCTTACAGAAATAGTTGTTTTTGTGGGAAAGGAGAGAGAATGAGGGAAGAAAAGGGAAAACTTAGCTTTGCTGTTACAACCAATAACGCGCATGGGCAAAAATTACAGGTAGCAGGCACCTGCAAATCAGGAAAGGGAAACTGTGTTACCCCGAATTTAACGCGAGCAATGCCGCGGGCAAACGCTAGTATTACTATACTTTTGACTAGTTTGGTCTGTGGATGGTTGACCAAACTTTACAAACTGAGTTCCTCCGTGCCTCGGAAAGCACGTTAAGCTGTTGGTCCCAGCTGTCATTTGTATCATATTTCACAGAGTTAGGTTGGTCGTGGAGTCGCTCTATGTAATATACGGGTTTTTATTTGCTTAATTAATTACAATAAATTAAATTGTAAATGGGACTTAGTAGAATATAGCCCAATTCAAAATTTGATTACACAAAGTTAAAATATAAAAAGTCTGCTAAAAACTAAATGAGGCGGATCGGACCTGGTGACTGATCGGAGACCGACAATACCTATAGTTGGGAAAAGGCTAAGTAGAAAATGTGTGTAAGAAGAGAATTTGCAGAATCCAAACAGTCTACTTATATTTCAGCACCTGTACTGCTTTTAATATTTCTATTGTCGGAAGCATTTTAGTAAACTTTAAAACTGAAACCACTTATTTCTCTATCTCTCAACTACACTCGCGATACCAAAAACTGTGTCAAGAGGACTATTCCTTCATTCAAGGACTGTAATCGGGAAGTAAAGACAGACAGATCCGTCTTGCTTCTCCTAAGATTGACGTATCCTCGCGTGCCTGCCTCAATTACACTGCAGGGGTTCTAATGGGTGCTTCCTTTTGTCCCGTTGTTCTTTCATTGACCGTCGTCATAAATTGGCGGCGACAGCATAAGTAGGGATGTTGACGTGGCCGTCTTTTGACATGCAGATTTTTATGAGGTCAGTGGTTTTTTTTTATTGGATGAAATAGCCTCCACGTGGGATGATATGTCCTGTTCACCCTGAGCAGTTAGGGTTAACTGATTACGTAATATTTTATCGCGAGCACTATTATTCGTGTAATTGATTTCAAACAGTGAAGGATACTGGGAAAGGAAACGACGTGTACTAGAACCAAAACTTGATGTGTGAAGTCCAACAATCCTATCAGGTGCTTTGAAAATTTATGTGGGATGATACATACCACTTCTTGCCCATTCTTCTCCATGGAGATCAACAGTTTGGGATGGGCCAATACAGTACTTTCACGAATTATTATGCATTTTGTCAGGGACTAACTACATTGTTTTGTTTCTTGACATTCCTGTAATGATGGTCTAATTAAAATAAATGCTTTGAGTTTGAGTTTGACTTAAGGCAGGCTAATCTGCACGGGCAAGCATTTTATTTAAGGAGTCGCCAAAATTTACAAGTCCTCAATTTTCATGTTAGGTACTGACATGAAAATCATGTCATTGACTTGTGAACGGTTGATGTCATCATCAATCCTAAACAAATGTATATTTCTCTGTCATTACTGTTTTATCGAGTGCTTGGTATATTTGGCTTAGCCAAAGGATGTTATGCTTGAAAACCTTATTATTAAATCTTTTTGCATTAGCATTATTTTGGCGTTTCTCATATTTTCATATGACCGCTCTTTTAGTGTGTTTGCAGTTTGCATCAATGATAATTATTATCTTGTGCAGAAAAGGCTTTCTTTAAGTAACATTTAAGCACTTTGCAGTTCTCATAACCACCAGAAGTTACTGCTTAACTCTTTCTATTTACTTTTATATTATCTCACTTTTACTGTTTTCAGGAAACTAGTTTCTTGAAAACATAAATGGCCTTTGGTCATCATTATCCTGCTACCGATTTTTTAACAATATGTCTTATTTTTCCAGTTTAATTCTCTATTATTCGTCATTATAGTAGTCACCTCTCTCCTAGCCACATAATCCCGTCCCACACTAAATTCGTCCTTATTATAACTCTTCGCATACTCTCATAACCATCCACTAACATACTCATAACTGTCCTCACGACATTTTCCTCATCCCTCTTTACTTCATACTGTGTTTTGTATTTAAATCTTTCCCTTTCTTAGTAGGTACACTAAGCACCACATCAAATACTTTACCCTTGTCAAAATCTTTATTAGCTCCGATATAAATCGATCAAGGTTTTAGCATTAGATCCTACTCGAAATAAATCACCAATTTTATTACGAGCTGTCCAAATAATCCTCCTTTGTGGGATACATTTGTATTCCGTTGAGACGTTCTTGCTAAACTTTTCACACGGAAATTCTTTTCTCAGTCGTGGTTGACTCAACTGTTTAGTGCACTTGGTATGCTGCGTGGTCCATATTGGAATCTATATGTTAAGTGACCAATCTAATCGAGATCCTGGTGGTTAAGGAAATGTTTTCTCAATTTTGCAGTGTCATGATTTCAAAGTCATGCTCAGTAGGAGGTTCGGTTGCAAAGAGTTTAAGTATTAATGCAGAATGAGGGTCAACCATTTTTATACAAGCGTAATAGTAAAGCGTTGTGTAATGAAAAAGAAAGAAAATCATAAAATCATCCTCGCGGACATAGAGCTCAATCAAAATTAATAATGATTAAGTCAATCTGATCATCCTCAATTTATTTAGACAACATGTTTATCTCAAATATTAAAATTATAACGTAAGTATAGTTATTAGAGGACAGGAAGACGAAACTGGATATCCATTTGCCGTCAACTCAATTTATTACTCAATAATCAGGTTATAAAACATATCGTAACCCTCCCATCACGTATTTGTAAAGATAATCACGTACAAAGTGAATATAAGGAGTAGTACTATGATTTGTATTAGTACCGCATTCTGCACATTAGAACTTATCAATAGATAAGATAGTGTCAGTCAAGGATGCGACTGATTTTCGATCGACGCAAACAGGCTGATCGAAAATGAAAGGTGAGATATCTGTTCATATGCTTGTAGGTTATTGTTGAAACGTCATGTTTTAACATGATAGACGACTATTTGATGTCAATACTTACTTATGGTTGTATTGTATTTCGGATTGGAGACGAAACTATGAGACTAGAGACGCGTATTTTATACATATATTGCCACACAAAACGGTGTGAAACAAGATCTACTTTAGCCGTGGGTGTTTGGAGGAAACATAGTTTATATAGACTGCCTTATAAGTAGAGCAATAATTCTTAAAGGATATAAAGTGAGATATCAATTAATAGTAAACTCCCACGAAGGATATCAACGTCATCAGTTTTGTGTAATCTGTTTTCAAGCAAAGTTATTTTGTTTCTATACGTAGTGTCAACAGATAGAGATTTATTTATAGCTCAACTGATAAATCGCAATTCAGCACAAACCACACATGCTGTTATTTCAGACATTTTCAAGTAATTAATTGTAGAATGATCTAGATGCAATTTTTTTTTAGCTGGCCTTACAAATGACGATCAAGTTTAAACAAGTACAGATGCTGTTTATACACGTTGAAGTAATTTATTTCCGCAAATGAACCAGCTGTCATCACACACCCGAATGACGACAGCTCCTTGGTTCTAGCAGAACACGTGCAGACTACAAAAAAAAACGTGCACGATTAAAGAATATAGATCGCCTGCGATTAGTTGCTAACATAGATTCATATCTTTCTAATACAATTAATTGATACGATCACGCCAAAATTGGTGGGACGAATACAAATAAGGAAAAGTTTTAAAGAGTAAAAAATTAAAACAAATGAATTAAGCAACTGTTACATTAGCTATTATCAGAAGTAGGTAGTTAAACGTTTGAAAGTCTTTCCAAACGATGTCGTATTAGGTACCCAGTAAACTAATGGTAGGTATTGGTATTTATCTTCATTCGGAGTGAGATTGGGAGCCGACCCCAGATTACTTCTTACGATCAAAGAGTAAAGATGCAACCTAGCAACATTTTTTTTATCATCTCCGTTTATGGATACTCTAGATTTTAGAAAAGATAACGTAAACTCAGGCACAGCTGTCACTAACATCACATCGGAGATAAAGAAGTATTATAATATCTAGAAATAGGAAGTGATTGTTCGAACAGTGACGTAGGTCTGATAAGGGTCGTCACCCTTCTTCCTTCTATCCTTCCTTCTGTAATCCTTAATACATTTTATATATAGTAGATAAGTTCAACGAAAGCTAAAACGGTGAATTGAGGACTTCTGTGATTAATTTATTGAATCACAGAATTGAAGTTAAATGCTGCTTACTATGAAATCTATAATTATTTTCGCATTCGTTGAAACATTCAGAATTGTGCTATGGACAATAAATTCACGATTCTATTTACTAGCATCAGACTTTTGTGCCGATTATATTATTTACTCCATGACCGTTTATTTCCTGGTTGTGTATAGTTTAAACAGACTAGGGTTAGCACAGCTGGCAGCTTTGCATATGTCGGACGTAAAAGACTAAGAACTATCGTCACTGTGCTCTTTAAATATACCCCTATGGAGGAAACTGGTACTCACTATTGTGTCTTAAACTAAATTACTTTTATGCAAAGCCCCCATGATTTGGCGAGACGAAATGATCCTCAAATAAGGCCACAGGAGGACAATGCTCGTAATTTCACAGTCTCAAATCAGGCCACATCTGTTTGCTGAAACGCGTCATTCTACAAACGATTTTATTGGTTATAAAAGAGTTTTTATTAAGTAAATTGATGGATAGTGTACCGTTTTGTTAGTTTAAGAGGTCGTTTAACTGTTGCTACAATTGTTAAATGTTCGCCGATACTGTTCTATTGTTGTGTGATTTATTCGGTTTTGGCAATATCTTTATCGGTTTTAAAGTGATCTGGCAATTTAGAAATGATATTTATGTTTGACATTGACACTGGTTTGCAGTGGACATTTTATTGTTACCATAGCTACAGACAATATGTCCCATCAATTGGCGTGAAAAATAATTTCTTCTCATGTCAGTCATAACATCACACCTGTAATTCTTGTAGGGTTAATCATAGGTGTACCTAGTAGCACACGCACATTTATGCCAGTTATGTTTAAGTCCCATATAATAGGGGCGAGAATCTTGCCATCAACCGGGCACAAGAGACTACTACTGAGAAATTCCTGATTGAAAAACCCGATAACACTTGGCGCGACCCAGGAATCG
This sequence comes from Ochropleura leucogaster, assembly GCA_958449745.1. Classification (NCBI taxonomy): domain Eukaryota; kingdom Metazoa; phylum Arthropoda; class Insecta; order Lepidoptera; family Noctuidae; genus Ochropleura; species Ochropleura leucogaster. The sequence continues at coordinate 17,612,493 of OY288213.1, read as the reverse complement.
AACCCAGGACGCCATGCTCAGCAGGCGCGCTTGCAACCAATAGCCCAAAGAAGCAGTGCTACCTACAATTCTCATCACCTTAAAAAGGTACCTGGAATAGATTAAATTCGCGAGGCTTAGAACAGTGGTTAGCCCAGGAGAGATCTTTGCTAGGCTGTGAGTGTAACGATTAATTTTATTGATCTATCTCATAACTTTAAGTACTCATAAAATCATCAAATAACTTCCCCCACTTTGGCGGAGCGGGGGGTATCAAACTCATACTGGGTAAAACCCACCCCTGTTCCTTCTTTTGCCTTTTATATTCCGGGGTCTCGGTATCTTTTTCGAACAACCCACAACCTTGGAATTTTGCATGCTACAGTTTACTTCCAATATATTTGATTTCGAATTGCTGGTCACACTTATTGCTTTGATAACCGGTAAATAACCGATTATATAAAGTTAATATCGTTCTGTATTTCCGATTAAACGAACCATGCCAAATATCCATTCGCTTCGTCCTTCGTATTCTCGTTATACAGTCATATCTCAAGTCTCAACATGTATAGTCTAAGATATAGGGCGTCCAGACCGGTTGCCAGCCGCCGCGAGAAAGTACGCCAACTTCATTCGTTTTTATCGCAACAAGATTCTATTAGTAAGTGTATCAAGTTGATGAGTACGGGAAATTTCTAATAAGATTGATGATACCTTCCTATTTGACGATAAGAACTTATCATTAAGCTTATTGGAAACTTCCCAAAATGCACGCACTAAAAAGACAGAAAATATTCTAATACACAATTATAATTATATTTTACTTTCGGAAATCGATGGCAAAAAAATCTATCAAACAAAAGTCACCAACTTCCGGAAGTAAAATTATTTTCCGTTTTTAGTGTTTTTATAGAAGACAGTTAAAAAAGAAGTTTTTTAAGACACGTATTTTATTCTGTAGTTTAGTAATCACTTGAAGTTACATCCTTACTTACTAATATTATAAAAGCGAAAGTGAGTTTGTTTGTTTGTTTGTTACCTCTTCACGCTTTAATGGCTGAACCGATTTGGATGAATTTTGGTACAGAGGTAGTAGAGAACCAGGAGACGGATATAGGCTATTTTTTATAAAAAAGAGTGGGATATGAGGAAGAAAGAGGGAAGAAACGGGAAAACTTAGCGTTGCTATTACAAATCAATAAGACGCTACCGAATTTAACGTGAGCGAAGCCGCGGGCAAAAGCTAGTCTTATAATTATATAAGTTATAAAAAAACTTTGTTCTTATTTCGTTTAAATTCTTTTCTATTGCATAATAATGTTTGTTTTTTAATTTGACTATAATAGATACGGGGGTTAGTATTTCCGCCGATATTCATAAAAGCTCATTAACACCATGATTGAATTAACAACATTGATCATTTGGTTCAGATAAAGGAAGTCGTTGATCCCGTGTCATCGCAATCAAGGGTTCGTTGTCATAATTCAGAGAAGCTCACAAGGCAATTAATGGGTCAACTTGATTAGTCTGCATTACAAGACATCTAACGCGCCGAGTCTCCGAGAGTTCAAGCTGGAATTGTTCTCGTTCACACAAACAATTTGCTGATTGTGTCGTCACTGGTTTTAGAAAACTGGAAAAATGGTAATTAAAATATTTTTGTGCTTCTGAAAAACTATTTAACTTGGTTTTCTAACAAGATGGTGGTGGAAAAGGAATGGAAATAGAATGCAGGGCATTAAGTAGGATTCCTTGGTGAATCCTGGTGCCTATATACATATCATCAATCTTGATGCCAAGAGATCAAGACCTCGAGTGAATAGACAAAGCGACCGGCGTTCTATCACCAATTTAACGATGACGAAAGAGATCAAATGTATAGAACTAATATAAACTGCATACAAGTTAATTTTAATCCTGTGGTGAATGAAAACTATTACCAGTTGTGTCCTTCCGTGTGCATACATTTAAAAAGCCAACTTGCTGAATAATCTTACCACCACTGCATGACCATCATACCTAAGGTGGCTTTTTTGCTTATCAAAGCCAGACTTTTACTGACTAAACCCATCCATGTTCCTTTTTTGCCTTTTATGTTCTGGGCCCGCGATATCTCTTTCGAACAACCCGCAACCCCGTCAGGACCTTTGATGGCTATAGAATCAGTAGCAGCATTACCCCAACTGAAAAATGCAACACAAAATCTAGACAATAAAACAGTTATTTCCAAAGAAAGTGGGTGCCATGACAATAGCCGACAAAGACTGATGTACATATTTACACACAATGCCTTGACAAAAACTAGTCGCGACGAACGAGTTCAAAACTTGCTTGAGAATTCAATTTTTGCTAGATTAAGTTTTGATTCGTTCAATTTTCGCCAGTTTACAAAAACGTTTGTTTGGTTTCGTGTGGTCTTTGGTAAAAACAGCTCGTTATTTATGGAAGGTGATTGAGGGTTTTGATTAGGTAGACAATTAATGTTATTTAAAACTAAATTTACAACTTTTCTTGTGTTTACTACCAGATTTACAAATGCGGTTGGCTCAGGTTCGTCAAACGTTTTGCATGTTAGTCAATAAGGCGATGCAGCGTAACATGCTGAATCACATTATTGACTGAGATGCGTTCTTGACGTGTATTTATTTCTTGTTTCTTCACTCAAGTGTGGGTTGATCCCTCAGGTGTTTCTGAATTAAGATTTTCACGAGGGAGTTTACTTATTTTATGAGTTCGCAAGGAACCCTTGCAACCAGTTATTGGTCCCATTGAATATATAAGTAGACTAGCTTTCGCCCGCGGCTTCGCCCGCGTTAAATTTGGGGTAACACAGTTCCCCTTGCGTCTTATTGATTTGTAATAGCAACGCTAAGTTTTCCCTTCTCTTCCCTCTTTCTCCCTCACATCCCACTTTTTTCAAAAAAATATTAGCCTATGTCCGTCTCCTTGTTCCCTACTATCTCTGAACCAAAATTCATCCAAATCGGTTCAGCCATTAAAGCGTGAAGAGGTAACAAACAAACAAACAAACAAACAAACTCACTTTCGCTTTTATAATATTAGTAAGGATATTTAGTGTCATCAGTTTTTAGGTTTCTTCATAAACCTTGACATAGAATGTTCTGTTATACACACAAACAAGAGTTTGTGTGTATAACAGAACATTCTATGTTAAAGAAGATATAAACTCATTTTCAACGAGACACAGTGTATAATCGAGAATGTACCGCATTAATATGTTTAATTCAATTATTATAACTGTTGGTTTGTTGTTCTCGGCGCACTTTCGCTCGACGTTGTCGGCAATTTGTTCCAGTAGGTATGAGTACTTGTCGTTGGGATTCAGTTTCGTCTCAATTTTATCAAATATTTGAGACATTTTGAGTATGGTATGTCCATTACGCTTGCTGTAAAATTATATATATAGGTATCGTCAATTATTAAATTTCTATGTTGTAAATAAACTTGGGATCAAATTGTTGCTCCCAGTAAGATGAGAGAGAGTGGACCCGGTAGTTGCGCTCGTGGGCCATATTCTACCACGTGAGATTCTTCGTGATTCTTCACCATTTGAATAGCTATACGAATTATAGATTCTTGTAAATACTCGTATAGGTACTCACTTATCCAGGTCTGGCAATCTCGAGTCTAAGAAAAAAACCTTGGGTATGCGTTATATATATTTACTGTTCTGTACAGTTTTAAGCAGACAGACTAAACAAGCACTTTGTATGCATGTGACACAGATGTGCTGGAGTTAGGTACGATGTTTAGGCGATGATGAGTCCAAATGTTGTTCCTTCTACTGGCCTTGGCATATCATCACTCTTTCATTTACTTCTAAAGTATTTCATTGCAAATTCATCTTTATAGACGTACACAATAATTTATCATGCCAATTCAAGTATTTGATGCTTTTTAATATTATTCTTCACTTCCATCGGTACTAACCACTACTTTATTTCTTGTTTTCTCGTACACTCCTTAATCAACTCATGCGCATCCCGCGGGATGTGGCTGACGAGACTTTGTATACGTGACCAAGACCATGTACCAATTTTCGGTTCAAAGAATGTGACGTGGTAGTAAACAGGTACCAAGCACGAGATTTATTTGTCTGGAAGCGCATTTAGAAACTACTTGAGCTTGTAGTGGGTTTTTAGGTAAACTTGAACAATTTTAGAATGGAAAATACTCATTTCGCTAATAGTATTTAGATTTACCTTGTTTTTAAAATTAATGATGTTTTATGGATACCTAATCCTTATAGGCTTGGTGGTAGATCGATAAAAAGAACTTAGGGACACAAACATAACGCTACTCAAAAACTAATACCCAAAAACTTAAATCGCGATGTTAAAGTTAACCGCAACTTAAGACCAGTCCCATTAGTGACACCCGTCACGTTGGAGGATCCTCCCTTTCAATGGGGGATGAAAAAATTTACACCTCTGTATTTGATATATGATGATATAAGGAGATTGCTATAAGATGGATGGATTGTGTAAGGAATGATATGAAGAAGAAAGTTCTAAATGATGCCGTGACTTCTGATAGGGCAGAATGGGAGAAGAAAACCTGTTGCGCCGATCCCAAATAAATAAATATCTTGGGACAACTCACACACGGCTATCTGATCCCAAGCTAAGCAGAGCTTGTGTTATGGTAACCAGACAACTGATATACATACTTATATAATTTATAAATACATACATATTATAGATAAATCACACCCAGACACAGAACAAACAATCATGCTCATCACACAAAGTTTGTCCTGGGTGGGAATCGAACCCACGACCTCCGGCTCAGCAGTTAGGGCCACTAACCACTAGACCAACAGGCCCGTCAAAAAATAGAATGGTACAAGGGCAAGAATATGATGATGATGATAGGAAGATTTCTATAGGAAAGTGATACTCTGTATGTGAGACTATATATTTTTTGGAATTGCTCGGGCCTTGGTATTGTTAGCCCAAACGGGATAACGGAATGTTTAGGAATTCATGATTTTTTCAGTCTTATGTCTGATTAAAAGTACAAAGTGTATCTAAGAGTGAGAGATTCTTGTTTTAAAATGTCCACGTTTTATGAAGTGCCGATTTTGAGAAATGCTGATTTCGTAAAATTCTAATTTTGAGTAGTTCAAGTTTTGAGAAATGCTCTTGATGTGAAACACAGTACTTGCGAAGTGCACGTTTTTCCTCCCAGTGCACATTCCTCGACGGAACTGCCCGAACCAATACTCAGCAAGAAACAGGATACGAGAATTCTCAACACAGACATATCTCTATAAACAAACAACAACGTCAAGTGCACAAAAGTGAATAGAATAACGTTTAAAATAAACTTGGCTCCATTCACAACCCCCGCACACTCCATGGTACCAAGTTGTCAGCACCTAGTGTAACAAATACTAGCGTAGGAGGCGTGATTTACTCACATTCCACTAAATCTAGGTCATAGTACTACCTAGACAGAAAACAGACGCCTTTTAACATTTTTATAATCATATTGTTTGCTCGAAAACCGCGAAAATCCATTTAGTTTACAAGTAATCGATATTTTTTTTCGTAAAGCGGAAAATGGCTGACGCAATAACGCTTCAAGGATTTAAGAACAGTTATGTTCGTAAATATTTTGAGTGGATTGTACATTTACGTTATTTATTTTTTGAGCTGGCAATGAGTGAGATATGCAGTGTTTAGAATGCAGTGTGGATTTTTGCAAATGTTTGAAATATTTACTCAGATGAGTGTTTTAGGTGTATTTGTAATGTTATGCATTGGTGTTTTTGAGATTTATGTTTTCGCTTTGGTACTGATTATGTGCTCTGCCGTAAGTGTATTATTATTAAAAATACTTAGATTCCCTCGAGAGAAAAAAAATGTTTTTAGTGTTTCAAAATACATATCTTGCAATCATTAACAACTAGATCAGATATGATGTTTTTTTTATGAAAAGCATCAAGTCTATTTAACACGGAAGAAAACTCCAACAGGTGTGATTTAGAATGCTGGAGAAGCTTTTGTCCCAGGTTTTACTCGTAAATTACCCGATGGGATCGTACTACCTGGATAAAAATGTATTTCTAAAATAGGAGGTGATGTATTCTACCAGCTTTTTAAGTTTCCGTACCCAAAGGGTAAAAAGAGTCCTAAGACTCTGTCCGTCTGTCACCAGGCTGTATCTCATGAACCGCGATAGTTAGACAGTTGAAATCTTCACAGATGATGTATTTCTGTTGCCGCTATAACAACAAATACTTAAAAACAGAATAACATAAATATTTAGGCTCTTATCAACAAACATGATTATTTTGCCTTTTTGATAGATAACTAGCTTTTGCCCGCAGCTTCGCTGGCGTTAAATTCGGTATAACACAGTACCTGCTACGCTACCTGCAGTTTTTGCCCTAGCGCCTTATTGATTTGTAATAGCAACGCTAAGTTTTCTTCCCTTGTTCTCCCTCATATCCAACTTATTTAAAATAAAAATTTGCCTACATCCGTCTCCTGTTTCCCAACTATCTATATACCTAAAAAACATCAGAAACCGGTTTAGCCATTCAGTCGTGAAGACGTAACAAACAAAAAAACTCACTTTCGCTTTTATAATACATAATTATTTTAAGTAAGGATGGTACAGTACCTACCCTTCGCGCACTTGGCCGACATTTTTTTGACCACAGTCTTATTAATCACGGTCTTCGTGCCAACATCTCATTCCTAAATGCGGTGAAAGATGTAGAAACAGATAGACTATTTTCGCATGCATAACATTATGACGGATTAGGTTAAAACGTTCGATTCACAAATACGTTACGACTATCTGAAGTACCCCACTTTAACTACATAAGAGATTCCGATTGTCAAGTAGACTAACGGTTAACGTTTCAGTCCGATGTGAGTAGGGTTACCAGGCCTAAAAATGCAAAATCCTGTCTGGCATGTCTAAAAATCCTGATTTTGAAAAAAAAGTCCGGTCACGCGCTTGTATTAAATAAAAATCATAGTATTTAAGTAAGTTTTTATTTACATAAATATTATATAGACCCATATTTTTGGTTGCCAGCAACCACATGCAAAACGTTGTTCTTTCCAGCTATTTCGCAATAAAATTGTTCACACGTCACGTGTTTATAATTATATTGCGTAAGTAATATGGCTGAATATGAAATATAATGAAAATCTGTTTCTCTCTTTGGTCCACTGAGAAGTCATGAGAGAAAAGACTCTCTCCACATTTGTCCCGTCGTCGCTTGCGCGGGCGGCAGGACATGCATGACAAAAATCCGGTCTGTCGTAAAAAATCCGGTCTGACGCAAAATCCGGGCGGAGTCTGGTCTAACACGTAAAAATCCGGTCAAGACCGGCTTTATCCGGTCAGATGGTAACCCTAGATGTGAGCCTGCGGGTAGTCGTGAGCTTGAGTTACTGCCGCGTATCAACTCTTGGTTCGTCTAGACAATTTATGTCGATGTTTATAGCTTTGATATCTTGGGATACCGGTAAAATGAATGCAGTTATTTTCAGCTATAGTTAGACTGTCCTCTGTGTTACGACGAAATAAATATTCAGCCTTTCATAAAAGTATTTAAAAAGGTACCAGTATTTGTAATTATTTAACTCGTGTTGTAGCATTTAACTCAAAAGTTGATTGATAGGGAATGCTTCTGTTGTAATATTAAGTCTGCCTATGTACACACGGCGACAGATCAACCTATACAAAACCAGTTTATGCGGATCTCTCATTGTACTTGAAATTTATGGTGTACGATCCGTTGTTGAGAGAGCAGCATAAACTGGTTTTGTATAGGTTGATCTGTTGCCGTGTGTACAGACGCCTGCACATCAAGCTACTACAATCTGTCAGATTTCTTTGATAGATTTTCGACTTTATTTCTAATGTATTAGGTTCAAGGTACACTGGGAACAGTTTCGGGTAACTTGACCTGCAGGCGTCTGTACCTCTATTGTACATAAAATTAAAAAAAAATATAGTTTATGCGGGTGGAAAATCTTCACATAACTGCAGTCGTCAGACTTTTACTGAATAAAACCCTACCCATGTCTTCTATTGCCCTGTATGTTCCGGGGCCGCGGTATCTCTTTCGCACAACCCCTAGGAAAAAAAATGGTTCATTTTGAATGAAATGAGAAAATTCTGTCATTGCGAACAAGGCTGCTCAACTTTGTGGTTCCTTGGAGCTGTGAAAAAATCAACTATACGTATTATTATGATCGTTTATGTCGCAAGTTTGTACGGAACGTTCGGCCGAAGTCCGACTCGCACTTGGCCGGTTCTTCCCTTAAACCATTCACATGTTTTATATTATAGCAAACAAAATCAAACAAACAATATTATTGAATATAGAACCATGTTATCGCTGATAAATCTATATAAACGTTTTAATTAATTCCCCTACAACACGACTATCGCGTATTATCGATATTGTAGCAATCCTCTCTCTGGGTCAGAGCAATTTATTATGGTAGTAGGTTAGCTGTTATCGATCACAAACTAGTGACGTGTTCAGTTGATTAGGGATTTTTGGCAGCCACGTGTAAATTCTATTTTAGTACTTTTATTTTGTTGAATATTTCAATTCATAGATCGGCGGAATCTTTGGATATTTGGTTACTCTTTTAAAGTATTTTTTTTTCTAAAATATTCATTCTTTTATTGGGGTTTTTAGGGTCATAGGAAAAAAAAAGTAAAGTGTCGTTACAACTTTTGGTCTTAATCTTTTTCGTCTAGCCCCCTTTCGCAACGCATGATAAGGAACTTCGTTCCAAAACTTCGTTCCAGCTATAGGACGTCTAATAAATCGTCCATAACTTAAACTTAAATTCAATAAAGATACACGTGTTTACGGTACTGATTGAACTGCGATGGTTATAAACAAATTTAATTCGATTGCGAGCTATCAAGGGTCATGGTCTTTAACCCGTCACCGCTACATTGTACGTACTCGTACCTTTGACATTATGGGCCTAATAGTGGTTGTATTTTAGTGGATTACCCAGAATCCCAGATGGGAACGGGAGTGAGCAGCAGAGCGGGCAACGGTGCTCTGTACACAAAGAACGAGCGTTCGCATCCTAGTGGGAACCGATTGCCGAGCGACAAATGCGGGCACTGGCACGCTGTAGGTTTTCGCCATTTCTAGGCTTCATCTCTTACACGCTCATCAAGTGAGCAATGAATAGCCGGCGCCGCAGTCCGGCCCGTGAGGACGGGTTCGCTCGCCGCCCCGCTGCCCGCATCCACAAACATTTAGAGACCATATTTGAAAACTATTAACTCTTTGCAAACTGTGACGTTTTAGCCTTAGCAATTAACAATAAAAGTAATAGTAGCTATTAAACTTACTAAAGTCAAAGTAAATGCAGCTATTAAACTAATTAAAGTCAAATTAGCTAAGTCAAAATAAAGTTTGCCAAGCTCAACTCTGTTGAAGAAGTCGAAGCACATCGTGGTTAAAACAGAGTCGCACGGGTATTGTTAGGACCGAACATTATAAACCGTTATAAAGCCGAACTGTTCTTAAACTTCAAATTGCTTTCCCTTATGCATTATTATTTGTTTTTTGGATGGGAAATCAAATGACTTTTCTAGCTTTGGGCGCGCTAAGCCCAAAGCTGGAGGACCCGGGAGTGTCAGACTTGTACTGACTAATACCCATCCATGTTAGCCTAATGCCTTGACAAATTAAGGCGACATTAACTGCGTCTAACCGTGACAGTAGTCAGCCATACATTGCCGCCCGTCGCCCGCCAGAGCCCCGCTTCAGCGCGCACCAAGATTATTCGAAAAAACAACCCACCTTGATTTATCAAACACAATACAAATAAAAGCCGTATACTAAAATATGGGTCATTAAATTGTCTTTTATATGATTAAAGTTTCATGTAAATACGCAACATAGTTTTTGCGTGATTATCGTTTTTTTGTCCACGTTAGACAATACTTTACAAATTAATTACACTATGTTATTAAAATATAATTTCACATTTTCACATATCAAATCATGAATAAAATTGTCTAGTATAACATATATTTTTTTCAAAGAAATAAGACTACAAGTTTAGACGTGATGTTCAATATAAAATCATTAAAAGTCGTTTATCTGCGCCTTAACATAAGTCACAAAATTCTATTAACAAAAGTCACTTCTGAAGACTAGTCTTATTCTTATACGAATGACTTCCCGAGTTCCTTTCTTCACGATTCAATCGCTAAATCCACCTTTTTGTTCGACTGGAACCACCTGTGCGCGTTCCTTATTATTAGCTATTGCTCAGAAGTTTATGTTCCCTCAAAAATAAGAAACACTGACGGAACTATTAGTCATTTGTTTTGTAAGTACTTTTGTTCCACGAACTGCTTGATTTGTTATTCAAATAGATAAGATGATTCGCAGACTTCGCAATGCCTAGCGGTGAATTTTAAAACTTGTGTTTTGATTCATAATATTTTTAAGTCACGGTGGTCTGGATGTCTGTGCTAACAATAACAGGTTTTCTTCAAAGTGTCGATTCTTCCCAAAATTAATTAAGTCAAATTAGTATGGAGAATTATGTCAAATCAACAGCGTGGAAAGTAGCTTCTGACAGGTCACATAATGTACAAGTGGAGTTCCACAAAGAGCTTGACAATCGCGCCCTGCGGCTCTGTTCTAAGTTATTATCACCAGTTCAAATAAGCCCTCTAATGAGTGTCCGTAACATGCTAGGTCAACTCAAGGTATTACTGTCAACTTGAAGTCAGCTATACCTATAAAATGTAGTAAGCAAGAATATTCTTTAACACTCACTACATAAAACAGATGTTTGAGCGTTTTTCATGGTGTTTGCCAAGCATAACGCGTATATTACTAATGCTAAAAGCCTGCAAAGGAAAATTCGTATCGTTTCTTTTATTTCTGAAACTAAACCACTAAGCGTAGTTGGTATTATATTACAAGATTATAATTATTATATGAACCTTTGACACGAATGAACTACCAAATTAAGTGACCACTCGAAAAGTTACTCGATTGTCAATTCTAATCAAAATCATTAAACATACAAATATTAAACGCCATGAAAGAAATTCATAAGAGCTGGGCTCTCAAGGCACCCCGTCATCTTGTTATTTACAGGGACTAGAGGGACCTATTGAGCCATGAATATTCGTTAAAGACGATATTTAGGTATGTTTACAGAAAAGTTTTTTTAAACAATTAGTCGACCAGTTTGCTTAACAGATTACCCCGTCGGCACAAGGTTGTTTAGTGCTTATTTATGCCTAAGAAATTCGACGTATTCAAGGCTCGCGTAAAGAATTGGTCTTTAGCATTTAGGAGGCTAGTTTACGTTAGTTTTATTGTCCATTCAATACAGAAACACAGTTAATTGTGATGCCAAATACACATTACTTCTGTGTATTCCCAGTCCGCGTCTTAGGAAGTCTTTTAAATTGTTCTCTAGTCAATAGCGAGTTATTTAGCGCACAGGGAGTTATTGCACATTAATTTTAAGTTTGTAGAACGTTACAGCAGTCTTCTCATTGGTATGATTTTAATATTGACGCAGGATCTGAAGTAAACCTGTGAAACAACCGACTACGGTTACCCAAACAATACCCAAACAATACCCAAACAATTCTCATTCAGTCGTATTCATAAATCTCTTTTCAATTTCCAGATGCAAACCATCCTGCACCACAACGGCAGTGGCAACCTGGCGTACACCGGCAGGCTGAAGAACAGAGAGGTCCACAGAGCCATCACACTGCATCCTGTGAAGGACCACCGACAGATGTACAGGATACATAGCTATTTTAAGGTAAGAATCATACTTTAATAGGTGAAAGAAAACCAAAGACATGAATTGGGAAAAAGAAATTTGCACATCTTATTCATGGAATAATAACCAGTAGTCCAAAGCAGTGTTATCTTGCGTTTTTGATAAAAACCAAGGCGATGTTGGCAACATAATTCCAATCGCTATTTAGTTCTTGGCTGGAGGTTAGTTGCGTTTCGGTACCAATAGGAGCACATGACTTTCAGCCCCAGCACTTCTTCGACAGATCGACTGTGATGCAGTAGATTTTTATTAAAAAGTAAATGACACCTATCTCCATTTTCTAGCCACAGTTTCAAAAACAAACATTAAGAAATATATGTAAAATGATATCATAATCATGTTGTCAAATAACATGCGCGTAAGGCAGAGCAAGATGGTCAGAGGCAATCAAGAAGGTTGTTAAAGACAATTCGTACGGAGCTATTTGCACTGCAGAATATCGCATGGCTTGGAAACGTCAAGTTTGTGCGATCCTCACCAGTGAGGGAATAGAATGGAATAGAATAGAATATACTTTAGTGCACATTGCACACCAAAATAAAAAAAAGTTTTACAAAAAAGTGCTAAATCTATGGTTACAATGGCGGTCTTATCCAGCTGCACTACAGTGAGATCTGGATAACAGGTATCAGCAATCTAAAATCTCAGGGATTGGGCGATCGCAGTTATAGTGGCAGTTAGGAGAAAATTACGAAGTCTGCGTAAAGACCTTGCCGACGCAAACAGTACGGACGACGAAGTAGAAATAATACTTGTAAATTCAAGTATGGTTTTTTTAAATGTTTGGCTTCTCAAAACTATCCACCTGTGATAGGCAGGTTAGTCAGGGCCTGTTGATTAGTCGTACGAAAGGCAGCTCATTATCCAAAGATCTTCTGCAACTTTTCAGAAAAGTCAGGCTAGAATGTTTCAGAATTAGTACAGTGTTAAATAACTATTCGTTTACTGAAGTTCAACGTTTCCGGACAATGTATCCACGTGTTTAGTTTTAGTGTTTACTTTAGCTGCTTTCCTAGTAATAGTTTGAAGATGATTTAGTTGTTCCGTTAATGTTTTGTTCTAATTCCTTCTCAAATTTCTAACACAATATTTAATTACTCTCCGTTATTTGTTATGAATATTTCAGCAGTCTTCCTTTTTGTTTTAAAATAGGAACTTTGCAACTCATGTGCTATACTATAATTCTAATAATCATTAAGTTTCCTTCTGGATCGAAGTTTTCTTTTCAAATGAATCTCATCAATTTGTTTTGGTTTATAATCCTTGGTTCTAAGGATCATAGATACCTACGATAGCGCATCGTTAAACTCTCGGTAGCTAACGTCAATCCAAGCACATTTATCGCTTTTCAACCGTCGCGTCGTGAACTAAGTAAGAAACTAGAAAAAGACCCATAAGAAGTCAGTATAAATACTTATTACATGTTAAAAGTTGTCATATACTGCTTTGTTCAAAAAACATTTTATTATTATGGGCCCATAAAAAAAAATACACAACACAGAACTTTAAAAAGAAACTGACATCATTTTTATTGAAAAATGTTGTTATTCTGTAGCTGACTATTTAAATGACACTAAAATACAAACTGATGATTTTAATGCAATTTCATTAATTGACATCATACCTAATTTTTAAGCTCTAATTTTTCTTTTTTTGAGAATGTCATTTATTTGCTGAAAGTAATTACTATATGCAAACTATAAAAAGACACAAACTAAAAGTAAAAATATAAACAAGTAAATAAATATACTTTGATTGATTTTAATTTACTTTTTGTTTCTCTTTGTGTGTTTGAGAGTTATGTTTTATACCATGAATGTCGGCCATTGTTTTAAACCACGAAAAATTATTTTAATTTTTGTACAAGGCTCACTCAGTTATTGTTAAACCTTGTTTTATGTACCAAATAAAGTTGACTTTACTTTGTGTTAATCTTGTTTTGTCTAGGCCCTCTTATCTCCAAATTGCTTTGACCTTTTGACTATTTGTGTTGCTTCCTCACAATAACACAGCTAGCTTCGCACTTTGATACCGACGTGAGATCAATAATAGTAACTAGTTATGATGTCAGCTAAAGTGTCAAGTTTGTCTGCTTGTTTGACCATGAATGTAGTAAATTCGACGTAATTCGGAAGCAAGATAAGTAACTTAAGTAACTAAGATAAGTGGTTTTATTTAAGAATAATATATTGATGGTTTTAAGTAGGTACGTACTTGAAGAATAAAGACGTTGTATGTGTATGACCAGCTGTTCAGATAAACGTAGACGCGGAAGGAAGTATGTGAGGGTCATAGCAGGTGGTTTCTGTGGTGTGTGGAAAAGAAATTAATGTATTTACTTATGACTTTTATTTGTTAATTCGATATTCTTTTTGCCACCTTGCGCCAATTCTGTCTCATACATTTGAAAATCGAATACTTTAGTGAATTTTAAATAGCCTGACACAAAAGAAAACGTGGTGTGTGTAGATCAATTAAAATATTTTCACATTCAGAAAAGGAAAATCTTTAATTTTTATTCTATATTCGAACAACATTGATTGATTGCTGACTTCCTTATTTTAACAAACAAATTATCGCTTGGAAAGGCATTTGTTATAACTTCATACGACCAAGAAACAGATCTATGTGGAAGCCATAAATCTGCGCATGCACACCAAGCAACCTGCCTTTGATCTTTTACGTTCATCTTAACTTGAGAGTATGAATGTTGCCAGCTACCTTTTTCGAGCTTAGAAAGAATGTGCTAGAAATAAGCAGATGCGCTTGTTTTAATAGTTTGATAATTTTAGGTACAGAATGAGTGAGCGGTGGGAAGTCGTCTACTGTAGAACACAGTTTTGGGTGACATTCAGAATTTAGACACATAAACTTGTAAGAGAATGAAAAAGTGATGATGAAAGTTACGTTGAGTAGTACCTACAATGATTAAATTCTTAGTTATATCAATCGAACGGATGCTGTGGTCTGAATGATGAGCAGAGATAGGAAAACTCTTAGGTAGACTATATAAAAATTTTCAAGGAAATAAGTAAAACTTGCATAATAGCTCCCTATAAAATCCCAAAGTGTTTTTTAGTTTCGAAATAAAGCTGTTAAAGTGGGAGATATTAATATCTACATAATTTAATTTCATTGATTCTCATTTCATTGAAGTTTAGACAAATAAATTCTACATAAATCGATCTTTGATAAGCCATTCATTTTCCTGCTCTTGGCCCATTCAATTTGGGGTCAGCACAACAGGTTTTCATATCATTAATTAAATCTTTTCTTTTTCATATCATTCCTCACATAATCCATCCGTTTTTCCTTTAGCATTCCTCTCTCCCCATCCATCAACAATTATTCCATTAATCAACCTTGTTGAATTCATACTCTGTACCAAAGGGATGGGCAGAGTTGATTTATATTTAGCGTTATCCACTTCGTTATTGTTTATGAGACTTTGATTACATAGATCAGTTGCGCGCCATTTTTTTTATCTTTTTATTTTTCGTTCAGCCGTAAAATGTGAGTTTAATGGTCTGGAATTTACTACAGGATGCTGCCTTTATTGTGATTATTTCTTAGAATTCTGATGCAGCTGGAAAGCTTGTCAGGTGTATCAGCTTAAAGGAATATTGGCTTGATCGCTGGTAAGCTTGGCCAATGAGAATGCTGTATTTGCGTCGTATAATATAAGCAGGTTTATATTTGTTTAAGATACAAGAGAGTTATTTTGTAATTAAAATGTTATAAACAGTAACTCAGTTTCTTACAAAAAGGGTAAGTTGAAAGCCTGACTGTAGTTTTATATTATCTGTGGCTTGACACATTGCGTAGGTTGATTTTTGGCAGTGCGAAACTTCTTATTCTCCTTTATGGCTAATGATTTATGTCTGCAGTTAAAAAGGTAAGATTGTGGGATTTAATCATTCTATTTCATATTTAAATCTTTATAGTCGTAAAGCTGCTATTGAAAAAACCATAGATATCGCGCCAAAGGGGCATAGAGAAGGTTTGAGGGATTTCCACATTTAGTCCTTCCAGTTTCTGGTTTCCGCATTTAGTCCTTCCAGTTGGGCCATTGTGCGTATGCCGTACACTTTGGTGACCGCTACTTCAGCCAGGCCACTTCCTTCCAGAACCAGATCAGTCTTTTCGTGTTTCTGAAGGCGTCCGGAAGTGACTCAGGTGTACCCAGTGTCATTTTTAGTTTTTTTTTTATATCGGATGGCTAATTCAGACGGAACTGTTGGCGCAGTGGCTGAGCGATCGACTGTTGCGCTGGGAGTCGCGGGTTCGATCCCCGCACGGAACAAATATTTGTATGACCTACATAAGTTATTTCGGGTCTGGCTGTTTGTGTATGTGAGTTTCAATGTTTGTGAAGGCACCCACGATACAAAGAGAAATTGTTAGTGTAGGGCAACGATTTAAAAAAAAAGATATTCTATATTCATAATGATTTTTTTCATTGGTTTTTTATTGCAAGATTAATTTCCTCGCGCAGTTGGATAACGGATGTAAACAAGATAATGCGAGTGCAATAAACGCGTTAACCTTTAAATAACTATTTATCAAAATTGTTATCACAAGGAGTTTTGGGAAATCTGTGTTCTCTGTTAGTTTAGTTAAGGATTTTTTAGTTATTTAGTTCAGTATTAGTCATCAGGTCAGCGTTATGAGCCATGAATTAGTAATAAACATCATATTATGACTTTAACATTCAAAGGTTTAATGACGACGTGTACATGTCTATGGTATCCGACCGACCGACTAGGATAGCGATAATAATATTTCAAGTTAGCAATTTGTTCAAAAAAGATACCACAATTCTACAAAGAAGTAGAAGTCATATTATTATAATCATCTAGAACTGATATGACTAAAAGAGTGATGTATCTGAATGTTGATGGACGGAGAGCGAGAGGAAGGCCAAAGAAAAGATGGATAGATTGTGTAAGGAAAAAGGAGTAAATTATGCCGTGACGTCTGATAAGGGAGAATGGAAAAAGAAAACGTGTTGTGCCGACTTTAAATACAATGGGACAAGGGCAGGAAAATGATGATGATGAGAAGTAGTTAAAGAAGTTCTAGATGATATTATCAGATATGTAAACATACATACATGCAAGCAGTAGAAAGAAGAATACAAATAACTAAGGTATTTTGGAAAACAGATATTGTAAATATAACTTTTGCAAACTGCTAATACGGAAGTTCTGATGTTTTTTGGTTCGCAGATATATTCTAGTTGGGACATTATTAAACAGAAACAAAACGGATCCATTATGTTTAGATGCATCGTCTGCCGGGTTTGCGGGTTGTTCTAAAGAGATACCGCGGCCCCGAAATACAATAAAGGGCACAAGTAGGAACATGGATGGGTTTTAATCAGTAAAAGTCTGACGCTCTACCCAGAGCGGGGGAAGTTACTTAATGGTTTCCCATACGACAAAAGGTTGAATGAAGAGTACACTGTCCTCAAGTAAGCAGTACCGTATCGATCGACGAAGAAGCAGTTAATAAAGAATACTATACATTAGGAAATAAATAAGAATAAATGTTAAATCCATCCAAAGGTTGTATCGTAAAGATCGCTTTTAGCGATAATACCGCCCAATGTGTTACCCTATTTATAAGTTGTTTAATGTTATTTGTATGGTGTACATAATAATGAATATTCTATCTATCTATCTAGGAGCTCGTGCCTGCAGCTTCGCCCGTATGTTGTTTGGTAATTGGTGACCCGGATAAACAGTATCCCAATTGGTAATCCAGGTTATAAGCTATATATGTGCAAAATAATAGTGGGATTAAAATAGTTAGAAACAGAATATAACTTATCAATTACTAAAACAAAATAGTTTTAGCTAAAAATATCCGTTGGTACTTACTTAGTTGAATCTTTTAAAAACTGCGCAGTGATAATATAATTATTTATGTCAAAAGCTATCGCGAACCACCTTCAACTAGTTATTACCCACTTGATATTAGATGTACAGTCAGCAAAGAAGATAAGTAACCATGTTTGTTAGATATAGTTGATTTTTTCTTACAAACCGATAAACATATATTAAGTTCAAATTTAATCTATTTAATGATGTGTTTATTTTCTATCCAATATGCTTAACTGTATTCGAAAACATTCATGGATTTTTAAGAAAAGGTCAACTGATCCTAATGAGCCTGGTTACTTATCTTCTTTGCTGACTGTACATGTAACAATAAAAGTATAGGATAAAGGTCTGTTCCTCGTTTATTTCTCGTAAAATCAATTTTTATAATCTTAATCTCTCTGATTCCAGAACCTTCGTATCCAAGAGCTTCGAGAACGTTCCTTGGACCTGCACCGTGACATCGCCTCCGCCATGAGCGCGCTGGACGTCCCTCAGGAGCTGGTAGCCAACTACAAGCTGCAGGACGACGTGCCGCTGTTCCCCGCTAAGATTGGGGAGCCAGACTACTTAGGGAACAATAAGATATTAGGTGAGGTAGCAATATCATGGCTCGTAGGAAAAATTCTTTTACCCTTGGTTTTAAGAGCAAGGGTTGCGCAGTTAGGGCACGCCACAATAGTGGCGGTAAGTCCCCTCTTTGAGAAGTGGCTGGAGAGGCGTCATGGCGTCCTCACCTACCGCCTAACGCAGGTCCTCACCGGACACGGAAGTTTCGGGAGGTTCCTGCACATCATCGGGCGGGAGGAAGCGCCCGGGTGTCACCATTGTGACGATCGCCCGGAGGACACGGTGGAGCAAGCAGTGGCGATCTGCCCGGCTTGGGCGGAGCACCGCCGTGCCCTCGTAGAGGCGATCGGCGGCGGCGATCTCTCGCGTCCGGCCCTGGTTCAGGCCATGGTCCGGAGCGAGAGGGAATGGGAAGCGGTCACCACCTTCTGCGAAGCAGTAATGCTAGCGAAGGAGGTGGCCGGGCGTTTGAGGGAGAGAACATCTGCCCAACCCAGCCGCCGCGGGAGACGCCCATGGCGCCGGGCGCCGCGAGTCGACTTCCGGCCACCGTAGATGCGGGCCTGTGGGCGGTGAGCAATGGGTAGTTCACCGTCCGTCCGTCGATTGACGACAGGCCGTGTCGACGGCGCGTTCGTGTTTCACGCGCGCCTCAAAGAGAGTCAGCAAAGCAGAGGGGCTTGCCAGAGCCTCCGCCTGCCGGGGTTGCGGGTTGTTCGAAAGAGATACCGCGGCCTCGGAACGTAAAGGGCAAAAGAAGAAACATGGGTGGGTTTTAGTCAGTACAAGTCTGACATGCCCTCCCGCTCCGCCCAGAGCGGGGGAAGTCATTGGATGATTTCGAACCCGAAAAAAAAAAAAAGGGTTGCGCAGTTCTAGTTGGATTATTTTCATCGAAAAATCCTTTTAAATATTTGGGAAAAGGCAAGACATGATCTAAAAAACCCGCAATAGCAATGCGTTAAATTCATTTTAATATTACCTGTGCTCCGGCACACTTTTCTAACTAAACAAAAACCTATACTGCCTTTAGATTTTTTTTTCTCGCCGTAAAAGCCAACCTTGGACTTACAACGAATATTTAAAATAAGAATTAATAAAACTGGTCCAACCGTTGTTGAGTCAAGCGCTTTTTTTTGGGTAGTAAATCATCAAATAACTTCCCCCGCTCTGGGTGGAGCGGGGGGGGGGGGTGTCAGACTTTTACTGACTAAGACCCACCCATGTTCTTTCTCTTTGCTTTGCTCTTTACGTTCCGGGGCCGCTGTATCTCTTTCGAACAACCCACAACCCTGGCAGGTTGAGTTATGCGCCAACACATTTTCCGATTAATTTTTATATTAGGAAGAAGAAAAGTTGGTTTATTTTTAATTGTCTAATATCCTTTTTTTTCTCATTCCAGGAGCTCCAATAGACATGAACCGCTATAAGGCGAACTCGGTGGAAGACATCGTGGCGTTTGACTTCATAAGCAAGTCCTTGTACTCAGCCAGCCACTCCAACCCCAAGAGGCGGATAGAAGGACCACTTAAAGAAGCTCTTGATGATGTTATCAGAGAGGTAAACATACATACATGCAAGCGATAGACACAAAAATACAAATAACTAAGGTATTTCGGAAAACGGATATCCTTACTAAGTATAATATTATTAAAGCGAAAGTGAGTTTGTTTGTTTGTTTTTTACGTCTGCACGCCTTAATGGCTAAACCGTTATGATGAATTTTTGGTACAGAGATACTTAGGACCCTTCTTTTTGTTTTTTTTTCCGGGCGGGAAATCATCAATGAGCGGGGGGGCATGTCGGACTTGTACTGACTAAAACCCACCCAAGTTCCTTCTATTGCCCTTTACGTTCCGGGGCCGCGGTATCTCTTTCGAACAACCCGCAACCCCGGCAGGCGGAGGCTCTGGCAAGCCCCCTCTGCTTTGCTGACATCTCTTTGAGGCGCGCGTGAAACACAAACGCGCCGTCGACAAGGCCTGTCATCAATCGACGGACGGATGGTGAGCTACCCATTGCTCATCGTCCACAGGCCCGATACTTAGGACCCTCCAGACAGACCCAGGCTACTTTTTTTTTAAGTGAGATATTAGGGAGAAAGAGGGAAGAAAATGGAAAACTTAGCATTTCTATTACAATAAAAAGGCGCAAGGGCAAAAACTACAGGTAGCAGGTACATGCAAATCAGGAAAGGGGAACTGTGTTACCCCAAATGTAACGCAAGCGAAGCCGCGGGCATAAGTTGTAAATATAACTTTTACAAACTGCTAATAATATGGAAGTTCTGATCTTTTTTGGTTCGCAGAAAATCTAGTTCAGATATTATTAAACAGAATTAAAAAGTCCATGATGTTTATGGTGCTGCCGGGTTGCGGGTTGTTCGAAAGAGATTCTGTGGCTCGGAACACAATGGGCAAAAGATAGAACAAGAATGGGTTTTAGTCAGTGTGTAGTAAAAGTAAAAGTAGTGTAGTAAAAGCCTGACAGTCCTTCTGAAAAATAAAAATTGTGCATCGTCTGCCTACAGCAGCTAGGTACAGGACCACAAATCATCGTTATTCAACTCGATTTCTTGCAATTCTCATTTAGATGCTAACCCTGACGAAAGCCACGAAAACAATGGTTAAATAAAAGATTACGACATAGAAACAAATAGCTAATTTATAATTTTAGATGTTGAATCCAGCCTGCACTACTGGCTACAATCCACGTCCACAATTTATCAGATGATCAGTTTTGTTGTTAAAAATAATTTAAACCTTAAGTCACAAACATTAACTCCCAATCTTGAACTTCCAGGTGATGGAGATCATAAACGCGCCATCCCGGCAGCGCGGCCGAGTCATCGACTTCAACGAGCTGCTGTACGGCTACACACGACTGCAGCCGCTGCACGGTGCCGACCACGTGCTGGACCTGCTGCTCAAGTACAGGCGGTACCGGGGGCGGAAGATGACGGCCGCTGTCAGGAGGCACGCCTATCTGCAGCAAAGTTTTACTAGTGAGTTTATTGTGTGAATTCTGTTGAAGATTTCTAGCCGTTTTAGATAAAGTACTAGCTACTTGAAGGCATGTTCTTTGTCTGGTATTGCTTGACGCCCTAACAAAGAAGAATAGGGAAAGACATCAGGTAATACTGGGCACTGACTGAACCATGATTTTGTAAAATATAATTTATCTTTGTAAGTCATAGGTTTGTTGAATAAACTGACGGGAAGGAACATTGTATGTATATCGTACAGAATATCTGGGTTACTAATAGACTCCTAGCGCTTACTTAAAGGATATTTTATGCAGGGCTAAAGTGGTTAACTTTTAGAGGAGGAAAACACGACTAATGATATGTATCAAAATATAATTACCAGCATCATATTGCACCAGAATTCATATATACCTACTTTATGTATTTCTAGGTATGGAGATCAGAGAATTGCCAATGGGGGATCCACCTCCTTTTGAAGATCCGGAAATATTAGACAAATCTGATGTCAATATGAACCCACTCGATTACGAAGACTTTGATGAGTCCAAACAGCAACAAGATGGCATCCTTGATAAGTTGAACGTCAGAGAAGCACTCGAGAGTGGGCTTATGAAGTTACAGAACCTACCTAATGTATTGAAATGGGGTGATGATAACTCGGAATATCCAGTTTACGATAGGCGTATACATTTCATACTGCCTTTGTCCGGTCGACAAGAAACGTTTGGCAGATTCATGAGGAACTATGAAGACATTGTCCTGAAAACGGATGAGGCTGTGTCACTGAAAGTCGTAGTATACCTAGATACTAATAGTCCCCTAGATTACAAAAACACTGAGGATTTAGTTAATTACTACGTCAATATGTACGGTAAAGATATCAAAATCGTGATGATGGGCACGGAAACTTTCTCAAGAGGCGCTGCTCTCACAGAAGGATTGAAACTCTGTTCGGATGACGATCTAGTTTTCTTCATCGATGTTGATATGATGTTCAATTTCGATACTCTTAGGCGAATTAGGATACACACTATCAAATATCACCAAGTATATTTCCCAGTAGTGTTTAGTGAGTACAATACTGAAGTGGTAAATAGTGACGATTATAATAAACTCTTAGGTGATACCGTGGTTGAAAATCCAGAAGAAATGGAGCAAGATGAGCCAGAAGAAGAAGAACCTAAAACTGAAAAAGAATCTATAAACTTAAAGTACAGTAAAGGAATAAGAAATGACCTCGGTTACTTTAGACAATATGGTTTCGGTATTCTAGCTATGTATAAATGCGACTTTGAACGAGTCGGAGGTTTTGATTTGAAAATCAAAGGCTGGGGAATGGAAGACGTTCAGATGTTCGAAACATTAATCAAATCTAATTTATCCGTATTCAGGGCTGCCGATGACAGTCTCGTACACATTTTCCATTCTGTTGCTTGTGATAAAACATTGGAAAAGCCACAATTTATAATGTGTCTCGGTACAAAAGCATCTACATACGGTAGTGAAAAGCAGATGATTTACTATATGATGAATCATCCTGACGTGCTGTGGCCCGAAGACGATCCGGAAGAAGAAGCGAAAAAGATAGACGAAGAGAAAAAAGCAGAAGCAGAAAAGAAAGCTGCAGAGGAAAAGATTGAAGCTGATAAAATAGCTAAGGCGGAAGCGGACAAAAAGGCCTCAGCTGAAAAGAAGGCTGAAGCAGACAAAAAGGCCGAAGCGGAAAAGAAAGCTGAAGCAGAGAAGAAAGCCTCAGCTGAAAAGAAATCTGAGGCGGATAAGAAGGCTGAAGCGGAAAAGAAGTCCTCTGCGGAAAAACAAGCTGAAGCAGAGAAAAAGGCTGAAGCAGAGAAAAAGGCTGAGGCAGAAAAGAAGGCAGCAGCTGACACACAAGCTGCAGAACAGAAACCAGCTTCAGCTGAAAAGAAATCAGGGGAAGAGAAAAAAGGTGCTAGATAGTACAGGGTATTGTAATGGACTAGATTCGGTGCAAGTGAACTAAGTAATTAATGATTTGTATAAATATGAGTACGAATTCTAGTAATTTTTTATGTTGTTTTTGTCCTTTTCTGTACATATTTAGTTAGAAAAGGGAGTCCTGTTTGAAGTAAGGTATAAATTATAAAATAAAAATAATTTATAATTTTTGTCTTATGTATAAAAAGTTTTAGGTGAAAACAAAACATTGACGCAAAATAAAAATTTGCAAATGCGATATCGAACGATAAAGTAACTTCTTTACTATTAAATGTGATTTAGTATTAAGAAAGAATCCTTGTAAAATATGTTTTCTTCAAAGCTGTTTCGGCTCAATATTTTGCTGTTAGGAACTTGTTACTTTTATCTTGCGTCAAAATTCTTTGTATATTTTATCCTGATGATTCCATATCTGTAATGATGCATTTAATTATATTTTATGATCTTTTTATTTATTTATTATAATTATACTTCGTCTCTAGTAGCCTTTATTGGAATGTAATGTGTTAATCCCATATGGTTATTCTTCTTCAGTAAAAATATTTGCAACTGAATAAATATCTTGAATTTAATAAATAAAAATAAAATTGTTTACACAAGTCTATAAAAATATGCATTTATAAAATATTAGCCTCGCTGTCCATTACTACGTATAGTTATTATTGTAACTACATATGAATGCAGGTAACATACTAAAGTTGTTGAGTTGTTTTCCATTAAGTAATGTTTAAGTTCCTCTTTTAAAATACAGTTAAGAGATTCATTTTGTACCTAATGATAAGCTTATTACGTAGTATGAAATTCTTTAAACAAAATCCAGACCCAGGTCTTATTTGATCATACATATACTTTATTTATTTTGTACAAAGTGACGGTACGCTAGGGTGGGCAAAGGGCTTTAGATTGTATAAAAGTAAAATAATAGTTTGTTCCTATTAAAACAAATTAAAATATAATGTATGATGTTATCTATTCCTACAATTATTCATAATTTATAGTAATTATACATTGTATCATGTAATGAAGTTGATACGTATTTTAAATTGTAAAACGTTACTATTCAAGTTAAATCTATTTCGTTTGGATCTAAATATGTCCTAGGCGCTCGTTCTTTCGTTAACTAATGCCTGTTACTAAAGTTATATTGACAATTTTTTGTTTCAAATGTTCAGAACGAATGATTTGATATGTTTATGTTATTTCATTGTGTTGTTATCGAGATTGATAACATGTTAGTATTTTTTGTGTTTATTAGCTTTTCAGATACCGGGTGAAAGTCTGGCAATAAATGGCATAATATTATTATTTTAATTTATACCGATTTTAACGAATAAAGCACTGCCAAGGCTTCAAATAAAATATAAGATAAAATAGCTTTTGTAAAATATTTTCTTTTGATCATCTACTGACCATGTCATGCTGAATACTCGTAACTTTGGTTGTGAAGCTTATTTATCAAAAACTATAAGAGTATGCTCAGATTTGGAATAGGCAATACCACTTAATGGCAATATTACTTACTTTACTATTATTAAGGAGAAATGTTGACGATGATGCCAGGTTTAAAATTATGGTACCATAAGTTACACATAAATAGGTGTATATCATCGCCTGGAAATGTCAAACACGTGTTTTATTTTTTACTAATATATGTAAAATTAAACAATCAATTAAAAAATAACGTCAAACGAAATTGTACCAAAGTATGTTTGTACATATTTGTTTCCAAACGTATGTTTTAGTGTTTGAAAGCCCAAAATATTAAATCATAATAATTTTCTTAATGTACCATGGTTTTACATTAATTATTGAAAAGTATTTATTTTCAAAATTAAAAGTATTTATTCAATAAATAATAGACCATTACAGGCACTTTTGAATGTCAAGAAACAAAATGAAGCTACAGCCTCAGTCACAAGGCATAATAACTTGTGAAAGCACTGTAGTTGCCCATTCCAAAGCGTTGATCTCTATGGAAGAATGGGCAAGAAATACCTATACACCTACTATATAGTAACAAGACCTGGCATCATCATACCAAGTAGTAATCTTCGTCTCCAACCCAGTGCTCTATCATAATACGTAAAACTAAGTATTATTTTTTAAATAAATGTAAATAATCATGTACATTGTTATTATTGTGCTCACTAAGTGCCAACCCTTAGAATTGTAAGTAGAACAATGAAAGAAAAGCAAAACATATGTTTATTGAAATTATTTCGTATTGATATTAAAATATAAAACAACATTGAAATTGCATTGTGATTTGGAAGTGATGAAATTAATTGAAATAGTATGGAAAATAAATATATTTTGTGATGAATTATTTGAGTTTTTTTATTGTTTCGTATAGCTGCTTGCAGTTCTGTTTGCCCTTCTCTATGCATGTATGAATAAAAAGTCCTAAATTGACTGTCAATTTATTTTGCATAACGTAATCGGGCACAGTTCCAGGGGGTCTACTCTCTTTCTCCGAAACGTAACTTCGTTAACGAACGATAGTCAAAAGTAGTTACGTTTGTAACCCTTCTCTATATAATTTTGCGTGAATTAGAGTAGGTTTAGAAAATTTTAATGTCAAAATAAACTTCGGACGTCCGAAATTTCGAAATGAATGAAATGAAATAAAACCGTCGTAGAAAACGTATGAAGTTTCGGCCGCAATTTCGTTTTACGTAGAATTAGAGTAGACCCCCTGATTTGGGACGCTCTTGGACCAGCATGAACGAACAGTGGGCACTAGGGTGCCGAGGATTACCTCTTGTAATTTGACGTTTCAATAAGTGTTTATTATCAGGCTAATTTGAATAAATAACTTTATTTTTTATTTTTATTAATTCTAATATTACAAATGCCTGTGACTTATCGACAGGGCGAATCTTTAAGGGTTCTATTTATTGCCATTTGACAACGAATTCCTTCAAGTCATAATTAATGGCTTTTGTGATCGAGAAATACCACAATTTTGCCAATATCACGTGTTAAATGGTAATAAACCATCAAACGCTGGACAATATTTAGCAAGTATTAACAGTAATTAAAAAAATATAGAAATAATAAAAGTATTTCTTTGCAGATTTCGATTAACAATTCATGACAGAATGACATAAACAGAACAGATTCTTCAAGTTCAGAAATAAAATAATATAGTTAGACAAAAAATAACCGATTCAAAAAGTTACAAGTTAATTATATTAATTTCGATGAATTTACATAATTTTAAAACAAAACGAGCAACATCCTAAAAATGGTTCTAAGCATTTGACATGCCTGACTGTTAATAAAAACAAATTAAGAAATCTTGGTTTATTCAAAAATCTTTATGTAAAGTTGTCAAATGCTTGTAAAAGCAAAGGTTTGGCAATATTTTTTAACATTAATGTTGAAGTTACTCTCAGACTCTAGTGGTACTTCAAAACACGTAGTTTCTAAAGCGTTCATCTACAGAAGTAAGGCTTTAGAAAGTCCAATGTCTAAGTATGACACTCTTTATTTCAACTGTAGGAGGGTCATTTCGATGGATGCATTGGAATGATAACACTACTACTCTCAAAACATTGAAAGAAAATATCGGGAGATGCGTATGAAATATATACTATAGATACTAGCTGTGCACAGCAGCTTCAACCGCTGTTCATTCCCTTTCTGAAGCCAATGCTGCGGGTTGGTTCAAAAGAGATACCGCGGCCCTGGAACACAAAGGGCAAAAGTACCAGTCTGACATTCGCTTCTGCTCTGCCCAGGGCGAGAGGAATTCCATAGTGAATTGCCACCCAAAAATAACCTATTTCCGTATCTAGCTCTTAGAATTTCTGCTCACCCCCCATGTACGTATTAAGTCAGCTATATATCACAGCTATTTCATTCTCAAACTAGAGGAATGAAAGAATGTCTTCCACGCTTTCCGTGACCAAAATATTTTAATAAACTATCTTATCAAAAAAGTAACTGCTCACAACGACGTATTATTATGTAAAGTGATAAATATGTGGTTTAAGAACTTTATTATTTCTCATAAAGAATTAACAATAAATTCACTTACTGAGAAACTAAATTTAAATATAAATATCAGGGTAGTAGAGCGTACAAAAGTCTATGTTCTTAGAAAAAATAACAAATGTGAGGGTATGCGATCACAATACCAAAATTATTTGTATACTTGGTCACAAATTACCAAGCAAACACAGATCCAAACTAAAGTTAGTTAAACGTTTTACTAGATGTGGCAATACATGGCAACGTACTAATTAATTAAGTTGTTTTTTATTTTAAATTGTTATTTGCTCATTATGTACGATTTCAGTAATTTTTTAAAACAAGGCATAGTTTTTGCTTCTTTTATAGGCATCGGTATTTTATTGTACATATTGACACCTTCAAATTGGATATTCTTTTTGCCATAGTTCACTGTTCTAGGTGGACGCGTAACTAGGTGATTGTGGTTTCGGAGTTTGATTTTTTGCACCTGATGTTTTTTTGTGAAATTTAATGTTGTATGAATTTCTTTATGTAATATTTTGCGAATGAGTATACACGTATAGTACATATATGTTTGTGAAATGTTCATTATTTTTGTATCATTATATATTTTCCGAGATGATGTTCTAAAATTGTAATTGAATAATATTTTAATTAATCTGTTTTGTGCTATTTGTAATGGTTCTAGATTAGATTTAGCTGCGGTCCCCCAAATTTCTATAAGGTAGTCAATATGTGGTTTAACTAAGGAATTATAAATTATGTATCGGACTTTCTGTGGAAGACATTTATTTATGCTGAAAAGAGCTCCTGAGAGTGATAACAGTTTACATCTTATTTTCTCTATGTGAGGCTTCCAATTCAGGTAGCTATCTAAAATTAAACCTAGGTATTTCTCTTTAAATATACCACCTATTACGTTCCAAGCTAGAATATAGCTATTAATCACTTCATCTATAAATAAATTTATCATAAATACACAACGATTACCTGTTCCGTGCCACACTTACGATGTCAATCTGTAGAGAACCATGTTATCAACCTGACACATCATATACAGCTCTCAGTACATAGCTCACAGCCTACATAAAAAATGATCAGCCGCGATGATTGATAACTGTCTCACAGTCAGCCTTTATTGTGCAAGTTTTGCGAGAACTAGTTTGTACAGAGTATGAAGATGTCCCGGTGTCTGCTGATAAAGACGGTAATGTTAACAGTTTTCTAACCGATTTCAAAAGGAGGTTGTCAATTCTACTGTTTTTTTGCTGGGCCGATTTTTAAAATCCTTTTTGTAATCGATAGGGTACATATGAATTTTATCTATAATGCTTGGGTAATTCATGAGATATTTTCTAAATACATATTTTTTCTTCTAATGTATCTAAACGTTATGCTAATACCGCTTAGTCGCAATGTAAATTAATACTCGATAAAAATTGTTGTGATCATACCACACCTAAAAAGGCGGTTAAAGAACCGACTTTAAAAAAAACCACCTCACTTACCACTGTTTATCTCTGCATCACCCAAAGGTTGACTGGTAGAAAATGCCTATGGCATTAAGTCCGGCTCTATACAGTCTGTATACAACACTTCAAGCACAAATGCTTGAAATAAATAAATGAAGTAAATATAAGTGGTGTACTGAATAATACACATACAAATCTGAACTATGTGCTCTGCGTTTCTGCTGCTGAAGTATTTCTGCCGTCTCTAGAAACTGCCGGTACAATAGTACTCTGTGGAAATTTGTGACAGATCGTGCGATGTATGGAAGATGGGTTACATCTTACATAAAAACACTTTCAATTAATTGTGTAAGCAAATAAAGAATCGATTTCTCTTTAGTATTAATCCCGTGGTTTGTTTACTTAAATTCTTTTTTTAAGTTACTTTTACTTTTTTTTTATTCGTGATAACTGTGTTGTTTTGTCAATTTTGATCATGATCAGCTTATATTATGTTGTCATACATCCTGAAGGATTAAGGGTCTTCCTTTTTCATTTATTTCGATTCTGAGTTAATATAGAGTAATTCCGACAATAAGCGTCAAACTTCGTCCTATCTACTCATGTGTCTTCAGCAATACCGTCCGATATGGATACTTCTTTTTTTGGCGTAGAAAATCATCAAATAACTTCCCCCGCTCTAGGCGGAGAGAGTGGGAGTGTCAGACTTTTACTGACTAAAACCCACCCATGTTTCTTCTATTGCCCTTTGCGTTCGGGGCCGCGGTATCGCTTTCGAACAACCCGCAACCCCGGCAGGCGGAGGCTCTGGCAAGCCCCTCTGCTTTGCTGACTCTCTTTGAACGCGCCTAGTCAGCGCCTAGGACCTTAATTTCTCTGATTTCCACCACAGCTCTTCGTTTGATGAACTTCCGCCTGGTGGGGAACGCGGTGGTGGTCGTCGAAGTTCGAACGTTTTCCCAATTGTTCTTTTATTGTAACTTTACTTTAAATACCTTTCTAACCCCTGTATTATTTAGTGTATCCATCAACACTGTTTAGAGTGCGTAAGATTGAGATCTACATTTAAAGCTTGATTTTTACCCCAAAAAATTAGTATCCCTGCAATTAGAAGAAGCAGGACCTTCAAAAGGCATTGTCGGCTAGTTTATTTAGACCGTCTATAGCTTGTTAGTTGGTTGTATAGGTTTCATAGAACATTGTATCAAGAATTCTTAAATTCATTTCGTTAAGCGCGGACAAGTGTGCGTTCACCTTTAGTTTCCATAGCCACACCTAATTGCATTTTAGAAGACTAATGGAAATACTGTGTTTAGATATTTACTTAGCCAATTAACATCTGCTCAAAAATTATGTTTAGGCTTTTTCTCTCATAATGTGAAAGTATTATTTGGCGTCAAAAATATTTGTTTTAACAAATTCCACGGTTTCGTTTTGAACAGGAAAATGAGAAGTTAAATCTTATATAAATCTTTGTTTAGGCAGTTTTTTAATATAACATGATGTTAAAGAAAAACTCAAATGTCATCCTGTTCTTGTGAAAAAGTAGTCTGGGGACATTTTACTACCCACTTGCTTGTGATTTAAAATAATTTGGATATTCATTGTGTGGGCACAAACATTCATAGGTTTTTGTTTCCAAAAAAATACCTTTTTTAAATTGTCTCAGTTTAGATATAACATGACAGATTTCATCAAAATCCGTTTAGTCGTTTTTGTGTAAAGAGTTTTCGAGGAAAGAGTAACTAACATCCATAGATCCGCACAAGTTTCCCCTCAATAAAATTCTAAGGATAGTTGGATTTGTCATATCTCAGACTTTACATCCAAATTCATTTCCAAATCTAACAAAACTAACATAGTATGTCGCAACAGCATCAGTAATTAGCAATTAAATAAACAATAGCAACACGCAACAGCCCAGAGGCAGAATCTGGCCATCAGCGTGGCGTTGCAAAAGGAATGCGATTACATTGCGTACGAGGTGCTTAGAAATGCGCAGGCGCAGATTGTGAGACATCTTTGTAGATGTATAATGTGATTGTTTTGCAGGTCAACTTTAGATATCTTTAAAATCAAAATATATTTATTTCACATAGACTCACATGTGCACTTATAAAATGTAGAGAAAAGGTGCATGGGTCGAGTTGGTCGTTTCCTATGGAGAAGAAGCAATCTGAAAGATGTTGTTATTACAATAAGAAATCAAACAAACAATAACAGAAAATCGATACTATTTTTTTTTAATGGCTTCTCGCAGGTCAACCTATGAGGTTGTTAGTTGCTCAACTGGGCTATTCTGTGGGTGCCATGAATTTATGGCCTCCAGCCAGGGGACCGAAAATTTGTCTAGGTTCTTTGGAATTAACTCAGATTCGTTCCAAAGGGCCAAGTTCAGTTTCTAGTGGCGGTCCTCTCTATAGGAAACGACCAACCCAAACCGTGCATCTCTTATCGACGTTTTATAAGTGCGCTTATCAAGATCTTTTTGCGATTTTGTTTATCTTTTTTGAAGTTGTAAAAAAAATACTAGAGCAGGTTGAGAATACATGATGGTATAAAAGACATCGACGCGCAAACTGTCACCATGAGTTCAGTGCTTAGATACATGATTCTAGAATTCCTAAGCATTGAATTCTTCAGAAGCCTGAAGCTAATATGGATGTATGGTTCAGTAATACGCGTCAAAGTGACTTATACATTTGTTCCTAAGAAGCATGCGATGGGGTCAATTATGTTTTGCAGATCATTGTTTCCATCTACGTCTAGGATCATCTAAATCATGGTAAATTTCTCATCAGCTACAGTGAAAGTCAAAATTATATAAATCTAAGTTAACGAAGGATCACTTAGTATTCTAAGTGTCAATTTGCGAGACTCTCTGTTGACATCACCTATCATCACTTCTCAGAAGCGATTCTACTTCAGCATGTGTGGAATATGTTATTGCTTTACAATGTTGTCTTTCGTCACTCATGATTAATGTATGGTTTGAGATAGCTTTTAAATTCTCCACCTCTGCATGCAAGCCACCGTAAGAGATAGCGGGTTATAATCCACCACGCGAGCCCATTGTGGTTTGGTCTCCAGTCCAGGATATTATTGTTTTCTGATGACTTTTTCCATCTTCATTTGAAAAGTAGTTTTAATGAAATAACTTAAAAGTAAACTGCCTGATTTTCATGACCATTGACTATTGCCCAAGAAACTAGAAGTGTAAGTATCGTAAAGATGAATCACGAAACAGACGGGCAAGATAATTGTATTAAATAGTCGGGCCCACGAGTTACGAGACATAAATCCTGGCTAATATTATTAAAGCGATGTTGGAATAGTTTGTTACGCCTTCACGCCGAAATGGCTAAACCGATTTTGATGAATTTTGGTGCAGAGATAGTTGGGACCTGGAGACGGATATGAGCTATTTTTTATTCTTAAGTGAGAAATGAGGGAGAAAGAGGGAAGAAAAGGGCAAAATTAGCTTTGCTATTACAATAAATAAGGCGCAATGGTAAAAACTACAGGTAGCAGGTACTTGCAAATCAGAAAAGGTGAACTGTGTTACAAATAATTTCACGCGAGCGAAGCCGCAGGCAAAAGCTAGTCCTTACTAATATTATAAAAGCGAAAGTGAGTTTGTTTGTTTGTTACCTCTTCACGCTTTAATGGCTAAACCGATTTCGATAAATTTTGGTACAGAGATAGTTGGGAACCAGGAGACGGACAAAGGCTAATATTTTTTTGAAAAAATGTGAGGGAGAAAGCGGGAAGAAAACGGAATACTTAGCGTTGCTATTACAAATCAATAAGGCGCAAGGGGCACTGTTTTACCCGAATTTATCGCGAGCGAAACCGCGGTCAAAAGCTAGAATTAAATAAAACTAGGAATAATAAGGTCAATAAACTGAAACGTCAACTACTCACTGTAGAAAAATTCATCATCATTCTTCTGCACTTCTAATATATTTGGAGTCGCCGCAGCATCTCTTTTTAGAGCAATTATCATAACGTAAGAATAATGAAAGTAGACTAAAGTGCTTGTCATTTATGTACGAAGCAATCTAATCACTTCATCATTGATGCACCGTCTTTCAGGAAGCTTAGAATTTTCATTGACCCGAATGACATCGCGCGTTAGTTTCGCAACATCATCATACATGTCTGGCCGCCGTCGCTGCCGGGTGATGACCATTGTCTTCTAAGTCGCGTTGGATGTCGTAATTTTATGTAACGTGCATTACGCCCGCAATTTTCGTGAGATTAGCCGTGGGATCGCAATGTTTCTCAACTATTGATGGTACTCGCCCGATTGGAATCATGTTCGCTACAAGAACAGAGGTTTCCATTGAGATGTCATCACTAATGACTTTATGTTGCTCGATCTATCCAATGTGGGTACGGAATGTTACCAAATATAATCTGTTACATAATGTTTTTGTTTACCTTTTGTGGTGACCTTTGATTGTTATTTTAATTCCTTGTCAATCTTGTCTTTAATAACACTTTAAAACAAAATGGTCGTTTGTATAAAATTGAATTAGAAGGAGGTTTTTTGCCCCAAATTTTTCACTACACTAGGAGTTTCTCCTGTGTCGTGGGTGCGTTTAAAAACATTTTAACTCACATACACAAACAGCAGTTTCAGCGGTTGAAATTACATACAATTATAATTAAGTGCTAGTATCGGCTGAAATAAAGTATCCTATTTTGACCCTATTGTTTTGTATTAGATTATACGCAAGTTTCTGCATGTGCGGTAAACTGGTTTAGTGAAGTCGTTTGATCTTTCTAACCTTACAGGACCTCTTGCTTATAAACTTGTGTTGAAAACTGATTATTGAACAGGTGCTCATTATACCATAATTCTAATATTAGGAAACTTAATATAAAGTGCCCATTATGTAGCGTTAGTTCCATTCACTTTGGCAATCTTCACGGTAAATAACCCATGAAATATTTCGACAGGTCAACATTATTCGATAATTAGGTGTACTGCATAATGACGTTTTCATTTACGAAAACGGGCCCCCTGTCCCTTTGGAGTATCATCGGAGTCTTCGTTAGTTTAACTTTGTTTTGACAAGGCGGACTAAAAGAGCGACGCCTTAAAAATGTTCAGTATTTATATTCGATAGCTTACGTCAATCTAATATGTTTATGACTTTGAAACTTTGTTTAGTGGAGTCCACAGTCTTCCTAGTTTCGTATTGATTAATATTTTATGAGGCTAATATATATTGCTTGCCAAAATCTTGCGTTTGGATCCAAGTGTTGAGAAACGTTGTGGTTTTCACTTAATTGCTTGGTCTGTTGGTGCTATATGTGTGCCTGCGACCTTGCTTGATCTTTGATTTATCATTTACCTTTCTCATAAACTTTAACTATCTGTGCGATTATGCAGTTACATTCTAAACAATTTTGGAAAGGCGTTTTGTGATGCCATCTCAAGACCCGTGGTCATTTTATGATGAAACACGAATTGCCGAGCAATAAATGTTTTCCTTTGATTTTGTAAATTGAACTATCACGATTCGTATAAGATGGCACGATGGTACATTAATAGAGGTTTTGTAATGTTATTTTAGTGCTAAGACGTTTCGTACATTGCTTTATTTGTTGTGGTCAATTTGCAAGTAGCGGTAGTGATGTTCGAATGTTTTTGGGTATGTTTTGCAAGACTGTGGGCTCTTCTAGCGCTTAGAGCAATGTCTCTTGCGATGTGGTTTGTGGATTTTCTCTTTACCAATTTCGTAATTGGTATTCAAGTGCATGTTTGCTTTGATAATCCACGAGGTTTGGAGTTAATAGTTTAGTAAAACTTTCAGATTACGGTGTCAAAATGTATTTATTTTCTCTCTTTTTTGTAAAATAAAAACATAAACTTAATAATAAAATAAGCTAACCTTACGATAAACTTTATACAAGATGTGATCCGAGCCCAGCGGCTAGCCACTTCACGCTTTGTAGCCGAACTTGTCAGCTGTCAATCTGTCTATTTGACAGATATGACAGATGTCAAAATCGGCCGCCAGTGACTGGTTAGCCGCTAGGACATGTTCACCCGTGTGCGTGCACAGTCGCATGCGTTGGCCAGATGCGGTGACAAGGGCCAAGGCCGACATCACCTACATTGTACGTGATGGCCGGCCGATTCGAATACACATTCGAGCGTCTCGGGGATGTTGCGAGCGCGCCCGAATAACGTCGACCATCCGAACTTTATGTGACTACGGCATTTAGACGTCCTTCTACTCCATTTTAAATCTTTGATGTTGTTTCTCGTCTAAATGTACTTGACAAGTTCGGATATTTTAGTTGATTTAGTAAGGAGCGCCGTAGCTGCCGGAGGGGATGGCCGCGGGGTAACCGCCACCGCTGGATGAGGTCTGTTCGTATTGGGCGACCTGGATGGCCTGACGGACTCCATCAAGCACGACTCCGACCACGCGGGCAGATGGGACACCGTAGCTGGTGGATGGGGCTCCGTAGGAGGAAGAGGGTGCGCCGTATGAGGAAGAGATGCCACCTCCGTGTCCACCGTGTCCACCGTGACCGCCGCCGCCGCCGCCGGAGTTAGCTTCTTCCCTGAGGAGGATGCCGCGGATCTGCTCAAGGAGTTGAGCGTCGACGTTCTGTCCTTCGGAGGTCTGGTAGCCGGTGGAGACGGCCTGGTACCCGCCACCGCCGCCGCCGCCGCCGCTGCTGAAGTGGCCGCCGCCGCCGCCACCGCCGGAGGGACGGTTGTAGTTGTAGCCACCGGGGGCTTCAGCGTTGGCGACCGCCACCAACGCGAGGGCTATGCACTGTGGAAATAGAACTTTATTAGTTTCCAGTCCAAAGTTGAAAATCGTTTCATAACATATATTAAAAATAGTGACAAGTGCGTGTAGACTCGTTTGATAACTTTGGTTGAAATAAATATTGCTTTAGCTTTACGTGTTTTTATATATGTCAGTTTGTTTAAGGTTTCTTATGTTCTGAATTTCGATTATCTAGGTGAGATATTTAACTCAAACTCAACTATTTACGTGTGACGTTACAAATAATATTAACGCGTCTGTTTTGTTACTTTCTGTTTGTCCTCTCATTTGCTCATGCGCATCTTAAGGAGCGCAAATAATTAATTCAACGTTACGTGATCACGACATACGGCACTCACAGTTTTAGTTCTTGAGTTAATTGGATGTGAAGTGCTTTTCAAAGACAGCTATGTTTATGTAATGTTTTTTTTTAAGCTGTGAATTTAGTGGCTTGAGATTTTATTCTGATAGAAATGTTTATTTGATTAATATAATGTTTTAAAAGATCATAGGATTTTTTTAAAGGTAAGAACACAAGAATATCAACAGAAAAAGTGTTGCTCAAAAACCATAGATAAATTCATACATTGCATGGCTGTTTGAAGTACATACCTTAGTGTACCTAGCTAATGAAAATAACTACCTACTCTTTAATTAATAAGAATACAATCAAGCCTCTAGAATAATTAAATTTAATTACCATCATGACCCCAGCAAAAAAAAGAAGATAGATGATAATCTTTTAGTTGTGAACTAGGAACAATAGTTCAGTGGAGAAAGTGAGGTTAAATGAGTACCAAAGGTAGCGTTACATCACAAGCTACGCTCAGCTATACTTGGGCGATTTATGTGAGAACGTGAACTTTGACTTGTGAACAGGAAGACGATGCGATATTTCGATTTATGCGTTTCTGTTTACCTTTCGCTAAGGACTAGAGGTTTTGATCCGACTGTCTAGTTTAGGTCGCGTTACATAAGGCCTATTGCAACTTGAAAGTCGTTGAGCGTGAGAATCAATATTTATGTGCAAGTTGGCTTTTATGTAGGCTTAATTTTTAAACAAATTGTCAGTTGAATTTAGCTCTTAAAGTAGCTTTGCTTTAAAGAATCTTTTTGATTTTATTTTCAACGAAGTTATGGATCGATTAGCACCATGCTTGTAGTGTGACCTCATCTTTAAACACTATTTATTAACCGAATTGAAATTCATTGCAAGAAAATAACATCACATTTACGAAGGAGTAGGAAGCTGTTATTGTGCAATACGATGTTTGTATGCGCAAGAGTAGTTTTCTTTAGAAAAGCAGCTCCGTGATCTTGTACCGCGGAAGATGTGCAGGTCATGTCATAATGACCATCTCATATTTTCTCGGTATGCTTTCTAATGGCATATTGTTGGTAATGTGCTAAAATTTCTTAGTCGTTTTACATAAAATAGCTCTTAGGTTTATGTCTAGTAAATGTATATTTGAGCAAGGCATCTTTCACATTCGCTTGGTATATGTCGAATATAAAATGATGATCATTTGTTTTTTCTATCTCTTCTTACCGGCCATCATCTGTCATGGAAGCATTTTTCATCTTCATTCTAAGCTCATTATTATCGAGATTTCCCCAGCTGATACTGTCAACTATGACATGCACCATTACGTGACTAGATGTCGCTGCTTCCACCGGAAGGCACGGTGGCGCCATTACCGAAAGCTTTCGACTACGATCACAATCGTGCTGGCTGACATAATGACTTCATATTTTATGGACTCAAATTATGGGGCTCATGTAACAAAGATGATGGGTTAACTTGTAACTGTTACTAATCTTTGTGATGGACATAAGCATTTGAATTTAATTGTGAAACTAAATTATGGGAGGTGGTCAAAGCATATAGATCTATCCTTTAGCATTGTTGACCTTAATTTTTGCCAAGTTATCTTCAAGGAACTTTGGACTCTATAATAATAAACGAAGTGTAAGCTTTAGTTAAGCACTAATGAGAAAACAAGCAATCAACAAGGTGACCAATAGAAATCAGCAATATTGCCATTGAAAAGAACTGTGAATTCAAACTAACCACTAAGATTTCTATAACTTTTGCTCATAAAGACCACAAAGTAAAATAACGATGCCATTGTGAATAACGTTTATGAATTTAACACATTATCATCGAAATGGACATCGTTGGAACTCCTTTCATATACACAAAGTTACAACCGTAAAATTAAATGAAGTTTTAGACAACGGTAAAAGTGTTTCGGGCGCTTGATTTCTTTATTGAAGTAATAATGGAATGATTAACATGTTTAGAACATAATAAGTTATTACGTTTGTCTAAATAGTGATGAGTATTTATGTCTTGTGAGTTGTAAAGAATTTTTTACTTTCTTGGTATCAAATTGTTTTGGCTTTCTCTATAAATTGCTTTAGGTCAGTATCTCTCTGTAGGAAGTCATTTAGGAACTATTGGAGAATCTCATTTACAATGATGAGTATGATTATGACTTGCAGTTAGATTTTTACTTTCGATAAAATTTCTAAAGGCAAGCATTTATCTACTTTTAATCTATTTGCATTTTCTTTTCTTTTTTATATCTCGTAACTTTTTACGAAGAAAATCCAATTATTTCTTCGAGTCGCAAATGTAACCTCCTTTCTTACAAATAAGGAAATGGAATTCTCAAATTTGAAAATCGAACCACGTTCGGGTCTACATCTCGGACACATGCTGCGATCCTGATTTGAATTAAATCAGTTACGCCATCGGGCTTGTATTAGATTACATAATTAAACATAGACAAACGGACTTGTATGGGCAGACCAGGTGGTGATGCGCCGTATTTTCATTCTTTCAAGGATAGTTATGGTTACCGCTCATTGAAATTGTTCTTTTATGAGCAATTAACTGTGTGAAAACTTGCTGTTTTATTAAGTCTTAATTGCATTTTGTTTATATTCCACACTCAAGTTTATACTATACTCTCTTTGAATCGTTTTCAAACACATTCAATTGAGATTCTTTAGTAATAGTAAAGGCCAAGTGAAAACTATAAACAATTTGATGTTAATGATCATTTTGACATCTAAAATATGAGCGTTCATTAAGTTCATGACATCGTCGCAATCAACGTTTGAATCAATTAAAGTCAAAATAATTTACAACAACGTTTAGAAAGTTAATCGTTTACAACCACAATTTTAGTAAAATACTTTTAACACACATACTATGCAAATTATTTCTTGTCTTTAGAAGAATATTATAAGGATTTCTCTCTGATATAACACATACCTAGATTGTAGAGGAATTGAGGTGTATTTCTCTAAGCTAGGAAGAAATAGATTTCTAGTTATATGGTAGATGGAAGCATAATAAATGGTAAACCTCATGAGATTTCAAGCTAAGTTTTGGAAGGACATAGTACAATGACTTTTGCACCTACTGCGTTAAAGTTGCTGAAGTCTATACCAGTACCCAAACCACAGCACAATAGTTAATTACATAATATTATGTGATTTTAAAAGCTCTTCAACAAGGTCGTAAATCGCTTGATTACATACAACTGCGTATCAGTAGCAGTTTGACATTTGACCTGCACTCGACTCCTTGCGTAATGCCCTGTAATGCACGCGTAAAATATTACCGTTGCACATGGCTAGCACAATTTATGTGCGTTTGTAACTGTGCAACGTTATTATGATACGATGAATTGGGAGTTGAGTAAATTGTTTTGTAATTATTTGGGTAGATTGTTGTGGGAGCTTTCGAGAAATCTTTTAATTTTATTTTTAGATTTTGAATACATATAAAGAATGTACCAAGGAGCAAGATAAAGACTCTACTGTTAATTACGAAAGTAATTTACACTTTATGTGAAAGTGTTTAGGAAAAATGGAGCGCTTGAATCCAAAAGTTACCTAAGTTAGTAAACCCATTTTTTTACCTATGGGAAAAATACTATGCTCAAACAATCGCAAAGAAACGAAACTCCGGTATTCTAATGTGAATGACAAAAGTGATGTGACAAAAACCGTAAAGTCATACACAATGGCGGCAAACGTGTGAAATAATTCAATATATTCATGCGTTTTGACATTTGAATAGCGCTTCGTGTTGCTTCAAGATTTATTATTTCGATATTCAGATAATTGTTTGGGAAAATTGTGATGTGACTTTCACTGTTTTTTAAGGTTCTATGTTGAAAGATTTGAGATGAAAGTTTAAAGGTTGTCATTTTCACCTGCGTGTTAATATTAAACTATTTAAAAAAACAATGAGGTCGGTTATTTTTAAGATACCGCGATCATTCTGTGGCTTTAATCTGACCTAAGAAAGCAAAGACAAAAACGTAATTTGAAATTTAAATCTACGTAAGATATGCAAAATATTTGGTGGCTCTCAATGTCAGGTTTTTATAAGTAATTTGATATTCCAAAAATAAGTTATAAAGTACTTTCATTTGTTACGCATATTTTTAGACCCGTAAAATTGCGATCCTTGTCGATAAAATCATTATTCCTAATCGGTATAGGCTGTTGCGAAGGTTAAAAAAAGCTATCGAGATCAGATTACGATCGTGTTTTGAATACTAACAACATGCAAGTTTCTGTGCGAGCTAAGAAAGGTCCCAAACGTTGTACTAGACATTGCATTCTGAACTTTACCAGAATGCAATAAAGTCGCAATGGACGGTCCTTCTTTAAACAGTTGTTTTTTAATTACTGTGAAGTGCTGCACTTAACGGTCAAATGACCAAAGATCACTATTTTGATTAATGGTATCATCAGTAGTATCTCTTTCGTATAACGATGATAGATTTAAAAAGATAGGTAGGTGTATAAAAATCACGATCGTATTCCAAATTCGAATCAACGGTTCAGAAATCAAGAAGAGTGCATTAGGCTGAATCACATTCCAAAAAAGAAAAGAGAGAACGAACACACACAAATCCCGATGCACTATTTTGATTTCGGAACGACACGGCACTTGTCACTTTGTTTTTTTTTCTTTTCACTAGAACAGGCACTGCACTGGACTTACCGCTACGAAGGCTTTCATGATGTTTAGTGATGGGTCACTTCGGAACGTAGCGAAGTAATGTGATGTTGTTGGATGGTGTCTGGTGATATATAGTAAAGTACCGCCGCGGTGGGGCGGAGAAAGGATAGCTTAGGTTGTGTAAGCACGGGAGATGCTACCATCCGAATAGGAAGTTTCGGTTAATTGGAGGGCGTCATGCGATTTTTTTTTTAGTTTTTTATTCTATGATTGAACGGCGAGGTCAAGGGTTTTGAGTATCTCTTTAAGATTAGAGTTTACAATTTTACATCTGTTGTATGATTCTGCGATGTTTTGATCAAGCCATTTGACCTTAGACACAGATTTGTGGTTGCTTAGTAACTGTATTTTGCTTCATCGTATGTGTAATTAAATTTGGCATGTAACACTGTGATTTGTTTTTAAGATGGACATTTGAATGATTAACTTATAATTTAATATTAAAAGATAAGTACTGATCGTTCATTTATTTGTTTTTCTAACATATCTTTACATTTTTAAACATTTCTTAATAAAAAAACATTTAAAAATATAAAAATAGTAGCCCACCGGTATCGGGAACAGGATCCAAGCTACCGGCGGTCAGGGCTCCAGAGAAAGGAACCTCCTAACAATACGAGCCGTGTCCAGGAGTACCGCTTTCTGTATCAAACCCTTGATCCAGCTGCCTAACGAGAGCCTTCTCAGGTGTTGGTCGAGGCTCTTAGCAATTAAGCCATTGGCTGTAACGACTATCGGCACAATGATCGCTGAGTCCACGTCCCACATGTCGACAACCTCGCGAGCCAAGTCAATATACTTGATTTGCTTATCTTTCTCGGCTTTCACGAGGTTCTCATCATGCGGGACTGTTATGTCAACAATAATTGCGCGCCGCTCTGATCGATCCACCACCACTATATCAGGCTTGTTAGCAACAATAGTCCTGTCAGTGATGATGGATCGATCCCAGTACAATGTGATATAGCCATGTTCAAGAACTGGGTCGGGCTCATACCTGTAGTACGGCACTTCCGATTCCACAAGGTTGTACTTTAGAGCAAGTTGCTGATGGATAATCCTGGCTACAAGGTTGTGTCTATGCAAGTACTCTCCGTTAGCTAGACGAGAACAACCGGAGATAATGTGTCGAATTGATTCACCCGGACGGTGGCATGCCCGAATTTAATAGGTATTAAAAGATAAGTACTTATTATTAAAAACAGTACCTCGAAGTTCTAATTAGGTACCAATTGATATCCAAAAACCCATACTGTTTTAACTGTATGATGGTGCGGGTGACATTATTTATTTTATTTATTTATTAAAACTTCATGCACAAGTAACAAAACATTGTACAAAGGCGGACTTAATGCCTTGGGCATTTTCTACCAGTCAACCTTAGGGTGATGCAGAGACAAAGACATAGTAGGTGCAATGTGACAGGAAATGTTAATTATATTAATCATAAATACATATATACATACATAGAAAATATACAAAAGTAAAGAGAGGTAAAAACTACTAAATATGATGAAAAACTGACAACTATTTAATTTTGAGATGAGTCTGCCAACTTCTTACGTAAGTGTTCGCGAGCTTTTACCTTAAATGTGAACCGACTGGTAGCCGTCCTGATATTCAGAGGAAGCGCATTCCACAGGAAAACCGCCTGGACAAAGAAGGAATATTTTAGGAAACCAGAGCGATGAGTAGGACATCGTAGAAGACGATTATTGGAGGACCGAAGGTGCTTGCTGTGCGCAGCGCATAAATATTTAAAATGAGAAGTAAGGTAAGAAGGAGATGTGGGTTTATCGAGCAGAGAAAACAAGGTGGTCAAAGCCCTCAGCGCTCGTCGCTCTCTGATGGGTAACCATTTCAAAAGCGACCGATGTGCAGAAACGTGGTCATACTTACGAAGATTGAAAACGAATCGAATGCAGTTATTTAGAAGTCGGTCAAGTTTGTTGAGGAGATCTGCATTCAGGTCATAGTAACACACATCACCATAGTCAAGTATGGGGAATATAAGTGATTGAACCAGCATTGCCTTAATGTGACAAGGGAGAATATTTTTTAAACGATAAAGCGACCGCAACGTTCCGGTGACCTTTTTGCTCACAATCGCGACCTGCTTACGCCAGTCTAAACAAGTGTCAACATACAAACCCAAATCCTTGACGTCGGAGCTAAAGGGGATGACTGTGCCATCAAAACTAACCGGTGGCACTGTTAACCCATTCAGCCTTCGTAGACTATAGGGGCTCCCTATAATTATAGCCTGACACTTAGTTGGGTTAACCGCTACTCCAAACCGATTAGACCAATTTTTAACCACGTTTAAATCCCGGTTTAGCTCCTCAATCGCATCGGATAAGTTGTCAACACCCGCCTGACAGTAAAGCTGTAAGTCATCAGCGTAAAGATGATACGCACACTGAAGCTCAGAAGTTATAAGATTGATAAAAATAGAGAACAATAGTGGAGATAATATACCGCCTTGAGGGACGCCAGTTTCAAGGTTACACCAGCTGGAAGAAGAGTCTCCCGCAAGAACCGACTGCTGACGCCCCCGAAGATAGGAAGAGAACCAATCCAAAACCTCGGGAGAGACCATGAGATAGGAGAGTATGGATAAGAGGACTTCGTGACTGACGGTATTGAAGGCGTTGGAGAAATCTATTAATACTAAAACGGAAACTTTTGTGTCTTCCATTCCCCGCCTTATATCATCAGTCACTTTAAGGAGAGCGGAAACGGTACTATGCCCGGGCCTGAAACCAGATTGGAATGGACTAATGAGGGAGTTATGATGGATAAAGTAGGAGAATTGTTTATGGACACAGGCCTCAAGTACTTTAGATAGAAAAGGAAGGATGGAAATTGGTCGAAAGTGACAAGGAAGAGTAGGATTAGGAATTTTTGGTAGTGGTCGAACAAGGGCTTTCCGCCATATTGACGGGAAAACACCGGAGTAAAGGGAGAAGTTAACATGTTGAGATATGTTTGGCGATAGGATGTATTGCTATGAAGGGTATTCCTTTACGGCTATAATATTCATGGTAAAGCCCATATTCAGTCACAATCGTAAATAGCGGTAACTGTCCAGATTGAAAAAGAATGGTTAACCACCGTTCATCATCATTTTCCTCCCCTAGTACCATTCTATTTGAAGACGGCGCAACACGTTTTCTTTTTCCATCCTCCCCTGTCAGACGTCACGGCATCATTTACTCCTTTCTCCTCGATATCATTTGTTACACAATCCATGCATCTGCCATTTGGCCTTACTCTCCCTCTCCATCTATCAACTTGAAGAAGAATGGTTCATCTAACTAATTTCACCCGCACCATGCTTCACGAAAACAGTAAACCAATCAATTGATACAAAAAGGATAATTTGACGGGCCTGTTGGTCTAGTGGTTAGTGGCCCTGACTGCTAAGCCGGAGGTCGTGGGTTTGATTCCCACCCAGGACAAACTTTGTGTGATGAGCATGATTGTTTGTTCTGTGCCTGGGTG
Organism: Ochropleura leucogaster; assembly: GCA_958449745.1. Classification (NCBI taxonomy): domain Eukaryota; kingdom Metazoa; phylum Arthropoda; class Insecta; order Lepidoptera; family Noctuidae; genus Ochropleura; species Ochropleura leucogaster. The sequence goes on along the minus strand of OY288213.1, from coordinate 17,568,443 downwards.
TGATTTATCTATAATTTGTATGTATTTATAAATTATATAAGTATGTTTATCAGTTGTCTGGTTACCATAACACAAGTTCTGCTTAGCTTGGGATCAGATAGCCGTGTGTGAGTTGTCCCAAGATATGTATGTATGTATAATTGAGATACCAATGGAACATAATATGGTAACACATCAATGGTCCTTTAGAAGAACCGAAGTCCAGTAAACTCCAAGGAGCATCTTGTTATTCAAAAGTATGACTACAGTACCATAAGAAAGAGGAAGAAATAGTACATTTAGATTAAAGTGAGGATAGGTACTTTGCCATTGCAGCCGAGGCGGATTTAACGCACGAGCCGCCAGCCGAGAGCGTTATAGAGCCGAGAACAGCAGTGACAAATTCTCACGTGAATTAAACTACGTTTTTCAAAACACTTCGGAGAAATTAAATAACAGAACAAAAAGTATGTTGTTATTAATCAATATGAAACTATGATTTAATTTATTTTTTCCCCGCGCTCCGTCTTCTAATACTGAAGAAGAAACAAAGGCAAGACATCGATAAACAATATTAAAAATAAGAAATTCAAATCTGTTCTTAATTTAAAATTCAAATAAATACCAATTGGTTGTTATAGGTGAATTATTTTATTTTATAAATGATCATGTTTATTTGTGACTAGCTGTTCCACGCGGTTTCAACCACGCTGCTCAGCACCTGTTGGTCGTAGCGTGATGTTATATAGCCTATAGCCTTCCTCAAGAAATGGACTATCCAACACTAAAAGAATTTTCCAATTCCAACCAGTAGTCCCTGAGATTAGCGCGTTCAAACAAACAAACAAACTCTTCAGCTTTATAATATTAGTATAGATAATCTGTTGATAAACACATTTAAAAAGCTAATTAATATGAAGGCCTTAAAAAGCGCTTTTTTGCTCTGAAACACTGCTGGCTAGAGGGATTTGAGCAGTTGTTTATTGTTATCCTTGATGAAAAAGAAAAAATAAAAAGCCCCTGTTGCGATACCTAACTGAGAAAAAAGCACGTGTGTGAAATCCATTGCATGTTGAACTTAATCGTAGTGCAATAAGACCCTGTTTTCAAGGAAGTGTGTTGAAAACAATAATTTTATCCTTGGAGTGGAAAATTAAAAAAAATGACGATCCGCCGGAAAATATAGGCATACTAGCTGTGCCCAGCGGTTTCACCCGCTGCTCATTCAGGGGTATGAAAAATAGATGTTGGCCGATTCTCAGACCTACTGAATATGCATATAAAATTTCATAAGAATCGGTCGAGCCGTTTCGGAGGAGTATGGGAACGAACATTGTGACACGAGAATTTTATATATTAGAAGATGATAAGTACGTTATAATATAAACCTGACCAACTAATCTATAACACGTAAATGCTCCCAGCTGTAAACGGTAAATAGAAACGTTTGTAAACCATAAACAAACAGACATTGTCCTAAAGTAAATAGGAAAAAGCCATTTCCATTTCTACAGTGACTCAGTAGCGCGTATTGTTTACTAAGAACGTTATGTAATTCAAGTGTTAATTGTTCGACAAAGATGCATAGCTCATAAAACTTCCACGTGAGATATTTTTAACATCGTGGTTTAACTTTTGTTCAAGATGTTCCCTTGGAATCTGGATTTGTCCTTTGATGGCACTGTTTTATACTAGCTTCCGCCCGCGACTTCGTCCGCGTGGCATTACTTTGGGCTAACGTTAAATTTAAACCGCGTGATGATCGAAAAAAAATATCATTCTCTCCCCTTTTCTCCCCACTTTCCCCCGTTTTTTTAATTCCTGTCCGTCTCCAGGGTCTCAACTATCTCTGTACCAAAATTCATCAAAATCGGTGTGGCCATTTAGGCGTTAAGACGTAAAACAAAACTCACTTGCTTTATAATATTAGTAAGGATTTTGTTTTTATTCTAGTTTTTACTTTTCTTTAAATAAGTCCTCGTCCCCCGTACTGAATGCATCAATCAGCACAATTGGTAACTGCGTTCGTTTCGTTTGTTCGCCAGCAACAGTTTTTGCGGAGAGTTACTTATTTTGATGTACACTCGACGGCAGGTAAACCTATTCTAAACTATTATAACCAGAAGGGCTACTATGACATCTTATAGCAATTCTTATTCCACTGAGTGAAAGAGATGGTGCTAGACACCCTGTATAGCTCTGTCTCTTTCCCTCAGCGGAATAAGAATTGTTTTAAGAGGTCATAGTAGGGCTACTGATCTCTCTACTACAGATCGCACATCGTAGTAGAGAGATCAGGTTAAAATGGATTTGTGTAGAATGATGTGCCGTCGTGTGTACATACAAAAAGAATGGTTGACTGTTTTGTGACGGGTTGGTTCTCACCCTGATACTGCCTGACTTTTCGGGGTCCTGACTCTTGCGACATCGTAAATCACATGGAAGAATTATATTTAGCATTGTGATTCATCAGTTTGATACTTGTATCCTTAATTATGTTAAGATTATGTAAGTGCTGCCTGTACGTCGGTAATGAGAGCAGTTGATGACCTTGTTTTGCCTTAAAAGTACATTTACCTTAGGATCATCATTTATACTAACTGGTATTTATACTTAGTATTAGTAAACAGTGATTCAAGGTTATAGTTATGTTCGCTGACTCTGACTTATATAGTTTGTTTTACGAATGGGGAGGGGGGGGGGTAGGACTGTCACACTTTTACTGACTCAAATACACCCATGTATTTGTCCTCCTGTTACCCTTTATACCCCGGCAGTGACCCTGGTAGGGCCTCCTCTGTCGCACGTTTAACACGCACTCGCCGCCGTCACTAGACGGACGGACGGACGGTAAGCTCACCATTGCTCACCGTCTACAGACCCACTTCTACGATAGCCGGGAGTCGGCTCGCGTTGTTTATTGATTAAACAGCTAATAGCATGCGGATCGTCAAAATCATAAATAATTCGGGTTTACTTACATGACTATCAGTCGAAATCCTTCGCGGTGACAAACTTGACGAACACGTCGAGCAGCCCTCGAAGTTTCAATGACATAAGGTGGCACATTCTTGGAATGAGTGAAGTCTGAAGAGAGAGTCCATATCTTCGAGATAAGGAACAGGTATCTTGAGGCACTGGAGGGGTTTCTGGAAAAAAATCCCTGGCCAACGTCTCTCAGAAATTAGTTAGTTACAATCAAGGTACGCAGAAGCGACGCGATTGGAGGGGCGAACCAACCAAAAAACAACCCATGGCCTATGTTTAACTTATGTATATTTATATTTTTTAATCCATATGTTCTAGTGACACGTCTAATCATTGGGTTGTTTTATTTTACCTTTTTTTAATCTTAATACTGTTTAATTATTTTTTTATTCATTTAAGTATAATATATAAATATTTATGTATGCCGTTTTGACTTCCGTACGATTTCGACTCACGGGTTGGCCACTGAAAACCAGCGCTGTGCTGTGGGCTCCCATGGCACAGCATCATGCTAAGTAGTGACCTACCTGTCGCAGTCACGACTTGCAAGCTATTTTCATTTTGTCCCATATATGTTTTTGTAAAAGATTGTGATGCATGTTTAATGATTTTTTGTGTAATTTGTGATTAATAATATCTTATCTAATCTCCCTCTCTTTTATCTAATCTTTCTTTCTTTACGAGAAACGGTATACTTCTTTCACGTTAACACGATGACCTATAATAACGTATCTTCTCAAATGTAACGTGTTTTAAAGGCAGAACACTAAAAAGTAGAAATAGAAGGTTTGTTTAAAATATTTTTTTTTCAGTGTCTTATATAGACATTAAAAATATCAAAGTAAAGAATTACAAAGTTAATAATATACTGAACTTTGCTTGGCAGCAGAAGTAGGTAGGTATACATTTATTACAACTTTTCGCTTTTCAAAAAGAACAACCTTACAAGATATCTTTGCCGTCAGAATGTGCTTTGGAAACCTATGGTTAACTACTTATTTTCCATAACTATACATGGATAAAAAAGTTTGTTATGTTCAAAAAGTGCAGATTATCAGCCTAATTTGAATAAATGACTTTTGATTTTGTCAAAAGGCTTTGTTAATGTTAGACTCAGAATCAGACTTATATTTGTCAAACATAGGTAGGTATTTTCAAATGCTTTGCGTGACCGTACTAAGCAGTTAACTGTGAGCGTGTTGATTTTAATAAAAAAAAATGGATTAAACGTAGATCATGTTTGAATTTTGGTTTGAAACAGAAAAAACAAGTTCACGGTTAAAATTAAGTTTATTTTCTTCTTTTTTTTTTTAATAAATTAACTTAATAAATAATAAAGAAACTTAATAGGTTAATAATTAACAATCAAATAAATGTTTAACTATGGAGCACCGTAGCTGCCGGAGGGAATAGCCATAGTGGTCTCGGAGAAGATATCACCGGTTAAGCTGGATGACATCTGGTGAAATTGGGCGATCTGGATAGACTGATCAATTCCTTCTATTACGATTCCCACAATGCGGCCAGATCTGCCTCCACCAGAGCCTCCCGGGGCTCCGTAGGCAGATGAGGGTGGGCCGTAGTTCATGGATGGGGAAGAGCCTGACGGCATATGTCCCTCATAGGATCCCGCCGAAACTTCTTCTTGGTACAGAATAGCACGAATTTGTTCAAGGAGCTGGGGATCGATATTTCGTCCTTCGGAGGTCTGGTAGTCGACGGGGACTTCTTGATAATCGCCGAAATTGGTACTTTCTTTACTGTGGCTACGTGTGCTGTAGCGTTGTGAACTGCCGTGACCGACGCCTCCTGCTTTGGTGGATTTCGGACCGTATCTAACTGCTTTGTTAACCTGAAGACTGAAGCCACTAGCACTTCCAATGGGTCCTGGAACGTCAGAGACACTACCACCCTCGTTATCACTTTGGTTACTGTTCCAGTCTTGGAAGTTACTACTACCGGCCCCGCCGTCGCCACTTTGGTTGCTTACACCAGATCCTGTACTGGTGGATTTCAGACCGTAGCTTTCTGCGCTGCCAGCCTGAAGACTGTAACTACTAGCACTTCCAATGGGTCCTGGAAGTCCAGAGACACTACCGCCCCCATTACCACTTTGGTTACTGTTCCAGCCTTGGAAGTTGCTACCACTAACGTTACCGTCCTCGCTTTGGTTGCTTTCTCCACCCATGCTTGTACCGGTGGATGGAGGTCCGTGAGTTTTTGAACCTGTACTGCGAACCGAGAGACTGTAGCCACCGGTGCCTCCAATGCGTCCTGAAAGGCCAGTGACACCATTATTGCTGTTCCAATCTTGGTAGTTGTTTCCACTGGTATGTACGTTGCCACCTTGGTTGCCTAATCCACCCATCATTGCACTGGTGTATGCAGTACTGTAGGTACTTGCGACAGCATTCCCAACTTGGAAACCAAAATCACCAGAGGCGCCACCGCCGGTAGGGCCTGGAAGACCGGAGACACCAGTTCCAACGATTGGGATCCAGCCTTGGGAGTTGCTGCCAGTACCGCCTCCACCACCCAGTTTACTTGAATAACCAGCACCACCGCCAGTGCCTGGAGTGCCGTAGTTATCGGCCATCATAGAATTGAAGGCACTGCCACTTCCATCACCTAAAAGGTTAAAAGCATTGGCGCTACCACCTTGGTTGGCGCCAGCACTCCAGCTTTTAAAGCTACTGCGGCCTCCACTATTGGCTGGGATATAGAAACCAGAGACGCCACTGTTGCCACCTCCGGCTCCGCTGCGAACCACTCGCCCGTTATCTTGGACGCCGAAGAGTTGAAGGTAGTTGTTGCTGGCATGGTTGCAGTGGTCACGGGTACTCGCCACCAACGTGAGATAAATACACTGCAAACATTTAAATGTGTAAATTCTTACTGAAAACTGGCTTGAGTTTTACTAGATAAACACAACATATTGAATGAGTTAGAGCGAGAGTGTATGAGAGCCAAAGAGGGAGTAGTAGGAGGATATAAAATTGCGATAAAATAGTTCAAAGTTAAATTTTTATTTAATTAAATTAATTACTAGATACAATCTATAAATAGACACAAACTAATAATAAAAATATACTGTATACAATTAAAAATTAGAAAATTGCAGGGCGTCAAAAAATTGTCCCTATCGCAATCAACAGGTAAAGTGTCCAGAAGGCTGGCAGTATTACCGCGTTGGATGGCAATGCTTATTTTTTGTGCAAAAAACAGGCTAGCCCTCTGGCCACGAGAAGCGTCGACCAAAAGCTTGGCGATTTTTAGAAATAGTTCAAAGTTATTTAATGTGTTTTGTTTTTCCACTTCATGTAACCTTGTAACCACATGACGTCGAGTGGCGCTAATTACCAATACTGAGTCAGTCAAGTGAGATCAGTTGAGCACTTTAGCATTACAATCACGCCCGACTTAGTGCGTAATTCTGAGATACGCTGTAATGTGCGCTTTGCAACAGCATTACAATTGCGTAATGCACACACTACGGCATATATTGTAAAATATTACTATTGCACGTAAATTAATAATTAAATAGTATTAATGGAAAATTAATTCCTCTTCAAATACTTTTTTTTATTCGTTAAAAAACCTGTTCAGGCTTGGTGGACAAGACATTAAGGCACTAACGATTTTCGGATGTTTAGAGGTCCAAACACGAGCACGCGGTGAAAACATCGTAAAACGTCGATTTATTAATCAAAGTAATAAGTATCCTATAGCATTTTACTTAAATTGTTTGCAACAGGCAAAAAATTATTAAAATATGTTATTTTTATCAAAAACTCTGGCATGAGACCAAAGTTTTTGTTATACTCCAAAGCATGAAGATAATTTATGCTATGGTGTACGTGTATGCTACGGATTACGAACAAGTGTGTTTTGACCTTTGACCTTTAATATTTTTTCTGTCCTTTCCACCCTTTTCAACACGTATACTGAATTCCCTGTCAAATAGTTTCAGTTTATTGAAGTAAACTGAAACCACAAAACCATTTGACAGGGATTTTTAGATCTTTATAGCTTGGAACATAGTTCTTCTAACTAAAATACTACTAGCAATGATGCAGGCAAAAATGTCCACAGCTGGAAATGGGCCTCCACCAAGGATTGTGCAACAACCAGTTCTGCTCTACCCATCCAGCAGATTCCTGAACCCTTGAGCAGATTATTGATCCATATTATTCTTCACAAGATGGACTCACACACTGCACCCGAAACCTCCGTACTTTGAATCAACTCCCGATTCGTTGGAACATTCCGATATATTCCTGGAGGCAGCTTTTTATCAACAACCAACACTGGATCAGAGAAACTTTTAATGCTGATTTGTCACTAATTAGTTACGGACACTACACTAAAACTATCACTTGTTTTGTTTGTCACTAGATTAGGCACTGCACCAAACTTACCGTTATTAAAATCTTCATGATGTTTAGTGATGGACCGAAGCGAAGTATTGTGGGATCTCGGATGTTGCCTGGTGATATATAGTAAAACGACCAGTTAGAAAGGAGACTAGACATTTAAAACCAGATTTTTCAAAAAGCGTGCATCCCACGTTTTGTTATTCAATACTATTTTGATTTATGCGAATGACATCATGCGCTTTGATATAATTTTTTATTTTCACTATGACATAATCGATAGAATGCACCGAAATTAAAAGTTTTTTGCATTCATTTCCGGTATGTCACATCCTGTATTTTGTTGCATGTTGCATAATGCAGATTTTGTTATTTATTTCCATAATACAACCTCCCGTTACTATAATAATACACTTATACCAAAACGATAGGGTAGTCCTTGAAGTGGCATAATTATTTAAAAAAAAATGCAATTTTATACCATTTAAAGATCCTATTGATAAGCAATGTCAAAGAAGGCATAACTAACAAATGCTTGCATTGACTGGACAGGTCTATTCAAATCTTTGTAGTTCTTTCTTAAAAAGACCATCTCACACTTGTCTACATAATCCTCATGTAAGTTGATCAAGATTTTTGTCTGGATCTGAAAAGTCCTCTGAGTTTGTTTCGGCTGTTTTTTCTCAGAGTAGTTGGAAACTAAACACCAGCCTGATCTAGTTTTTTTTTTTTTTTAAAAAAAAAACGATGTTTAAAAGTAAGTATTTGTAAAAGCCTACTTGCAAACTAAACATCATCATTTACTGCAGTCAGATGCTCTATCATTTTTAAACTGCTGAAAAAATGCAAAATGATATCACAACATTATGATGATGCATTTGAATCATCACTCATGCTTTCACGCGTAATGTTATTTCATTGCATTCAAAAGTGCAAAAGTATCTGGATTAAAAAGGACTACACACACATTACATTACAAATAAGATTCACAGTTTGTCATTACACCCGTGCACGACTCGAGTAACGGTTAGCAAGATGCGCTGTAATGTTATGTAATTACAGCTCAAATTCGTACGTGTTACTACTGTGTATGACTTTCTACTAAAATGCATTAGCGTCGGCAATTATGTGATAGGTCCACCGCGAGCCCTAGTTTAGATTATATTGATGATAAAACCTACCCGATACATGTTTGATTTAATTGATTTTTTTTGTCCAGACAACACGAGATTATCATAATTTAGTCAGTAAAAGTCTCACACACTCTCTCACACTCCCTCCCGCTCCTCCCAGAGTGGCGGAAATTATTTGATGATTTCCTATCCCTTAAAAAAACCCTTTATTTATTTAATATATTGTGTAGTTTTTGAAAACAGTCTTCGAGACTAGCAAAAACATCACCTGCCTAAATTTTAGCAAAAACATCACCTGCCTAAATTTATAGGAGTCGGCTTCCAGTCTTACTGGATTCAGTTGAATTCCATTATTTTATATGGATGGCTAAATGAAATAGCAAGTAAAACCAAATTGAGGTGTCCGACCTCTAAAATTAAGTTAATCCTCTTATTCTCTGTTTGAAAGACCCAAAGGTGCGTATGAGGATGCCTTTTTTAAAATTTATTTAAAGGGTTTTGTCGCTTAGCGACCACATCACCCAGTGCAGGAAAAGCTATTTATAATCTAACTAGCTATTCCTCGCGGTTTCACCCACGCTGCTCAGCACCTGTTGGTCGTAGCGTGATGTTATATAGCCTTCCTCAAGAAATGGACTATCCAACACTAAGAATTTTTCAATTCGAACCAGTACTTCCTGAGATTAGCGCGTTCAAACAAACAAACTTTTCAGCTTTATAATATTAGTAAGTATAGATTAACACTAACTTACGATCTACTTATTACTAACTTATACAATTCTTTTGCTTTCTTGGACATTGGAAAGGCAAGAATGCCTTGATACTAATATTGTTCGTTCATTGACACATAACTAGAGATGGGATAATCGGATGCATATTTACCTAAAGTTACGATGTTGGGAAAGCGCTTTTTTATAAAAAAAACCCCACGATCCCGGGAAATGCAATTTACGTGTATTCTCCGTGAGATAAAGTAAACCCTATTTGACATTAATTTAATGTAACTTTGTAAATTTGTAAATGTGCTTTAGGTTGTTAATACAAAGATCTTCGATCCCGCAGATTTCAAATTGAGGTGGTGACTTCTTACTATGAGATATTCCACGTTATAGATGTTTACCAGAAATCATTTCTCTATGCACAACTATGTTTCGAGGAGTTATGGTCAAAACAATCAAGATCACAGAAAGGTCTGTGCATTCAATAAATCAACCCGATGATTTGAATCAATATTATGGATAATTTATTCAACCAGATTATATAATTCGGATTCATTCAACAACAATTATTAAATAGTCCTTGCATAATACTACATTAAAATGTAGGCATACTTTCTTCAATGCTATTCAATTATATTTTAAAATATATATAATAATGTCAAGTTGGTTTGTGTGCATTTCAAAAACTCAGAAACTACTGGTTCGAATTTAAACAATATGATTGCATAGCCCATTCATCGAGGAAGGCTCTATAACATCATGTTGCAACACTAAGGAGCTGAGCAGCGGGTAAAACTGCTGGGCACAGCTAGTATTGAATAAAGAGGGAATGTTTGTATGTGTGGAAGCAGGGGTTAATCTTCGGCAGTAGTTATCTGAGTCTGAACATTGTTTCACAAATAGAAAGATATATTATTCCCGAGTGGCATAGGCATGTTAAAAACATTCCCGTGGTACAGAGTATATATATACCCTAGTAAACGTTACCGTGGTAATCACACAAAAATTATAAAGGCGAAAATTTATCTGTGTGTTTGTTTGCTACTCCTTAACACTCAAATGGCTTAACGGATTTGGATGAAATATGGTATGTAGATAGCTCTTACTGCCGATCATCAGGCGAGTTGCGGCCAAACGCAAGCCTATTGAGCAGGTATAATAAGATAAGCCACTAGGGATAAAAAATAGGCCACCTTTTGTCTCGATCTACTCGAGTGAAACTGCAGGGCGCTGCTAGTGTATAAAAACCGCCGACCACAGCTCAAAAGAAGCCTCTAACAAACTCTAGTAATAATAGCTTGTAAGGTCGCTGGAAGTTTTAATATTCAAATTAATTCAATATGAATAACACAACACACCATTTTGCTATATTAAGCTAATATGTATTGTAGTTATAAGCATATGACTAGTTTTAATTTGTAGAAAAAAATAATATGCTAATTTTAACTTTTACTTTCATTTTTCATTATGTTTGTGATGGTTATGAAACTTGTCACATAACATACTATCACGCTTATATTACGCGGAAGGGGCTAGCAGGCGTATCTTATACTATATGTTTTTTTTTTACTTTAAGCGTTTCTACATCCGGGGTTGCGGGTTGTTCGAAAGAGATACCGTGGCCCCGGAACGTAAAGGGCAAAAGAAGGAACTTGGGTGAGTTTTAGGGAGTAAAAGACTGAGACTCCCCCCACTCGGGGTAATTATTAGATGTTTTCCCATCCCCAAATAAAAGCGTTTCTACATTGTGGTAAATATATATTTATGAATATATTATAATGACTAGTTTTTGTCAAGTTTAGTCCTATTGATAAGAGTGCGAGTCTTTAGTCAGACACAGAGCCAGTCTTAGGGGTGAAGATGAGATTCGGCATATTTTCTAAATCTCATTTAAAATTGCTGACAAACTTTTAATACAGGTGCAGTCAAGTTATTAGGACCTTTAGAATCCAGTCTGCTATAGGCTACTGTAAGTTCTAACATTAAAAAAAAACATACTTAAACATTTTCTTGACTTTTCCTCTTGTCCTTCAGTCACAACACTGCCATACTGTGTTTCATGGGACGTTACATAGGCATACGGGTCGAATAGAGAACCTTCCTGTTTTGAAGTCGGTAAAACATATTGATATCTGATCGTTCCTACTGCTTGGACATAGGTCCCGTTTTTGTGAGCGATTTATTCTATCCTTCCACCAACCTTTTCCATAATAATGCGGGTTGATAGACGTCACATATCAAGAAGCTTCAGCTCCCGGACATGCTGGTATCCTCTTGATGGTTCATTATTCAAGGCGGCATTTAAAACAGCGAAGAGTCACTCATCGATTTATTTAAAACAAATGAAAACTATAATGTGTGTCAGATACAAATAAATTACCAAGCTCGTCATATACAGCTGATGTTTTCATAAAAATCCACGAAAAATTGTTAAATTTATTTGATAAAAAACCAACAGCCGAAGACGTCCATTGATTTTTAAGAAAAAATCATTCAACTACTACTACTAAACTTACGTAACTTATGTCTATTGCTGACTGTATCTGTCTGGGATCGAACCCACGCCCGACAAATTTGGCCTTACGGATAGGCCAAATTTGTCGTCAAATTTTGGCATGACTCATTTTAGATTGTAATCGCCAAGCTAAGTAGAAGAACAGGCTGACCCCACAACAATTCGCCAATTAGTGCACGTCTTAACGTACTCTTTAAGAGAAAACGCGCAAACGGAGAGGAGCAAATGCATCTTGTGCAATAAAACGAATACGTTCTCTTAAACGTCGTATTAATTAGTGCCGACCACCTGGATATGAATATGCGATGAGAGGTGTGCGTCTGCTGTGCGTCGAGGTCTAAAGCAGAGAGGGACTAAAACCTTAGTTATTTTGATAAACAAAAATAATTTATTTCATCTCGTCACGTGAAGTCGAATACAACTCCCTAACACTGCAGACTTTCTGATGTCATATTATTATTTTTTTTCAAATTCCGTATGCACATCCCCGGATAACACACATCAGAGAGATGCTGTCTATGTACGTATCCTTACTAATATTATAAAAGCGAAAGTGAGTTTGTTTGTTTGTTAGGTCTTCACGCCTAAATGACCCAACCAATTTTGATGAATTTGGTAGATACAGCAGTTGGGACGGACATAGGCTATTTTTTTTAAATATTAAGATATCCGGGAGAAATATGGAGGAAAGGGAAAACTTAGCTTTGCTATTACAAGAAATAAGGCGCAAGGGTAAAAACTACAAGTAGCAGGTACTTGTAAATCAGGAAAGGGGAACTGTGTTACCCCGAATTTAACGCGAGCGAAGCCGCGGGCAAAAGCTAGTAGTATATGTATAATAGTGTCCTCAGGAAAGTAACATTTTTCCAAGTCCGTACTTGAGAAGTTAAATAGGCACGGTGAAGGTTTTTTTATACCATTAATCAAACCTTAAAGAGTGCTGGCTGGTAAGCAATGACGTTCGAATACTTACGTTGTTCAAATAAGGAATAGAAAAATATAGGGAATGAAATAGATTTGCAATGGTGTGACATGACAATTTTGGGGCAACTCGACTAATAAAGATATGGTTTTTAAAGCCCAAAAACAAAGTATTAGGGCGATTTTTAGGTTAGCTACAACCGAAAGCTGCAAACCCTATTTTATTAATTACAGTATACTAACACTGCCCTCGTTATATATATTGGAAGTGGTCATGTTTGTGAAACATAACCAACATCTGTTCCCACGCATATCAGAAGGAAGTAGCCGTAGCAGGCGCGATGACACTATTCTTCGTATACCTCAGTCAAAAACTGCATTAATGCAAAAGAGCATTTTTTGTATGGCCCCCATAATTTATAATAAGCTTCCAAAAGTGTGGAAAGAACTTAATGTCCATAGATTAAAAATAAAGCTAAAACGACACTTACAAGGGAAAGCATACTATGACATACGCGACTTCCTAAATGATAAAATTATAGATATTAAATGAACTGTTAAATTTATGTTGTGAATGAATTTAATTATGCTATATTGACTTGAATCGGATTATACTATAATTTTGGAATTGAATTGCATTGTATTTTATCATTGAATTGTACTATATTAAACTGTTTTTGACAACATTATATATTTGTACGCCTGATAGGCCAAACATGACAGCTCATTAATAAATTGTCATCTTGCATGCTAAAATGTATGTATACTCATGTTTGCACAAATAAAGATTATCTTATCTTATCTTATGACATTGTGTTGGTAACTAAAAATATAGCCCAAAGTGGTTTATTCTTCTTTTGTTCTGTGATACTTTTCAAAATGATCTGTTGTCAAAAACAATCAACTACACACATCAACACGGTCTAGGGATATTTCATACTCAATTAAATAACTCGAAAAGTACTGGCCGCATTGGAATATTTTATACACCGATTTGTTTGTAATTTATCTCGGACTAAATCAATAATGTTTTTTTTTTAATTCTTTTGTTTCGTTGGCATAGAAATGTCTTGATGTGTAGGAGAGGGAATTTTCATTTGCGCGAAATTTGGAAAACAATACGAATTACGATTAGTTACAATTTTTTTGTCATTTTTTAAGAAAGATAAAGTTAATATTGAGGTATTGTAGCCATGCAATGCCGACATTTGACGAGGGCGGAAATGTTACGAGCTGTGGGAATGCCGGAAGCTGGGTCTGTTCAGCGTAATGTTGCTGAGGCCATCGGGACCCACCAAAATGTAATTTCAAGATTGTGGACACGCTACCGTGCCACAGGTAAAGTAGCGGAGAGGCACTGGGGGCCAAGTCGCATTACTATCCCCAGACAAGACTGATTTTTGCAAATTACTGCACGAGCTCAACCAAATGCAACGGCGACTAAATTGGTTCAAAGGCTGCGAGTGGAACACCAAGTGCTTGTGAGTGACCAAACTGTGAGAAGGCGAATGCATGAAAGCAATCTACGCTCTCGTAGACCACTGCGGGTCCCACCTTTACGGAGAGGCAATCGTGGACGACGATTAGAATGGGTTCGGATCCACATAGACTGGGGCCGTGAGCAATGGTCCAATGTGCTGTTCACGGATGAATCCAGGTGCGGCTTCCATCCAGATTCACGAAGGACGCGTGTTTGGCGAATTTCTGGACGATGGAGCTGTCTCCAGAACCCTCAGGAAGTTAGCCCATACCAAGGGGGAACAATTATGGTTTGGGCAGGAATTGGCCTTGGAGGACGGACGGATCTCGTTTGGATCCGGGGCAATATGACGGCAGAACGATACGTCCAACAGGTGCTGGGGCCCGTAATCTTGCACCATAGAACACAAATGGGGCAAGATTTCCTGCTCATGCACGACTATGCCCGGGCACACACGGCGAGAACGGTTGCATCTTGGTTACACACACACAATGTTAGGGCCTTAGACTGGCCTGCTCAATCGCCAGATCTAAATCCCATTGAGCATGCGTAGGATATGCTGCAAAGAAGAGCTCTGAAGGAAGTTTTTGAAAATCTTGCTACTGAAGATCAACTTTTTGCGCACCTCAGGAGGACATGAGACAATATTCCGTAGCAAGACATTGACAACCTTGTTCCGAGTATGCCGAATCATTGTCAATGTGTTATGAACATCATGGGTGCTTTCTCAGACTACTAACTTCAAGTTTATAAACACAAATGAAATGGTTTTTCTAGTTTTTACTCACTAATTAAAAGTTAATTCATATACGGTTTCTGTCTATGCTTCATTTTTTTTTCCATAAAATCCTGAAATTTTAATGTAAGTACCAACCATTATTAAAAAATGGTAGAATATTAAATAACGTATCTTTTAAATATATACATGTCATATAAAAAAATTAACACATTGATAGTAATTCGCTTTTTTAAAAATATCCCTAGACCATGTTGATGTGTGTATTTAGAACAATCAGTCTGCGGTCTACAATTCCGGTTGTGCATGGAGACTGCATTCAGTCTAGCACGAATTTTATGTCTTTATACGACTATAATCCAACTTTTACCAAGAAATGAGGACCACTTAAAGCGGTATTATTTAACGCTGCATTTGGAAACTTGACAAACCTGTTAATCTAGTCTTAGCCATAATATATCAAATGATTTAAAGCTGTATTTTATGGCTTCGATTCCAGTGTCTATCTGATTGTTATTGGGTTTGCCTGTGGACTTTGAGGCATTCGTATTATTAGCTTTGGCAAATATAAAGTTAAATTCAAGCACGATTTGGCTAATGTACACAAAAATGTGCGATTTCTAACATTACTATTGTGTGAATCTGTACATCTTGCGTAACTATTAACTTAGTTCGTTTTTCGTTTATTCAGCAAAGATGTTGATTATTTGAGATTCTATTAGCCCCTCTAAAATGTACACACTTTCCTAGAATTACGTATCTATTTGTAGTTCCTATTAACTTAAATAACTTGTAGGCATGTAGTGGGCGATCTTAATGGATATCATTAAAATGACAACGATTTCGTTGCTAATCATCGAATAAACTCAATCTATTGCATTCCCTTGCTGAACATGAAATGTGAACTTATATGCATGCCACTGCTGGTATTTCCCAAATTGCACCACATAAATTACATGTACCTATTCCGTGGATGTTCAGTTTCCGTCGCAGATCTGACTAGTTCAAAGAGACTTAGAAGACTTTAGGAAATATTTTCGGTTTTGACACACGAATGGTCGAATATTCCCAGACGAGCGGCCGTCTGATACTAGACAGAACGATTTGTTACCAAGTAGTAACAAGTATTGGATTTCAATTTTCTTCGTCTTGTCCCGTCTATCATTCGTAATATATTTGAATGTCTAGGACTAGATCAATGCAAGTCTGTGTTTCAGTTAGTAAAAGTCTGACACTCCCACCTGCTCCGCCCTGAGCTAGGAAGTTATTTGATGGTTAGCAAAAAAAAAGTACCATGCCAGTTGGAACACCAATAACCTACTGTCAAGAGTCGATGATGCTGATACAGAGATGACCTGAAATTAATGTTTAGACCTGCAAATCTTGCTTCCCAAAAGAAGAGGATGATGCAGCATCATTCTTTCCTAAAATTTTTAAACAACATACTCAACAACCACTTACAAACATTTTCAAGGTCATTACTGCTACCAACATAACATAACAACGCAAAGTAAAGGACCAATAAATCAATACCAAAGGAGTTCAATTTACAATCCTAACATGTTTGCACATTGACCTAGTCTAGATCAAGGCCGAATCATCGAAAAGTCGACTAACAGCATAATGTATGTCAAGTTCAGCATAGCCAATATGTCAAAAGTGAATCTGCGATTGTTGACATTGTTTTGTTTATGCTACAGAAATCTGGCTAAAAATATGCGATCAGTTTTTTAATAGACGATATTGCATTGCTGCAAGCTAGTTGCCTTGGCGTCTATTACAGGATTGTCTATGTTTGTTTCTGCTTTGATGGTAAGTATGATTCTGTCGATTATAGTGGACACTAAAACTAACTTTTTGCTTATTCAATATATAGCTATTGAAAAACACACGCTAACAGCGTAAAAATACACAATTTTCGCATTATTATTGTTTTTATTTGAACAAAATCCACGCAGTTGCAATGTTACAATTTTACAAACACAAAAGTCTTAAAAAGAGAATTAAAAAAAACAATATTAAATACCATTTAATTTTAATTTTCTCTTTCTTTCGATAAATTGTAGTCTAGTTTCACCCATTTTAATTTGTGCACTATATCCGGGGACATACTGTATAACCTTTGTTTGTAAGCATTTTAAGAAAGCTGATATTTCGAATTAGCGGCTAGTTAAGCCCCCAGGTGATGCGTAATTCATACAGGGTGTAAACGAACTCTTCACGAAGTCATCCATCACACATTCCGTGCATAAAACCAAATAGCTCTACGCATTTTTTTTGCCCACACTTGTCTTTTTTTCGGGGTAAAATCTTACGTACTAAGGCAGAACTCAATGTTACGTACTCAAGACATTAAACACGTAGAACAAAAAAACACCTTGTCAAAACGTTGGCACTTTGACTACCAATATCTCCGTAACTAAAAGGATCTCAGGTATGGTCTAGAACCAAAATAATCATCGCAATTGCAGGAGAATTAGTGTCTTTCGGTTTAGTAAAGGGTACTCTAAAGATTTGGTTGAATATTTCAATAAAAGCCTATATATGCTTTTGAGATTATAATTTAATCCCTCTTTTATTTCCAACCTATCTTATGTTTTACTCAGTTCTATCATTAAAATGACCTGAGTATTTAAACATTATGGTCAACCAGCCAACATTGGTTAGGGTATAAAACCTCTTACAGTACCTACTTTAACACCTTTTAGTGGACATGGTTGGCCTTTTAGAATCTTAGACGCTTGAGAACTTTTGTTAACGTATAATTTTAATTAACGTTTTGTAAAGTAAGCAATGACTTATTGTCGGGCCTGTTCTGTCCTCTCATACTTAAGTACTAACGCTGTAACAACAACATTGTAAAACCAAATGATTTTAAAAGAGTAGCCATGCAGATTCTTGCCGGTTCTCGTCGTGGCAACTGCTTCCATAAGCTAGTGATAGTTCGGCTATTGATTTAGGGTCGATGACACTAATCAAAAAGCAACAATGAACAGTACTGATGATGATTTTAAGTAGTAAATGGTGTTAAGTATAGATTTATTATTCATAGCAAGTAATTCTTCAAAACAAAATACCCGAATTAAGGCTAATCAACCTGTCAATTTACGATTTTCTCTTAAGTCTTATTTAAATAAATATCTAGTGAAAACAACTATGACTCATTGGTCTAGCCTTCAAGTTTTGACTTTTTGAGACTAAAAAAAGTTGATCAACAAGATTTTGACATGCATAGTCGGCTGCATAGCTGTTGTAAACAGTAAATCAATCTTCAAGAATGCTGTTGGCAGAAGCATTCGTCCTGATTTATTTTTGTAACAAATAACTGCACTTCCGAAGACCATGCAGTTGTTGGATTCTGTGTTAATGTGATGTAAATGTACAAATAAATCCTTTTTACCGTTGTCAGACAAATTGGTTTGCTACTGTATCGTATCATCATTATAGTCTTTTTGAAACTATTTTGGGGATAACATAAGTTTAAACAGATGCAGCTGAATACCAGAATTTTATATAGAGTGACTGCCTACTTGACTTCCACAATTCAGTTAATACTGGGTAGGTAGTAAAATAACCCTTAGTATGACAGGTTGCCAGACTTTCAGGCCACTGACTACCTCTAAAACACTAACGATTGTCAAATATATGTAAATGCCAAATATGGATATATGTAATAGCCAGGACAGGACAGAGGAAACTCAGTATGTAATGGATGGTCACTCATCCACGGGCAAACCTTGGCAACACTTCAAATTATAAAAAAAAAGCTTTAATTAATCCTTACAAAGTATTAAAAAAAAACATTGTAAAACAGTAAAAAGGTTATTGTAAAATATAAAATTAAATATAAA
Organism: Ochropleura leucogaster; assembly: GCA_958449745.1. Taxonomy (NCBI): domain Eukaryota; kingdom Metazoa; phylum Arthropoda; class Insecta; order Lepidoptera; family Noctuidae; genus Ochropleura; species Ochropleura leucogaster. Next base: position 17,549,748 of record OY288213.1, on the reverse strand, counting down.
AACTTATTACTATATTAGTTATCATTTTCAATGTAAGGACCGCCTGCGGCGGTTAAAGCCTCCAAATGCTTCCATCCAACACGTAGGCGTTGGCAAGCACTGCTTAATCTTAAAGATCGACCCGTATGCCTGTTATTATGTAGGCGCAGTTATGTGCTTAATTTTAAAACAAATTAGTCACAAATCAGACGATAAAGTTAATTTATGACCTAATAAGATAATTACACCCCTAAAGCGTTGCTAATAGAATAGTAATTTTCAAACAGTTGAAAGAATGAGCGAGCGTGCGACCATCCCACGGAGTTTTTCAATTACTAGAGCAGGCACAAACGATTGTAGAACGACGTAGACGCCCCGTCATTACATTTGTCTGTGGATGGTAGCATAAAATTCAAGCAAACGTTCTTTGTAGTGAAAACCATGTTTTTCACAAATTTTTGGCTTGAACTAACTTAGGACATATTTATTGAGGAAAGACTATCTATCATACTGATGAGTTCATGAATAAAAAATGACATTGCAACTTGTGATTGTTTTTATTTTATTTTATATATTTTATGTAAATTAATAATTATATAATAATATATTTTTAATGTAGATTCTGAATGTATTTTAATGAATGTTGAATTTGATTTATTGTTTTAAGTTTTTATATCTTCAACACAATTTATATTGTTATGAATTATTACTTATGACTTATTTAAGAACGGAAATGTGACATAAACGGATATGTCTTTTGTTTGCTCCTATTTAGAGGAATGAATTTTACAGCTATAGTACAGCCAATGAGAAGCGATACCAAATGTAAACAAAACCCATGCTAAAACCCCATCTAAAATGGCCGCCCGAATGTTGGCGAACCCGTCTTAACGTTGTCATGTTTTTGGCAGGATAACGAGACATTACGACTAAGGTACAAGATGGAAAGAGCTAAATATTAAATTGTCAACGCCACAGTTGCTCTTTAGGTTAATGACCTTTCGTATCGCTTCTCGTTGGCCATACTGTACAAGAGTATATTTTGGTATTCATTTCACCTCGATACTTAAACGCGGTGTTGAGATAAAGGGTACTGACAGACAACAAAAAATATTCTATTGTTTTTTTTTCTATTTTTGTGGTACTCAAAAGAAAAAAAAACCGGCAAATTAAGACCCTTTATTTAAATTCGATCAAAAATTGAGAAATAGTGTGAAAAATGGCGGCTTTCTTTTTGATTTTGACCAAGCACATATACCTAATAAAGATCCTTGAACATTATCCAAACAGGCACCGTTAGATTAAATAGTACCGTCACATACAAGTGTAAATATTCTGAAATTAACCTCAAATTACTTAAGTGAGGTCAATTAGTTGTTAAGGTCAAAGTGAGAATGAGAGAGCTTACATTATTTCTGACATTTCATCATTTTTAAGTTTATTTGTGGTTCAAGTAAAAAGCGACTGCAATACTAAATTGGGTCACAACATTTTGTGAATTTAATTTTAATTATTTGTATAAACAATTTATTTTTTAAACTTAAATTTATGTTAAAATAAAACAACAACAACAAGTCCTATTGGAGAATCAAACAAAAAGAAAACAAAAATTGTAAAAACCGTTTATAATTATTGATTTGAGTTGTATTTCTTTTCAACGTACACTTTGAAGTACAATAGGTAATATTTTTTTTAAAATTTAATACCTGTTTGATAAAAAAGTGTTTCGTACAAACTTGCAACATAAACCACCATATTATATTTTTTTTATTTTAACAGCTTCAAGGGGGAATATATTGTTTTAATTTGAACTCAATACCTAAACGCTTTCCTGAGATAAAGGATCTTGACAGACAGACGGACAACAAAGTGATTTTATAAGGTTTCCTTTTGCCTTTTGAAGGTACGGAACTCTAGAAAATTTAGGTATTTCTAGATATTAATGAGGACCCGTCGGTGTAGTTATGACGAATACGCGAAAACCTACTGTTAGGCATATGAGCGGCAAGTGAAAGGAGGAAAAAAACAACTTAACTTTGTGTTAGATTTTTCGTAAGTTGTAAATTCATCATCGTTGAACTACTGTTTTCGCAGTGCCTATCATAAATTATATTTGAGGGCGGGGTCTATTTTAATTAATTAATGTTAAGTAGAGTAAAAATTATTTGCATAGATTGTAGCTACATAAAAGAAGGTGTAAGAATAATTGGGTGAGCCTTGTACAATCTACCTTATAACTAACCAGCTTTTGCCCGCGGCTTTGCTCGCGTTAAATTCGGGGTAACACAGTTCCCTTTTCCTGATTTGCAGGTAACTGCTACCTGCAGTTTTTGCCCTTGCGCCTTATTGATTTGTAGTAGCAACGATAAGTGTTTCCTTTTCTTCCCTCTTTTTCCCTCACAACCCACTTAAAAAAATAGCCTATGTCCGTCTTCTGGTTCCTAACTATCTCTGTAGGTACCAAAATTCATCAAAACTGGTTTAGCCATTAAAGCGTGAAGAGGTAACATACAAACAAACTCACTTTCGCTAACATTAGTAAGGATAGTAAGGATGGATGATTTTTCTAAGAGAAACTTGTAGTTTCTCTTAGAAAAATCATCGTGTTCCCCTTATAGGATCACTTTGTTGTGCGTTTGTTTGTCTATCTGTTTCTCAAGACCCTTTATTTCAGGAAAGCGTACAGATATCGACTAGAAATTAAAACCATATACTCAAGCTTCTAGTCCCTTGGAGCTATAAAAAAAACATCTCTCTAAGTCGTAGCAGTCAAAAGATATAGCCGTTAATGTCACAAGTTTGTACGGAACCCTCGGTGATCGTGTCCGGCTCGCACTTGGCCGGTTTTTATATTCTGTTCCGCCTAATGTTTATGAGGATGGATGGATGTATCGATGTTTGTTACTCTTTCACTTCAAAACGGCAGAACGGATCTTGGTGAAAGGATCATGACCATCAACGGTACTAGTTTTTCTCATGCATCAAGATAAAAATTATATCACAATTATTTTCTTTATTTTTGAAGACATTCTGCAATTAGAATGCCAATTTTGTATAGGGGTTTATTTTGTAAACTTAATAAGTTATGAAATTGTTTTGATAAAATGAATTACCTACTGCCAGCTATTCTGACGTTAAAGTGTTGTCATAATTAAAATCAGTAAATATATTGAGAACTGGAATCGATTTTTTTTGCATACGATTACAAATTAATATAAATGTAAAGTCATTGGAAAGGTAAATCGCGAGGTTTTTATTAATAATAAAGCGAGATAATACTACTGTGGTGTGAAATAATTAGTATTTCACACACACAGTAGTCGTATTAATATTTTGCTTTCAAAACCAATTTCACTTTGTTGGCTAACGATACAAATGAATGATTGCATAGTTTTTTTTTTAATTATCTTGCTTCGGTTTGATATAAATCGAAACTTTTTAATAAATTAATGATTATAGAACTAAATCAGTCATTTGAAATAATTATGTGTCGAGTGTATTTATTCGAGTAATCGATTTTTATTTAAAATCTAAAGTGGCAACATTAGTGTTGGTGTCTAAAATTGAATTTTTTATTGTCAAAAAGTCCAATGACAATTGCGCGTGGTGCATGCTAAGTTTGTTAATTGCGATTCAAATATTCCATTTTTTTTTGTTTTGATCGAGGCAAAGTACTGATTTATTTAAGTCGTATAAACTTACCTCTATAGACGACGGATATTTCTATTTTGAGGTTAAGTTACGTTTTCTAAAAAAACTTGGTAATGCGGATTTTGATTCCAAAAAAGCAATTGTAGATGGTTATTTGGTTAATTTATAAACCATCTAAAACAACTTTGGAATTGATGCAACTCTGAACCGTGGTCCATATTGTCGTGGTCATTCTCCTTTGGCACAGAAGTATATTACGATCTGATATAACACATAGGATACTTTTTTTATTTCATATGCGTGGGCGAAACCAGATCGTTATTGTTTAAAGTATAAGTTTTAATAATTGAAAAATAAAGTAAATTATAAAGCTTTTCATTAAATCGTTAATCTCTTACAAATTACACCACTCACCATCATATACACTTGTTTGCACTTACATTGCAAAATGTGGGCTTCATTTCAAAGATTCAATGCGATTAACTTTTCTTTTCACACAGTTTGACATTTGCACCGTTATACAATGGTCAAGCCGTCAAGTCATAGGTCATGTCTTATTGGAATTATATTGTCTTTTTCCTTCTCCCACTTACTATCTACAAGCTAGGGGTCTACAATGCCCCCCTAAGCAGAATGTAATTAGGTTAGTAATAATGGATTACGTTTTTACCATTCATAAAATGGTTACAAAGTGACAATTCACAATATTAACTCCGTATGTGACCATTTTAAGAATTTTGACGTATTACTGTCCTATTATGATTTTCTAAAAGCGGCCAATCCATCCAATCTTCCCTGGTTTAGTTTAAAGTCACCGAGCCCCTGAGATTTAACAGCAATTTGTTAAAGTGAATATACCAATGTCGAAATAGTAGCAACGGATGGATAGATATATAAAGACACCTCTGTGCTGTCACCGACGATGTCGTGGAAGTATGAAGTATTGAGCTGATTAAAATTATATCATTTAGGTAATAATAATTATTAATCGTTAGGCAGCTGGATCAATATTTATAGGGTAGATAATAGGGCTTGATATAGAAAGCGCTACTCCTGGACACGACTCGTATTGTTAGGAGGTTCCTCTCTCTGGAGCCCTGACTGCCGGTAGCTTGGATCCTGTTGTCGATACTGGTGGGGTACTCTTTATTTTTTATTTTAATAGGACATATGTAAAAAAAAATACGGATTAAATATTAATGGACATCACGTTTATGGTAAGATGTCTACGCAGCTCAGGTCTAATCAAACCACCCCGTGGTCAAACAATCGCGAAAAAAAATCAACGCAATCTCCAAGCAATTTACCGTTCAATTACATGCAAATATCCTCTGCAATACAGTAAAACTAACGCCATCAGAATATTTATTGCCTTTACAGTTAATTTTTCTCGAAATAGCATATTGAATACCAATTTATTGCGACATGACCTTCAGTTGTTCAGGGCCGGTCGTTTTTAGAAACGTCCGATGCATATTACGCGCTGCGGCATCCATTGTGCTGTAACATAGTACACTAATGAATTTGTAATGATGTTACTTTGACCTTAGCGTTGTTAGATTTAGAACTTCAGATGTACTAGATTTGTAAGTATGTGTGGCAAATGGTGATGACATGTGATATATAAACCGGATGCTGCTGTCAATTTATTTGAAATAGTCATGAGAGAGACTCTTATAATTGGGTATAATAAGCAGTTGTTAGTGTAATTTATTTGGCTAGTAGGTTGCGTAGATCCCCAGGGGCTGTGTGTATTAGGAGAGAGTGAGAGCATTCTTTCCTAACACAAGAGAGAATAAAGAAATTGGACAGGGTTTGTGGCGATATTTTTTCAATGGATTTATTGTACTTTTAATTATTCTTAGTAGATTAGTCTTTCTTTTCCTCTTTTTTACGGAAGCCATCAAATAACTTTTACCGCTGTGGCCTGTGTCTTTTACTGATTAAAATCCCACCCATATTCCTTCTTATGCCCTTTAGAAAATTGTCGAATGGCGATAAATACCACGAACTAGCTTATAGACAATATCTAAAGATTAATCACCTTTATTATTGTGGATGTGTAATCATCAAATGATTGTTCCCGCTCTGGGCAGACGGGGGGAGTGTCATAGTTGTACTGACTAAGACCCATTCATGTTCCTTCTATTGCCCTTTATGTTCCGGGGCCGCGGTATCTCTTTCTAACAACCCGCGGACCGTTCAGGCGCTGGCTCTGACAGGCAGGCATTTTTGAGGGGAGACGTGGGAGGGCAAAGAGCTCCACATCTCCTCTCTCCCCTACCACTGAGATACAAAAAGACAACAAAATAAGTGCCGTGATCATCACTTGTACAAAGAACTAATCATCGACTATTCAATTAGCCTCCTTTTCAATACCGCTAAAAAAAGCTGCAATAATAATACAAGTTATTAATTCAATAGATGCTATTAATATAAAGTGCATTTTAAAGGTCGTATTAACACACTTTTCAATACATATTTGTAATAATGTCGTAATCGACATTAAGTTAGAATTAATTTTAACGATAATTTCATAGCTTACTGTTTTTGTTACAATAGATTTGGGTAACAGTAATAAAACGTTACGAATATCTTTATTGTAGTTTATAGTGAAACAGAAGTTAATATAATTAATCAATAATGGGTCGTAAAAGACTTGGTCATAATCGTTAGTTGAAATCAGCCTGGGTAAAGAAAGCCCTTGTAACAATAACGGTAAATCATTGCCACCACCTTAAGAGTACAAAATCGCGAGAGAGACTGCGTCTGTGGACGGTGAACAATGGGTAGCTCACTAGTTTAGTGAGGACAGGCCGTGTCGACAGCGTGGTCGTCTTCCAAGCGCTCCTCAAAGAGATGTCTGCAGAGTAGAGGGGCCAGCCAGGAACACTGTACATTGTACTGGCCTCACATATCGTTTTGTTTATTACCTTTCCCGTGGAGTGTCAGACTTGTACTAACTAAATGTGCAGCCTTCTCTATGTAATTTAAATTATTCCTAATCACATCTAGAAAAACCTTTTCTATTAAAAACAGAGTATTATATAAAAGATTATTTGTTCTACACTGAAAATATCGAAGTGAAAACCCTGGAAATATAAAGCAATCACATATCGGGTGCACATATCGGGTGCAAGTATGCAACTCCAGTAATGACAGGTCGAGCATCTCAGATGGCAACATAACGCCTCTAAATGCGCTTGTAACCAAAGAGCAGCGCGCGCACTTCCTTGATGACGTCATTCGAATTACACTTCGGTCTGAATGGCTAGTGGCTACTGCGCAGGTCAAGCGATGTGAGGGGTTAAGTGATGTTGCCATAATCGATAAAGTACCTACTGACTGATGGTTTGCAACCCCACCTAATTACATTTAAATAAGGTTCTCACCTAGCCACTAAGTTTTAACTATGACAGGTTTTAGAAGATGAAGTTACAATACTGGGCAGTAATACTGAGTTTAAAGGCCGCCATTTTGTATTGTCTATTTATTATTTCACAGAATAATGTTTACTAATAGCGTCCTTCTGTCAAAATCATCCAAGCGTGATAGGAAACAAGCTGCGATGTAAAATAGACCCTAAGTAATCACGACAAAAGTTTCATCATTTATTTCGTTCCTGATTGCTATTGTGGACAACAAAGGTCAACAAAGTTCCCTTAATAATGAGCCTACGCCACAAGTTTCCATTTTGGGGGGGGGGGTGTCAGACTTGTACTGATTAAAACCCACCCGTGTTCCTTCTATTGGCCTTTATGTTCCGGGGCTGCGGTATCTCTTTCGAACAACCCGCAACCCAATATAGAAATCCGGGCAAGTACCAATGGGATTTTCGATTCATATATTATGTACTTTAAAAAAAAAACTAAGATATCACAAACATCGCTGAACGAAAACATCGTGAGGAAACCTGGACCTATATATACCTGGTGATCAATGTTCGTGCTTTCTCTGAGACGAAGCAAAGACCTAGCAGTGGGCCAGTTATAGGCTAGTTAGTATAATTATATTATAATTATAGAAATACTATAAACATGAGAATAATGCTGCCGCCAAAATCGTATTTACGACATTTTCACAACGACCTGTAAATTGGTTACATCAACGTAGACCACAAAATGCACTGTATTGCACTTTTCTCAAGAACACTAGATAAATACTATTCTTCTAATACATATTGCAAACACATTAACTGTCACTTTTATGTATATTTTGCAAACATTTTGAAATTATTCAAGTACATACATCGATACTTACCGCAATTTATTTGTATGCAATACTTTGAAAGTTAAGGAAAAAATATTAGTGTGTTAAATTATCGTCTTATTGTAATGTATAGGCGTTTTGTGTATGTGTGACCTTTTTGTGGCTTTACAAAATGGTCAGAACGTCAGATTGTCTTGAATAGGCTCATCTATGTTATCTCTTGTAGCATTTACGCAGCTTTATGTTAACTTTGGAAAACTTACAGCTTAATACAATGGATCCCATGATTGCCAAGAATGTTGACAAAAAAGCGTTGTTTTATATATACATTATTACTCTTGATTTTTATTTTTTACACTGTTTTCCCATCTATGTTGGGTACGGCTTCCAGTCTAACCGGATGCAGTTGAATATCTCCACAACCCAGTTAGTAGTGGATAATAACGATACCTGTAGGTAAGACTGGTTGTCAGACTTTCGGTACACTGGCTATCTGTTACAACTGTCAGAGATCTATAAGAAGCAAGCCCGGCGAGACGTAAAGATCTACCCGAGCTGACTGTTAAAAATTAGCTACAAACAAGCTGGTCTAAAAGCTATCCATCCTTAAACTGTGCAGACTGCTTTTGATGATATGTAATGAATGAATCCGAATGTAGGATAATTTAAGGATTTTATTTTGAGTTTATTTATGAACATAATTTTGTCATGGTGCTGATTTTTAGTTTAGTTTTATTCTTGTAAAGGTGTAGTCCATTTTTTATAAAATATAATACTATAAATGCCTATTGGTTTCACCCACTGCTCAGCTTCTTTTTTTGAGAGGGCCACCGTTATGGGTATGGGAAATGACATTTAGAACTACCGAATATAATTATATCTAATATTTCATAAAAATCGGTCATGCCGTTTTGAGGCAACTAACACTTTGTAGAAAGAAAGATATAGCGAAAGTTGGACCACCTCATTGACTGAACTTGCAGTAAACTATGAGTAGTTCCCATTTCCAGTAAGCATACAGCCTGTCTGGGAAAGAGCTGAACGAGGACATCTAAGTCCTTTGAAACTATCATTGTTTTAGATGTCTCAACAAGAATATGACCTGTTCGAATCTTGCACATATTTCAGGATCAAAGATCAAAATCCTGCATAATTAAAAGCAGGTTTGGCCAGAAAACCAGTCAATGAAGGTGAAATGTTACTTAGATGTTTGTGACCAAGTATCATCTACATAGTAGGATTCTACTTTCCCTAGTTATAGATATAAAATATTTACTTTGGGCTAACGCTAACTTAAACCCGCGTGATTTTCGAAAAAGAATATTTTTCTCTCCCCTTTTCTTCCCTCTTTCTCCTTTTATCTCACTTATTTTAGCCTACGTCCGTCTCCAGGGTCCCAACTATCTTTGTACCAAAAATCATCAAAATTGGTTGGGCCATTTAGGCGTAAAGACGTAACAAACAAACAAACTCACTTTCGCTTTTATAATATTAGTAAGGATTATAATAAAACCCCCGATCGCGTATAAAACATGTTTGTTAATGAGTTCGAACATAACAACCAAAAGCCTTCAGGTAAATTACGTGGCAAAGTCTTCGCGAGCAAATTAATGTCTGAAAAATCTCGTTCTTAGCGACAAATCAAGATTTGACGGCACGGTTGGCGCAGTGGTTAAAAGATTGACAGCTGCGCTGCGTCTCGCGGTTTTAATCTTCGCACTGAACAAATATTTCGGGTCTGGCTATTTGTGTATGTAAGATTAAATGGTTGTAAGCATCCACGATACAGGACAAATGATAGAATCCTATTGGTTTTTTTTTGTTGACGAGAAATCATCCAATTCATTAACTTCTCCCGCGCTGGGTGAAGCGGGGGGGAGTGTCGGACTTTTACTTACGATACCCACCCATGTTCCTTCTTTTGCCCTTTACTTTGGCAGGCAAAAATATCCCCTGCATAAAATCTATAAATATTATTTGTTTACATAACAGTAAGATTCCTATTAATGTGAGGTTTTAATTGTTTTCGTTTCGACATGTTGTTGCGAGTTCTGTTACAAGATTCCAAGAGTTTTAGTGATACGGTCAATTACTGATGTTCGGCATCTTAGATATGCTTTTATGTGGAATGATTCTTTTAGAAATAGTTATTTGTTGTTGTTTCTTTTAGTAATAGTTAGTTGTTTGTTCCTAATTTGTCCAATTCCATAACATCAAGGCTGTAATTCTCGTAGGATTAGACAAATGACTGGGCGTTTGAGGGAGAGATCCTTAAACAACTTAGCCGCCTCGAGACGACTCCCGGCCACCGTGGATGCGGGTCTGTGGACGGTGAGCTACATCTCCTTGGGGCGCGAGCGGAACAAAAACGCGCCGTCAACAAAGCTTGTCGTCACTAGACGAATTACCCAACGCTCACCATTCACAGTACCACAACAGTAGCAGCCAGGACTCTAGATTTAAACACGGTTGGAATAATGTGAAGTACTGCAGGTGTACTCTGCGGTATGCCCCTCTGGATATATGGGCGTGATATTATGTTTCCCTATTAATATTACTCTCGGCTAATCTTAATGTTTTCTATATATGTATATAATATCTAATATATAAAATTCTCGTGTCACAGTTTTCGTTCCCATACTCCTCCGAAACGGCTGGACCGATTTAAACGAAGTTTTGTGTACATATCGGGTAGGTCTGAGAATCGGCCAACATCTATTTTTTAACCGACTTCAAAAAAAGGAAGAGGTTCTCAATTCGACTGTATGTTTTTTTTTTTTTGTGTTTGTTACCTCATAACTCAGGTCTGAGTGAACCGATTTTGATGATTATTTTTTTATTCGAAAGCTGGTGGTTGTCGTTTGGTCCCATAAAAAAAATATCAAGATCAGACATGTAGTTTTTGAGTTATCTTTAATAATGCGTATTAGATTGACTTCGTGTACGTTGATGATATACTCATTCGTCGATTATATTTTAGAAGTTTTCGAAGACAAATGATCAAAAAATGCTATGTACTACTATGGTTTGGAAGGTCATCGCAGTTTTTTGAGGTGATTATATTTTAATTTGGTGATAGATCTTCAGTGATATACAACGGCACTCTTTAATAAATGACAGCAAATCTGCCGTGATTGCTGTAATCACATGTATAAGTATGGGTTTCGCGAGGGTAGGCAGGCGAGTGGGAGCAAGGTGACCGTATACCCTCCCGACCCCTCACCTAGCCAATAAGAAACATAAACATCAGATCAAGTATCAGCTGTCATATGATTTCTGAATTGGTTTAATACTAAAGCATAATATAGATACTTAGTATTTAATCTATAGCTTGATGTGAAACTAAATTTTGTATCTAAGACGGGACTAAAGCTAAAAATAAAAGTTTTTATCATACCCCTAAGTGAGCAGCGGGTGAAACCGCTGGGCACAGCTAGTACTATATAACTTTAATATTATAAAAGCGAAAGTGTGTTTGCTTGTTTGTTACATATTCACGCCTACATGGTTAAAGCGATTTTGATGAATTTTGGTACAAAGATAGTTGGGACCCTGGAGACAGACATAGGCTAACTTTTTTTTAAAAGAAAGTGAGAAATCAGGGAGAAAAAGGGAAAACTTAGCATTGCTATATTGCTATTACAATAAATGAGGCGCAAGGGTATAAACTACAGGTTGCAGGGACCTGCAAATCAGGAATTAATTGCGAATTTAACGCGACCGAAGCCGCGGGCAAAAGCGTATCTAAATAAATAAATAGAATCATTCATATTTCCAAGCATTCTGTAATAAGCTTACAAACACATTTTCAAACTTAAATAAGTGAACTATTAGTGTTGTATTTATTTAAAAGAGCCGATTGATTGATAGATGGCAGGCAATGTCGTAACGTAGTTAGTTAAAGTAAACGTTTAAGTTACCCTTGTATTGTAAGTGATTCACCTTGGATTGCTCTTAAACTTACGTGGGAACATTAGAATGTTACAGATGTTCTATCCTTTTGTAAATGTTACGCATAGGAATTGGAAGTGCTAGTCTAAGGCACTATTACGTCCTCCTTCTGCGAAGCAGTAATGCTAGCAAAGGAGGAGGCCGGGCGTTTGAGGGAGAGAACATCAAGTCAACCCAGCCGCCGAGGGAGACGCCCCATGGCGCCGGGCGCCGCGAGACGACTCCCGGCCACCGTAGATGCGGGCCTGTGGACGGCTGAGCAATGGGTAGCTCACCGTCCGTCCGTCTATTGAGGACAGGCCGTGTCGACGGCGCGTTCGTGTTTCACGCGCGCCTCAAAGAGAGTCAGCAAAGCAGAGGCTTGCCTGCCGGGTTTGCGGGTTGTTCGAAAGAGATACCGCGGCCTCGGAACATAAAGGGCAATAGAAGGAACATGGGTGGGTCTTAGTCAGTACAAGTCTGACATGCCCCCCCGCTCCGCCCAGAGCGGGGGAAGTCATTGGATGGTTTCCCACCCGACAAAAAAGGCACTATTACGTGGTATAATTTATTTCATCACCATCATCTGTCATTTCCCATTGTTAGCGTCGGTTTCCAGTCTAACCGAATGCTGCTGGATACTGCTAAATACCAGAAGCTGAATATCCGAAATTCGAAGACCTGAGAGACGACGCCTGGATTCCAGCCCCATGTTGTAGTTATGCTATTATTATACAAATTAGTCAGTCGTACTATTGCAAAACAAGATATGGCCTTTTTTAAATTGTTAAAAGCTCTTTTTAAAACAAATTGACAACAGATGAAAGGAAATACAAACAAATGAAAGTTCTAAACTCTATTTATTTAACTCCGCCCACGACAAGGTCATCATTGAATACAATTCCTGTCATACAGTTAGTATTAACATAAATGAATATAATTACAATAATAATATTTTCTCCAATGTGACGGTCACCCGTGGAGACTTAAGTTAACAATAGTTACGTTTTAAGCGGAAGCGAGTGCGGAGAGTTTATGCAACTTTTTTTTGCAATTTGTACCAAAAGCTTTGTTAAATCTTACAGCAACCAAAGCGCTGGTTTAAGACACTAGGTACTACTTAATGTCTATAGGGAACCAGCGCTTTATATTAAAGCAGCTTCAACATAAAACAAAACATCATCAAAAAAACGAGTGTCCATGGAGTTTCTTGCCCATACTTCTCCATAGAGATCAACGCTTTGGAATGGGCAACTTACTTTCACAAGTTATTACGCGATTGTGACCGGGACTGTAGATTCATTTTGTTTCTTGACATTCAAAAGTGCCTGGGTCTAATTGAAATAAATGATTTGATTTGATTCCATCATTAGCTGTCCTGTTCTGCCCACTCCTGGATATGGGCCCTTTTAAAATGTTAAATTGACAGAAGATGAGTGTAATTATTGGAACAAAATAACATTACTTTCAATTTTAATTTACATATTTTTAAAATCATTGATGAAGGCGTTTATTGTGTAAAGTCACCAGTTATACCCTGTACCATGTAGTTATTGACTAGGTACATACATAATAATAAAAAACAACATTTTAATACTTAATTGGACCTTGCCCTTAAAACCATCACAGACTCATCCTCTCGGTACCCTTGATCTTGTTACACCGTTTACTTCATTTAACTTAACCATATAAGTTCAAACAACTTTTTCTAATCACTGTGCGTCATTCACACAAACATCTTGGGTTTTTAAACCATACTTATTTTGCTATTATTCAGTACCACATTCATATAATCGTATTACATGGTTTGAGGAGCTCGTGGCTAATTATGGCAGCCGCTCGAATCGATCTTTAGGTTAAGCTGTTCTAGCCTACGTTGGTCCGTCGAAGGGTGACCATAAACACACCGACTTTTCTCCGTCACCGACTATTCGTTAAAGGTGGTCAGTGCCCCGACCTAACTAGAGTCTGACAACCAGTCTTACCATAGGGTATCGTATTGCTCAGTATTAACTGGGTTGTGAACGTCAGATAGGCGGTGGCGCCATGTAAAATACTAGTATTGAGCTTCATCTGGTGAGACTAGAAGCCGACCCCAACGTAGTTGGGAAAAGGCCATGCATGTCATGAATGGAAACCGAACAAGCAGGGTCAGAGTTGCGCACGCGCCACATCTAACAGCTTGGAATTTCATTTTTCCATACTCCAGTATTATTTTATACTTTTATCCTTACTAATATTATAAAAGCGAAAGTGAGTTTGTTTGTTTGTTACCGTTACCATTACGATTTTGATGGTTTTGGTACAGAGATAGTTGGGAACCAGGTGACGGACATAGGCTATTTTTTTTTAATAAAAAAATGGGATATAAGGGAGAACGAGGGAAGAAAAGGGAAAACTTAGCGTTGTATTACAAATCAATAAGGCGCAAGGGCAAAAACTGTAGGTGGCAGGTACTGTGTTATTATATTTATACATATTATTGCTCTTCTTTTATAGTGTCGTGTGTAAATCGCCTTATGCTGGATGACATTACCCGCTTGCTCGTGCAATATGACTCGACCCTTACCAGCACAAGGCTATGGCCAGAGACATGCTGTGTATTCCCGCTCACTTTGCAACTTGTAACGTAAATATTTAGATGATTATAATATGCATAGAGGTTAAGTTTTTAATAACTGTTATAGTAATTTGTGCTGTTATATTGAGCGTGATGTTGGGTAATGATCTGATGATGAATGTGGCTGAAATGTGTTTTGAAAGACTGTTTGCAATACTGGTTGATCTATTTACAAAACTGGAGTAAGCGGATAACATTTATTCTTACTATCCTTACTAATATTATAAAAGCGAAAGTGAGTTTTTTTTACGTCTTCACGCCAAAATGGCTAAACCGATTTTGATGAATTTTGGTACAAAGATAATTGGGACCCTGGCGACGGACATAGGCAATTATTTTTTTAAAAAGAGATTGAGATATGAGGGAGAAAGAGGGAAGAAAAGGGAAAACTTAGCTTTGATATTACTGTAAATAAGGCGCAAGGGCAAACACTGAACTGAAAAGGGGAACTGTGTTACCCCGAATTTAAAAGCTAGTTTAAAAGCTAGTTGGTTAGATAAAACAATTTATGGTTCCTCATTCAATAGGTGATCAAGTCATACTTTGCTTAACACATTAGGAGAGAAAAGAGGACTTGAAGGTCTACCAAGATATTTTTGTCATAGGGCAACGTTGACGTGGTCCTTTTGCAATTTTGATTTTGGAGAGAATTACCGTATCGCGGTGCGTAGACTCGTCCAGTCATTGATTTGCTGAATGTCCAAAAATAGTACATTTGTTTTAAGTGAGACAACTTTGTCATTGCGACTGAGGCGGAATTCACACCCGAAGGTGTTATGGGTCCAAGAACAGCAGTGACAAATTTCCACGTGAATCAAACGACGTTTTCCAATGCAATCACGAAGAAATTAAATAATAGCATCGTTGTCAGTTGGTCTGTGGATGGGTGACCACTCGTTACGTGCCGAATTTCCTCCGTACCTCGGAAAGCACGTTAAGCTGTTGGTCCAGCTGTCATTTGTAGATCTTTGATAGTCGTTACAGGTGGTTAGTTTTCCGAAAGTCTGAAAGCAGGCTTAAACAGGATAACCTATCGTAATACCTAGTACTAACTGGGTTGTCGAGGTAAGATGGGTAGTCGCTTCATTTCAAATATTGCTGTTCAGCTGCATCCGTTTAGACTGAAAGAAACCCCAAAAATGTTGGGAAAAGGTAGGCAAATAATGATTAGGGCCTTATATATAGGCGCCTCGTTGCCGAGTATATGGATAAACCTTTGTTTGTTATCTGTTGTGATAAAAATGAAACCCTCGTTACAATAATAGAGAAAAAAGCACATGTGTGAAATACATTGCAGATTGAACCTAATCGTGGTGCAATAAGAGCAGGTTTTCGAAGAAGTGTATTCAAAATTAGAAGGAAAATACAAATACTTATAGCTAGTATTCCCAAGATATTATTATGTAAATTCTATGCTTCTTCATCTTCCTGTATGTGAGAAATGGTACATAACACCAGTACATCTAATGGATATTACTTATGTAATATTCTCTCACCTATGTACTCTTGATAAACTTTGAACCCTATATGCCGTTTACACGTGATATACACACTTATTTATGAATATTTCGAAGCTTTATTTGATTGTATAAGAGAATAATTTTCATAAAATTTGTTTCTGAGTGGGATTTAAATCATTAGACTTTCCTCTTAAACCATCTTCGACGACACAGTTGGCGCAATGGCGTAGCGTCTCACAGGTTCGATCTCCGGGCGGTTAAATATTTTTATGACTTACAAGTAATAGTTCGGGGTCTGGCTGTTAGTGTGTTTTTATGTTTGTTAACGATACACGAAAACACGAGAAAACCCTAGTATGGTTCAACGTTTCTTTCTGTCGTACGAAGAACGTCACTACTGAAGACAATAAAGGTTTTTCATATCTTTTTCAAAACATGCTGCTGAGCGACGATGCCGGGTGCAATTTCTTCTGCGCTCCCCGTTCCCCATTCCGTTTCCCTCGCTTTGATGAATGACGGTTCTGAGTGACCGAAAAGCATTGAAGGACGTAAAAAGATTCCGGGCTGAAATACGTGGTGGTACGGGTTCTAAGCTCGCATCCCCTTTTATTTTTACGGTGGCGGGAGTCTTCTCGCGGCGCTCACCCGAGGCGGCTGGGTTCGTTTGAGGTTCTCTCTCTCAAACGCCCGGCCACCTCCTTCGAGCTTGCATCCCTTTCATAGCGTTTTCATGGCAGTCAAGTCAATGATGTGTGTCACAGATATGTCGAATCTGAGTCAGTCTGAGTTAAAAGAGACTATGACCTCTGAGTTTGTTTCGGCTGTTTCTTCTCAGAGTAGTCGGGTACGAAACACCGGCCTCATCTAGTTTTAAAAAAAAGACGTGTTAAAGTGTTTGTGAAAACCTACTTGCAAAATAAACATCATTTATCATTATCATTTATCAATCTTAACGTGGTAAGATCAGCAGCCTATGGATGCCCACTGCTGGACACTGGTCTCACCACGTCATCAGATGACCTGACTGACGATTTTCATTGTGAACTTTTAATGCCAAACTTAATTTAATTTGAACTTATAGGTAGGTAGGTAACTTTCATACTTTCATAGTTGTGGTTGTATCATCTTTTGTCCGACATTCTCTGTTGGTTGTTTTTCTCATTAGCAATAAACATTAAGATTATGTTTCTCCAAATTATTAATTAATACATAATTATGTTAATTTTCCATTCTTTAATCATTGGCCTTGATAAAATCGAAAAGTTTTTAGAGAAAATTGTTCGACATTTTCATAAAATCAATGTCTTATTTATGTAACAAACATGTTGAGCAATTTGGTAATTAAAATTACTTAAAATAACGTTATGGTATAGAGGGGGCTCGTCAAGGTTTTGGATCTATTTGCCATGTTGACCTTACTAAAAGCGTGTTGTAGGACACATGCGTATTGATTTAGCAGGAGATTTAGAAAAAACAAACTAAAAGAAAATTGTTCCGAATCCTGTGTTGATGTGAAATCATTAAATAATTTCCTCAGCTCTGAGCGGAGCGGGGGGGAGCGTCAAACTTCTACTGACTAAAACCATTCATGTTTCTTCTAACGCCCTTTATGTTTCGGGGTCGCGGTATCTTTTTCGAATAACCCGCAATCCCTACGCTCATCTGAAGTCCCTCCCTGTGGGATAGTTTCTGTTGTCCTTGCGATCTAACCCGCGGGCAAAAGATAGTAATTAATAAACTGAGCTAATTTGTATTTAGCAGATAGTTTCCGAGTGACATCGTGTGAGGTGAAGCGCCTCTTGCTTGATTAATAAACATTTGCTTATAGTGTAGTGATTTGCATAATACCTATTTATTATAGAAATTTTCTCTGTCTTTGGTTATTAAATGTTAATGTAAAAAGTGAGTAATCTAATCGTTCAAAAAAAACGTTTTTTGTCTAATTTAACGAGAAGAATGGCTGACCCTGCTAATATGTTTTTCGTCATTATTTTATTCTTACCCATGTTTGCAAAATATAAGTTATCTTTATCAAGAGCACAAATCTTTATCTTTGTCAAATAGCTCCAAAAATATGAACTGTCTATCTTGCAAGATGTTGAGCTTTCTAATTTTTTTTTATTTTAGAAAAACTTTGCCTATCACTAGGAATTTCTCCTGTAGCGTGGTTGCGTTTACAAACACCAACTCTCACACAAACAGCAAGACTCAAAACAAGGACCTGTAGGTCATACAAATATTTGTTCAGTGCGGGGATAGAACCCGCACCACGCAGCCCAGGAGTCGGTCGCTCAGCCACTGCGCCAACCATGCCGTCCATTTTGACTAGCATGTTCAAGTAGCAAACTCGAACATAAGATGGTAATGATATTTTATCATTCCCGTAGTTCTTAGGTTCGAGTTCCGGGTCGTGCGTGTGTTCTCACTGGCGGACTAGGTCTTAGGTCAGTATAGGCAGACAAGTATCTACATACATTTATTCGTTGCATCATCCTTTGATGGGTACCTTTTCCTGTAGGCATAACTCAGCTGACTCTGGATGAAATTATGAGCGTAATGTTACGTATGAGTGAAGTAGGTAGCATATTGTTTATGTGCAAATTGAATTTATTGATACATCTATAAGTTGAGTAGCACGGCTTTGAGATTACGTCGTTTATGGCGCTAACGTGCCACACACGCATAATTCCATATGCTAATACCAACCTGGTTACCAATATATCAATCAGCGACCAAATCTATCATTTAATACGTGAAGTGTGATTGATGTTAATTGGTTTACTGTCTTGTTTTTATTTATGGAGGTTAGGAGGATAGGCACTAATAGGCAGTCGCTCCATGTTATACACTGGTATTCAGCTGAATCTTGAAAGACTGGAATCGACCCCAATACTGTTGGGAGCTAGGCTCATCGTCATTTTCCTGCCCTTGTCCCATTCTAATTGAGGTCGGCGCAACACGTTTTTTTCTTCCATTCTATCAGACGTCAAGGCATCATATACTCCTTTCTCTTTTATATCATTCCTAACACAATCCAGGCTAGGCAGATGGTAAAAATTTCGTGGATTGAGGATGGAGTTCATCAGAGAGGCTTATCAGGGCCATTGCCCGCCGAATTTTTTAGGTTGTTTGAAATAGATTTCGCGACTCCGGAAAACAAAGTGCATATTGACAAATGAAGGGAAAGGTTTTTGTAATTAATCTGATACTCGCTTCCGCCGAGCGGAAGAGGATATTTGATAATTTCCCATCTGAAAAACAAAAATCTGCCAAGGGCGAGTCTGATTTGGGCACCAACGATAATATCTTTTGACTGCATTTTTTAAAGCACATAGAAAGCACGGACATATTGTTTATGGTTTACTAGCTTCCGCCCGCGACTTCGTCCGTGTGGTATTGTTACTTTGGGCTAACGCTTACTTTAACCCGGTAATGATGACGAAAAAAATATTTCTCTCCTCTTTTCTACCCTCTTTCTTCCCCTTTTCTCACTTATTTTTAGCCTATGTCCGTCTCCAGGGTCCCAACTATCTCTGTACATCAAAATCCGTTTGGCCATTTAGGCGTAAAGACGTAACAAACTCACTTTCGCTTTTATCATATTAGTAAGAATTTCAACTCGATACTCTACTCGTTCCCGAAATAAAGGGACAACAAAGGAATCCTATATATATAGAAGTTCTGAAACTGGTTCAGAACTTCTCTACCCTTTTTTTAGGGTTCCGTATCTCAAAAGGAAAAAACGGAATCCTTAACCTAAACAAATTTTATAAATAGTCATTCTAGCCTTATAAATAGTCATTAAAATTCTACAAAACTGCTATACGTTCCACTAGTTTTTTTTTGATAAAATCTGCTGTTTAGTTCTTTTAAATTATTCTATGTGGGAGACTTCAAATGTTCATGGTTTACTGAACGTAGTTAGCGTTTTCGAGTCACTGCTCCTTCCGGCCTGTAGATTCCTTTGTCTAATTACTAGAAGCTAAGACGTAACTATATTTTATTATGACTTCAATCACCGCCAGTCTCTTACCTATATGGACAGTGACGGGTCATCATTGAACTCCATCAAGCGATCGCCTCGGGCTTAAAAGAAACTCTGCTTAGTTTCACATTTAAAGTGCTCAAATTAGTTGGACCTGTGGCAAACGCTGTGATAATGTGTGTATTACCGCTTAGTAACACCATCACAGCTAATCCCACTAATAATATTGTAAATGCGAATGTTTGTGAGGATGGATGTATGTTTGTTACTCTTTTACGTCAAAACGGCTGAACGGATCTTAATGAACACATGGCATTGCACAGAGCTAGTATAGGTTATAGTCTGGAATAACACATAGGATACTTTTTTTCGATATCACGTGGGTGAAACTGCGCGATTGTTTGTGAGGATGGATTGAAATATGGATGTATGGATATTTGTTTTATTTCATGTCAAAAGGGCTGCACGGATCTTAATGAAATTTAACACAGAGGTAGATTATAACCTAGAATAGCACATAGGATAGAAGATAGAAGGATAGTAGCATTCTACATATAAACATTTATCTTGAATCACGCTATCTATTGCTGAAAACTGCATTAAAATCTGTTGAGGAGTTTAAAAGATCTAAGCCAACGGACAGCCGGAGCTACATTTTATACTAAGTAAAGATGAAGATGACAAGATCCGTCAAGATTTTGACAGACAGGGGTTCGTAACATAATCATTGATTGCCATAAAAAGCTGAAAGAATCTCATAGACCAACTAATTAAAATTAATTATTTTAATTAAATCGTGATACTTCCCTATCAAACTTTCCATCACGACTCTATTAATGTTTTATAATTTAAATTCGTAAACAAACTGTTATAAGAACTATTTTTGCCAATTTGCTATTAATTAAAATCTATGGATGCGCTATACCGTGTTGCGAAATGCTAAATAAAGATTTTTAGACCTAACGATACGGAGGCGATCCGACTAAATGTTACAGTCACAAATAGCAATACGTTCATTTAACTACTATCGGCAAACTTTACTTTCCATCTTTTTTTCTCAAAGGCCTTACAAGTTCTCTAGGTCTTCAGGCCAGTGCACATCGGCAAGATAGAGCATTTTTTCAGAATACAATGTAAATTCATACGTAACTAGTGGTCATAAGATACAAATTCAAATGTTTGGAGGGCGATCCCTAGCGATCGAAAGGGATTTCGCTTAAAATCAGATATATACCAAGTAAAATCGCTACATTATCATTTCACACGCAGTTTTTTTCTTGTAAGTCGTGTAGTGTAAATGGTTTGATATTCAATACTTTGCGTGATTGCTGTTTTAAGTCACAAGTAACACGTCTAGTCTCCGGCCTATCGAGTATTCTATGGTGGTCCAAGTTTAGAACTTTTTGTTGTGTTCATTTTTCGTTTAATGTAATTTAAAACTTAAGTGCTTTATTGGGTTATTCTTTTAGATTTAAATTTTTGTTAAGTAAGAAGGTACTGTAGTATATTTTCTTACTTTGAGTTCAATGTTAATGCTTTGAATTAATATGACTATTTCAAACTTATCTACTTTAAAAGTGCTTGATGGTTTTTTTTTCGTAAAGAAAGGTAATCTGATAGTTAAAATACAGGACTGATTTTTTTATTGATCTGAGTTATGTAGGCGTTGTAGTAGCAATGGTTTAAAAACGATAAGGCAATTACACACTCTCAAATACATACAAGTATAATACACGTTGGTACCAATTAAACTTTAATTTTAAATTTGAAATAACTGAATTAAAAAAAATACAATATTTGAGCCAATGGGAGGGCAAGGCCTTGAGCTGAGTGTATAGTCCTTATTTCATGAGGATTCAACTACCACAACCACAGCAACAACTTGCAGACATGTATGCTGTTTCTACTTCCGTACGTTTCACTCACGGGTTGACCACTGAAAACCAGCGCTGTGCGGTGGGCTCTTATGGCACAGCACCATGCTGAGTGGTGACCTACCTGTCGCAGTCACGACGTGCAAGCTTTTTTATTTTATCCCATATATGTATCTGTAAATGTTTGTGATGTTTTGAATGTTGATTTTTTTTATTATTTTATGTGCTCGTCGTAATTTGCGACAAAGAAATGTGAATTCTTTCTTTTTTCTTTACATGTTGTGCCTGGGAAAACCGTTTAAAACGCTCTCTGCTTGTAACTTGCGCGGTCGTGAGAAGTCAAGATTGTGGTATATGATGCGGCCTTCCACTGGAATACCTTTCATTTTTACAATAACAAGTAAAAGGCTATAAAAGCTTAAGTGAACTGCCAAACGATTTGCATTTGAACGCGGTTTGCACAGCTGGTATTTTTACAGAAGTAATGTAATTCTGTTAAACTTTACCCGGCAGTTAGCTAAACTGGGCTTATTTAACGCAGCCGTGATACACACGAGTTATATTCTTTTTGGACTGAAATTTTGGAACGAAGTTATCGCGCGTTGCGAATGGGGGCTAGACGGAAAAAAATAAGGCCAAAAGCTGTAACGACACTTTTTGAAATAGTTGTAAGCCGTGCGGTGTGCGCGTATTTCTCTGTCTGAATAGAAACAAATAGAAAGCAAGCCAGTTATTTTCGTTTCGTCTTATTATTTCGAATTGAACAGTGTGGTGTCATGACGATTATTTTTGTTGAGTACGTTCCATATCCGGGTGTCCCTTGACATCTCTCATTGCGTTTAGTTTTAAGTTTATTTTCCGTCATCCAGGCAGTCGCTCCGATTAAAATACTTGTGTCTGATTTAGAAGCCGATCCAATATACCCACATCAAGAAAGTCTAAGCAAAACATACTTTTTCAAATTATTACTCAATTATTATTTATCTAGCTTTCGCCCGCGTTATATTCGGGATAACACAGTTCCCCTTTCCTGATTTGCATGTACCTGCCACCTGTAGTTTTTGCCCTAGCGCCTTATCTATTGTAATAGTAATGCTAAGCTTTCCTTTATTCCCCTTTCTTCCTCATTTTTCACTCTTTAAAAAAATAGCCTATGTCCGTTTCCAGAGTCCTAACTATCTCTGTACCAAAATTCATCAAAATCGGTTTAGCCATTTAGGCGTGAAGAGGTAACAAACAAACCCACTTTCGCTCTTATAATATTAGTAGGATAAGGAAAAACATTTTTGATCTAGAGGACATACTGGCTGGTTGTAAAAAAAAACGAGTATCATTTGGGAAAAGGCAATGCAGAAAGTGTAGATAACCTTATAAAGTTAACTTAACACTAGTTTATTTTTCAAGTTATAAAGTAAGTCCAAAGTTCTAGCAACGAACACTTAACCAATTCAAATAATTCACGCTAACCTGTTGAGAATCATCACGCTATGTCGAAAGGGGGTCAAGCAAGTTAGAAGTGATCCGGCCATTTTGAACGTTGAAAGCGTATCTTATGAATTGCATACGCTGATTGGACGAACATATATTTTTTGACACAGTGAACTATGGGATTTGTGAAATAGTATGGGATCATTAATCATTTTTAGGGTTTCGTATCCAAATGGTAAAACGGGACCCAATAACTAAGACTCCACAGTCTGTCTGTCTGTTTGACCTCCCTGTAATCTCACGAACCGTCATAGTCATTCTGTTGAAATTCGCAGATGATGTATTGCTGTTGCTATGACAACAAATACTATAAAACAGAATAAAACAAATCTTGAAGGGGGTATACAACAAACATGATATTTTTGCCGCTCTTATAGACAATGGTACGGAACTCGTTCGCAAGTCCGCCTCGCACTTGGCTGATTTTTATTTTTATAGTGCGTATGCGGCATTGTTAGAAAAAAAGTCTATCATATTAAAATAGTAGTCGCGACTCTTGTTTCGTTGACATTTTTTCCACCGAGTAGGTAAAAGTAAAGTTATTTTCTACTTTTTTTAGGATTCAGTTTGTTTTGGCAAAATGTGGTTTATTTCAGCATTTTTAGTTATCACCAACATTTTTCGAGTAGGTAATAATTTTCTATTACTATTAAAACATATTAGTAAATTATCCATTTAGACATGGCAGAAAAATATGTGTTATAGACCGTATCCATATAGATAGATATAACTCATAAACTACCCAAGCAATATAAATAAAATTGATACGGAAACACCTTGAAAGTATAAACTACTATATTACTTAATTATACTAGATTTGCCTTTTTTCGTTAAAAAAGAATTGTGAAAATCGGTACACAATCGTTTGCGAAGTAATCGATGAACTTAAAAGAAACGAACATAGAACCTCTTCCTTTTTTGAAGTCGGTTTAAAATAGTAACTGCGGTCTTTAAAACCTGTACAAGAACTGTCACTGTAGTTAATAACTATGCTATGTTTGACAGTTATCTGTGGAATTGTAGGTATATGAGGAATTTTAAGTACTGTTGAAATATCAAAAGAAAATATTAAGAGGAAAGCTTCGCATAAATAAAGCCTTCTAAATATTTAAACAATTTCTTGGGCCATTGGTCACATAGATTTCTCACGTCTAGGTACTAATAACCAGTATCGCTTGATATTTCGTATGAGCGCTGAATCCAGAAACAAATGAACAACATGTTTTGAATTTAGTACGTTTGAAATTAGTTCCCCTTAACACCGTGTGTCAAGATGAAATGGATGCATTGCATCAAGAGCCTAGTACTTGACACGCTGATTGAAATTCAAAGTATCTACCAATTTCTAAATCCACAAGCTTTTTGACAAACCATGAGTTTGACCTTACACACAAGTTTTAAGATTTCTCAATTTTTATAAGAAAATGTCTAAATGGAGTCCGAAGGAATCCTTACATGTAATAAGTATTATAAAAGCGAACGTGAGTTTGTTTGTTAGGTACGTCTTTTAAGCCTAAATGGCCTAACCGATTTTGATGAATTTTGGTACAGAGATATTTTGAACTCTGGCGACGGACATAGGCTAACAAAAAGTGAGAAAAGGGGGAGAAAGAGGCAAGAAAAGGGGAGAGAATTTTTTTTTTCGATCATCACGCGGGTTGAAATTAGCGTTAGCGTCGCGGGTGGAAGCTAGTAAACGTATAAAACCAAAATTAATTGTTTCTAGTATCAAATATTAGTCAAACAACCTATCAACTAAAGCTAACTTAGCTTCATACTTTGCACGACTATTTTTTTTATATTTTGAAACATAGTTTCGTTTAAACGTATATAAAATTCAGCCAAGTGTGAGTCGGGCTCGCGCACCGAGGCTTCCATACAAACTGGGTCGCAAGTTTGTATGGAAACCTCGGCGCGCGAGTAAAAAATATACCATATTTTATATATTTATACATATATGCCATATTTTACTACTCTGCGATTGTGTAGACTTAGAGGGATGATTATTTCACAGTTCCGGAGATTAAGGGTGTTGAGAGATGGACAAACGAACAGGCAGACCGACAACAAAGTGATCCTAAATAAGGGTTCCGATTCTTTCCTTATGACAAAAAACCTGAAAAAAATTAATCTTATCCCAGTCTGTAACGAAAACATAATAACAACAATAGAAGTGCCGCCATCAAAAAGCCAACGACACGCGGTATTCCCAGGCGGTCACCCATCCAAGTACTAACTGCGCCCAATGTTGCTTAACTTCGGTGATCGGAACGAGAACCGGTGTTTTCAACATGGTATGGACGTTGGCGACAATGCAACTGAAATTATTCTTCGCTATCAGTGCACTTGGCAGCTTTCCAAATGCGATTTATTTGTGTACTCTCCTACCTATCTAAAATTAATTGTTTGGAACCAATTTAAGAGTTCTATTAACGGCTAAGTAGTTGTGATCATAACTTCGTTTGGAAACGTCATCCAGCCTTTTATCCCGAACAGCCTCCACTCTAACTTCTTTATGCAAAAAAAAAATTGGAGAAAGCGGACAACTGTCAAATCAGCCATTTACTTTGACTAGATAGATTTGGAGGATCCATTTTTTCACATTTTTTTTGGAAAAATTTAATTTCAACTGGCAACCACTCTTTTCCGAGATATAGGATCTTTGACAGATAGACAGACCGACAACAAAGTCATCTTTTAAGAGTGCCTTTTTAATTTTAAGATACGGAACCCTATTAAATGGTTTTAACTAAACCACGTTTCTTTAAATTTACTTAAATTTTCAAGAAACGTGGTTTATCTTCATAAGTCCATGAAATGGTCACCGGAGTTAGTGGTAAATGGAAAGATAGGTAGTAATAGATATTAATGATGATGAAATAAAAGCTAGTGAGAAGTAAGCGATAATAAAACCACGACCACGATAAGAATACCACTGACATCGTGGACAAGAACTGCGATTAGATTGAATTACACGAAAATGAAACTTTAGATGGAAACAATTCGGGGGTTGCGGGTTGTTCGAAACAGATACCACGACCCCGGAACATAAAGGGCAATAGAATGAAAATGGGTGGGTTTTGGTCAGTAAAAGTCTGACACTGCCCCGCCCCCCACTGAGACGCTCCGTCTAGAGCGGGGGAATTATTCGATGAGTTCCCGAAAATCCCTAAAACGAAAAGATGAAAATACAACATACTAGCATATATGCAGCCAAACTAGATGTTGAAAATGTATTTCGTTTGTTTTTTAAACATTTTCCCACACTACGATTTTCTCCTGTATCGTGGGATTCGTGGGTGCGTTTACAAACATTTTAAACTCCCAAATACAAACAGCCAGACGTTATAGAACAAGAATATAAAGATCAGAAGAGATTATCATTTACTTTCGACAATATGGCTCGACAATAATCCACCAAAACTTTTGAACCCAGCTAAAAATAAAGAGTTTACGTAACATCAACACATAAGAATTTAGAGATTATTTTTTGTGTAGAAAAAGTAAGCTGTCGTAATGGATTTCTAGATTTAAATCTGTTGAATGAAAGTCATGTTTTCTAGTAGATTTCGAGGGCTTTTGTTTAGATACAAATATAAAAGAGATTGAGCTTGCCGATTATCTTGCGGATTCATCTAGTGTTAATGCTGATATAATCTGGTTACGTGTAAAATGACTTACTGTTCACTTTCTCTGGATTTTTGTTGGCATTTTTTATTAATTCTTCGAATTTTATCGACCGTTAAGGTCGGCTTAAAAATCAGGACTGGGTGTTGTGGCAATTCTTGAAGCAGATCTATGTCCAGCATTTGATGGACATGGACAGTTTTTAGGCGTGAAAATCCTCGGTGGATGTCCTCTGCCATGGCGGAGGGGTCCGTCAGACTCTTACTGACTAAAACCACACGGTGTTCCTTCTCGTCACTTCTGACTGGGGTGCGGGGACACCATCGCATTCTATACAATCATCCCAGCAGTGAATGGACATGGACTTAAGCCAACCTTAACGTATTTGGGTACCTAAAGGCAGATGATCAAATAACTTCCCATACCCTGGGCGGAGCAGGAAGGAGTGTTAGACCTTTACTGACTAAAGAAATAAACAAGGAATATGGGTGAGTTTTAGCCAGTAAAAGTCTGATACGTCCTTCTTTTGCACTACATGTTCCGGGGCCGCCTTATCTCTTTCGAACAACCCGTAACCCCGGCAGACATTCAAATCACTTTGCATGCCGATGTTGCCCGGATTCATAGCTCTATTTGAATGTCTCTATGTGGACACACACGCCTCCACCAACTGTAATTGTGCCAAACAGCAGTAACAGGTAGCATGTACGTAAATACTAGACCACTATTGTTTGACATTGTCACACAGTTAACATTACGTTTTGTAAGTCAGTAACATCGTTTGCTACTGTTACGTCATATGAAACCGAATGTGGATGCAATATCTAATTCAAATCCTTACTAATATTATAAAAGCGAAAGTGAGTTTGTTTGTTTGTTACCTCTTCACGCTTTAATGGCTAAACCGATTGTGATGAATTTTGGTACGGACATAGGCAAATTTTTATTTTAAAAAAGTGGGATGTGAGGGAGAAAGAGGGAAGAAAAGGGAAATCTTAGCGTTGCCATTACAAATTAATAAGGCGCAAGGGGAACTGTGTTACCCCAAATTTAACGCGGGCGAAGCCGCGGGCGAAAGCTAGTTACTTATAATACAAATGTAAATTGTATTGAAGTCTTCAACCGACAATATTTTGTCACCGTAGGTATTATCATTCATTTACCTGAACTTAGGGGGGTCTAAAATCCGGGGTTGTGGGTTGTTCGAAAGAGATACCGTGGCCCCGGAACATAAGGGGCAAGGAAGGAATACGGGTGAGTTTTAGTCTGTAAAAGTTTTTCATTTCGCCCTGCTTTGATAATTTATTCCGTAAAAAGGTGCCTAAAATGGCCTCTTAAGCAGAAATCCCTTAAGAATTATAATAAGAAAGTAATTTTAAATTCACAGATGCATAACTGCATCTGTATATTTTGAATTTTCACTTTGTGACCATCTTTCGAATGGTAACGTTATTCATATTACAAACCTAATTTTATTCTGTTTCTGATTTCTGCTTGCTGCTATTTTCGACCCCTTGGTATTATGGGTTGTATATAGATTTTTGACCAGCATTTAAGACACATGTAATACCTGTCTAAACATGCAGCTTCATCTGTGTATTGTTGCAACGACCGACTGCACTGCTAATTGCCAGACATGTTTTCGAAACTTAGCCGTTTGTTAGAAATTCTTCACAAGGTCAAGCGTTGGTAGTGGTTGCTATAGTTACTAGAGCAACCACTACCAACGCTTGACCTGCGGATTCATTATAGTCAATTTCTTCTAACAAAGAGGAGATTTTAACTTCAGCGTAGGGATCAAAACATGCTGTTTATCCTCAGGGTGATATGCATGTTTATCAAAATCTCGCAATGAAAAGCCTTCAAAAATCGTAATAAATAAACTTATCTAAGAAAGTTCCTTTCCTACGATTTATACTACAATCAAGCATCATTAGTGGCGATGAATATTCAGCTCCTCACATTCCAAAATGCCGCGGTGTCGATAAGTCGCGCCTGCGCCTGCGCCTGTACTGATGCCATAACCTTTGCCTCTTACTTTCGAATGACCTGCGTAGATCGGTAGGGATGGGTGTCGAGTTGAATGTAATGTCGATGTTATGTTATGACGGTGGATTGGAGAATTATCGACAGTCAAGGTGGGCCGTTTTATTTTGTAGGTTAAAATTTCAGCTGTTCATCTTATTGAATGCTTACAATTAATTAAATGGTACTGATGTTTTTATTATGATGAATGGCGCAGAACCGAAACCGATAAAAAACTTAAGAGAGGGATACTTCGCACAACTGTGGGACAATCCGGCCTAGCAATAATTGTAATAACATTAAGAGTGTCACTATAATATGTTGTTTTATGGAGCTATCAAGATACAGTTTACAGAACTATACAAATTTAAAAAAAAAAAAAGTTATTTTCAATAACTTACGCAACTAGATTACGAGGAAACGTCGACACCTACCTATGGTTTGATTATTGATAAATTATTTTTTATCGACAGCACTACAACACTAGTAGTTTACCCATGATTGTTATTATGTCACCACGCACATAGCAAAGAAATAAAATAATTGTATGGCTGACCTGTAGATATATAGGTATTGCACGATTTGGGAAACAAAATAACCATGTTTGCAACATTGTAACTATTTCACAAGTGAAACGTTTTTATACTGTGTGAAGGAATTGGAGCTCTCAGTAGTACTAGTAAGGTATATATATAAGTTACTTATTAATTATACTAGCTATTAAAGCTAAAGAATGTTTGAAATCCTTTAGGAAGGCCTTGTTTAACTTTCTTTTGGGTAGATGCTATTATTCCATCACAAAGTTCATTGATGACAAACAGGAATACGAAGATCCGACTTGCTAATTAATAATAATAATTTATGATTAATCAACTCAGTAATATGTTTTATCTAAGTACAATAAATTAATGATGTGCTTGTTTTTATTTTGATTTAATTTTTAATAATGATACTGACAGCTTTACAATTAATTGACATAGTTATTTATAAATTTAGACATTTAACTTCTTAATTTTTTTTTTTTTATTATGTTTTTTTTTTACACTTTAACTTTGTATGCCATCTATTGGCAAAACATATGAACCTACCTCTAGTATACTACCTGTAAGCACCTATGTTATACAAAATAAATGATTGATTGAAATATTTTGGAAGAAGACGTTGAGTGCCTTGAATGGGTTCCTCGTGAATTGTCTAGGAGAAGGACACCAGTGAGACCAGAAGTGGGACAAAAAGTGCTAATAAAAAAAAACGGTAAAACGAAACGTTATATTCCCATTGATGAAAGAAAGAAAGACAGCAGTTATTAGTATGAAAAATGTGTAAAATATGTTAATACAAAAGAAATATTTAAAAGGTAGTATCAACTTGCCATGCGGTACAAATTATATGAATGAATTGAAAATATCAATATAATGTTCATGATTATGCCACTACATTCTTAAATAAAAAATCTTACATAACGGTATTAGCCTTTAAATTTTTTTTTAAGACTGTCCGTCTGACTAAGAGCTTAAAAATCAGAAAAGTATCCGCATTTGCAAGTGTCCTATCATAAGGTGAAAAGGAAAGCCTTTGTCCAGCTATGGGACAAAATATGGGCGACGAAAAAAAAGTTCTATCTATTTGTAGGTATCTATTATCGTATTTGACGGAGACGGGCCTGTTGGTCTAGTGGTTAGTGGCCCTGACTGCTGAACCGGAGGTCGTGGGTTCGATTCCCACCCAGGACAAACTTTGTGTGATGAGCATGAGTGTTTGTTCTGTGTCTGGGTGTGATTTATCTATAATATGTACGTATTTATAAATTATATCAGTATGTATATCAGTTGTCTGGTTACCATAACACAAGCTCTGCTTAGCTTGGGATCAGATAGCCGTGTGTGAGTTGTCCCAAGATATTTATTTATTTAATATTGATTTATGAGTTAGAGTGCAGCCTTCGAAACTGTTAGTTTGTGAAGCTCCTTTTGGTTTTTCTCACTTTTTTAATGTTTCTGAATGACTGTACTTTAGAGAGTTGCTCATAGTTTTTACAACAGTTAAATGGATTGGTTATAATTAATTAGACTGCGTGCACCGAACAGAGTGCGTGAGTGTAAGGTGCAAACGTAAATACGTCAATAATCCTTACTAATGTTATAAAAGAAAAAGTGAGTTTGTTTGTTTGTTACGTCTTCACGCCTAAATGGCTAACCCAATTTTGATCAATTTTTGTACAGAGATAGTTGGGATCCTGGAGACGGACATAGGCTAATTTTAAAAAGTGAGAAATGATTGAGAAAAACGGAAGAAAAGGGAAAACTTAACTTTGCTATTACAATGAATAAGGCGCAAGGGCAAACACTACAGGTAGCAGGTACCTATAAATTAGAAAAGCAATAATGCAATAAGATAACGATATTTTATTTTACAAACATCGAAGTATTTACATTACGCTTCAGTCCTCGGTAATTGCCACACATGGCGAGTAAGTACGTACTTAACTTATCGATAGTTACCCGACAGCACCAGAGATAATTTATAGACCATCACTAGTGCATTTAAAATGAGTCGTGCCTAGAAGCTAGTCATTTAAAGTGTATGTGCAACAGTAGCAGGAGTAGGGTTGCCAGACGGTCGGGAATTGGCAGGATTCCCCCGAGTTTTTGTATGTCCTCTCCCGAAAAACAATTCGTTCCATAATTTTACAACTATTTTTTTTCTTATTTTGTAGAGTGAAATGTAAAATATGTTTATTCTAAGTCATAAGTAAGTCATAAGTAATTTATTTCATAACAATAAAATTGTGTTGAAAATATAAAAATTAAAAACAATAAATTAAATCAACATTCCTTAAAATACATGCAGAATTTACAACAATATAAATGTCAAATAAAAATAATAAAATAAAAACAATCACAAATTTACAATATTATAAGTTACAATGTCATTTTTCATTTATAAACTCATCAATAGTATAATAGCCTTTCCTCAATAAATATGTTCTAAGTTTGTTTTTAAATAAGTTAACACTATAAATATTTTTGAATTCCAAGGGTAACTTGTTGAATAAAATCACTGATTGATACCTTGGGCTATGTTTAACAACTTTTAGTTTCGGTTGTATGGTGTTGGCCAGATCTTTCCTACGTGTACCAGCCCTAATTTTTCTTTGCTCATCAGTCTCAATTTTGTGTAAATTCTTAACTAAGTTAGTTAGTAACACAAGAATATAGAGGCATGGTACTGTCAAAACATTTAATCTTATGAAATGGTCTTTACATGATTCTGTCTGCTTCATGCGGAGCATTGTCCTTATAGCTCTTTTTTGGATAACGAATGCCATTTTCATATTATACTGGTAGCTGTTGCCCCAAAACTGGATGCTGTATCTGAGCCTGGATTCTACCAAAGCAAAGTACACACTCCTAAGCTGAGGCAAGGAGAGTTCTTCCCTCAGTGCTCTGATGGCATAGCATGCCGAGCTAACAGACTTTGTTAAGGACAATATCTCAATTTTCCAATTTAACAATGCATCAATGTGGACACCAAGGAACTTAACACAATCAACTATTTCGACATCGTTGCCACAAGATACAATATTTAAAACAACGTCATTTCGTATCGTAGGCTTAAATAAGACACACTTTGTTTTATTAACATTAAGTTTTAAGTTATTTGAACTGAACCAGTTCTCAAAAGCTTTCAAAAGTGCATTGAGCTTAGACTCTAATTCCGGTATATCATCTGCAGTAACTATAGCATTTGTATCGTCAGCAAAAATGATTAAATTAGTGTCTTTTACACGCTTTTTGATGTACTCAATTATGTCATTTAAAAATATTATAAAGAAGATTGGACCGAGAACAGATCCTTGAGGGACACCACGACATACAGTGACTAGATTTGATTTAAAGATTTTTTGTTCGCCATCTACTACCGATTTGATTTCTACATACTGCCGTCTGTTATGCAGATAAGAACTAAACAGCTTCAAAACATTTTCTCGTATTCCATAATGTTCCAACTTCGCTAGGAGAATACCATGGTCAACTGTATCGAAAGCAGAACTGAGGTCTAGAAATAAACCAGCTACCTTATGTTTATCATTCAGGTTACAAATAACCTCGTCAACCAATGCCTCAATGGCGTCGGTGGTGCCCAAAGATTGTTGGTAGCCAAATTGTTTATCATTTAGAATCTCGTTTTTCTGTAAGTGTTTTAAGAGCCTATCCTTCATTAGCTTTTCAAATATTTTTGACAATACAGGCAAGAGAGAAATTGGTCTGTAATTGCCAGGGTCTGCTTTGGATCCCTTTTTGAAGACTGGAAGCACTCGAGCAATTTTAAGCTGGTCAGGGAACAGGCATTTTTCGATGCATTCATTATAAAAATGTGCTAGTGGTTTCGCTAATAGGTCTATGTTGTCTTTAATTATGGTCAAGGGAATTTCGTCATAACCCGAAGAGGGCTTATTGACCATTTTATTGACCATTTTAAAGATTTCTATAGGTGTAACTGCATCAAAAGTCATATTGGCTTCTACCCGAGTTACACCTTCAGTTAAGAAAATCATTGCTAATTCTTTGTTACAAGCCTCTAAGTGGATAATATTGTCAAAACTTTTGGAAAATATATTAGCTACTTCTGAAGGATTATTTGTTGCTGTGTTATTTATCTTAAGTGTAATTGATTCATTACTCTAATCTCTCTATATATCTAATCTATGTTTTCTTACTATACATATTATGTTTAATTAATATAATTTACTTATTATTTTTTTATTTCTCCCGATCAAAGCGCTAAAGTCCCGAAAAAACGGTTATTGATCCCTATATTATAAAGACTTGATCTGGCAACCCTAAGCAGGACGCAGTAATGATCGTACTCTCTTTACATATTATGTCACTGGCTCGTCTCACACTTGCAAGTACTGGCACGTACTAAATGAGGCATGCGACTAAATTGTCTATTCTAAGCAGAGAGTGGATAGGTTTCGTTATTTTTGTTTAGGGAGAAAAGTAATGGAGTCATTAGGATGACGATGCTGTTCATGTTTCATGTTATCCTGGTACACAGTGGGTTGATTCGGCATGTGTCATGTCGCAGTAGGAAGCTGCGTAAAGGGAAAGGGAGATGACGAGTTCCCGCCAATGCAACAGCAGGGCACCGGGCGCCGGCAGGGCTGATGAGAGATGTCAGCAAAGTCAGGGCCTCCCCCCGACGGTGACACCCCCCCCCCCCCGCTTTGTCCAGAGCGAGGGAGGTTATTTGATGAAAAAAAGGTCTCTCATCACACTGCATCCAAGATGGTGGCGCGGAGAGTACCGTACGCGCCTAGAGTTAACGGGGGGAGCTTTACACCTCACCCCCACCCAAGGTTAAGCGGACCAGCACTAGTACGGAAGGAACTGTACGTGCGTGAGTCCGACTAGGACTTGGCCGGTTTTAATTATATTCAATACGCTCCTTCATGCTTTTTCTTTATACTTGCACTTCCTTTTGTTATGTTTTATGTAAATAACTTAATCTTTAAGTTTTTCCCATTTCTTAAGTTCATTTAAAGGGTTATCTAAATCAGGGCCAGCTCTAGACCCCTGACATTTGAGGTACTTATAGTTTTTGAAAAACATAGCAAAGAAGCCAAACCTACCAGCAGCGGCAGTACAAAATGTATGTAAAACATAAAAACATCGGCAAAACAGCCAACACTAACTAACCACTAACTTAAATAACAGTTTCCCCAATCAATCTTTATGCGATAAACTGCCGTTAACAAACCAACAGGCGTTTAAACTGACAAGAAAGATGAGTGTTTATGTCAAAGCATACAACACTATCTATCATAATTCTATAGAAACACATAATACATAATATCTTTATTTGTGTATAACAGTGAGCTGCAGGTGGTTGGAGTGTGGGAAAGGGCGTGCTGAGTTACGACAGAAGATGATGTAAGTGAATGATAAGGTATCAATACGGATGTAGGGCATCGATGTTCTATTAACAATGGATATATAAATTATAACTCTATAGGCAGACAGCAGGTAAAAAGTCCTTTTCAACTGATGTTATGTGTAGGTAACTCTGGTGGTCTAGTAATCGTGGTCTAAGAACGTTATGTGGAGGAATGAGGAAGAAGAAGAAAGAAAAGAATAAAAATATTACTTTCTTTTTCTTTTATTTGTCGCAATTATGACGAACACATAAAATTACGATAAACAAATAAACATTAAACATATAAAAAATTACAAAACATTTATAAATACCTAAGGAACAGAAACAAAATGCTTGCACGGCGTGACTGCGACTAATAAGTCACCACTCAAGATGATACAATTTTGAAGAAAATGTTGAGGAAAATTTTGAGTAGGAATGTAGACCAAGGAAACTATGGATGGACTGCATAAAAGATGATATGGCAAGCAAGGAGGTGACTGCTGATGACGAGTAATACATGACTATGGAAGAAGAAAACATGCCGCGCCGACCACAAATAAATGTTGATGGGGGCAGGAGAAAATTAATGATTAAGCGTAAGTGTAATAGAGAAATCTTCGACGGACGGTATAGGAGTCTAAAGCGTAGGATGACAGGCACACACTCAGACAGGTTAAAGTGTAGTAGTTTTATTTCTATTAAAAGTTCATCTAAGAATCCTTTGTTCTAGTGGTTTTTGGGTCCAGAGATAGCAATAAGCGAGGAGCCTTAGGCTAAATAATACCAGCTGCTTGGATTAATTTGCGGGTTAAACCGCATTTGTCTAGGTTGGTCTGTAGATGGCTGACACCACATACTTATTGAGTGTCCTCCGTGCCTCGGAAAGTCTTAAGCTGTTGGTCTTGTCTTGGCTGCAATTTACAGATATTTGACTTCGTTACACGTAGTTAGTGACCCGAAAATCTGACAACCAGTCTAACCAAGCGAACGGTTATCGTATTAACTAGTACTAACTGGGTTGTATAGGCGCTACATTTTCAAAGTTTGTCTCTGGTCTCCACATTAGGTGCTCCCTGTGACGTGTAGGCCAGTCTCTTCCATTTTTTTTTTGGGATGGGAAATCATCAAATAACTTCCCCGAGTATCAGACTTGTAATGATTGAAACACACCCATGTTCCTTCTATAGCCGTTTACGTTCCGGGGCCGCGGTATCTCTTTCGAACAACCCGCAACCCAGTCTCTTCCATTCGGTACAAAGAAATTTGCAATACACAATTTATCAAAAATATTGTATAATAGTTGTAACTCTACGATCCGAAGTACCTACATTAGAAATACAATTTACTATCTATACATACTCAGTGCAACACAAACTTCGCAATGTATATTGCGGCATCATCTGCCGAAGGGTTGCGGAGGTCAGAGTCAATCCGGAATAACCAGAAATACAAACCTAGTGATGAATGAACTGATCACTTGCTGCAGCGGAAGCATAGGAATGCACCAAGAGAACAAACTATATCGATTATTATTTTAGCTTTTTCTTTACTAACCGTGTCGTTCCGAATTCAAAATAATGACAAAATATTTTTTATTAAAAGGTTTTTGTAATATTTAATTACCATGCATGGTTATGACCAATATCTATCTAAATAACGAAATAACGGAGCGGTCACTGGACGGCTTCCGTATCTTTGAATGATAGAATGCAATAAATAAACAAAAAGTAAGTAATCATAAAAAAAAGAATTGTGAGCAAGATTAGGTAGGCATTTCTTAATCATTACCGGTTACTGTGTCCAATGACGGTAAAATGACGTTTCTAGGGATTCGTACCCCACAAGGAAAAAACGAAAGCCTAACACTTCGTTGTTCCTTTGTCTGTCTATATCCCGAGGACACACGGAGGTGTCGAGTTTAAATAATTAAAAAAAATACTTAAGGCGGTGGGCCCTAGAAGCTATAATAAAAAAATCAACCCTCTAGGTCTAATCAATTAAAACATATTATCGTTTATGTCACTTTTTTGAATGGCCCTCTCGGATCGCGAGTCCGACTCGCACTTGACCGGATTTTTTTTTACGGAAGATATACAAATTTAAACTGCACAGAAGCTAATTACATTGAACGCACACAAAGCTATTTTCCTTAACAAAGGATTTAAACTCAATGGAGTACGTGATGAAATCCACCACATACAGCACGCAGGTCATTAACCTATACAGAAACACATTAGTTTTTTGCGAGACATATGAGAGTACATTCACTCTTGTGACGGTCTCTTTTCAAACGAAAGGCCCCATTTGCAAGTCTGAAGTGTCGTGTAATTACTAGAAATCATAGCTATAAGTGGATTATGGTTGGTTAGTTGAAAGTATTGCACTAGCGGTTAGTTTACCAGTAGCAATGCAGTTTGTCGTTCATAATAGTGAACATAGATTCTTTTTTGTTCGAGGGATTTTGTTATTATCAAAAGCAGTCGATAGTATCTATTATTATGTCAATGGTGAAGGTCGAAAATGCAAAATAATATTTATTTGAGCGATTGCCTGCTGCGCTGTGTCGCGAGTTCGATCCCCGCACAGAACAAATATTTGTATGACGTACAGGTAGTTATTCCGGATTCGGCTGTTTGTGTATGTGAGTTTAAATGTTTTTAAATGCACCCACGATACAGGAGAAATTGCTAGTGTGCAACAAAGTTTAAAAAAAAGGCAAAATAAGGAACATAGTTAGGTTTTAGTCTGTAAAACTCTGACAATCCCTCTCGCTCCATCCAGAGCCACGGAACTTATTTGATGATATTATATCCCATCCGCAAAAAAAGATCAGTCGATAGATAAAGACATTTCTAACTCGACATGATTGAGTTAGTCTTCAAAGTTTACATCCGATATCAATATTCATAGCTCTCTGCTACCCTACCATGACGTCTTAAAGCAGAACTTATTCCACTGAGGGAAAGAGACAGAGCTATACAGGCTGTCTAGCACCATCAATTTCACACACAGGCATAAGAACTGCTATAAGATGTCATGGGAACCCTACTATTCTTAGTATCTGTTAACGTTGGATAAACCGAATGTCCTACAATCGGTTTTTCCAACAAGGTATTTCAAACCTCCCCTATATTTTTTAAAACCTTCACAAACTGCTTTATTTTACCTTACTTGAAAACCTTTTAAAGTTTACGTTACAGGATGCACAATTACGCACATCAACTTTATTTTTTTTAATTCAGTGCTAGTATTTATACGAACAAGTTACTAATTATCATCATTATTCCTTCTTCTTGTAATCATTGCTAAATGATGTTAAAATGACCTGTGATCAACGTGGTATAGGAGTATTACTTTGTAGATAATGGTACGGAACTGGTTTGTTAGTGTAACGAGCAAATCGCGTAGGTAATATTATTAATTAGTTTGTCTCTTTATCAGAATAATAAAATGCATTAAAAATTGATAAAATTTTATGGCTTTTTGAATAGAAGCGCCCAGGGAACACTTACTAAAATGTTAATTAAATATATCAAATCATTTAAACGTGATTATAATTTTTGTCGAAATCAGCACATCAAATACTATGATTGAAGTTATTTAGAACCTAGAGACGAAAACCGTTGTAGACCCGTGATATGTCTGAATTATAATTTAATAAGAATTTGTTGTGTTATGACTTATTTTTGGTTGTGTGTGCTGACATTGTATTTAAATTGTATCTATTAATTTGTGTGTTAATGTGGTATTTATTGTATAACTAGCTTTTGCCCGCAGCTTCACTCGCATTAAATTCGGGGTAACACAGTTCCCCTTTCCTAATTTGCAAGTAAAAAGGTAAAAGGCGCAAGGGCAAACCCTTGCGCCTTATCTATTGTAATAGCAATGCTAAGTTTTTCCCTTTCTTACCTTTCTCCCTCATTTCAAAATTTTCTTTTTAAAAAAGTTAGCCTTTGTCCGTCTCCTGGGTCCCAACTATCTCTGTACTAAAATTCATCATAATCGGTTTAGCCATTGAGGCGTGAAGACGTAACAAACAGACAAACAAAAAGACTGATTTTCTCTTTTATAATATTAAAGTAAGGATTTCATAATCTATGTTTTCTGATATCGGCCTTGACCTGAAAAAAAAATAAATTTTAATTTAATTTGTATCGTCGATTCAGACTCATCTAGGCAAGGCTGGCAACTTAAGACTTATTTCGAACTAAAATCCACATTGTCAAATAACTTAATATGCGAAACAGACCCCTGCAATAACTTTGGTCATAAGAGCGAGGACTCACGTATACAAACATTGTATTTCTCAAGTCTGAAGTCTGGTCATAATGGGTGATACGCATCTTAAATATTAACGGAAACTTTTCAAATGATGCACTACTTTGAGAATGAGGAAGCGTATGTTGCAGAAATAAGGACACAAAAGAACAGCTGATTCACAGATTCTATTTTTGTTTTGCGAATAGTTTATGCTTCATCATACGCCTAGCGCTTTTCCAACCATCTTATAATGTGTTGAAATTGTCTTTACAACGGCCAATTTGAGTTCGGAGTCTATTTAAAGATTTACCTCAAGTAAGACACATTCTAGAAACAACAAAGGGCAATGGAAGGAACATGGGTGGTAGTCAGTACAAGTCTGACACTGCCCCCGCGCAGCCCAGAGCGGGGAAAGTTATTTGATGACCACCCCAAAATAAAAAGACACATTTTAGGCATTGTATATTAACTTATAAAATGTATAAAACAAAAAGTTTCTTGTTGATTCAATGCGTTTAAACCTCTTTGTTCTTGCAGAGCAAATAAATTTTTTTATCCTAAACAACAATCTCAGGTCACGCGCAGACTCTAATACGTCATAACTCGACTTGTGTATAGAAACCGTTTGAAGTCAATATTAGTGATTCACCGCGAGTTCGCCATGCTCTTACCTGGAAAACACTTTCGTACACACCACATAATCCTTCTGGGGTAGTGGTGTAAGTTACAGGCGAATGATGCAGAGAAATATCAGTTAATTGCGGTGTCATAGTAATACGTGCTGTGCAAAGATTACTGCGCTCCATTCCGGACCTGAACCGAAGGTCCAAGAGTTCAAGGGTCTAAGGGTTTCCAAAGGTTGTCTGGAACATATCGCTATCAAAGAAAAGACCGGACCGCCATCGTAACCAATAATTTTTTAGGATAGGAATTCATCCAATGTCTTCTCCCGATCTGAGCGAAGGGGAAGGCAGTATGAGACTCTGTAGAAAACTTTTTGGATCATCATTCGATTTTTAAAACATGTGCTATGTTTTGTAATGACTTTGTAATTTCTCACTTGCAATAAATTTTGCTCTAATCAAACAACGTTTTACTTTCTTTACATCGTCATCTAGTTATAATCATCAAGATAAAATCAAGAGACTTGTATTGACTAAAACCCATCCATGTTCTTTATAACTTTTGTGTTCCTAGGGCCGCGGTATCTCTTTCGAACCCAAGTAACAAAGAAGAAGTTTAACTCGCTTCCGCCTATAACTTGCACCACTGCTTCATTTGCGTAATTCACACGGAAGCTAGGAGAGTGTGACTGACATAATGATTAGCGCATTATATTACCAAATACTGCATTGATATTTGATTGTTTGTAATCGATCTGTACTGCGCGGTTTTTTTACCCATAGCGGAACGGAATATGTATTTGCGTTTAGAGTGAGAGCTTCTTGGAGCGTAATCTAATGTTCCTATTTATCTCCAGAACGGCTGGACGAATTTTGATGCGGTTTTCAGTAAAGTGTGTGTTTCATTGGTGATAGTTAGTAGATAGATAGTCACTGTGTTTATTCGCCAGAAGGCGCTCAAAAAAGTAAATATAACAAAATTAAAAATCTGTTGTGCTGCTTTTTCTATTTCCGTTCCTGAAATCAATTATTAATTCATTTGTTTCGGACAACGGAGATCCATATTTTGTTAATATTACAAACGGCTTATAGTCCAGTGTTAGTAGCAGTAAAAATATAATATTAAAAGAAAGGATGACAAAAACACACAAAACAGTTACAGGACACATTGTAACTGTTTTGTGTGTTTTTGTCATTCTAGTCAACCTCCAAACAAAATGCCCAATATTAGAAGTATAGCTCTCCGTCACAGCTCTCAGGATATAGCTGCGACTACTCTGCATAGCAGCGATGTCATTTTTTGCGCATTAGAAAGCAATCGGTGTGGGCCTGGCCAAATATTTCCGAAGTGATACAGAAACAGGGCAGCCGCAACAACATCCTGAAGTATGAATGCGTAGGATATCCAGCAATCTCTTGGTGTAGTTGCCCAATAGATTGCTAGTGTAAAAACTCTGACGGCTTAAAAAGAGTAATTCACTAAGTCGGAGCACCGAGTAAATCCATGGGCCAACATATAACATATAACCTAAAAAATAACTATCCATATGACTGAACAGCTTTTCTTAAAACATTACCAAAACTCTCCCGAAAAGACAACTTTAAAACAAAATATAAATGTTTAAAATCGGTCCATTCATTCAGGATAAACACAGATACACTCTTTAAACTTATGACATCCGCCGTCTTTTTTGATACATGATTAATTGATTAGTCACAGTGAAAAAATCAAAACTTGCTTAGGTGCCTCACAAGCGTATATCGCATACTTCCTACTATAACTCCTTCATAGTAGGCTGTATAAAACATTCATAATAACGACAGCAAAGACCTCGGCGAATCTCACAGACCTTGCACTATTGCAACATTAATAACAAGGCAATATAAAAAAAATCGTGTTAGGTTTTATTTCCCACTACATAACTTACACATAAAAAAATATAAAATAATTTAATTCCTACTAGTTTAAGAATAAAATAGAAATGAACACCAGTGAGCTTTTTTGGTTCAATAACCGTAAACTTTTATGACAATATGGACTTACGAACAATCAACAGTGGTGCCCCACACATTTTGCGGGGTGTGTTTAAAAAATTTAGAATTTTAACACTGTTTAATGTTTACACCATAATGTTTACATCATATTATCATTCCAGAACTTTGAGATCTGGGTTGCGGGTTGTTCGAAAAGGATTCGCAACACAAAGGGCAAAAGAAAGAACGTGGATGGGTTTTAGTCAGTAAAACTCTTACAC
Source organism: Ochropleura leucogaster (assembly GCA_958449745.1). Lineage (NCBI taxonomy): Eukaryota > Metazoa > Arthropoda > Insecta > Lepidoptera > Noctuidae > Ochropleura > Ochropleura leucogaster. Next base: position 17,507,840 of record OY288213.1, on the reverse strand, counting down.
TCCGACAAAATGTACCTACCATGATCTTGTAGAACATTAGAATAAGTCTGTAACGGCTATTGATAGATTTTTTTTTATTAAATATAAAGTTTTAATTTCATTAATCTATGTAAAACGTTTCCTAGCCGTCTTATACTTAACCGTCACAATGTTGTTTACAAAGTAATTTTAACAACACCAACACCTTTCAGTAGAGAGCTTCCCAATCCTCTTCATGTGTAACTCTCACTAGTCGTTTAGACTCCTCCCACATATTTCTAGATAACACTGTATCATTCGCAAACCAAGAACTGTAAAACTCATGACAGTCTCTAAAATGTTTACCACTTTCAGTTTCAAACTTTGGGTCTACTGCTAAAAACACCGCCATGGTTGCTACCCTCGGTAGAGGTCTCCCGAACTTCAACAAAGCAGCATTGAACACATTCTTAATAAACGCATTATCGAAATTCCTGAAAAATTCCGATTTGCCGAGTCCAGGATCCATGCTGTATACAGTAACTCCACTCCCTCTGATTCTTTTCTCCATTTCCACTGTAAATAATACATCAGCCAACTTAGCATTGCAGTAGTATCCAAAATTGGAGTATCTTCCAACATCGTTCCACTGGTCCAGGTCTATCGTCCCCAAGATCAAAGCCAGTGAAGAAACGTTCACGATTCTGCTCGGTGCTGAAGCTCTTAATGCCGGAAAGAGGAGAAATGTGAGGAGAAAAGACCCGAAGTAGTTGACTTGCATCATCAGCTGTAGACCATCTTGGGTCAGCCTGTCTTCTAATCCAATGGCTCCAATATTATTTATCAGGATATCCAATCGTGGTTCTGTCCTTAGTGTTGTATCGGCAAAGTTTCTGACTGAGGATAGAGATTCAAAGTCCATCTGTCTGGCGACAACATTTCGGTTTCCAGAAGCTTCTATTATAGTATTCTTGGCATCGTCTAGTTTTTTTTTATTTCGACTAGCTATGATGACTTTAGCGCCTCTTCTGGCTAGGTTTTTGGCTATTTCAAGACCTGTTCCGGCTGTCGCGCCGGTGACAAGCGCCACTTTCCCATCAAGCCGGACATTGGTTTCGCAGTCCGTAAAATCGTCCCTTAAAGACATTACGTGTCTATTTACTTCCGAAGCTTCCTTACTACTGTGCCATACATCTACCTTGACTATTAATAACCAAAGCCAAGGTAGGAAACTAACAAGGTCTTGATAAGTAAGGTGAACGCCTGCTACATAAGAAAATTGTATGAGTTGCAGTATGTCTAAGAGTGGATCAATAAATTTGACACCACCTTCATTTAAAACTAATTTACTTGAGTTGTCGGTTTCATCTAAAAGTATTATGTCTACTGGTTTGACAAAAGCTTAATCTGCTGTCCTATCAATCATATTATCACTGTCTTTCATAATTTCTTTTCTATTGTTAGTTTAAACACAGCACTTAAGCTGGTTATTATTACTCATTGTTTACCATCCACTAAACGCAGCTATCTCCTTAGTTTCCTAATGTCCTGGTAACAAAAGCGTGGTGACAATAGATGCGAAGCAGGCCGTGAGATGCGTCGGGCAAACACACGGTGCGTAACTAGTTTACGTAAGAACGCACGCATGTTATTAGGGTACCGTGGTACCGTTGGCTGTTCATTTATAAACACACGTGACTAAATCGTTGCGAATGTAGTTTGCATTCTCTATGCAAGGTTTATGCATATGGTTTTTGTTAGTAAACTGTTGGATTTGTCATTTTATACAGCCAAATAAATATTTTATATACAAAGTTTCCGGTCATGGATTAGCGATATTTACTTATGTAACGAGTGTCATTACGGTACATACTTTGGTCCAATTCACTTCCCCGCTTTTTGGCAGCCATTTTGAGATATATACATAATTATTCCCTATAGGTACGTAAAAAAATTATATCTCTCAAAGCGTTAGTCTTACCGAAAATGGCCTTATTCGGAGGGCAAAAATATCGCCTATCGTTTAAATTAAGAAATGATGGGCTTACATTTTCGTTACTTTAGAAAACACAATTGTATCTATATATATAAATAATGAAAGAAAACAGTAATGGAACTCGTTGGTAATTGGGATCTATTTTTGAGATTACTATTTTATCATAATTTTTTCATCGACAACATTTTAAACTAATTAAGAATTTCACAATCATTCAACTATTAAAATGCCAAGAACACATTTAAATTAATTTTCAATGAACTAAGTTTCGAATTTAAAAGATTAAAATTTACATAAATTTAATGAAAACCAGGGATCATATTTAATTATATTATTTAACTATTATTTATTTTGCTTACCCTATTATTAAATATTGGAATGATTCAAATGTCAACTAAAAGTGGTAATAAAATAATTCAGATTAGCGCCTTATAGCGTTGAATAATTTATTTGCCTTTATAATTAAAGAGTTATCAATTTCACCTAAGCAGATATTGTGCAAAAAATATGAACCATGACGTCTTAAGAAGGATTGTTTGATCTTAATATTAAAAAGTGGGAAAGAGATAGCGCTAGATATCATGTATACCTCTGTCTCTTTCTAACACTCGAATGACATTAAACCAATCCTGCAACAAGACGTCACGGTAACAAAACAGTGTGTTTCAAATGAAGTTGTACCCTACACGTGTAAAGCAAACAAGTTGATTTGTTGACGAAGTACTAAAATCTACTATGTTTAGTAGGTAAGCTAACAGTTCCTGAAACGTCAGGAACAAGCGCTAGCTGTTGGAATAACTATCTAAGTACAAACAATGTTTCATTTCACATAGGTCTACATGGGCACTTTTAAAACGTCGAGAAAAGGTACACGGTTTGGGTCGGTCGTTTCCTATATAGAAGAACCGGTAAGAAACTCGTTACACGTTTTAAAATCATTTGGTTTTACAGTATTGTTATTACAGCGTTATATTAGTAAATATAAAAAATATCAATATGGTTTAAAAAATATAATTAAAAAATAAATATAAAATAAGATAAATAAAAAGTTAATAAGCGTCTAGGAATCTACAAGTCCCACAATATGAACGTGTTCACAAAGAATCGGTAACTAAAGAATGAATAGCAAAAATATAAAATATAAATCTTAACAAGAAATAGGAAATAAACCAAGGAAAAAACTTTATGAAATAAGTGGTAGAAATGTAACTTTTCTGAACAAATGGGCTATAAATATGTGATAGGATAACTATTGTAAAAAAATTAAAGACTGATACGGAACCAGAAGTTAATTTGACAAACCAGTTGCTAAGTTATTCGTTACAAGAATAATATCCCGTAATATAGGAATTTATTATATATTTTTTCAATCAAATTAGTATAAGTGTTGTTAATAACGGTTAAAGACTAACGGCTAACAAGGATAATTAAACGTTCGATGTTGTTTTTTTTGCGGTTGCCATTTTGTTTTGGTAAGATATTCGTTTCGGATGTGGCCTGTAAGTAAGTTAGTAGTGCCATTAAAAAGCATACGCCATTAAAAAATGTATATCCTCCTTTTTAACCGACCGAGAGAAAGTTAATAGGAGGGACTATCATACTTTTATAGTCATCTGAACATTCGACTAGTCAGACTCAAATAGAGAATGATGATACAGGTATTACTTCCAAAGATCCTTGATATCCAAATGCAATTAAGGCAAAATATGAATGCGTCAGAGAAAATGAAAATATGAAGAAACAAGATAGAAAGATAAAATATTCTTTATTATGTACACCATACAAATTTTACGAATTCGGCAACACGCTGCGCTGCTGTCGCGGGTTCGATCCCCACACGGAAGAAATATTTCTATGGCCTACAGATAGTTATTCCGGATCCGGCTGTTTGTGTATGTGAGTTTAAATGTTTGTAAACGCACCCACGATAGAGGAGAAATTCCTAGTGTGGGGCAATGGGCGGTCTTATCGCTAAAACCGATCTTTTCAAAACAACCTTTGGATTGATAATCTCCTTCTTTTTTGTAAGTCGGTTAAAATTCATTACTCTTAAAGTGTTCTCCCCGTCGCTGCAATCCGGAAACATGAAATGTGGATTTAAAACAAAACCTACCCAATACTATAGATAGATGCAACAAAAAATATGGTAGTCGAACTCAATGACCTCATCAAAACCACAGTTATTGTACAATTTCCGGCAAATACACTTGAGATTCAGCTCACAATGAGTAGTAACAAATTAGTTATAAATATTTACGTCTGCCTCTTTAGCAATTCTTTATGGAATGATAAAATAATGTGTAACGTAGTTAATGTTGTCTTAAAATATGGTTCGTACGTGGTGTCTTTGTTTGTAAAATGGTAGCTTTTTGCCAGGGTTGCGTGTTGTTCAAGAGATACCGCTGCCCCGAAACATACAAGGTGTAACAGAATAAGCGCAAGACCTGAAAATAGTTCGATTTCCGTCATTATTGTGTTATTTTTCTTGAAAATATCTTTCATCTAAGTGAAATTGGAACCACCGTGCCATAAAAAGCTAAAATACATTTTGTTTAAAGAAATTGTGACCTTAACTCAAAGACATAAAGACCATTAAATGTTCACGAATGTTGTTGTAATTCACTCATAGCTACCTACCTACATAAACATGTCATTTTTACAAAAGAAGGAACATGGAAGGGTTGTAGTCAGTAAAAGTCTGACTCAGCCCAGAGTGGGGAAAGTTATTTGATGATTTTCCATCGGTGAAAAAAAAAGGGTCACTGTTTTGTGTGTTAAAAATGTTTAACGGGCTTTCAGAGGCATATAGAAAAGTAGGTACGTATTGGGAACACCCATCCACGGCCAACCTAGGTTGATCGAACTGAGTGACTAGTTTAATTTTGTCACGAGCTCCTTGAATCTTATGATAACTAGACCCATAAAAAAATAAAAAAAACCGACCTAGAGTGAACCCGACTCGCATTCTGAGGCTTCCATATAAACCTGCGACATAAACAGCCATATCTTTTGACTACGTAGACTTAGGCGTCTCGCCCACACCAACAGTCGAGGCGCAGTCGAGGCGCGGGCGCATTAGGCGCGTCGCCCACAAGATCAATAGTCGAGGTGCAGTTGACGCGCAGGCACATAAGAGGCACGCCGCAACGACATTTTCTTTATAAATGTCGTGTGGTCGCGCCCGCGCCCCGACGGCGCCTCGACTGTTGGTCGTGTGGGCGACGCGCCTAAGAGAGTTGATTTTTGCTGCCTTCTTTTTTCTCTTCACAGCATAAAGGCACCACAGAGTTGAGTAAATGGTATTAATAAAATTTAATATCGATACCTTCAGTGTGCTTCATAGATAAAGGGTATCAACAGACAGAGTGACAACAAAGGGCTCTGTTTTCTCCTTTTGAGCTTCCGAACCCTAAAAAACTAATATTTTGTTCCCCCCCAGCGACAACAACCTCAATTATCAAATCAACTCAATGCTATACGCATGTCCATACATCGCTTTTACAATTTCTGTTGTCTAAACATCATGAACATGTTATTATGTGCAAACCGGAAATGAGTGCCATTTTGGTAAATTCGATGATTTCAAGCGTACAGTACTCTTTACGCTGTAAAATGAAATAATTCCTTTCACCACAGATAAAATTTAGACTCACGATTTAAGTGTAGACTAGAGTTAATTGACCTTTACTTTTGGCTGACGGATAGAAAGAAAACGTATTTTAAAGTATCACAATTTGATCTTATCAGCGGCTCGTTCATTTATCATGCGCGCTTTAAGAGATGTTAGCAAAGCAGAGGGGCCTGCCAGGGCCACTGCCTGCCAGGGTTAAGGGTTGTTCGCAAGAGAAACTGCCGCCCCGGAACACAAAGGGCAAAGGAAGGAACATGGGTGGGATAACTCAGTAAAAGACTGACACTCCTTTGTGCTCTGACCTGAGCGAGAGAAGTTATGTTTATATGTTATGATTTATAAACATAACATATAAACATAACTTCATATAAAGAAAAAGAAAAGTAATATCACTGTTTCTTTTCATAAGATAATGATGCAGATGACCGACGTGCTCCTATATTATTATTTTTTTAAGAAAACGTTGCCCCACGCTAGGATTTCTCTTGTATCGTGGGTGCGTTTACAAACATTTAAACTTACATGCACAAACAGCCATACCCAAAACAACTATTTGCAGATCATACAAATATTTGTTCCGTGTGGGAATCGAACCCGCGACAAACAGCGCAGCAGTCGATTGCTCAGCCACTGCGCCAACCGTGCCGTATATGTTGTGTAAGTCACCTATAATGACATGTACGAGTATCCAAAATAGTTTACTATTAGAAGTTAACCAACGGTATCAACATAATTGGGGATGAGACGACACAGTTGGCGCAGTGGCTGAGAGATCGACTGCTGCGCTGCGTGTCGCAGGTTCGACCGCCGCGGAACAAATATTTGTATGGCCTCCAGATAGTTGTTTCGGGTCTGGTTGTTTGTGTATGTGAATTTTAAATGTTCGTAAACGCACCCACGATACATGAAAAATTCCTAGTGTGACACGTTCCTAGGGGACACGTTTAAAAAAAAATAAAAGAAATAAATAGATTACAAGAAATCAACCGCGTTGAGTTGAGTTGTCGCAATTGCGACTGCTTAAAGTTATAAAAATGTTATTGGGTTTTTGCATTAAGAATCCACGTCATAAAAGTCGAGCCTAAGAAGCTCGACTTTTATGATGTGGGACTTAAAACATAACTGCGAAATTTGAGTGAACTAATCGAATAGCTCACTCAAATTTCGCCTCAAATACCTCTGCCTACCCCTTTGGGGATTACAAGCGTGTTGGGTAAAATATATTTTTCACCTTTTTTCAAGGCTTCAATAGGCTCAATTAAGGTTTTGCTCGGCAGATGAAGTAATTATTATCTATTTATTGATCGCTCACAACACAAGCAGTAATAAATACGGTAAAGCAAAAACAAAATGTGGTAACAATAATAACACCGTCAAGGTCAGTAATGACGATAAAACTTGATTAGCAAAAGACGATTTATTTTATTGCTGTATTTTCCAGAAGGCCAAAGTGGAGTCTAGGGGAAACCCTTGGTCAGAGTAAATTAAGAATTATAGTATTGTATATTTAGTGCTGTCTTTGGATATTTGAAAGTGGCGATGGCGCCTGTTATAGAAAAGATGTCTGGGATGTCAAGAGGGTCGTCGCCTTGGTATGGACATATGATAAGGAGGTATACAGCACACGTGACTAATAGAGAAATCAATATAAATGTTATGCAGGGAGAGGAAAACCAAAGAAAAGATATATGGATTTTGTAAGGAATGATATAATGATAAAAGGAGTAAATTAACGATTGGCAAGGGAAAATATAAAAACTTTTTAGTAAAAAAATAAAACCGACTTCCAAAAAAAAACTAAAAACTGGAAAATAACTTTATTTCCGGAAGTCGGTGGCTTTTGTTGGTTTCGTTTCGTTCATTTTATTTACCACCGACTTCCGACCGATTTTTTTACTAAAAAGTTTTTATTTCAGCATTTTTAGTTATAGTATTATGATACAATACGCAAACACGGTTAAAAAGTTTTTATTTTAGCTTTAGTCCCGTCTTAGATACAAGTTTTAATTCCACATCAAGCTATAGATTAAATACTAAGTATCTATATCATGCTTTAGTATTAAACCAATTCAGAAATCATATGCATCATCTCCTAGGGGATACGGTCACCCTGCTCCCACTCGCCCGCCTACCCTGGCGAAACTCATACTTATACATGTGATTGCAGCAACCACGGCAGATTTGCTGTCATTTATTAAACAGTGCCGTTGTATATCACTGAAGATCTATCACCAAATTAAAATACAATCACCTCAACAAACTGCGATGACCTTCCAAACCATAGTAGTACATAGCATTTTTTGATCATTTGTCTTCGACAACTTCTAAAATATAATCGACGAATGAGTATATCATCAACGTACACGAAGTCAATCTAATACGCATTATTAAAGATAACTCAAAAACTCCTTGTCGGATCTTGATATTTTTATGGGACCAAACGACAACCACCAGCTTTCGAATAAAAAAAGAATCATCAAAATCGGTTCACTCAGACCTGAGTTATGAGGTAACAAACACAAAAAAAAAAAACATACAGTCGAATTGAGAACCTCCTCCTTTTTTTGAAGTCGGTTAAAAAGAAAAAGACGTGTTGCGCATCAACATCTTCCTGCCTTTTGACATGTTATTTGGCTCCTCAAATATCATGTCAAAAGGAAAGGAAGATGTTGATGATCGGATATTTTACCAATTCAAATTACCAGGATTTTGTACTATTTATAAATATTTTTACTGTTTTATACAAATTTATTTACTAAAGACAATTTATTAAATTAAAAAGTTACAATATAAATTGAATAAATGCTGACCGACTCTAATGTCTAGTAGGTAATTGACATGTTGTCTATACTACCTTAGTATATATCCATAGAGTACCATAATTCTCTTTCTAAAATATGTTATTAATTTCCCAGTCTTCCTTTTTCGTAATTTTCACAGCTTTCTTCGATTCCTCCCACAGCCGTCTGGTCAGTAGTCGATCATGAAACAGCCAGTGATTTTTAAACTCATGACAGAACTTGTACAGTTTTCCACTAACACCTTCCATTTCGGGAGCAGCTGCCAGGTATGCTATCTGCTTCCCTACATCTTCTTTCTTTTGTCCAACAATATTTATAAAAAATTGTGACACGTTCTGAAAAATCTCTGGTAGATTAGACAGTAAGTTAGTATCTTTGACCAAATATGGATCAAAAGTATTACAAGTTACTCCAGTATTCCTCAATCTCCTGTCCAGTTCTGCACTAAACAAATCAACAGCTAACTTAGAACTTCCTAATGCGGTTACTGGGTTATATCGTCCAAGGTCGTTCCAATGATCGAAATTAATTTCACCAACATACATCGTCGCTGCTACACCGTTCACAATTCTGCTCGGCGCCGATGCTCTCAACTTTGGCAGCAATAGATACGTCAATAAGAATGCTCCGAAGTCATTGACCTGCATTGTGAGGTTCAAGTCGTCTGCTGTCAATCTATCAGGTAGAGCTATTGCTCCTGCATTGTTCACTAACACGTTGACTTTATCTTCCATGTTTAGTTCATTTGCCAAATTTCTCACTGAACTTAGAGACGCGAGATCAACAGTCTTGTATGCTACATTTCGGTTGCCAGTTGCTGCTATGATCTGGTCCCGAGCTACCTTCAGTTTTGATTCAGTTCTGCTCGCGATGATGACTTTAGCCCCATGATTGGCCAGATTCTTTGCAGCTTCGAAACCCATTCCTGAACTTCCACCAGTCACTACTACTACTTTGCCGTTCAGCTTAGCCCGCGTATCACACGTCATGATCAGGACAACACACGCTGGAGTCGGTTAACAAACTAAAGTATAAGAGGAAACAGAATCCTTACATACGTCAGACTACATTACGTTTTATACGATTTGTATTCCAAGGCAATAAGGGTCCTTACGGAGTAACAATAAGATCTCGCTTGATTTCCGCATCGACTAATGCAACAAAAACATCACTTATACTTTGGTATTGTATAAAAACTCTGTTAGTAAATACGGAAACTTGGTATTTACTAAGTATGATGCACACAATTGGAGCCTTTAAATCTGCAGGCATTTGTCTCTTAATGTTGCCATCGAAACATTTCCTTAAAAAGAGTTTCATTCGAGTTCGTGTGGTTCCTCAGAAACCAGATCACTACCAGAGATGTAGTCGCATTAAGTGGAATTTTACTGATTATTTATTTTTAGACTATAAATTTTATAAAAAAGAGGTAGCATTGCTGAGAGCATGGGTTTATTCACATCAATCTGGTTCTTTAACTTTTGTATGAACAAAATGTCAGAGTACGCTTAATGCTTCATTGACCTATTTATTACATTTAGCGTTCCTATTTTAAGTAGTACGATAGCAATATTTATTCTAGTTTTTTACTCTACATGATCTTCAAGGTTGTTTCCTATAACTTGTGTAGTCAGATTTGTAGCTGTTCTTTGTTCTGTTAGGAGTACCTCAATAACTGCTCGTTTCGAACTTTCTAGAATTGGGATAATGTACATCAAAAAATGATATTGAAATTTCAACTGATTATGATCATTGATGTTTTGAAAAGAACTTCGAACAACAATTATAAAGGCATAACGAGACCAAACAAGCGGTTAATGGCTGTCATTGATGGCTAAATCACTGTCACGGTAGCCTACACCACACCATATCCAACAACGATTTGTGAAATATAACATTAATTTTAATGATATAAATGGAAGCTTAACAGCCTCTGAACTAGAAATACTCTTAGTTCAAAGGACGTAACATAATTTTATTGGTTCTGGAAGAAATGTACCGTATCTATTTGATTGCGTACATTATTTTGATGTTAGTTCTTGGTTATTGGGCGTCCGTAAGTACTTATTTGTTTTGTGATGATTGTTTTTTTTATGGACTAACTATGCCCATTTTTTTACTATATGTATTTAATTATTATACTTATCTAAGGGTTTATTTATAGGGTACCCTAATATAAAGTTTTGTAACAAATTCTACACGACACCTTAAACTGTATTTCACTCAAGAACTACAAAACACCACCGCTAAATTTACAAAAACCGCTTAAAAATGTTTTTAAGAAGAGTTCTTGTTGTCCGCATCAGCATAAAAAATAATAACATTTTTGATTTTTAGGACGCTTTTCGTCAAGAAAGAGCAAAGCTAAAGTTCGCAAACCCGAAGTACATCAGAGATGTGACAGTATTCACGGGCAGGAAGAGTCGCCACGATCCTTACTTGACGAACATGACCGGCACCATACTCATGCCTTATGGCAATAATGTTAGCGTGAGTGAATTCAACGTCTCTTTTATTTAGACAGTTCATAGTCTTTGAAGAGTTGTAGATTCTTTTTGACGTTAGTACGGAAATATGTACTTCTGCAACACTGATCAGCCTCTCAGTTACTGATCAACTTCTCAAGCTTCTATTAGCTGAGATAGTATAATTACGAAAAACTGCAGTTAACAGAGTGATTGGAACCTGTTTCTGGCATATACATTTATATAGAATCCGTCATCAACATGTTAGATTTAATGTCATTGAATTGACGACATGGTTGACGCAGTGGCTGAGCAATCGACTGCTGCGCTGCGTGTCGCGGGTTTGATTCCCGCACAGAACAAATATTTTTTTGGCCTTCAGACGCATGTTCCGGGTCTGGTTGTTTGTGTATGTGACTTTAAATGTTTGTAAAAGCGCCCACGTGACGGGAGAAATTCTAATGAGAGGCGGGGGGCAACGTTTTATAAAAAAAAATAAGTTGATTAAATAAAAGTACTAGATAAATAAATCAAATCCATTTGCCTCATCAAGATAAGATTCAAAATGACAGAATAATAATAATCACTAAAATAATTGTATAGAACCAGTAGCTCTCCACAAATTAGCTCCACGAGGCTGTCAGCTTATCGACAGACCTCGATGGTTCTGCATGACATAACCCAAATAACGATGATGTAAATGTACTAAATTACTACGTACAAACATGTATATCAGATTAAATAAAAATAATATGTTGAACAAATTTTTTGATTTGCATTATTTCGTCGCTTCACACCGTTATCAGTACACGTTAGGTAAAATAGATTTAAAAGAGAGAGATGGGAAACAAGAATTTAAACTAGTCCATTTAAGACAACAAGAAGAAGGGGACCTATATTCAGCATTAGCAGATTGAAAAAATGATAACGATGAAATTAATGAGCAAAGTACAAACCAGTCAAAGCTTGCTTGAGCAATAAATAATGATGATGTTGATGATAATAATTAAACCAAAAATAAAGAAAACTGGCTAATTTTCAGTTCGCGACAACCCTGACTTTGCGTTCTGGTGGAGACTTTCGTATTGTAGCTAAAGCATGCGACACGGTCAAGTCCAAGTGGATGAACGAGTTCATGAGTTCTTTTACCAACTTGACACTTACTAAGTGTCCCTTTCCACCTGTAAGTATTATTCTCCAGGGAGTTTAAAGGTATTGTCTTTTTCATCTACATAATAATCGAAGACCATTGCGTTTTTTGTTTGGAATTATGCAGCTATATGATAATACTAGCTTTTGCCCGCGGCTTCGGTCGCGTTAAATTCGGGGTAACACAGTTCCCCTTGCCTGATTTGCAGGTACCTACTACCTGTAGTTTTCGCCCTTGCGCCTTATTGATTGTAATAGCAAAACTAAGTTTTCCCTTTCTTTCCCTCTTTCTGCCTAATGTCTCACTATTGAAAAAAAAAATTGCCTATGTCCGTCTCCAGGGTCCCTATCTCTGTACCAAAATTCATCAAAATCGCTTTAGCCATTAAGGCACGAAGGCGTAACAAACAAACTCACTTTCGCTTTATAATATTATTAGCTTTTGCCCGCGGCTTCGCTCGCGTTAAATTCCGTAGCGCCTTATTGATTTGCAATAGCAACGCTAAGTTTTCCCTTTTCTTCCCTCTTTCTCCCTCACATCCCACTTTATTCAAATAAAAATTACGTCCGTCTCCTGGTTCCCAACTATCTGTGTACCAAAATTCACCACAATCTGTTTAGCCATTAAAGCGTGAAGAGGTAACAAACAAATAAACAAACAAACAAACTCACTTTACAACTACCTTGTGCCCACGGTTTCGCTCGCGTTAAATTCGGGGTAACCCAGTTTCCCTTGCGCCTTATTGATTTGTAATAGCAACGCTAAGTTTTCAACTTTCTTCCCTCTTTCTCCCTCACATCCCACTTTTTTAGAAAAAATAGCCATGTCCGTCTCCTGGTTCCCAACTATCTTTGTACCAAAATTCATCAAAATCGGTTTAGCCATTAGGGCGCGAAGGCGTAACAAACAAACAAACTCATTTTCGCTTTTATAATATTAGTAAGGATAAATATAAGGATTACTGTCATTAAATTAGAATCAGTTTCACAATGATTTGGTTAAATCAGCCAAGAACTCGCTTTACTACTTTCAGTATAATTAACTACTAAAACTCACTGCTTCTTCTTTTTCTGGTCCCTCTCAAATGATTCAATCCACCATCTCCAGGTCATCAACTCCTTGTGTTTTGCGAGGTGAAATAGCTCAGCAGCACTCAGTGACACTTACTACAAAGACTTTAATTTCCCCCCAGGCTAGATACACCTACATCAACATGGAGCTTCCACCGAAGAACATCCCGATCCCCATAGCTGATGGTGACTACTTCATCAAATTTGAGCTCTTCGTCACCGCCACGAAGGAATCTATCCTCGAAATCGACACTTTACTGCATTTCGATCAGAATGCTAGGAGAGCGAGGGGGAAGAAGGGATAGATGTAATAAAGTACTGCTTGAAAATGTCGTTTTAATTCTCCAGATGATTTATCGGAGGCTTTTGCCCAAAAGTGGGACAGAGAAGGGTAAAAAATCCGGATTACTTCACGGCCATAGATTATTATACTTACCCAACCATATACAACCCCACCCTCTCTCACAACACACAACCATATCCTAGAAGTAACAAATTGATAAGATGATGACCTTATAGAATTAGAAATTAGTTTAGAAACTACTTCCATTTTGCTTATAATTATGTCATACTAGCTGGCCCAAAAAAGTATCCATACCATAATATATGTGTTATTCCATACCATAATCTACGTCCGTGCCACATTTCATCAAGATAAGTTCACGTGAAAGAGTAAAAAATATCTATACAACCTCACAAACATATATTTCATAATGTTTATTAAGCTCTTAAAGGCCACTGTTACATATATGTGAGATGAAAGTGCGGGCCCTGTACGCCAACGACACAAATATGTGACAAAAAATGAGGTAAAGTGGCTTGGCGTGGAGGGCACGCGCGAGGTTTAAGGTTAAACGTCTCAGTATTGGTCCCACAAAGTACTTACAGGCAGATTTTTTTTCAACGAGCTAGGGTTTTCGACAAATTTTAATTATGCATAATTTTATACCGGTTGAGCGATAGCCAAACCTCATTGTATTTATGCAGAATTTAAATGACACATGATGTTAGATGAAATCTACTTAATTTAACTATTCGCCCAATTTAACTCAGAATTGTAAGTAATTGCCTGAATTCATTAAACTTTGGACATAAATTAATGCGGAGTACCTGATAATACGCGGCCAGAACCATATTATTGGCTCTATTACTTCTTACTGGTAAACTGTTTATCGTTTCATTCGATGTCTCTTATTATGAGGTATCTCTGTGTATTTGTTGTTATGCTAATATTCGTTAAATGTATTACCGTAAGTATATTTCAAGTTTATTTATTTAAGTAATTCTTCTAAAACACACAAATAGACAGACGCGGTTTTAATGGTATGGTCATTTTCTACCAGCCAACCTTTGGGTGCTGTAGAGACAAACTGGTTTGTACTAAGCTGGTGAAATGAAAAAAAAACAATTTTTCGGTCTTTTTATTATAAAAAAATATATTTTGTTTGCTCGAAACTAAGTCACCGGTTCGGGAATCTGCTAGCTTGAAGTGGAATTGTGTTAACCATAACCATGAATGTTACACCAACCAAATCTTGGCCCAGAACCAAGAAAAAAAGGTTGGTAGTCGTAAATTACTTGAATATGATACCAAATGCAATGATACCTGAATATATGAAAATTCTTATAACAATGTTCCATTTGTTTTAGCCTCAATTAAAGCAAGCGAGAGCAACGATGGACTACTGCCATCCTAAATATGTCTCGGATTGCTATGCTATCACCCGGCGCGAACGAAGACGGGAGCCTTACAAGACCAATTTTACTATGAATTCTAGATACACTAGCGGAACCAATGTTACGGTATGCATTCAATTTCCAAGTCATAAATCATTTATTTGAAAACAATAAACAATGTGTATAAATAAAAAAATACAATATTCGAGATTGCAATGAATAAATGTCACAGAAAGAAATTCAATTACAAAAATAGGATGTCAAACATTAAAAAAAATATCAATTATCCAAGTTGTACCAATGTACGGGCACAGGGCGACAAAGAGATCCCGCGAGACCTTGAAACACAAAGGGCAAAAAAAAATAAGGAACATGGACGGATTTTAGTCAGTACAAAAAACTCCCTACTGCTCCGTCCAGAGTGGGCAAAGTTAATTGATGATTTCCAAACTGAATAAAGCCCCATAGGCTACAGGCCGAAAGCAAGAGTGGGCAAAAGAAACCATTGCCTTTCTAAAGCGCCTTGGGTTCATCAAATCGTCTAAGTCGCTAGAAACAGGTGGAGCAGGGGTGTACAGAACCAAAAAGTATGTCCCTCTTCTAACCAGCAGTAGTTTATCCCAGTCTAATCAATCACTAAAGTTGTTTTGTGTTTTTTTTTAAGATGAAGGTGGTGCTAATTACCGCGCTGCCAGTTGAACTGATGAAGATGACAGTGTGCGACATTAGCCAAATTGTTTGGTTATATGACTTTGTTAAATTGTATGCTGGTGTTGATGCTCGCTGTCCTTATAAACCGGTAAGTAGGTATATCTACTTAGCGAGCGTTTATAAGTAGATTCTTCCAGCCTCCGTGTTTTACGCTTGCTGTCCGTTTTGTGTCGAGGCGTCTCGTAGGAGGATATAGAAAGAGCTCCCTGCGAGAGTATATAATTACAGTTTGGGTTGGTCGTTTCCTATTGAGAACTGATAAAACTCCATGGCTACTTTTTTGTTCATGTTACAATGTTGATACTTTGATATAAGAGGATAAAAAGTCGTAAGGTACACTATAAATCATGTCAAGTTTTGTTAGCAAAATTTACGTTTTTATAATCCCATACTTTTTTGACTACACCAATATGGTATTCGCTTAGAGAAAGTTACTTTGTCGAAGACACACAGGCTAGGTCTGCAGTTTTTACCCAACCCTTACACTAAAATATACCAACTTATTCGTTTCCAGGGCAAATATGGACTGTATAATCTGGAATTACCACCCAAGAACATGCCACAGAGAATTGTAAACCTACTAGAGGGCAAGTTTCACGCCAAGTTCTACTTTCAAATAACCAAAACGGAGGAGTTATTAATAGAAAGTACTATATTACTACAATCTTAACAGTGAAACCGTTTGCGTGTATCATAGTTCAAATAAATGTTTCATTTTACTCTCTTTGGTGTCACATTAGTAGGTTTTGGGTATGTATACTCCAAGCGCACTACATGAAATACGAACAAACTATTTTAATTTTAGATAAAGTGTATTGTTGTAGTTGACTTTGTGTCTTATTTGTAACTTATCTTAATAAAATAATAGATTACCTGTAATGTCCGACTTATTATTGAGGTTATTTACCCTGCTCTGGAGAGAGGCAGAGAGTCAGACTTTTCAAGAAATAGAAAAAAATATTGCAAAAAAATAACTATGCAAGTGACACAGATGTTCATCAGTACTGTAACTATTCAGAACAAAGGTTGAACAAATATGTGGTTTGACAAGTATTGCAAAAAAAACTGACTACTACTACTAACTTCCTACTTTGTGATCCCTTTAATCAGTTTTTTAGAATAAAATAGTTAAAGACATCCAGAATTTTGTGCCGTTTATGTGCCACCAGGGAAGCCGTATGCGTAGAAGGGACAGACTTCTATAACTTCAATTTAGTCCTTGATTTGTAAATAATACTTTCTTTAATAAGGACAGCTTTGATGTGGTGTTTAAATTTTCCGTTGGCCAGTTCTGTAACTGACTCTGACAACGTGTTATAAAAGCGTTTACTGTTTTTAAGAAATGACTAGCTAGCTTGTGTTAATCTAAAAGGGAATTAAAATTTCGTGTTTTTTGCGTGTATTTATATTTTTAAAGTCGCTTACAATTTTGAAAAGCCCTCAATATAATAAAAATTAATAATTAATTAAATTAAAGAACAAGACTGCCAAATCAAAAAAATGATCTAAGCAGTAATTCTCTTACCTATTTTACAGGTTAAGAGTATGTTTATCATTTTGTGTGTAAATACATTATAAGGTACAATAGGGTTAAATAAACAAAACAAAAAGGATACATTTATAATAAACGAAACAAAAATATTTATCGCGATCGGGGGACCAATCTGTAGAATCCCTACTTTGTATAAAAAGTCCTCTGTCAACATATTTGACAAAATGCTAAACAGATGATGCCTACGTAGATCAATTTAATGTTATTAGGCACATAACAAAAATAAGGGTAATTAGATTATGTGCCAAATATATTAAGGCATTATTCACAGGAAGACATTACATAAATAGTCTAGGTAAGTTGAATTGGTATTTACATTTGTCACTTTCAAAGTTATTCGGCCAGTGTCGGGACAAGCATGAAGTCTCTCGGTTTATTCGTGGTTTTACTAATAATCGTTCAAATAAAATGTTTTGCTGTAAGTACCACTATTACAATTATTATTAAAACAAAATAACATTATTGGTAACGGGAACGAAATAGTGACAAAACAATGGTCCAAAACCACGGGATTAAACTAGACGAATAAAATGACATTAGGTTGCGATTAAAGTTAGTCCGATTTAGCTTGTCAACCACTATTTTAGGTGAAAAACGTCAATTTCGGAATAGTAAGATTGCGATTTTTTTAGAGGTTGAGTAACTGAACTATCAGAAATGCAGTCAAACTATCAAACCACATGCCTAGCCTTTTCCCAACTACTTATGTTGGGGTCGGATTCCAGTCTGACCTGCAGCTGAATATCAGTATTTTACTTGGAGCGACTGCCTATCTGACCTCCACAACCCAGTTAGTAATACGATACCCCTTGGTAAGACTGGTTGTCTTTCTGACAACCAGTTTTACCAAGTCTTTCTTTAAAGCTGGGTTGTTCTGTGGATGGGCGACTACCCATTACATACCGAGTTTCCTCCGTGCCTCGGAAATCACGTTAAGCCTTTGGTGGCTGTCATTTCAAGATCTTTGACTGCCCCCAAAAGTCTGACAACCAGTCTTACGAAGAGGTATCGTATTACTCAGTACTAACTGGGTTGTAGAGATCATTCAGGCAGTCGCTCCATGTAAAATACTGATATTCAGCTACAAGATTGGAAGCCGACTCCAACAAAGTTGGGGAAAAGCTAGACAGATGATGATTATAGGTATTCGAAGTGCATTCAATCCTTACTAATATTATAAAAGCGAAAGTGAGTTTGTTTGTTTGTTACCTCTTCACGCTTTAATGGCTAAACCGATTGTGATGAATTTTGGTACATAGATAGTTGGGAACCAGACGACGGACAAAGGCTAATTTTTATTTTAAAAAAGTGGGATGTGAGGGAGAAAGAGGGAAGAAAGGGGAAAAGTTAGCGTTGCTATTACAAATTAATAAGGCGCAAGGGGAACTGTGTTACCCCAAATATAACGCGGGCCAAGCCACGGGCGAAAGCTAGTGTAAAATAATGGAACGTAATGAGCTTTGGCAAGCGGTCGAGCATGACGAGCAATGGCGCAAGCGCGGCGCTGCCCAACCTTGTCATATGCAGAGTGTAAGCCTCAAAGAGATGTCAGCAAAGCAGATGGGTCTGCCAGTTCCAACGCCTGCCGGGGTTATGGGTTGTTCGAGAGAGATACCGCGGCCCCGGAACATAAAGGGCAATGGAAGGAAAATGGGTGGGTTTTAATCAGTACAAGTCTGACAAAAGTTTATACCCTGCATGTTTTTGGGGTGGAAAATGATCAAATAATACACTGACATTCCCCCTCGCTCTAGGTGGAGCGGGTTAAGAGTGGCCGTTGGGAGTAAACCGAGAAATCGAGTTAATAATAATAAACATACAATAAAAACATACAGTCGAATTGAGAACTTTGTTTTTTTGTCGTCAGTTAAAAAAATGTTTTTTTTTTGGTTTCCAGCCCGAGGTGAAGCAAGAAGGGGCAAGGGTCAACTACTGCAACACTAAGTACGTTACTGAGTGTTATGCTATAACCCGGCGCGTTAGAAGAGGGGAGCCTTACAGGACAAACCTTACTACTACCACCATAGGCACTTGGGGCAACAACGTTACGGTAAGTATCCGTCACGTCGCGAGAGGAATCCCGGCCACCATAGACGCCCGTCTACGGTGGCTAAACGATGGTTAATCCTATATAATAGACACAGATCACATTTAGTTAACTTTGAAAATAAAAAGTAGGAAATTTTGGAATCAGTCTTTTGCATGAACACTTAACGTACATTATATTTTTTACATCATGGATTTGTGCCCCGTTTATGGCTAACTAGCTTTTGCCGGGGTAACTCAGTTCCCCTTTCCTGATTTACAGTTACCAGCTATCTGTAATTTTTGCCCTTGCACCTTATTTATTATTGTAATAGCAATGCTAAGTTTTCCCTTTTCTTCCCTCTTTCTCTCTCATATCTCAATTTTTTTTTAAATATCCTATGTCCGTCTCCAGGGTCCCAACTATCTGTGTACTAAAATACAAATTTATCAAAATCGGTTCATCTATTTAGGCGTGAAGTGGTAACAAACAAACTCACTTTCGCTTTTATAATATTAGTAAGGATTGCTGTTAAGAACTGGCAAAATGTAGGTGTACGATCTCTGCCTAACTTTTCGGTAATAAAAAGCATGATGTTACGTTTATGATATACTTATTTTTCAGATGAATGTAAAACTATATGGCGGGATAACAATCGAAATTGTGAAGACAAAGCTGTGTGACATAGAAAAAATTGATTGGTTGTTCGATTATCTCAAAAAGTACGGCCATGTTGATGGTAACTGCCCTTATAAGCCGGTAAGCCTGATTTAAAGTTACGACTAAAACGTAATTACATTGATCTTGACGTGTTCCAGCTTTATTGAAAACACTCTCAGACTGTTAGGCTTATGGCTAACAGCAACAACAGGCTGAGATCTACGATTGACATTGACCGAGGCCAACACTGCACTACTAACTTACTTAAGTTCTGTTCAAAACTTCATGGCAGCTCGGAAGTTAGCTGCGAGTGACGGTCTGCGCAAGTATAAAGGTTCAAACTTCATGACGGCTCCGAAGTTAGTGGCGAGTGACGGTCTGCCCAAGTCAACGGTTCAAACTTCATGACGGCTCGGAAGTTAGCTGCGAGTGACGGTCTGCGCAAGAAAACAGGTCAACATTTATGGGGACTCGGGATATCTAATGAATAGCTGCACAGAACACAATTTATGCATCAGAGCAGCGCAGAAAGGCTATTCTCGATAGTCTTTACTGTATGCAGTATCAGCTTACCAAGACGTCTTAAAGCAGAACTTATACCGCTGAGGGAAAGAGACAGAGCTATACAGGGTGTCTAGCACCATCTCTTTCTCACACAGGAATAAGAACTGCTATAAGATGACATGGTAACCTTGCAGATCAGATAAAGTTTTGAACAGAACTAAAACATGTTGGTAATGCAGTTGTTCTCGGATGTCATTCGTAGATTTCAGACTGTTGTCACCGAGAAGGAGGTATGTGCATGGATAGGGTGGCTACTGTGGCCAGGGATGGACCGCGCCAAAAGTGGCTTGACGGGCGTGCCTGTACTAACATACTCGCTATTCCTGTTTGAGACATATGTGTTTATAATATAACCACTAGAAACTAGCTCTTGCATTGTTGAATTCCCTTTTACATGACCTTTAATAACGTGTGTTGTTTTGTTTTCAGGGCTTATATGGACTTTATGACATGGAATTCCCTCCCAAGAACTTGCCAATAACATTAAATAAATTTATGAATGGAAATTTCCACGCCAAGTTTTACTTTCTAGTAACAGACACGGAAGAGATCATAATGGAATGTACTATAATGTACCGAATGATTTAGTTAATAAATTGCTTAAAAACAACGTTCCTCTTTGCTTTATTTTTTACGCTTCAGTAGTCGAGAGACTAAGACTTGTCTAGTGCGAGTCGAACTCACATACCAAGGGTTCCGTAGTATCAAACAATATTTTCAAACTTTTGTTCTTCATAGTATCTTGATGAAGAACAAAGTTACGGCTGCAGTTTGATGAGAAAGTCCCATTTCTCAAAAACTAGTCAAACCATTCTTGGCAGGTTTTTTTTATACGTACCGTACCTAGTGTTTTTTGTTGGAATTAAAAGTATTTATTTTTAATTTAGATTTGGTTCCATTAAGTATTTTAGAATTATAGATTGGTGATTCTTTTTTATTGAGACAATATGGGCAACTAATAAGAGAGGGGATGTCGGGAAACTTTGTATGTTGTTTTGACATTTAAATGTTAGTATCACATCACATCATCAATGGACGATTTACAAAAAAGTATTTTTGGATTTGTCATTGTTTTACACTTTTTAGGTTACTGACATAATGACACGCCAGGTCCAATTGGAGGAACTGTTTAAAAACAAAATTGATGTAATCTACATAATTTAGGTTATTACTTACAGGAAAACATATAATATAAACCATAGGCTATTATTTATTAACTGAACTAGCTTTTGCCCGCGGCTTCGCTCGCGTTAAATTCGGGGTAACACAGTTCCCCTGGCGCCTTATTGATTTGTAATAGCAACGCTAAGTTTTCCATTTTATTCCCTCTTTCACCCTCAACTCCCACTTTTTTCAAAAAAAGGGGTGTGTGTACTTATGTACACGCGTTAGAAGTTATACTTCTTTGACGTTCTTATAGAAAAATAATTATAGGCTAATATTTGAATTTTGTCACCATAATCAATATCAGTTCAGCACACAACACTTTCTCGTTCATGTTTACAAACACGACCAAGGAAACCACAACAGAAACAAAACTGACAAAATACAACAACCTCAATGATTTATATTTGTTTAATACTATCTAATTTTTGACATTAAAAAAAATATTGATTCAGGATATTGATGAATATTTAGTTGAGGTACCAGGCTGTTTAACGTGACATGATCCACATTATGAAGCACCTCCATGTATTATATTTAAATCTGCATCTGTTATCTGCAATTAGAGTAAAAAATACTTATTACTTACACTTTGTTTAAAGTAAAATAATACATTGGTTTTTATGGTGTTATTATCTTAATATAACATAAATGATTAGGTTTTAAATGTACTTATGTAATTTGATATTATTATTATACTGTTTGATATCCAAATAAAAATGTGTTTCTTACACTGAACTTACCAATAGAACATTTCTTGCATGATATCCTTTGCGACAGTAATATTATTATATATTATCTTTCTTCATTCTCCTTAGGTCTCATCATAGCAAATAATGTGCTATCTATACATTCTATAACACCGGGTATGTTAGTTTTCTTATAAAACCTAAAATAAATATCATTTTAAATAAGTACTAGTACACCTAAATAATGTAATCGAGGGTTTAACAAAGGTGTAAGGTTTAAAAGATATGCAATGTCTGCAAGCAGCCATTTGTGACCGTACAATCTACTTTCACACTGAGCTGATAAAAGATGTAGTTTGGGATAGGTACTAAATTCAATTATTTGGTCACAAAACTTGCTTTATAATGCTGTAATATAATAGAAAAGTTACCTGTAATTTTTATTAGTTGTTAAATATAGTGGCATCAGAAGCTGAACCAGGCCAACGGGCTACTAAATTCATATTTCATCATTTTACATCACACAGCTTATATTAGGGGATCCCTTTCAATTTCTAAATTCTCCAGTCTCTGAACCTAAGGAAAGAATTGAATTGTGTTAACAAAAATTAATATAGTAAAACCTAATCCCATCCCCTACTAACATATGAGAATATTTATAAATAACACATGGGTGATGAAATAAAATTATTATATGATTTACAAGGTACCAATGAAACAAATAAATACTGCTATAACATACAAAAAACTGATGATTTAGATACACCAACAAAGTCAGTCACTGGTATTAGCATTGTCCATAATGCGTAAAATCGTAGTCATTTTAAGAGTTGGTGAAAAGGATGTATCATGTATACCATGAGTAAAATGCGTAATGAATGGTGTTGTTTTGGTTGTCTCAAATGAATATTATGCGGTAAGACATACACATACCTGGCTCCTCGCCTCCTGATCCAGCGGAAAATCTAACTTGGAATTCATTATTATCGAAGATACTAAAATGATCATCTTCAATTTATATCTTCATTGATTAGAACCACTTTCTTCAACTGGTTCGGAGTTACTCCAGCCCAAAAATCTTTCAAAATCACTTGATTCACTATCTGAACAAGATATTTTACATTTTTGAGGATAGCCGACCGAAATCGAACAGTAAACACATTGAAAACAGCTCGTAACTTTGACAGTTCGTTGACATTTATACTTTTATAAAAACACCAAAATAATATTCATTTATTCACACTGTTTAATTGTACTGTTACGGGACACGTGCTATAATTAATATAAAAATACTAGAAAGTAGATTAAATACAACTTGACCATATGTTATCGATTTTCATGCCACCTAGAACTAACTTCACTGAATCCACCAGTGTGACCAACTACAAATTAGAGATCCTGCCCCACTTAGGCTAAAAAACTGACAAATCCTGCCAAAATCGAAAGCACAAAATGCCAATGTAATTTAATAGAACTCCAAAAATTTAAAATAAATACACACATTATTTTTTGGAGTTTTATATAAAATAATTGATCTTAAAGTCTAAAAGTGAACTGAATTAAATTATACATTCGTATTAACATCGAATTCTTCTTGATCACTTTCTTTATACATCGCTTTTGTCATTTTGTCAACAAAAGTGCCAGAGAGTAAAATAAAGGACTAAACCTGCCAAAATGCAGGTTCCTGCCACATATGGTCACACTGGATACCACCTAGAACTAACTTCACTGTGTCGCTGTAGTACCAAATCACTCTCATCAATTTTCTCCATCGCCCCAAAAGAAGTATAACTTCAAAAATATTAGCCTATGTCCGTCTCCTTGTTCCCAACTATCTCTGTACCAAAATCGGGTCAGCCATTAAAGCGTGAAGAGGTAACAAACAAACAAACAAACTCACTTTCGCTTTTATAATATTAGTAAGGATGTTCAGATATAAAAACGTTTCAAATTATTTCATCGGTGACGTTTCGAACATGCGGTCTCTTTGTTTATTTGTTGTTCTACTAATGCCATATCAATGTATATCCGTAAGTAGCATTATTTTAATTGATTGATTCCGAAATTATAGTCATTCATTGGGCATAAACCAACAAGGGTATAAAGTAACGTAATACATAACGTCGAGGTCTTTGTATAGAATCCCGAACCTACCGATATAAGGCTCCAGAGAGTAGCGAGAGAGTCAGAATCGTGAATGCAGTCAGGAATTCAAGCTAAACTAAGACGAGAACACCTTCATTAACTGCAGTTTCCGATCGGCTTCCAGTCTATCTAGCGCAGAGTGCTAGTAGTAGTATAATAATATAATATGAATTATAAGTCAAATTGTTTATCTGACCTCCACAATGATCAGATTCTGAGCGATATGATGGTACTTATTGATACGCTTGGTAAGATAAGCCTGGAACTTTTGTTTCCGACCACTTATGAAAAGGGATCTAAATGACAACCGCAACCAATTTTTATTTGTAGTTCCAAATTTAAATTACGTTATTGGCCAGCCGGTATCATTCAGTGGTACATTTTATTACCATTAAATAAAAACCGGCCAAGAGCGTGTCGGGACACGCTCAGTGTAGGGTTCCGTAGTTTCCCGTCCGTCACAATAAGTGTTCCCAGTTATGAGGCCAACCGAACAATTCGGTAATACCCGATCCAATGTAATAATTTTAAGTACCTACAGCGCCATCTCTCGAGGAATTGGGTTACTAATTAATACAAAGACGTGCAATTTCGGTGGTAATTTTGGATTACGTTAACCGATTTCAATAATTCTTTTTTTGTTTGAAAAAAGATACGTTCAGGATAATAAAATACGTAAACAAAGTTAAAAAAAATGCTTGCATATACGATTATACTACAAACTTATCCAGAAATTATTTTGTAAAACTTTTTGTCTTTTTTGTACAAAAACTGTTGTGTCAATCAAGTTCAAAATAATTTTCATAGAAAGTCCTTATAAAGTTCTACTTTTCAGATTTTTTTTTGTATTTTTTAGACTTATGGTTCAAAAGTTAGAGGGGGGGGGACACATTGTTTTTTACTTTTGGAGCAATTATTTCCGAAATTATTGACATTATCAAAAAATGATCTTAGTAAACCCCTATTCATTTTTAAATACCTTTCCAACAATATATCACACGTTAGGGTTGAAATAAAAAAAAAACACTTCCCACTTTACATATAGGGTGGCTACCCTAATAAAACATTTTTTTCAAATTTTTATTTTACCACTTTGTCGGCGTGATTGATATACATATTGGTACCAAATTTCAGCTTTCTAGCGCTAACGGTCACAGAGATTAAGCGAGGACGGACGGACGGACGGACAGACAGACATGGCGAAACTATAAGGGTTCCTAGTTGACTACGGAACCCTAAAAATGAAAGGATAAATAAATCCCTTTATTAACTTTATTCTTAAAATTACATTTAAATATTTCTACATTTAAAATATCAAAATAGGTTTCCGCCGCTAAAGGGAGCAGGGTCCAAGTTACCGGTGGTTAGGGTTCCAGACACAGGAACCGCCTGAGATTGCGGGCCGTATCGAGGAGTACTGCCCTCTGAATGAGACCCTTGATCCAACTACCTAACGAGAGCTTCTACAGATGTTCGGCACAATGATAGCAGAGTTCACATTCCACATGTCGACAACCTCCCTTTTACGAGGTTCTCGTCACGCGGGATGGTAACATAGATCTATCATTACGCGGCGCGCTGATCGATCTATCACCACTATGTCAGGCTTGTTGGCGACAATAGTCGTCAGTAATGATAGACCGAGTACAGCGTAACATGGTCTTTCTCGAGAACTGGGTCGGACAAATTGTTGTAGTACGGTTCCTCAAATTCCACAAGAACATATCTTTTAAGGCAAGTTGCTGGTGAATAATCCTTGTTACTTGGTAAATGATAAATCATTATTATTTCAGGCAAAGGTAAAGCAGGAGCGTGCCACAGTCATCACTTGCAATAATTTCTATTTGAAAGAGTGTTACGGTATGACGCGACGCCTGGCTAGAGGGGAGTCGTACACGACTAACCTTACTGCTGTCAGTAGATACACCTTTGGCAACAACGTAACGGTTTGTATCTGTCACTATAAAATAACTATAGTTATAACGTTTGAGTGAAAATATCTGCGATAATTATTATAGGTTTTGAGAAATGGTTTAAGGAATTTACCTGCTACCCTACCATGACGTCATAAAGCAGAACTTATTCCGATAAGGGAAAGAGACAGAGCTATAGAGGGAGTCTAGCACCATCTCTTTCTCACACAGGAATAAGAACTGTTATAAGATGTCAAGATAACCCTGAAGCTGCAGCAGGTGGAGTTTCAATCATCTCGGAGTACAGTAGCTGTGGTACCAACGGACGTGTAGACAGACAGGACAATAAGGGTTCCGTTGATTGCCATTTGAAACACAACCCTAAAAAACCAGCCAAGAGCGAGTCAGACTCGTGCACTAAAGGTTCCGTAGAAACAGGCGACATAAAAAGCCATATCTTTTGACTGCCTAGATTTAGACGGTTGATTGCACGGCATAAAGGGACCATAGACTTGAGTATATTATAGTTTTAATTTCAACTCGAAACCTTCACGTGTTCCCGAAATAAAGGTTCTTGACAGACAGACAGACAGATGGTAGACAAAGTGCTCAAATAAGGAATCCGCTTTTTTTCTTTTGAGGTACGGAATTGGTCACAACGACGAGAAGACGACACGGTTGGCGCAGTGACTGAGCAATCGACTGCTGCGCTGCGTGTCGCGGGTTCGATTCCCGCACGGAACAAATATTTGTATGGCCTACAGATAGTTGTTCCGGGTCTGGCTGTTTGTGTATGTGCGTTTAAATATTTGTAAACGCACCGCTACGGGGGAAATTCTTAGTGTGGCAACGTTTTTTTTTTTCATTTTCGATTTCGCACAAATTATAATATCTATGTAAGTGCGATGTGTCTTCTTGGATGCCGTATTTATGTGTGGTTTATTTTCAGCTGAAAGTGATACTATATAATGTTATAACAATTGAAGTGTTGAACAGTAAACTGTGTGACATACGTAAGTTACCATGGGCGTGGGAATATTTTAAAACGTTTTCAAATATGAACGGTGACTGCCCCTATGAGCCGGTAAGACTGATTTAAATATAAATAAATAATAAAACAAAATAAATATCTTGGGACAACTCACACACGGCTATCTGATCCCAAGCAGAGCTTGTGTTATGGTAACCAGACAACTGATATACAAAACATACTTATATAATTTATAAATACATACATATTATAGATAAATCACACCCAGACACAGAACAAACATTCATGCTCATCACACAAAGTTTGTCCTGGGTGGGAATCGAACCCCTCCAGAGTGCGGAGTAGTCGCAGCTATATCCTGAGAGGTGTGGCGGAGAGCTATACACCAAATATTAGGCATTTTGTTCGGAGGTTGATAAAGTAGGACACATTGTTCCTGCTTTGTCAGCCTTTGTTTTGATGTTTTATTTTATTTTTAATACTAACAGTAGAGAATAAGCCGTTTTGTAATACTAACAAAATATGGATCTACGTTGTCCGAAATAAATGAATTTTATTTATAGTAACTACGCCACGCGGACGAAGTTGCGGGCGGAAGCTAGTACTTAATAATTATTATATGCTATACTGTATCTGAAATGTTGTTCTCAGGGGTCATATGGATTTTATAACATAGAGTTACCACCGAAGAACTTACCGAAGAGATTTTTGGATGTGGTCAAGGGTACGGTCGACATACGGTTTTATTATTTAGGCACTGACACGGGTGAGACAATCTTGGAAACTCATGTATTAGTTACTATTTAAGTTAAAGCTTGTAGAAACTTACGTTGGCATTTTATTTCCCCCCTTCCCACCCTCACCTCTCTACGCTGATGGCAGATCCATAATATGGCGCACGCCACGCGCCTTAAATGATTACCCTGGCTGGAGGTCTTAATTTTTAAGGCACCCACAGGATTCGCCCGGTTAAGCAGACGACAACCTCCTTGGTTGAACTGCGAGATGCCACTCATAAAAAAAAAACGCCTTGAATGACTACGGACGCGGCAGCTCACGTGCAAGGATCCAAACCAAACCTGCGCAATAGGGTATTTTACTCCATATGAAAGAAATTCTAAAAATATACATTTCAGATAGCGTAGGCAACAAGCAATCGGAAAATGTTAAATTTAATTAATAAAATAACTGAATAAATTTTAAAATTGATTTCAAAGTTTTCACTTTTTTTAGTTTGTGTTTTAAAGCGAAACAGTGTCCGCCATGATTAGTACGTCTTAAGGTCATGTAAACAAAAAACTGACAACTGTCAACTGAGCAACTATTACTATTTTTGTATTATAAAACTTTACATTTTATTTTTTATTAAAATAGTAGTAATAATACCATGGAAGAAATAAATACTACCATATAATAATACGATAAACTATAGTGAAAAAAATACAACTAAACAGAAAGACTAATAACAGCGCATTTGTTTACATAACCAACTGACGTCATGACCACAGAGTAACATGGCGTCAAGCGTTTTTGTGATTTTACGCGCGAAAATAGAAATTGTAAAATTGAAATGCAGTTTTATGGCACTTATCGATTGAATATTTTTTTTTGTTTTTTTTTGGTGGTTTACTAGGACCCTAGGATCAAAATGAGATACTTTTTAAAAATGGGTGTAATACCGTATTGTAGCGCGACAATTCATTCGCGCATGTTCCCAATTTGAACTCAACCCACACTGTTCTTGCCGCGAGAGGATATTATAACTTGCACTCGACCTAAGAGCTAATCGCACGCGAACATATTCAGAAGTGAAAAGTATATACCTACACAGGCGAACCACACTATTCATGCGTGTGCACAACGCCTGGGAAAAACAGATGAATATACTTGCTGAGAGGGTGTCACGAGTCGTTGTGACACAGAAAAAAAAACAGGAGGACCTTAACATTAAACTAAATAATGCCAAAAGAGCCTCAGCTCAACATAATGCCAGATGGCAACACAAGGCCGCCAACTGACGTTGATTTTCAGCTTTAGCCCACGAGTGCTAAACGCTCGAAAACTTACGTACGTATAAGCTCGTACTGCTACCCTACCATGACGTCTTAAAGCAGAACGTATTCCACTGCGGGAAAGAGACAGAGCTATACACGGTCTCTAGCACCATCTCTTTCTCACACAGGAATAAGAACTGCTATAAGATGTCATGGTAACCCTGCTGCTGTTCATATACCAGCGTATATGAACATAAACGCGCGCCATATTACGAGTTTCAAAATATCGAACGCGCGTACTCGCAGGTTCGCGTGACACCCAAGTGATATTATTGAAAGTCTTTCGCAGTTCGCGCTTAATACCAGCAGATAGATTATAGATTGTTCGTTAAGGTTGTACGCAGTATATTAATACACAATATACACGAACAAAGTTATTTATTCCCACCATATCGTATTAAATCGGCTGCTCGCTCCGCCATCGCGATGATCATGGAGTTCGGGAACAGCGACACGGGACCTGGCAGCACACTCGCGTCCACGATCCGTAGCCCTGATACCGATTTTACTCTGAAAATTGTCAAATCAAAAGGGTTTTATAAACTTTTATTTATTTATTTACTAGCTTTTGCCCGCGGCTTCGCTCCCGTTAAATTTGGGGTAACAGTCCCCCTTGCGCCTTATTGATTTGTAATAGCAACGCTAAGTTTTCCTTTTTTTTCCTCTTTCTCCCTTACATCCCATGGATAGCCTAAGTCCGTCTCCTGGTTCCCAACTATCTCTGTACCAAAATTCATCAAAATCGGTTTAGCCATTAAAGCGTGAAGAGGTAACAAACAAACAAACTCACTTTCGCTTTTATAATATTAGTAAGGATGTACAAACATAACAGATAAGTACTACTACCATTTCTAGTACCCCAACCAATGGAAGCCATTTTTTCAAAGCTTTTGAAAAAAAGGCTTGTCGAGCAAGCGTTTTACTGCTTTGACGATTTTTTTTAATATTTTAACTTGACTGGACATTAATGTGTTAAATTTTTGTGGTTTTGACTTTTTATTTTATTTGTAATATTTCTACATGTTTGATATTTAGATTTTTTATTTATTTAATTTAATATTTAACTTGATTATTATTATACATTGTTTATTTCTTTGTAACTTCAATGTAATGAATATTATGAACCTGTGACTTGTAAGAATCCCTTATCAATAAAATACTATGACTATGACATATTATGGAAAAAATACATTCAAACGAAAGAGGTACCGCTTAATTTATTAAGCAATCTCTTCCAGCGACCGGCGGTAAGACATATTAAAAAGACACGTGGACTGTGTGTCAAACTACATAATTAACTAAACACTTAATCATAACTATATCAATATAGAAAACCACACATACTAATAAATTTAAAACATTAAATTTATGTTTACATAATTATATACATTCAATAATAGTACATACTTACCTATACTATATAAAAAATATCAAAGTATGGAGAAGAGGTTATGTTTTTTGACTAGTTTTTTAAAGACTGAGATAGTTTTGGCGCCACAAATGTTGGCTGGAAGTAAGTTCCATAAACGTAGCGTGCTGCGTGGAAAGAGGAGACTTTATTTCATATTTAATCTTGGTGACCTTGGCGTCATTTGGTAGCAAAAGATACTGGTGTTCTTTTATCGGTTGTATGGTTATGTTGGACAAAATTGCTATCGGTGTGAAGCCCTTACCTTAGTTCTTGGTCTACCACTTTCCCGCCAGCACAGGTGCCTCCCGCATGGTGACCTGTCACCGCCACTTCTCTCATGATACACTCCAGGTATGCGTCAGGAGGAGATGGAGGAGGCTTCGGTTTCGGAGCTTTAGGCTCTTTTGTTTTTGACTGTTTCTTGCCGCTGAAATAAATGTCTGATCTTTGCAATTTCAAATTACTTTTAAATATATTCCTGAGGCAGATGAATTTTTTGACTCTCCAAGCATAACATGTGCTACTAATATTATAAACGCGAAACTTTGTATGGATGTTTGTTACTCCTTCACGCAAAAACTACTAAATGGATTTTAGTGAAACTAAATTTCGTATAATAATAGGAGTCTGGTTTGTGCCCGGTTTATGGAAATAGGTTCGCCCGCTATTGCATGGTACTTCACCATAAAAATGCTTGTACTAATAGGTACACCTCTGTTGAGCCATCGGTTATTTTATTACAGACGTAATGTAAAATAGTTGCTAAAGTTAAGTTTCAAAATCGAAGACGGAACATTTGGTTACTATAAGGTGTTACATTTCTGATAATGCTAATTTATGGTTAAAATACTGTTGCCAAAACTACGTCTCTTTCTGAAAACTGTAGACTATCTTGAGGGCACAAGTCAAAGGACAAACAAAGTAATTATTACTTAATCTATATGTATTTGTACAGCTACTCACAACTTCCTCCTCCGTATCACTGGTCCTCTCTGCTCTTCTCTGCTGTATCTCCACAAAGACAGGCACCGTTCAGGCCGTGGCCAGTGTATCCGCGCTCCGATGTCGCGGAACGGCTTGGATGATATTAACTGCTCAGCTCTTCGAATGGCTGGGAAATATTATCATTCCTTATGTCATTTAAAATATTGCGTAAGAAATGCTAAAGATGCAGATGGATGTTAATAGCTCAAACTCAAAATATAGCATTGAAGGGTCAGATTTTTCAGTAGTACCTTTTAGTTATTCAAGTTCAAACTCAAAGCATTTATTTGAATTAGACCATTAAAAGCACTGTTGAATATCAAGAAACAAAAGAATGAAGTACAGTCCCAAACACAATGCAAAATAACTTGTGAAAGTACTGATGTAGTTGCATACTTAAATTTAATTGAACCAGCATCACGCAGCACAGCAGTCGATTACTCAGTGACTGCATCAACCATGTTGTATTCTTATTCGCTATATAAGCGTTTAGCTTTACCTTTAACAATTCAAACGATTTGTGTTTTAGAACATCAAAGACAACTTCAGCATAGCAAGCACCAACCTTTAAGCATACACCGAACATCATAATACTGCTCCAAGTAGTTCGGATCTACCACAGGCGGCATGGAGGTGGTGGAGTCAGCTAACGTGACGGACCCTCTGCTCCTGGGCTGCACGCAGGTGCACAGAAGCATGAAGCCTTCCTTGTTCGTGTTGTTGTAGAAAGGAAACGTATCGCGGAACACCTGGGGATAATGATGCTTGGACATAATCAGCTTGGACTAGTTGACTTCTCGACTTTGGTGGAATGTAAACCGAACGCCATTTGTTTAAATTAGTATGAGCTTCGGACTTTTTGTAGGTCGATATACAGAGGACGGCTCCCGCCCAAAAATCGACTGGAAAAAGTATATGGTAAACGGGTAGAAAATGCCCAAGGCAGTAAATATCTCAAATAAAATAAATATCTTGGGACAACTCACACACGGCTATTTGATCCCAAGCTAAGCAGAGCTTGTGTTATGGTAACCAGACAACTGATATACATACTTATATAATTTATAAATACATACATATTATAGATAAATCACACCCAGACACAGAACAAACAATCATGCTAATCACACAAAGTTTGTCCTGGGTGGGAATCGAACCCACGACCTCCGGCTCAGCAGTCAGGGCCACTAACCACTAGACCAACAGGCCCGTCAAAGTAGTCCGCCTTTGTACAGTCTTTTTCTAGTGCATCAAGATTTAATAAATAAAAAGTGCGGGCCTTTTGTCACTTCCAACTTTTTGTTGCAAAACATAACATACGCCTCGTTGAAATAGGAGCAGAGGGTCAAGTTAAATGGTGTGAGGTTGGAGAGACCTGTTTCCAGCGTGTAATGTTAACAGCTGATGACGTTAAGGGGCGCGGTAGCAACCTAAAAGCATTTACTTTTTTTAAGTTACTGCTGTTTCCTTACTTGAGGTTTGTAGTTTGATAGATCTCTTAAAAGCCTTTCACTGGCCGTGCCCATAGAGAACAGCATGACAGCAGACGTGTTCTGATACTCCAAGCCTGCTAGAGGTGGAAATGATAATAGGCCTGCAAAATTAAGAACTATAAAATTACGATATCTGTGTTATTCGTGTATGGTAGATTCATTTTGGCACTGTGTCATTTCTGGTATTATACATCGATATCTGTGGCAAGAACGCTCATTGGTGGCATAAAAACTCTGATACCTGCAATGAGCAATTGTACAAAGTCAATTTTTAAACGACTATAGGAATCACTGACCGCATCTAGTAGTATATTATTTATTTTTACGTGGAATAGGATGGTTTTCAATCAATTTACAGTAATCATCAGCATACACCTATTACCAAATTATGTTCCTGGATGGCTTTCAGATGCAATAATTGCAAAAATATCTGTCTTCCTCAACATCTGATTTCTCGTAACCCACTACTCGGAAATTAATTAACCTTGAATCGACGGCTGTTAATAAATTTACAGCAACAAATTTTATAAATCTTCCAAAAATATAGGGTGTTTTGAAAGATGAATGATATTTATTACTGCCCTTACTGTTACTACTAGCCTGCGTTATTCCACTGCTGGGCAAAGTCCTCTCCCCATGACTAACAGTAGGAACTATCCAGGGCCGATGTGGGCCATTGTTTTTATCCAGCTGCTGCAGTCTCCTGCGACGCTTACTGGCTATGTCAAGGCTCCAGAAAGTGGCTATATAAGCCCAAAGCACATTTTGCGTGGCCAGCCCAGTCCCATTTCAGCTTTGCGGATCTTTGAGCAACTTTAGTTATTTGTGTTTTGAAGCACAGTGTGGTGTTATGTACTGCCCTTATTTTGCAGTACTTAAATGAATCTTACCAGAATTTCTCCAGTAATAGTCCAAGATAGTTGTGAGCGTGAAGACCTTAGAAAGTGTGATGCTGTACGGTTTTTGAATACTGACGTAGATGGGCATGTTCATGTGGTCGTGGAAGTTCTTGCCCACATGGGGGTTTACTGAAATCTGTTTAATTTTTAACCTGAAACCAATTAGTTGGATTAAAAAAGGCACGTGATGCATGTCCAAAATTTGATAGGAAATGAATAGAAACATTCAAATTATTAAACAGGAATAGCAACAAAAATCTGGCACTAAGCAACGTAGATTAAAACATTTACTGAAACCCAAAGATTTGTTCAAGAATCGTGCCGAAGCTTCTTATTTTTGTGGTTGATAGTTTATTTTAAATTCGGGAAACATTGAAAGATCCATCTATCCGATCCAAAGAGAACAGTGAAAGACTATGGAGACCCTTGCCCTAGCAGTGGGACAACACAGGGCAATTCACAAAAAAACCGGGCAAGAGTGAATCAGACTCGCGCACCGAAGGTTCCGTACAAACTTGTGACATAAACGGATATATCTTTGAATTGCGTAGACTTAGAAGGTTGATTTTTTCACACCCCAAAGGGACTACAGACTTGATTGTACATATATAGTTTTAATTGAAACAATTGAAACTTGATAACTCCACGTTCCCGAGATAAAGGGGTTTTGACAGACATACGGACAACAAAGTGATGAATAATGGTTCCGTTTTTTTCCTTTTGATTTACAGAACCGTAAACCGTAAAATACAAAAGTGATGTCTGGTGCATCACTTTTGTATCTCAAAGAATTAAAAACAATTTGTTACCGTTGCAAGGCTTCGGACGGTCCGATCCCAGAAAGTATCAACAACTGAGGAGTTTTGATAGCCCCAGCTGACACAATGATCTCTTTGTTCACGAATATATTGTCCAGTTCGCGGTGGTTCTGAAGAATGTACAGCGAAGATGCTGTGCGGTTCTCAAAACGAATCTGGAAGAAAATTTAAAATCAATCGAATTCTAGAATCAAAATCAAATATCGTTCCAGTTACATCTGTGTGACGGGGGCCTTAATTTATTGAGGTCACACAGGAAAGTCCGGTTAAGCAGTCTAACAACTCAAGAGAGTTGAACTGCGAGTGGCCCAACCTAAAAAACAAACATCTGTGTGACAGATGATATGGCTGGAAGGGGTGTTCAAATAAAAAAAAAAACATCTCGCATGGAATGTAGGCATCCTTGCAAATATCATAAAAGCGAAAGTGAGTTTGTTTGTTTCTTACGTCTTCACGTCTAAACGGCCAAAACGATTTTGATGAATTTTGGTTCAGAGATAGAGTTGAGATCCTGGAGACGTACATAGGCTAAAAAAAGTGAGAAAGAGGGAAAAAAATCATGTGGGTTAAAGTTAGCGTTAGCCCATAGTAACTATATGCCACGCGGAAGAAGACGCGGGCGGAAGCTAGTTGTACAATAAAGTTGACTGCTAAGTATGGGGGTTGAAATGCTGTGCCGACTCCAAATTATTGCAGCTATGGCAAGATAATGATGATCATTTCGGTCAACTATGGATCTGGTATTCATTATCAGTATATATCATTAGAATAGAATAGAATAGAATATGTCTTTATTTGCTAAGAATGTAGGTAACATAAAAATAAGATGGTAAGTTACATAATTGAGATCCATATACATTCTGCCATATTAGCATGCAAATATGAGTAATATTATGTTGGTAGTTTTGTTATTAAAATGTATCATCGTCTAAGAAATTGGGCCTATAATCTATTTTAGTCCCAATGATAGCATTACAGAACCTCGTAAAGGCTTCTTTCGGATGGGAAATCATAAAATTACTGCTCCCGCTCTGGGTGAAGAGGAGTGTCAGACTTTAATGACTAAATGGCAACACAGAGGCTTCTTATGCTCTGTGTGTTCCGGGGCCGCGGTATCTTTTTCGGACAAGCCGCAACCTGATGATCAGGATTATGTAGTAGGTATTCTTGGTACGTGACTGCCATGATATTGAATAAAAAAAGAGATTTAGATTATATAAAGTTAATGCTAACATTATTAGCTATAAGAAAAAACTAACACACAACTACTGCATGGAAAATGTAAAATAATTATCCTTTATCATCTGCGAGAAATATAAAGGCTTTTTATTTTTATTCTGATGTAATGTTTTATAATAGACACTTACAGAAACTGCCTGTGTTCTAAGCAAGACATGAAGATTCTTCCTCCTCAAGGCTGGTTTCAAATATGCGTCTAAAGTAGAGTGTCGGGCGCCATCTTTGATTGTCGCTGTGGGTCTTCTGAAGATTGTGTGCACATGTTTCTTCGCCAGGGTTAAAGAAGCTTCTCGAAATGTGTTCATTAGTTCATTTTCGTCATCTATGAGTCTTAGTTTCATAGGGACCTAAGGAAAGTCATCAACATGTAGGTAGTTGTATTTATTTCGGATAAGAAATCCTCAAATACCTTCTGGCTGGGTGAAGCGGAAAGGTGTGCCAGAGTTTTACGAACTAAAATCCATCTATGTTCATTCATTTGCCTTTTGTGTTTTGGGAACGCGGTATCTCTTTTTAACAACCCGCAGCCAGCTCTATGTGCATGTGATGGGATTTGATTTAACGACCAGCGGAATTCGTTTCTTATGATTAGATATTAGGTGGGGCGTTTAGATGACGGAAGATTATACCCCGTTCGCCGCGATCCCACTGGCCGGCGCGAAGATCCAGAACAACTGTATACCTACTCAAGTCTTTAGTCTCTTAAAGATGTAACAAAACCCAACTCAACCCTCTTACGCTACGCAGTCAAAAGATATGGCCGTTTACGTCGCAGTACGGAACTGATGTTGCGCAAGTCCTACTCGCACTTGGCATTTTTCTTTTACTTTTATTTAGATTTCAAAGGATAGGTTTTTCTTTTTTTGGTAAGGTGTTTTCAACAAACTGTTCTTCTAATTGTGCTATCCTAACCAGTGCATCCGTGGTAGCGTATCTAAGGTTTTGTGTATCAAGTCAAGTGGTTGCAAGCTCGAATGCTGGACATGAGGTCCTCGATTCGATTCCCGGGCAAAGTGTTATTGGGTATTTCTGTCAGGAGTTGTGTTAGGTTAATGACAATTAACACGCTCCTTTTATATGGGTCATAAACGGCGAAATGTGGGTGTAATATTGAAGAGGAATTATTACATATACCTACACGTCCTTACCTTTGCTCCAGGACAGTCTCCATCTACAGCGCAATGTCCTGAATCGAACTCACTCCTCACAGTCCCGAATGCCTTTATCAAATATGGCCTCAACTCCTCAGCAGTCCATCCCTCGAAGCCGAGTTGGGTCCATCTTTCGTAGTCCTCGGGAAGACCAAAGCCGTGGAGTAAGAAGTTAATTTGACCTGATCCACCGAGGCCTTTGCCTCTTGGTATGAATTGGGACTGAAAAAGAAACTCGCTAACTTTATTTGACATTAAGGGATGAGAAATTATCAAATAACTTCCCCCGCTCCAGGTGGATCAGGAGGAAGTTATAGACTTCTACTGACAAAACTCAAAGCTTTTATTTCAAATAGACCATTACACGCATTTTTGAATGTCAAGAAACAAAAAAAAAGTGAGTACTTAATAGCAGTCCCAGACACAATGCAAAATAACTTGTGAAAGTACTGTAGTTACTGTAATACCCATTCATATTCCTTCTTTTGCCCTTTGTGTTCCGGGGCGCGGTATCTCTATCGAACAACTCACAACCCCGGCAGGCAGTAGCCCTGGAAATCTTCTCTGAACACCTAGGTAGGTAGTCGTACCTAATTCGTTATTATCGGACAAAGTTAATTAGTAAAACATTAAATTTGGTGTATACTGTCTGACACTGACTTTCACTGGGTCATAAATACTAACTTCGTTATGTAAAAAGACAAAAATGCGATCAATGTGAAAATAGAGATAACACACCTAGCGATGTTCTTCTCCTAATCGATGGTTCGCTCCCAAATTGCATTAATTTTCATCTAAATCGTTATAACCATTTTCGAGAACAGGATTGCAAATAAATCTACAAATATATTGCTGATTTAATAGTATCTACTTGTATGATATCTGGTATTAAGCCATAACTAATTAAATAAACCGCAGTAAAGGTACCTGACCCCACAGCCCAAAAGACGAATACTTCTGGGGCTTAGTCCTCACAGCCCAGTCATCAGGTCCTTGCTGGGCTGCCGTAGGAGTCAGCGGTATCTTGGTGAAGTAGCCCATGTGGTCTCCAGCTTCTATCAGCAAGACCTTGATGTTCGGGTCTTCGGTAAGGCGGGAAGCGACCACACATCCTGCTGTGCCAGCGCCGACTATAGAAATAAAGTATCAAAAATAAGTCGTTTTTAAGCAGATTGCACTATTGAAAAGAATGCGTTGTAAGTTTGTAAATGCACTAAATGTGCCTGTTTTCAGCCAATGTGTAGGTGTTGAAGTAAAGAGGGTGAGGAACTAGAACTCAGCTTTCAAAATAGCAAGAACTTGTTACAGCGTTCCTTGCAGGAGCTGCTAAAAACAAAAAACAAAACTTACTTACCAATTATATAATCATATCGCTTTTGTGGCTTAATAATTATACTCGTATACACGTTCACATATCTTTGATAGACCACATAAGACACACACGCCATAAAAAGTCCGAATAAGTACGAAAATAATGCCATTTTTATTCACCGAATGCCTTACAAAAGTTTTATAGCAATCAATTGTTGCGAAGACATATTTTAAAAGTATATTAACAGGCTTTATTACTGCTGATGCGCTAATGTCAAGCACTTGAAGTTCTGTACAAGGAAGCTATAAATTTCAAAGCGACAAGTCTGATATCGCTGTAGTTTGATTTATGCTATGTTATTTAATTCTTGTTACTGACCTACTAATTGAATTAGGAAGGGGTGTACAACATTCCGCTTAACAAGTTTCACTTTCATGATACTGTCTGTAGCGGGTCTAGTTCACAATATCGACAGTCACTACATCGATGGTCGCTGTATCGAAAACGTTCCATCGACGGGCTAATGTATCGACAGTACCCCAAATCGATGGTACGCTACATCGATAGTACCCCAAATCGTTGGTGCGCTACATCGTTAGTACACTAAAGCGACGGTATGCTACATCGATAGTAAACCAAATCGATCGATCGACTACCCGATCCGAGCCAGATTTGAATAAAAAACACAGCATTTTTAAAAGTTTTTAATCACAATTTGTTGAATCTGTAAATTGCTTAATTTTGAGGGAACCCACATTAAATGGTTGAAAATAAAAACATAAATTCGTATTTAGTAACATTGATTTCTTATAGTACTAATTTAAAAAAAAGGAAACTACTAATATTAATAATAACAAAAACTATCCAAATCAAATATAATAAAAACACTTATAGAAAAATCTATATCCATACAGGAACCCTGATAAACTCTTTGTGTTTTTAAGAAACTTTAAGACAGTTATACTGTTTTTTTGATGAATAGAATGTGAGCTAGCATTCTGATTGTCTCGATTTTATTGAGTAACGAATTCCAGCGCCTATGCCACGCTTCTACGGAATTTTGGGTTCTAGGCAAATTATGTTCGTTGTAATTATTATGATTCAATAACATTAAAAAAAAAGTTTCTTAAAGGGATTGCTAGTAACACCTATCTTTAATTACACAAAGAGTTTATCAGGGTTCCTGTATGGATATAGATTTTTCTATAACTGTTTTTATTATATTTGATTTGGATAGTTTTTGTTATTATTAATATTAGTAGTTTCCTTTTTTTTAATTAGTACTATAAGAAATCAATGTTACTGAATACGAATTTGTTTTTATTTTCAACCATTTAATGTGGGTTCCATCAAAATTAAGCAATTTACAGATTTAACAAATTGTGATTAAAAACTTTTAAAAATGCTGTGTTTTTTATTCAAATCTGGCTCGGATCGGGTAGTCGATGCAGCGTACTATCGATTTGGTTTACTATCGATGTAGCATACCGTCGCTTTAGTGTAATAACGATGTAGCGCACCAACGATTTGGGGTACTATCGATGTAGCGTACCATCGATTTGGGGTACTGTCGATACATTAGCCCGTCGATGGAACGTTTTCGATACAGCGACCACGAATTTAACGCTAGTGAAGCCGCGGTCAAAAGCTAGTGTACAATAAAATTTTATAATCTTGTGAGAAATCCTGGCTACTATTTCTGTACAAAATGTTTGTGCCACCTGCCAGCTAAGAGGATTAGTCTGCGATACTAGTAGGGCGAGAAATCAATACTTCTTTTATATTACGACATGCAATTTGTCATGGTTGTAGCATGTATGGTACTTACATTATTTAGAGTCTTTATTGTAACTATTGCTGAACCCTTCTGAGATTATTAACCCATTAAACGCCATTGTCACATATTTGTGCCCTGGACGCCAACGACACAAATATGTGACGAAAATGCTGGTAAAATGAGTTTCTTGGCGTGGAGGGCACGCGCGTGCCATAATGGTGTATAAGGCGTTCAAAAGGTTAAAATTAAGATTAAATACAATATAAATGGATGGAGTAATAGCTTTTAAATTGGGAAACAGACATGTCCTTTAGCATTATCTGCCCAAACTATGTTGGGATCAGCTTCCAATTTTACCAGATAATCTTTTACTTACATAAAATAAAGTTGCAAAGCATATTTTGTAATTTATAGATACTCATATTGAAGGTTCATTATTAAAAAAGATTATGTATTAAAATAAAAGAATCAGATTCACTATAAATAATGTTTAATTATACTGTAATAATCTGTTAACAAATTCACAAATTTAACTACAGAATAATTTGTTTTAGTTGCGTAAGAAACTTGCTTCTCATGCTTGTTAAAAATGGGTCATTTTAGATTGGAACTTAGCTAGATAGATTTGGAACTTCAAGAGCATCTTTGATAAGTCAACCATGAGACCTAAAGACGATGCTAAAATAGTTATTGCAGCAAAAAATGCCTTGATTTTAGTACTTGGCTCATAGTTTACAAAAATAATACATAGATGCTGAAGGCTGAATGAGTAAAGTTTTAAAGTAAGTTCCTAATCACAAATATAGAATAAAATCAACACTTAAAACTAATCCACTGTCTATAATTCTATGTCTCCCCCATCTTCGATCATCTCGCCAGTAGCGGGCACCATGACAGGTGCCTCAATCACTTTCTTGCGTCCCTTAGCGTCAACAACCTCAATGGTTTCAGGTTCAATGTCCATCTCTGTCTCTTCTTCCAACTGCCTCTGTTTAAGACCAGCTGCAGGAGATCTGAAAATATACACATTTGGAAATTACATAATTTTACTACTAATGGATTGTAATAGAAATTATCCAAATACTGAAACATACTACTGATCACTAAGACAAACTGTATCTTGGTCACATTCAGTTAACATGTCAAATTGAATCCAGATTCATTCAGCTGTTATAGAAGGAAAAGATAACAGATGGGCAGATACTAATTACTTTTGAATACATTATTGAAATCTCCTACACATTCTGCTGATATAAAAACTTATTTGTAACTTTTATATGTATATCTTTTTTATTTGTATACATTTTTTTTTACATTTTAAAATAGTTCATAATATAACATAAAAAATTACTGTTACTACCTATTACACAACAATTTTGTTTTGGCAAACACCCAACACTACTACAAACAAACCTGTTGTCTTACAGGATGTATTTAGTAGTGGTAGTTTTAGTTGGATACTGATCATTTAAAATGTGTTTTTATTATTGTGAAATAAGAAAAGAAATTGCCTATCAAGAGCCAGGAACAACCACAGATAACATTGCCAAGCAAATAATAAACAATCACTTTATCCATTAAATACTCTGATAGGTATAGTATCTAACAAGTTTAAATATCCAAATACATTTATAGGATAACAGAAATAAACTCAAGAACTTACTTGATCAATGAGATGTCCCGCTGTACTTCCCTGACATCCCTCTGCCATTCTACTTCTCTGCCCTTCCTCAATCTCTGCATAATATGGTTATTACTTCTTCTCTGTCTGATTTCCTCAACCTTCTTCATGGCTTCAATGGTCTTAGTCCATAATTCTCTGCTGTATTTGACTGGAGCATTGCGACGCTTTTCAAATTCAAATGACGGGTCAA
The DNA here is from genome assembly GCA_958449745.1 of Ochropleura leucogaster. Classification (NCBI taxonomy): domain Eukaryota; kingdom Metazoa; phylum Arthropoda; class Insecta; order Lepidoptera; family Noctuidae; genus Ochropleura; species Ochropleura leucogaster. The sequence goes on along the minus strand of OY288213.1, from coordinate 17,465,662 downwards.
TAGCCAAGTCTTTGCCAGCAGTCTTACGGTACGCTTTAGTCCATTTGGTTTTACGCGGGTTCTTCTTCTTTTTGAACGCTGCATGGCATTTTGATCGGCAAAATCTGAAAATCTGATGACGAATAGGTTAGTGGTGAAATATTGTGGAACACTTTCAAATGTTTGTCTGGGAATAAATGTGTTTCATAGTTACCTTGCAGTCATTTCTGACAAATTGGATGCCATGTCCAGGATATATCCTGGACGAACAGAAATAACAAGTTTCTATACGCATTTTTTACACGTGCTGTTTTGTTTGGTAGCACACTAGCACGTCAAGAAGGAACAATATGGCCGGCTTGACTGACGTTTAGTAGTTTGGTGTTGCCAGTAATAATATCTTGGTAAAGTAATGAAATTACTGATAAAAATCCGTTAATATATCAGCAAATATGTTAGCGTTAGCCGTGATAGAAACATCTACTATTACTTGAAATAATAGTATGCTAAGTATACAAAATCAACATTTAAGACATTAGGAAAAAATCTTTAAGTGACATCTAAAATTGTAAGTGAGAACTAACCCATTCTGTTTTTGTTACTCCGCCCGAGATGGCGTTACAAAAGCAAATGATTTTGTCACTACTCGTCGCTAGATGTCGCTATAAACTTCATTTCAATGATAAATGCACTGCTGTGCAACTACAAGTATGTTTTCAAATTAACTAAAGTGGTTACTTTTTAATCAACTATCCTATTTATAATGTTCCAAAAATATACCGGTATGTTTACACACAGGGATGGATGGTAAGCTTCTTAATTACCTAATCGTTCAATGCAGACAGATGATTATTTATTATGGATGCATTTCTTTCGTTAAGCGAAGCGAACACAGATAGAATTACTTCGGTAAACTATAACCTTTAAACATTTTAGTTTCATAATTTTATAGATTTTTACACGGTACAGTACTTGTCATTGAACTCGTTTTAGTTGTAGCATGTCATTAAACAATTAAAATAGTTTTTTTTTAAAACAAATCGCATGATGACTTTATGTTAGTTTAGTAAAATGTTTTAGTGACAATTGCAAAATTATGTGAATGTATTTCCTTCATTAATTTAAAATTGAATAGCTGCCTACGTTGTTAGGGGGAGAAACTCTGGACGTCAGGCGCCGCGAGACAACCCCCGACCACCGTAGACGCGGGTGTCTGTGCGTCCATCGATTAACGACAGGGTCGTGTCGACGGTTCGTGTTCCCCGCGCACTTTAAAGAGATGTCAGCAAAGCAGAGGGGCCTTTCAGGGCCACTGCTTGCTGGGGCTGCGGGTTGTTTGAAAGAGATACCGCGGCCCCGGAACAAAAAGGCCAGAAGAAGAACCATGGGTGGGCTTCAGTCAGTGAAAGTTATAGTCATAGTCACAGATACGAGAGCGGGGGAAGTTATTTGATGATTTCTTATATGAAATAAAAAGCACGGATGTAAGTATATCTGTAACATCATCAGCATCATCTGTTTGCGCTTGTCCAATTGTATTAAGGGTCGAGGGCACACGTTTTTTTCTTCCATTCTCCCCTATCAGACGTCACGGTATTATTTACTCCTTTGTATCCTTTCTTACACAATCCACCCATCTTTTCTTTGGCCTTCCTCTCCCTCTCCTTCCATCAACAGTCATATGCGTTTCATCCCTTCTCATGACATGACCATCATCACTGGCCATTATTATCTTACGCTACCAGCATGATGGACTATTAGTAGAGAAACTAAAATGGTTGTTTACAGAAAATTCAACATTTAGGTACGGTATACCTAAAACAACTACCTCCTTACTGTGGGTGCACAAAGAAAACAATACTGTCACAGTATATTATAAGTCCTGCCATACAACCTTACCACATACAATTCATACTTTATTAAAACAGATTGTGATGGTAATGTGGGCCCCCGGTGGTCCATTCATGCGGGCCACGTCCCCTAATGAGATGAGCGTCGTGCAAAGATTCAGCATCGGCTCATTACCTCCCAAGAACATCATTACCGAATCGTCATGAGCATTATGCACACGGTCAGAATTTTGATCGCGCAAATTAGACGAATCACGAAATATTGTTACCATATGACAAAATATGATAACTTAAGAATTCGAGAAAACTAAGACAGATTCGTGTTTTTTTTATATGAAACTATTTTTTGCCCATGGCTTCACTCGCGTTTAATTCGGGGTAACGCAGCTCCCCTTTCTTGATTTGCAGGTACCTGCTACCTGTAGTTTTTGCCCTTGCGCCTTTTATTATTGTAATAGCAAGGCTAAGTTTTACCTTTTCTTCCCTCTTTGTTCCTTATTTCTTATTTTTTTATGTCCGTCTCCAGAGTCCCAAATATTTCTGTACCAAAATTCATCGAAATCGGTTTAGCCATTTAGGTGTGAAGACCTAACAAACAAACTCACCTTTGCTTTTATAATATTTGTAAGGATTTATTTGTATTTTTTTATTCGCTTTGTTGAGACTTGAATTTAATGGCGTGCGATTGGAGAGGTGTAGTTCAGAAGAGGACTGTTGCTTGCAGGTTGATGATATTATCATCATGATTATTTTTCTAAACGGTATTTTGGTTTTTCTTTTTTTAACACACTTTTGTTATCTTCACCTGACATTCTAAATCCAATATGGCAGACTCCCAAAGATGGCGGGTTATTTTATGTGTAGGTATTCCCATGATACAGAATATACCTTCATTGTGCGTACTGCTAAGGAGTGGAATTCCCTGCAGGAGTCTGTATTTCCTGACAGCTATAACCTGGGGGTCTTCAAGTCAAGAGTTAATAGGTTATTTCTAGGTAAGCGTGCTTCATCGTCGACCACATCATCACTTACCATCAGGTGAGATAGTGGTCAAACGCGAGCCTATCAATAAAAATATATATATATATACATATATCAAACGAAACGGTATGCGGAAAAGAATAAAATGACGTTACTCTAAATAAATTGTTTTTAACAGGATTCTGAAATGTTTGAGATAGCGCATTTTGCTACCGTAATTTAATAGTTAGTTTTGTTACATTCTAACACGTCATTATGTTTTATGGGTATTTAATTTACTTTTTATTACTTACGTGAGCTGTGTCTGATGTGTATTGAGTCATTGAAGAAGGATATTCTGGGTGGTAATACGTCAGTTGGTACCTAAGCTTGTATTTTTTATGGGGACATATTTTAAAGACTCTATGATGGTGACGAGATCTTAAAGTCTTGTCGGAACACTAAATAATGAAGAGAAATCTTAACTTAAACTTACTTGAGAAGCTGGATATGTACCTCTGCAAATCCACTCAGCTTCATATGCCTATACTTATGGAGTTGAGTGGAGTTGCAGAAAGTCAATCAAAGTAACGATTTTATTAATGTTTAGAGGGCTAGTTTTAACGAATAGAAAAGGTAGGTACAACATGTAACGGCGGTAAATTTTCTTGAAAAGAATTTTGATTAACAAAACACAACTTTGCTAGCAAATGTGAAGTCTTTTTAAAAGCAATTACGAAACTCTCTATAAAAGGAGCCGTGTTCATCGACACTCCCCGAAGGCAAGTCCCGAGCAGTTGGACATTTTTCAAACCCTGCGGAATGCGAGGCTTGGTCGTCCATTCATCCAATTCCCACAAGTGCAGCTAAAAGTGACGGCTTCATTACAATTCGGTGCACATCGCATGCAAACACTGGACGTGCGATTTTTTTCACCAACACTGTTCGTGTTTGTCGCGCAGAAGGAACGCCATGATTGATGTACTGTATTATAGGACAGTTTCATTCCCAGTTAAATAAAAGAAAACATTCTATGATAATTTAGGGCGACGCCGTAGCATCACCAAAAATGAAAACATCAGTATCAATCATCACAATCAATCCTTTTTGTACAAAAAAAAAACTCAGATTGAATTGCAGCTATTTCATGAATGAGTGAATGAATACATTTATTTGTTAAACATACACACATTTTAACGAGTTTGACTGGGGTATTAACTGGCTATAAAGATTTTTCATTTATGGGCACGTAAAAGAACTACTCCGCGGGTTGAATAAATATGCAGGTATTTGTGGAGACTCAGAGCTTCCCACTAGTAGCCTGCGCCTCACGGACTTCATCTTTGAACTTCGCACATCGTTTCACAGGTAAACGTGTCAAAAACGTGGATGAAACTTTTATCGTTATCTACTAAAAGATTATCTTTAACATCTAAGTGTAAAGTCCTGTAAGTACTAACTATTACTTTAATGGCGCCACCGCGCTGTTTGAGCTCATGATCGTTTTCGGCCACAGATTCATCAGCGGAGATTAGCCATCGGCGCGGGAGATATTATAGTGCATACGTGTGTGCGCAGGCACAGGTGCACGCTCGGTTCCCTCATTCTCATAGTCTAACTCTAATGGGACAGCAATCCGACTCGATCGCAGAGAGACCAAAGTGCTTTCCATACTAAACATGTTTGCAAAATTTAAGCTCAAACGGTAACCGGGAAATAGGTCAAATTTAACTTCTATTTGTTTACATAATACTAATCAAAAGTAAGTTAACTCAAGAGCCCCAGCGGCACAAAAACGTGCCAGTAGACATGTATTACCGTTGAGCCCCGCTGACACTTTGTGCGACCAAACCCCGACCGATTTAAAACTGTATTTGTAGTAAAGATATAAGTCTTAAAATCAGATTACGCTTACGATAAGAGCCCGCCCGGCGGTGCTTGATGGACGTAAATGGCGGTCCTTGAGAGGTTAAAAGTGAGACTTATAAAAGGGTGTTAAAAATATTGATATTTCCTCAAATAACGTCAGTCTTAACCAGGACATGCCCAAAAATCGCCAAAGTTGTGGCGTTACGAAGGGCATGCAAAAAAGTGCACGTCTGTGTTCTTAGTGATAAACGAGGTGACATGGAGGAACCGTCACGAGGCGCATCGTGATTATTGTAACCGATTTATACAGAGAACAGCGCTGGTGGTTTAATTTTGTTTTTTTTTTTCATACTTTCTCACTTTTTTTTTACTTTTTATTCTGATCACAATTTTTATAAGAGCAGAGAATAACTACAGTCTTGAACACAAATTATATTGTCATCAAGTCCAGGCTTAGAGATTTGTTTTCTTCTTCAGCTAATTATTACCTACATTAGATGGTAAGGAGTATTTTCAGTTTCATATAACCAGAAATAGTGAATAATATGCAGCTCATAATATTGTTATGTAACAACTGACAGCTACATTGTTCTAGTGATCGCAAGCGCGAGTGCTGAGCATGAGGTCTTGGGTTCAATTCCGAAGTCGGGCACAGTATTATTGGGTTATTTCCTCAAAAAAATCTCAGTACCACGAAGTCTGGAATTGTGCCCGGTTGATGGCAATGACAATGCAACGCCCTCTATTTCATTTAATACTTAAACATAACGGGCGAAATTTGGGTGTAATATTGGGTACACCCAAATCTTCGGGGGCTACAAGTGTCCCATACATCTACCCATATTAAACAAATAATAATTAGATTTGAATTACCTCTACAACATTGTTGTAAGCTTCATGTAAACTAAGGATAGATCTAAGCAGTCAAGGCAAAGACCATGCGGTCACAACAGCTTTATTAAGTTTTTTGTCAACTCCAGAATAAATGGCAGATTCCAACAACAGTATTTAACCATCAAAGCAAACATTTGAACATAGACACAGACGTATAAATCATAAATGTAATGTCTTTCCTGAAAACAGACAGCGCCACCTGCCGGTCGAATAAATTACTGATGTGACGTCTGTTTTGTCTATAGACAGAGCATGGCATAGACAAGTCACTATTTAATAATACGGAGAGCAGGATACATTTATTAGATCTAGTTAGTAATATTAAATGAAACAGTGTGTTTTTCTTGTTTTTAAGAGGCACAAAAAATAACTGTCGCCAGCCAGTATGAGTTCTTTAGAAAGTATTACCCGTACCCAACTTTTTTCTGTAGAAATTCCATAGACAATTTCAAAAAGGTTAACCAACAGCCAGCAATATATCTATACTAATATTATAAAGCTGAAGAGTTTGTTTGTTTGTTTGTTTGTTTGAACGCGCTAATCTCAGGAAGTACTGGTTCGAATTGAGAAATTATTTTAGTGTTGGATAGTCCTTTTCTTGAAGAAGACCAACAGGTGCTGAGCAGCGTGGGTGAAACCGCGAGGAACAGCTAGTCAAATAATATACAGCCAATTGACTTCTAGGCCACTGACGACGCGGTTGAAGTGGAGAAATTCTGGACCAAAACTAGTCGTGCCAGCGATACGGAGATGAAGAAGAATGTGTTAAATCTCAGTTCAAGTGCTAAAAGATGCAGTGCCAATCTATACCGTAGTCTATCCAAAGATTCGTCAGTTTATCACTTTGAACGCGTGCCCGACAGGAGCACGACTTTACACTATGATCAACAGCGTTAGACGGGTTATGTATCAACTTTATCATGTTGTTAGTGCAGTAGATTCTTGATCTGATAAATACCTACAATGTAACTGAATGGATGAGGAGCGTTTGAAAGTATTTGCGCTTTTAGTCAACTGTATTTTTATAGAGATTTCTCCGTTTTTAACAGGACTGTGCAAGTGCGACCTGCGGTGGCAGAAAAGTAAAAAACGCTGCCAAGTGTGAGTCGGACTCACATAATAAGGTTACTGTAGCACCAAACAATACGATAACAATATTTTTAACGCTCATTTATATTTAAATAGAAATTAACACTCAACCGCAAGACTAAATTTGTTCTTCATAGTATCTTAGTGAAAATCAAAAGTACGATTGTAGTTTGATAAAGATGAATATCAAATCTTGTTCAAACCAATTTTCGTCGAAAAGTTTTCATCGTTTTAATTGGAAAATCAAATGGCTGAGATATACGGACAGGGCAAATCTAAGAGGTTTACGTTTTTTACCATTTGATAACGGAACTCTGAAAATTGGTTTGGGATTTGATACTTACTCAAATATTTCAGAAGCGTTGTCCATAAAACCGATCGTTGCTTGTTCAGGTTTTCTGCACGCTAAGTCAACGTTGGTAACATAATACTTACTAAACACAGATCATAATTTATATAAATTGGTTTAAAAAAAATGCGCCAAGAGACAGACTCTCGCACCGAGGGATTCCCCTAGGTGCGAGAGTCAGAGAGTACAAACTTTGGATTTTTAGTCTGTCAAAGTCTGACAATCCGGAAGTTATTTTATTAGTAACCTATCCGTAAAAAAACCTGCATTCTAATAAGAAAACAACATAGTGTATATACATATGCTTACATACTCAGTCTCTAAATATCCTTTACTGATTATAAAACTTCAACACATTGTACGTATTAATTAATAATTAGGTGACAAGTTAAAATGAAACCCATGTCGTACATGAAGACATTATCTCGCAAGATTGCACATTCGCATTTAGTTTGCGCCGGCGCACCGCAGATATTCAACTGGGGAATATCATAATATTAAGTGAGCATGCTTAAGAAGGTCCACTCCGTTTCGGCTCACAAAACTAATGGACTTAAGTACTCCATCCACAAGTGCTAGAAAAACCGGGGTTGTGGGTTGTTTGAAAGAGATACTGCGGCTATAGAAGCTTAACTAGGGTAGTAAATGCATATGCAATGCCATATGGCATTGCGGACGTAAGTCTATCGTCGCTGCGGTTAATGATGGATCACCTTTTTTTATTACCTTTTTTCCCGCATTTTTTTATGTAGGTATGGGCAATCATCAAATAACTTCTCCCACTGTGCGGAACGAAAGGGAGTGTCAGATTTATACTGACTAAAACCTATCCATGTTCCTTCTCTTGCTCCACATGGGCCACCGTCCAGGCAGGTGGCTCTGCACACACAGTTATAACTTGAGCCGTTAGCACATGTGTCAGCTTTAAATTAGGGGTACGAGTTTCGAATACCGTCTTTCTAGCTAGTCAGTTCTTCATGAAGAGCCATTCCTTATTGTGGCGTGCCCTCTTCTTGATTAAGTGGTTTTTCTGGATGCTCTTCTACAGTGACAACACCAAGCCATCGACACCTCATGTTTAATAACTCTATCATATCTGCGACGCCCGAAGGTCGCAGGCTCCAAGTATAAATACCTCGTTATGAATTCGGTTCGGTTGTAATATTTGTTTTTTTTATAGATGATTTTACTAGTAATGACGCGTTATATGTCTTGTTATAAACTTACTAGCTAGCCCGCAGATATCGAAAAAAAGTATCCTATCTAAACTATAATCTATCTCCGTGCCAAATAACGTTTTGTTTTTCGGATGGGAAAGCATCAAATAACTTCTCCTGTGGCGGAGCGAGAGGGAATCACAGACCTAAACTGACTAAAATCCATGCATGTTCCTTCTTTTGCCCTTTGTGTTCCGCGGTATCTCTTTCCAACAACAAAAGTCAATAGCAGAAGGTAAGGTAACAAGAAGACAAATGATGACTGACTGATTTCATCGTATAATACCAATGAGGTCGAACTAGATCAAATTGTATGCTTTGCCAATATGACACTGCGTTAAATCCGGGTTGGGCTCCCGCTGAGAGTTCACGACAACTGTGTTCACTCAGTGCGGTCTACTGCCCAAAGTTTGTAATGCTGTAATTCGTCAGCTGCGGGAACCATTTTCTTATTGAAATTGGCAATGACAATCGCGGTTGTAGTTTGCGGTGCACAGAATATTTATTACGGTTTTTTTTGTTTTGGAGAGGCCTTAAAAAAACTTGATTGAGCGTTAATTCAATTTTGATTCGCATGTCGCGGCGGGTTCGATCCCCGCACGGCACAAATATTTGTATGACCTACAGGTAGGTAGTTGTTTTGTTTCAGTGTATGTGACTTTAAATGTTTGTAAACGTACCCACGATACAAGAGAAATTCCAAGTGTGGGTAAAAGTTAAAAATCAACATCTTTTATTTCTACTTTATTCAGGGCACACGAGATTCTATAATTTTCATCTTATTATATCTACTGTAAATGCATCGTCGCTACGCATTTACTTAAAAAAAAACAGTGACACACTGACAACTGACATCTCCGATTATACGAATGTCGCAGTCATCGAATACGAACTAGGAATACGATATAAATCTTGTCTTGGAAAAATACATATTTTAATTTTTAAACAATTAGGTAAGCTATTCTTAACCCGATTGAATATTAAAAAGTCCTGTGACAGTGAGGTGGTGTCTAAGATGTCGGACGGGACATTTTTACAAGCCCAACTGAGGTACGGCGTCTAGACGCTAGGACGTGACCACAATCGCATTACAGAGTTGTGTGTGGTCAGTGACATTATTATTGTTCTAACAAAATGTTTTTCTTGAAAACTGTTTTATCCATCAACATGGTTTGACTAATGATTATGATCAAAATCAAAGTCAAAATATTTCTATTTTACACAAGGTGTGCCGCGGCATGCGTTGCAATGCAATTTTTCTACCTACCCAAACTACAGAAAAACCTATACTGCCTTTTCTCTGCCTTTTCAAAACCATCATTGGACTTCAACGAATATTTAAAAAAAGAATTGGTTAAATTGGTTCAGGCGTTGTTGAGTTATGCGCTTACCAACACATTTTGCGATTATTTTTTAAAATATTATACTAGCTGTGCCTAGTGGTTTCACCCGCTGCTCACTTACGGGTATGAAAAATAGATGTTGGCCGATTCTCAGACCTACCCGATATGTACACAAAGTTTCGTTTGAATCGGTCCAGCCGTTTCGGAGGAGTATGGAAACGAAAACTGTGACACGAGAATTTTATATATTAGATAGAAGATACGCCTACATGGGCACTTATAAAACGTCGAGAGAAGATACATGTTTCATATACAGCTAAGATCCTTTTAAATTATCTGGTAGTCATTTCTTCCACATCTTGTTATCATTCATTCCTAGATAAAAAGTATATAGGGAAAAGGAGCCATAACATAGCAATTTCTACCACGGGTTCTAGATTGGTGCCCGGTTAATGGCAATTGGCTTACACACTTATTTGTGGGACTTAAACATAACTAACTCCTCGCCACTCCACGCCTCTGTCTAACTCCTCGGCGTTTACTGGCGTAATATTATTGTCTTGTTGTGCAGTATTTAATAATACAAAGGCGGTTCAAAGCTGGCGGCTAAATTAACTTTTTCGTTTGGGAAAAATAAATGTTACAATTATAAGGCATAAATAGACTGTCTTAAGAACATCACTAAATCCTAAACCATTTAGCAGTAAGGACCAGTAAATTACCTTTGACGGTAATCCTAAATTACAACTTAACTAAAGCGCAGATATGGAGTCACGAAACTTTTAACAAATTACGAAACGCACGAGTGCGCAGGATTGGGAACGCTTACGAGCAAAAGTACGGTTTAATCTGAAAACATAATATTATATTCTAGACATCTCTATAGCTAAAATTTTGTATGTTTAGACCAACAATAACCAGAGGTATTTTAAGGTAAAAATAAATCTTAAGGTTTTCATCGGGGGCCGATAGATAGACAAATGACATGGGTAAGTAAAAATTTTATCTCTTGTTCTGTTTATAGATTGTCAAAAATATAGTCGAGACTCTAAAAAGCTGCCTAATACTATCCACCAGACTAGAGCAACGTGCTATCGCCTCCAGTCTATCAGGACATAACCAGCTGATAGCATTGAAGAGGAGTTTTGATACCCGAATGTTATTTCATCATTTTTATTTATTGTGTTTCTTTAATTAAAGGTCAACGAAAAAAAAAAAAAATGTTTTTATTCCCATTTATTTTTCTATATAATTCTTAGCGTTTCTTTTTTAAAAATCATTATTGTGATTACGTGTTGTTTATGACGCTTAATAATTTAAACCAATACACATTTCTTCCATTCAAGTCAACGCCTATTACCCGAATCGTGACTCTCAGACCGATAAACTGAGTCCAAACAGCAGCAACCAGAACATTCCGCACCCAAATAGACATGGTCTTTGCCCCTCAATTTTGCCAAAAGACATTTATTTATCCGTAAATTAAAGGTTTAAATTGACCCTTAAAACATCCATCCTTACTAATATTATCGGTTTGTTTGTTACCTCTTCACACGCCATAATGGCTAAACTGATTTTGATGAATTTTGGTAGAGAGATAGTTGGGACCCAGGAGACGGACAAAGGTTTTTTAAGAAAAAAGTGGGATTTCAGGGAGAAAGAGGGAAGAAAAGGGAAAACTTAGCTTTGCTATTACAAATCAATAAAAAACAGCAGGTAGCAGGTACCTGCAAATCAGGAAAACTGTGTAACCCCGAATTTAACGCGAGCGAAACCGCGGACAAAATAGTAAATAATAAATACGTACGTACAGAGCCTTTAAGTGGCCATCTTGTTGAGATTTCCGCTTCCTCCTAACCTTTGTTATTACTCCAATTACTAGGGGAGCATAATGTGCTAGGAAGCTTACAATATGCGTTTAGTGATTCAAGTGTGACCGTTTAGACCGCGCATACGGACTTTCTAGTTGGTAATATAGTTCGTAATGACCTAATACGGTGTTCTGTTACCCTGGTAGGCAACAATGCTGCATTACATTAATGAGGCAGGAAGGTTACAAGATGTTGATTGAATGGTGCAATGTACTACGTTAGGACATTATTCACGGCTCTAAAGAGGTGGACGTATTTGGGTCGTTGTTTATTATTACGTAAAACATCCTGTTTATATTCTACCGTTACATTATTCCCAGATTTCATAAGAAGTGACTTTAATATAGTGGTTAGAAAAGTGTATCTAGTATTTTGTTTTATATTTATAGTATTTTATACATATGTCGGATGAGGTGGCTTAATAAGGTAAGAACCTTCACTAGAAAACATTGTGTGTGCGGGCAATATGTGGAAAACGAGTAACGAATGAAGTTAACGATATGTCACACCACTTATTAAGTCAATTTACTATCGAGTTACAATAACAATATACTAGGCACAATTATCACAACGAGTCGTAGTACAGTTCCTAGACAAGTTGTTCTCACGCCGACAGGCACTGCAGAGAAGAGAAGAGAGAGAGTCCGTCCGCGCGAGTCTGCTCCCTCATCGCCTTCCAGTCAGCTTGCACGAACTTCAGTACAGACTTCAGGTAGAAAATGCCTATGGCATTAAATCCGCCTTTGTACTTTGTGCGTAAAGTGTTAAATAAATAAACTAGTCAATTACCAAAACCATTTCAATTCGTCGTAAATTCTCTGTTGGTATTTCTAATTCATAAACAGGAACATCTTATGCAATGGATGCTCATGGCATAGCTGTTATGATGAGAATTCTGCGAAGTCCTAAAAGATGATTGCAAGAAACCTAATACTGCGGTCTTCTTTATGTCAGCTAACACTAATTCGTCTGGGACCATTCTGATTAAAGATAATGAAATGTATTATGATAGAGCTCGCTATGGGTTGGCAAACTCATAATTTCTAATGCAACGTTCTGATCTTTGCCCCGGGAAGTGTTATGGAAATGTGACACTGAGAGATTTGAAAGACATTGACTGAATCAAGTAAATGTGGCCCTTTATAGTTTTCTATTCTGTGGCCTTTTGACTCTATCCCCCGAATACTGAAACGTCACTTAAAATTTGAGGGCTGCTTAACATTTGAGCAGCTCTTAAACTTTAGGTTTTGTATTGTCAAACGTCACTTCTAAGTATCTGTTAAATTTAAGTGGTACTTAAATTTTGAGTGACGTTTCAGTATTCGGGGGTAAGTCTAGTTCAATCCTTTGACAATAAACTTACTTTACTGCAAAGATCTCAAGGTGCTTGAATGATAATGTGGTCATAAGGGTGTTGTTAGCAAATATTTGTCATTATCTGTGATAATGATCGTTTATTTAATTGTAAAATATCTATTTTTTTATATTTTTACACATTTCTCATCAAAAACAAAAAACGTCAATGTCAACGTTGATTAGTTCTTTTAGTAGCCGCTCTTTATTCCGGCTCTTGGCGCTAGTGTTCTTTATCTCTTCATAATTATCTTATAGGCACTTTCCTCGACATACTTTATAATAGCCTTGTTATTAAAACTGAGCTAATGTTTTGTTCTTCTTAAAATAACTTCTTATTCCCATGTGATCAGCGAGAAACATCAAGGAGGTTTGTTTTGATAATATTTTTAATGGCATGTCTGAAAACGTCATTGTTATGAACTTCCATTGTTGTAGTTACGATGTTATTGAAGGGTTATAATGTGCTGTGTTTAGCTTCAGGGTCGAGGACTGAGATCAGCCAGCCTTTTGTTACGAGTTTTATGTTGTAGGCTATTTTTAGGGGTTTCTCGAAAGGAAAAACCTAAACCCTTATAAGATCACTTATTGTTCGTCTATCTGTGAAGACCCTTTATATCGGGAACCCAAGGAGGTTTCTAGTTAAAATTAAAAACCATTTAAACGAATCTCTAGTCCCTTGAATCTGTGTAAAAATCAATTTTTAAACTTTACTTAGTAAAAAGATATGGCCATTCATGTCGCTAGTTGTGACGCACCCTCGGTGCGAGGGTCCGTCTCGTACTTGGCCAGTTTTTTAATTCTAAATATGAATTCTTTGAGGATCCGAATGCCACTATAAACAGTCTACCTACTTTAAGGATTAATATCAGAAATAAAACCTCTACAGTACACAGTTAAACTAATTACGATTGCCGACTACTATCGAACATTAAGATACGTCATTTTACGCCTTGCTCGGCCCACTAATTTACGATTGTTTACGCCGTATTTAATGTATCGAGGCTACTTCAAGTCCGGCCCTGTAGTTATTAGGTTACTACTAAATTAAAGGTACCGATATTTTATTTATTGTTCGGAGTTCCGTTAGTTATATATTAGAATGGGTATCAAGTGGTTCTTGTTTGTGCCTGGTTACTTTACTAGAAGGGATTTGTGTATCTAACGTTTACTTGTGTATATACTTGTTTAGATGTATCATATACATCACTGGTAGCCTTATACACTCACTGTTGAATAATTATGAGTAAGACTAAAGCCTACTCCTACGTTGGCAGAGCTTTTCTGGACTTGGCTAGTTTTAGGTGTTCCCCGTAGTCTTCTATATGTGGTCGCCAGTGACGGCACGGTTGGCGCAGTGGCTGAGCAATCGACTGCTGCGCTACGTGTCGCGGGTTCGTTTCCCACACGGAAGAAATATTTGCATGACCTGCAGATAGTTGTTTCGGGTCTTGCTGTTTGTGTATGTGACTATAAATGTTTGTAAACACACCCACGATACAGGAGAAATTCCTAGAGAGGGGCAACGTTTTATACAAAAAAAGGACATCTTAGGCAGGTTGGGCCAAACATCAGAAAGAGGAAGAACAAAAGAAGAAGTCAGAGGCCGATGGGCAATATACACACCCTGGCACCAGGTTAGGCGCCAACCAAATGTAATAATAACAGATATCCTACATCAAAGTCAATACAGAACACAACCCACCCTATAATATCATTTCCCCGTATCGTCGGTCAAGTAAGTTAAATTTCTTATGCCTCGGAACCTAATACTTGTATAAACTGCCAGAACGTCAAACGTTTTACGATAGTGCCGTATTTCTCGTGTACCATTCCATACGAATAACTTTAATGTCCTTATCCTGATGGCCGATATAACTGAACTATAAAACACTTTCTCTCTATTAAGGATGTTAATAACGTTTTGGGAAGAGATTCCGATGCAGGAATTTATTATAGGATGTTTTGGGGAAATCTAAAACTAACAGTGTTTAGTGTGGTTTGGGTAGCTTTGAACTATCTTGTGATATTAAAGTTGGGATCAAATGGATGGTTTGAGCAATTTTGATAACACAATTCCCTCTTTAAACGGTGTTATATTTTGGCAAGAAACATATGGATGCGAAACAAAAAAAAAATGTAAACTTCACGTACAATAAGTGTAAAGGGCGACTTAATGCCATAAGGCATTCTCTACCCGGGGTTGTGGCTTGTTCGAATGAGATACCGCGGCCCCGGAACATAAAGGGCAATAGAAGGAACATGGGTGGGTTTTAGTCGGTACAAGTCTGACACTCCCCCCCGCTCCGCGCAGAGCGGGGGAAGTTAGTTGATGATTTCCCAACTCAAACAAAAAAAAAGGCATTCTCTACCAGTCAACCTTTGGGTTAAATATGATTCTACTAGCTGTTCCACGTGGTTTCACCCTTGCTGCTTAGCACCTGTTGGTCGTAGCGTGATGTTATATAGCCTTCCTCAAGAAATGGACTATCCAACACTAAAAGAATTTTACAATTCCAACCAGCAGTCCCTGAGATTAGCGCGTTCAAACAAACAAACAAACAAACTCTTCAGCTTTATAATATTAGTATAGATAACACGGACATCATGTTTCTGCGGTAGGTTGGTTTGAGGTTCTCTCTCTTAAACGTCCGGCCACCTCGTTCGTTAGCATAACTGCTTCACAGAAGGAGGTGAAAAATTTCCGTTCCCTCTCGCTCCGGACCATGGACTGAACCAGGACCGGACGCAAGAGATCGCTGCTTGCCGATCGCCTGTACAAGGACACAAGCCGTGCTCCGCCCAAGTTGGGAACTACCGTTCATCCACCGTGTCCTCCGGGCAATTATCACAGAGGTGACACCTGGGCCTTACCTCCTACCCGATTATGTGCAGGAATCTCCCGAAACTGCCGTGTCCAGTGAGGACCTGCGTCTGCTGGTAGGTAAGAACGCCGTGGCGCCTGACGAATGCTTGACGAACCTCTATGGTAGGTAGTTCGAATGATGGGGAGTCACAGCTTTGCTATAAAAAAGACGCTGAAGTTCGATTGTCTTCACTGAAAAGTTTTACATCCAAAAATCGTAGTTGATGTCGAGTTGGTTGATCAAATACAGTATTCAAATAGAAACCCTATCGTTGCTATGTAATTTAAGGTTCTCCTTTCTCTACACATAATAAAATAAGTCACCAATCCATGTACTGATCCCCATCCTGTCCGACTCAAGAATAAACGTTCATCGAATAATAAAAATCGATTTAATAACCCATTAATCGGAATAGACCGAATCGAGTTACAATCGAATCGAATAAGGAATGCATAAAATTTGGATGCACCGCGTATCGAATGGTATCGATAATAATGTAAATCTATATGTTACCGTCAAACCTGTTAATCGGTCAAACCTTTTATTACTGGTTCCAGCCAAAAGGTTGAGAAAAATGTAAGTCAAAGTAAATCGTGTAAATGGCTAAGTAAAAATTATAATATGCATAAAATTAATAAACAATGAAATTCATAATTTAGGAGCGTATGTTGTAGTAATTTAGGATCACTATCCTACTTCCTACTAATATAAGTATGCGAATGTTTGTGAGGATAGATGGATGGATGTATGGATGTTTGTTACTCTTTCACGTCCAAACGGCTGAACGGATCTTGATGAAATTTGGCACAGAGGTAGATTATAGTCTGGAATAACACATATACACTACTTTTTTTCGATATCACGCAGGCGAAGTCGCGGGCGCCAGCTAGTACAACATATTTAAAAGTTTTTGGCTTTGTAAGATTAATTTTAAGGTTTAAAAAAAATTACCCTATTAATGTTGACCGGTCAAATATTGTTTTTTACAAATTTTAACTGATTTACAAGTTTGCCTGATACATATACATACATCGATAATCGTTCACATATAGATTGGGTGATAGTTACTTACCATTTGACGACCAGTTTTGTCGGGTTGGTAGCATTGATAAGTATTTTTTTTATTGTTGGCAATAAAGTTGTAACAATTTTTAGGGTTTTAATAAATTTTGCCGATTTGAGTTTGTCGTTTAGATCGTTTACATACATTATGTTATTTATCTGTACAATTTGTATTGTTGTGTAAAGATGTTTTAAGTGAATTGTGTATGCTCTTTACTTATCTCCTCCTCAAGTCGTAAGGGCCAGTGAGTTGAAATTAATTATTTTGTAGGTTTTAGTGACAATATTTTGATGATTTAAAAGAGGTATCATGGAGTTTCTTGCCAATTCTTCTCCGAAAAAATCCTGTCTTAGGAATAAGCAACTAGTTCTAACAAGTTAACCCTTGCGGCTGGGACTGTAGCTCCATCCTTTGGTTTTAACAATTCTACTGGTTTAGTTGTACTATGTCAACTATGTGCTTTGAGTTTGAGATTGGTGCAACAAAAAAATAAAACTCAAACTGACAAAATAAAACAAACCCTTTTTTTTCGGGTGGGAAATCATCTAATGACTTCCCCCGCTCTGGGCGGAGCGGGGGGGCATGTCAGACTTGTACTGACTAAAACCCACCCATTTCCTTCTATTGCCCTTTACGTTCCGGGGCCGCGGTATCTCTTTCGAACAACCCAACAACCCGCAACCCCGGCAGGCGGAGGCTCTGGCAAGCCCCTCTGTTTTGCTGACTCTCTTTGAGGCGTGTGTGAAACACGAACGCGCCGTCGACACGGCTTGTCATCAATCGACGGACGGACGGTGAACTACCCATTGCTTACCGTCCACAAGCCCGCATCTACGGTGGCCGGGAGTCGTCTCGCGGCGCCCGGCGCCCGGGGCGTCTCCCGCGGCGGCTGGGTTGGGCAGATGTTCTCTCCCTCAAACGCCCGGCCACCTACTTTGCTAGCATTACTGCTTCGCAGAAGGTGGTGACCGCTTCCCATTCCCTCTCGCTCCGGACCATGGCCTGAACCAGGGCCGGACGCGAGAGATCACCGCCGCCAAATTTTTACCCTTAGCAGTAAATTTGTTTTGACTTTTGAGTCAGTTTCGAGGTGTCACCGTCAAATGACTTAAAACAAAAGAAGATTCTTTTGTTTTAAGTCATTTGACAATATATAACACTTCCAGACAATACAATTTCTAAAAAAAGAATCGTTCAAAAACAAATACTGACTGAAAAAAAAATGCATACAATGTATTTTGGTGCACAATACTCCGAAATTGAATAATGCAATTTAAATACTACAAATAACCGCTAAAGGTGAACATTTTAGTAATTTTTGCATATAAATCTTTTGTCGGCAAGAAAAACCAGCTTAATTTTACACTTTTAAAACACCTTATAGACTTCTGATAGAGCTTAAAATATGTATTCTTAAGTGTGTTCATAAACTTGTAGGTTATAATCGCTTGTCTTGCTATGCGTTTTCGCCTCCGGGTGACAGGTGACTTTTGACTTCTTTTGTTTTGAAATATGGCGTGAATTATAAGCGGAAAGCGATCGATCATTTTTGGGAACAAAAGGATAAAAATAACAATTGAATTTTCAAAATCCAGCCGTTTTAGTAAGCACCTATAGTCTTAAAAAAATCCCAATGCAAAATTTGAGACTGTCGGAATGTCGTGAACAGTGAGTCAGTGATTTTTTATATTTATAGTTTACTTACTTACGCCCGCGACTTCATCCGAGTGGCATAGTTACTTTGGGTTAACGCTAACTTTATCCCGCTTGATGATCGAAACAAAAACATCTTTCTCCTCCCTTTTCTTCTCTCTTTCTCCCCCTTATTCACTTTAAAAAAAAATACAACCTATGTTCGTCTCCAGGGTCCCAACTATCTCTTTACCAAAATTCATGAAAATAGACGTACAAACAAACTCACTTTCGCTATTATAATATTACCTAGTAAGGAAGTAAGGATATAGTAAAAAATGACAATTTTTAACTGACTATTTTTTGGGCATGAAGAGAATTGTGGTAGAGTAGCATTTGTAAGAAAACTGTTACTAGCAAAGGACTTAAAAATCTTTTCAAAGTAGCAAATAAGTGCATGACACGAGTTAGACTAAAGAATGTCGTTGACGTTACCTTGTCATTGGTTACTTCTCGTGATCTCTGACCTCTTGTGGCCCGTTCTACGGAGGTACTAATGTAGTATATGAACAACTTGTGTCCGCTGCGGTTTACCTAGTCACCGACATCTTTTGTTTTATTGCTGTGAATGCCACCCAGATGTCAGGTTTCAGATATACAATGTTTTTCTCGAGATTTGCAGGTGAGGGTTTTATGCTGCTAGCACCAGTACAATTTCTATGTCATTTATTTACACTAGACGAGGGGTGGCGAACCTTTATGGACCAACGTGCCATTTTTCTTAAAGAAATGGTAAATGGCGCCACAGACGTGCCATCAGATAATTTTGACTAAGTAATCACTTAGTCAATCAATTACTGGTATTAGGATAATAATTACTATCAATTCGAAGCTTTTTTACTGACTAGTAGAGTCATCGCTAAACGGTTTCTAAGCGAAATAATTTTATTCATCTCTGAAAATACTGAATCGCTATGAGTTAAAAAAATATAGGAAGATAAAAAATATGATTTTTGTGCCCAAATCGTTGTGGCGCGTGCCGTCACTGGCGCACGTGCCACTTGTTCACCATCTCTGCTCTAGACTGTGAAACTATCATTTTTTTTTTGTCTCTCCCTAGGAGCAGATGAGACTATCGTCGTAAGCGTAGCATTGGGCGCCCATATACCGATGACCTTAAAAACACTGAATGTAGACGTCGGACGACAGTGTCTTATGGTGCAACTTGAGCGAGTCCCGTCCCCAGCAGTGAAGTACGAAGAAACTGAGTTCATTGAAAAGGCAGACCAAACAAAACCGGCCAAGAGCGAGTCAGACTCGCGTACCGAGGGTTTCGTTCAAACTAGCGCAATATCTTTTGACTGCGTAGACTGAAAGGGTTGAGTTTTTACAGTTTAGTACTTATATAGTTTAACTTCACTCAATACCTCCACGCGTTCACGAAAAAAAGGTCTTGACAGACAGACAGATAGACGGACAACAAAGTGATCCAATGAGGGTTCCGTTTCTACCTTTTGAGTTACGGAATCCTAAAAAACATCAACAAATCACATTTTCTCACATGTACTCAACGTGTCATGACAAAATCACCAATGAAATACTTTTAATCATGTTTCCATCAACACAACCTGAAACCAAATAAGTCTCATGATATCTTTCACATTCAATCGAGCATCTTAATCGTCAATTTAGCAGAACTTGAATAAAACATCTCATTGGGTATAGATTTGACTAGCTCATTAAGGGGGTATGACCAGTAAACAGGAGAAAAACAGAAGTTCCACTTGATCTATGTGGGTACCGTTAGGGCAAGTCTTTGCCATTACCGCGATTCTTAAGTAAAAATGGTTGAAATGATTTCATGCACTCGGTAAAAGTTGGTCTTCTACTCTAGGATGGTAGAGGCCAAACGGTGGCATGGCGGACAACGTTTATGCCATAAGGATGTGTTGCAGACCCATCTGAATGCTTGCGAAATGGTGCCGTTTGGGAGAAAATCGCTTTGCATAAATCGTTTTGGAGATCTACTACCTACGAAAATGTAAATATATTCAAGAAAATCCGATTTGATACATTGAAAATATGCGCCAAATAGGTAAAGAGAGACCTAAGCTCTTACGGCGGCTGCGATCTGTCGCGTCCGGTCCTAGTTCAATCCATGGTACGGAGCGAGAGGGAATGGGAAGCGGTGACCTACTTCTGAGAAGCAGTCATGCTAGTGAAGGAGGAGGCCGGGCGTTTGAGGGAGAGAATCTCAAACCAACCCAGCCGCCGTGGGAGGCGCCCCGGGCGCCGGGCGCCGCGAGACGACTCCCGGCCACCGTAGATGCGGGCCTGTGGACGGTGAGCTATGGGTAGCTCACCATCCGGACGGTCGATATAGTGACTACAGGCCGTGCTAACAGCGCGTTAGCGCGCCTCAAATAGATGTCAGCAAATTAGAAGGGCCTGCCAGGGCCACCGCCTGCTGGGGTTTCTGGTCTTGATGAGCTCTCGTCCGTAAAAAAAGGCTCGCCATGACAGAAATTTGACAGATATAGTGAGGAGGAGGAGGATGAACACGTAGCCACTGTGCAACATACCTACAAGATTGCCTAAACGTCGGAATAGATTTCTGGTGGTATTTTTTTGGATGATTAACTAACAGAAAGACTTCAACTGTGGAGCATAGGCTTGCCGAGTCAACTCCCTTACGCTTCTCGCATCCACTCGAAATATACCTAAGATAAAAAGAAACTTGCAGCAGGAAACAGAAAAAGTCCGGCAAAAGATAAATTGTACTGCATATGTATATAACGTTAGTTGTTAAAAGAAAGAAAGAAAAACTTTTATTTGGGACTCGCACAAAACAAGTAAAACAATAAAAAAAAATGAAATAAAATAGTAGGTACAGACAAGGTTATTGTCTGTGCGAGGCCAAAAAGGTCCCTGTCTCAGCATAAGCTGCTGTTTAGACTGACCCTTCTGATTTCCTAACCCGCTATCACCGTGGTAATTACTGGTTAATGCCTCTGGCGTGAGATACTGCGCCTCTTGTCGCTTCGTCAATAGGAATGCATCTTTTGAGGTGCGCGTGCGACATTAGTTCCGACGCGACGTCCTGTGGAGAGTTGGGAGGCAGGGGGTAAAATATGGAAGGGATGATTTATTTTGCAGTAAGTCCCTTTCGTCAACGCGGATGACCTAGAAGGAGATGGCGGGATGAGCTGGAATCTACTTCAAAAGAATGACCTACAATTGCACTAAGTCGAAAAGTTGGAAGAAAGAAAGAGCCCTGGCGTGGGACAATATAGGCTTATTATATAATCATAATTTTTCTGAATAAGGTACTTTTCTTTTGTTTTTGTCGTCAAAATTAGTAAAACTTGATGATTCCAAAACATCAACTCTTCATTAATTACTTGTCAACGTGGGGTTCCTTAACAGAATAGAATAAGATCATTTGTAAACAGTTCGAATCTACTTATGAATAAATAAAGACCTTGAAAATTTTTAAAAATAACGTATGTTTAAGCTGATTTTCGTCTTAAAACATTTTCTGTTCTTCAAAACAACTAAAGACTCGGTTACATTTAAAAAATGGCATTTCTAATATTGTCACACAATGGAAAGTAAGCCTTTACAAACAGCTTAACCAAAAGTAAGTTTACACTGCAAATAAAAATGTTATCATCACCCAGCGTATGAAGATTATACGCGCATAGAATACTGTTGCTATCCGTATTTACGACCACTTTTAACGTAGACAACTCGTTTTCCTCATTTGACTATCTCAAGTTAATGCGAGATCGTAATCACCTGATTGGCTCTTAATTTAGCATTCGTTCCCAGATCATATCGGTTTATTTTGAAAGCAAATAAGCAATGACTTCAAAGTAGACGTACTAAGTATCGCAGAGAATGAAAATGTTTGTCCGCACTCGCGAAATATGCAAAACAACCTAACAAACTCAAAATCCGTTAAATAAGCAATCCTCTTTTGGCACACCTCTTAAAGTTCTTCGAAAAAAAAAACAGAAATTCAAATATTGAACGGATTATCCCGTCAAAAAAGTGACATGCAAGCATCCGAATTAAATTGGCCGAACGCGGTGGTCGATGAAAAAAATGCGCAAAAGTATCAAAGAAAACCGCAGACCGAGGCGTCAATCTTGCAGATTTTCAGTAAAAAAAAGAAAATAAAAAATAACGAGGTGGGTTATTATTGCTGTCTCGTATCTGTATTGGTAGCTCAGTGTGAGATCCGAACGCACCGCGCGCGCGCGCTCCCGTCATCGCGCCATTTCCCATTTACCACCACCGTGCACCGTGACACGAGTCCCATTAGAAAAAAAAACAATTGAACTTTAGCGATTTATTTATCGATTATTGATTTCCAATTCGGTAATTCAGTGCGTGTGTGACTGCCAGTGTTGTGCTGTGTTCTCTTTTTGAAATGCAAAGGTGACTAGTTTTACTTTTTTTTGTCATTTAATTAAGTATTATCTGTGCCTGTACTATTACTGGGTTGCTGTTTGCCGCGCGAGAATGCGCGACAGTTTTGGTAAGTATCAAGTTTATCCATGATTACCTATTGCTCTACATTTTTATCTGTTCATTTTTAATTGTATGAATCACAAAACAGTGTGATTACAGTTCGCAGGCGACATATCTATGAATAGAACGCATCCATTCTGCTAATACATTCGATCGGCTGAAATAAAAAAGTTCGTAATGTAGGCAGTGGGTATGCCAACGACGATAAGTTTAAAATTCATCTGTTTTAGAAAGTTTAATTGGAAATGACCATGGAATAAAATCATGGTCTTGTTCAAATAGAAATGTATGTTAATTAGTTTAATTTAGTATGAAATAAAAAATACGGTATTTGTACCACTATTGTTTTAATGTTTTGTCTAGAATCAACGACCTTATGCCCGGTTCTACATACGATTTATATTAGCGTACGGTAAGAACAACACCATCGCCAAAATCCCTGACTTTGGTGATGGTGATGTTTGTGATGTAAGAAAATGAGTAGGTCTTTATACACCGTCTTTGAACTTTAGGTTCACAGACATGCAAATTTCCTTACTATGCATTTTTTGTGTAGTGGGTCTACATTTCTATACGTCATCTATGGTCACCACTAGGTTGCTGTGATAATGTCAAAGGGTGATGCAGAAAATGGCCAAACTGTCACTTAAAGCTGCAGTTTCATATGTATGAGGTATCTGTTTAAACGGAACCAGCTCTCGAAGTTAGCACCAATACTGACACGTGTTACATGAACCGTTCAGCGGGTGAATGTTATAAGTGAGACCTCATAAAGTCGTATGACTGTACTATTTGGAGTCATCCAAGGCAGAAGCGAGAGCGTTTACAAATGGATTGGTTCGAAAGAGATACCGCGGCCGCGGAACACAAAGGGCAAAAGCAGGCAGATGGATTGGTTTTAGTCATTAAGTCTGATTCTCCGTTCCATCTAGAACGGGGGAAGTCATTTGATGATTTGATTTCCAATCCGATATGAAGCCTTCTAAAGTTTTTATATCAAACAAAGTAACACGCAAAAAAAAGGGGAAACGCCTTTTCTTTGAGGTTGAAAACTTGAGTACGACACAATGTAGAGCAGTGATTTTCAAAGTAAGGAGTGCGCCAACCTGGGGGGCGCAAAGACCTGCAAAGGGGGCGTGGGCTCTTAGTATAGTTAGGGCCTTATTTACATATTACCCGCGTTTATGTCCTACGTATTTTGTTTTATACAAACTTGGTAACACACATTTAAACTAGCTAAAAATTACTAAAAATATTTGTGAAAAAAAGGTCAAGTTTCTTTTATAATTTTGAATTCAGATTAATATAAGTTTACAACTATAATTTATAAGGATAAGGGGACACTGAATGTGTTCTTTAGAAAGTTAGAGAACCCCTGATGTAAAGTACCTAATTAAAAATCATTCTGGTGATGGACGCTTTAAATAGTACTGGAGTCATTATATTATTTAAGTAATGGTATATCTTATCAAACGAAAACTTAAAAAAGCGGAAAAATTGATTCTTGAATAAATCCGTAAATAAAAAGTTCATAGTCCGGAACAAAAAAAAAACATCGCAATGTGTTGGAGAAAAAATACCTTTCGGCATCGTTCGTGAATCCTACTATGATATTACAAATGCCAATTTTTGTATGAATGTTTGTTACTATTTCACGCAAAAACTATTGAATGGGTTTTAATGAAACATAACAGTAATATTGCTATCAGAATAGCACATGGGCCACATTCATAAAGATATGTCGTATATTCTATCACTACGCGAGTGAAACCGCGGGGCGCAGCTAGTGATCCATAATATTTATTTTGCAAACTAGATGAGGGTGGAGTTTCGTACTAACTAGTAGGGAACAATACTGAAAACAAACAGCTTAAACAAACTCAGAGGTCATAATCTCTTTTAAGGCCAGACAAAAATCTTGGTCAGCTATGGTATCATGGGTATGGGTCTTAATGGTATTTTACTACCATTAGGTAGCTATCTATCTTATTTCTGTCCACTTAAAAACTCTTAATAAGCTGAAAAGACCAAGCGCCGCTAGATATTAGTATAATTTCATTTAAATATACAATATTATGTAAATTGCACATTTAAATTTAAAGTAACTACTGCCGTATGCAAAATTCATTTGTACAGTGTATACGGCAAATAAAAACTTTCTTAGGAGTACAATTAGGGCCAAACAAACTGTCCTCAATATATTTGTTTAGAGTGAGTTACACTTGTGGGCAAATGATTAAGTATACTATAAGATTTGTTCTGGAAATTTAATCGATCCTCAAATAGTTCATGTTTGTTTTTTTTTCATATTTACTGATAGTTTTTTTTTCAGAACTGCTTCGATTTGTAACTGCGATTAACTGGAATGTGGCGAATGGCGGCCGCTATGGTAATGGTGCTGTACCATTTAGATTTTTGGGGTTCGAATCATCAAATAACTGCCCCTGGTGGAGGGGGGGGGGGAGTATCAGACTTGTACTGACTAAAACCCACCCATGTTCCTTCTATTGCCCTCTACCTTCCGGGGCTGCCGTATCTCTTTCGAACAACCCGCAGCCCCGCCATTTCAACCATTTTGCTTGGCTCGTGCAGCCAACTTTATTTGTAAATCCAGAGGAACCTCTGAAAAGGCCGTTTTAGCAGAATCATACAAATTACGTCA
Source organism: Ochropleura leucogaster (assembly GCA_958449745.1). Classification (NCBI taxonomy): domain Eukaryota; kingdom Metazoa; phylum Arthropoda; class Insecta; order Lepidoptera; family Noctuidae; genus Ochropleura; species Ochropleura leucogaster. The sequence continues at coordinate 17,440,128 of OY288213.1, read as the reverse complement.
CAATTTGTTGAATTGTCACAAAGTTACTATTTATAATATTATCTGCGTCTTCGATCCGCTAATGTGGAAAACTTAACTCCTGAAAAAAAAAAACACGATAAATCTACAGAGAATATAAATATTATAGTAAACCTGCTTCCATTAATTAAACTAGTGCGTTTAATTATCTTTACTTTCACTAATCTCATTATGTATAGTCGGCGACTACAAAACGTAATGCTAAAGACATTGACACTGCAAATATGGTCTTACTTAGTTTATTGTCTTTGGTATATGATAACACTATGTTACTGTTCCACTGGCATTATAATTTCTTGATGCCCATTTATAAAAATTATACAAATATATCCAAAGAAAATTGGTCAACTTTTATTTACTGAGTCAAATATGTAATTTAATATATAACACTTTTAGTAAGATGTAACAACAAACAAAATGTGTAATTATTTTGCTCGCCAGTGTACAAGGTACATCTTATCTAGTACTAGATAGTAGGGGCAAACGTTTGCTTTGAGAGAAATGTGTAAACAATTAATTTTGCATTCAGTCCTTTCTCTAAGACTTTATTAAGTGCCTTAAGCATTTCATTAGGATGGTGAAGAAGATTGCTGGCCATCTTTTGAAATTGTACAGTTTGTCCTGTTCCCTGTTATATGTAGGTAGCTTTTTCTATCATGATCTAAACATCTAAACAAACTTTACTCCGAGGTTTTAATTATAGGCAAATGTATGGATTTAAAGTCATATAGAAACATCATTCTACGCTGTTTATCATTTTTATTAATTTTATTAGAGGTTGGTTTCTTATTTAATACTTCTAAATTCATAGTCATGTCAAAATTTTAATGCGTTATTGACAAATAGAGGGTTGATAACTCTTATTACAATAATAGACAATTTTTTTAGGTTGTTGGATCATAATATGCACATTCTGTGTATAAAAACTTTCGTAGAAACAGAACTCGGGTCATACAACCAAAGGAATCAAGTATCACACAGAGTTACCGATGGCTAATTGGTGGCTGTGTTAAGCGGTTCCAATGAAAATACTCGCAAGTGTAAACTGGCGATACTTCAGCTTGCGTACTCAGCAAGCTATGTCGGTGGTTTTTTTCCAGTCAATTTTGTTTCTAGTATTTTGTGTAGTATGTTTACCAGGAATTATTCTATAACAAGATTTTTATAGATATACGTAGGTATGCGACCACATTATCTGCTGCAATACTTTGAAACCCTTTTTATTTAGGAATGGGAAATCATCAAACAACTTCCCACCTCTAGGTGGAGCGAGGTGTAATGTCGTGTAATGTCTTTTACTGACTGAAACCTATCCATGTCTTTTGGCTTTTGTGTTATGGGGTTGTGGTATCTCTTTCGAAAAACCCGCAACCTCGGCAGACAGTGGCCCTAGCAAGCCCCTCTAGACCTTGCAATAGTTGAGCACATTCCCAACAAAATACCAACTTCAGAAACATTTAATACCCCTGAATTCTCAACATCTGTATCCCACAGCTCACCGCGGTTATTTAAATTATAATTAGGCTATAAACGCATGCACCGCGTCCGAAGAAACTGGTTTACGCAAATAAAGTTCAAGTTAAGTCCGACCACTTTAATTGCTTACTGGCCAACTGTTTCGAAACTATGATATTTGTAGAAATTATGCATGTTTCAATGAGTTTTTCTAATCTACGGTGGTATTAAAATTTATTTATTAGTGTTTTAATTGGTTTTCTAACTTGATTTTCGAGAATTGGATGAAGTTTGTTGCACTGGTACGTTATGGCTTTTGACCGTACACCTTTTCATCCTGAAGTTGCTGATACTGTTGCAATAGCCCACTGCTGACAAACGTCTCTGTCTTTTAGTTCCTTCGATTAGAGGCTAAATGTTAGACACTGGTCGTTGGTTTAGCCTACCATGTCTTGCCATCTTTTACGAGATCTGCATCGACGCCATCTGACGTCAGACGTACGCCTGAGCTCCACATAGTGAATATCGGGGCTTGCAACTCATATGGCATAGAGCAAATATTCCCGGACTAGTTGGCACTTTAGCTTAGCCAAGCCTAACAGCATCCCGGTCTTACGCATTTATAATAATCATTGATAATTTGTTTTGTTGTAACCTGTAACCTTACTGAATTTCCCGTAAGTTAAATCAGCAAATAAATTGGTTCTATTCACTTTTTTTTTATATTAAGGCAATTTTTTGCGTACCCCAAGATCAGTTGACTAATATTATAAAAATGACTACTACGTGTTTATATAATAGATATCTATAATTTCAGTCACAAAACTCAATCAAGGATATCCTTAATGACATTCTTGAAGCCCAGTTTATTGGTCACCAAAAGTTCAACTCGATACATAACACCAATAACGGTGTAGTTAATGAAATAGCCGATAGCTGGACTGTATTAACGATGCATCGCGTCACATAGTCTCACATAGTGCGCTTCACATATCAGACGGCACATCAAAGCTGTGGCGGGGACACACAGCATACTAAATAACACAAAATGATTGAAACATGAATGTTTCCTGTTATTCTTTATCGTAGAAGTCGTGGTTTTGTTTGTTGAAGTGCCGATTTGAATTGTGTACTTAAGTACGTAAGACCTATAAGTAGGTCCTACGTACTTGTATTCGAAGTTAGAAAAATTTAAACAACAAGTCTTACCAAGGGGTATCGTAGTCCGGGGTTGCGGGTTAGTCGAAAGAGATACCGCGGCCCCGGAACATAAAGGGCAAACGAAGGAACATGGGTGGGTTTTAGTCAGTACCTACAAGTCTGATACTCCCCCATGCTCCGCCAAGAGCTGAGGAAGTAATTTAATTTAGAAATGTTTTGTATCATACTTTTCATTTTGTCTCTTAGTAAAATTTCATCAATTCAATTCCTGAAAGATTACTAAATATCAGACCGAATGAGCAAAGCTATTCAAATGACTTAGTTGTGACGACGTTTTGTTCCATAAATAACTAATTTCACACCATCCTAGACAGATCACACATATTGAACATATTTCTATGTCTGTACGAACATAAGGAAGCTATTTAGTGCTAAAAAACTTAATCTCCAAGGATTATACTGTGGGGGTCGCTTTACTTAACTTCACAATCTAATTTGTATCCTAACTTTGTTACGTTAGAGTTTGAAGTGCCGTGTAGTTTAAGAACAATTATTTTACCAGGCCATTGACATTTCTATTAATTGTTCTAAAGAGATGAGAAAGTGAATTAGTTATTTTTTTATTTGTCTGTTATGGGTTTTTTTTTCACTGTTTTGAGAGAATTAACGTTTATTAGATACTAAATAGGATAGGTTTAGAGTCTAAATAATTCTTTTATAGAAAGTTATGGGTTAATATTTATTGTTTTACCTTATTTTATTTAAAAACTAGACGTCATGCAACTTATACAGCGTGATCTTCAGAAAACATGACTTTAGAAATGATGTGGGTAGCCAACATATATTACCTATGCAGTTATAAATTGCTTTTTCCAAAACATTCCTTAATCATATTAACGTCCATTAACATTATTTCTTCTTTGTTTATTATATTTGACTCTTCAATAATAAGTAAACTATTACATATGCTAGAAAACATTTAATCTTAAGTCTAAGTGCTCAATTACTTAGAGAAGAGCACTTCAATTTTGGTATACATATAATAAAGTATATTTTATTCTATTCTAGATAAAGTCAAAACATCTGACTCAAACCTCTATAGGGTAAAAGTGACTAAGACGCGAACTCGGTAATAAAAATCGTGGGTAGCGCACCGAGGGTTCCGTACAAACTTGCGACTTTTCTTGAGATCCTACGACAACCCTTTTTTTGAGATCACAAATAGGCTGAAAAAAGTCTGTAAAAGTCTGAAAGCCTCCCCGAGTTTCAGACTTTTACAGACTAATGTAGATGGATGTAGAGAGTTGATTTTTCGCAGCTCCATGCGACCGCAGATACGTATGTGCATAGGTATACTTTTAATTTCATCTGGATACCTCAATGCGTTCACGAGATAAAGGCTAGAGTTCTTGACAAACAGACAAACAGACGGACAACAAAAACATCCCATAAGATTCCGTTTTTTTCCTTGAGGAACCCTAAAAAACTATTTAACGCTAAAGACTTCTTAGTTCTACGTACGGTTCTAAATCAAGCATTGAAAATGACATATAGCTGTTAAGCTACACTAAGCTCGTTCCAGTAGACGAACACAATAGTACTTAATTTAAATTAAATCACACAATACAAGCACTATGTTAGCGCCGACTATTTGTTTTCAAGCTGACTGCCCGTAGATCTATTGCTGTGAGGAAAGCCGATTCATTTCTATTTCCATACAAGGGCTAAAACAAGATAATAAAATTAGTGACTGGCTTACTTTTACAAATGGCCTGCCATTTATTGCCGTTAACCCCCGACCAAAAAAAGGGGTGTTATAAGTTTGATGTGTGTAAGTGTGGACCTGTGTATCTACATATCTTCGACATTATAGTTACTGAACAGGAGTACCGATTTTGATCAAGTTTGTTTGTTTAATAGGTGTCTTTATCGAGAGTGTTCTTAGCTGTTTCAAGAAAATTTGCTCAGCCATTTGAAGATGACCATCTTGCGTTCCATTCTTGGGTTGCGCAAAGTGCTATCGGGGTCTTATCAGCAATTTCTCGGAGATTAGTGTTCTTAAGTCAATAGGGTTCCGTAAAAAGTTGGCAAAACTTTATTATACTTGTGCAACTCTGTTTTATCTTTCGGGGATCGTGAGTGCTATATTGTATTTAAACTTTGCTCAGCTCATTGATTCAGGCTAAAAATTATAATAATTAACCTTGATGAAGCCTTGAAGTCAACTGAATCCATCTTTGGCAGTGTACCTGTGTCTGGATTTCGTCCTGACTACACATCCTCGACATTGACTTAATATCCAGATTTCGAGAAACCCATACAGCTTTATTCATGTCACTGAGATGTTCAGAGGGTCATTTAAGAATCAATGCTTTGGGTGGTTCTAAAAATAATTGGATTTATGTTCAATACGATGAACTGTCTTGTCTTTGGTTTGTAAATTTAGTTTGCATTTATTTTTCTTTGTCTGAACTTTCCCACTACTGGGCAAAGGCCTCCCAATAACCTTCCGCGCAGTTTTATCCAGTCATTCCCTCACAAGGGTTTTTAGAAGTATACGGGAGTGCGGAATGATACTCGACTCGTATACTTATTAAAGTTTATCCTTACTAATATTATAAAAGCGAAAGTGAGTTTTTTTGTTTGTTTGTTACCTCTTCACGCTTTAATGGCTTAACCGATTTTGATAAACGAGGGAAGAAAAGGGAAAACTTAGCGTTGCTATTACAAATCAATCAGGCGCAAGAGCAAAAACTGCAGGGCTGCTTGGTGTGTTATACCGAATTTAACGCGAGCAAAGCCGCGGGCGAAAGCTAGTATTGTATAAAGCGGAAACAAAGGTACAGCGTCAGAGAGAAGTCTTATTCTATTTTCAAGCCTCCCTAGGCGAAGGCGCCCGTTTTCTGGCACCCACTGCGTTAAGTTTGGAGTGTTGTAAACAACATGTACTTGCTTCGCTTGTGTTTTTGGAAAAAATCCTTAAAACCTAGACATACTGTTCTGTACTGTTCTGTTAGACATACTACTACTGAACAGTATGTTTTAGTAGCAAACAGTTTCTTTTTATCATGGGAATAAAACCCATCCATGTTCCTTCATTTGACCTTTGTCTTTCGGGGTTGCGCTATCTTTTTCTAACAACCCGCAACCCCTTGGCAAACACTGGCCCTAGCAGGCTCCTCAACTTTGCTGACATCTCTGCGGCGCGCGTGGAATTTAAACGCGCCGTTGACACGGCCTGTCACTACTAGATGGACGTGCGGTGAGCTACCCATAGTGCCTAATCTGGTGTCAGAGATTTTATACGTCCCATGGGCTTCTAACATGCTTTAAAACTCTTCGAGACATATCTCGCAGGCAGGCGAGTTTAGAATCAATTTGGACGTCAGAATTTGATAATGGAATACGTATTTTATGGCAGTGTCATCTAAAATAGTTTGAGACCGTAGTATCAACAAAATAAATTCAATTGAATCAGACCATAGACATTTACCCTTCACTATTATAACGATAATCCTCTATAGTTGCCACATCTATAATTTATGTGCCAGTTCATTAGTTTGTGTATGTAAAAGGACACTCATATTTTATAGTATTAGTGTCTTCACCTCAATTGCAAAGCCATAGGCAATGGGCAGAGTGCGCAGTCAAATCGATATAAATTTTACTATGTTCGTAATTAACAACAAACATCTTATTAAATTAATGTTGCGTTTACGCACACCACATAAAATACAGGTTGCTTGAGAGTTAGCAATATACAGAGTGTTCTATAAATTATGATAAGTTGACTGGGAAACGTGAAAACTTTGATGATATTAGCTATCATATAATTTTAGATTAAGTAAAATTTGTTTATGAAAATTGATGTGATTATGTAGAAAAAAATAAGTAAAAAAAAGAATTAGTAAATTTCACAACCATAATTCCCAAAGGGTTAAGCAGAGGTGTACCCAAAAGTACCAGTTATGTTTGAGTTTCACGAAATACGGAGGTTTCCGATAAAAAAAACAAGTTACCTACGTAGTTATGTCGTGTCTTCTAATCCCTGTTTATTTAAGCAGTTAGACCTAGGCTTGGTATACATTGTAAATCTATTATTGTTTACATAATAGTAAATTATTTTAAGTTTATACCTAGTAATGTGATATTAAAGTCACATTAAATCGAAGGAGTGTCAGACTTGTACTGACTAAAACCCACCCATGTACCTTCTATTCAGCTCAACAATAAGCTTTTGCCCTTTACGTTTCGAGCCCGCGGTATCTCTTTCGAACAACCCGCAACCCCGGCAGGTCATCAATGCTGCTACCCAATGCTCACCGTCCACAAGCCCGCATCTACGGTGGCCGACAGTCGTCTTGCGACGCGTGACGACCGTCTGTTGCGGCGGCTGGGTTGGTTTGAGGTTCTCTCCCTACACCCTTCCATACAGCCTTAAGATTTAAACATACTTCAGGTTAAGCCGCGCTTGCCTGTGTTTGTCCTCATCCTCACAAACATTCGCATTTATAATATTAGAAGGATTGTGCCAAACGTCCTGTCCAATTGACAACCAGATCTTTCAATCAAGGCCCAATGTGGGCCACTACAAACCACATAATGAGGTGAGGAATCGGAGATTCTCGCAAGAGTAATTCTGGTGAAATGCGGATGTACTTCATTACCCCACTTATTTAGTGAATACAGGTGTATTCTGTGACAATCGACATCTTGTCTAGCACGTCATGCTTAAATCATAACAAATTATGGGCACTTTAATTAAACACTAAGCGGTTGAGTCTTCATTCAAAACTTAGAAATTGAGTCCGTGACGTCACTCGTTTATAAACTACGATAATAATGGTGCACTTAAGTGGACATAAGTGTTACTGAACTTACCTAGTGCCAAACAAAGCACTAAGCCAGTGGGTCACTTAAGTGTTTAGCACTAAACTATATAAATCTTCACGTTTCTACTTTCTATTGAAGCGTGTTAGTGTTGGGGTAGACGGTTTGAAATAGAAGTTGGCGACTTTGTTATATTGGCAGTTGTGATGAAACGTTTTTTAAGATCTTTATTAGATATGTTTATCTAATAAAGATCTTACTTGTGTACTCAAATAAATTATATGATAATTTCAAAGTGATGTCTACTGTATGTGCATCCTTTCCTTACTAATATTATAAAAGGGAAAGTGAGTTTGTTTGATACTTACGTCTTTACGTAATGAATTTTGGTATATATAGTTGAAACCCTGGAGACAGACATAGGCTATTTTTTTTAAAAGGATTGAGATATGAAGGAGAAAGAGGGAAGAAAAGGAAAAACTTAGCATTGCTATTTAAGGGCAGATATCTATTAATCAGGTAAAGGGGAGCTGTGTTACCCCGAATTTAATGCGAGCGAAGCCGTGGGCAAAAGCTAATTATTGCCCCTCACTTTCTCGGCAGTAAAACTGAAAACCACATCTTCATGTTTTATGTAAATGAAGTTTTTATTTAAGTAATATGTTTAATTAAAATTTTCTACTGAGGTTTAGAAATTACTAGTAAAGATTGATTTTAAAATATTTTCTATTAATATTAAATACGTACCTGTAGTCAAAACACAGTTGTAACGTAGGTAATTACATGCTGTGACATTCATAAGGTGAATTAATTCTTGTTCATGCTGATTTAAGATTAAAGAAAATCATGCTGTGAATTGGTTAAGTTTCACATATAAGTTAACTTAGTAAATTATCAGTAATAAATAGTAAGTTAAATATCGTTTACAATAATTGAGTAACCTGAAAGTCATTAAATATACACTATATCTTTATCGTAGTTTATAACTAATTATGCACATACAAAAATTTAAAATATGTTAATTATTTAAAATTCATTTCTTATTCAAAATACAATCTATAATAATTTAGTATAACTAACTCACTAAAATATATACAAGTTCCAAAATGGCAAAAAAATATAGAGTGCCAAAAAAATTATCAATAGAAAAGTGCCCAGAAGGCTGACAGCATTGCCACGTTGGATGGTAATGCTAATTCTTAATAATTTGGATCCAAATAGTGTGCACGCTGTAGTTTACGTATTGGACCATGTTTATTTAATTAAAACCCACGGCTACTTAATTCTATTACATGACTATAAAACCGTGTCATAAAATTTCACTTTCCTGAAAAGTCGTAGACAACAATATTACTAAAACCCATTGCTTCTACGAAACACTTAACTTGAAAGTCTACAGAACCGTCTACCCGGGCACTAATTCACACTTATGTATTGACTAGCCTATTACAATACGGTATTAAAATAGTGGACACGCGAAGCTTAGAAATGGCCAGTTTACTTGAGTGAAATATTGCAATAATATTAATATTTTATAGGAAATTGAATGCTCTTCAAGGTGTGTAAGGCACTAGAAATGGTTGCTGTATATTTTTAAGTGCTTAGTGGATAATAAATGTAATAATGTTTATTGGTTCTCTCACGTAGTGGTTGCTTAGCTTGCATTCGAATTGCTCGATTGGTTAATGCTTTCTTTTTTGAATTGTTTACTTAGACGTAGGAAGTTGAGTTGAGGAGCTTTTTCCAAATAAAAGCTTACCTTATGTTTAGGTTCAGCCGTGCTTACCTAGGTTGGTCTGTGGATTGGTGACCACCCGTTACATACCGAGTTTCGTCTGGAAGCTCGCTAAGCTATTGGTGCCGGCTATCATTTGTAGATCTTTGACAGTCGTAACATATAGTCATTGTCCCGAAAGTCTGACAACTAGTTTTACCAAGGGGTATTGTATTACCCAGTACTAACTGGGTTGAGAAGGTCGGATAGGCAGTTGCTCCATGTAAAATACTGCATCCGGTAAGACTGGAAGCCGACCCTAACATAGCTGGGAAAAGCTAGGCAGATGATGATGAATTAGAAGTAGGAAGTTACTTGCCATACGATCCTTCTAAGGAGGAACTGCATACAATAATATGTTTTGTTATTAATTTTGTAATGCTTGTGCCTTTTATGTCCCGTTGTCGAAAAGCTATTAGACATGAGATTTAGAAGAATATTTACGGTCACAACCTTTTGTCAGACGTAATTTTAAAGGCTAATTGGCCATCTGAAAATGATTTCACAAAAGTGTAAGCCCAAGAAGGTATAACAGCGAAGGAAGTATATCATTTTCATTCAGATCCAGCCTGTCTCTTTGCTGTCCTCCCGCAGCGACGCCCTAAGCCCAGGTGCATACCCCACAGAGGATGCCTTTATCGTGTATTTGCTTAGTCTTTTTGAGGCCTGAGGCCTCACACATCCACTGGAATTGACTGGTTGAGCAAACCTGGCATGTAGGTTGAACTGCTAGATGCCATTAAAATAAAAAAAGAATATAATTTATTCTTGTACAGAGCTTACTACTAGAGCTTACAAGGGTTGTCCGGCAAATGTCACAGAGTTCATCGACCCTCTAATACAAAATTCGACACATGTTTCATTCTGCAATATTACACCAAATACAAGGAAAAATGCACCCTATTAATTATTCAAGCGAACGTGTTGACACTAGAAGATAGTATCATGACGGTATCATTTGGCGTCGATAAAATAAACAATAATGGTATGTGAGATTGACGCATTTTTAACAAGACAAGCTCATGAAATATTCATGGGCCGACTCCCAGAGGATGTATGTAATCACGAGGGTTCTCCATAACCGGCATAATTTATATAGGGTTTGCACGGAGAGGCAAATTTTTTGATGTAGTTTTTGTAACTGTCATATTTATTTTTAGAGAGATTATAAAATGTCACGCTTGTAACCCTTAACGAGTAAGGAAGAAATTAATGTTCCTAACATGAGTTTACTTTCATTTTGAAAAATGTTTAAATATAAATAATATATGTATAATAGGATTACACTCTATTGAATTAAATAAAAGCACAATTGCGTTTTCTGTAAAGACAAAATTAATTTATTAAAAAGAGGTTTTATACAAAGGTTTTTTACACATTTTTTATATCAATAACTTTTATTACTTACCTGTAAAGACAAAAAAACAACATTTAATGCCTTTAATTTAGGTGCACATATTTATAAAACAATATTATCTTGTTTAAATTTTATAGGCGAATTTTCAGTTCTCTTAGATGTCACTGTCAAAAATGACATCTATAAATGGTTAAGAAAAACGAAGAGCAAAGAGGTTTTCTATATATATGTTTTAATGTAATAGGCTGCATGCTTATTGCCATCCTGCCGGGGTTGCGGGTTGTTCGAAAGAGATACCGCGGCTCGAAACAAAAAGGGCAAAAGAGGGTACGTTGGTGGGTTTTAGTCAGTGCAAGTCTGACGTTCTCCTTACTCCCGTTATTTGATGATTTCCCATCCTCCAAAGTAAAGCCTATTGCCATCAATCGGGCACAAATCCAGACTCCACTACTACTGAGAAATTTATCATCATTTTCCTGCTTTTGTCCCGTTCTATTTGTGGTCGGCGCAAAACGTTTTCTTTTTCCATTCTCCCCTGTCAGACGTGACGGTTACTCATTTCTCCTTCATATCATTCGTCACACAATCCATCCGTCAATTCTTTCACCTTCCTCTTCTAAGAAATTTCCAAATCACTATGCTCGACCTGGTATTCGAGGCTCAGTTGTTGCTGAACCCTATGGTGTAGGATTTATATCCTAAGAATAAAGCCCTGGACTAGTTTGACAAGACTCTTTAATCATAAAACTCTTTGGAACTTGCGTGTCCAGATTGCGTTCGAGTTCCGGTACAAGAATTTATTTTAAATGTTCTTTATTCAAATCTGAATTCAAATGTAATGGAACCGATAATAATAACGATTTATAAATGTTGCCAGTTAATTCATTCATAATTGAAAAATGTTCAATCAATACTATTATTAATGTTTAACAGCATTTATTGTAATTTTAGAACAATTTGTATAAGTTCCACACCTTAAGGGCGTTCACTATTAAAACATTCAATAATTTCAGATTTGATTTATATGCTAACGATTTATAAATGAAGTTGATACAGAATTTGGAATCAATCGGAACATGTTTTGAGATATTGATTTAGCAATCGGTGCATTCATAAATCGATTAAAGGAAAAGGATTTTATTGAGACTTGCCCGAGGGTACCCACAGTAAAGAGTGTCCTAGACGTATTTATCATAAGTACACGTATACGTATGTATGGTAAGTAAGAAGTACGTACGTCATAATAGCTTATTACTACATGCTCTTCATCGTTCAGTCAAGCTTTGTAACTGTTCACTGTTGGCCACTGCTTGCTGGGGCTGCGGGGTGTTCGAAAGAAATACCGCGGCCTCAGAACACAAGGGGCAAAAGAAGGATCATGGGTGGGTCAGTAGTCATTAAAAGTCTGACACTCCCCCCAGCTCCGCCCAGAGCGGGGGAAGTTATTTGATGATTTCCAATAACATCAACAATTTTGTTATCCCGCATTGCTACTGAGGAAGTCGTATGAAAAACCTAATAACACTGCCTGATAGAGAGGGAATTGAGCAGTCATAATTGCAGCAACGCTGCAGAAATATGAAAGACTAGCTTCCGCCCGCGACTTCGTCCGCGTGGCATAGTTACTTTATTCTAACGCTAACTTTAACCCGCGTGATGATTGAAAAAAGAAAAACTTTCTCTCCCCTTTCCTTCTCTCTTTCTCCCCCTTTTCTCACTTTTGTTTATGTTCGTTTCCAGGGCCCCCATTATCTCTGTACCAAAATTAATCAAAATCTTCATCAACGCCATTTAGGCGTAAAGACGTAACAAACAAACAAACTCACTTTCCCGTATAACATTAGAGTTGCTGTACTCAGCTCCAAAGTAACTTAGCGTCATAGCCTAACCTTCCTCAATAATTAAGATATCCAACGCTAATATAATTAAGCAATTTAAATTTGTAGCTCCTGAGATTGGTATGTTGAACTAAACACTCATTTCAGCTTCATAAACTTCTATAATATAAAAATTAATCGCAAAATGTGTTGGTAAATGGAAAACTTAAAAAAGCCTGGACTAATATTACCAATTCTTTTTTTATATTCGTCCAGGCCCAAGGGTGGTTTTTGGGGCGAAAAAAAAGCTTAAGGCAGTATACGTTTTTGTGTAGTTTAAGTAGGTAGGGTCCGCCAGAGCCTCCGCCCGCCGGGGTTGCGGGTTGTTCGAAAGAGATACCGCGGCCCCGGAACGTAAAAGGCAATAGAAGGAACATGGGTGGGTTTTAGTCAGTAAAAGTCTGACATGCCCGCCCCCCCGCTCAAGTCATTTGATGATTTCCTACCCGAAAAAAAAAAGTAGATAGGGTAGAAAAATATTATTGCAACGCATGAAACACAGGGCACAGCTAGTATTGGTATAGAAATCGTCATTCGTGACAGAATGGTCTTCAATCATTTTCGAATGCAATGCTAATCGGTTCCAATCGTAGATCTCTCTAGAACATTAGTTAATTGCTAGTTTACAATGACAATGATTGCGCCATCGGCATCGACATTACCAAACGAATTCGTCCTTAGTTTAATACCAATGTTTATTAATACGAAACTCATTGGATTAATCCAGTTTAGTTAATAACTGAGCGACCTCAATTATATGCCGCACATAATTTACACGTAGTAGGTACATTTGATTTCTAAAATTATTCGCTTATTGGCAGGTTTGGTTGGTGTTGCTATGTTTATATACTTAATTGAGCTTTTGCCCGCGACTTCGCTCGCATTAAATTTGGGGTAACACAGTTTCCTCTTCCCTGATTTGCAGGTACCTATTACCTGTAGTTTCTGCCCTTGCGCCTTATTTATTGTAATAGCAAAGCTAAGTTTTCGCTTTTCTTCCCTTTTTCTCCCTCATTTCTCGCTTTAAAAAAATGCCTATTTCATACATGAGTACATCATAGACATAGGCATTTTTTTCATCAAAATTGGTTTAGCCATGTACCTAGGCGTGAAGACGTAACAAACAAACGAACTCACTTTCGCTTTTACAATATTAGTAGGGACTGCAGGTTTTCTCCGCGTAGACTGTTATATAGTCCTCCGAACCATTTTTATCCAGGGCGGCCAATTTCAGCGGAGATGAGCTATCGGCGCGCAGATATTAAAGTGCACAAGTTCGTGCGCATGCACAGTTGCACTATCTGTTCCCTCACTCTCATAGTTTGATAGGACGGAACCAACAGCTCACCGTGCTTTCCAAGGCACAAGGGTATCTTTTCGCCAACTTACAACTCCTTGCTGTTAATGTGAAATTCCTATTGGTAAAACACAATATAACTTTTTGACCGCTTCGAGAATCGAACCCAGGACTACGAGCTCAGCACTTGCAACCGCAAGACAAACAGAGCAATTAAAGACTGGGATATTGTGCATATAGACCTTTCTCTTGAATCATTCTATATATTGTTGAAAACTGCATTAAAATCCGTTGAGTAGTTTAAAAAATCTAAGCGTACAGAAAACGGATGTCACTACATTTTTAACCGACTTAAAAAAAGGAGGAGGTTCTCATTTCGTCGGAGTCATGCCCATAGACAATGTAAAGATGAAGGCACGGTTGGCGCAGTGGCTAAGCGATTGACTGTTGCGCTGCGTGTCGCGGGTTCGATTTCTGCACGAATCAAATATTTGTATGACCTACAGATAGTTGTTTCGGGTCTGGCTGTTTGTGTATGTGCATTTTTTATGTTTGTTAACGCACCCACGATATAGGAGAAATTCCTAGTGTGGGGCAACGTTTTATTTAAAAAAAAAAGATTATATTCTATTGAGTACGATCAAAGCCAATACAAGCATGTAGTATATTACAAGCATTTTTAAATTTGAAACAATTTTGTGAGTATTTTTTCATGATATCATGTCTCTTATCGAGGATATATTATATTATTCTAGCTGGCGCCCGCAACTTTGCCCGCGTGATTTCGAAAATTAAAGTATCCGATGTTATTACCGATAATCTACCTCTGTGCCAAATTTCATCAAGATCCGTTTAGCCGTTTTGATGTGAAAGAGTAGGTAACAAACATCCATCTATTCATTCATCCATTCTTACAAACATTCGCATTTATAATATTAGTAGGATTTTATTCCCCACATCAAGGTAAAGGACTTCAAGCAATTCTAACCGTCGCCGTCGTCATCAAGTCGTTTCCTCAACCAGATAGCACATTAAAGGGCTTAGTCGCGTGATAGTACCGCGAAACGCGCCCCTTTTAAATTCAATTTCCGGTATATGAAAGAGTATTATATTGGCGGCTGTCTGGCTTTCAAATATAATATGGTGTGAGGTACATATTACGGCAGGTCAAACTATTCTAAACTATTATAACTTGATCTCTTTACTACGGATCGCACATCGTAGTAGAAAGATCAAGTTAAAATGGTTTTGTATAGGTTGATGTGCCGTCGTGTGTACATCGGTGTGCCTGTTACCATGAATATAGTACGTGCTTCTAAATACCTCAGCGTAAAAGTGTTAACTCTTTTGTATGTATAACAAATAGCTGTCTTTTTACCTCTAAAGGAAATCCAGAATCCTTATTGGATCACTTAGTTGTACGTCTGTTTGTCTGTGGAGGTATTGAGTTGAAATTATAACCATATAATCAACTCTGTGGTCTCTTAGTGCTGTGAAAAAAAATCAACCCTCTAAGTCTACGCAATTAAAATATATGGCCGTTTTTTTGGGGGAAATCATTAAATAACTTCTCCCACTCTGAGCTGAGCGGGGGGAGTGTCAGACTATTACTAACTAAAACCCTATCCATGTTCTTTTTATGCCTTTTGTGTTCACAATTGTGTGTGTGAACTTTCCACAACCCCGGCAGATGGTTGAAGATCTTACAATGGGCTTAAGTACAAATATGGACGTTTATGTGATTAGGTATCCTTATCAATAAATCATTAAACATTAGTTCCAGCCGCTGATTACCTTCAGTAACAGAAACTAGCAGTTGGTTTTACTAGTTAGGTATATTAGTACTTTGTGTTAATCTTTCAATGTATGTTTATGATAACCAAACCGGTATTTATCAGATAGTAACTTCTAACCACTTAGCATGTCAAGAAAATTAACCATAATTTTCTTCCATTTCCTGTCTCAGAAATTAATTTTATGTTTTTTTAATAGAATGAAGATAAAGATCTCTTTGGTCACTTCAGTAACTTTATTATTCGAGTAGACACTGTTTTATAGTCTTGATAACTGACACGGTAACTGACGGTGGGGTACTTCAGTTTAACGATATTGTGTCGTCAGTTTTCACCAAAGGTTCTTGGAACCGGGTTCAATGTTTATACCGCGGTTTTATGAACTGATTGGTTAATGGTTATCGTTCACAATAATATTTCCGCCTGATAAACTGAGTCACATAATCATTATCTGCTTAGCATTTTCCTGTGAGTATTTATTTTATGATTGTTTGTGATAGTTGTAGAATTTGATCAGCTGCGAAAGAGGTGCGTAATTATTAGCATTGAGCAATGGAAGCCGATATATGCGCTAGCAATTTCAGTAGATGGCTACGTACCTCCATCGTTTCAAACAAAAATATTAATCTTGACTTAGGATGTAGTTAAAGGAACTTCTTCATGATGCACAGTTTGGGTTCCAGCCTGGATTGTGAACTGCTATCTTGACTCTCAAGCATACTGTTCAATATTATACCGATCGTAAGACACCGGTGTACGCCTGTTTCCTTGACCTCTCGAAGGCCTTTGATCTTGTTTCCTATAAGGTTCTTTGGGACAAGTTGAGGGACAGGGGTACTCCTGCTGAAATACTAAAAATCTTTCAGTACTGGTATGCCCATCAAAAAAACCAGATAAAGTGGTCTAACTCTCTCTCTCCAGCATACAGATTGGAATGCGGTGTGAGACAAGGGGGTTTGACATCCCCTAGGCTTTTCAATCTCTATGTTGATGGTCTCATCACGGAGCTCAGCAGCATGAGTGTTGGGTGTCGAATTAATGGAGTAAGCGTCAACAACATTAGTTACGCGGACGACATGGTGCTGCTGGGCCCGACTGCTGGGGCAATCAAGGAAATGCTGAAAGTATGTGAGAGTTATGCTGCCTCACATGGACTTATTTATAATGTCACTAAAAGTGAATATATGCTCTTTAGGGTCGCAGGTAGATGTCCAGATACGATACCGGATATTATCAAGGTGAATGGCCTCCATTTAAATAGAGTATCCAAATTCAAGTACCTTGGACATTTCATCACCGACGACCTTAAGGATGATACGGATATTGAAAGGGAGCGTAGGGCACTGGCGGTCAGAGGTAATATGTTGGCCCGTAGATTTGCTCGGTGCTCTGACTTTGTGAAAATTACTCTTTGTAAGTCGTACTGTCAGAGTTTTTACACGAGCAATCTATGGGTCAACTACACCAAAAGGTCGCTGGATGTCCTACGCGTTCAGTATAATAATACTTTTAGGATATTGTTGCGGCTGCCCCGTTTCTGTAGCGCTTCGGAAATGTTTGCCCAGGCCCACACCGATGGCTTTCATGCTATAATGCGCAAAAAAACTGCGTCGCTGCTGTGCAGAGTACGGAGTAGTCGCAGCTATATCTTGAGAGCTGTGGCGGAGAGCTATACTCCAAATATTGGGCATTTTGTTCAGAGGTTGATAAAGTAGGACACAATGTTCCTGCTTTGTCAGCCTTTGTTTTTTATGTTTTATTTATCTTTAATACTAACACTAGAGTATAAGCCGTTTTGTAATACTAACAAATATGGATCTCCGTTGTCCGAAATAAATGAATTTTATTATTTATTATTATATATATAACTGGATTTTGCCCGCGACTTCGCTCGCGTAAAATTTCAGGGTAACATAGTTCCCCTTTCCTGATTTGCACGTACCTGCTAAGTGTAGTTTTTGCCTATGCGCCTTATTTATTGTAATAGCAAAGCTAAATTTTCCCTTTTCTTCATTCTTACACCCTCATTTCTCACTTAAAAAAGTTAGGCCATGTCCATCTCCAGGGTCTCAATCTATCTCTGTACAAAAATTCATCAAAATCGGTTTAGCCATTAAGGTGTGAATATGTAACAAACAAACTAACTCACTTTCGCATTTATAAATTATTTTTTCTGTACTTGTGTTTGAAACCTAACTCCTCTGACACGGTTGGACCGATTTGTAAAAAATGGTTTGTGTCGTTTCGAGTCTACCCAGAATTATGTCTTGCCTAGATTCACTTGAGGTCTGCGCTTATAAGGGTGATATTTCAGTGCCTAGGCAGGCTGTTGTTGTATTCGGGCACATACATAGGTTCGATTCGGCGAAAATTAATAATACTTTATGCTTCACTACATATGTCAGGATGGATCGTAGTTCTGGCCTCATCGTATTTATGACAGTTGACTTATTAATAGAGTCATATTAAAAAAAGTTCCTATTTCGCCTTTCCGGGATATTCCCAAAGCTACCTGTATTTTTTATTTATTTATACAAGCCTTTTATGCTCCAAAAATTGAAATATAATCTTTGGCCACCAGATTCCCGTTAAGGTTTCAATTGTTTACTATTTGAATTTATAAAAAAGTCTGCATATTCAAAGGATAATTTTTATTAGCAGTTTGTTTGTTTGTAGCTATATGTTTACAAAGCCCACGAGATCTCGTACGAAAATCTCATTACAAGTCAGAACAACTCTTGAACAAATCGACAACATTACACACCATTGTCAACAAACGATACAGACTTACCAGTGTTGCCATACTCCTTATAAGGAACTCGAGTCGAGCGGCAACACTCGGCCTGGCCAGAGAGTCTCGACACCTCTATTATATGCACATTCTCACATCAAGTTTATTTTCGCAACGTTGATAAATCCACACGACTTGTATGCCCTTTTAATTTATTCACAAATTCAATGATGCATCGAGTGTTTTCGTTACGAAATTAGACCTACATAGGTTTCCTATTTTCGCAACACCCGGTGGACATTGTATAAGCGACTTTACCCGAATACGCCCGACTACTGTCGGCGAGTTGCGTTTGCGCAAAACATATTTTATACAAAATTAATTTTGCGGCTTTATGGTGCCATTGTGTTTGATATTGTGCCCTAATGCTTTTGCTATAATGAGGGGTGTGTTCAAAATTTGATTTTAGGGAATCCTTACTAATATAATAAAAGCGAAAGTTAGTTAGTTTGTTTGTTTGTTACGTCTTCACGCCTGCATGGCTAAACCGATTTTGATGAATTTTGGTACAGAGATAGTTGGGACCCTGAAGACAAACATACCTAGGCTAACTTTTTTATGAAAAAAATGTAAGAAATGAGGGAGAAAGAGGGAAGAAAAGGGAAAACTTATCTTTGTTATTACAATAAATTAGGCGCTAGGAAAAAAGCTACAAGTAGCAAATACCTGAAAATCAGGAAAGGGGAAATTTGTTACCCCGAATTAAACTCGAAATAAACCGCGGGCAAAAGCTAGTGTTTGTATAATTTGGAAAACGGTTTGCTTGATAAGGTCGGGTTTAGTCCGAATTTGTACGTTATTGGTACAGTAGTAGAGTTTATTTTAAGATAAACTGTATTAAACTGACCTAAACTTGAAAGTTACCTGAGTATAACAATAATATTTATGAAGGAACATTAAAATAATTGATGACGAGTAAAGGAGGAGTTATGTGGTCGGCACAGTAGAGATGGAACGGTAGCCATTCCACGATTGGTTGCTTTGATTTACGCTTGTTACGTAAAGTATGGGCATTTAATGGAATTACTTAAGATTACAGATTACTAGCTGTTCCACGCGGTTTCACCCACGCTGCTCAGCACCGGTTGGTCGTAGCGTGATTTTATATAGCCTATAGCCTTCCTCAAGAAATGGACTATCCAACACTAAAAGAATTTTTCAATACTAACCAGTAGTCCCTGAGATTAGCGCGTTCAAACAAACAAACTCTTCAGCTTTATAATATTAGTATAGATATAGATTAGATTACTTGGTGTTATAAGTTTCACAGGTATTATAATTGGTAACAGAGCAGCTGTCGATTAAGTGTTCGGCTTTTGAAAGCTTTTTAGGGTTTCGTTCCTTAAAAGGAATAAGAAACCCTTATAGGATCACTTTGTTTTTAATGAATATAAGAGATTAAGACAATGTCAATATATTTGCACACCTCGTATGAGGTTGTAAAACAGTGCAATTAAAAAAAACCATGTAACATTTCTCAAACCTGTGTTATGCAAATAAATTATTTGATTTGATTTGTTGTTCATCTGTCTGTCAAGAGCCTTTTTCTCGGGAAAGCGTGGAGGTTAAAACCAAGCACTCAAATCTGTGGCCCCTAAGTCTTCGCAGACGAAGGGTATGGCCGTATATGTTGCAAGTTTGTACGGAACCCTTGGTTCGCGAGTCTGACTCGCTGGCTGGTTTTTTTTTTCGGTTCGGTAATCACCAAATGATTTCTCCCGCTCTGGGCGGACCGGACTGCTGTAGCTGTTCTCCCAGTCAGGGTTCGTTCTTCGTTTGGCTATTATTTCACCATCATCTGCCTAGGCAGATCTTTTTCACAACTATGTTGGAGTCGGCTTCCAGTCTCACCATTTAACCTGAAGGGAGTGTCGGACTTTTACTGACTAAAACTCATTCATGTTCCTTTTTTTATTGGCTGCAATTAATTTAGTACTCACAATTAAAAAGTCAATTATTCAAATTAGACTGATAATCAGCACCTTTTGAACCTAACATTACAAAAGACAGTCCCACAAAAACGCCCTGCCCTTCGCCACTTCCTAGTGTTTTAGCTGGGAAAAAGAAGATCACGACAAAGTCCTTAATATCAAATGATACTTACCCCAAGGAGATGATGATATACAGGCTAGCATTATAGCCAGGAAAACCAAAGGTAAAAACATACTTTAACGTTCTAAATATCTTATTCACAATATTGATACCTTTCTATAAGATAGCATATTCTCTCAGATTTAAAAAAAATATACTAGCTGGCGCCCGCGGCTTCTCCTGCGTGATATCGAAAAAAGCCTCTGTCCTATGTGTTATTCTAGACCATTATCTATCTCTGTGCCAAATTTCATCAAGATCCGTTCAGCCGTGTTGACGTGAAATAGTAACAAACATCCATGTTTGTGATACTTTGCATGTTGAATGTTTATTTTATGTTTTTTGCTATTTTGTTGCTCGTCGTAATTTGCGACTAATAAATGTTTTTTCTTTCTTTCTTTCATACATCCATCCATCCATCCTCAAA